>OX384546.1:29330116-30712549 GCA_947538895.1 Neoitamus cyanurus | reverse complement strand
CACTTTCGGACGAATCTATTCTTACAAATAGAAGAAAAATAGAATCACAAAACGTTAGTAGGAGAAATAGGCAAAACTGTGAAAATTCCCATAAATAATCTTCATTCCCACAATTGTTAGAGTGATCTTGGTGTAGGTATAGCGGCATGCAGCAAATGTCGAGATATTAATTTTCTGCTTTTATCAATTCTCAAATTACAATTGCAATTAACGCAAAGCAAAACAAAAAGATCTCAGTTTGTCACGCACTGCCATCATGTTCGTAGAGGATGTTGTAAAACCGTCGACAAATTTTCAAAATTCATTTTCTCTGCATAATTTGGTGGCATTCAATTGTACACACGATGTAGTCGAATTAATGTAGCTTTGCATTGTTTTGAAACAAACTGATCGCGCCATTCAGACTAACTAGAGCAGGTTAATAAGAAAACAGTCGAGCATAGCAAAATCGCCTGCCAAGCGCTATCACAACTCAAAACAAATTTTTTGTTTTTTTTTTCTTCAGAAGATTTTTATCTGATGTAATTTTTCACGCTTTCAGTCTTATTTTTTCCAAGCAATGCCTCGCTGCCCAGTTAGCAAATGCATCAAGTCACATATTTCTAAATTTACTCGGTGCGACTACATAAAGATTCACTGGCGCGCGCAGCTTTGCGAGCACTAAGCCAGCTCCGTTTTTGTAGTGTAGTGCATGTATGCTGGCACCACTGCGCGTTACGTCGGGAGCATTATTAGGGCGAGGGTATCCGATTTCTTAGTATTCTCAGTTGCATATGAGTTGCGCAAACAATGCAAGCAGAAAGCATGCATATCCAGAAGTGATGAGACCGCGGGCCCTTTGCTCTGAGATATGTGATGACAAAAACGAGCGTGGGGCTTGCAGGCATTTGTTATTTGTGGACACCGATGATGACACCAGCGCACTGCGGAGAATTTCCCACAACACAAGTGAATTTTTATTTAGCTCATTCCGTTGAATTTATAGAACTGCTAAACGCCTATAAATCCATCAGTGTGGGGGCGTGGGAAAATGAGGTGAGACATTTGCTTCAGGATTTATTGGACGCCGATGCAAGTAAAGTAAGAAAACTTGAGAGATTTGCGTGACTTTCTTTTGTTTGGTAATCACTTCGCAGACCTGAAGTGGTCGTTGTTTTGCAAGAGTTTTTTTTTGTTAATAAACGCAAAGTGGAGATGGTCGAAAAGAAGATATTTTTGTTTATTTATTTTTGATTGTTTGTTTTCTGAATAGATTATGGCGGAAGTACAGGGAGTTACCAATAACGCTTACGAATGCCTTATACATATGACATTTTGGCACTGAAATAGTAACCTCTCCCAGATATTTTGTAAAAATGTAGACGCATTCGGTTACTGTAAGATTTGGGAATTTATTAATAAGCTCGTTCCTGTGGTCACTAATACTATTCTACATCGATTTAAAGTGAGGATTTTGGAAAAAGCTACGAATTTTCTACTCGGGTCTCCTGACTCATTTTCAGGCTCACTGAATTTGCTGACTTCTACCCCGCGTAAAATGAGATCGCCTAAATCGCGTATAAAAAGTGTCACGTAAATTTAGTTCTATTTTGCCGCGTAAAAAAAACTCGCTCAAAAAAGTTCCGCATAAATTAAGGGACGGGTGTATTGTGTATTGTTATAAGTAAATTAAAAGAAAAACAAAAAGGTGATATTAAAATGTAATTTTTGAAACAAAATAAATTTTTTAATCCAAATTTCAAAAATTGTTAATCAAATTCCTTGAGGTTACAGACAAATTATAGAAACAAATGTTAAGGCGAAATGCATAACCCAAGCTGTTTGGTCGGTTGTGGTTAAGAAGCGCAACTCTATTCTTCTAGGGTGCGTGTCTTGTATAGGGTAAAAATTAATGCCCCCTTGCATAGAACTATAATTTTCTTAAGGCTCATAATAACTGGTTCTCGACGCAATATATTTCTATTATCCGAAAACCCGTCTACATTGAATAGAAATAAAATCACTGAAACTCGACAACTCATTGCTGAAAGCTGACACCGCCCTATCGTGGGAATATCAAGTGAACCCAGTCGACTGGTTCTATTTTCACACTATTTACCCAGTGAAGCCTCAGACCGGGCCAGAGTCCCCGCCACATGACAAATAATGAGAATCCTCACCTTTGAGCGCGCACTTAATTCCACGCGTGGTTTAGCACTATGAATCTGCAGTGAGTGTAAACACGGGTTGAGGAAGAGGTTCGATGGCCCCAGAACGGTACATTACGGCAGACACATCGTACAGATAAAGGGGGCAATCTTCGATTTGCATAATATAAGACGCTAAAAACAGCCCGGCCCATTCGTATGCAATCAGCTAAAGGTACACAAGCTCCCAAAGGTGGAGCGTGTTCCTAATTGGTTCAGCCTTTCTTCGACCAGAGAAAGTCCTCTATTTATAGCGCCTCAGACGCAGGGGAATAATTGAAAGTGATTTTTTCCATTTTCCACATAATGCTGCTGTCGGGATGCGCTCATTGTTGTTTACAATACAATGCGCTATTGCGCATTCAATGTGCTGGAAATAGACGGCAGACGATTCCTGGATTTTTTGTTTATCGTTTTATTTTTTGGGCTGTCTATTCAAATTAAGTGCATTCGGCTGCATTGTAACTCTATTTGACGCGAGTGCATGCCTAACATACGTAACGCAGCCTGGGAAGGAATGAAATTGAAATGGGCCTTTTTATTGGTTTGAGGAAGCTTAGCGCCTAATGGTCTTTACCGTTTAGCTAAGTTAATGTTCGTCTGCTATTTCAAAAATTTGTAAACATTCGAATAGTTCCGCACATCAATAGCTTCCGCTGAAGCATTAATTACACTGGGCTTAGCACATTCTGTTTCTTCAATATTTGTGGTAATTGCTTTCACAGTTTTTTTTGTTATAGAGAGCTACTAGCTGAGTTACGCCGCACAGTGGGCCAAAACGAATTTTAGGTGACCAAAAATCGATTTTCGTCATGTCATAGATTTTAAATATTTTAATGCCATTCGATAGCAAACTAAATGTATCACCTTATGGCAAAATTTTTTTTTAATATTCACCCCCCCTCTATGTGTTTGGAATGGCTAAAGTCAGAGCAAAATCTGAACAGCTCATTTTCCTTATGAAATGTTCGAGTTTTCTATGATTTCAAAGTTATATTGTGAAAATGTTTGTATGAGGAGGTTGAATTGTTGTTAATGAAATCACTTACTACATAGGAGGAGGTCTTATTAGGCCAATAACTTGTGATAAAAGTCAAACAGTTTTTTTAATAATAGCATTTTAGTTGAAAAGGGCGATTTTTCGTTCAAATTTTTATTTCTTTTTGACTTTAAAAAAAATGGCCACAGATGGCCACGCTCTCCTTAATACCGACGAAACTATAAACCCTCCTTTGTCATTTAAAATAAAAATTGGCTGCGTCCACCTGCGAACTTGGGAGAAAATTGCATTTGAAGTAAAGTCTACCTTGCTTTCACGTGCATATTTCCACACAATGTTCCCATTTATGCAGGCATTTTATGACTTTTAAGGCTGCATAATGTTTGTTTGGGAAATAAATTACAGTTTTCCTAATGCACGTTTAGAATTAACGACATCATTTGTATTTAAAGAAGTTATATTATTACGTTTTATGACATTTTTAACTGACTTTGACTTACTCTGCATATGCGCCCTATTCAGTATGTGCTTAGTTCTTTATAAAATCCAGGTAAATACGTACGATGATTATTGACTCTGATTTTTATGACACCTAATTTGTTTTATTATAATTGCCTGACATAAGGGAGAATTGTAATTGTGTGTGTGTTTAAAAACATCAGTTGCAGGTAGGTGAAAGTAACGGAAATCTTAGCTACTTAAGAGGTTATTACCAGTTTAATTTTGGGTTTTCAATTTTTTTTTCTATTGGCTTAAATAATGCCTAAACATCCCTCGAATCAAAAGAAACTTTGTAGAAAGGTGTACTTAAATGTTGTAATGTCTCTAAACCAATTTGTCCGAAGCTACTCTTTCAATATTTTTTTTTAACGCGTTTTTCTCGGAACCACTTTTAAAAATCTGCCAGCAGTAGAACTCGAACCGTTTTCATCCGATTGACTTCAAATTTTAACTGGACCTTTATTATTAAATTATCTATAGAAGTACACACGATTGTATATAAGGAAAAAAAGTTATAAGCCATTATAAAAAAGGATATTAGTAATAAATGAAAGAATGATGCATTAGAAAGTTGTGTGAGACTATTCGAATTTTTAAGATATACATATGTATGGTGCAGTGGGGAGAGGTTATAAAATGATACGTACAATAGCATAAACAAAAAGCCATTGAAATTAGAAAAACGAATGTGGGAAGAGAAATTCGAAGAAAAGAGTGAATAAAGGTGACATGTTGCTCCATGACACGGAAAATGAAGAAATAATTTATTTATTGTGGGAAAAGTGTTAGGAATTGGTGAAAGATATTTTGAGATTGGGTTTATAAATGGATGCCTGATTATATGAGACTACCCGCACCCCGGTGGGGAATATGGGGGAGGGGATTTATAGGAGAGGGGGTGTGAAATATTTTTTTGTTTTTTTGCAAATACACAGAAAAATATTGTTAAAAATAACGAAAACGAAAATGGGAAAAGATTTGCGAAAATTGAAAAAAAAATTTTTCGTCGAAAATACCAATATAAAATTTTTATTGTTTTGCATAAATTTGTATTTATTCTTTTTTTTTGATTAAATATTGATCATGCAGATGACAAAATAATTAAAGAATAAATTAAAAATGTTGTGAAAACTTTTTAAATAGCATTAAAAATTCATTTATGGAGTACTTCAAATTTCTTTGATTTAGTTAGCGGCACCCTGTAAACCAATTAAATATTTTTTGTTGGCACTTAAGGGGTAATAATGTCAAAATTAATTAGCCTAAATTTCATTATGATATCTTTAACACAACAAAAGTTACAGATTTTTGATAGCGACCAAGTCGTTTTGGCCCACTGTGCGCCGGCTTAATGATTCTATTTACGAATTTAATTTATTGCAATCGATTATTTGTACAGCAGTTTTGTGATCTGTGTAGGTTACTTATTCACCCGAAAATTGTTTTATTTTGATCGATTTCCTCAATCTTTTTTATTAATCTAAGATGACTTATTGGATTTTGGAATTCTAAATTTCAACTGAATATGCAATATCAGCTGTTATAGAAATTTATATGTGTAATGCTAATTTTAATTGAAACCCAAAAGTTTCGGTCGTTCTTTTAGGTCTTTCATAACATTTCAGAAATTGTGATAAGCCCGCATTTCCTTTTATTTAGTGGAAATATATTAAATTAGAAATAGCACATGTGAAAAAAGAGAACTCGCCAAATCAAAAAGTTCGATTGCCATTTTGCATAAACACTACAATACAAATAATGGAATACCTATTTCAGAATTACTCTAATTTCAACCCGGGGGTATGTCTTTACTAACTGGAGAAGAAAAATTGTTTGAACCAATTTACTTGAAACTTTGGATAAACCATTTTTCCTATGCTATTTATGAGCCACAAACTCTTATTTTTATGGTTTGGACCTTTCGGGTACTGAACTTTTTTACTTCTATCCAAACTTCTTTTCGGAACTTGGAATTCAACAATTCTTCTAAAGTACTCGCCATTGAAATAAACTTTAATAGTGGTTGCAGCAAAACGATCCTACATTCTTGCAAAGAAGAGCCATCACACTATTAAATCACATGGACAGGCAGATATCCATAATTTGCGTATATTGTACTTGAGCCGTAATTTCTTCTGAAGATCTGAGAGCGGAAAAGTGGCCCCTTGTCGACAAGAGAACTTGAGGAAAACTTGAAGTCCCTAAGTCACCGCTGGAAATGAAAAAGTGCGGCAAGTCGCAATTATTTCATTTAGCTGGAAACCACATTAGTCCAGATATGCAACGCACGACTTCTTTGTTGTTTACGTTTCGCCGTGTGGCGATTTTACAAGACGGCTGGCTAGTGATGCTGGTACTGAAGTGACTCATATAAGCGGGTCTTAAGCAGCGGCTTGAGCGTTACAGCACCACAATGAACGAGTTTTCAGCCTCATTTTTTTCTTTACTTCTTCTTTTCCTCCAGTTTTTCTTCTTTTTGTAACACTCAAGTTTTCTCGACCAGCGGCTCAAAGAAGTTGGATTTCTTGCTCCTGTCCCTCGCCTTGGCTCAGAGTGTGCTTGAACTCTCCATTTTAACAGTTTTATGCGCCATCACGGCAGGGCATAGGCCCCAATCTGCTCGTTGATATTTTATTATTTTATTTTCTTTGTCGTTCTCGTCGCAGTAACAGCACTATGCTGAAGCATAAGCATGGCATGAACGAAAACTTTGTAGCGCTTGGGAGCAAGCCGGAGTACCGCCGTATTACAAAAATCGCTATTAAGACTCGTGAAGGAGAAGAGGTCTTGTACCTCTTGCTCGTTCGAGGCGAGATGCGCCTTGAGGGCCCCGCAAGAAGGAAGTCGAAAAGTGGACGGAAAATGAAAACAAATCAAGACGAGATGCGCGAAACGGGGTCGATAAAAGGTAAAAATCACCTTAATGGGTCACTGTGAGACCAGCGTAAGTACTCGTACTACTCCGCCGTATGCTGGACTGGTACAGATCTCGCAAGAAGACGTAATCTACCGGTCGATTCGGTTGGCCATGAATGATTTGTTGAGAATTGTGTGGCGATGCCAATTAGCTCAGATCATCTGGTAAAACCAGGTAAAACAGAATATGATTTTTTTAACGGTCGTGCTTGATTGAGAGCTAGAGTACGAAGAAAGTCGAAGGAAACTTGCTGATCGGTGGTGAAATATGGAACTCATTAAAACGAGAAAAATTGTAAATGTTTCAGCTGTTTTTATGTTGCAACAATTGCGTGATTCTGGCTGCGCTTTTATGAGCCTTGTTTTTTTGCCTGATACAACAAATGACTACAAAATTCCAGAGAAATTGAAAGAGAAAGTTGCGTAGAGTGTGTTATGAGCTCTGATTGATCGCCAGTATCCGAGCACTAATTGAAAGCCATTTATTAGCCGCAAGTGGAGAAAAACATGTAATTCGAGGCAGAAATTTGTTAATCACTTCTAAAAGCCACGAATGTAACTGCATATTATGTAGTTGTGCTAAAAGCCTGCAAATTTCCCTTTTACGCAATCTGACGGGTTAGGGTTTTTCCTTCTAATTCTCGACTGCATACGAAATGAACACATGAATGTGTTTAACACATATTAAAGTATGCAAGCAAATTATTTTATTATTTATTATGTGATGCAAAGTGGCGACGACAGAACCAATCTTAGGAATCGCCTTTTTTTTCAAATTCCTAAACGGGAGGACGGATTTCTTGTAAAGTGTAAGACATGAAAAAATTGCAAAATGTTTTAATAATCTATATAATGTTGTGTATGTTACTACATAAGGTTTTTTTTTATCATATTTTGTGGAAATGGCGCACTTTTGAAATAAAAAAAATCGATTTTGGGCCACAAAAAAGCAGTAAATTGTTTATAAATAAAGTTTACATTAAATTAAAAAACGGCTACGTAGTCCCATAGAGAAAGTGATTGTGAAGCTACTGAGGCTGACAACTTTCTATCTTTTCAAAAAGGGACGTTCTACTATTAATCCCCTATTGACGGCGGTAGTTGCCGTGATTCATACGCACTATGATAATCTCAGAATTTCCTATTGGAAATGGGACACCAAATCAAATCATATACGAAACCAATAAAAATATTCTTCCTGTAGTTCAGTCGGAAATCGGAACAGTCCAGTCATCTTCCTGTGACCTTAAACTGTGGCCTGCCTGGCCCGTTATCGCGCGTATATAAATTAGTTTGCCTCCCTGCGGGTGGGTTCCTTATCTTTCCTCCTCAAGCACTGATAGTGGGTAATGAATTGATTTCAAATAAATTTCTTTGCCTCGCATTGAACTCCAGTTCAGGCTTGTCGCTGATACCTTATCGCCGCCTCGAGTCGACTAGCAATAGACCAGCGACGTACACCGCCCCATATAGGTTGGAATCGCTCCGACAAAGACCATCTAAACATCCGCTGCCGTGCAAAGAAAATGAAAAGAAAATCCGCACAGACATCCTCTGCACAGTTTGTGTCGGCTAAACACGTGCAATTAAATGCACCATTTGCTGGCGATGGAAACTCGGCAATTATCCGAGGCTGTAGCAGCCTGCCATATGAAGGAAACTGAGAAACATCCATCCATCGGCTCGATGCAAGTATGGCGAATCACACTCAGAACCGCATTCAATCACGTCCACGTTCGAATTGAATAGCCTCGGATAAATACACAGTAGGGAAAAACCCTCACAAGTTGTGGGGAAGAAGTAGCGGGCGATGTTTGGTCTTTGTGACAAATGTGAGACGACGGAACACCGACACCCGCCAAAAAGGTTCACCTTTGGACTTGTCAACTAATCTACCTGGTTGGCCTCTGTTAGGCAATGAAATTTTGTAATTGCATGAAATTAGGGAAATCAAACAACGTCACGTTTTCGGATTTCATTAGAATTTTACTGTACACCAATTATGGGTCGGTGGACGTCGGACAGCCACACCAGTGGTTATCTACCAATTTTAGGTGAGTTAATCGCTCCAAGATTATCGTTTATCGCCTTGGGTATTTCATACAGCAAATGTTGGTCAATATGGTCGCCTGAACGCAAATTAATGAGTTTCTAACATTATGTTGGTGGATGGAACATAGGAGGGCTGATAAAAAATTTACTCTCATTACGCCATAATCGATTTGAGATCGTTTTATTTCCCAATTGATTGTTGCATCATTGCAAACGTCATCTTTTGGCATTTTTTAGAGGCGTTCTTTTAGTAAAAGAGTAGTATTTTGAATCAGTATGTATATCTAGATGTCTAGATCTACGGTCACGCGACATTAATAAATCGGAAATTCGTTTATCAGACTATTGACACTGTCTGTTGTAAATACAGGCGTTGATCAAACTGCAAACACCGTTCTTCTCCAACCATTGCCCAAAGAAGCTCCAACCGGCCGATCGTCCAAGCGAAGAAGGTGTTAATTGATGTTGGCACAGCTCCTTATACGAAACGGCCATTATACACTGAATAAATAATAATCAATCGCGGTGCGAACAGGAAGTCGTAACTGATCAGGTAAAATGATCAAAGCCGTTACGAGCCCAAACTTATGAAACGTGCTGGTATTTGGGAACGTCTTCAACGCGAACAACGTAGGGAGAGAAGGGGCTGTCTTCGAACGCCTTTATAGCAACATGGTTGGCAGCTGTATTCGCATTCCGTAGCGTTCGTCTTGGAGGGTAATTGACAAAGAATGTCATCGACACTCAGAACTATCGTCAGTCAGCTTCTTTAAGTGGATGGCCATCGAGCTGCTTAGCTGCTGCGTGCTACGCAATTAATTCATTCTTTCGAAGGTTTTTTCATTGTCTGCCGGTGGTATAGTGTGCAGTTTCTGAGAAGAGGGCCAGCAAGTTGCTGCTAATTATTTAACCTCCTCAGGGACTTTCTTTGAAGTATTGAAAAATAAAATATCTTTTTCAATTATTTCTTATTCATTTAATTTTGATGGTCCCATAAAAAACATCGGTTTAGTCCCACATTGGGTCTGGTGTTCCGCACCAAAATGTTAGTCATTACTAAAAAGTAGTCGATCTCATTCTAATTCTTATGTCACTTGTCGGATGTAGCAAAATTCATGATTCTGTCCAACGAACGGAGTGGCAAATGTCGCCAAATAAAGACAAACACCGTTAGTTATGGAATTTCTAATATTACATCGATTCGAAGTTTGCGCAACGAAGTGAGATGTGCAATACGATACTTTTACTGGTGACAATGTAAAAATTGACAATAAACAAATGCAAATACGCTTTCCCCCAAAAAACTTTATTAATAATATTAAACTACAATGTTAATTACGTTTATGTAAAATTCTCTTCTTATAAAATTTTTCAGTGTATTCATTTACGTAACAACCTCAACAATTTGGTTGCGTGACAAATATTGGGCCCTAATATGGAAGTCGAAATTGGTCGACGCGACTAGCGAAGACGCTGATTTTCTTAGTATGTCAACTTTGAAAGTGTGTCTGCTAGTCGAATCGACCAAATTCGACTTCCATAATACGACATATTATAATCAAAACTTTGATAACATTAGGACTTATTGCGGCGGTCGATTTAAATCGACTCGACTAGTAAAGACATATTTTCAATGGTGAGTTGCGAATAAAAGTTGTGTAGTTGTGTGTTCTCTAAACCAGTCGAATGAAATCGACAATCGTAATAAATGTTTTTAGCAGTTCTTGTTTTGGTTCGGATGCATTCATTAGGAGGAGGTTAAATTAATAAAGGGTTGTCTTGCATTTTTCCTAAACTTATTATTATATTTTGTCTAAAATGTTTTAAAATATTTTAGTTCTTTAAAAAAGCCATCCAAGTAGCATTTATTATTATAAAATTTCAGGTAACACACCTACCAACTGGTGGTCTTCCAAATTGTGGACAACAACACGCTTAATTTAAGAAATATATTTGCATGATAGTATCTGCTATCGTATACAAATATTTTCAAGAATTTCACTTTTCTTCTTCGTTTAAGCTTGCGGCACTCCAAATCTCCAAAGGTACCGTACAATAAGCTCTTGAATACCCCCTCTGTACTATTCCGTAAAATAGTAAACAACAGGCCAAGGCTTCGCGTTATTAAATGTTCCTTTGAAGTAGACAGCACTATAGTGTAAACAACTCATCACCAGTATCGGAGTGATGCCATTTTAGCGTAATCCCAAGAGCCTCCAAAGAAATCTTATCTTTGTCCCCAAAATGGCAGTAAAAGTGCCCTCGACTCGCGAACAATTCATCGTCTGATTCCGCGAGGAGCTTCGGTGATAAACAAAGTTTTTATGCGTGCATTTCCTGACAGATACACATCGCCTTAAGCGATTCTGTTTACTTATGTAAAAAATTAGAACAGGTTCCAGGTGTCCACTTTGCCTGGAAAATGACTTCATTCTTCTCTCGCGCCCCTTCAGGATTATTACGACCATTTCCTTAATGTCGACTTCACTTTTCTCCGCATTAGAAAAAAGCGGTTAGTTGGCTATCTGACAATGGTCCGTTTTAGAGGCAAGTAGTCAACACAACTTGACCAGTTTGTCGGGAATAGCAATGGCATCGTGAGGCTTTAGCTCTAGGGGGGAAAAGTCATTGCCGCCAATGAAGTGCAGGTACACCGGTGTGCGCAAAATGCTACTTCGCGCTCTACGCAGAGGAGAGATATCGACTTGCAAAAAGCGGTTAGGCTACCTGGGAGCTCCTATTACCTTTTCATCGCGTCTATTGTGGCACATACACACTAAACTTGTCCTATAACAAGACACGATTCTATCTCGACTCTTTTATTTCACCTTTTCGTCTCCAATTAAGTGCGGCAGCATGTCATACCTCTACTATCAGTGCGCTGCCGTGGCCGCAGCCAGATCTTGAGGGCTTATAGGCGAAAAGACGAGAAATAGAAGAAAAAGGCTCTCAACACAACCGGTTCTGAATTGGAGTCAAGAGTGTTCGAGAAGTTGGCTGGTATTGGGTCTAGGTACCTATCGTGGCGCTCATGCTATACCACGGGATTTAGACAGCGTCTTCCATTTCTCCACCTCCAGTGGTATTAGTTCCGGTTGGGTCTTCTTTTTGCCGACTTTAAGACGATACCGTAACGTTATGTGTGTACCGCCAAAGTTCGCTAAACTCGAGGAAATCAAAATAAATCGTGCAACAGTCTGGCACTGCTTGCCTACAATTTAGCCAAACTTAAGCCTCGAACACTTTTGTAATTTATTTGCAGTTGTAACAAAATAATTATTTCGCAAAAGAAGCTCCCAATTAAGGAATGAACAAGATGTGGTGGAAGCAAGCTCAAATTAACGAGCGAGTGGATTTCGCGATAATTACACGTTGAAGGATTTCCCTGCTGGGTAAGGAACCGACACAAGCTACAACGTAAAACATTTACATGCCATTAGGCCATCCTGTAGAATGTTTACCTATTCAGGAAGTTGAATCTGAGGAACATGTTCATTTGAGTTTCTTCACATTTCCATAATACACCGATCGCGACGCAATGAAACGCTGGTAACGAATACGTTCAAACTTTACGTTGCAGATTGCAGTAATGATTAATGGCTTCTTTTAGTGCCCTGTATGGTAGTGGCAAGATATGTAAAAAGTATGATTAGGTTAGGTAGACTTGCACTGAGTTTTGTTGCACTGTAACCTTTGTATTTCGGTAAATCTAATGATTGGTTTCACAATTAAAAAAATGTTACTTAGTTAGTTAGGCAAAAATTGATGGTGACATTTTTTCAACAATCATGTTGACATGTTTCCCGTTCCTTAAAGTCTGAACGATTCCGTCTGCACACAAATAATGCAACTCTTTAAGTGACTAATAGACGAATTTCCTGTCAACACTATAAACCATGACAATACCTTGCACCGTACCGCAACATTCAACGAACCCTGCCCAGTTGCACTTTTAAATTTTTGCGTTTTCACTTCGAAACCTCGTTAAAATTTCATGCGGCCATCGAAGCATAAATTTGACCAACACATACAATCTTACCCCGACTATTTCCGTCTGCAAAATTCCCTTGCAGTGAGGCAAAAATGCCTCAAGCTAAAGCCTGGATGCACTTAATCATACTGAAGACCAGTAATTTATTAAAATTTCAAATTTAGTTCAATTGGTGTCAACTGAGTTAATTAGAGCTCGGCTTGAGTGATGACTCCTCCGTTTTTTTAGTGAAAAGAAGCCTACGGTTTTCCTGGTTCTGGTTCCTCACAATGGTTTCGCTGAACCCGCGTCGAACGCTTCACCGCTAAATTAGTTGTAGAATTGCACTTCAGTCCAGCTCGGTGCTTCAAGTAGTAATATATGCGCATAACAGTTGCTCTTAGGTATGGGCATACTCCTCGCAAAGACTCCGATCCGGGCAGTGGGCCCCAATTTAAATTTTAAAGTCTAATTGCTCTCTTAATAGTGCGTAATTGGCTCAGCAATGGTTTCATTAGGTAGGACTGCCTCCGGGCATTGTGCCACAAAGGAGGAATTAAATTTGCATTTAGTTCCCTGTTATTTCTGGATGAGGAGGAGTACCAGCATCAGGGGCCTCTCCATTCAGCGGTTTTGTAGGGCAATATGGACAAATGAAGGCCGGAGGAACACGCTTGGACTGATGAGGACTTTCCCACCGATTTGTACCTTTTCAGGAGTTCTGCAGAAAACTCATGAACTTTTCTGGCTCAATGAATCTTTTTGGGCTGGGAATAGCAGTGGGACGCATGAGTGATTCGAAGGATAGTGAACCGAAACGCAAACATTTGCACGCGGGTTCCGGTCATTTGCACGCCTTTTGTCTCTAAAGGGATGTAATTAGTAGCTGAAACCGAGTCGTGTAAACTTAATTATTTCCCCCGATAATTTTGTTGCTCGTTAATTTGAGTGAAACACCCACACCCCAACGAGCATATCTTTCTGATTATCGTAAAAATCAACTAGCAAACTGAGTACGACAATGGCTCGAACCACGTTGCATAACCTCCTTGAAATATGAATTTTTCTGTACAGCAATTAACTGAAGATCTTTGTTATTTGGAAGACAAATGCGGCAATATATCTAAACTCGCAGCGTCACATCGTCTTCTAAACAATTTTCGGCTCTTCGGCGGCCCAATGGCCTCGTTGGCAGCACACCAAAATTTTTTATATAACCAACAGCCGACAAACCATTAAGTCGTACAAAAGGAAATTTGCATGAAACTTACATTAAGAGCACATCGATTTGCTCTTACAATCGCACCGCATTCATTTGCACCGTCAGTTGCGTAAAAATCTATTGATGAATGCCCCTGACTGTGTCTGGTCAGTAGTTCTGGGGAAGTTAGCAATTTTCACAATTTCTCGCTCGCGCTAATCTCCGAATCAAGACGGACCGGTCTTCTTTGAATAGCTGGGGAATTCTGGAGATTATATCCTCTCCCCCACATTAAAGTCCGGCACCTAATTAAAACCATTTCAAACGGCATCTGGCTCACGGACCCAACAAACGTCTATCTTTGGCGGCTTAAGAAGGAAACACCCGTCTAAGTGTCCCCTGTCAGCGCAACGCACAAGGCCGCCATAAAGTGCCAAATCATTGATTGACTGGCTGGCTAATTGGAGCCGCTCGATTGCGACATTCTCACGAATGAGACATTGCTGCGAGATGATGAACCATTGGATCTAAAATAATTTGTGAAATGCGACGGTTAGGAATTCAGAGGAGTGAGAAATAGCCGTGCAAGGTACAATCAAGCCCAGGTGTGTCGATGGCGGCGTGCTTTGAATGAATGAGTCGGTGACTCATTAGTTCTCGTAGTTACGAAATCGGCGAATTTAAGACGCTTGTAACAGATCTGCACTAGGCTAGTAATCGAGGAACATGGCTTTGTTGCTGACAAGATCTGTGGGCCTTTGTTTTGTCAGAAACTGACCACTCATTGTCCAAACTAATTTCCAATGATTGCACCTTTCTTGGGCGTTTATGGGAGCATATTTTATAAATCGGTAAAAGTAAATGCGGGCGACATGCTTCGTGGCAACATTCATTAGCACTGCAATGTGCTCTGAGCTGAATGGTGCACCTACGCCGCGCCACCCAAATGTTGAAGTCATGACCAGGCGACCCTTTTCGTGGCTGCAGTTCGTAAACTACATCTGCTGACGAAGTCTGAGTATTCATAGATCAAAATCGCTTTTTTTTTCTCGCACCATCTTGCGGGCCACTTTATCGTGTAAACACTTTTTTGTGAGTTGTATGGTATCTTGGTGGCAAAGACCGATGCCTGCAAGCCACGTGACGCCGCCGTAGTGCGGCTCTTGGCAATGCAAGTTCTTCACTGTATTATGTAATCAAGTTTATGTCATTTCTACTGCTTGCTTTGAGAGATTTCAAAGAAATTCCGGTTGCTGTAGAAAAATCTCGAGCCACAAAAACTGTGTAATTATTTAAATTGTTTTTTATGGCAATTTGCATTGGTATTTTCAATAAAAGAGAATTTACTTTATGTAATTTGAGTTAAACTAGAGCTGTACAGTTATTCAACCACTTCGAACCTCTTATTAGCGGAAGTGCGCTTCAATTATTTCCGATGTTATCCACATCTAATTTAATTGACGCGCTCTGTCTGTTATCAAGAAACAAGGAAGTTATTTTTGCAATCAAGTACGTGTTGATTTTTTTATTTTTACACGTGCCTACGTACGGTAACTCAAATTTTGTAATATTACATATTTAGCTTACAACTTGCAGGAAACACAAATATGCAGTTTAATTAAAATACGGACTACAAGGACTTCGATATAGCTCCATCTGTCTGACCGAAAGAAGCAGTTTGCTCGTCCTTCGAATGTGTTCCTGTCTGGTGTCCCACAAGGATATATTTTCGGTCCGTTATTATTTCTGTTGTTTATTAAGATCTCGATTACAACTATTATTTCAACGCCCTTTACCCTCCGACGACCGCAATATGTTCCGATTGATTAATTGCAATGAATGTGATGAATCATTTATTTAAAATTAACAGTATGCACATGTCCTGAGTTTTATAATTATATGGGACCACCACTGAGGATGGATTTCATTCTATAAGTACGGATCAAGTTGATAACCTCGTCTAAATCACATCGAAGAAACTAGCAATTCCTACGCGTTATTGTTATCATTCATATCTATGAAAAGATTTTAATCGTATAGAAGGTGACGAATGATGATGCCTACTCCACACAGCCTTCTTTGGCCAAAACAAATAAAATAAGGCAAACGACACCATTCAAGTATGCCCAAATCCCCTACTCTTCCACACTCCACCCAAAAGAATTTGCCTATTTTTCTTTAGACCATTCTAGTCATTCAAACTGTTTACAGTCAATCAATTTTTTTACAAAACTCGCAAATCCTACCACGCCCACAGCTCGCTAAAGAAACCTGTCTGTTGACTTAACGTTTACTACCATGTCCATGTCACAATAGCGTACCTAATCCCAAAGAGTAATTTGCATAATTCATACATCCCATAAATCCATTCCACCGAGGAGTTTCTACTTTCCCACAAAAAGAATATCCATTAGACGACAAATTTCTTACGTAAAAAAATCAATCTTGACCGAGCTGCCGCTTTCCCGCGTATTCGGGCATATCTCAGGCTGCTTCCTCTGGCCTTTGTTGTTTAATAATATTCCTATTTATACCACATTTATTGTGAAACAACCGCCTACGCGAAAGCGGAATAACTTCTTTTACGGTCCTCGATTTGATCAGTTTTTCGGTTGTTTTGTCTTCACGCATAGCCAGCCAGATCAGGTCGATATATTTCGAAATTCGTGTGCTTAGTTCTGCCACGCTGTGGGTGTTGAATTCGCTTGATTGAAACTGTCCATTCGCAATTACCTGCATGTTGCTTACCTCAAGCAGTTTTGTCTTTTTTTGCTGATTTATTATAACGCCCAGAAACATTTTTTGTCCGCGAAGCACTCGCTGTGGCCTTAAAGTTTTGGAATTCACATTAGGCCGAGGATGCTTACAAGGCTTCTGAAGTTCAGAGTTTGATTGCGGGCGTTACTTTTGCTACCTTTTGGCAAGAAAATTTGTAAAACTCATGGTAGCTCGTTAAAATGTTGTGTGCCCACGACGAATCCGATCAGAAATGGTAAATTAATTGGCTTCCTATTTGGGCGGGCTTATTTTGACTTCGGAGTTGCTAGAGGACTCACTGTGAAATCTGCACATTTTAAAGAATATGGAAAATGTTTAACGGTTGTGTTGCCTTGACCACGTGCTTCAAAGCAGATAACTTGAGATCATAATCGCTCTCATATTTATAGCAACCTACAGACCACAAATACTCTTGTCGCGGAACGTTAAATTTCCAAATAATTTTTAGTTATGCGTTTTTGTGATGTGATATCAGCCTCGTAAAGTACCTTAAACACTTTTTTAAAGCCTGAAATAAAGACAAGTTTAACGAAATATTTTTTTTTATCCTTTCAGGATACCAACAATGGGATGATCGACATCCAAATAGACAGTGGTTCCGGAGGACCACAAACCTCTCTAACAGGGCAAAATGGTCATCCATCGTCAACGTATATAATGACATCGGCCACTTCAACGAATGGGATCAGCACAACGCAACCGACAGTGGGTCACCGGCCACGATCAGGTTCAGCCCGGGAGCAGGCCATTCACGCAGTCGAGTATTACAATAGCAACGTACTACGAGCTAGAGTAGGTGCAGGCCTGGCAGGACCTAGGAGCTCGGTAAATGAGCGCCACCTCCTAAACAATCGAATCACAAATGGTGGTGTTGCACCAGCTGCGACAACCAGAGTCTATCTCAATCCGGAACATCTGTACCGCAGCAATTCAAGTTTAGAACTTTTGCACGATCAGAATGGAAGCCAAAGCGATGCAGCAAATTCTTCTGGAAGTAATTTAAGACGAGAATACGGAAGTCATGGCTCGATTGATGTCATCTCCACCACACCTGGGGGCACAACCAGTGAGAGCTTCTTCGCGATGCTGCAAGACTATAGGCCGGCCGTTCTGGGCGTGATCGGAACTGATCAACGATCACCGGGTCCAGCGGAATTTCTTAAAGGGAAAGTATTGCATAACCCAACCGGGGTAAATGGAGACTCCAGGTAAGTTGATTCCTTCCCTCTCATCGAATTCTTCTTAATAAACTCTAATTTTTCCATTCAGTTTGCACCAAAGTACTAGTGATGACTCACATAATTTAGATAGGCCCTCCAGTCCGAAGCTGCGAACCAAACTGCACAAGCTGTGGGGCCCTAACAGCGGAAACAATAAAACTACAGGAAGGCAAAACACAGTTTCAGTCGACGATTGCACGTTTATGACCACTTCAGTGAACATGTCCTCCTCCGTGACAATCACCCACAATACAAATATATCAACACATAGTGCGTCCACCACCTCAGCGGATATTGAAGAGCGGCAGAGGCGCAGAGCTTTTGCGCACTACGATTGCCAGAGTCTTACAGCAAACTTGGGGTACGCTGCAAAGTTAAGAGGTCTTCTCTTGGCTCGTCGAAGAAACACCACTACTGGGGCCTCAGCCGCCTCCATGATGACGACAAGGTCAGCAACGCCAGACGGTGATAGTGGAGATGAGGATTATGGTGATGGTCAGTGCAACGATCTCTTGGAGAACTGTCCTTTCTTTAGGAACGAGATTGGAAGCGAAGAAGAACGCGAGGTGAGCTTGACTCGAATGCATCCCTGCAAACCAAGTCACCAGAGAAGAGCCATCCACCGACCAGCCTTGGCCTGCGGAGTCTCCATTCTCGAATGCCCGCCCAATGAGACTTTGTGGAGACAAACCACATGCCCATTTCAAAAAGGTCCGCGTCCAATAGAAAGTGTCGATAATGGGGCTCGGTACTATCGGCAATATTTTCACGGGGAGGATCACCAAAACTGGTTCGGTATGGACGAGCAGCTAGGACCGATAGCAATTTCAGTGAAAAGGGAGAAATTGCCTGATTTGGGGGAGTCACATTCTTCCCGATATCAATTTAGGTTGATTATACGAACATCCGAACTTTTGACCCTTAGGGGATCGGTACTGGAGGAGGCCGTTCCCAATCCTCGAGGGTCAGGCAAGCAAGTCACTACCAAAGAAGTTTTGGAGTATGTCGCTCCTGAGGTGCAGTTAAACTGTCTCAGGCTGGGCGTCAGTTCTCCACAGTGTGAGCAACAGCTCATGAAGCTGGATGAGCAGGGCTTAACGAATAAGTACAAAGTGGGCATACTCTACTGCCGCGCGGCGCAGTCCTCCGAGGAAGATATGTACAACAACGAAGAGGCTGGGCCAGCTTTTATGGAGTTTCTCGAAAATATAGGGAAGAGGGTGAGGCTGAAAGGGTTCGACCACTACAGGGCTGGACTGGACAACAAAACGGATTCGACTGGAACTCATTCTGTATATGCAACGTACCAGGATTGTGAAATAATGTTCCACGTCTCGACTATGCTTCCATTTACACCCAATAACCGACAGCAGTTGCTTCGCAAGAGGCATATTGGGAATGATATTGTAACGATAGTGTTCCAGGAACCGGGAGCACAACCTTTCACGCCAAAAAATATCCGAAGTCAGTTCCAGCATGTGTTTGTTATCGTCAGAGCCGTTAGCCCTTGTACTGAAAATACGAGTTATCGAGTAGCAGTTTCACGTTCAAAAGAAGTCCCTGTTTTTGGTCCACCTATTCCAAGTGAGTATCCTAATTTTGTTAGTTTTGCCGCTGCTTTCTGTGAAACTTTCTAAAAGCTTCAAACGCTATGTCTTACGTATCCTTTTTCTGCTCCTACTTTCTGCTTCTAATTTCTTTCTCTTCTTACAATTTAAATTAATTTAATGATAATTTAAATACACTAAGTGAAAACTACTTTCTTTTCCTTTACAGCCGGAGCACAGTTCCCGCGAGGAAAGCAATTCGCTGACTTCCTGTTAGCAAAAGTAATAAACGCCGAAAATGCAGCTCATAGATCGGAAAAGTTTGCAACTATGGCTACAAGGACTCGTCAGGAGTACCTCAAAGATTTGTCTACAAATTATTGTACAACGACTCTGGTCGACCCGGGCACTAAGTTCTCTATCTTCCCGAGCAAGAAAAAGGAGAAACCAAAGCCCCGGTTTTCGGGAGAATCTACTCAAAGAGGAGCATTTTGTTGGCAAGTTGTTCTCCAGGACAGTGGTCTATCAGCTGCCGTTGATTGCTTCCTCGGGATCTCAGCAGAAACCTTTGTACTCATCGAGGAATGCTCTCGCCAAATCGTCTTCGTAACACCAACCAAAGCAATTCTGGGGTGGTCCACAAGTGGCAACTCTCTGCGGGTTTATCACCATCAAGGCGAGTGCGTCACAATTAACATGCGTGACTACGGGGAACGTGACGAACAATTAGAAGTAATTGAGCGATTACGATCGGTGACTTTGGGCTGTGGAGCTCTAGAGCTGAACCTGCGCCGTAATCCAATGGGGCAACTGGGATTTCACGTACAGCCCGATGGCGTAGTCACACAGGTCGAAACATCTGGACAAGCATGGGCGGCTGGTTTGAGACAAGGTTATAGGCTTGTCGAGATTTGTAAAGTAGCCGTAGCTACTCTGTCGCACGATCAGATGGTGGATTTGCTGAAAACATCAGCGCAAGTTACAGTGACGGTGATTGAATCATTTGCAGATCATTCACCGCGGCGTGGGTGCTTTCTGCAACACTGTAAGTTCAACGTGATTAACTACGAGAACGATTATGAGACAGCAGAGTCGGCTAAGAATGCTAAGAAATCTTCAAGTGCGCAGTTGCAGCAGCCCGTAGCTAATCATAGACGTCGGTACGAGCGAAACTTTTCACCACCTCGGTCTAGCAACAGTTCCGGGTATGGTACTGGGAGCAGCTCGCGATCGTTTAGCATACCAAATGAGCACATCCGCCAGATTACGGACATGGGCACGTTAACGAGCTCATCTTCTGGCCACTCGTCCAACGACGACCGATGGTACGATATCCTAGAGAACGTAATAGAGCACCCACATCAAACGAGCCACAACCAGGGATCACATCATACCCACGGCAACGACCACCCCAAGCTGATAGCATCAAATTCGTTGCCGCTGTCCAATAATGGTAATCCCCGTCCCTTGTCGATCCACGATCCCACAAAGGTCACAGCAACAGTAAACGATCATCACAGACCTTCCCCACGTATGGCCAACGTAGAGTACTTGATCACGAAGGCACCCAGTCAAGCGACAAATCACAAATCCTCCGAAAGCGAACAGCTTATGAAGAGTCTAACAATCTCCAGTGACGGAAACGGCACTGACTCCAGCTCAATAAACAACGAACCAATATACACCAAAAGTATTCCCACCACAGATGATGAGTGCACGATGGATGTCTCACCGCGTCTAAGGCGCTCCGCGACCACATCAAATGTACAAAAGTTAAAAAACGGGGGAGGTGGTGGCACCGTCTCTTCTTCAGCATCTTCAAGCCGCAACAACAGTCCCAGGCCGCACAGCGAAGCGATATCGGCCTCTGTAGCAGCGAAGTTGAGACCAGGTGTGACAAACCGTAACCAAGCCCACCTCCTACAACGAAACAGTGTTAACTACACCACAAGCAGCCTGCAAGAAGACCTTATGAAATTGATAAACCCCGACTACCTGTCCATCGATGACAGCATGATTCACGGGAATGGAATCAAGAACCAAAAGAATATCGCCAACAGCCACAGTTTAGGGAATATCTCAGCCCTATCCGGGAACTTGAAGGCAGCGGCCAACGATGAGTTCTTACTTAAAAAGAAGTCGCGGTCCCGGGAAGCCATTAACTTTGGGCAACTACCTGTACCTGAACTAAAGAAGTCCGACACGAACAGTTGCGACAGCGAAAAGGCTGAAGTTATTTTCACCACAGCACGTCCTATTGCAGTCATTTCGCAGGTGGCCTCAGAACCGCTGAAGACTCTAGACGAAAATATTCTCCACATAAGCGAAGGGACACCGATTTTCAGAAAAGGATCAAACAATAACAGAAAAAGATACGAACATCACGTCTCCTCCCAGCCACTTCCTTTAATGCCCGACACAAACGACATGGATTGGTCCAGCCTGGTCGATACTGCCACACGGGCGATGATGCTCCAATTTCAGGAGGAGCAGCGTAAAAATGCCTCATTAGAAAACTCATCGGATGTGCAGTCACAAAGCCAACAATACCAAAGTTCTCAATCGTCTTCATCGATTTCGTCGCAGAGTTCTTCTGGAACCGCAAGCGGTAACCTTCCAGAACTCCAAACCCATTTGTCTCAGCTGGAGGATAGGATATTGAGAGAGACAAGGCGTCGAAAGTCTCTGGAACATGCCGTACGAAGATTGACCGAGGAAAATCGACGATTACAGGACGAAAGCCAGGCTGCTGTACAGCAGCTGCGACGATTTACGGAGTGGTTCTTCCAAACGATCGACAGACAATCTTAAGCTTATTTACTCCGCTGTAACTTTAAAGAAAGTAAAAAGCTATTTTTAGATGTAATCTTAACAGGAATTGGTAGATTTTTTGGTTTACTCAGTTGGTTTTGCAGAGGCTTTTGAGCTAAAACATTTAGCGTAGCATTAAATTATTGTACGTCTTCGGGTCAAAGTTTGGCACTTTTCTGCATTTGTTTCTAAGCATTCGTTATTGCAGCCTTACAGCTTTGAACTAATAATCGCAGAAATCTCTCTAAAACCTAATCTCTATAGAAAACCGAGCCAACCAAAATAACTCCAGCTCTTTCATTTGCATTGAAATTTTGCCACCTATCTCGCTCAATTTGGTCATCATGCGTTATTGAGCACTATGTAAAAGCAAGATTTATGCAACCATGCATCCCTAAAAACACACACAGTGCTGAAGAATGACATCCAATAGAGAACTCAAATGGAGATATTCTCTATCTACCTCTAAAAGCTTCCATCTGCATTTCACAAAAAGATTTTATTTCCTGAATTCACTTCTCAACAAACGCTATTTGAAATCAACAGATGACAATGAGTTTATAGAAGGGAAATTTAATGCTCAAATCCTCAGAGCTATTGGAAAATTCTGAAATTTATTGCATAGGAAGAGAAGTTTGTAACATCAGCGAAAATCTACTATGAAATGAAGTAAAAAACAACAGACAGGTAAAAAAATCTACTTTACTCGACTCCACTTTTTTTTTAGCTTGATACGATATTTTCTTATAGGAATCATAGCACGTCATTCAAGTATATGAAGTGGCCGTGGTCAAAAACTTCTGCCTAATCTCCATAGAAAGCCAAACCAACCAAAATAGCTGCACTTCTTTCATTTGCATTGCAATTTCGTCACCTATCTTGCTCATTTTGTGTGAGTTAAACCAACAGGGACAGAAAAGGGTTGAAAGCATTGTGTTTGGGTCTTAACTCGACCGACCACACTTCTTCTCCATATTCATGTCTCTGGGGGTCGACTACAAGAGAGCCTTAATGCAGGAATATGTGCATGTAATAGAGCCTATTTTTATGTAAGGTGCAATCTGGTATTTAAAACAACTAACCAATAGAACGCTTCTTTAAATAATTAGTTACAGTTTAATAGAATGTTTAAAAATGCCATATGCTCTGACCCGGGCCTTTTAGAAAAATATAAATAACAGACAAAAAAGAAGTAAACAAAAATTAATTACTCCAATTCCCTGTCATTAAAATACCAAATAATTTGTAGCCTAAGCAATACGGCGCTTTTAGAGCGAATCGTAGTTACTATTTAAGGATCAAAAGCTATTTAAAAGAAAGAGACCGAAGTGTATATTTTTAGCCACGACATCTATACTGTCTAGCGATTTAGTGATGTAGTGCAGTGTAACTTTATTCGCATTATAGAGTTCTTCTGGAGTTCGTTGATCAGGTTACATTCCAGTGCCTTGTTGCGTTGTGTTGTAGGAGTGCATATAATACACGAACGACTAGCAGGGGAGCAACTCGCCCTGCGCTCTATGTATCTTTTTTAAGCATTTAAATACTACTAAACGCGTTCACATCTCACCTCAAAATGTTTTAATTGTTTTGCTGTTTTATTTGGTAAGACTAATTCTTTTACTGTGTTTATTTACATTTACACCTCATCTCGTGTGTTTTATCGGAGATTATTATTGAAACTTTAACACGCTGTGTTTCACCCTCTTGTTTACCTCTTCTTAGATGTTTTTTTAGCCTATAGCTTACCTTTTATGTATTATAGATGAATTTTGTTAGTCCTAGGTAAGACTTATTGAGTTTCAATAGAGTTTTAATTTGTTGACCTTTTACAAAGTAAATGAACAAAATAAATAATAATAAGCAATTTCTCGTAATGTATTAATTTTCTCTAATAATTCTATTGTTTAAGGTGAATCTATGAAAATGTAATAAACATCTTTATTTTCAAAA
This sequence comes from Neoitamus cyanurus, assembly GCA_947538895.1. NCBI lineage: Eukaryota > Metazoa > Arthropoda > Insecta > Diptera > Asilidae > Neoitamus > Neoitamus cyanurus. The sequence goes on along the minus strand of OX384546.1, from coordinate 30,688,414 downwards.
CAAAAGAGTATTTTCTTGGCCACCTGGGTACAACATTTCTTTTAAGGTCATTCTACTACACAATTTTCCTGTGCGTCACTGTAAATGCTAGGAGCCAAAGACATTTTTAAAATAATAATTTTAATGTAATTAAGCCCTTGACAGCAGTAATAACAATAAAAACTTATTTAAAATCTAGGCGGCATGTCGACATTTGCATCCCGGAATTGAGTATACATCTCTTCTTCCAATTTTGGCTCATGCACAGTAAACTTAAAACGTTTCAATTAGTATTTGCATTCATTTTATGCTTGACACTTCCTTACCCTACTAGATACTTCACAGCAAATCTGAGCCCTTTCATACTTCTTCTTTGCCATATTTACCATCGTCAAATATATCCAAAGCTCGGCCGTCTTGCTGAAAATGTTGCTCGCTTTTGAGAATGCCACTTCTGCCTCATCATACCTCTTCAACTGCAATGCACTTTTTTAAACACGTTTAAAAAAGAAAGAAATGCTTGTGTTTCTTTCGCCAGATCTATCATAGAATTCGTTTTAAATCGTATCGTTGCGCAGTGGGACCAAATCAGAAATGGTGGCCAAAAGTCTGAAAATTTGTAGAGTGGAGTATTTTGGGTCGCTGATAATGAATTTGAGGTCGAAAAAAAATGGCCGACTTTTGTACGAAAAAAGTACTAGTTTGGGCAACATGAGGCTTTTCTGATAGCTGATAAGGACTTTGGGCGTGCTTTTCGGAAAAAAAAAATAAAAATGGCGGCTCCAAAATGATGGACATGAATATGAACAAAAATCAATTAGTCGTTTGTCTTTTTTGATTTGATTTAGGAATAAATAGCTACTAATGCGTTATATCATTCAGTGGAATTAAAAAAACACGCTTGTTTAAAAACTTAAGGGACTTTCCGAACAGAATGTTTTTCAAATTGACGAGGCGCTGATACTTCGAAAGTGCTAGACTTTTGAATGCCAGCTGAACGCAAGTTTAGAAGATGCCTGCTTTTCCTGTCGCCTGAATATGCAAGGAAGCTTCTGCTACCATATTCATAAAAAACAAAACTGAAAATTCGAAACTTAATTTTTCGACCTTTGGCCAGGTGTTTAGGATTTGGCCCCATCGTGCGTTGTGTCGTTGTAATGTCTGAAATCCATACATACATGTTGGGCCAATTCTATTACAGTTAAATAATATAAAAATTCTTATAGAATTCAAATTTGCTACATAGGCCTTATTATGAAAATCGATTTCGTTTACATACCTGAATTACGTGACACGAAAATTTTCCTGTAATTCAAGGGGTAGTTATGTAATTTGCTGCGATCAAAGTCGAAACAACCTTAAATAGCTGAATTGCATTTAAAATTCCTATAGGAATCATATACACAACATTCAGCTATTTAAAGTCGTTTTGACTTTAGTCGAAACAAATTCCATGACTACCCCCGGCTATATATCGACTATAGTGATTCGACTTTCATAACGAGATCCAACAGCACATGTTGTGGCTGGGACGTAAAGTATAGCGAAAGAAATACAACTAATATAATCAAAAAAAGTATTACCCTGTAAAGACTTATTCCCAAGCCATACCATGATATATAGGTTGCAAAATTTTTGCAACACGTCCAAAAATAACCCTTTGCATCCTCAAAATTTCCCTGGTTCAAAGCATAAAATCCGATTCGCAAATATGGAATAAGGAAAAATTGGTCTGGAAAACGGTGGTATGCCACTGCATAGTCCATAACAGCACCAAACTTTTCACCAGCGTCATACTTTAAATGTGCCGAATATACAGTTATGAGGAATTTCTGTAAATTAAACCAATTCTGTGTTATTTGCAAACATAAAAGGCCCATCGACTTACATTTGAAGGAGAGGGTGAAGAACTCACCCAGTTTAAGTACTTTTTGAGGCCAGCTACATCCCGCTGCCGATAAAGTATAACACATTTTATGCGATTTCTTTGGAACTCATCAAATACATGTTTAAAGGGTTCAAAAATAAGATTGGCGAAATCCCAGAGCGCCAGTTGCATGAACAAGTAGACAGCGTAGCAGAAAGGATCATTTTTATCGTCAAGGGAGTAGTGCAAATCTCTTCTACCCCAGAAGTGTGGGAGTTCTTTAGGTGGAAAATTACTTTCACAACTCATTTTAGCATGCTTCAAACCAGGGCGATAGGAGAATGAGGAAAATACTACAAACAATAGCGCCCAGAGCTCTATTCCATTTGGATGCTCTTTCACGAGTTTTAGGAGTGGGCTTAGCCAAGCCACTGTGTCGGATTTCTCGGCCTGGTATGTCAAATACAGGTTAATTAGTAATCTGCGGAAAAAATTATTAATATTTACAATACTACAAAATATAAGCAAAACGAAAAGGGGTGTAACAGAGACCATATCGCCGTACCAGAGCAGAACCGAAGAGATCTTAAAAATAGTTTTCTCTACATTTTTTTATGCTTATCCTTATTTTTATGTAGCCACTTTAATATTGCAAAAAATGCATTTAAAGAATTTCTTAAGTGCAACTAAGATATGGTCTTTTGTTAGTCATTTTACATTACCCATAATAGTTGTTAGGATTTATTTCAAGAAGTATCTTCAGTTTCCTCCTCGCCTCCAACGGGTTTAAGATTAACAAGTCCTTCACGATCAGGTCCACATACACAAATTCATCGTCTTCCGTTTCTATTTCCATCTACGTCACAATTTAAGTAATAAGGATATTTTTATTATTATAAGGATTGAAATGATCCATATGGTAGGTACTTTTTTGAAGATCTTTTGCTCCAAAGCGATAAGCACATTGCACTGCTAACTTAAGGACGGAAGGGCAATGCAGTGTAAAACTATAACAAGACAAGTTTTAAGTAGGCTTCAATGGTGGCTATTGTTGTTCGGCAGTTTCATTGCTCTGCCGCTGCTTTCTGTTTCCCATCCATTGATTCATCGAAGCTAAGCAAGTTTAGGACAGGAATGAAGTAAACTTTGGTTCCTGTATACTGCCCTTGTGTTTAGAACAAGTTTAGGTTTTGGTTATTGCTTGTTTGTTTGTTGAAGTCAGTATGTTTTTTTCTTTCTTCAATAATTGTTTTATACAATAAAAAAATAAAAATTAACGCAATTTTTTCTACGGAAAAACGGGTAAGCCGTAAGGAATCTCGCTTTTCATCAGATGTGCCTATTTCTTGTCTATGTTTTATTTTGATTTTTTTAGATAATTGGTTATCTAACTCAATTTTAGTTTTCTTAATTCCTCATAAAATACACCATATTGCAGTGTATATGCGTATGTTAATTGTTACCTCTGATACTACCCCACGCCAAAGTATAATTGTGAATTTAAATTAACACCTTATTCTGACCGATGCTTCGTTATCATGCGCAGTAGACAGCATGTTCATACTTAACAATCTATTTCACTACAGAGTTCTAAACACAAGACAATCGGCTTCTTGTTTTTTTTTCCGTGTAACGTACCATTGGAGGTTTCAACTATCTGTCCATATAAATAAACACTTACTTCCTCCCAAATAATTTCTGAAATATTTTTAAATCCCATAGACCAAGCCTCAAAAGCGGTAGTCATGCGAACATTTTGAATAGCGTAAATTTGCTTAACATCCAAAAAATTTTTAGAACCAGCATAGTAGTCATTAACTACTTCTTCTATCCGAAGAGAAAGGTCGTTATAAACACCCGTCATCAAGTCCTATAAAAGGTAGGTGTCAGGGATACGAATATCATTAGCTGCTATCCATTAGAGTGAGTAAAGGGACATTCTATGTATTAGATCGTTTCAAAACGACACTTTACTCTGCTTAATACAACGCAACTGTTATTTAACGGTTTACCTTGAATTCGGCATTAGTAGTCGTTCGCTGTTTAACGCAATAATTTGCTGCGGTAAATTTCGTTATTTTATCCATCAGATTGTCCCTCATTTCCTTGTAACACTCCAATTTTTGAAACTCGTCGCACTTGATCTTCATTCCGTCGTCTGTCTCAGTGATCACATCCTCAGTGCAAGCAGGCAGATCTTTGATAATTGTAATGATCTCATCCTCTAATTCTGAGCGGGTCATTTTTTGCAGTATAGCTTCATCAATTGCAGGTATTTCGTCGCAACGACAAGGAAAAGCGGTTATTTTTGCGCAACTGAAAATTATTGACATTCATTTTCTCGTTTGCAACATTTTAAATCTTCACGAGTGCAAAAAAGGCTGGTAACTTACTCACAATCTTCCGGAACAGTTCGCTCCGTTAAAGGCTTGAGGAGGTCTATTGCAAATATGAGGAATAATACCCCGTCAGGATTTTTAGACAATGCTTCTTTAGCAAGCATGCCAGCATTAGTTTTGTCCTTTTTTGGAGATGTTTTCGAAAATCGTATTGTCGAAGTTTGGCGAGACGATGTTCGAGGTGTTTTGATCGTTAGTGGAATATTATCACCAGGCAGTAATTTGGGTGACGGCGGCTTCTCTTTGGGCTTTGGTGCTTTCGAAGGGGCTTTCTTGAACATCACAGATTGCGTTTTATTGATTTTAGGGGTTGGTTTAAGCTCCACACTAAAACGTCCCTGATGCACTAAATATAAATATTAGACTCCTGCGAAATTCTTACTTTGCATTTAAAAAATAGTACAACCAACATTATTTTCCCTTTATCCTTTTGCCAATACGTTACTAGGCGAAATTTAAAAAAAAACTACTAACTAAGCGACATTGTATCAAATAGTTACGCATGTAATATTGGCTTCTATTTTTCAGTGTTAATCGATGTGAGAAGACCTCTTTGCTTTTTTTATCTAGACGGCAAAAAAAAGGTGGTTTTGATGAGGCCAGATAATGGAAAATAAAAACGTGTCACGAAAACTTGATTGGGGGTCAAATTTCAGACATCAGCGGTATGTTTGCGTACCGCGCACTGCGGCTGCTACCTGACCGCTAAAAACCAAACCAAGAGTGATAGCAGAACGCGCTAAAAGCTCCCCCATCAAATTTTTACGAAGCAAGGAAGAGGCATATGCGTAGAACGGATTATCTGCTCGTAGAAACATACAACAAACTTTGCTCAAGCCAAAGCAAAGCGAAATCGCGCATAAGAGTTCGTACTTGTAAATGGGGTCTATAAATCTTAACGAATCTTCTAAATGCGTTGACAACCTATTATTTGGACAAGGTAAGAATTTTCCATAAGTTCTAGGAAAGTTCAAAAATAAGTTTGAGTACGATAACTGCGACGAAGATTGCAATCCTGTCAACTATTTTCATGTAGACCCCCCCACTCAACCACAATAAGAACTTGAAGGGGGGAAACCACAATTTTTTTATTTTCTTATTACTTGTATTCTTAATGGTTTTCTAAAAATATCTTATATTTATGAATGATGATCGGCGAGTCAGTGATAGATAGCAGATATTTTATAAACTGTAATATGTATGTAGTTAGAAACTTGTAATTTAAGAGTTTTGTACATAAAATACTCTTGGTAATTTCAGGCTTTTACTCTGCCCTACATATAACAAAAATACAGGTGCCATGAGTTGCTTCGAGAAAAGGTTGTACGGCTGTGCTTCCTCGACTTGGTGGAGGCACTACCGTACTCGCAGATTAAACCAAATTTAATTTTTATTTTGAAGATTTTCAGGAGTTCATATAAATTGCGTCACAAATGATCAACAATAATATTGAAATCCAAGAGTACCTGAAACTTTCTAAAATAACTTGTTTCCCCTATCACCGGTGTTATACAAAATTGTTAAAAAAAAGAATATTTGAAATTTCATACAATTGGGGAAAATTATGCCATAAAGAAAACAAATCCATAATTTACTGTACTTACCCTCAGGATAAAGAAGCGGAGCTAAATCCACATAGCCAATATACTTCGAAGTTTCCTCGTCGTCTAAAAAGATTTCTACACTTATTTGTTGAAGGTTTCTAAGTATGTAGTCCTCTAAGTTAAGGCTATCTTCTTCAGTCAATATAATTCTATGAAGTGAGTCAAAGTTGTAGACATATGAGTAATTGTCTATATCCGAAAATATCTCGAAGTTCTCCACATAAATTTTATGTAGTGAAGAATCATTTGGATACATTGTCATAGTCCCAAGACCCTTAACATCAGGGAGTCCACTCCACCTTTTGTTCATTTTACCATCCTGAAACTTTTCAATTCTTCCTTCGGAAAATGAAAACAACTTATGCTGTTGGTCCGATAGAGTGCGATTAAAGAGACTAAAATCCACCCTTACCACATCTGCGTCTACGATCGTCTCATTAAGGTTGAATATGTTTTCCAAAGTCATGGTGAGAATATTGCAGAACCGTAAAGGTGTGTTTTTCAAGATGCCAATAGCGGAATACACGTGTAGAACTATTTTGGGGGTTTTTATGTTGGGGTAAGTAATTTCTGGATACACGTAGATCTCATAGCGGTTATCAAGTGGTTTAGTAGTAATTATCTGGATCAAGTCTAGGTAACCATAGCCAATAGGTACTTTATGAATTACAGGTCCTGTTTCCCTTGAAGAAATCACACTCTTCTTTCTGGTTTCTCGCCTCCCCTTATCGCGAATTTTTTTAGTATCGAATGCGTGTTTAGCCTTACCAGACTTTTGTTTAGCGCCCTTCAACTCTGATTCTGGTTCACTATCCTCGTCTGCCTTGTCGGATATATTCACTAATACGTTTGTCTCCTCCTCTTCGGCTTCCTCATGTTCTACAAATTGGTCTATATTCTCCGTGAAAATGCTCAAGACAATAAATAACGGGCAATCAGCTAATAGCACTACATCTTCACGTTCACCTGGCTGTACAGTCATCACATAGTGCAAGTTAAGGTCAACTATATTGGCGCTGTCCTCAACACTGAGGGAATTGTATGGAGGTTGGGACAGATAAAATTTTCCCTCATCAAGACTTGTTGAACTTATTGGCTTCCCACAATGCATCAATTCCAAAGAAAATTCATTACTTAATTTGTTAAAATTTTGAAAGTACTTGATCGTTTCCACTTTAAAATGTACGTGGACTGCCGCCAATTCTGGAACATCTGCACTCGCTTGTTCTTTTTTTTCAGATTCCTGAAATATGAAGATGCTGTTGTCTGAAACACAAAATTTTTCGGAAAGCATCTTACACCACCCTTCTTTTTCTCCTTTCCTTTCTTGGACTTGAGCGACGACATGGCGGCTTTATATTTATCTATTTGGTCACGGGGGCGTCATTTATTTAAACGCTCACTACAAGCTAACAAATTTTAGTTTCTCCGCTTACTTGTACGATTGCCCCAGATTACTCAACCCAGAATCAAATAAATTTTTTACACAGTATTATAGGTATGTATCTAAAGTGATGATTTTCAAAAGTTCACTTTTTTTATTACTTATTAATTTTTTTTCTTCCTTCTTCTTCTTCTGTAATCTTTGCACTACTATGAAAAAAGACAATGGACCCTATTATGGAAGTCGAATTTGGTTGACTTGACTAGCAAAGGCACTGTTTTTTGTTAGTCGAGCAAACTCGACTTCTACGATAGAGCCCAATATCTCTCCGTACCCAAACAAGGAGGTCCCGACCAAACGCAAACTAAAATCTTGGAATAAAACGACTTACATCTGTTTGGACAGTAATAACACTTCATCTAACTTTTTATTATCAGTAATAGTTTGTTGACATCAATAAAATATAACAGTAAATATTTCGATAACAGATTTCAGTTTCATTACAATTTATTTTGATTTAGTCAATTTTAAGCAGACACGAATAACGCTACAAAATGGATGCGTCCTGTGCTACATGCAGCCGGACTGTTGCTTTACTGTTGTGTGGTAATATGTTCAAAGGTAATAATAGAAGCGTCTGCGTACTGCAGTTTGAGTACTTTACTGTTTTTATGTCAAAAGAGTTATGCATGTGACGTAGTACTATGTTGGCAAAATACTAGTAACAACATGTAAGATATAAGAGGTTGGCTTAGAACATATAATGTAGAAGAGATCACAAGGTTTTATTGACAAAATTGTGCTGAATTCGGTTATTATTTTGAAAAAAAAATTATTAGGCTCTAACCGGAAAAACTCAACAAATCACTCTACCGCCTATTCATTTCAAATATCTCCATATATCCCTCCCTTTTTTTAAAAAAATATAAATTCTCTGCGCAAAGCACTTCATATTTTTCTTCCCTTCCTAATTTTTCATGTAAAAATATACAAATACCAAAATTCACTCTTTTCCAATTTTCTCCAATATAAGTAAATGTCGAACGCTACGGTTCCGCTTTGCTTTTGTCAAGTTCTCCAATCGTATTAAAAATATATATTATCAATTCAGAGATATCAAGTATTGTATAAATATTACATGCATTGCATCACAGGCTTCTAAATTCTAAGGTGTATTTTCATACTTATGGGCTACGTTACACATTTATGATTTCCTTAACAATTTATATAATGTATATACGATAGAAAAAGTTTTGTGTATAAAATAACGTTTAAATACAGCAAAAGGACGAAATTCATTGACTGCAAGGTACACTGCAAGCTGACAAACGACATGGAACATTTACTTTCTTGTTGGTAAACGAAGAAATATACAAACAAAAAGGTTACATTGCTATCAAGGTGATGCAGGTGTAAAATAATGTAATTAATTATATATGATATTTACAAAAACACCTCGTCAAAATAAAAACAAAACACACTTTCCACGAACACGCTACCAACAAATCATATATCGATCGAATGAAATTCTTTATTTTTATTTTATATTTTCGTTATACCAAATTTTATCCGTTAAATACTCAACTATTTTCGAACTAGTTGAAGGGTGCAAGTTGTATAAACATGTGATGTACAATATGTCCTAATTAAATGTGAAGCAAGGAGCCTGATTTGCAAATGTTCATTTCCACCTCTGACACCATATGAGTCGTTTATTTTGAAAGTGGCATAAGTCATATTGTTTTATATATGACTTATGCCACTTTCAAATTAAACGGTTGAAATGTTACATTGGCCCTCGACGTATTCTTGATTCCAACGGAACTCGAATTCGTTCGAAACGTAGGAAATTTAAAAGCAGGTTAGAAGTATCAGAAAGCTCGACGTTTCAGATCAAGTTAGTAACTTTTGAAGCGTTCTAGCATGATTTTAAATTAACTATGCTTCGAACCGATTTAAATTCGGAATTAAGAATGGTAATGTAAGTTCGCATGTTAAGAAATGAAAAGTGAAACGCTCCCCCAAGTAAAGACCTGAAAATGGAGGGATAAGAAAACACTCCCCATGACGATCTTTGGGTTGCTGATTTTAAATATATTAAAAAGTTAAAAAAATCGGATATTTTGGATCTAATACGACGGAACCAAAATAACTAAATTCTCAAGAAGAGCATCTGTAGTGTAAATTTGATCAAACTTTTTAACAAATATGACAAAACTCATTCGCCTTTTTCATTTCTTAATTTGTATTGCTATAACAAAGAAATTTCACTTCAACTGCTCCTAAGCACACATTATATTTTAAACAAGCCTTTTATTGTGGACTTCTCGTCAGTAAATATAATTTATTGGACTACTTTACATTTACGAAAAATTAATTTTAAGATCCGGGCGATACTTTTAAGATATTATTGCCATTTGTACGAGGATTCATTATTAACAATTATCGCGCTAACAAAAAAAAAAGCACTGAGGTCAGTGTTTTGAATATTTTTTTTTACAATTTCAGAAGTAGCTTGATGCACTCAGAATAAATATGTAATTATCGTTATCAGAAAATGTGGATATTTAAAAAGTACTTGCAAGACTTATAAAGTCTTTAAGTTATCATAAATAAATAACATTATTTTTGTTACCCATGCTGGGGTATGAGCAACTATAACTAACAAAACTCGCTGGGGACTTTCAAAAGTGCAAGACATTACGATTGACTGTGCAGAATTGCTACCATACAACTAAGCTCCATACTATTAAATCGAGTAGGGGTCTTGACATTCCTTGACAATGTTTCTCAAAATAATTTAAAAAGCAGGCTTATCGGAATGGAGTAGTTTGCAGCAAATCTTTGGGGATACACAGAATTTTCAAATTTTTGAGATACGCCCGCAAACTCAAAAATAATTCCTATGGCGAATCCAGTCGCTTTAATTTCCCAAAACATCTATTTAAAATGATGCTCAATATCTGCTCAAAATTGTTTTATGTATATATGTATATCTCCACGTTCCTTATTGTGCATGATTATAAAATATAACCTTTGTTAGTTTTTTAAGCAGTTCTCCTCGCCGTTGAGCAGCCTATAATAGCTGCAGTGTACCTCTAGATAATGTAAGGCTACTACATAAACAAAAACAAGCATGAAATCCTACAATTAAAATTATGTATATTGAAACTTCTTAAAAGTAACGATATTACTAAACTAAACGTTATTGCAGCATCTAAGACTAACCAAAAAATGTATAGAATTCGTGGAAAAGAGCACCTTAAGAGCGGGAAAGCACTACAACGAATAGTGTGTTACATCTAAAAAAAATATGTATATATAAGCGTCGTAAGTTGTGTTTTTCTTACATCTGTAAAATCTGTGTAATAAGTTCACAATTTCTTAAAATGCTTTTTACGCCTCTTCTCCGGTGTACTGATTTAAGAATGTTTTTTACTTTGTACTTAGAGGTCTCGGATAAGCCCAATCTCTAGCCAGACTGTCTTGGCCTACCGGGACCGAGGCTGATTCAAAATCTGCCTCTATAAACAAAATCATGCTTTGGGGCGCTTAGAGTTTCCAAAGCATTATTACGGTTTTACAATAATAAAAAGGGAATTGTAAAAACTCATAAAATAACTAACGTAAATTTAGAAGTAATAAATAGAAGAGCGTCGAATATGCCTCAAAAAAGTATGCGTCTCGTAACAACAAGAAGTCGATAAGAACATTTTTTGTACTGTTGGAACTAAGGAAACAAGTCTGGATGAGGTCCTCCAACGGATAACAACGAATGATAATGAGAAACTAATAATGAATCAACAACCAACTGGTCGTGGCCTTCTGAAGCCCCGTCCCAGCTATAAATACTAAGGGTAAACGTAACCAACAATTTCGGGTGCGACGAAACAGATAGCTCCTCTTTTCTCGCTTTTGATTTAAGTTTTGCTTCCAAACAAAGCTGGAATAGTCTCTATGAGCTCCTTGGTCTTAGGGGTAGGTAGAATGTAGCTAAATTTAAAGGGTGCAAATTTTTTAAATTTGCAGAAAAAAATTATTGAGTGCCATGCAGCGTTTCTTACTCCCTTCTAGTCCTTTTGGGTCGCGAACAAACTTCTGTTTCAGTACTGTTATTGTGATGCGATTGTGCGTGGATCTTGTCTCCCCCGCGGGCCTTTTTGCCAGCTACCTGCGACTGTGCGGTCACCTGAAGAGAGATTGCTTGCGTGTTGAGCTTTTCCGACAGCAAAAGATCCTTTAGTCCTTTCATTTTTTGACTGTACAGAGTGATGACTGGCCTTTTCCGTTTGTATTCAAATGTGTCGTCCGGTACTGGGCAGGACTTCCCTTTCTCCAATTTTGTCTTTTCAGTTTTCACAGACACCGGATCGGATTCCTGCTGCTTCGTACTGTTGCTCTTCTCTTCTGGTTTTTTCTGTTTCTGATCCGCAAAAGGCTGACCGCCACCTTGTAAAAGGAAGTCCGGATTTAAGATTTTCTCGCCGCATGCTGCCGTCAAGTCTGCTAGAGTTGGGATGTCTGATTTCTTACCAACCTAGATAAAATAGTTAATTAGTGAAAATTAGATTCGAACTCAAAATATAAGACAAAGACATGTTAGATGATTTACGACACCAAAAAATTTTCAAAACCCGAACTTCGGAAGGTTTTGTTTTGCTATATTATGACGGAGTGCTCTGAATTGACTCTTCTTGCCCCACTTTCAGACATAGACGTTATAGTAATTAGAGTTAAAAAAGTGGCAAAAGAATCAAATTATTTAAAACGAAAAGCTTCCTAACGGATTTCTTAGTCAGACCATTGTACCTAGCACCTAGCTCGAGAAGTTCTATGAGTTTCTTCTCTAGTTACAGCATGGCATCGAGCTAATACCTTTTGGCACGATAGCACCTTAAGAAAATATATCTAAGCGGTTTGTTTAAATTTATGCCTTACCTCCTCTTTCTTGATGCAATTGTTATTGCCTTCATCCATTTGTACTTCGACACTCTCGGTATCATTCTCCCTCAGTTTTCTAGTTTCAGGCCCGTCCTGCTTTTTTGTACCAGAGTGCTCGTCATCATCTTCCCGAATATTAATAACCACCTGGGACCGAATATCATAGTCAAATTTGGAAATAGTGTTTACCAAGGGTTTAGCCCATCCAATGTGCAAAATAGGAGTAAGACTGCCCTCCTCCCACTGGCAAATCCCATCGTAGAACCTCAACAAGTTGGCGAAACACTCAGAGTCTCGCAGGATGCTCTTAGCCGAATGGCCAGAACTCTCGGTTTTCATTACAAAGGGAATCATTTCATTAGCAATGTCCAGGAACTGCTTGTAGATCTCCTCATCGTCCCTTGAGTAGTTGTACAGGCGAATCACATCGCCTGCATTTGCCCAGGACGCAAAAGCCTCTCTGTACTTTGGCTGGCGGTAGTAGTACCCCCCTTGGTATATGTAGGGATAGACATGGTGATTTTTGTAGAACTGCCGTGAAGATTGAATAGCCTCTTTATACAGGTCCTCACAAGAAGGGCGGTTCTCTGTCGGAGAGCTCTCCTCTAGTTCCCCAAGATTTCCCAAAGCCATGGGATACTTTCGCAGGTGTCCCATATCATACAACAACCAAAGTAGATTCTGCTGTAGATCAGCCACTTCCAAACAGTCGCTGGTGAGAGTGAGAGATATATTTATGGCTGAGGCAATCGTGGCGACCTCCATGAAGCGGTCACACACCACAGGTTTCCCGGCCAGATACAGCCATGACCTGGACTCAAGACCTGCGCTCACATCCTGACCTCTCTTGTCCTCATGTCCTTTACCATGCCAGGTCACCTCCACGGTCTCTGTCCGATTCTTCCCAAACACTACCCATGCATGGTCTTCTGATATAGCGAGATGGACATCCTTGTACCCCAGCAGCTGGCACCCAGCCACGACAGCCAAGGCCACACCAAAGCAGTCCAACTTGTTCCCAGAGAGGTAGCTATACAGATTCTGGAGGTGTGCTCTGTCCTTGTAGGTGCTCCTTATGAGTGAGTGCCAGATGATGTCCGACACCTTTTTTATCACATTCCGATTAGCGTTCCTCCCTGGCTTAGCCCTGTCCACCACCGACAGGATGTTTTGAAATTTCTTGTAGAGACTCTCAACGGTGTCATATGTGACGACCGGGAATTTACCCAAGCCCTCTGTCTGACTATTGCCCGGGGATGGCGTTATTTCTTGTGCATTGCCCGACGTTAAAGTGTTCTCAATAAAGCCGGCCACAACTGAGAGTGCCGTCAGATCTGGTTCACTGCCACTTTCTAGCTCACAGCGGAAGAATTTCACAACGTCCGTAATGCTTTTAAGCGGGAATAACTTGGAGCGATCTTTGTCAGCGACAAAACTGTGATGATTGCTTGCAGACGCCATGGCGTTCTGTTTGCCTCCAAAAAGACGTTTCACGGACAATTCAAAGCACTCAGCTTTTTCACTTTTTATTAACAAAAATTCTTTTTTCACTCTGCAATGTGCTCCGTGCCCCGCTGTATACGTGAAACAGGTATTACGTCTCCAACTCAACCTGTCAAACGTATCGGTATTCTTATGTACATCAGTTTTGTTCGGGCGCTTTTAAAGATGTTTTAATTAGGAAATAGCGCACAATGTATGTACTTATGAATTAAAGTTCTAATAAAACGTTATATTTTTTTATAATCACTCCCTAAAGCCTATTATAAGTTCTTAGTTTTCCGTAAAAATTATTTAGATTCCACAATTTTTTGTTCCATAAACAATAATATAGAACTTTGTATGAACTACCCCTACGAATTTTGCGTTTTTGCAGCTGTCTGTCAGAGCTATGAGCGCTGTGCAGATGTAAACAAAAGTGATTATACGCCAGGTGTTTTATATAAAACCGGCTAAATTTTGGGGATAACGTGGCTCTTTGCGATTAGATCAGAGCGTTGATCGAAAGCACGATCTAAATATGACCGATCTAGTTTGGAAGAAAACGATCGACTGCAATCAGGGGGCTGTAAGAGCAGTCCGATACAATGGTGCGACATTTTATTTTTAAATGATTTCCCCTTTTTGAATATTTTAATGGATAAACGACAACACCCACAGCGTTCAAAAGTAAATAAAGATTTGTTCTTATTTTTCAATAGTTGATGGCAGTTACTGCTTAACATGCGGCTCCGACAAAAAGGTCAAGCTCTGGAACCACAACACTGGTCTCCTGCTTAAAACATATGGTGGTCATGCGGACGAGGTGACCGACGCCTGTGGCAGCTGCGATAGTTGCCACATTGTCACATCCAGCCTGGACAAGAGTGTTATCTATTGGGATGTAATGACTGGCCAGCCACTTCGACGACTCCGTGCCCACGCAGGAGGGATAAACTGCGTCCGTTTCAACGAGGACTCTTGGCTAGCTGTGTCAGGCTCGAAGGACCACAGTGTCATGTGCTGGGATGTAAGGACCCGCAAACAGGAACCAATCCAAGTTATGAAGCACGCTAAGGACTGCATAACTTCACTAGTGGTATCGGACCATAAGATTATAGCGTCCTCCTTAGACGGTAGTGTCAGGCACTATGATCTTAGGGCGGGAGAACTTATAACTGATAAAGTTGGCGAACCAATCACGCATATCGTCCAAACGAAGGACGAACAGTGCGTGTTAGCTGCTTGCCTGGACGGAGTCGTGCGGTTAATTGATAACGACTATGGGTCAATGTTGAATGAGTACAAAGGGCACAAGACAGAGGATTACCACATAGAGTGTGGGGTGTTGACCGACGACTCTCAAATAATCTCTGGGTCAACAGAAGGATGTGCCTTGATTTGGGACCTGGTAGAAGCCAAAGAGTTAACACGACTGAAATTGGGTATAATCATAAAATCAGCTTTGTTGAATATTTGTTTATGAAGGAATGCTTACAGGACAAGGCGTAGTACATTCAATTGCCATTCATCCCAGCAGACAAGAGGTGCTCCTAGCGAAGCGACGAGACATCCATGTATTTAATGTAGGCAGCAATGAGTTGGGAGAACCGTCATGTAGTTTTGATTAAATAATATAATAGAAGGTCTTGGGATTGAATTATTTCGTGACCAACATAATACATACATACCTACATACATGCATGAGGAAAAGATGGCATTTCGCATGAAGAATTCCTTTTTTGTTTCTTTTTTTTCAGTTTAATAACTCCCTAATTGTCCATTTAAGGATTGATTTGCTGCCATTTGGATTTTATGTGCTAATGATCAAAAGTCCTTACGCTTCCTGGATCTGCGAAAAAATAAAAGTTTTCGCCCTCTGATAATTTTCAAAACATTCAGGCGTCCGTCCCCCCTCAGCACGATGGGGTCGACCGGATCTATAAGCCTCGTGGACCCAAAACGGAATGCAAACTCGGGGTGATGTTTAAGTAAATTATATTTAACGCACTTTACACTATTCGAAACTTAATACTATGCAAAACCCCTCATGAGCCGCACATGAGGCAATCATCTTTGTTCTCCAGGGAGCACACCATCTGCGCCACTGCCTCCTCCAGAGGCTTAACTTCCACCCCATTCTCGTTATGTCCATTCTCCACAACTTTAGCGGTGCTCTCTTCGACTGATGTTTCGTTTTGCACAGAAGTGTTAAGACGAGATTTATCAACTGTGAACTGAATTGGCTGAGCCGCTGGCTTTGTTCTAAGGTAGTACATGCCCGTCTTAAGCCCCAGTTTCCAACCGTAAAAGTGTATCTTCGTAAGAAGTCCATAGTTTGGCTCTGCGACGTGAATATTGAACGACTGACTCTGGTCAATAAAGGCACCACGGTCTGCAGCCATTTTCATTTGGGTTTTAACTGAAATCTCCCAAACGGTCTTGTAGATATTTCGAATGTTTTCGGGGATCTTCTGGTTATCCTGGATGGAGCCTCTGTTGGCAATTATAAAATTTTTCATATCCTCGTCCCAAAGGTCTAGTTCAGTCAAGTCAGTGAGAAGGTGGTGGTTGACTACAATGAATTCCCCTGAAAGAACACGGCGGTGATAGATGTTGGATGTGTACGGTTCGAACGACTCGTTGTTGCCCAGAATTTGTGAAGTAGATGCTGTAGGCATTGGAGCGAGGAGTAATGAATTCCTTACGCCGTGCTGCTTGATTTTCGCCTTGAGCTCGTCCCAGTTCCATAAATCGGTAGGCGTCTTGCTCCACATGTCGTACTGAAGAATACCTTTGCTAACCGGTGATCCCTCATACGTCTCATATGGCCCGTGCTCTTGGGCAAGCTCGCAGCTAGCTTCAAGCGCTCCATAATAAATCGTTTCAAAAATTTGCTGATTTAGTTTTTGAGCCGCCTCGCTTTCATAAGGGTATCGCATAAGAATAAATGCATCGGCCATGCCCTGCACGCCAATACCAATAGGACGGTGCGTCATGTTGGACTTCCGAGCCTCCGGGAGCGGGTAGTAGTTGATGTCTATAATCTTGTTCAGATTCTTCGTAATCGCCTTAGTAACATACTTGAGCTTTTGGAAATCGTACGTCTTGTCCGAAGTGACGAACATGTTAAGCGCTATCGAAGCCAAATTACAAACTGCTATTTCATCGGGGGCCGAGTACTCCACAATTTCTGTGCACAGATTACTACATTTAATGGTTCCAATATTTTGCTGATTACTCTTTCTGTTGCATGCGTCCTTGTAGAGCATATAAGGGGTGCCGGTCTCCACCTGTGACTCAATGATGGCGAACCACAGTTGTCGTGCCTTCACTTTCCTATTAGCACGCCCTTCATTCTCATATTGAATGTAAAGTTCTTCGAATTTTTCACCCCAAAATTCGCAAAGATCGGGGCATTTATGGGGGCACATCAGAGACCAGTCTTCGTCGTTCTCCACTCTCTTCATGAAGAGGTCGGGAATCCAGAGCGCGTAAAATAAGTCCCGAGCACGATGCTCCTCTGCGCCAGTATTCTTCTTTAAACTCAAGAACTCGAAAATGTCCGCATGCCACGGCTCCAAGTAAATAGCAAAAGCCCCGGGACGTTTGTTCCCGCCCTGATCAACGTATTTCGCGACATTGTTGAAGACCCTCAGCATGGGGACAAGACCATTAGATACGCCATTTGTGCCAGCTATAGCAGTGCCCGTCGCTCGGATGCAGTGAACATTTAGCCCTATCCCTCCCGCGTTTTTGGATATCATGGCGCAGTGTTCAACTGACTTGAAGATTCCTTCGATGGAGTCATCCACCATGGTGAGTAAGAAGCAGGAGGACAGCTGAGGGCGGCGTGTTCCAGCTGCGAATAGAGTTGGGGAGGCGTGGGTGAAGTACTTTTCTGAAAGAAGATTGTACGTCTCGATTACAGCATCGATGTCTTCGCCATGTATTCCAACCGATACCCTCATCAGCATATGCTGTGGCCGCTCGGCAATTTTGCCGTTGATTTTAAGTAGGTAAGAGCGTTCGAGGGTTTTGAAGCCGAAGTAGTTGTAATTAAAATCGCGGTCGTAAATAATTGCCGAGTTTAAGCGATCTGCGTTATCCATGATCACTTTGTGATGAAAGTCAGATATCATTGGGCTCTTCTTGTTGGTATCTTTGTTCACCATGTTGTACAAATCGTTGATGACCTCTAGATAAAGGAAAACCAGTTAATTAGGGAATAGTGTATACATAAGGCAGCAGAATGGGAGTTTGTTTATCATATTATTTTGATTTTTTCCTCTTTTAGCTTTAAGAGTAGCTAAATACCATATAAACGATACAGGGGGAAGAAAAATGGTGAGGCCAATTAGCATGAACATCTTCATGCCTATATTTCCATGGCTGCATAGTAAGAACCAGGAGAGGCTTTGTGGAACATGCTCCTAACTGAAGTGAAATAGGACATATAGAAAGTGGTAAGCAATGTCACGGGAAGATTTTTTACAAAAACTTGTGAGTTCCCTCCTCCCTATACAGCTCTTGTGAGGCACCCCACAAGCTTATCTTGTTTTTGTTTATCTTATCACATGGGATGTTTATGGGAACCGGGGGGAAAAAACGTATGTAAGTTAATCTTGAAAAATGTGCCAGCCGTGCAAAATCCATTTATAATGTTTTTTTTTACTGCTACTAATCGACTTTTAGTGGGTCCTATTGCAGAAACCTTCGGCGAGAAGGCGAATGTTAATTTCATGTTCTTAGTTTTAGGGGAAACCATTCCGTTCCTTTTAGAAATTTGTTCGAAGCTCGCTCTTAAAATTATAAAATTTAGGGGCCCCTCTTATGGAAGTGCTGCCCGTCGACAGATTCTACAACGGGCCCTATAATCTTGTTCGACTTATAATGAAAAAATGCAAGGTAGGCCCTGTGTAGGAGTTCTTATTTGTAGTATTCTAAAGGTAGGGTATCTAATCTTCTTAGGCCCAAGATTACTTACCTGAAAACATTTTCTTGGTCTCCTTGTGCAAATTCGAGACTGCTATGCGTGCTGCAAGAAGAGCATAGTCCGCATGGTTCGTAGTCATAGTTGCAGCAGTTTCTGCGGCCAAGTTATCGAGCTCTTGAGTGGTGACACCAGTGTAGAGTCCATTAATCACCTTCAAGGTAATAGCGACCTGTAAAACAGTAGGACAAAAAAATTCGTTATTTCACCACAATGGCTTCCTGCACCGCCCGGTTGTTGCACACCTAACCTATTGACTTACCGGATCCACAAAATCCATATTTAATCCGTAGCATAGCTTCTGGATTCTAGAAGTAATTTTATCGAAATGTACCTCCTCTTTCCTTCCATCTGGTTGAGAAAATAAGTATAGTCAGCGTGTGGCAAATCGCCATTCTCCCAATAGAAATTCGTGAATTGAAATTACCTCGCTTAAAAACGTACATCTTCAGGGCCTTCATGATAAACAGAGAATTCTCTACAACTTAATTAATATAGAAACACCAAACACTTTACAAACTTATTCCGTCGCTAAATTACATATAATTGCCGTCCTCACAAAGCAGCAGGAAGAACCAAACAGCACGCCACACCAGTGTTCCTTAAATATCGAAAAACTAGTGATTAATCGATAGTCTGGTTTAACTATCGATAGTCATATTGTTCGTAGTTCACATTCAAAACATTAAGGCGGGAAACGGAATTGCAGCATTTTTGTCAGCACTTTCAGCACTAGTTTTGCTCCAATGAGAATGAATTGTATAATTTTTTCCACTGGCATCAAGTAGCAGGCTCTAATTTCATGATAGCCAGGTCCAGGGTTTTCGGTTGCGTTTAAGTACAACTTTAAGCTTCCCGACAAGCTGACAGATATCGCTCAACCTGAATTCTGTTTCTTGCCTGAACTGAAACCACTGAATGCTAACTGTTTTAAACAATAAAAAATAAAAATTAAGTTGATTTAATTTGAGACACTTCCGAAAAAACAATCGATGGTTTATCGATATATCGATAATTTTATAAAATATTATCGCCACACACAAGAAGTTTGCGTATAAGTTATCCCGCCAAAAAAGCCGCTCAGTGCTGGCTGCCTAGTTCCTACAGAACAGCTGTCGTTCAATGGCAGGGGTGTGTTTGCAACATCCAGTCCAATTAATTTGAACTAATTTGAAAACAAATCGTTGCTGAATTAACGGAGGTTTCTGCTTAATAGGGCCAGTAGTTTAGATAAATTCGTTCTTGGGACAAATGTAAGGTTGGAGTTGTAATTTACGGGAGCAAAACTTTTGAATAAATTTTTAAACAAGCTTTATTTTAAATTAGCCTAAATTAAGGCGATGACAACGATTTTTGACCAAAAATAATGAAATTTTGTCTCTCACGAACTTACTACCGCAATGATCAATTATTAATTAATTATTAAACTCATTAGAAAATCACTAACTCAATTGCTCCCTATTGTTCAAAGGCGCTGCTTTCCCACTTTCCGTGGGAAAGTCATTGCATAACCACCGTCCGTCGCATCGACGCATTTGACGACGGCTCTTAATTCATTCGAATGTCAGAGTGTCATTAGAGAACAGCTGTGCGTGGAGTGATTCAGTCTGTTTATCTAGGGCTGTTCCTCCTGGTTATTGAGTTAACAGGTCGAAATTGTTGTTAGATTTGGTCAGTGGAAGTGACGTGGTCCAATTTTTAATATATCCGCCCGGCTTAAGTTCTCGACCGGCGCTGTTTTTAGGTACCCTAAAACCTTATGGAAATGTTCCGTTTATGGTCGGAACTAGTGTATTAGGGAAGTATTATTTATGGCAAGAAATAATTTTCCCAAAATTATTTTGTTTTAATGCAAAAAATTGAAAAACAATTTTTTGCAAAAGCACTACCTCGTTCCGACCATTAATGGAACATTTCCATGGTTTTACGCCTAAATTACTCACTCACAATCCCCCGCAGGTTCACACGACTGCTGCTGCTGCTTCTGCTGCTTTTCCGCTGCTTTTATTTACCTAAAAATATATAAATTATAAAAATTTTTCAGACAACTTACCTTTTTTTGCAGTTCACAGAAACTTCCCATGAGAACTGTCACTTCAGATGTTCTTCGTCTTCTCCATGCAAAATTTCCCATTTTGGGATATTTGTCGCCGTGCCTGCGTTCGTTAAGAGAACATCCATTCTGCTCAATTAAAATTTGCGTTCCTTTGAAAAATATCTACTGACTGAGTATTTAATTTTTACAAAAGGTCTATTACAACTTGCGTTATTCTAAAAAATATCTACTGACTGAGTATTTACCTTTTACAAAAGGTCTATTACAACTTGCGTTCTTCTGAAAAATATCTACTGACTGAGTATTTACCTTTTACAAAAGGTCTATTACAACTTGCGTTATTCTAAAAAATATCTACTGACTGAGTATTTACCTTTTACAAAAGGTCTATTACAACTTGCGTTCTTCTAAAAAATATCTACTGACTGAGTATTTACCTTTTACAAAAGGTCTATTACAACTTGCGTTATTCTAAAAAATATCTACTGACTGAGTATTTACCTTTTACAAAAGGTCTATTACAACTTGCGTTCTTCTGAAAAATATCTACTGACTGAGTATTTACCTTTTACAAAAGGTCTATTACAACTTGCGTTATTCTAAAAAATATCTACTTTTTGTAAAAGGTAAATACTCAGTCAGTAGATATTTTACAGAATAACGCAAGTTGTAATAGACCTTTTGTAAAAATTAAATACTCAGTCAGTAGATATTTTTCAAAAGAACGCAAATTTTAATTGAGCAGAATGGATGTTCTCTTAACGAACGCAGGCACGGCGACAAATATCCCAAAATGGGAAATTTTGCATGGAGAAGACGAAGAACATCTGAAGTGACAGTTCTCATGGGAAGTTTCTGTGAACTGCAAAAAAAGGTAAGTTGTCTGAAAAATTTTTATAATTTATATATTTTTAGGTAAATAAAAGCAGCGGAAAAGCAGCAGAAGCAGCAGCAGCAGTCGTGTGAACCTGCGGGGGATTGTGAGTGAGTAATTTAGGCGTAAAACCATGGAAATGTTCCATTAATGGTCGGAACGAGGTAGTGCTTTTGCAAAAAATTGTTTTTCAATTTTTTGCATTAAAACAAAATAATTTTGGGAAAATTATTTCTTGCCATAAATAATACTCCCCTAATACACTAGTTCCGACCATAAACGGAACATTTCCATAAGGTTTTAGGGTACCTAAAAACAGCGCCGGTCGAGAACAAGTTCCATCCGCCCTTGTAATCCAACGGGAAATATCAATATTTTAAATGTAATGCGGCTTTCAATGACTGCGGTACTTTTTATCATTTTCATCTTAATCTTTTCAATATTCGTGGCTAACCTTGCGAACATAGTCAGTGTTGATAACGAGCTCTTGAAAAAGCTGAACAGAAGCAGTGAATTGAGTGATTCAGTGGGTGGTAAAGAGGCCTTGCACATCAACGATGAAAACAGTCACCTTATGTGGTTTGTGCAGGTAAAGAGATTCAAGCGTAGAAATCGCGAGCTTTTGCATGCTAATTTACATTTCACAGATTTCGGACATCCATATTAGCATATTCACAGACCCGGAGAGGATTCATCAATTCAAACAATTCGCGGCCAACACTATCGATGTTATTCAACCGAAGGTTGTCTTGGCTTCTGGGGACCTAACAGATGCACGTGACGCTGACCGGCTTGGCTCGCGACAGTTCGAAGAAGAGTGGAAGATCTATGCAGATGTGCTTAAATCAAACAACATCAGCCAAAAAACGAGTTGGCTCGATATCCGAGGAAACCATGGTAGGTTCAAATTGGCTCTTGTTTTGCATAACATATGTTAAACAGTGACCTTCCGTAGATTACTTTAATGTGCCTGGCAGAGACTCACCTTTGAACTACTTTAAGACTCACTCTATGCAGGGAAAGAAACATTCACGCTCGTATCTGCATCAGGTGAGAACAAATTCTAGGTTGAGTTTCTATTGAATTGATAACTTTGCGAACAAGGCCTAGAGATTAATTTCACTATATAAATATGTAACCCTGGACTCTAGATATCGCGGAATTGAATAATAGGAAAAACTAAGCAATCTATTCACACTCGGAGCGTCGTTTGTTCCAAAGTGAGTAACCCGATATTGGACTCTACCTATCGCAACAAAGAACTCTTCAGAGCTTCAAAGAAAGACTTACCGATTGCTTCAAAAGTAGGCAAAATAAGCACTTTTAACATTCTCGAAGCTTCTTTTGTTCTAAACAAGTTCTCCAAACCTAAAACCAACAGTGGTGTACTGAAAAGTATTCTATATATTTCCAGGTAAAAGAAGGATCAGAAACGTACTCCTTTATCGCGGTGGATGCTTGCCTTGAGCCAGGACCAAAGCGCCCTTTCAACTTTATTGGCCTTCTAGACGTAAATGAGACAGGTCACATTCTAGATTTGCACGAGCAAGCAATACGAGACGGGGGTAACTATACGATTTGGTTTGGCCACTACCCCACATCATGTATTTTATCGCCTGGATCTGGACATGGAGGCATTCGTGGAATTATTGGACAGTTCGACGACAGCTATGCATATCTCTGTGGCCACTTGCACAGCCAAGGGGGAATAGTTACTCAGATGTACGCCATGCAAAAATCAGGATTTCTCGAACTAGAGCTGGGAGACTGGAAGTCCAATCGGGTGTAATAGTTTCTTTTACATTTAGAACTGGTTACGATGTAAATCTTAATCTAGTTTCAGAGTAGCTGCCTTCGACCATGGCCTTTTCTCGTTTATAGATGTCCACTATGGCGAATGGCCTATTGTTTTGGTGACCAATCCAAAGAACGCGCTATTCAATATTCCACATAAGGAAGATCTAAATCTGCAGAAGAAATCTACACATATACGACTTCTGATATTTTCTCCAATAGCTGTTGGCACCTGCATGGTCAGGGTGGAGGGAGATGACGAATGGACACCCTGCACCCAAAAATCAAAGTTCCTTTTTGTAGCACCATGGTCACCTGAAAAATACGAAAGTGGCATTCACAATTTACAGGTAGCCGTACGAACAGCAGACAGTATAGTTTTTGAGGTAAACTTTACTAATTTTCGATCAGAAACGATTTACTCAACATGCCTCCCTAGATGTCCCAGCCTTTTGCTCTGGACAACTCTCGCCTAAGCTTCGGATTTATGGCTCGATTGGCCCTCATGAGTGATTTCTGCAAGATATTCCAGGCCCTCTTCGGAGTAGGGCTGGCATTCTGCATCTTACCCGTCTTCATTCTTCGAATCCTTCATGAACTTGTAATTGCCGGGAAGTGCAAGCGACCAAAGCTCAAATGGAGTTGGTTTAGGAACTTCATACGGAGACTATGGATCTTATCTTCCATCGATAGACTAGTCATACCACTGATGCTGTACTTTGTGTACATCTCAGTAGGACCATGGTCCTTCGGTGAAATTATTGATGGACATCGCGGAGTTATCTTCGTATGGGGCATTTACGTAGAAAACACTTTCCAACCAGGCAACTTGACCTTCATCTACGGATTTTTCCAACTTACATTCTGCCAGCTACCACTAATTTTCATATTCGCTGACGCAGTTAATAGGCGATTTCAACATTTTGCCGATATCAAAAAGGACCGTCCACCCCACGTTCGTTTGATGGTACATCTCCCATTCGCCCTTATAATTTTAATTGAAGTTTCACTTGCCGTTTACTTCTGGTGGGCGTATGGTTTTGTTGCATTCATTCTTGGGCCATTCCGGACGTGGTCACTAATTTTCAACATTATACTGTGGTACATGGCGATTAAGATTCCGGAACACTGTTTGCAGTATGTTGAAGATATATCCATACACTGGACAAATTTACGTATTGTTCCTGTTTCAGATCCGCTATGAGCGTTTGGCACGCCTGAGAAGACTACGCTCGCAATAAGCAAAGCACGACATCTACAAAGCGATTTGTGATTTTCAATATTTCAATTCTGTTAACTATTTTTAGTTAGAGAGACGCCATTAATTGCATTGCAGTGGAGACATTCCCGCGCTGCCCCATAACTTTTCTAGTCTTTTCAACTTTAATTTATTACAGGGATTATACCTCAGAAAAAGTATATGCGAGTATATTCATTTTAAATGCTGCGAATGCGAAAAATTTAATAAATTATTTTTTAAATCAGCCTATTGGTGTAATTTTTTACAGTCCCGATGACAGTATAATATGTACGTCCAAAAATTGACTCTGTTATCCTTTGAGAATGACGTCACATTGTTTGTCGTATTCTGCTCGTCGAACCTTTTCATTTGATGCCCATGTCAAAGGGTTGTGAAGAAGAATGTAATTCGCCATGTCAAGCCGTCCGCTATATTGAGATCAAACCCTTTTATACCCATCTCGAGAGAGTTGTGAAGAAAGAGGTTATCGCCATCTTGGGCATCCACCATATGAATAATGAATTGAATTGAATTGAAAAAAAAACTTTACAGTTAATGGTAGTACGTCACAAAAATTTAATTTGCACAAATTTTTTCAAATCCAGATATTTTCACAAATGCTAAGGCCTAAAGAACATTGTTAAATCTCTCCCCCTTAGATTTGGCGATATTTGAAATTAAATTTGTCTTAATATTAAGCGTGTCCTAAATGCTTAATCTGCTGGGGACCTCGTAGTAAAACGAAGCGTAAACATTTATTTGAAAAATTATCATAAAATAAATTGACCAGAAATTCTCCTCGTATGAATCAAAAATAAATTGTGCCGCATGAGACTATGTCCTACGAACAATATCGCTCGCTCGTCCACGCAGGAATTGAAGTCAAGTTTCAGTGTAAACCGCGGTATCGGGTCGGGGGTTTCCCGCTTATCTTCATGACCCTTTAGCATACCTCGCAGGTTACTCTCTCGATACATTTGGAAAGTATAATCGAGCCCGTCTCTAGAAGTTCGTTGGGTTAGGTATGTACGTATGTATGTATATACACCGTGAGTAGACTCAACCCACCCCTCAAATTATATTTGCATATCGTACAGTTAATAACTGACCAGGTTAGTAGACCATTCATTGCACAATCCCTAATTTAAGGTTCGAGGTGCATAATTGACATTATTTGAGGAAAACAGGTCATTCAAAATCCGGTATGCCTGCTGCTCGAGGTACGTTTGTTCCAATTCCAACAGTTCCTTCATTATTCTGGAACTACGGAGTTGCAGATAGTTTCCTCCAGTAGCTCAGTGTAGAGGGAAAAACCTTCACACTTAATCGGATCTTGTGTAATTCTTGGACAAAGTTCTTTACACGATTAATAAAGTAATGAACGAATAAAGCAACATAAATCTCTCAACAAAAGAAATCGACTCCAAATAAGCTCAGGATGCCACAAAAAGGGAAGAAGGTCAGCCCAATAAAATTTTCACAAGTTAGTTGTTGCTGTAACTCATGATAAATATTTAAGGAAGATCAGGATAATAAAGAGATTAAAGTCTTAATTAGCATTACCTTGCCTACTTTTTGGCGATATTTTTAGTGCTTGACATATATGGCGAATTTGCTCCCATTAAGTTGACAGCGTTGGCAACGTGGTAGTGTCCGACCAGCGGAGCAATTTTTTAAGGAATATATCTCGGAAAAGGCATGATTAACTGATAAATCTTTAACATATTCTAAAAAAGTGGAATACTGATTGCTTGGGCCGCATTGAAGGCTATGAATTTCGTGCCAGCACTTCGTTGCATTCAATTCAGAGCGCTAACAAGGGCCGAACATTTCATCAGACTCACCAGGGCGATCACACAAAAGCATAATTTTGCTACAAGGGTCCGTGAATTTCTTGTTTTAAGGGAATTACCCCCCTTAGAATTATGTTTTTAGTGAAAAGTCGATTTTCATTTTCATTTTTTTAGTGATGTGTTATAACCTCTTGCTTTTCGTGTGGTTGCCCAAATTCAAAGCAGCCTAGTTAACACTTTGATTTCTCTAAAATTGCAGGCGGCTAAAATGAAGAAAGAAAAACAGAAGAATCAAGCAGCTGTTGGGGACAACAAGGGAGTAAAGGAGCTCAATCCTTGGCCAACTTACATTGAGGAGAGGAATAAGCTATGGGACAAATGTAAGGCTGAGTACGATGCAATGGTTGCGGCGCAACCTAGGACTCCCATTAAGGTGAAGCTGCCTGATGGAAAGGAGGTGGAAGCTACAGCCTGGGAGTCCACTCCTTATGATGTCGCTAAGAGCATTAGCCAAGGTTTGGCCGACAATACTGTCATATCGAAGGTGAATGGAGAACTGTGGGACTTGGACAGAGTCTTAGAAGGGGACTGCTCTCTTAAACTGCTTAAATTCGATGATCCCGAAGCTCAGGCCGTGTTTTGGCACAGTTCGGCTCACATTATGGGGGAAGCTATGGAGCGAATTTATGGGGGACACCTCTGCTATGGCCCTCCAATAGAAAGTGGCTTCTACTACGATATGTTTCTCGAGGGAGATGGTGTAAGTTTCACTTCTAATATTGTTGGGGAATCGTCTTAGTTTGAAAATTGCAGATATCAACCAACGATTACACCGTTATGGAGAGCTTGGTAAAACAAATTGTAAAGGAAAAGCAACCATTCGAGCGTCTGGTGATGAAAAAAGCAGACCTTCTAGAAATGTTCAAGTACAATGAGTTCAAGTGCCGCATCCTCAACGAGAAGGTGACAACTGACACTACAACCGTGTATAAATGTGGGCCACTGATCGATCTATGCAGAGGGCCTCATGTGAGACACACCGGCAAGGTGAAAGCACTTAAAATTACGAAGGTACCTTTCATACATTTGTAAAACTGGTTTATACAATCAATATAATTTTAGAACTCATCCACTTATTGGGAGGGCAAAGCTGACGCTGAAACCTTACAGCGGGTCTATGGAATATCTTTCCCTGACCCAAAACAGCTCAAGGAATGGGAGAGAATTCAAGAGGAAGCGGCTAAACGTGACCATAGGAAAATTGGGAAGGAACAAGAACTGTTCTTCTTCCACGAGCTATCACCAGGATCTTGCTTCTTTCAGCCGCGCGGGGCTCACATCTATAATACTCTCATGAACTTCATCAAAACAGAGTACCGGAAGCGGGGATTCCAGGAGGTGATCTCCCCTAACATGTACAATGCTAAGCTGTGGCAGACTTCGGGACATTGGCAGCATTACGCTGATAATATGTTCTCATTTGATGTCGAAAAGGAGAAGTTTGCGCTAAAGCCGATGAATTGCCCAGGGCACTGGTAAGTTTGCTTAAGGGCATACTGTAAGATACGTTTTATAATCAAGGCACTCATTTGCACTTCATCCCCCAAAATGTGACCCTGTAGATCTGGTAGTCATGTCCTGTAATGTAAAAGCTTATTGTTTAACATATTTAAATTTGCACCAGTATTGAACTGTTTAGTTAGCCAATTTGCATTCTTAAGGCAAACGATAGACATGTCCCTCGGAAGAGTATCGCCCTAATAATCCAATTAAATTGAATTACAGTTTAATGTTTGATAACCGCATCCGATCCTGGAGGGAGTTACCACTTCGAATGGCCGACTTTGGTGTTTTGCACAGAAACGAGCTTTCTGGTGCCCTCACTGGTTTAACCAGAGTGCGACGATTCCAGCAAGATGATGCGCACATCTTCTGTGCACCTGAACAAATTAAGGCAGAAATAACGGGAGCATTAGACTTCCTCCATCATGTCTATACGGTTTTTGGTTTTACATTCAACTTAGTTCTCTCCACACGACCTGAGAAATTCTTGGGTGAAATCGAAGTTTGGAATGAAGCCGAGAAAGCTCTAGGTGAATCCTTAAATGAATTCGGACAACCATGGAAAGAAAATCCTGGTGATGGTGCCTTTTATGGCCCCAAGATTGATATTACTATAACAGATGCCCTGAAACGAGCCCATCAGTGCGCCACAATTCAGTTAGATTTCCAGCTACCCATTAGGTATGAATACAATTAATTTATTTTACTGAAAAACCTTAAAATCAAAATATAACTCCTTCACCAGATTCAATCTTACTTACGTTTCGGAGTCTGGAGAGAAGAAACGTCCAGTTATTATTCACCGAGCAATCCTAGGTTCAGTGGAACGAATGATTGCCATTCTCACAGAAAATTATGCAGGAAAATGGCCATTCTGGATCTCTCCCCGGCAAATAATGGTAGTTCCAGTTGGACCCAACTTTGATGAATATGCAGAAACAGTACGTAAGCAACTCCACGATGCGGGATTTATGTCGGAAGCTGACGTAGATGCTGGTGATACTATGAATAAGAAGATCCGAAATGCTCAGCTTGCTCAGTTCAATTTCATCCTGGTTGTTGGGGAAAAGGAACAGTCATCCGGCACAGTTAATGTGCGCACAAGGGACAACAAAGTGCACGGCGAAGTGTCTGTCGCGGAACTAATCACCAAACTTAATAATATCCGGGATGAATACATCATCGGCGAGGACAAGTTCTAATTTAACTTAACTTATTGCATTTTACTTATCCAACAGCTGCTTGAAATGATTTTGACTTAACCGTCGAATAAATAATTGTACAATTATTTTCTTGGTTTTATTCTGTAGGACCGGTATTTCAGGTGATTCAATAAAATTTCCATTTCGTATAAAAAATCACGCAATACGGCACTGAATGTTTACAACCTTAATAGGAATCTCGTGCAGTTTATATATTTTTTCAGCAATTGTGCAGTACAGCGACATCGCTGCGTTTTCGAACTGACCCTATTTAATAGCTTTAAACCTTGTCTATGTTGAGCGAAAAAAGGGATTAGCTTCAAAAAATACAAATACCTTGTTAGTTAAAATATAAATATTGGTTTATTTCTCTTTCTCTAATTATCGGCTACATCATGACCTTATAGTTAATTAAAAAAAGCTATTGCTTCCCGTATGTGTATGTCCGTAACTATAAATGTTCATAAAATTTTTTGTGGCTTTCCTTAAAACTCTTCGAGGCTCCTCGGTACATTGCGCTCATTTCTCAATTTTACAATGTTAGAACTCCTTAAAAATAGGTGTGTGCAATGCCTAAATCTCCTCCATATACAAAAAATTTAGCCTAGAAGAAATATTATTTGAATTCGCCACGTAACCTTCGCTACTCAATTACTTCCATTTATATTTCTACAGTTTGTTTATAAATATAATCATCTTTAGTGCAAATCGGATATTTTTAAGGGTGTATGTACAAAATTTGAATGGAAACTTGTAAAATTTTAGAATTTAAGAGCCACATCAACTATTGAAAGTCAGGCTTATTTCGTTTTATTCATAAGCTGGGGTGGCAGGTATTGAGGTAAGTCGAAGTTATATCACTCCTAATTTTACCCGTACATCTTTTCTCTACTTCGGCAACATTAAGGATGTTTGATCAATTCAAAAACTCACCAAAACTATCAATTCCTATTTTGGGGTAATATTATAGAAAGCTAAATTATACACCCGTGAGTTTTTGAAATCACCCGTTGTTTGCAAGTATGGACTTGGATTTTACTCTCAACTCCATTGAATCTTTACAACATTGACTTAATAACCAGTGCGTTTATATAGACCTTGTGTTTTGTGGAGAAAGGCGTGCATGCTACAATATTGAAATCTTTTGGCTCGTTTTTATCTCCTTAAAATAACTAACAAATCTTAGAACCTTACCCATCCTGTTAAATCAATAACAAGTACCAAATCGAATTATTGCTGCAGTGCCGTAAATGAAGGAAATTCCGTTCTGTGGCTCGCAATTGTAGGGATGTGAATTCTAGTGGATTGAACTAATTTTGTGTTGATATAACAGTTCTGAAGAGATCCCAACATTTTTTCGAGATTTTGTACCTAGTACACGTGGCCCTACTTCAAATTCAAAGAACTCACTAGGGAAATTATTTGCTCCAAGACCAACGAATATAGGAAATGACTTTTTGTTCACTCTCATTTTAAAACGCAGTGATTTTTCAGACAAGTAAACCAAGAAAATTTCCAATCCGAATCAATCAGAATTCTCATACTCATACTTTCATACTTATTTATCTTAAAAATTTTCACAAAATTTGAAAAAAAAATTATTTTATCCAAGATTACGTCGAAAGCAGGGCCGTCCGTACTTGGAGAATGTCCATTCAAGGACCAATATTTAAGCAATGTGTTGCACCTTTATTTCATTTAAGTAAAAAATGGCTATCGGCTAAAATCATATTTTTTTTTATTATGTAGAGCAAATCAACAGGGACTGAACATTTGGTAAAATGTATTTATTTTTAAATATTAACAGAAACTCCCTAGGCATCACCAAGGAAATGTATGGCGCAAGTAGAATAAAAAACCTCGTTTAAGGATTATTAAGTAACTTCTAAAATGATGTTGATGTAGCACCAGACGAGAAAAGCATTTATGACGGCAATATTTGGTTACAAATAAAACTTTATTGATGTAATATAAATTTGTTTCTTACTTAGAGCTTTCTTACGAATTAAATGATCTATTCAAAGTTTGATAACTTATGTACAAACACAAACATTGTATACAATCTCGGCATGTTAAATACGTGACTGACTATGTACGAGGCTAGTCCAACATAATTTCAATTTTTTGACTCTCCGATCGAGAAACATGATCTTTTTTGGTGAAAAAAATTCTCCCTAATAAAAAAACATTAAGCTATTTGTAGAAAGTTTCCATTGCTTTCGGCGCCCTAAAGATATTCACGTTTAAAATTATCCCCTCTCTCAAATTCTCCCTCCCTTCCGTAGAACATCAAGGGGCATATTAGCCCTCCATCTGAGTGTGTTGTAAAAATCTTAGACATAAACATTTTTACCCTAAATTGTAATCGAATGGACTGAACTAAAAAAACAAAGAAACGTCTTCAACTGATAAAAGGCACTATAAAAACTTTTTGTTGATGCTCGCCTTTAGCAGCCGCGACTTGCTTGGATTTACCTTACACTTAAGTTGCTGAATGAGATCGAAAATTTTCAGAGCAGGCCCCACTTTCATACCGAGAAGCGTGATGATTTCGTCCTTTGATAGTTGTAGCAATCGCTTTCCATCGATTTTGTTGCGACTGAATGTATCGCAATGTGCGGTGCAGTCATTCACTCGAAGAAATTGTGAAACGTCGTAAACATTCCATGTTTCTGGCACTAGCTCCCCTGGTGGAGATATTGTACTTGGATCGGGAGATCGGTTTAAATCGTTCAATCGAGGAATGTACTTGCTGTTCGTCACCGAAGAGTTCTATTGACAGGTTAAATATGATGTTCAATTAAGTTTTTACTTCAAGAAGCGATTTTATTAGGAATATACCAATTAGCTCTAAGCAAACTACTTCGAAATTAAAATAAAAGCATAGGGCCTGTTTATAATTGCAATTCTGCACAATGAATCTCAGAACTGCGGTGGCAGCATGGGACTTATTCGGTTTAAGTTAAGGTAGCTGAATTGCATGTTTTCCTATAAGAATCTCATAATGAAATTCAGCTATTTCAAGTCGCTGCGACCTAACTCGAAACAAATTGCATGCTCCCACCACTGAGTTCATGAGGGATTTTCAGTCTGAAAAGCAATACAGCGGTATAAAACATAAATTGTGAATAGGCCCTACTTGTTACTTCCTCCCATTAGTTTTAAGTAAAAAAGATATTTTTCATACTCACATTGATATAACTTGTTGCCTTCCTTTCAGTCGGCGGAACAGGAGACGTTGAAACAGGTTTTTGTACAAAATGTATAGGTGTTGTGCTCGTATTACCGCTTATCGGTACTTTCTTCTCTATTGTCGGCTCTGGTGTCAATGGCAAGGGTGTTGATTGATCCGACCTACTCACGTCATCCTCATAATCGTCATCATCTTCCTCCTCATCGAGAGGTTCTGGTTTAATATCTACTTTCATTACCCGATTCATGTTAACATTATTCGTCTTCTCATAGCTATCCGGCTGTTCCTTCTTAATACTAAGCGGCGGTCTTCCAACAGGTCTAGTAACAACTAATATGAGAAACAAACAATTAGAATATCCTCGCCAGAATATTTAACCACCCTACCATTTGGGTTTTCGACTTTAAGCTTTTTCTTCCTCTTTTTTCGGTTTGCCTTTGGAGTTGTTTTCAATGGTTGCTGTAGCTTTGGCGCTGCAGGAGGACCTTCTAATTTGTGACCAACAAGGACACACCATCCAACTGGATAAACGTCTGGGGATTCACAATCCAGCCACTGGTCATATTCCTCAGGCCATCCATCGAATCTAATTTTTAGCAACCTCCCCACAATTCTAGCTATTGTCGCTACACAAACTAACCGAGGATCCATGAGGTCCGCGCACTCAAGCTTCATTCCATACTAAAAGAAAAATTGTCACCTACATTGTTAAAGGTAAAGGATTGTTCGCATACCGTAAACCCATGATTTGGAATCGTCCCATGGAATAGATGCTCGCCTGCTGCCACACTGTTCGTATCCACTAAATATGTTTCCCAGTTGAAAGATTTGGTGTCATACCCGTTTGGAGGCGTAAGGTTGATATCATTTGCCGCACAAAAACCCACTGGGAATATGCATGGCGATTTTTCATGATAACAGAACCTAAAAGATGCTAATTAGTAATTTTTATTCTTCAGATAAAACTAAATTAAAAGTACCAATCAGCCCCAGTTGCATCTGGATCGTAAGAATCTATTCGGATCATCATATACCCAAACTTTAAGACAGCCATTACAGTTGCGACACAAATTGACGACAGGTTCAGGGGATCCACGGCTTCAAGCTTCATACCTTCAACGAAACCGTTTGTCTTCCCTTCGAGGTAGTACTCTTCAAAAGTGAAGTTCATCTTGAACAATTCTATGGTGGCATCATCTTCGTGAACTTCGATCATCTGCTCACAACCAGCTAAAAAAAGTATATGATAATCGCCAATTCTTTAGAGTCTTACGGTGAGAGAAAGCGGTCCATGCAGAACATAGTTCAGTTTAGTTAGCTTTTTCTCGCGATACCTTAGGTCAAATATAACCTTACCCAGCATTCTATCGAGGTAGTCTTGGGGTGCTGATAAGTTATGGCCAACAGTAGTCGCCCAGCCGACTGGATGAATAAGCGGAGAATCTTCATGACACCAGAATCCATCGTCTGGGGTGTCGAAATATTTTACAAAGAGCCGCTTCCCAACGATTTTATGAACAGTAGCAAGCTTCACCTGAGATATCCTGTTCTTGTCGACAATCTCTAAATTTAAGCCACACCTGAATCGCGACTTAAAGCTATCACTAATTTTGTTGTAGAAGTTTGAGGGCAATGTACGTGCACCCGATAGCCTCTCCACGAGGAAATCCTTCCAATCTGTGTACTTGTTTTCGATGGTTCTCGGTGGGATAAGGGGTTTTCCTCTAGTTGCGCACCATCCCACAGGATGGACTTCCGATGAACAGAGGTTTACCCAAAAATCATGTGAAGCGTCATCGAACCCTGAAACGTTTTTGATTGGATCGAAGGCAAGATTTTTAGTGTGTTGAGCTAATTACCTTCGTAACGCATTAAAGCTTTGTAACCACAAATATTGAGGATAGTGGCTACCCAGAACGAATGAGGTGTTTGCCCAGGTGCTACTATTGCCTGACTGTCACAGTCAGTGTTCTCTACTTCGACTTTCATGTCCAACCCAATGTTGTCCCACATATCGTAGCCAGGCGCGTGAGGGAAACAAGTAACTGGGGCAGCATAAAAGTCCGGCTTAGATAATTCCGATGTCCAATCGAAAGAATTAAGAGGATCATATGCTCTTCGGCGCACACTTAATATTTTATCATCCTGAGGACACGGGGATGGAAGACGATCAGATTTTGGTATCTGTGGCACTTCATCTTGCGGCAAAAGGTCTCGGTATAAAATCGGCTTTTCATCAATCTGCCCGTTCTCCCCATTAACCGAATCATTTGACATTTTAAAGCGATAGTTCGAGTTATTCCGAATATGAGACACCCGCAACTCTAGTTCAAGACCAGTTCGGCCCTGCTGATCGTTCGAGGCAATCCCGAGATTACTGCTGCTATTGTGATTATTGTGCATTGGCCCAGACGATCCTGATGATGATCCCGCCGTTTTATTCTCGTTACAAACTAATGTATAAAGCTCACCACGTGCACATGCCATGCTGCAGAAACGTCGTGATTTCGTGTAAAATGTATGTTTCACGCCGATAGCGCCGCATCTTTCACATACAGCTGGAACGAGAGATGGTTACTAATCGGGCATCACACTTATGGCTGTTGATCCCCTTAAATAAAGGCTCTTATTGGTATATAAGAAGCGGACAAGATAGACATGAGGAAGACTGTTCCAGACGAGTTCACTACGGTATGCTGTTCTTGCTGTGTTTTATTTGGGAGGAAATTGCAGATATGGTTCCAAAAAGCAATGCACCAAAAATATATTTCTCTAGTTTTTGTGACAAGAAAATTTAAAATGGCGTTAAACAGATCCACAAATAAAAGATTAAGGTTGCAATTCGCTACTGGAAATTACTAGTTGGGATTTAATTAGACCATGTCAGTAATTAGATGGCACAAACCTTAGAGCCTTTTTACACCATTAAAAAGTGGTCTGAAATCAGGATAGGATAGCATTTGGGAAATGACATGTTTTCCCCAAAAAATTCATAGGATACTCCAACTACATATACTTTCTGTAAAGGCACAGATGACCAAAATATCAGCAGCTGGAAACAGAGACTGCATGCCTTTCGCATCAAAGGAGTTCTTTTTTGAACGACTTAAAAAAGGAGGTGGTTCTCAATTCGGCATGTATTTTTTGGCTATACATATATATTGTAGTTTCACAGTTTAATAGCTTTCAAACATTCCTTTTACTTGATTTGGGATTTTCTTTTTTTAAACTGGTGAGGACAAGCCCCAATTTTAAATACAAGGATGTTTGACATCTTAAAGGATAAATGTAATTTTTTGTATTAATGGAAGGGGTATAATTGCAAGAGAAATTATTCGTGGGTGCACTGATTTTATCGTTTTAGTTTACAATTTATACAACAACAATCGGACATTTCTGTAACCACTGCGAATTCCGGCTCACATCAAACCATTTTGTAAAGCCCACAACTTTAAAATGAGATATAGACTGAACTATTTTGATCACAGCATTTTTCTGTGTTACAAGATGGTTAGATTTTTGCCAAGATTTCAAATAAAAATTTGCTTAATTTACTTACTAGGCAAACTAGTGAACAATAGAACAAAACACATAGCGTAACAATTAATAGACTCAAGAACTAAACAACGAAGAGACACTTAATTTCCCACGCTTGCACGGACGTCTTCTGTATTATACCAGTTTCGCAGGTTTCGTACAGGGTATTATTGGATATAAAAAAGTACCAGATGACTGACACCACATAGAGCGATGTCCACAGTCAACCCAAAATTATGTCTTAAAACTGACAAAAACCCGAAAAGCATTCGACAAAAACTCCACTAAAAAAATAAACTGAAGAACTTAACACTATAGAAGGCAACAGAAGGAAATAAATAAATATAAAAACAAAAAACCTACCCATGCCGTCTCTTTCGATTGGTATAACTGATGGATCAATGTTTCCTTTGTACGCAATAGGCGTCTTAAGGACCAGTCCAGGCCGTTTGACTGGCTCAATTTTCTGTTTCTTTTTTTGACTCGGTGGTTTGTGCTCATTAACGCTTTCTTCAATAATCTGATTGTCTTCGTACGAGTTACTGTCGTGGTTGATCATCACAAAATCATCGATATTGATGAGCTCCTTATTGCCTCCACTAAGGACATGAGAAGACCCATCAGCGCCCATTGTATCATAACAACTGCCATCATCGATATTGTCATACGTCTGGGCTACAAACTGGCTGTTGTCGTCGCCGTCGTCAACATCCACCGGATATGCCTGAAACGCGGTCGAGTGCTGCAGGACAGGATGTAGTGCTCCAACTTGAGCAATTTCGTAGATATCATTGCCAGTCCCAGTTGTTATCAGCGCCGTTGGCGCAGCTGCATGTGTGCCCATCGATGTTGTTGCCTGACCACTATACTCCCCCCCAACAATACTTAGCATTGGATTCATATCCTACGCATCGTTTCCACGACATTTGCAAAAAGGGTTTTTGTAACCAAATTAATTTCATCGCAAAATTTTATTCGGTATTTTAAAATCAAAAGGAAATAAAACGGTTTTAATGTCGAGTCCATGTGAAAATTTTGGTTTTGTGTTCGCATATTTTTTTTATTGTAATGGGGAGGAACACGTGGGATAAAAATAAAAGAATAAAATCAATTTAATAGTCATCGTGAAGCTAATTAGACTCAATTCACACAGTCACACACGGAAAACACAATTTTAAAGTGACTAAAAGAACAGTGAGCTACGAGAGAAGATCTTAAAATGGCTCGGTACGGAAGAGGGGTGGCATGCATGTTTGCTAGTTGGAAACAATTAGTTCAAAAACGTCTACGAAGGTATAAATGCAAATCAAGAATAAATACGTTTTACAGAAAGCCAAATATGCCCACGTGCGATTTGAGAATGACTTACCATTGAGCTCGTCTGCTGTGATATATCGTCCATTACTGATAACCCCACGGATGTCTGACCATAAAAAGATGCTGGATCATCGAGGGATATCCTCTCTGGGTTGTACTGACTCATCCACATCATTCTCAGCTCAGCAGGGTTCATAATGAACGCAATATTTCCTCAATTATACTAAGAATCTAAAAGATGTACAAGAAGTTGATTTTAAGACATAATCTGGAAGAGACGGAACACAGTGGCATGGAAATCAAAAAATTGCAAAGTGTGCACCCGCTTTAGAAAGTATTTCTTAGCATCATTGAAACATATTTTGGAATATCTTTAGATTTATTTAATGTTTACGTTTGTTGGAAACTAAGTGAAGTGACCATCACCTTTTAAACGTTATAAATCTGTGGCAAGTTAGATAAATGAGCGAGTGTTCAAGTCTCGCCAACTGGGTTCCACTTCGCACCTGGGTAAATCGTTTTATGTTGAAAATATTTTCTGATAATTTGTAATAATATGTAAATTATTGCGAAAGAGAGCACAAACGAGGATTTTCCCGAAAACTTTAAAAAAGATAGCAGACTTTTTTTCAATGTGAAAAAAGACTAGTGACCCTAATTATACTAAAGAAAAGAAAAATATCAAATTTCCTGGATTTACCTTTAGCGTATTTTCTGTAATTTAACTTTATTATAATGTACCAATTAAAATTTCTACGGGTTTTCCTTTACCATTTCATGTGAACTAAAGCAATTAGGGCACTATGTTTACTTATTTCTGAAGAACTGTGTTGTACAAACACGACGGCAAGTTGTTGCACTGATGGCTCCAGTGTTGAGTGTGCCGTCGCACACTGGAGCCACAGCGACCGATTTTTTTTCGATTGAAATTTTCAAACAATTATTAATGGGCTATAGCTCGCCTACAGCCTTAAGAGTTGGAATCAATCTAGAGTTCGACCGCACTCAACGTATGAGCAAACTAAATGAGAAC
The DNA here is from genome assembly GCA_947538895.1 of Neoitamus cyanurus. Taxonomy (NCBI): domain Eukaryota; kingdom Metazoa; phylum Arthropoda; class Insecta; order Diptera; family Asilidae; genus Neoitamus; species Neoitamus cyanurus. Next base: position 30,650,166 of record OX384546.1, on the reverse strand, counting down.
TAACAAATTTCGAAAGATCAGTACCAGAATCAGCATGAAACTTACGAAAGAGCATTGTAGGCTCAAATTATCTAGGAAGAATTTTTAGGATACTAGTAAACAAAGCACACTTTGACTATACCATCAATCAATTAACCACCTCTACTATGCTATCCTATCATCATCAATTGAAACCTTTGTGGACGCATACTTGGTGGTTGAAATGCAATGAAGTTGAGACCGAACGTAGAAATTCGTCCGTCCAAGCCAAGCCGACTTTCAGGATCAGAAATTCTGAAACTTAAAATCAAAGAGGAACCAGGTGTTCAAATTAGCAGCGCATCAGTAGAGCAATAGAATCATCAAAATTGTCTATTAGCCGCTGATGGGCACAATAGCATAGCACCCGGTGTAGCACGCGAAAGAACAAAGCATCCTGCGTGAAGCCCTCGAAATATTTCAACTAATAAGACTTCCAATCGTCCTCCTTACTGCAGTTGCAACTACCTGCTCAAATTGCCCTCCTATTACTGCAATTGCCGCCCGGAAGGCAGGAAAAGGTAGAAAAAAGGCACTTAAAACTGACAGCTGCGGAAATGTGACATCAAAGGAGAACCTCTGCAAGTCGGATACATTTTCCCGGTTGTCATCAGATTTGCAAATTCGGTAGTTTCCTATTCTACAGCGGAACCTAGGACACATCGCTCGCAAGGGATAATCTCCAAAACATCTAAATCGCAACACGTTCGACCAAAGGGTGAAAAAATCAATAAAAGCAATTAACAACTGGCTTGGCACAGTAGTCACCTTCAGATTGAAACAATCAAAAAATTTAGATTAGCCGGCTCGAACACATCACTTCAGATCAAATTTTAATTTAGTCAAAACTAAAGGGGCAATTAGCATCCCGCGCGGTCTGTTCTCAAGGGAGAAGAAAATACTAACAAAAGAGACACTGGTCGCCCCGCAAACTAACCAAACTATCCAAATATCAGCACAACAACAACAAACTTCACTTGTGTCACTTTCGTACGGAAATCCTTCATATTCCGCTCACTCACCATTCGGTGTCACATAAAAGTCACATTGAAACGTACTAATTTTTACGGGAAACGATATTAAATCAATTCCATTCAAATTTATTAATAATAAGTTGGATAAAATGTCAAAACAAAATCCACTTTGAAACCAAACCTGAAGAAAATTTTTGCTCGTGTTGTCTCTTTTCCGGTTTTCTTCTTACCCGCTATTGCGGCGAATTCTTGTTACGGCGAAATCACCAAAGTTTGAAAAAGATTAGGTGATTTACCGATTTTATGAGAATAGATGTCGCTGGATCACATAATTTAAATATTCCAATTAGAAACGAAATTGTTGTCAAATGTGCCCAAAATTGATTGGATTTCGAAAGCTATTAACGCTACAATAAATGGAGTTACGAGTCAGACAAAAAATCAGTGCATTTCTATTTAAGTTATTATGTACGATGTAAAAGAAATTTCTGGAAATACAAATATACGAATTTTTTCAGCACTGAACCAATTAAAATTTAAATCAACGAAACGAACATTTCGCAGAGAGAATGAATCAATTAAATCAATTGATTTCAGCCGGAGGCATACATGTAGCAAGTAAAAGATGAATCTGATAACAAAAATCATTCAATGTTTGCAATTCAGAAGGGCCAACGTACAGCATTTACGGAGTTAAGAACGATCTGCCGATATTTCGTTTATTTCGTTTCATTAATTTTTTGTTTTGAATTCAATTTTCCGGCGCCCATGGCTACTGTAGCTATGTTACGCATATCTTGGGGAAAAATATATGGTGCCATTCGTAAGTTGTGGATCATATCATGCTGTTTGATGAATACTATTCGGCTAAAACCGGCCGGGACTTTAATTGTGCCTTTCTTCACTTATGGAAGCACTATATGCAGCAAACTTGACTAAAATTTTAGTTAGAACCAAATAAAATTATTAAAATAAAATATAAAATTAAACCCAAAACTGTAAATTACAAAGTTTTTTCGATTGGTGGAAAGAAATGAGAGACTGAAGTGTTTGCAAATTGCTACCACTTTCCACTTTTCACTTTAAAAATAAATGTAAGTTTGGTGAAACGAAAATTGTAAAAATACGGTCATATATTAAAATAGGGCTTTGCAGCGAATTAATTCGATTCGCTAGAGGCCTATTAGATCAATAAAGTTATTGGCTCCGATGCTTGTTTGCTTCTAAAAGAGAATAGACGAATGCTGTTTTACATTTTATTAAGTTTTTAATAAATTTCCTTTAATATACAGCAACTTAGAAAAACGTCCGAGTACATTATTACATTATTACAAAGTCAAGTTAAATTAGATAAAAAGTCTGCAATGTTTCCTTCATCTACTACTGGACCTAGAAGACCAGAAAACGAACAACTTAAAGCATTGGCTAAATAGGAACTATTTTAAATAAAACATAACTAACTGAGGACGATTCCGGTTAAGTTGTTTCACTGAATGAACCTAGGGCACACGTTTAAACAAAATAAGAGTCCCTCACACGTTGGTAACATACAAACGCTTTCATAAAAAAACTGCTGGATTCAGGCAACCGTAACGCGACTTACGTTACGTACATTTGGTGAATCTCTCGAATCTTATGTACTGCAATATATGGCTGCAATTGAACTATAACTATTTTCATATATATTTGTTAGTCGGATTCTATCTAATTAGTCTGTCTTACAAATAATACAGATGCTTGTCATGGGGTTAATGGCTTATGAGTAGCGATGAGTACCCTATCTTAACTTTGTCGCCAAAATAATAAGCATTATCAATCAATATATTTATATATATATATACTTGCACGTCGGTCTGAATTACTTTAGTTTGTTACATAATTCTTATAGCGAGGAAAACCTCTTTTAATACACATAACGATAGTTTACATTTTAGACTTTTTAAATTTATGCTTTTATCTAACGATCTTTATCTTTTGTAAATAAATTCTTTTACTTTTATTACTTCACGTAATCCTCCTTTGTAACTTAGATCCTTTATATTTAGTTGTAAACTTAATGCAATTTTATAAATTAGTGCGTATACTTTTGTTTTTGATTCCACAAGTAGAAAACAAGCCTTTGACAAATTATAATTTTTGGAAATTGATCTCAAAGGAAACGTTGTGACTCTCTCTAGTAAGATAACCATCATATCAACATTTTGTCCAATGAATTTTTAATTTTGATTCCTTCATCTAAAATGTCTATGCAATGTTTTTCTGGCGACAAAACAGTAGCGTTACTGCGAAGTCGCTATCGAAAGGCACTGCTCCAATGGAAAACAGAAATTTATAAATTGTTTCTGTGCAGGCTTATTTGTTCATAGTGTCGATTTGGTTACTATGCTCATCGTACTGTGTCGATCAGATCAGATTTTCTAAATTTCTAGAGCTGCAGATTTTAAGAAAATCAAATCAGTAGAGGATAAACAATTATTTTTATTAGTTTAAAGTTATTAAAGTGTACGAAGCAGTAAAGCAAATGACTTGTTGTCTGCAGACTTTAATTATATCTGAAAAAAAGTGCATGAAGAGATAAATGGGATTTTGTATCAAGTTGCCAAACTAGTGCAAACAAAATGTAAAACCAAAAGGCAATAATCAGGCTATTTTTTTATCGTTTATATGCGATAAGCGTAGAGTTTTATGATGGAAAACAAAACAAAAATAAATGAGAACTGACCATAACGCTGATTTCGCAGTTTTGAATTACAACTAACTCATCCTTTCACGCCTACACAAATGTTATGCGGTGAGAGCAGTTGCATGAGCGGAAATCAGAGTATGACGACTAATGTGCATTCTTCTTGCAGTACTGGCCATATTGCCAGCAAATATTTTATTACAGGAAGCTTCATTGAGGGGAGATCGATGGGAGATCGTCTACAATAAGCCTCTTCGAATGATGCACTAGATAGAAGACGCGATACTTCTCCAAAGCATTTGATTTTACCACTGGTCAACACTTTTCACGTTTTTTTCTTGCCACAACAGAAATTATAGATGATTTGGATAGCATTTGGATTTTCAAGAAAATTAGAGTTAAAAAGTAAAAAACAACGTTTTCTCCATATTTAAGAAAAAAATTAAGTATGTTACAAAGTCGACACATACCTTAAAAAATGAAAGCTTGGATGCAAGAGACTCAATAGCTTCAAGAAATCTTTCCTTCTTGGGTTTCGTCAGTATGTGCTTTACTCTTGCAGGAAATATGGAGAGTTGCGCTTCATTTGGCGCATGTGTGCATTAGATTTATTAAGGTAGCCCGTGAGGTTGGAACTTGATACAAAATCTACGTATTTATCTCCTACGGAAGTCTGAAACATCCATAAAAAGCCGGAAAGGAAAAGATAATTTTGAAAAAAAAAACACTAACTTAGGCATTTTGACTGTAATATGACTTATAAGTAGCAAAAATCGATTAGAAGTATATTTTGAAAGCCCGGTACTTGAACCATGAACAAAACTAATATTAGATGTTTTGTCTTCTCCCTCAATACAATATTAACTTTTCCTTTGTTTGTTAAATTGTTATATAAATACGTCCAGAATGCTTTTTATTTTATAATCTTTAATAGCTTAAGCGTTAAAAGTGTCTCCTCGGTCAGATATTTATCGCTTTCTTTTAAAATCTAAGAAATTTATTCATGTAAAATTCTCCCTTAAAATTAATCATAATCGCAATAATAAATATTGGATACTTGCAGAGGGTTGCATTTTTGCCCCTATATAAATATTAACTATGTATGATTCCTCGGTTTGTCAACATTTTTATTTAACAATTTATCTTACGTTATTGTAGATGTTTACCTTCTGCAGATGGATTTAAATATTTCTTTTTCGCTTATTTGCAGTTTATTATTATTAGGGGTTTTACTAAGAGGTAATACAAATTAAACTACGTTTACACTGCTCATTAACTTAATGTGGATTGCAATCCTACATAAGTACGCAACAGAATACGAATTTAATCTCATTCTATGTGCAAATATTTTCATTTTATTTAACTTTTTATGTTGAATGACATGATATATGTTCGTAAATGCATTTAGGCAAGCATTAATATTGTAGTGCGTGCTACTTGTTTCATAGGTACATATTTACGTCTTTATGTGTCAATCGTAGTTAGTATTTTTCTGATTGATTTGCTGATTTTTTTTACACTAAAACAAAATTATACCTCTTTCGGAAAAAACATCTTCTAGTCTAGCAACTCTCGGGTATACGAGTGCATTTATGTACCTACTATGCGTTGTAGGAATATTGTAAATATTTTTGTAAAACTTCAGGAATTTTTTTTTTTAAACCAAAATATTGTGAAGCAACCGAAGTATTGTAAAATTTGTGCAACACTACTGGAATGTAACAGTTTGATTTCTCCAGGCAAATTACGAATTTTTTATTTAATTATCGTATCGTCACTTAAAAGTAAAACTGTGCGACATGTAAACACTATTTTGTTATAAGAAAACTCGAAAATAAACATATGTATGTAATTCGGTTGTTCTGCCGTTCTGCGTTCCCTTTATTTATCTAATTATTTTGAAGTGAAACTTCTTTACGCAAAGCAAATTCGATTCATGCGACTGAAAGTGTAACGAAACGCTGACATTGCTTAGTAAAGCAAGCTCGATTGGGTTGAGGATTGCTATGACATCGGGGGTCGCTGGCCTTGAATATCCTATCGAAATTTGGATATTAAAGATGGTGGATCCAAAATGGCTACCGAAAATCAACTTCAAAGGATTGCTACGACAACGGTTCATTTTATGTTTTCAACGTCGCTGATCTCGAACTCACTATCAGAATTTTTGTAGTTTCACTTCTCTAGTGTGTTATATGAATACACGATATTTTTTTAAAAAAATTTTCCCTTTCATATATGGGTGGCTACAATCATGTTTAGAATATATAATTTTAATTTTTTTAAACTTAATTTACGACCTCTAGGCTACCTTACGTGGAGCCATCTTATAATATAAGAAGCCTTGTTTGAATTGTTCATCGTATGAATTCTGCTGTAAATTTTGGACTATCGTCAAAAAAAAAAGTTAAAACTCGACTCCATTTCCACTATAATCGCAGGATCCTACCATCCTACACATTAAGCGAAACATACTACTGTCGCATGTTCTACTATCATTCTAAAAGTAAAGTAGTCTACCCAATTTATGTATTTAACGTGCTTATAGCACAGATATGCTAACTAAAGCGTTTATTATTTTTAAATTGTCACACAATTTTTGATTGCTTTCTGCAGTAATAGGCAGTGCTCAGAAATATAAAATTGCAGTATACAGCTTCATGTGTTAAATTGTTGAATGTTGCAATTGCTGTGCAATTTTACATTTCTGACAACGCCATACTAAGACTTCATTTATCTATTCACCTTGTGCAGTCGACTCATAGCACAGTTCAGCGTAAAAAAAGTATTTGCTTAATTGTGTAATCGACTACGGAAACTGAATTCTTAAACGAAACCTTTTTCTATGTATTACATAATATATGTCCCTTTAATGATATTGAGATTTTTTATATACTCCTTTCCTCCACTCTCACCATCACTATATTTAATCGCATTCCTCAAACTTTTAATCAAGACTTGGGACTTTATTCGTAGTCAGCCAGAGGGTATTAGCGAAAAGGTGAACTTTTTTATTTAGTCCATTCTTCTATCAATAATGTATTTATATAATACTAACTTTGATGCTCGGCTTCGTACGGTGTTAAACAATTTACTAGTGCGGATCATCCATATAATAAAAAAAAAAAGTCGGTTCGAGAGAAGTTCCGCGATCTTTAATTACCAAATTTCGCTAGCACATTCGAGATCAGCGACGCAAACATAAAGACTCGTCTTCCTAGAAATCCTTTGAAGTTGCACCTTTTCGGTCGGCATATTTGATTTCTATGTACATCTCGTTAAATGTTTTTCTTATTTTGACAAGCGTTTCCTTATAGCAGAAATCCTATAGTTTTGATCATACATTTAGTTGTCCACTGTAATTAAGCATGCTGTTAAGCGAATATCGGATTAGGGTTATTTAAACTCCAAAGCAGTGGCATTTGCTTAACGTGGAATTTCTCGTTTCGCACCTTATAGCTAGATTGCATGCAAAAATCGTAGAGGATTTATACATATTTTCATTGCAAATGTGAATTTGGCTTTTAGCTGACTTTATAGCTTCCGGTATGCCGTAGCCTCTTCTAGTCTGCGCGATCATAAGGCAGCATGTAACTTGTTCGACTTAAATCTAAACGACTTGAAATGATTGAATTGCATTTAACATTCCTATATGAATCTTATACATGAAATTCAGCTATGTCAAGTCGGTTCATCTTAACCCGAAACAAAACAGGTTACATGCTACCACTCCAGAATAACTTCGAGTGATTCCCCCCACTTTTTCGCCGACCCTCCCACTTCTTTAGCATCGATGGAGTGTTCCTAAAACACCGGCAACAGCTACATATCATACGAATTTATGTTACACCGAGTCAAGTCACAGAACAAATCCATGAAAAAAAAGAGGAATTAAGGTATTCGAAAAGAGTATGAGATTTTTGGGCGCATACATCTCTAACGTACTACGTTTATTTTTTTATTCCCGTTGTAATGACATTCCATAGTCTGACTCTTCTTATCCTTGTCCACTTAAAAATATCGAAAATTTTAAGCTTCGATGTTCTACTTGAATAAAAACAAAAAATAAACAATTCCATCAACCTATAATAAGAGTGGAATAAAACGAAATCAAAAGAAAGTAAAAAAGTTTGTTTGTCAAATATTTATTCGCATTATGAAAAGACTCGTTTTCCTTTGATACAATAATAGTGAACAAAATCAAACCTAATGAAAGTATAAGAGAAGCGCCTGTACAATGCAACGAATGCGCCAGAAAATCATAATTTCACAGAAATCAAAATACCATAAGCATACCTTAAAATAAATGTACAATTTACCTAGAACTATCTCCCCTCTCGGGGGGGTTTAATTTAGTAGTTCTATGCGTTTTTCTATGTCGAAATGTACAGAAAGTGAGAATATCCAAAATAAACAGGAATACAGTGAAGTGCTGTTGGGGGAATTTTATAAAATTCAAAATTTGAGCACATTGCTTCCTAGATTTAATTTCATTAAGATTTCAGCTTTTGCTTAAGAATTTGAAGAGCGAAAGTGTATGTTTGCCTTTTTTTCTTAAATAATCACATTTTGCATACAGTTTGACTCTTCAACGACGCAGTGTGGCTGTGTCAAAAGAAAAGGAGTCGCGATAAATAAATGTTTGACACTTTTACAATAATTTGTCTTCCATTCCAGTGTATTAGTGAAATAATAAAATTAATAAACACTTACGTAACAAAGATAAAATAGATCATTTCTCTTAAAAATAATAATAATGAGTGTAAAGTAGATTGAAAGGAAGAGTAATAACACGTAATTTAATACCTGCCTGAGCTTACGAACTACACTAATAATATTCCCAGGTGTTACAAGGTGGTACACTACTTCATAAATACAAGTTGTTACAGTAAAATACACTTGTCTATTCAGTAATATCTAAAAAAAAATAAAATACAAATGGAACCGTATTTTCACGTAATAGCTAAAGTTAATTTAACTAATGCGATGGTTTAGAGTTCTCATTTTTTCGGGTTTTCTAATTTTTCACTTTGAACCTACACTCAAGAAATAAATATTTTTCATGTCACCAAAAAAATCTAATAAGCAGTAGTAAACAAATTAAACTGTTTCCTTTATAAAAGGGGAAGGATGCGAGTTGCACTACTACGTCTTTGTCTCGTTCAGCGGACTGACGGCCTACCTTGCTCCACAAATATTCTGTCGTCAGGAGAATATCTAAATGAGGCACTCAACGTAGGGGGGAACTACTTAAATCTCGAATCAAAGTCTATGCTAGGCTCTCAATCCGTTGAGCGAGTGCGAAAAAATTGAAAAAGAAATCGTAGTTTAGAATCACTCTGGCGGTGCTATAAAGATTATTTTCCATCTACAGCAGAATACTCGCACTTGCCCTTTCTTTTAGCGAAACTAAATACTTATTTAAATCTACTATGTTCCGACCGATCGGTCCAATTTTTTTGCAATTAGTAATTTTAGATAGAGAGATAATTTCATCCTAAATGAAGCAGCCGTTTGACTAAGAACGTTTTGAAATTGCTGTTAAGCCGTTTTCTTTATGTTGAGTATAAGAAAAAATAAATTAACTTTTTTGTACTCGATTCCACGTTTATAAGCATTGAGGATCAAAAACTTGAGACATTGAAATCAAATCGACTCGACGACTGCTGTGTCGAATGGATGGTCTCTGAGCTCTAGCCCCATGCATGCTAATATACCATGGGTACGATAGTCTTAAGCGTAAACAAGCGCTCTTGTGTTTTAAATTTCTTTTTAATACAATATTTCATGCCATTCAACAAAAATTCACTAAATTTTCAAAGAGCTTACTAAGAAATAAAATTTGCTAAATTCCTTCATTTATTTTCTTCCATTTTTGGTTTTGCCTTTCAAAAAAGCTCCCGTGTAAAAACTCTTCCCCAAAATGTCTGAAGAATTTTTTTTTTTTTATAATTTTATCATTTTAGTTTTTGTTTTATTTCCTGTGGAATGCCTCAATTAAGTTACTTACTTTGATTTAAATTTTAGAACTAAGAAAAATCTCACTAATGTTTAATTCTTTTCCACTATTTTTATCCATTTGGTCTATAATTTTGACTTTCCTTGTCATTTTTCCTAAACCACACAAATTATGGTGTTTCAAAACAAAATCAAAACTTACCACCTAATAATTCGAATAAGTCGAAAAATAAAAATTACATAAAATCACAAAAACTCATCATTTTCTTAACCGAACGTTTTTGAAAAATTTCACAATAAAAAAACAACATATTTTTCTTCTAAAGTTAGCTAAGATATTTTTTTTCTTTTGCTTCGTTTTTGGGGAAGGTAGTTTTTGTCAATGTTTTTTTGTGTGCTTAGCTTACTTCTCATCAATCATATCCAAAATAGCTTATTAAAATTGACTTTTTTTAATAAATAAAATTAGCTTTACACTAAAGGTAAATATTTTTCCACTAAAAAGCTTCGTTTTTATTTTGTTCTGTCGAGGATTATAGGTGGCTACCATCATCACACATGCTCATCTTTTTTAGAAGCAAAAAATCAAACTTTTCAGGATTAAAAATGTATAATGCATAGTCCAACAAAGAGATATACAAAAAGCCTAGCGTAGGTTTTTCTCTTAAATTATAATTTTTGATAAAAAATCATATTCAAATTCTTGGTTAGACTCTTTAGACCTTCAATCATTCAATTGAAAGTCAGCTACCGGATGTGTTCTTTATCTATGTCGTAATTTCTGCGTTACTGTTATTGTAACTAGAATTCAAAAATAAAATCAGTAAAGGTTCAAATGTCCGAACATGACTCAGGGGTATTGAGAAAATCTTCTATATTCCGCTCATCCTGCATTATAAAAAATGTTTTTTCTTTTTTTTAGTACTGCTCTTAAACTTTATCAAATGCTCGTTCTCGTTTTTGCTGAATACTTCAGTTGCATATTAGCTAAGGTTGAATGTACATATAGTGAAACCCGTTTAGGTAATCATTCAACTTAGAGCTTGCATCATAGCTCATTGGTTTTATCGTTTAAAACATTGCTCATAACTTCATTTATCTTTGCAATTATCACCTACCAGATTAGTTTTACAGTCTTTTACACAATTGAGTATTCCACTGCAGAAACTGAGCTTTTGAGCTCGGCCCTAGCGTCGCAATGGCTAATTGGGACCATTAACTGAATAGTAGTGTCTTACTTGTTTTGTTGTTGAACAATTAGCTGAATTGCGAGTACGATCTGCTCGGTAATTTTTCGATATTATTCCTTCTCACTATACAAAAATTGGCAATTCAGGATGCAGAGTTTGCGTGAAATATACTTTGAAGAGCTGAGAATGGCATTGTATACCATCTCTAGATGACACTATTAATTTCATCCCTATACTCGAATTACGTTGATTTACATAACGATGAAAAATTGAAGCAGTGATTCGAGTTTTCGTGGACTGCATTTTATTTCGCGGAAGTTGTATTGCTTGTATTGCAATTCTCGCCTGATTGGCAAAACCTTTTATCGACGTAATGTAAGCGTCATAGCGTACTTAATTAGCACAGTGAAGATGCTAGCTTGATTTTCACAACATTGTTGATAGGCCAATCTAAAAAAAAATTGGTCCTTTTTAAATAACAAAAGGTTACATTCTCATTAATTATTATATAGAAAAGGAACTGAACTATTAAAGATGACAAAACTTCTCCCAATTTACTACTATTAGCAAACTTAACTGGCTCGTGGAAAACATGGTCAGAAACATATGTAGGTAGTAAGCAGAAAAAATCACAAGGGCTGCTACACATTTTATATTTACCTACTTGTAAAATACTCAGTTCCTTGTTTATTGAGTCTTTGAATCTGAGTTCAAATTCACTGAAAATGCATCCAAGCAAAAACCTTGCAACTTCAAGTTCATAATACAGGGTTTAGGTAACTGCAGTCTATTCAGACTTCTAGAAACCTATTGAAATGTTTACAGAGAGCGGAATATCATGATACGTGATGCACGGCGGTAATTGTCGGCTACTATGCTGAGACTAAAAGTAATTATGTCTTCTGAACTAATTCGTCACTGGAAATTGCTCCACCATTTAGCATAGCTGACAAGTCGGCTCAAGGCCTCTAAGTAGTATCTTCAGCGCTTTCTCTGTATTCAGTCGAATGAAGATACAAATCTTAATATTCCAAGTTGGCTTCAACGCAAAAATATTTCATTTTGTTATTTCAACGATTTTAAGATAAGGCTTTTTTTCTCAAAATAAAATGCTAATTCGACAAATACGGCTCACAAAGTATACTCTATAGCTACTGTTCTCTTTATACAAAAATACAATAAATCATACTGGGTGAAGTCAAAAACGTATCTAAACCGCCCGAATGCATGTTTCATCTATAGAGACTATTAAGTTATATTAGACATCGATATAGCTTTGACAAGTTTTTGCGTTCACCCAATTTTCAATATTTTCGTGCAGCTGAATAGAATTTTAAGACAACCAGTTGTAGGAGATAGAAATAAGTGATCTACAAACAACAAACAGTTTTGCTACAATATTGAAGACAACAAAAATAAAAATACAAAAAACGATTAGCCACCGAGGACAGGGGTCATATTACGAAAACTGCAACGAATCTCCTCACTTCAATCCTTATAGCTGAATTGCGAGCAAAGTAATTTTTACACGACTCAGCAAAGACGGAGTCCGTTCGTTTCTATAATACAGCCCCATCACATCCAGTGCTGCCGAGTATTCAAAATAAAAACATGCAATGATTTCTGTTTTATTAATCAGGATATATATTTTGTAGTTGTTATGTAGTTACAAAGATGGGCATGAGTTGATCCATAATAATAGCCACAAATTCTCTCTCACACTCGGAGGAAGCTCCGATTGAAAAGAAAAACGCTAATGAACGATATATCGCAAAGCAAATATAACAAAGGAGCGAAAGTAAAAACGAAAATAATTCTTCACTTGTACAATGATGGGCGAACTGACCAGTCAGTTCCTAAGTGTGTGTCGGGTCGCGGTACAATAATAAAAGGAAAAATGATGCGTCGTCACCGCGCGGCGAGATAGTCAAATTAATAACTAAAAGTAAGTAGAGCTCCGTTCAATGTCATCCTGTCGGGGGAAGGGTGTTAGCAACAATTGCGCTCGCCCGCGCTTGTTTTGCTTGTTTGTCTTATTTATTTTACTTTTTTGAGTGCTTCTGCTGCTGCTGCTGCTGCTGATGATGATGATTATGATGATGAGGCGGATGATTACTGCTGCTGCTGTTGCTGAATTTCGACTTTGAGTTTTTGCTTGACGACAAGAGTTGTGCTGCTGAGGAAGAAGTGTTCTGCTTAGTGGCGGTTACACTAATACTAGAATTAGCGGAGTTATTCGATTTCAATTTGTCCAATCAGGAGATTTGTTTTGCGACAATAACGCCCGGTCGGCACTGTTTGTGGGATGACGGTGTCAATGTGACCTGCGTTACTGTCCCCTGTGCCACTGTTGATGATTTTTGTGACGCCGCCACAGCCGTCTGCGCTGTGTTCGAGGACGCCACTAGTGTCGCAGTCTTTACTGTGCTGGTGTTACTGCCGCCGATGTTGGAGCTGCTGTTGCTACTGCTATTACTAATTGTACCCTTAACGTTATTACTACTGCTAGAATTATTGCTACTATTAGAACTACTGTTAGACGCGACTGGAATTGTCGCCGCTGTAGCCACCTTCGGCGTTGTCCCCACTATCGTGACTGTGTTTCCAACATTATTCTTCAGCTGGAGGAACGGACTCAATTCGCGTGGCAATTTTCGTTGTTGGGGCTTGTTCGTCAGTGCGAGAGGTACTTCTTGGGCTGTTGGCTTTTGCTGCGGCGAATGTTGTACTTTCTTCGAATCGACCATATCTCCAAACAAGTGATCACCCTCCAGATGTCTTATGGCCTCAACAATGGTCTCCAGGTTCTGTCGCGACGTACTCGTGAGATACATCCTTGAATTTCCTTGCTTACCTTCCTTAACTGTGTTTGGTTCGGTCTTGATAAGCGTTGCATTTATTCGTTCGACTTCAACTTTCGGTTCGGCTTTAATTGCTGCCTCTAAAATGGGCTGCAGCCTTGACGGGACCTCCACGTACTCTGTGGTATCATCAGGAATAATAACTTCTTCGTGTACATTTGCGTGAACTAGCTCCTCTGTTATTGTCTCAACTTCTTCCTCTTGCATTTCCTCAAGAGATGAGCACACCACTACTTGGGTTTGCCCAACGGTTGGAAGCGCGTCTATTTCCACAACCTGCAGTTTTAGTGGATCGTTTATTATAGACACAGAGACTTCTTCCTCTCTTAAATTATCCGTGTGTTCAATTACCTCACGCTGGATGTACTGATTTGGATATATCTGCCTTTCGAGCTGTCTGAGGCGCTCCTCGAGGACATTTCGTCTCTTCCGTTCGGCCTCATATCGAGCCTTCATTTCGTTCATTTCTTTTGTACTGCTGCTGATGTAAGTACTTGTCTTGGTTCCATTACTTAATAGCGTCACTGGTTCTGGGGACATTGAGCCAAGTCCCTCGTCGGATGAATCAGAAATTGTCTGTATCGTCATAACATTGTCAGTCAGTTTCCGTTTTTTGATCGCCCCTGGTCCGGTATTTGTTTCGGTACCACCACCGCTTCCGCAACCACCGGTCATCTCATGTTGTCCAAGTAAACGTTTCAGCTGACTGTTTTGCGATAACAGATGTGTTTTTTCGCGCTCCAAATCGAGAATGTATTGGGCAGTCTGTTGTAAGATCGCTGCCTGTAATAGAAAAAAAATATTTTCGTGAATGATCGAATGCTTCTTAATAGTCAACTATGTATTTCAACATTTATTAGTGAGATAGGAGACAATCTAATCTTTTAAGTGAGTGTTTAACAATGTTCCCTCTCGTTGCAAAATAATAACCCACAAACTGTAATTAATAATAATTAAAACCAAAACTAGTGCCAAAATGGAGCCTGCCGGTACCCCGTCTCACAAATTTCATTTGCCGGCCTCAAGAGAATTTTAAAAAGAATTTGTAGAAAACTTGTAAATTGTTAAAACCCCGCAGTACAATGATACTAAAAAAACCGATCGCTAGATATAACCTGAGCTAAGGAGCGAGAACAAAAAAGTAAAGGAAATTAAATAAAACTCCAGTCCCTGCCCAATACAATGTCCCATTAAAGGTGGAGTCAGATTTATATTTGGAAGAGAAAAGTAATGACCGCACGTGGCGTTGATCTAAAAATAGAAAAGGTTTTTCGGGATCTAGTGCAAAAGTTAAAAATTTGATTGCCATAAAGCATTTACAAATGTCAGCAGAAATTCTTTCGCAGAACATCCATTTCCTTATCTGTGCAACCTGCACAGGCATAACATTTCTATCTGGTAATCGCCTCAAACTTTTAGTGACCACTGTACCGGCCAGCGTCGCCGCTAGCCAACATAAACGACCGAACATGAGAAAAGTGCGCGCGACACCGTGTGTTTGAAATTTCTTGTGAAGGACACAAGTTCTTTCACCTGCAAGTCTTGAGACGATGGAAAGAGACGTAAATGCCGTGTGGCGTTGGTGACACAACGCCTGATATTTTATGTGGCGTTTTCGTGGGGGGAATAACATATATATTGGGAGAGACTACCACATAATGCTCACGACGACGACGCGCCTGAATATCCCCAACACAGAGCTCGTCTTCATCGTCACCGACGAGACATGGTGCGAGAGAAGAAGAAGCTCTTCTTGGCGCAAATGATACTTTTGTGGCATAAATGGTGGATAGAAGAGCAGAAGGCCAGATTCTTAGTAGGCAGTAGCGCGATGGACAAAACACAAAAGGCGAGCAATGCCACGTTTTGAGAACAGAACCGGGTCTGGTCTCCCCTAGTTAAAGTATGCCCAGCACCGTGACGCAGGTAATTAATTGCACACGAACAATCGGCTCGAGATGCTCCTGATAGTGATAAATTTTACACAGTTTTGGGTCAATTAGAGATATGAAGGTCTGCTGCTGCTGCTGCTGTCCCCGCAGCTCTGCTCTGCTGTCCCGAGGCGTCGACCAGAAGGGCTTTCAGATCTAATTAATTGCCATGTGCATTACAATAGCTGCCTAGGAGAATTTGGAGCCAGAGCAATAGATGAGATTCCCAGAAAAGAAGTCCCAGTAGTATAGCAGCAGGAGCTGGGGTAGGAAATCACACCAGCAAGAGCAGGGCGTTTCCTGACCGGATGCTCTGTGCGCATAGAAAATAACTAGGGCCGGAGGTGCTCTCGTATCATTCATAGGAAAATATTTCAGCTGTGTTTGGGGCGAGTATTCTCCCACTGCAAAGGTAGAGGAGCATTGAAATTTTATGGCAACTATGCATTTTGCCGCCCCCAGTTCCCCCAACCTGCTCCAGGTCCAGGGAAGGATCGAAATTAAATCCAACACCGATAGCAACCACCACAACCACTGTGTCGCCAACAGCTGCGGCAGGTTGAATTCTTGAAGCGTAAAATATTCCTGCGCGTACTACAACAAGGGGTCGGCGGTATATATCAAGGGTCGGTGGTTACCTTGCACGAGGTCGTGTTGGCAGGTACACATCAGGTACATACAACGACATTTCACCCTATATATTGTGGCTCCGACAACCCGACTTCTGTACCGGAGGAGCCAAACAATTGTGCGAGAGTGCAATCTATAATTTTGAAAATTTCTTAATTAAAATATTTCGCGTGACTCAATTTAGGGCGGCTGCTATAGCAAGTAAGGAAATTTGTGGCACTGTTTCGTTGTTGCTGGAAGCAATCATATTTTAACGCAACGCAAACGGATGGTGGAATAGACCACCACTAATTTGAGATAAGCGAAGAATTCGCACTGGGGCTTTCGGACGGACGCACACTGCTCGCACTGCGAATTTTTTCTAAAAATAAAATTGTGGCGTTCCCATTCTTAGCCAGCCTGATTTATTTTTGTCGCGAAATGTCGATCTCGACGGTCGCAACTGTGTGCCACGACAAAGACAGCAGTAATTAATAAGCAAGAGAATTTTTTTTCACACAAGTGAAAATGTTTCTTGTAGATAGAAATTGAAAGATTTTACTAAAAGTAATTACTCATTGTTTCGACCACGACTAAAAATGTTTTATAGAGGTAAAAAAGGCCAATAGACCCAGTCTAACTGAAGCAAAAAAGCAACATTAGGCGCCACAAGTTAACGGAATAGCGAAAACTTAAGCAAAAGAATTTATCACACATTTTCACAATCTGAAAAAAGTTTTGAACTTTTAACCTGAAATTGATTTTCAAAGTTATAAACTTGAGAGTAGAAAAACAGAGTGTAACCGGTCTCTGACAATTCTAGGCAACGGAAATAGTTGTAAGCGGTCTGTAAAACTACTGTGCGTGTTACAATGATTACAGAGGGGAAAGAAATATGTTCACTAGCAATGACCTCACTAACAATTTTGGTATATTAGTGCCATTTCGATGGTTACGTCGTTGCCGTTTTATATCTTTACTAGCAGACTCATGTGCCTTGCTCGGATTCTCCACCAATTAACCCAAAAAACCCCCATGTGCTAACTTTTATGAAAATCTAAAGAAATTTATTGTTTTGGGTCTGCCATATTGAAAGAGGTATCTTGATTTCGAAGTTTCATGTATGCAGTAATTTCCAGCTGATCTCAGAGAATACTTATACAAGATTAGGGTCAAATAGAGCGGGCGGTTCAAATTCAACTTAAAAAATTACAGAATTTGTATTTATTGCAATGCACCTGCAGAGGTGATATTTGCGTTAGTGAGATACTAAATACCCTATACAAAAGGGACGCAGTTCGGTCTCCTCATTGTATGTATTCTAGCCCTCTTGAGTAAAATATACCTAACCTTTTTGAGTTTTCAATGTTCTTTGCGCCCACAACATCCATACGAGATACCTACGACGGATAAGTTTGACGATTTTTATATCACAGCTTCAGATCGCGTCTCACTTAAAAAATATAAGTAAAAGTAATTCCGAGCAATGTGACCCTTTCGCTGGAATACTAGAAAAACAATTAAGTAAACAGCATAACATGCCAATTCAGACACAAGACAACAAGATAGAAAATTAAAATAGAAAATACGCATATTATTTGCTCAGGTGTTCGGACCTGACCTCGAACAACAGAGATCACCAAGTTCTATCGTGCCATCACATCTACGGTCGAGCACTGCTTACATAACGCAGCTAGAAATTGGGCGCAATAAAATGGTTTCGTCAAAAACATTCCGTGCCAAGAAATGCGCAATAGCGAAATGCGATTTTCCACTACTAGTCATTTGACTGGAAAAGTTCTCATGAGCCAAGCAACGCCCGGCGAGCTCTAGAAAACGACATTAACGACTAACTTACCAGGGGGTTGGGGAAGGTGTAGAATATGACTAAATGCCATTTCTCGGAAAGTTGACGAATCGCTTAGAAGGCTCCACTGAGGTGATAACCGCGGCCGGACCGGGACCTGATAGCGACAGTGGAGCGATAGGCGGCCTAACTATTTTATTTATATTTTCAAGTGAATGAACGACCTTGAAATGCGCTCTACTCGCAAATAGTATGCCGCCGTACAGTAAGTTCGCTGTGCAATGCTGGATTGTTGCTCCAGCAGCGACATTCCGTTCGAGAACGAGGTGATAATCACTCCATTGCAACGTCCTTCTGCTCCGCTCTCTGGTCTATCGCGGGGGCGCCCCACAGCAAGTGCACACAACACCTGCGTACTACCCCGAATGCGTCCCCCGTGACAGGCTACGTACATAGTTCTCATCGCTGCTGGAATGAAATATTTATTTGGTGCACCCAGATCATGTCATCGACCAGTCACCTATGCAGCAATGCATCTCAAATGATTTCACAAGGACGACGGGGTGCGAGTCGCGGGTGTAGAATCAATGAAGCATGCTCCGATCCAACCGGGCTGGGCCCCAGCACAGCCGGGAGTATAACCGGCGATGGGCGCGGTAGTTGTTGATGGTCGGTACTCTGTATAGACGCAAGATGTGACATTTATCGATCGATATTTTTAGGCGAGGACTGCTGCACTCATCTGCACATGTGCAGTTCGCGGCGCTATTGTTGTCCGGCATTTCTGCGATATAATGAATGGGGTATGGGTGCATGCTGCTGCATTCTTGAACGTGGAATGAAACGCAGAAGCCAATATTGCCAATCTTTGGAAAATTTAGCTCGGTTGGTAGTAAGGCGGTGAATCATCCTGGCTCCATTGATTTTAAGGTTTTGGGATGTAACTTCAAATTAGTGAACAAGTTAAAACATATGAAAATCACTGAATTGCATATCTTTAAGGTAAGCTTTTAATTAGGTCGAGCTAACGCCCAAACAGAAATCAAGGTGCAAGCAATTTCCCGACGAGTACGAGCAATTTTGTGTATGCTTCATAAATTCTTTTTTTAAAACGACTCTTAACGATTTTGATAGCATTTACACAATAGGGGCGAAAACAATCTGCAGCCTCTGAGAAAACTTATTTTCGTTGAAAGATGGCGCTCCCTATATAGCGAACGCAAAATGTCCTTAGATTTTTATGAACATAGAGGGACCAATTTAAAGGTTCAATATGTCCGGCCGAAAATAACGCAATCAAAATAATATTTTTTAAACCTGCCAATGCACAACCTCAGTTGCGAATCCTAAAGTGCATTTGGGGTGTAACTCACCCCAGCAGTTTTCAACTCGTGATAACCCTTCATGTATTAGTTTTTTGAATAAAAGTAAAATAGAACTTTTTGTAGTTCAAACATTGAATTTTAAAGGTCCACCTATTCGTTTTGTCCGCACTTGAAAACACTATTTCTACAAAATTATCTGGGGTGTATCACACCCCATACGCAGTTCCAGGGGTAACAAGAGCCCAAAGCCATCCCCCGCGACCTTTCGCGTGAGTTAGAGAAGCTTGGTTTTTCTCCTGATACTATTTCTTATTTCTGAGTACTGAATGAAAGATTAAATGAAACTAAAACTGAAGAGTTGCACAAGAAAATGAACAACTGATAGTTGCATTTCAATCGTTTGTAAAGAAAATGCAATTGACATTTTTCAAAAGTAGTACGTACGATGAGATACTTATTAATTCGAAACTTAAATACTAAAGAAATTAGGATCAATAAAAAAAAAATCACACCCGAAATAAGAATTCTTGAGCAAAAATTCAAAACAATCAATGAAAGTGAAAAGACGCGGCTGAAAGCAAAACAAATAAATAATACATATTATCATCGGAATAAAAGTTTCCCTTAATCCCACCGCATCATTTTTAAATAATTCAACGTTTTTTTCTATTTCTGCCGGCATTTCCCACCTCCGTAAAGTCACGTAGTACTTGACTTGTCTCTTCTCCCCGCTCCAAACTAAAATGAGGAAATTTCCGCATTGCTGGCAAGGCCTACCAGATTATATCTGCCGCTCTTACCCACTCTTTCCCAAGCTCCAGCTCAACTTAACTTGGCCGTGCGGTGCGGGCCGACTCTCGTCCGTACGTACACAATAGGGAGTAGTGCTGCGGTGCTGCCTGGCCTGCACATTCGATACAGCAGAGCACAGTCACAGCACACAATCACGCCGAAAAGCAGACACGTTTTGCGGTGACTGTACTTTTTTAAGCTGCTGCCGCTGCTGTTTTGCCTCTACTATCGCTGTGTGCCGGGGCTGGTTGCTAGAGCTCCGCGACCGCTCTGCAGCGTCAAGCGTTATATACGTCCGTCGCGTCTTCAAGTATTTTTCACCGCCTCCGGACCCTTTCGTCCTCCTCCTTTGCTGCTTTCTTATGTTTTCTTTCCTGTGAGACTCGACTCGAACTCTGAACAGCTCGAGTGTTTTCAGCTGGGCGAGGGCCGGGCTATGCCATGGCGCTTCTAGAAGCAGAAAAATGCGGCGCATATTCACCGGTTTTTTCCCCCCTTGTGGATGTGTATTGGGCTTTAGCCTCAGCTGGCATTTCGTGCTTTTTCGTAGCGCGCCACGTATCATTACGTACACAAGCACGTGGTGAACGCTGTTTGTAACAGGCGCGGTAGAGGCTTCTCGGCGGTTCTTTGCGCTGCCAACAGCTGTCAATGCCACACAAGGAACGAGAGCGTCCGAGTGCCGGGCCCGGGGAATGGTAGGACGGATGGGATATCGCGTGACTGCTTAAACCTGGATTATGCCATCCAATATTGTGTTGCCGGCCGTCGTTGTTATAAATATGCATGGGGTCCCTGGGGGGGGAGAGAGAAATCGGGGTACTTTTGCGGTGCGGGCCTGCTACTGCCTACTCCGTTTCTTCCCCTGCTGTGAATCAAGCACAACGGCCGAGGCTTCGTGCCCGCGGAGGGAAGCTCGGTTAATTTGGATTTACGTACGCTGTGTACCCCCTCCCACACAACAGTGGCGTTAGCGAAACACATGTTCCCGTCTGCCTCTTTATGTAACAAAATCGCACACCGGCTGCGGCCCTCCGCCCGCCACCTCGCACGAATTGCCACCGTATACATACTACGACGAGGCCACGCTAAGTGCAAAAGCACTCATAACACTGGACGAATGCTCCACAAGCTCCCCAAACTGCTCTGTTTTGTTTTTTCCACCTATTTCCCTTTTCGGGTTATTATCTATGTCGATTACCTATGAACTCTCCATAGGTAGGCTAGCACAGGCGCTGGAAGTGGTCGAGTGTAGAAAATCCAAAGATCGTTCACATGACGCCGGCCGCCTGGAATTTTTTCCTTTACTTTTTTTTTGCTGCCCCACACCGCCCGAAGAAGGTACTCAGCTGCGGATGGAGTGACTTCCTGAGCAGGTGGCTGTGGATGGACGCCAATTTGCGCAACAAAATTAATCACCCGTCCGGTTTAGCGCGCTTGGGGGAAAAACTTGTGTGTTTGACGAAAGGAAATTTTCTTAATGGCCCTGTGCCGCCTGCTTGATTACTTAAAGTGGAGGTGAGGAGACGACGACCGGCAAAAAGCAGAATGTCGACAAGGTCAAAACGCTTCCGAGTGTGGCGTCTAATAAACAAAATCAGCTGACGACGATTGCAGTAAAGGTTGTTACTTTTTTCGTTGGAACAAGTACCAGGTAAAAAGATGTTTGTCTGTTTTTTTCTGCGTCGTTTCAAAACACTAATTGGCATTTACTCGGCACGTCTCTTTTCGGATTTCAGATTAAGAAGACGGGAGTATAGGTAAACCACCTGCTGATGAATTTTACAGAGTAAAATAGTAACATAACAGGTGCAAATAACCCGTCGCACTTCTAAATTGTACAATGCTGCCTAACTTCGGTGATCTTAAAGGAATTATTATTTAAGAATCCTCATTGTCTGTTACCGATCAACCTATTGACTCTAATTAAAATGAAATGTTTGTTCTTGTATCACGCCTAAACAGCGACAAAAGTTTTTTTTTGAAATTTTCTTACATTTAACGCGATATGGTTTCAAAGCACTGTCTCGAAATGGAACAAGAAGCGCCTGAAAATTTGAGTATGTAAATAAAGGGCAATGATTCTAGGGACCTTCTAGTACCGACGTGGACGACGTATATTCAAACATTTTTGAAAACAAAATATTCTATGTTGTGTTTATTTATTTGTTATTTATAAAATAAAACAAAATTGGATGATCATTTATCAGAGAAAACACAAGCAAATCAGAGTTCAACTGGAACATGCAAACAATACGACAGTACATGGAATCATTTTTGAGAAACCAAAAATGTCCGAGCTCTGAAGATTAAAATGGCAACGTTCTATCTGTGCATTAAATAGGGAGGAGCCCTTATTATTCTATCTGCTGGATCAAAATAAGCTTTGCTTCACTTGCCACCATAATACCGCAGAACAATCAAAACGATTAATTTTCTCATTAAAAATAAAACAAGAACAAACTAAAACAGGGAAATAAGAGCAACAAATAACAATGCCAGTGTGGAGTGTGAGTTCAGCGTTAGTTAATCCAAGGTGCAAAGGTGTTAAAATTCACAAGGCTTTCATGCTGTTAAATGTTTTCTCAGTTGTATTTTGTTGTACAATATCTGCGAGAATTTTTAATTTTTTTTTTTTGGTTAAACGCAAATAGACTGCAAGGAAAATGGGGAATATTTGTTTAATCTAGAAAGCGGCCACATTCGCACAACAAATATCTCAGACAGACGTTCAATACAAACACCGTCGACATTCCCATAAAGCTGAATAATTTTAAACTATCGAATAGACTGCCGCAAAGCATTGGACGAAGGACCGAGTACAACATGATGAAACGATACACCGGAATTGCTCAAAGTCCAATTTTGAACTGCATACAGCGCACGAAATTGACTCCCGTTCAATAGTGAGATTCTGTAGAAACGGTTCTGCATGCGTCCAAAAATCAATCAGAGCACTTCGATATGGGAGCAACGCTAGTGAAGCTATCGTAAACAGGTCATTTACATTCAAATCCATTGATGTCATTCTCCCGCTGCATACAAATTCTAAAATTGAGTGCAAACACTCGGCGGACTGGATTCCGATCGTTCGTACTCGTCGCGTTCATATCCCCTATATTCGCACAATCACAAAATCCCTATGTTAGTGCAGCGTCGTCACATATTGTGATGATTCTAAAAATAACTCTACGCTGCCACAAAAAAGGGCACAAAACTGTGACTGAAGAATTCCAGCAAGAGCCCTTCCTTCCATCTTTGTTTTTCTGTTGTGTTTTTTTTTTACAAGCAATTCTTGTTCGCATTCCAAGTAGTTAGTTAGCGAGCCCCGAGGAGCAGCTCCCCACATTAAACCTCTGCACGGTTCAAAAAAGCCGTTTAGGAGGAGTGGACAAGAAATGGAGGAAGATCCGTTTAGTGGTCAGCACGGCCAGCGATATCAATTAGAAATCAGGAAAGACTCTCGCTCGTTCTGCAGTGATGGCGCAAAAGCGGCAGCGACGCGATAATAAGACTCCACGTAAAATAAAGACGAAGAAAAGTGGAAAAGTGTAATCCAGGGAAATGGGGATACGAACGGATGGAATACAAACTACTTGCGGACATGCAACTTACCGCGCGAATATCTAGTTGAGGACGACGACGACGACAAACAACCGCCGAACCAAACCAAGCACACCAAGAAAGAGCACATGGCATCGGCAGCAGAAGCAAAGCATCGACAGCATTGGTGGCATATTCTTGAAGGAATAAATTATTATGCTTCGCGATAGGAATGCGGCGATGCAGGTTTTCTAACCAACAGCACCAGCAACGGCACGCCGTGCGAGAAGGAACATTCCGTTCGATTCCAAGTAATAAAATAGCAAACTGCGCGACCAACGACGTCGACCGATTTTATGCAGTTCCACATTTGGACTTTTCGGAAAGGTATAACCTGTCCGCAGAAATATTTTGCAGAATATGATTAGGGGGCTGAGATATTATGTGATTTATGACTTTGGGGCCGCATAGAGCCAGAGCCATTTCATAAGTGGACGCCAACTTGTCCATGTTGGTTGCGGTTGGAAACTAATTTTTCGAAATATGGGATTTGCAATAACCGTAACTTAAAATGATGATGAGGCTGTAATATGTTGAACTGTACGACTACCGGTTATTTCTTTCACTGATTCCTCAGTGTGCACTTTACGATCATTTAATTTAATTTTAAATTATGCTTTTCGAAATAGAGACTCAGTTAGTTACACCAAATGTTTTACCATTGATAATTCTGTAAACGATTGTGTACACTACTATTTTATAGACTTTAATTTTTATATGCAGTGGCTCCCATTATAACATTTCATTTTAAAGGCGGTCAACATTTTTAATGTTTTGTTGTCGAAAAAGTAACAACAACAGGAAGGGTTATGATGTAATCACTCTTTTAAATCTGCTACTTGTGTAACGACGATACTGTCCATTGCATCCTAGTTTAACGAATTCTTGCCGTAAGCTTAGGCCTTTTGATTGGTTTGATTTAAGGTCATTGCAAACATGTGGGTCCCTTCGCTTTGTAGCGCCTGATGCAAATTATTTAGGGATGCCAAATGATTTCCTCGGTCAGTTCGAGGCGTTTTTCTGCTACGGCGACTACTTTCACGCCTGTTATTCATTTATCTTTGAATTTCGTCCTGTCCTCTTGATATTCTCATTAACGTGTGATGAGATACTTCCTCTTTTCCCGCGATTTATTGAAGGGAATATGCTTTTGTCTTCAAAGGACATTTTTTTTAAAACTTATGAGTGGCCTTAATTTGATGAACTGGCACAAAAGTATGAATAATAGTTTGTTATCTCGTACAGCCTTAACTACTGAACCGATATCAAGAAATGATCTATCGTTGGACTTGTCTTGATCCAGAATGTGTCCTAGGCTATATAACGTCATCGGAAATTCATTATGGCGAACGATAAACGTCATGATATGAAATCCTAGACACAAAAACTTATTCACTTATTGCCATAGCATAACAGAGACAATTTCTAAACGTAGTTTATTATACTATCATCGTAGTATAATGCAAAATTACTAGGTATCAGTGTGAGCTGCATGTTTGAATCGCGAGAATGTTCTTAAGGAATTAATTTATGAAATTAGTAAAAAGACAAAAATGGATTTTCTTACAACTTCAAGCAAATGCAACCCCTAAAATTTTTATTATACAATTCATATTATTGGCAACAAAAATTAATTTCAATTTGATTTGAATATATGTATGTAATAAAAAAAAATCCGTTTTCAAATTTCTTTGAAACAGTCCATGCTATCACTGACTCACAAAGGAATGCATGTAGGTAGCTTCACCAATGGTGAAGCAAAGGCAACCCAAAGAGCCTTCCATTTACCTGGCCATAAAAGGAGTGGTATGCATTTCACTGAAATTCTCGTCTCGAGCACGCCACCGATGCTGATGCATATTTCTGCCAAGCCCCACCGCCGATGCGGACTGCATCTTAGCGACTTTGTTCAGCAACAGAGAGCGGATACTGCCAATGCGCGTCGCGACTACGCACTAATGTGGAACAAATGCCAGCAAAAAGCACGCAATCACAACAACTAAACTCCTGATAGAAATTTTTTATCGCGGAAGAAGAAAGTTGGCCACCAACGGTTCGATTATCGCCTCCTAATCTTATTAATTAGAGATAGTCTGCCTGTCTTGAGACACTATTATTTGAGCCCGCGATCTTTTTCAAGTCCACACAGATAGCATTGGGTAAGAGCAGCTGGTCCGCCAACATACAAGTATTTCCGCTACGTGATATATTTCGATCCTTTCCTTGTCCTCCGCACTACAGGGAAATAAATTATATGCCTCGTCTGCTGTTTGTTAGTGCATGGTTATGGGTACATTCGCGATTCGATTCGAACGCCTCTGTACCAAATAAGACCCCAAGGAAACCACCTTTCATTCTCAACACTTTTCTCAGTGTGATCGGGGCTCGATCATGTGTGGGCAGGGGAGTCAGTGAGCGCACGATCAGCTCCGTCGATCTAACGCTACTCCGGCGGGTATTGTTTCTACGGCCAACTATACCCAGGGGAGGGTTGGGCGGCGGCTGATCCGCGCGATGCTGCCACTGCCGACAGTGGTCAGGTAGGTGATAGTGTACGGGCGGAACACCATTTGGCACACTTGCCGATCACCGCACTGGTGCTAGTATATAGAGAAAATGGTTCGCCGCCGCTGCTGGCGGAGCCAACGTCTTTAGCTATTTTAAACCCAACCACTTTGGCCCGATTGTGAAGAATTCCCTGCAGAAATGGTAGTAATAGTAAGGCGAACGGCTACAAAGTAGTGCAGCACCATCGCACATGTGATGTGGGGCCGCCGAGTCGCCTTGCCTTGGCGTCAGTTCACCGGCCCGTAACCCACAACTTATGTGACTTTTCTTCGGTTGGCAATCACCGCTAGTCTCATGTATGGAATTCCTGGTCTGAAGTCGCCACGAAGTTGTTTCGCGAATTGTGGAAAGTTCAGCCGCGCTTAGCTGCTCTGCAGCCTGACATTCCTGCCTGCAACAGAACAGCAGCCCGCGAGAAACTGAATGAAACAACTTGGCGGCCGGAATGAGTCATGGGCGGGAAATGTTTAATTGTGGCCGCGCGGCGCTCGTAATTACTTAATTTTTCCTCTCTGAATAATTTCAATTGAAAGCGAGGAATTTACTATCTTTGGACGTTTTTGCGATTTAAAAAGCAATTCTTGATGTTTTCATTAAGGGGATTATGCCGCGCCCCAGACGGAGCCCCAGCCGTCTTTTCACGCTCAATTGCATGCAAAAACGCACACACTTGGCTCGGTTTGTGGGTTCTTTATGGCTTGGCCGCACTATTTCACGTGCTGGGCGACTTAAGTGCAATTTGGTCTTCGTGCGATAAAATCAATGCAGTCTTGTAGGATGGCGGCGATCTGTTCCCAGAATTCGTGGTGAGTCACACCATCTGAGGAATTCTGAACGCACTGTGCTGAGCTAGCCGGCCAGCTGAATAGAGTGGTCTTTTTTTAGAGCAATGATCGTCGGCTGATCGGTGCACGGGTAAGGGGAATTTTTTGCATATTGCCCTCAATTCTAGGCCAATGTCGTGATTCAAACGACTGATCGTTTCTCGATTTTATTTTCGATCCACCTATGCAGCAGTGTTAAAACTTGCACTGTTCTAGGAATAGATAATTATTTTAAATCTTTGTGGATGTTTTTTTTTGTCATGTCCTGTTTTTCTGTTGTTTTTGGGACATAAAAGCACTCATAAAGGCGGTCTTATGGGCATTAAAGATAATTTTACACAAATGACCCGTTATCTGCTAAACTATTCTCTTTGGTCTAAAATTATTGGAAGGTTTTTTTTCGTGGTTTAAAGTTCAAAAATGAAATGTTAATAAAATTGTAACAAAGTTTCCAAATTGAATGAGTAAATTATTATAAATCCCCCCTCCCCCTTTATTTGTTGAAGATCTCGAATAAAAGAAAAATGCGCATACAGTAGCGGCAGAAAAAACCAAAATAGTTGTGATTTTTATACAAGAAGGAACTCGAAGAAAAGATTAGGCTGATTATAAAAAAAAGAGCTACAAAAATATTTGCATTTTTTTTTTGTTCAAATTGAATTCCTGCAGGGAACTTCGCTAAAAGCTCTCCTAAATACTGCCATTTTCTTTGCAATCTGCATGCTATTAGAGATAAGAAGTCAAAGTTCACAAGAGCCCAGAACGATTCATAAGAAATCGTAATGATAGTCAAATAAAAGGAAATGGAAGGAAATAACAAATCCATTGCTTCGCGGGCTCTTGCATAAGTCCACCCTCTTGTGAAGAAAAGGCACGTATCATAGGATAATGGTGATACTCCCTTAGCATCCTCCAGTTTCACCTGCTATGCTAAGTAGTCTGATTATTGCTCTTGCGGTGTTCCCCCGCACGAATACAAGAACCTTAAAAAAAGAAGCAATAACAAAAGTAAAAATTGATATCGGTCTCCCTCCACATAGATTCCCCCACACTACTACTGCGAGCTACAATCCTAAGGCACATCCTCCCCGAAGGACCATCTGGTGCCCCCTTCCGTTACCCCATTTTCAAAGTACTAAGAATTCTGAGACATGCACAATGAACAAGATCCCGGCAGCCGATTAAACTTATCGGGTGCGACAGAAAGTAGGGAACGTGACTAATTGCGGATATTTTAAAATAAACAACTCTGAAATGAACATGAAAGCCGGGTATGTCCTGCCCCTCCATGCAGATTGAACACCATCGATATATGCCCAGTGCCGGCATTAGCGGGTGGTGGGCAAACCCATGAGGGTGAACTGGGTCGGTCACGCCACCGACACCAGCACGGTTGATGACGACAACGATGTCTCCATTCAATTCAAATTATTATTAAAGTAGCTCTCGTGGCCCCAATGGGCCTCATCAGAGAAAACTTCACGAGTAACATATTGGCTGCTATTGTTGCCATCTTGAATAATTCTATAACATCCACACGATAACTAACCTACATATGGCGCGCTTCGATATTAAAACCGGGAGCAGGCGAGTGGGCGATGTGGCCTGTGGCCTCATCCTGACGACCGACGCCGGGGTTAGCCACCACCTTATATGGGGCTTATCTCTGCAGTATTACTAGCGGTCACGTGAAAAAAAGGAAACCAGCAATTTAGCACGCAGCTCAACGTATGTTGCTTTTTACACGTTTTGGCCATTTTTTATTTTTTGAAAAACGACTGCTCCCGCAGGTATCACCGAGCAAACATTGCCATGGCAACAATGGAGTATCGATCCGGTAGCTTTCCAGCTATTTTTGTTGTAGCCCCCTCCTAGCAGCCCCAGCAGTACCAGCAGCAGGCTACTAGTAAGTGGTGCTAGCAGCTATATAGCAACAACAGCGGTGGCGGCGGCACCAGCACCAGCAGGCGCACGAGTCGCAAGGACCTTTTTTTGTGTTCGTGTGTCATGTCCTTTTCCTTGCCAGCGAGCGTGCCATAAAGAGAACATCAGACGGGAGGAAAACTTTGAAATATCTGTGGCGCGTATTGGGGCTCCTCGCGGGCAGGGGCGAATGGACAGCAGTAGCTCCAGCAGGAGCAGAGTCAGCGGTACATCAGTACACAAAAACGGGTGGCCCCGGCCCGGGAAGATTCCACTCAAAAAGATGAAAGGTCGAGAGTAAGGGTGAAATTACCACACAAAGCATGCCCTGTATGACGTGGCATGTTTAAGTGACAAGAATAGGGTGAATAGGAAAAATCTTGTGTCAACACAGAGATGAATCGGTCCTGGGTGGTGGATGGCCGATGAAATATGCCCTTTTGTTGGCCACCACCACCAGCATCGCGGCCGACGCCCCCACTCTGTATATCTGGGGCGGGCGGACGACCCAACTGCGAAGATAGCCCGGTACCCAGTACCCGGCCTGGCCCGGCTCAAGACTGTTTGCTTATCGTAAATTATACACGGCCGACGTGAATTATTCTCCATTTGCTGGAAAGTCAAAGGTCAAACATGGAGGTAATGAATAACAGGAGGTTTTATTTGATATTGAAGGCAGTAGGACGCACCTTTTGGCTATATGAATACCCGACCCGAAAGATTTTCCCAACATTTTTGTTATCTTTTCCATCTTGGGATACCCGAGTTCGATGACCTTCCCGAGATCTGAGATGTGTTGTAGAAATGTACCCTTGAAAGTGGATTCGGTAGAGCGTTTGGACGCGTCCCACTCCACGTTATGCAGAGCGCGCATGATCTACCTTTTCGTCCATGCTCTGCAGTTGAATTTTTCCTCGCGGGAGACGTTGAATGGTGGCGTACAGAGTGAATTTTAAATTGTATTACTCGTTTCTTTGCATGTAAAAAATGTGTGGGCGGTTTTTTGCTTTTAAGGAAAATCCATTTCTTGGTTAAAAAAATTTGCATTTCATGAGTTTGATTTTTTGGGAGTAAATCAAATAAATATTTTAAATTGCGAATATAGATTCTTCTTACGCTTTGTACGTTAAATACGGTTCTTCGACAGAAACAACAAATATCCACAAGCCTTAAAATTTAGGACATTTTGTAGTCTTATTGGATGGGATTTAGAAATATTAAATTTCTGCGACCATTTTTATACTTATAAAAGAAATCCAACATCAATCGGGAAAAGAAAATTGAATATGATTGTGGTGGATTAACACCACTTTTAAACCATCAATTGAGCCGTTTTCGTCTTTCGGGCGGTACCAGATTTGAAAACATTGGCTTGGAGAAAAACTCTTGTTTAAAGCGGCGGAAAAAAGCACCATACAGAGATGACATCAGAAAAATATTTGCGAATAATATTGGATAGTTACAATAGATGGCGTTAGGTACACTATTTCTTCGAATTGAAATCTGGCATGCTTATTAAATAGGAAGCGAGTAGTCTAGTGGTAAGCGTGCTAGACTACCGATCCAATCACAACATATTACACGACAAATTTTTTTTCTGACTGGGTTTACCAATACTTTTAATTCTCAGCTCCTATAAGTGATAGGGCAATTTTTAATACAAACCTTCCTAAAATTTAAAAATAATTCAGGGCCGTCACGGCAAAGCTCTAATACATAATAAATTCATTAACTTACTAAACAATTCCCAATTACCCTGACCGATGTCAATCAACAACCCATCAATTTTATTCTTATTGAAAAAAGGTAAACCGCAATCAATAATTCACGACGTCATTACGAATTGATCTCATAAAGGTCAACTGTTTAAAAATAAATTCATATCAATTAAAAAGTTCTGTTGCATTCATTTATACAATACAGTACTACGAATTGAGACATATTTGTTTGTTTACAACATACGTAGCGTTTCGAAGCCAAATAAAATAAATAAAACGGAAACTAAAAAACTCGTAAACATGGCTAAAAAAAGAATCGTCAATTTCTTTTTCCTCTTGTTTCCCGGCTTTTTGCTACAACCATATTTTTTTCTTACTGTTAAACAAATTAAATCACCATTTGGTGCCAAAATAATCAAAATGTTGAAAGCTTTTTTTTTAACTAGGTTACCTACCCTGTCTGTCTGGTTCGATCTGTTTATTTAACATTCCTCTCTTGTGCCATTACAAGTTATTTGCAAAGAGAGAAACATGACAAATTTCATGTATAATCTCATTTAAATACTTTGAGCAATTTTAGCTTTGTCACTGTTTATATGGTTTCGTTGTCCGACTTGAGCGATGTTTATATATTTTTATTTTGTGAGGCGCTATCTGTTATTGAGTAAGATGAAAAATCCCAAGGACTCTTGAGAAAATTAGACCAAAGTCCGGTAGTACACGTAGGTATACTGAAAATATTTATGTATGGAATTATTTCCTATGGCTTGCAAAAATGGCGTTGTTATTTTGATTTTTTTCCGTATGATCAGTAATAATTATTTCTCAAAGCATACGGGTAAACCCACAGAAATCGAAACCGATACGACCGATATAAATTTTGTGACTCACCTCTGCATTATATGTATGCAAGAACTGGTCACCGGAACTACGCTTTGAAAGCTCTTCAAAAACCTGCTTTGACCTATGCCAACAGAATTCTAATTATCAATTTTCCCCTCGGCAAAACAAGTGTAATTCCAGCAGCCTCCACAAAAGTAAGTTTCTCCGAGCAACAGAGTTGCTTATCAGTTCTCGAATTTCCACTGAAGTCC
The DNA here is from genome assembly GCA_947538895.1 of Neoitamus cyanurus. Taxonomy (NCBI): domain Eukaryota; kingdom Metazoa; phylum Arthropoda; class Insecta; order Diptera; family Asilidae; genus Neoitamus; species Neoitamus cyanurus. Next base: position 30,618,288 of record OX384546.1, on the reverse strand, counting down.
TCCCACACCTGTCTGTGGGGCGGTATGACATTTCCAAAGACTTCCGAGAAATGTGACTAAAATTGGATTGGCTCCATGGAAATCGATTCACACCTCCACAATGTGGACGGAAAGAGTTTTCCCATTAGTTTTCAGCCGACTATTCGATCGGCGGAGGTACTGACGCAATCACTGGCATAGTCCGTCCAAGCCCATACAATGAGAATCAATGAGATAGCAGCAGCAGGCAGCACCAGCAGCAGCGTACTACCCATGCCGTGTCGTGCTTATTTTAATGGGGTCAGTTCGACTCATTCATGAGGAAGGAGAGGTTTGGCTGTACGACTCTTCTAAGAATAGATTTTATTTTTAGTCCAGCGATCTATCTAACGAATACCGACGAGCAATTATTAAAAGGGAGGTCAGCTGCACCGCCCTCGTATGAGATACTTACTTGCCACAATGCAATTTAAGTGGCTTTGCTGCATCGCAAATATTGCCTCCACTGTGCATGTGAATATTATCGTGAAACGAGAAATAAACCAGCGGCCCACAATTCCTGGGTGGTCAATTCGATCAAGTGATCGAACCCGAAACCTTCTACCACCATCATGCACAAGCCCACACCAAAGCACTACTGCACGGAGTATACAAATTGCTATTTACTTAGTGTTAGAGCGGCGGTGATCATCATTGAAGAAATCGTACGAGAAGCAGCTAAATGTCTCAAGGTAGACCTTTAGTCGTTCGGCTTACATCAAATGTATAATAAATAAAGAATATCTTCGGACTGTCAGGCGGTAGCTTTATGCCGTCTGGCCTGGTCGGTGAGCAAGTTGATCGAGGTCAGGCACTTTTGCGGCCGCTCGGTCTGTCCGTCTACAAAAGCGAGCTTCCCAAATATTCCAAAAAATTTGAGAGAGAAATCATTTTTATGCGTTTTTAAAAATGGCAAAAAATAATCATACCAAATGCACATTCGCGTCATATTGATTCAGTTCAACAGACTTGAAAATTCGGTACAAAGTTCTTAGTAATGTTGGAATATCGTCCACTTTTGATGGTACTAAAGTCTGAGCACGCACTTTGATATTTTTTCATTTTGGCCAGATGTTTGGGCGCTTTGTACCACTGTACGGTACGGTGTGAGAAATACTTCAAAAACTAATTAGCAGATTAACATATTATTTTAAAATAAATAAATTTAGTTGACTTTGAATCTATAAAATCTATTATATATTATGAAAAAAATAGTTAAAAACATTTTTCGCACCAGAATGCTTCAGAGTGAAAGGACTTGGTAAAAAAAAATCCAAATTTTTTTTATAATTTCATAAGTCGTTAAAATTTAGAGAATTTTTTTTGTATTCAGAGATTAGATAATTTAGCCATATTTAAAATATTGTAATTTTTGGCTAAAGAAGAGCTAAACCATCGACTACTCCGAATTTTGCGAAAAACTCCTGGTAAACACCATAGGATGATTTTATTGCTTATTTAGAAACATGTTCTTTATAAAATAAAAAAAAAAAAAAAAAAATATGTATTGCCCAAGCATGCAAAAAATTCTTGCTATATCCTTTTCCAAGAGCTCTTCACCAAAGAGTCCCACAAAGTAATTAAACTGTACGCGAAAGACCAATATTTCCAAATATTACCAAAAGAAAGATATCAATTTAAAATAAAAACAAACTGAAAATACATCATCATCTCCTGGAACTAATTAGATAACACTTGATGTTGGATACACCTGCGGGTGCCCTACTTGCTCCCTACACGCACTATAACGAGTTTTTGGAAGCCAATTAACCCAATAAGAGGAAGAAGGTAAAACCACGGGAAAATTGAACCCAAACACCCGCGTTGAGCGGTTTCCCCAAATAATGCTATTGCCCTAATGATGTTGTAATTACTTTCCGCCGTTTTGTGTAATTGAAATTTGCTTCCGGCTGCAACTCGGCTGCTGTTCAACGAGTGTCTCCCATCTGTGCTGTCGCGAACCAAAGACAGAGTTCTGTGCTGGTAAAAACATTTTTAAAAAAAACAACACCAGCGGGCTAGGTAGTGGTTGGGTTACATTTGGTAGTAAAGAAAACCACAGAGTGTATTAGGCAGAGCCACCCATCCATCCATTCATCACCCATCCGTCCGTGAGTCTGACCTGTATATGACTTGGTGCGTGTGGTGTGCCCCACTAAAAAAGCAACATTGTGTAACTTTTCATTCATAACTTCTTATCGCGACGGACGGATCTCTCCGGGGCTGTGCGGTATATGTGCACAGTGTGTTGTGCGGCAGTAATAATTGTTTGATAACGAGACCATGATAGTGGCTGCTGCCCATTGTTTCCCTCCACTATAATCGCCATCGTCGTAGAGTAGAGGCAGGCCCCCCCCTCAGTGGTTCCATCCCATCCCATAGACCCACTTGTCGTCTCGCGCACTCATTCCACCGCCACGCCACCCATTCAACATTCCGCTTGAGAGGAAATTGCTCACTTACCTTGCTTAATTTTTCTCCTTCGTGGTGCGGCAGAAGCGAACGTAAACTTTGGAATCCGGCATTAATACTCTGCATACGTCGCCGCTCATTGCTATTGGCTATTTCTCTTCGCATTCGCTTCTCGTTCTCCATAATGCTCTTCGATGAACTTTTCCCTGATTGTGTGATCAAATTTCGGGCCACCGATATGACATTACGCTGTCGGGGCGAAGAATGATGCTGCTCTTGCTGGTAGCTGCTCTGATGGTAACTTTCGCCCCCGGAATCTTCGAGTGTTAGACTGCAACGAGACATTGAGAGGAAATTGTTAAAAATCTTTATAAACTTCGACGATCAATGATTCGTTACTTAACTAAAAACATTGATAAAATAACAACATAACGAGTGATAGAAAATTTTCAAATGTTGAAGACCAACTTATATTATAAAAAAAAAGAATATTTTTCCTTGTCAATCTGAAACTCATTTATATGCTCTTATCATTTATTATTTAAGTAAATAAAACAATAAAGTAGTGTACACAATGTTTTCACGAAATTGGGCTTGCCTCACTTTCAAAATACTTCCGTATTGGTATGGGACTGACTCTTTTTCGTGGTATAGAATGGAGCCTTTATGTTTGATCAAAGATTTTGAAAGAGTGCCAAAAAGACCACCAATTTTACTTCCAGCACGACAACGATTCGAAATGTTAGAATTGAGGATTGCTTATAATGTTGCTCATGCTTTACCGCCTCCCCCACAGTTACCAGACATTAATCCAATTGAGTATGCGTGGGAAGAACACATTTGAAAGAAGTGCTCCAATTAGAATATGGCAAAATATAACCGCAGATTATACAAAAAAAAAAAAAACTGATGCAATCAATGCTTTGGAAATTAAAAGAGGTCATCACAAGCAGAAAAGATTTCCAACAAGATACTATTTAAAAAATAATTTACTATAATTAACGTAGTACTTTAAACTGTGTACGGTCAAAAAGGTGCAATTTTAAATATTTTGTTACTTTCCATAATAGGGTGTTATTTTATTAATCTTATTCTCGTGATATTTAATAACTTGAGGATGAATATATGTTTTCCTAGAATATTGAAGTTAATATTTTCTCTGTTGTGTTGTAATACATACTTATAATATTCAGAAAACGAACTATGTGTGAAAGCTTTTGTCCACCACTGTATATCCCGAAATGAAATACGTTTTCCAACTTTTTTAATAAAAAAACAAAATTCCAGCAATAAGAAAATTGTTTATTTCGTGATGTATAATGTTAAGTAGCTGTAAAAATCGAAGTTATGAATGAATTTTAATCTATGCACTGTTTAAAGTTTTGAGTTATGTCATATTTTAGATTGCATATTCCAGAATTCGCTAATGAAAACGGTTGACTCTGACAAAAAACTCACTAAACTTGGTGGTTTCCCTAAATCAATATTAAAAATTTGGAACTAAAGTGTAGTAATACTCAATTTAATAAAGCTACGCAAAATCGCCTTAATAAAATGTTAAATAGAACTTCATTGCATGATGACAGAAGTCGAAATTAATTGTTTGTGTGTCTTACTACACAACAATTCGCTCGTACAAACTTTGTGGATCGTAATAGCAGCTAAACTAAAACAGTCTTTTGCCGCAATCAACAAAACTCCGAACAATCACCAGTCACTCTTATATTTGCACGCACAATTAGTTCACCCCAGAATTTAGCCATTAATCAAACGACAAAGAGAAAAGCAAAGCAAAAAGGCGTTAATTAGCAAAAAAAAAAAAAAAAGCCTATTCCATGAACCCAGAAACCTATTGGATATGCTGAAAAGAGGAGGCTACTTACTTACTTACTACCTGAGAGAGACCAAGCCATTAGACCAAGAAGGTCGCCGAAACTTCACGTGCTCACTCGCCCCGTTTTTTTTCCCTCATTTCACTTCGGTGGTCAAGTCATTGTCCTCGCTTTGATCTAAAAATTGGCCCCAAACAGCGACACGTGAAGTCAGTCAGGCAGGCAAGCCAGCAGGCCGACCCCAGCCACTCGGTCTGTTACAACTCAGCGAAATTTTTGTTTTTATCCGAACGAACAACATTTTAGCAACTTCGGGGCGCATTCCTTTTCGTTTTTTCCCTTTCGGCGGGAATATCGAAAATTCCTCTCTCAGACAGGTCACATACCTTGAATTTGGCGAACCTCTAGCCATAAATAGGAGCTAGACAGAGCCTCGCGAATGGTTATTTATATCCCAGATATTTTAATAATCGCGAAAAGCAAAGCTTACAAAAATTGAAAAAAGCCAAGGTAGGAAGCAGAAAATCGTACCACAGCCACTCCGCTCCATTGAGGAAAAATTCATTCATTAAAAGACAAGAGCCCCGGATAAGCCGGGCGCACCAAGAGTGCAGCTGAGTTCAGCTCAGCTGTAGTCCCACTCAGACGCCGTGTGTGACATAACCTTACACATGAATTGAGAAAGTGCCGTAGACTGACTGCTGTACGTCGGAGGTGGTAGGAAATACTTAAAAGCTTAATAATGCACTTGTTGTTTGCGATTCCGACGTAGATGCCGTCGTATCTGGCCTACTCTACACGCCACGACGAGCTAGCCCAGCCAGCCAGCCAGCGTGTATAGTAGGAGCGGAAAAAACTAGATTGTACCGAGAGCTATTAAAGCCATTAAAAGAAGAAACATGCTACGCTAAATCGAATCCCAAGTGCATGTCACCGCTGTTGTGCACAGTCAGGCTTTTTGTTCCTCGAGTGAATGCTGTGATGCACTGTCGTGATTGAATGGGGCCCAGAAGAAAGCGTGTTCGTTCCATCTATCAACTACTAGACAGTTTCTCCGTGCCGGCAGTTCAGGCCCAATGAAGTCCCCATAGAAAACTGCATTCTTGCAGTGCAAACACTTCCGGTTTTCATGTGCGTCTATTTCTATTGAAGCCTCTGAAGTCTCGGCCTCAACATCCTTAACAAATTGGCCTAGCATCTCAGAACGCACCTCTTGAGGCGAGAAGCGCGGCCTTATATTATAGTCTGAGCACGTTCAAATTTCCCAAGAAGTTCAGAGGCAATGGGCCTTAAAAATGAAAAACTGTCTTTATGAGTCTGATTCCCATTGAGATTCAAAAAGCAGTAAAGTTGCCTCAGTCTAGAATTGGACCACTTGAAAGTGAAGGGCGAAACCACACTCCACACAACCTCTTCTGCTACCGAAAAAGGCTCCGGTGCCACACTTCCATTCATCTTCGCAAGCCAGCCAGAAATTATTGTTCTTAAATTGTGATGTGTTCATTCATTCAAGGTATTCGCCCGACTTGGCACCGCCTCCCGACCCTGCTACCACTTATTCCGGTTTTCTGATTTTTTTTTAAGGGGAACATAGTCTGCATCCTACTTCAAGGTTTCAGCAGCAACAGTCGCGTGGCCTCTTTTATACTTTTTGCAAGTCCCAAAAATTTAAAAGATACTTTAAAAATTGTTGAGGGGGACATATGCTCGTAAAATAATTCACACTTAAGGGACTAGGGAAATGGAGTAGTCGATGAGATGATGGCACAGACATTGATGGCAGCATGGGTAAATTATTCAAATGAATTACTCTTTTCGCTCTTGGCAGCATTTTTGTATTCAGTTTTGATTTACTACTGGAAAAAACTGACAATTTAATCAGCTGTGTAGTTGATCGCTTTTACAGCGGATATGCGGTGACGGAAGTTCACTACTGGTCCTTCAACTTTTTTTATTCCAATAAAGGTTATGTTAAGTTGTTGGGGCTGGAGAACAGAAGACAAACTGTTTAGCCCAGTCTGATAACTATTTTTAACAGAGCTTATTGGGAATCGAACCCACTACCTCTAGATCTCAGTCAATTCCGCCCCTAACGCATCGCGATACCAACTGAGCTACTGCGGCCCGCTATTTTAATAAAAAAAAAATTGAACAAAACATTGAAGTAGGTACAATAGTTTGACTTGAAATGATGAAAAATTAATTTTTAACAAAAATAACAAAAAAACATTTTTATTAAATTGTTACACTGGTCTACAACGTAACGTTTGTCAGTTTTGCAGAACCATGCCAGATGAGTGAAACAAAACGTTACGTGTGGAGTGTGGTCAGCAGAAAATTCAGTGCATGAAGACGTGCATCAGTCTAATCGGTCAAACTTCGCTCCCCTGCGGTCTTGCTTGAGTCCCTTGTGGGGACTTATAGTCGTCCTCATGGAAAAGTCTTGATTTTGTATTTCTGAGGTTACAAGTTTTCACAATTTACACTACGTGTCTATATCCATAAGTAAGTAATTTCGTCAATCTGCTTGTTCTTGCTGTACTTCTCGGAGAAGATTTCCATGGAAGAATGTCCCGTTTGTTTTTTTTCTCTTAACTTTTTGGGCACATAGACTTCCTCCATGACGATTTCGGGATGATTGATCGAAAAACTGGGTCAAAAGACAGAGAAAATCTGCGTGGTGCAGATAGATAGACACGATTTCCAGATCAAGCAAAACATTACTTGTAGACGAGGCTCTAATTAATTAACAGTATGAAATCTCAAACCGCACTTTTAGAATGGGAGCTGAATGAATACATATTTGGTTGGAATTTGATCAATTTCGCAATAATTTTTCCGTGCACTTGAGCATTGCAATGCATTTTTCGGAAATACATTGTTCTTGGAACCAACTGTTGTTTCTTCCGTGTAAAACCTCGCAACCACGTAAAACCTCATAATGACTTATACGAAATTTCATTTTTATCCCCAAGCAAAAAAAAAATAAAAATTTCAAATGAATGTATGAAAAACAACTCTTTGTGGGAATAAAAAACATCAACAAACCCGCTAAAAATAAATTGTTACAGAAAATTACACACTTGCCACTGAAGTATTTCCTGTCGTGTAAAAACGAAAACATTTTAAGCAATCCCCTTTGGGTGATGGCGAGAAATGGTTAGTCGGCTCGGTCGTGTTACTTAACATTTTCATAACACACTTCCGCGTAAATAGCCATCACCGCTGCAGGAAAAGTTGTAATCGCAAAAATAGGTCTGTGCGAATGCAGCCACACATTTCGGTTGTGTGGTTTGAAACAAAATCCTCAAAAAAAAAAATCGAAGACGAAAGAGTTACGGCGCCTGGATGCTCGCCAAGAACCCGCTCAGTCAACACATAAAGGCGGCAGAGTCTTTAAAATTGTTTTTTATATTAAAAATAAAAAATAAATAAGACATTCTGTTTAAGTACTGATAGCGGTCTTCCTCCATTTTATATTATCAAATCTGACGACATTAGGTTTATCGCTAAATTTCAGTCCTCCCTATAGGAAGGCTGTGTGATGTCACTGTAGCCTGACCTTTGGGAGGATTGGAGTATTCCGACTATGAATTAATCTGAATTTTTAAGAGGCAATATCTCGCCTATAAAATTTATAATCATCTGATGTTAATAGGTCAAAGCATACCCCAGAGACTCATCAATGGAATATTATCCTCGCCCAGTCCACGATTTGCTAAGGCTACTGCACAAGGTGGCCGCATTGGCTGCGCGTCCAAGCAGCTGATTTCGCCTCTCTGTTTCTATTTTTGGCCACAGCGGGATATTTTCGGTCGGTCAGACGGGTAGCACAGTAACGACGTCTTCAAATGTTTTATTGTCGCCTGCTTGGGTTAGATATCACTCCGGAAATAAAACTTTATCACAAGCCAATTTGACTCGGCTCGCAGAACAAGACGTGGTGCTGTTACAACATATACCTTCTCATGACCGGCAATGATCATGCCGACTCATCTGGGGCTTTCATAGCTGCGTACGTGCGACCACACACGAGTTTAAGTCAATGCTGGGATCATCAGTAATTCAGCAAAAGAGACGCAGCCAAGGTTAGATATCAATAAATAGCGGTAGCACCGTGGTGATTGAAGCACGCACTAAGTCACTGCTACTTATCTACGTCCGACAATTTTGGTCTCTTCTTTAGTTCGCCTATTGCGTAAACTCTGAGGCTCTGCCGGTGTACGTAGCATGTCTTCTGCTCAGATATGTATATATTATAGATCTGCCTAAAGTGGTGGTCATTCTCAGAGAGATGCAGTACCTGATAATGGCATGTATTTCGGACACATTTTTCTGAAGATCATTTACGGGTTGATTCAGGGCTTCCGCTTAGCATGTCGAAATAAATTTTTCTTTGATTTCGGCTAATTGCCACCCAAGGGAAGTCAAGTCATTACTGTTAGTGAATAGTTGCTCTGAAAATTCTTGTTACATTGTTCGACTGTAGATTATTTTTAGATTGGCTAATCGACAGCTGGAATCGATACGATTACGATGTGTGGCGCCAAGATTTGAAAATGCTTTCCTTGGTATGCATGCATGTTTTTTTTCCCCTTATCACCATTTCCCACAATGTAACAAAACCAATTCTTTGCCCCAACATACATAGTTAGAATTTTTGAAGTAATGAAAAAGGTCTTCTTCAGCTTAGCTTTGTACATGCTTTCCTTGATCATTTCTCCATCACGTTTCTTTCGTTTCATCAATAGTTCTGTTGAAAATGGGATTTTTTTGTAATTTTTGTTCAATTGATTTCACTCACACGAACCATGAAAAATTTTTTTGCGATAGACGTCTTGGCCACCTGATATAGATTATGAAAGGAAAAAAAACGAATTCGAAATTGAAAACTGCGTATCATCTTTTAGAGTAATACCACAATAATCCAACCAACTGCATTTCCCTTGGACGAGTAGTTTGACAAACGCAATACAATGCCCGCGTTAATTCCTTCGTGACTTTTTTTTTTATATTTCGCGGATAAATTGAGGCAGTACCTTAATTAATTTAAATTTTTTGAAAATTCGAATACAATCTGTAATAGGAAAACTTGATTTCTGATTTCAATTATCCTAGCTAATTCTCACCTTTACAAAATATAAAAAAAAAAACAATTTTACGACGATCTTTTTTTAATTTCGTCTTATCCCCTCTTTTTGGCAGCTTACCACAAATCAACAGCTACAGCTACTGGTAAATCCCTACAGACGGTTTGCATACGCCCTCCGTATCTCTACATGAATTGCAAAAAAAAAACTTGTGAAATCCTCGTAGGGGAAAACGACCTTACGAAAAAGGCCAAACAAACCAAGCGAAAATTTTCCCTTCAATTACTCTTTATTTACCACCCCCATACCGACCGACGACGCCACGTTATTAAGAAATTGCGAAGCTTCTCAACAAAAGAAGGTGCTTGGCGGATAATTGGCATGCTTGTATGATCAACGGAAATCTGGTAAACAAACGCCCTTACCTACACACCCACCCACCCCCAATTCTTGTTTGAGCCTTACCTCCCCACCCTCTCTGTTCGATTGGCAGCCTTGTCTTATACCTTATGTATTTTTAATTTACCAAGCAGGAGCCATTTCTTTGGTCGTCGTCGGGGTGACTTCTGAAAATTATTTTTAGCGCCACACCAAGCAACGATAGGGCTGCACCTGCATGTGACATAGAAATGCGCTCATAAAACAATCAAAAGGTGGAAAATCGATGAAGAAACGCAAACAAACAAACGGCGCAATTTCTGCCCTCTGCTCTGTGGTGGCGTTTATAAAAACAGTTGGGCACTAAAGCGCTTTTTCCCTCCATAATCGCGCTCCACAGGGTGACTCAAAAGGCGGGCAAATGGCAGCTTTGCTGCTTTTCGCATTCAATTTTTTACTTCACCCTATTGCTGACCGCTTTTGTTCTTTTGCTGCTGTATTTTCACTGCATTCGAGGCGTAGTGAAATTTGAGCCAGCCCAACGACACACCAACGGGCATGTAATCCAAAGCAATGAAACAAGCGCCGCTCAGTTGTGCTACGGATATGGCGCCACGAAAAAAAAAATTCTAATTGCATTATCGCGCCGTTGTGGGGTTTCAGCTGCGAACTAGGCATTTTCGCAGACCTCCACGCCCCATAGTCCGAGTCATACAATTCATGCACCTGTAAAGTTGGCGAACCTGAAATGGAGAAAATCTCAGAGCATGTCTGTCGCCGGCCGCCGCCGTCCGTCGCAACGTTGCGGTTTGGGAAATTTATAATTGCGACATTCGGCCCGATCACATGGACTTGGCTATTTATAGTTGTATACTCATTATGTAATTCGGCGCCGATTAGAGGTGTTCATTGACACGTAAACAGCCGGGAATCTGGTAACTTTTTGCCGCTAGTCGCCTGCAGAAATGAAGCGTAGTAAAGCTTCGTATGGCGCAGCGCACGATGTTGTCGTCGTTATGCCACCAGTGAATGAATAGAGCGAACATTTAGCGCAGTTGCAGCTTTTTTTTTGCCACAGGCAGCAAAATCAGCGTCCTATCCGGCGAATCCAACTATCTGCCCGTGTACTATAAAACTACACTGCGGTACCGCAAAAGCGCACGGCAATGATGTGATTCATAAGCTATTTCCTGACATTTGATAGACACTCGGTAAATGCTAAGCATATACAAAAAAGACGTAGTAAATCTCTCTATGGTGGCGGCACGGCCCGCACACCGCTGTTACTGCGTCTGGCTTTTCAAATGAAACGCAAAAAGCCGGAACAGAATTACTATCTCTAAAAAAAACAACATCATCTGAATGTCAGCTGATTAATTGAGGAGAGATTAGCAATAAACTGTTGAAGAAGCGACCGCGGCGTTTTTTTTTCTACCTGAGGCGCCATGATAGAAACAATGTCATGTGCATCTCACGTGTTTTTTAAGTCTAGGAATTTGTCTCAAACTCCTTCGGAATGGAAATGAAAGCACGAATTTCGAACAGACTTCCTGACTCTGTATGCCATTTTCAGACAACTAACTCTACACATAAATGAAATTAGAGTGTGATTTCGAAATACCTGCATTTTTCCAATAGCTTATTTACACGATACAAAAACCAAAGCAAATTTTTATCCTCTGTCCGATTTTGACGAGACTTTCACTCTGGAAGGTAGAGTATTTTGTCAAGCTTACATTTTACCTCGGGAATATTTTGGGTCACCGCGGGAAAAATGAAAAAACCTTTCCGCCTATAAAACAGTTTCATTCATTCCACAACAGTTTTAATTTACAAGTATAGAAAATCCCGGATAAAAAATTTATAATTTTATTTTATTTGGCGATGAAGTTAGTTACTCTTAGTGTAGGGTGTGGTCATAATTTGGAGGTTTAGGTTGCTGTAGCTGCTCAAGGGTATTCGGCATTCATAGCATAACATTAATAAACCTAATGAGATCCTTTATGTAAACGAAATGTCCAGTTCGGGGTGTATCCAAGTATCGACCTCTAGGTATTGCGACAGCTGGACAGAGGAGGTGCGCGATATTTTCCTCCTCGTCTTCATTTAGTCAGCTTCGAGTCTTGCAGCATAACTGCCTATGAGGCAATACCACGTAAAGGCAGCCATTCTCGTGCTCATAGACCATAGAGTCCCGTCTGAGAGCTATTACCTTCTGTGATCTAGCTAAGTTAAGGGTTGGCTAGATTTATTTATTTATCCATTCATTATATGCCCAGTGGCAATTTGCTGAGTTATGAAACAGGTATCCTCGGCATGCCATCTGTTGTTTACAGTTCTAGTGGCTGCTTTTTTATATCCAGCTTACAAGCCTCCAATGTCTGAGTCTGATAAGACAGTGCCGAGACCCAGAATGTCAGTATGCCCTGGAACCCATATGAATTCCAAGTTGACGGATAAGCGGCATTCCGGAAGATTTTCGATATTAGTCACCGGTTGCTTGGCTATGGCACATATCCAGATATCCCGATGCCCACCTCACGACGGAATTTCCGAGAAGGCATCAGGAAGGATGGGATGTACTTGGTCTGTTACTAAGAAATAGACGTTGACGTTGTGTAGACTTAAGTGTCGAAGTTTCAGTGTTGTATAGAATAGTTCGTTATTATTTCTCCTAGATCATTGACCCTGATCCGCATTAAATTATGAATAACATTGTTGTTGTGAGTTCAAATCAAAATATTGATTTTGATCAGAATGAACAAATGATCTTCATCTCCATTGAATATAAAATTCAGCGTGCGAACAAAATTTGCACAATATAAAAATTGTATCAGTAAGACAACGCCCACCGCAAACAGAAATAGAAACAAATGGTATACACATCGTTTGAGTTTTTCAGAGTTTTCTTAAAGGGAAAGTAAATCAAGAAAGGAGTATTTGACGAGATAATAACAAAAAGAAACATATCTATCCACCCACTAAAATATTGCGGAAAATGGGTGAATAACTGAAGCCGAGTAGGTATAGTATTATTTTTAATGCGTATGATTGGAGTGTGTACAACAGACACCAATTAACACCCGCTTATCTAAAAACAATGAATAATGTATACGCACCAGGAGGTTTCTGAGGCCCTCCCAAGCAGCTCTCCAAAACTTGTAGTAACCTAGATGAGCCACCAGCTGAAATCAATGACCGCCGGGGAATTCAGGTTCAGTGACCTACCACCGGTAACTGCTCTGCCGAAAAGTTTTTTTTCTCAAAGCGATTTCGCTTCTATCCATTCATTCTTTGTGGGGCAAAATAACATAGAGCCTCGCATAAACCTTCTTCCCACAGATAGGAATCGACGAAACTATGAAAAATATAGAGAACAGCTTAACATACGGCCACACTTCGAGGTGCAAAAAATTTACAAAATAAAGCACTTGGAACTCTCTCGCTGGTGCCGGGCCGGCCGTTACCTAACACACATTGGCGAAAATTCGACATCGAAAAGAAAGCCCCCGGAAAATTCGATGGGTGTGATTAACGAATGCAGCTGCAGCTCCGCTATCTGCATAGGAGCCGAGTGAAAAAACGGTGATGCACATGCGCTGCGCTGTGTCGCTGGTACTATACAGAGAACTGGCCCGGCCCGGCCGGAAGAACTAATTCGAGATGACGTAACCTGAATCAGATGATTTTCTCGGCAGACGTCAGAAAAATGTGCCGGGTCTGGACAGACGAAGATGTCTACGCCGCCCCGACCACGATACATTCCTTAAGTGAATTAAACACTTGCACAGCCAGCGGCAGCAGCAGAAACGCTGCTGGAAAGACCAGGCCAGCAGCAGCCAACCATAGCCGTACTACAATGTTGCCTGCTGTGCAATTAGATCAAGATAAACTTGGGAAGGAGGAATTCGACCTTTTCTGAAGGTGCAAACCGTCGTGCCATTTTCAGTGTGCATCGTGACTATGACGACGCCGCTGCTGTCGATAAGGAAGGCAACTTCCCACAACCTTTCCGTTTCAAAATTGATTCACAAAAATTTTTTTACGCTTTCTCCTCCCCACCGTAGTTTACAGTTGGTGGGAATGGAATTGACCTGCTTTGGAGGCAACGTAAGTGCTTGCGATGACGACGCAGAAACAGCTGTGGGGAATGCAAATTTTTTCTTACTCTGCGTTTCTTTTTTTTTTGGCCTCTGTTTATTGTGCTACAGTATCAGCCCAAGCATTAAGCAGTAGATAATTCTTGAGAGGAATGGAACCCAGTTGTTTGCGAAGATATGGCCATTTACGTAAGTACGGCCTGAGTAATTTGTTCAAATAGAGGAACTTACTTTGATGCGACTTGAGACTACTCATGGTGACGAATTGTGGAAAAAGACGCCGATCTGCATAGAGAATGGGGCGGCCATTTTGGAATTCATCTTTTTTTTTACTCTGCAAACGCATTTTTTTCGTCAGTTTTATTTTATTTATATGTATGATGTATGTATACGTTATAAAAACGGATTCTCTATGTGATGAATTTTATTCTTCTTTTAGGCCATCTTATACCGCACTCTAATTATTTTTACCATCAGAGAAAATTTTTAAAAAGATAATTAAGTTTCTGTATGTAATTTCTAAAAATATATAATAGCTGTAATAGTGAAATATTTCTGAAAGAGCGTTTTACCACCCCTCCACTGTATGTAGCTAATTCTCGAAAGGTTACATCAAATTAGAGATTTGAGCGCAACTAAGCGCCTGGAGACGTCCGAGCAACTGCTTATCTTTCGAATTGCTGCCTATCCCTTACAATTTACATCTGTTTCTATCTGTACCAAGCCGCAAGCGTCCCTTGGCGCGAATTTTATTTGCAAGAGATTTGTGTGCGACTTTATTCTTGTTCCTTTGCAGCAGGAGGCACACGTGTAAGCTACCTTTCTGTTGTAGGTAAGAATACCTTTTCACTGTTCTTTTCTGGACGCAAGGGATTTATTTACTATTTTCTTCTTTACCTGCTGCAAATGTGCGAAGATATTTTTCTGTATTCTGCCATGTGTGAGGAACATTTATTCTTTTGCTTCTGGAATATGAGTGAACGGTGTGTACTCTCCATTGTTACGGGTAACAGAATTTAGGTACCTACCCAAGTGGGATTTCTCTAGGCTCTGTTGTGAGACCTTTACTGATGAGGTCCCATTTTTCCTTCCATGGAAAGGAGCAAAAAGTAAACGACTTTAAATTGACGATTGTTTCGATCCGAGAAGTCAAGCCGATCTCATATAGTGCATTTGATTTTATCATGGTTGGGAAGACGTGCATAGGATAACAAACGATCACATGTGACCTTCTCGTCATGTTAAAAAAAAACTTTTCCATTATCTAAAATATTTACAAACACAGATCGTGCACGTCGTCCAATGTTTTCTGAATCAAGCATTCTTCTGCGAATTTACTAAAGTTCAGGGAAGACTACGCGCAGTCCAGCATTCCCAGTTGACGCGTCACATGTTTTTTTCTCTCAAAAATCACCGCCACCAGCAAAGTTACCCAACTGTTAAATACTTCTTTCCGACTGAAGACGCAAGGCCTCTGAAAAGTCGACTAGTCATCGCTCAGCAGTCAGCACACAAAACCAATCGATTGAAAATAAATTCGTCGAACAGCTGATGAGCAAGCAATGGTGTATCGTCGAGGAAAAAGAACCAATCATAGTACCCGGTGTAGTACCAAAAAAAAAAAAAAAAAAACAATAAAAAAGATCACGGCAAGTGCTAACGAAGAAGCGATGAACTTCAAAGACGCGTAGTGGAAATTAATCAGCAGAAACCGAGCAATAAAAATGACGAGGGGGAAGGAAAAACAAACGTCCAATTAGAATATAAAGCACGCCACGCTAGATGAGTTGAATGAGAGAAGTATGTGGCACACACAGCTGGTTTTGTTTTTAACATTGTGCATGCACCGAAATCGAACAGCTGATGAGGCAATTTTTGGGAGAAAACGATCAACAGCTGAGGCGAAGTACAGCCCCGCGCCATTATCAGAGATCGTGGCAAGACCGAAATGAGGAAAAAAATAATTTCCCCGTTGTGGGAAATTCCCCAAGCCGAGTGTTCACAGCATTGAGATCGGAGGTACTGGCAATGCTATTCCCATCTGAACCGGGTTTGACTGGCGGCTGATGGCATGGCGTGCCCGTAATCATGTGTTTCACAAGGCGAATCATATCGCCACCACATGCGCAGTCCGGAATACACACAGATGAGGTGTACCAAACTGCGCCCCTCGGCTGGCAGGCGGGTGTTTATGTGTTGGTGCATACCCAAGAAGTTTATGGTCGACCGCCTGACAACTGTCGGGTACGGGTTCAAAAAAGCCAGCGAGCAGCGGCGGCAATGCTATCGACGAAAGAATTTCTCGTATGCGTCGCCCCGTGGCCCCCAACTCTACTTCCACGACACTTGCTGGGGCTCGCCTGCACGCCGCGCCGAACTCCCATCAAAGACGTACTACTTCGCCCCGATCCATTTCCCCACAGCACAGCCCAACAGCGTTTCAGCTCCTCGGCCTCCGCTGGCGCTGGTCCGTTCGTGTGTCGGCTCGGCAGTTTTTTCCTCTTTCCAATTTCTCGCGCGTTCCATGGTGCAGCGCACACATCACAATCGGCGCTCGACTGGGCGCCCCTCTCGCCCGCGCCGCATACACATTAAAACGTTTTGTAAAATCGATAATTTCACGTAACTGGGGGTACTGGGCGAGGATGCCCCCGATGCTGGGACTGGCCCGGCCAGAAAATCATGCGAAAATTGAGAAATTCCCAAGAAGGCACTTACCGTATATTCTCGTCGGCCTCGTCGCTGTTGTACTCCGTATCCACAATTATCTCCTCCGTCTTGCACAGCACTGACATTCTCCTTTCACGTCACTTCGACAAAAACAAAAGTTTTTTTCAGATATATGTTGTTTTCAGCAGGAACTCGCCGTCGTCACGGTTCTCAACAAAAACAATGCCACAACGTCAAAATATCTCGAGTCTGAATCTCCTCGCAACCTGCGAGTAGCGAAGAAAGCCTTATCGGGCAACTTTCACTCGCTAGAACGTTTTATCGCCTGCACACTGATTTGTATGGGGCGCTCCGCTGTGAACAAGCCTGCTCCTAGCTGGCGGTTCGTTTCGTCGGGTCGCCTCAAAACGCTCTTTAAACTTTTTTTCGCACACCAGACACACTGTTTTCTTTTCGGTAGTGATCCTGCACACTATCTATGCACCACTCAGCCTCCAATAACAGCCGCACGCAATTAACGAAAAACTGCAACTTCGAAAAGGAAAAAAAAAACTTTTTACGCGAACATCACGTGTGTCCGCGCGGCAAAAATCACACAACACCAGAAAACGATTTCCAAATCAGCTGCTGTTGCTGCTGTTTATAGCGCTTCTCGCCCGTGCAAACTGATTTGATATATTTTTCTTAACTTGGGAAGAAATTTTTCTCACCGAGCCACAAAACGGCACCACAGCTCTTAAAAACTGCACAACTCGAGATGACTTTCAGCCGATTTCTGAGTGGCGGGAAACAGCTGAGAATAGAATGACGCTATGTTGTGTAACACTACGCCGATGGGCGGCAACTTTTTATGGAGCGATTTAGAATGAAAACCAATATAATTCGCGAATTTTTCAGAATAATAGTACTTTTAATTACAATTCCAACAATTTTTACTGCGAATTCCACAATTTTCACTGGAATTTCACAAAATACTATAATGGAACTACTTTCGTCTCGCGTAGTAAATTAATGTAATATGGCTAAAGAGACGCGCTTACCAGCTGGCTGCGTAACCCCGCCCCCAAGCCGATGAATTTTTAGCGAGTGTAAGTGAGAGCCGGGAATAAAATAGGGATAAGCGAAGAGTGCGAATGCTTTGTAGTGGAATACGCTAATGAGATGGAACGAGACGGGTATAGGTTTATCGGCATTTTCCTGTTTGCGGTGTCGTGTGCTGCCACATGTCATTTTTCCGAGAAAGTTGTTCTTATTGGAAAACGCAATTTCTGCAAATTGGAGGTACAGGCGCCGATAAAAGTTAAAAATGCTTTCTTCAACCAAGGCGCATGCGCGATAGCCATGTTTAAAAAATGGTAGTTTGCATCAAAATGAGTGGGGCGTCCGTTTTCTATTGTAAATAGCGAACTACACTGCTCATAGACTTGCCTAAACGTATTTAATTTATATACCTTAATTCTTAGGGGTAAGGAACAGAAAGAGGTCACGTACTGACGCTTTACCGAGTAATTGAGACGTTCACTCTGCTTATCAAAAGGCATACGAAAAGGTGGCAATCAACCTGCTCATTTAGCTTAGCTTAGTGAAGGTTACAATATTAGATTAAAAGCTTTAATAATAACAACTAAAATAAATAGGAAGAAACGCCCTAAAAATTTTTACCTGAACACAAAACGAAAGTCCTGCAGACAGAGGTATACTGATAAAAATGGCAAAGAGCTTGTTTCCTTTTAAGCGTACCTTTATTAAGCAGAAATTGCAAAATTGAGTCAACATGCGTAATACAGTCACAATACTCTCACTAAACTAACTCGGCTGGGCGAAAATCCTGAACGCGAGCTCGTCTTGGATAAACTTAACTACTAGACTAGACTTACCCTCCACATTGACTGTCTGGACAAAACAGTTCACCCTGCAGAATTTGTTGTGGCTCGTGGCGATCGGCACCCCTTTCGTGAAGAAGATCTTGTAATAGTACAGAATACCATTCATGACCGGCTGCGATGAGTTCAGATCAACGGTGAGCTCCTCCTCGTGCCGATTGGTGTCGTGGAATTGCAGGGTGGTCATCCGGAATACATCGGAGATTTCATTGGTGTCGTAGTTGAGGAACTCGAACTGGTGCCTTGTTGAGTACTGGTTCATGTGCTTGTCGATGCCCAGACGAGCCAACTCGTCGTTTCGAACACAGGTGACTCTATCCAGCCAGGATGAGTGAAATAACTGGCAATTAAGGAGCATATGGAAGGGGAAGATTGTGCCGATTGGCGTCAAGCAGTGCGTCTTCAGCACCTCATAGTACTTCATCTGATCCCCATTGAGTGTGCCGTAGCTGTTTAGGGGGTACATAATAATTAAGTCAAATTTGAGCCCGGACGCACCAAGAGATTCAAAATCGTCCACGAATTCGATAGCCGTCTCTGGAATAAGATTCCAATCGGCGATCGTTTCCACAAGATCTCGTAGCTCACCTAAGCAGTAGAGCTTGCGGATCTTGTTCTCTTTAAGAAAATTGATTCCGATGTGTGGGAAGGGGAGGAAGTCCGCGAGAAGTTCAAATTTCTTTTTGTTCCTCTGCATGACTTTCTCGACATTGAACTCCAGCTCGTAGATGAACTTTTCGTCAGTTAAAAATGAGAAAATGTGCGGATCGATCCTCAGGTTTCGCATCACCGTGTTGTCGTATTCATGCGATAGCTTCAGTAGTCCGTTCTTACAGGACAGAGAAGCAGTCAGAACTTGATACTTACGCACTGGCATATGGTGGTTGAGCGGGAAGATGACAGGGTCCCAGCACCTTGTCCCCTTCCCAGTAAGATCATAAGGATCGAAATTTTTGAGTATATACTTTTCGTTCAGGTGCAGTTCGAAATATACCAGGAAGCCTTCGAGATTGACGCCACCCTCAAGGCAGGATAGCTTAACCTGTGTGTCCAGCTTGCCGGCCATCGCCATCTCCATGCTCCTCAAATCGTTGAAGTCAACTGTAAAGGCATGCACTGGGTCGGTGATGAGCACCATTTCGCTACAAATCTGCTCTATGGGCTCATAAGGGCCATCGCATTTCGGCCTGAGGATGGTGTTCTTCAAGTAAATTGAGTTTTCCATCGCCCTCTCAAGAGCTTCGTGCTTCTCACGTACCTTAATCTTGTCCACACCGACTACATACATTTTTATTTTTTCTGGAAGAATCTTACCACCTTCCTTCAGCAGGTACTTCTTAGCGTGAATCAGCGATGCCAAAGCGCCTTCACCAAAGGCGCCACAGTCAAAGATCTCTGTGACGATCAGGTCAAATCCGGAAACGCTCAGCTTAGTGGAGTGCTCCTGAAATAGTCGAATGGAAATGCTGTTCTCCTTGAAAACGCTACTAGCAATCCTGTGCATAATTTCGTCCACTTCACAGGCACTGATCTTCTCAGCTCCAGCTTCGTGGCAGTAGATGGCTAAGAGGCCCGTCCCCGTGCCGATATCCAGGACGTTTTTGTAGCCCTCGGCAATTTTCTCGGTGATTGCATTTTTGTACATTAAATTGCGGTTTTGATCGTTTAGCATTGCGAAGTGCCACCGGGGCACCCATTGATTGATGATGTTGTCTCGGTTTTCGATTATTTTCACTTTGTTTGGGCATTGTTCTAGGGCTTTGTTCAGATAGTTTAAGGCCTCCACAGGTTTCTCCAGCCTATAATGGGGGAACAGAGACAAGGGGCTATAATGGAGTAATGGAAATAAATTTAAATATGGGCGAGTAGTTATGGCACCGGAGCATTAACTTTTGTTTTGGACTAAAATTGTTCAAATTTTTTTTGGAGCCATCGTGATGTACTGTCTATCGTGCAAAAACGGGGTAGGACGGCTTGAGCCACTCCTACTTCTGGATTTATCCACTTGTGTAGCAAGCGAGAAAGTAGTACCACAAGAGAATTTTATAATTTTGTCGTCTGAGTGCAAAAGCTAGACAAGGGGCACCCATTTAAGGGATTTCTGGCATAGAGAGTTTCTTTAGAAGGAAATAAAGCCTTTTGAGTTTAGAGAAAAATTTTATTTAATTGAAGATTATAAAGTAATGTCTTCCGACCTATTGCCCGAGAGAACAGATTTAATACAGTGATTGGGGTAGCTGTTTACACTCGCCTTCCAGGCGTTCAGAACTTGATTAACCATCGGATGCTCGACTAAATTCTTCGGGCAGGAAAAAGAGAACATGAAATCCTCGCCCTGGAACACCTTAAAGATCATAAGATCTACATTGCACAAGCAATTGTGGTCCCCCTTAGACTGGTCGTACCAGTAGACCACAGGAAACCCAGCCAAGACTCCGAGCACCGTCGGAATGCAATGCTGGGTGGAGTCAATACTTAAATCTACAAAATTCTGTGAGGGGGTGAGCTGGGCTTTAATGTCATTCATCATCGAGCTAATGCCATTGCCTGGCGGTGAGATGATAGTAGGCAGATCAAGGTCCTTCGAGACGTTCACAAAGACTGGACTGAGTCTGTCATCTAGAAAGACCGCCTTGTTCAGGAGGCAAACATCATCCCTGACCCGCACAGTCAGAATGCAGTCTCTGATGAGATTTGAAGCTTTTAACTGATCAACAAAATCCTTCACTTTGCCCACCGTCACCGGGGGACCGATGTCCCAAATGTACCCCACTTTCAGGCCGCAATTCACAGCCACAATCAAGTTCGCAATTGCCTGGGAATTGCGGTGGGACAATTTGAACAATTTGAGAAGCATGCACTGGATTTCTCTGGTCTTTTCCATGTTTATCTACAAAAGGGTGCTTCCTTAAACTACTCACGTATTGAAATTACAATTGGAGGTATACCTGTTGAGCGCTACAGCTAGGACATTTAGAACATCTGCATCGTCTCCAAAGGTGCCCTGGGCCTCCTCGAAGCATTCGAAGACTCGCTCGTAGTTTTGCTCATCAATTAACTCGTTAATGCGTCGGTGTAGTGCAAGGACAAATGTCTCCTTTCCTGAATCTCGGTTTTCGGAAGTTTTACAATAATTCAAGGACCTTTCGTAGAACAACTTCGTGATCTCACGCACGTTGAGACCACCCTCAGCCGTCACCGATGCCATTTTTCCATCAACTTTTGATTACACCGGGCAAGGGGTGTTGCCAGGTAGTCGATTCATTAAAAAAATATTAAATTACAAATGATACCAAAATAAATCCTATCACTTCTGTTACATAGTCCTTTACCTTGTTAACGTAAATAATTGCTGAAAGAAACATAATATTTTTTTTAATTTGGAGAGTATTTACCGTTACCAGCGTTTTGTGGAAATTATTGGAACTAAAATTGGCATCCACCATCGCAACAGCGGTCTGTCAAATTAGTTCTAAGGATCTTCTCGTACTATTTTTTGTTGCAAACAATTGGATTTCCTGAGAAAATGGGTGAAAAACGGAAGAATATGGAAGATGAAATGTCTCGGTATGTATTTGTATAGGAAGAGTAAGAAGAGCTTGCAGCATGCTTTCAACGAAATTGGACTTTTTCAGGCAAGCAGTGGGGCTCCGCTTATGCGTGTGCTCAGTAGGGAAGAAAAATGTGTTCAACCCAGAGCCTGGGGTAGTAGCCTGTTAAAAGTGTGTTTTCAGGATGGATCTCTTAATTTAACTAATTATCCTCATTGCGTTTCTCGTAATGCTTTGTTTGTTATTAATCCTACCCCTAGGAAGCAATCCATTTCAACCCAATTTAAAGGCAAATTCACCTCAAGGGCTATAATTTTCTTTTCAGGTTTGAGGCGGAAATTTCAACAACAACTAACCAAGCAACAATGTTTGTACCGAGTCAAGTTCGACCGGTCATTGCGGCGAATACTTACAATCAAGTCCAACAAAAGCTAAGTCAAACGCCCCAACCGATCACGGTGCCACTACCACCAATGCCGCCGCCAGCCTTCATCCCGACCTTCGTACCATCGACAGTGGAAATACCCGAAAAAACTTATTCGTCAGAGCCCACACCAGTCGTGCTTAGTAGCGCTCCCAAATTGTATACAAACCGACACTCCGTTGAAATGCCTGTTGTTACCCAATCACCTCAAATAGATATTTCAGCCATTCAGTTCGACGTCACACAAAAGCTGAAGAAGCTGAAAGCTGAAAAGTCTGGACCAAATCCCATCGCTGAAGAGGCCATCCGAGCGGCAAAAGCCTCTTCGGCTCTGCAATCTTTTCAGGCGCAAGAGCGAAGGAAAAAAGATAAAAAGACTGTGAGAATTGCCGGTGGGCAAGTTTGGGAAGATTCATCTCTGGCTGATTGGCCTGATGATGATTTTCGAATATTCTGCGGAGATTTAGGAAATGACGTTAATGATGAAGTTCTGACCAGGACTTTTAACAAATTTCCTTCCTTCCAGAGGGCCAAAGTAATTCGCGACAAAAGAACTGGGAAGAGCAAGGGATTTGGCTTCGTTAGCTTCCGCGAGCCACAGGATTTCATACGTGCCATGAAGGAAATGGATGGTGAGTGCATTGAATAAATTATTTAATAAAAATATTTCTAACAGTAAAATAATTTAAGTGCTTAAAAGTAGGGCTTGCTGGGCTGGGTTAACCGCTGGGACCCCAGCCCGTTGACGCGAATAGTTGCGGCATCGCTTGATCGTTGCGTTGTGTGTGGATTTCTATGTATTCAGGCAGGGCACTTTCCGCCAGTTTCTTGGCATCCGCTCTCAGCTGTCTCTCTTCTTTGACCTGCTTTCCTGTGATGTAAAATGTGGAGTACGATCCACTTCCTGCACCCCATCCCGTTGTGGCGAATATGTCTCGCTTCTGTCGGGTCTGGTTTATGGGGTTGGATGTAACGTAGGCTGTGCAAATAACTGTTAAGATGATCACCTGCGAAAGTTTTGTAATTTTCGTTTTAGTCAAATCTTGAGGAGTCCATTAATATAGTCTTCATTTTTACAAACACAAATTAGACTAAGACTATAGCTTTGCACTATTTTGAAAGCTCTACCCTGTACTGACCATCACCCTACGTTTCCCATCAGGGGCGGTAAAAGGTAAATGCACAAGAAAGTTGCGAGTTTTGATCTTATAGGGCTGTAAACTTAAAAAACTTGCTTATTTCTTTAGAACTGGAGATATGTATTAACACGTTGGGCGAGACCAAAATTATGTGTATTTTCTGCGTTATCATATTTAACTTAGGGATTTAGTGATCGAATACCCGGGATACTGATACTGAAAGCTCAGTGCTCCAATTCTTCATACTTTTCAGCCCGATCAAAGAAATCCTTGGCTGGCACCATTATTTTTACTGGTATTGCTCCATCAATATCGCTCGCTCACATGTATCATAATGTCATATCACTCCACAATACAATTTCTGGTTTATTTTCATATTCTTACGTCTTATCTGAGGAGTCAGCTCAGAATAAACTGTGAAGTTTCGAGAAAAAGCTGCGTTAATTTAATTACTTAATTCGGACTTCCAGATCCACTTTAAATGCGTTACCTACTCCTACCTATTATCGCATTTATAGAGGACAATGGTTAAGCTTACTTGGCATTTCAAAATCTCAATAATATATAACAAGTTCTGTACGGTGTCACGTGTAGTCGCACAGCTTGTAGATTTTGATGCATATGTTCTAGCACTTCGGATTAGATTTATTACTTGAAAACAAACATACGCGGGCGCTATTCTTAGCAGTAGATAACTCGAATCAACTAATTGCCTGCTTATGGCTGAATTACTTGTTAAACCCCAGAATACTCAGTCGCGCTTATAGCTGAATTACAAAGAAAGGCTTCAGAAAAAGAAAGCTGTGTCGAATGGCGAGGTTTACAAATAAAGATGTGTTGACAAACAACTTTATTAATTCATCGCTAGAATTAGAAATGTCTGGTTTGGATGTTTGTATTCTTTAAAAAATATGACCGTGACTTCTTATTGGGGGCTCAAATTCTTGTACGTAATTCATCTAGGGATTATAGCAGGTGCTTCGATTTAAGAAATGCGGTTCTTCGAATAGTGGGATTATATGTTTTCATTTGTTAAAATTGCCTGTGTTTTTCCACTCAGGCATAACTGCAATTTTCGAATCGTACGATATTAAAATATCTAACGAGCCGTTTTTCAAAACGCAATGATACCGCAGTACTGCACTATCCAGCTTCAGAGACTACTACGCTGAAATGTGTAGTATTGCGGTAGCACTGTGTTTTGGAAAACAGCCAAGTTTTGTTGTAGCATTAGGAAACGTAGGTTGAATTCAGAATCGTAGCGAAACCGCCTCAATGCCTATTTCAGTTTCACAGAGTAGTTCACTGAATTAGGCATCGATGCAATTTTGATGCATTCTAAAATTAACCGATAGCCTTACAACTTGATCTCTTCTACATATCCGCGAAACTACAAGGATCACTACAGATGCAAGAAGACCGAAATCGAGAATAGTTCCTAGTGATCTACAAAATATTTCACGCAGTATCGCACAATGAACTCGACCTTTTTAGCACTATTGAAACTATTTTCCAATATTTTTCACACAATAAAGTTCATAACAACCACTTACAATTTTCATTTTGACCGGTTTATAACTGGAAACTCAACTCCTTCAAGTTTGATAAGTAAAAGTAGACTGTGGCCGGACGGGTGTTGCGGCTATTTAAAGGAGCCGATACTGATCAAGCCCAGACAGCGTGAAAATGATATGATCGCGTTCTTTGGTGGTGATCCGAGAATTTATTCTTTTTCTTTCCCCTACGTGGAATCGTCCCCGATTCTGGAAAACTCATGTATTTCAATAGTGAAGAGGTTTCGCAGCAAAAATTCCCCGTGGCTGGACGAGTTCATATTTTGTCTAGCCGGTGACCGGCAGCGTCTCGATTGTTCAACGAAGCTTTGCTCCCTTATCGTGCCGTTACGTAGCGTAAGATGTTTACTCACACTGAGGGTTCAAAGTGTAGCAGTGCTAATTGAAAATATAATAGCAAAAAAAAAAAAAAAATTATCACCGATAAAGAGACGAGAGGTCTATGGGGGTGTCTGTTATCGCACAGGAGTAGTGCTGCAAATTTTTTTTTTCAATCTTTACAGTCGGTTCAAGTCTATTGATTTTAATTAATTTCTTCTGTTACAGGGCGCTATGTAGGTAGTCGGCCGATAAAGCTGAGGAAAAGTACTTGGAAGCAGAGGAGCATCGAAATCGTGAAGAAGAAAGAGAAGGAGAAGCAAACCCTTCTACAGATGTTCAACAAAAGCTGATGCTTTGCGGACTGTCGTTGCAGCGATTAAATTTAAATGATTTTGTAAGGAAAAGTTTCATACATAAAAGTGATGAAGAACAATTGGAGCGGCTCTTGTAATTTTTTGTAAGGCTCCGGCTGGACGTATCTAACTTTTTTTAATTGGCACGCTCTAATGTGATGATTTTTGGGGTCATTCGGGCACGGTTTATTTTCTGCTATGAAATAATTGCTGATTTTATTTGCAAACGCTTCAATTGCGAGAGAAAAGTATTTTCAGGCGAATTTTCTTGATTGTAGAGGTCAGAACGCCTTCTCCGACATTGAAATGTTCTGACCTTGGCGCCCACGCCGTCGACTTGATTATTATGTTTTTGTAATGATCAGAAATTAGTTAAAAGTTCAGGGCCAGGACAGAAGAGTTTCTTACATATTTCTCGAGTTCAGTCGATAGATGATTGCACCCAGCACGCATTTAGTCCCGATATATAACGAATGTAGCTTCCAGAAATAATAGCACAAATTTCGGCGCAATATTGACTAGTGACTGAAATAAGCGTCCCAAACATGACGAACACGTTACTTGATAGTTGGACTTTGTTTTGCTGTTATTAGAAGTAAGAAATATACGATGTGATTATTTTGCATGTAAGTGAAAAGGTATTTCAATACCATCTAATCCTGCTACGAATTACATAGAATTTTTGAATGCATTTGCATTCCGATCAAACCTCTCGTTTAATATTAATTAGTAAAGTTAGGATAGTTTCACTGATAGCAGTAAATTTCTTGTAAGCTCAGAAAAAACTTATTTTGCTCTTATATTTTTTTGTTTTTTTTATATTATTTTTTTTACGAACTATATTGATAGCATCTGTCCTCACACATCAATTCATCAAGGGATACATGATACAGTTAGTGGCTGCTGTCATAAGGTCATACAAAGTAATGATAAATTAAATTAATGCAACCAACATTTTCATCGTATATAATTGGCGATTTTAAAATATCAAGTAGGCTGAGATACGAGTTTCATTCAATTTCATTTATAAATCTAGCCTTCTACCTTTTCTTACAACCATAGTAAAGTGGATAAAGCAGTTTGATTTAACTTTGCACGAGCATACAGCGATGGACAACATTATTGGTACAATACGTGCAACCTTATGGTGTTCCTCAGAGTTCCATACTGAGTCCACTTCTGTTTAGTATATGCATATGTAAATGACATACCTCAGGTAATTAAAGATGCGTCAATACATATTTATGCTGACGATGTCCAGATATACTCTTGCAAACGTCGGGTATTCACCTAAGTCTATAATATTTTAAGGAATAATCAATCTGATTATCTCAGGGAGTTATTCCAGATTTCCGCTTCTACGCGTAAGTGAAAATTATTATCCCTTATCATACGAGTTTAATTGGCGGGCCAACTCAATAATTGAGCAATGAATATGCATTGATATTGACAAATCCCCTTCAACAGTTACTACCGCTGTGGCGGGGACCCTAATGAGAATTCTATCCTTTCAATCTTTTGACGATCTCAGGTCCTCAGGAAGGTGACCGAAAAGCGGATTGGTGATATTATTGTTCACTATCTCAATGCCACGGAATGGTTTTACCTAAGGCTTAAACAGCCTAATAATCAGGTCATAAATTAGTGGTACCAAAATAGCCCGTTACTAGGGATAATTGGATTATGACCAGGATGTGACAATCGCCACATAAACCAACCAAACCATCCATAAATAAAATAAGTACACATGCGCATGAGTAGATAGTTTCTATGGCAACTTAAAAATAAAAAATCGCAAATCACAACAAATTATTCAAATCTATTAATTAATCAGGCAATAAATCATGAATTTCCAAATCAGTAGCTATTTATCAGCTAGCTGGCTGCTGATTTCTAGCCAGACACTTTTATGTGAACCCTTTTTTATTACCTTCAGAAGTGGCAGACAGCTCTTATCTGTTAATGGAATGGTGTGGTTGAGAAATTAAATGGTAATATTGCGATAATGACGCAAATGGCGCGAATTTTTCTAAAATTACCACAGAAAGTTTCTTCACTACACAAAGTTCAATTTTGTCTGTAATCAGTACCTTGACTATAAACTTAAAAGTAATAGTAATCAGCAGAACTTCTGAATTATGTAAAATAGTGAGCCTCTTGCAAGCCAGAAAATACGTTTAGTATTGCGTTGTTTGAATTTTATAAATGGTTGTGGACGTTAAATAAATCAAATTAAAGTAATAAAAAAATACGAAAGTTTAATTTAAGCAGATGCGATTAGTTTCCTGTTATAATTGACTACCGGTTGCAAATTCGGACTAAAACGTACCCAGGTCGAACTTTTCACCTTTTCTTCCTTTATTAACAATTCTTATCTGCTTATTTAAAGATTTGGTTTGTATTTAAATGTTTAACCTAATCTGGATAGACTTATAGAATCTGGGGATTAATTTGAGTTAATTAATTTTTCAATAAAAAAGAAGAGTACTTAATTTAAGAGATAAACTTTCTTTTTCTTGTCATTGTCACGATGAATCATTTCGTTTCTCACGTTCCCTGCAAGTGTTCTTATTATCAAAAGACATTTTAATTTAAACAAATTAATTAGCCTCATTACGATTGCAAAGAATGTCAAGTTGTTTAGTGCTGATTAACGAATTTTCGCGATTTATTTATTTATTACGCTTCATCAAATACCAGACTACTACAAATAACTAATCAAGCTGACTTTTTAACTGGTGCTTCAAATATTTCAAATCAATGTTATCGTGGACGCGACATTGATTAAGTTGGCCCGTGCATACCATAGTTAGTGTTATGGTGGGAAACAGAAGAATTTGTAGTTCCTCAAGAAGCGTGCTGGAACAGGAATATTAGATCGTCTTTCCTCGAGTGAAGTCAGAGGGAAACGTGGAAGCCTGTGTTCATAGACGGGACAAACATACATACAGGTGAAACACAGAACCTCCTTTTTTTTAAGTCGGTTAAAAACCCCTCAGTTGATATCTTCATCTTATTCCAATAAAACCATACCGTGGTTCAGGCGAAACATCCAAATTTTAATTTGGTTACTAATTTTCCTAAACAATAGAACTCTCAAAATATCAGCCAATATGTAAAATGGATATTCAAAAATTATAAAACCTTATGGTGGGCATTTGCTCCAAATATCTGGGACAGGCAATTCAATAGGTTCTTCCTCCGGACCAAGCTCCACAGATTCTTCCTTCTCAATTTCCATTTCCTCCTCACCCTTGTACCGGTCTTCCTTCTCTTCCTCTTCAGCAGAAAGATCACATATAGATTCTTCTGAATCAGGTATTGGTAGAGGTACAGGGTGCTGAGGCAACTTCGAGAAGTCGTAATGATACATTTCTTGGGCATACCAAATCGAGGGCGGAATTTTTTGCTTTATTGCCCAAATATCTTCCCCTTCTTCTTCTTCCAGTCCTTCTAAACCTTCCATTTCATTAAGATCATCCAATTTAGACATTGGTTCCTCCTCCTCTTCGCCTTCTTCTCCAAAAGGTGGAGCAAAACCAACTGAGATATCCGATTGATAGTAGCCGCTCAGCATGTACTTGCAATCGAAGGTGAACATGCCGGGCCCTTGGGGGTACAGATAGTCCCAATACCCGTGATACTTGTGCCTGCCGTAATTGATCTCAATAGGTCCCACACGTACGCCCTTTTTCCAAGTTGCAGTAAAACAAACTCCGTCCACTTTGTAGATGTAAAGACCTACACCGTGTCTACGATTTTTGTACCAATTACCCTTGTAAACATCTCCATTGGGATAAGTGTACACGCCATATCCATGCTTCATATCTCTGCGCCAAGCCCCTTGGTATATGCCCCCATCTGGGTAGTAAAACACTCCCTGTCCCGACTTTGATCCTGTTGGGAAATTATTGATCACATCCTTAACCGGGGCGGCAGGTATTCGAAGATATTACCACAACGGTAGCGACCCAGGTATCGAGCACCGTTTCTGAAAACATACAAACCAATGCCGTGCCGTTGCCCCTTTCTATAGTCTCCATCGTATTGATCCCCATTGGGAAGAATGGCCCAACCCTTGCCATGCCTCTCTCCATTCACATTTCGGTCGCCAATGTATTTCTAGTTTCGGGGATTAGACTGCAAAAGGATAGATTATGGTGCCTGAAGGTGTATACCCCAATAAGGTCCTCCTCTTTACTTTCACCCTCGCCCTCGCCTTCGCTTATATCTTCGCTTTCATCGGTCATTTTTTATGGTCGGATCGGAACGTTGTTTTTTAAATATTTCGTATTTTTACTTATAAGCCTGCTGTAGTTGGATTTTTTTTAAATAGGAAAACGGAATATTTAAAGTTCAAAGGGGATGTGAACTGGATTGTAAATAAAACACGACTCAATTAGGAAGATACAATTTTTACATTTCCCACAAGAAATAGAAATTACTTACCTCTTTGGTAAGTGTTGGTTTTGATGGAAAACTTACATACTAAACATGCTAACTAGCTTTACGTGTCGTAGAAGTAAGTCGCTAATGGATACCTTATCAAAAATGCTAAACAAGTGCAGAACACCTGTAGACCCAGCAACATTTTCGTTAGGACCTGTTCGTGAACAGGTCCGAACACAACCAGCACAAAATTGATAAGTGTAAAATTGTTTGTGGTCACAGTCCCATCTGGGTGTTCGTTCCACTGGATTAGCTTACATGTCCTGAATAACTTAACAGCTACATTTCCCAGTAAGCCCAGCTTATCTTTGTGGAAAACGGTTTTGCTCGTCTCCAGGAGTTCCGTCTCAGGATTATACTTAGGTAGGCGATGCCTTGGACACGGTACGAAGTGAAACAGTTGAGGAACCGAGTACAGGAAATTTATCACTTGTGGGATGAAGAAGAGAAGAAGGGTTTTGCTGAAGTGTCCCAGAATACCAACAACTGCGAACGTCATGCCAGCAAAGTAGCAGAAGGTATCGCCGACAAATACGCTGGATGGGTACCTGGAAGAAAATTAATATTTGTTAACATGCGATTAAAAGTTAGAATCATATGCAGGTCAAGGCGAATAAATTTAGAGAGCCAAATAATATTAACGCTCTCTTTTTTAATGAATTTTGTTTTCATGTAAAATCAACAAAGTTTTTATACGAAATCTACGTTTTTAAAGGGCCGTTGAAGCCGTAGTTGGGTTCTAGCACCAAGCATACAGTATATAGAGAACTCATCTCTAACAAAAATTTGTCCGCCGTGCTTATGAACATTTTGTCTTCGAATGGCTCCCACCGTGTTCATTTCACCAGAAATGAATCCAAGAATTCACCCGACTTCAGAGCTCGGCACCGAGACTACGCTGGCCCGTGATCTGCGGCCTGGGCGCTGTGCCCATTGCGCTCGTTCTTAATTGATGAATGCAATTTCGGGTGTGCGGGGCATAAAGGGCAACAGAGAACGACGGGCATAGTCCTGAGGTAGTCCCATTCAAATACAGATGAGTCACAACAGCTCCCAGGCCGCAGATCACGGGCCAGCGTAGTCTCGGTGCCGAGCTCTGAAGTCGGGTGAATTCTTGGATTCATTTCTGGTGAAATGAACACGGTGGGAGCCAATCGAAGACAAAATGTTCATAAGCACAGCGGACAAATTTTTGTTAGAGATGAGTTCTCTATATACTGTATGCTTGGTGGTTCTAGTTTACTTTATTTTTAAGCAATCCGGATATACCTACTCCTGCGACAAAGCTCTCATTTATTCGAATCGAGTGAATTCGGTAATGTTGAGTGAATAATAGCGAAGCTGCGGCAAATGGTAAATCGCGACGGACAGGATAAAAAGCTTGGTGATAAACTATAGCGCTTTATTTAAGTTACAGCGTGTTATATCGCAGTTAGTGGCTTTACATGAACCATGAACTGATTGGATTCGTAAGACTAGAGCTAGCTGTAACAGTACAAGCCCAAATTGCAAAATTCAACCAGTAAGCTTTACTTGCTGTCCTCAACTTCTGGTGTTATTTACAGATATGCTAATGCATGAAATAATGGAACCGTTATTGTTACAATCTCCAGACTCTCATTTCGCCCTCTGCCGAATGAGCTTAGCACCGCACCACCTCTTTGACAGAAACAGCTGGGGCTCAGCTGGAGGTGGAAAAGCAACAGAAACAAAAACCAAAGAAGACAGCCCGCCGCACCCCCAAACGTTCTCAGGCAAGCCCATCTACGACGGTACAAGAAGAGAACTGAACTGCGACGGCAACAACAACACCACACATACAGTGATTCGGGCCGAGGCCAGGAGACGACAGTTTGGTCCTTTTTGGGTGTGTTTTCAGAAATTTTCCTTCGCGGGGAAGAATTTGTCTTGAGGCGATGTCCAGGCGACATAGCCGCGATACCTTGAGCCGTGAAGTACTCGTATCACTGAAAATCAAGTGGGGGGTGATATGCAGCGGCACGGCTTCCGTACCGGCACCAAATTCATTTTGTGGACGCTTTTTGTTATCCAACTTTTGTTGATCGGAATATTCTGGGTGCTACAGGGCGCCGGGGAGCAGAGTGCGGGAGGCACCGGTGCAGAGGATACGGTGGCAGTGAATTTTATCAAGTCCGAGCGTAGGCAAAACACTTCGAGGTCAGAGGCCCCAGGCAAGCCCCTTCGAAATGATAAAATTGAGGTTAAACTCGTTAGCAACTTTTCGATGGACTTCATCACCTTCCCAGACTCCGAACTTGATGGGTCTGAGAATCTGACGTGCTTCCGGCAGGGGATTGTGGAGGACCTCTTCGGAGCTACACGGCGGCTTAAAAAGTGTCGCTGCTTACCTGAATGGCACGGGAAAGACTGTGGGCAACCTGAAGTAATCTGGAGGGCGTTCATGACGTCCAAGGTGCCCCTGGTGGTGTCTGGTGCTCGCGCCGAACCCCACAGGCTCGTGTACATGATTACAGGAAACTTCTTCAGTCTGGAGCTATTAGAGATCCAGGTGATGGAGCTTAGTAGTAGTGTAGATTTTTTTGTAATTTGTAACAAGAAACCGAAAAGGCTGAAAATGAATTTTGCGAACGCGTTCCACGACAGGATTTTGATCGTTGAGAGCGGCTCGAACGCCAGGGCCAGCAGTTGCAGTCCAAAGTTAGCTTACAAGGAATTCAAATCTAGACTAGTCCAGCAGGCGATCTCGCCCGATGATATTTTTGTATTTAGCCAAGATGATGAGATTTTGAACCACCGAGCGGTCAAGTACTTGAAGTACTATAATTTCCCGGGAGTGCTCCGTTTCCGCCTCAAGTACAACGTCTACGGGTTCTACTGGCAGCATCCGGAAAGCACCCGCCTGGGCAGTGTCGCCAGCACTTTCGGACAGCTTGAGAAGAATTTCAAAAGTGACCCGGAAAGACTGTTGGCTGTGCGAAAGACGAACATCATTATAGGCGACCTGAAC
The DNA here is from genome assembly GCA_947538895.1 of Neoitamus cyanurus. Lineage (NCBI taxonomy): Eukaryota > Metazoa > Arthropoda > Insecta > Diptera > Asilidae > Neoitamus > Neoitamus cyanurus. Next base: position 30,585,105 of record OX384546.1, on the reverse strand, counting down.
CACTTTGGTGGCTGGTACTGCCAGTTCTGCTACCAGCCCAGCGAAATCATAGACCGCCTGCAGGACGATTCTCTTCCGATCTTCCCGCGCACCGTCAAAAATCGGCAAATTGACGCCAGGTATATTCAGAATCTCATCGCCAGTGGCCTTTACGTGGATGGTAAGCTGGGGCTGAACAAGCTGCACAGGTTCTCCGATAAATACTACGCCCCCGCGTATGTGGAGCAGAACGGATGGAAGTTCGATAATATTCTTGTGAACTTGTTCTTGTCCTTTGACGATGATGACGAGTACGAGACCTAAATTCCTCTCCTTGGTTCAGGTAAGCGCGCGCGCCCAAGGCGCAATTTATTGTGATTCGAACATTTTTAGTCTTTTACAGCTGGTTCTGTTGCTATGGGGTTCTAGAGTCAATTGTTTGTTAATGCGTGATAAAACTAAAGAAATTGTTAAAATTTGCGGCGAACGGGGCTCAGCCCGGTAAGCTCCGTGTGATTGGGGAAAATTGTTTAAAAAAGTTTAATTCGAGAAACGTAAGATGACAAAGAAAAGTTCATTTGCTTCTTGCAACATATCAGCATTTTAGGCCTTTTTTCCTAAATTTATCCCGATAACGATTGGTAGTAAGGAGAATGGGATATTCCTTTTTTTTTTATAGCTGAATTGCAGATCCAGTTCAACTCTTAACATTACTGGCACCAATCACTGTGCGTTCTCAATTTAAGTGCCAGTACTGCCAGTCTTGTGGGAACACAAAAATCAACAGCTCCTGTGCTTTTCCCATCCCCTAATGCCAAGAAAAAAATACCAAAACAGTTCTTATGACAACAACTCCACCAATTAAAAACATAATTATAAAATTTGTTATCCCGTTTACTCCTTCACAGGAGAACATATTAGAATAAGTTGAGAATTTGTCTAAATTAGTGTAATTTTTTTGATGCACAATCAATTGTGAATTGTAATCATGTTTTTTATTAACTGTGATAAAATGGATGAGGAAAGAAATTTAATCAAGAAGGTATCTCCACCTGAGCCCTGTGGGACTTCATTTATAACAAATCAATCACTAGTTGGGTTGGTTGAAATCAACCGATATAGAACTGTAAGAAATGATAACTTCACAAGAGTGAGCAATTAATTCTTTGTTGTTTTTGTAATACCATTTTTCAGTTGTGCGTAGCATAGAATTGAAAATTAATTGAATTAGAAAATTATAACCGAGAGATTTTTAAGTAATTTTGTGAGAATGCTGTTCCTATCATTGTATTTAAGCAATTTTGAGTACCGCAAACGGTTTTATTTACCGAAAAGTAAGAAAAATGTATAACTTATAAATATAACAAAATAGTGCCTCAACCAAGTATTCGTACTATTTGTAGTTTAATTTTGAATGATAAGTTCTCCCATAATGTCTCAAGTTATATAAATAAATGTTCTTATTACACCAGTCTTATGTTTTAATTGGATTCCCCGATCTCCCCAAACAGAAATTCATACTCGCGTAAATATCTCTCTATTGGTTCTTTAATTGCAGATAAGCTTTACTAAATGTGCGTGTTAAGAATGCATTTTTATCCAAAATATCCAGGAGATCAACGTATGCACCAATTACTACAAATATGCGAATGATACCTACGATACTAATAAAATGAGAGAACGAGCCTTTTCGCTTGCAGTCTATGATAAGGCAAGATGCTCAACGTTACCTTATTTGGTTATACGGAAGTAAACTTACAATAAATACGTTGAAAACAATCTATATGGTATTTAATAGAAGCATAAAATCCCAATATATAGATCATCAATTTGCCATTGAAGAATACAGAGGACGGACAAAGAAAACTTAAATTTAAGACAAAATATTTCTTTGCAGCAAAGATAAATCTAAAATAGTTTATTTACGTACCTATTATATTTCCATAACGCAAGTGACGTCGCTACAAAAGGCGTAATTAGATACAGGGAGAATTGATGAGGCCTCGTGAAATTGTCCCTGTACAACTCGACTAGATTAAATGCAATAATCGATGCGCCGATGATGATTGATTGTCCTACCTCCAGACCGTTAATTCCAGCCAAAATATTTATAGCGTTCGTGCAGAAGACAGCCAGCATTCCCATGTACACGTAATATAAGAAACCTGTCGATAAGTTCAATTAGAGCGATAACTAAATTATCGAGAGGTGATTTACTCATGTTTGCAGTTCTAGACAAGACAACTATAAGATTTTACCGATAAGATTTGTAATTTGCATCGATTTGCCAAATAAAGTGAATACAAAAATTTTTTCGATTTGAATAACATTGAAGTGTACATCCACTTCGAAATTTTTAAAGGCATAGCCCAATAGCTGATAGACTGGCTGAACTGATGGATGTTACGCAAGAGATTAAAGATGAATGCATTAGAACGACAGGCATGAACACAATGGATGCCTTTCTAGCCTTACTCAACACTTACCTATATCTAGTGAGTGTCCTGTTAAAGGCCGAATGAATTTCGGTAATATGATTGTGGTGGAATTAAAATTCACGTAGTACACCATTAGAAGTGGTAAGGTCGCTATTGTTGGAAGTAGAAGTTTATGGCGCCACCGGAGATTTAAGACATCATCAGCGAAGCCCAGTAAAATCATACAACATATTGATAAGAGAGCGACGATTAATTCCACAAACTGTGAAGAGAAAATTTAATTGAGGAAAACTAAATAATTTTGAATGCTGAATGAATGGATTAATATGAGTTGTTTTTTAGTCGACTAGATAGGCTGACATTTTAAGGAAAGTTCGCAATCTAGGTTGATAGAAATCCTCAAGATGTACAAACTACTCCGGAAACCAAAAAATATATAGTAAACGAAATCGAAGCGCGTTTATCCCATTAAACAGGAGAGCGGTCATGTAAGTCGTTTCGACCAAAGTAGACACAATCTTAAATAGCTGAATTGCACATTAAATTCCTATACACGATATTCAGATATTTAAATTCGATTCAATTTTGGTCGACTGCGTAAACTGTTTTAGTTTTAGACCACGGCCACCGTAGGGACTTTAGTCTTATGATACGACTTTGTTTGGAGGAACAATTGTTGTTCCTAGACGTGTTTCGAGAACTAAGGGATTCTTTCAATTTCCTTTATTTACAATATGCACAAACTTCTGTTCATTGCGTTCTAAATAATTATTACGTTACCCAGGGATTAGCGTCAAGGCCAATAACTACAATAGTCTACCGGCAGTTACTAATCCTACGTAAACTTTACCTACAAAGAGACTAGGACTAATCCAACTAGGGCGACTGAATGTCGGCAGCAATTACCTCTTCGTGGGGGAATCCCTTTTCTTTGAAAATTTGATTATAACTGAAAGGAACCGGAATGAAGAGGAACATCGCTACCAAGAAGACGCATCCGCTGAGTACTCCAAGAGATTCCGGTCTGTGGGAAGGCATTAAAAACGGGTTAAAAGCAATCCAATTACAGAATCGATTCATACGTTACATTTTTGTCTGGGCTTTCTTGCATAAGTCCCTGCCAAAGAGATTTGCCTCGATAAACATGCCGCTCATTCCGGGTATAATCCTCTTTGTCATGTGGTAAGCGCCCCATGATATGATCACGTTAACGACAAGCGGTAGATTCATTTTGGACTATGAATTCTGTGATGCTTTCATTAGAAGTGCTGTCGGAACTTAAAGGCTAACAAAACTCAAATCCAGGCACTTGTATGACATCCTCACTGAGCGTTGAGGCGACGTCCAGTGACCACCTGGAGCATGCACGGATATGTCAACATCTGACGTGGTGAAAGTAAAAGTTATCAGCTGGTTGACCGGGCGAATTGAGGTGGGTATGGGACGATGTTTTGACTGCTGATTCTCGTAGAGCTGGCAAGCTCATCGAAAGTGATTTTCTTTTGGCGGTTAATTGAAATTCGTAATTTTTTCGGTTTTTTGCAGAGTAAAAAGAATCGTTTTAGCTGAATTTCTACACATGAAATGCCTATAAGAATTAAGAATTATAATTTCTCCGCTGCTCTTACAGTCATTTTGTTGTAGTTCTACCGATCATGTGTGAAGGTGTAAATTAAACAAAATTTTTAAAAAAAATTAAAAATCAAGTTTTTTATTTATAAGGAATTGGATCGCCAATGGCTTCATTAAACAAGAAAGAATTATTTAATTTAAATGGGATAGTGCAATGATTTGTTTAAAAGCAAAAAAATAAATTAATAACAATTAAAACTGTGGAACCAGTAAGGGGAAGTTCGTTAACCACGAGACACGTTTTCCTCTTGCTTCACTCCTTGTAGGTCCAACTTGGAGTTGTACTTGTTGTTCCTCCTTAGGTAGGCAAAGGCAAGTTTCCTCTCTTTGATGATAATCATTATCTTCTTTCCTGTTCTCGTTTTGTCCAAAAATGTCACTTTGGTAACTTTATCGCGCCTCGATATCATCGATATTCTTCTATGCAATTCTATATTCTTGAAATGGCTCATTTAGAAATCTTCTATATTTACTACTACTTTTCTTTCAGGGTCCAATTATCCACTCCATTGACCATATGCAGCATTTCAGGAGTCTCACTTACAGCCCCAGATTAATTGCTCTCTCACAGATGAACTTTTGCATGCTTCTCAAAGCTATTCGGGCCATTTTTATTCTTTGTGGCTATCTGGACACTTAAGGGGGGACATCACAGTAGCACACAAAAAAATAGGCATATTTTCGGGAATTAATTTTGGCTGAATAAAAGTATCAATCGAAAAACTGTAAAGTAGGTTTTATAGCAATACTAAAAAAGTACAAAATGTAATTTTTTCAATAAAAAATATTTAAAAATGGCGGCTGCGCAGCATATGCCCCAAGGCGCCTATTTTTGAAACCGTGTCGATGGCCGAAGACGTAGACTCCTTAATTTTTGACCTGGAAGAAAAAACCAAAACTTTTTGGTTTCCACATAACAACAGCTAGCGAGCTACGTAGGATTTTTTCGATATATTGATTTTTCACAAAATGGTGCATGTTTGAAAAAAAAATTTGATTTTTAACAAAAAAAACGCCATAAAATCGTCGATAAAAAAAAAAGTAAGCCATATAAAATAAAAATCCTACGTAGCTCCGTGGAGAAAGATATTTTGAAGCTACTGTCAACATTTCAAGTCGATCGGTAAAGATTTGCTCGAGTTATGTCTTCGGCCAGCTCAAAAAAAGTGGTTTCGAGAAAAACGCGTTTAAAGTTTTAAGTACTGAGAAACCGTATGAAAATTTCATATACCTCTAACCGCAGAATGAAAAATTTGGGCACTCGGACACTTTTGCCGTATTCCATCATTTGGTATATTATTTTTAAGACCCTAAAGCACCTTTTAAGCGAACAAAATTTTTTTCGAAACATTGAAAATTTTACTGTGATGTCCCCCCTTAAGTCGGCCTTTAAATTGACTATCATACCTTTGTATTTAGTGCTAACTATTCTTTCAATTATGTCATTACCGATTCGAATATTTTCTATCCGTAGAAGAAGATTCCAGCCAAATGGCTATGTGGTTTTTTTAACATTTATTTCGAGGCCATATTTTAGATTGCATGTATATATTCTCGCTGTCGTCTAAATGTTAACTACTATAAAGTACAAAGAGAAACACCAGAATGCTTTGGCGAAATTGTCAAAAAACGATACAACAAAAAACATAATTCCATTCACGTTTAGCAAAATGAGCTCTAAACCCACGAAGGAAAGCAAAAACGCGAAAAATAAATCTGATGACGAAGTTACATTGGATCTGACTCTTGATGTGCTCGAAATAGGCAACCTGGGAATTGACGAAGGTCAGTACGTGTTCGATGCAACTTTTATGGGCAAACCTTTGAAGCGCGAAAAACTGAAAATTTTCAAACCATGCCGATGTGGTCCAACGGATAATTACAATTATTCATGGATCCTACCCCTAAAGATCAAGGGAGAGAGTGATATAATCGATATCTCGTCCAATCAAATTGTCGTAACATGCTTTGAAGTGAAACTAGAAGAGGAGCAGGACGAACCCGAAGAGATTGAGACCGAATTGCTCACAACGTACTCCCTCGGCATCATAGATCTATTTGACGTCGTTACAACGGAACAGGAGAGTATGGTAAGAAAGCTTGTCTTTCAGTACCCTGAAATAAAAAAAGGCGGTGACATAAAGACCTGGCCGAATATCCCTTTCATGAAGTACAGACTTACCACGTCCAAGCCTATCCTCTCTGGTCCAAAAATGATGCCTTTCAACAAATTGTCAATCACCCTTGAATGCGCACTTAATGTGCCCGAGAAAATGTTAACGCATAAGTACATCCACGAGGCTGGTATGATTATACCTCTAGAGTCGGGAGAGGAGAAAATACTGAAATGCAGCTTTACTGGTATTACAAAGAAAGATAAGTTACCATCAAACAAAGTATTTTGGAATTTGAGCCACCTGGAGCACAATGCAAAATTTTCCGAGGATCCAACAAATCTCTCATACACTCGGGAGAATATTACTTTCCTCGAAGCCTGCATTAAACCACAAATCCCAACGAATCCACACACTGGCGAGCAGATTATCTTTCCCGATAGTTGTATGAAACGGAAAAATCGAGTCAACATTTCAAACATTGTGGAGGAAATCACCACCTCCGAAACCTGTATTAATCTTCCAGATCCCTTGTTAGATGACCATACAAAACTAGTAGCTTTCTATTGCCACTACAAATGCGTCGTGTCCCAGAAAACACTGGCTTTAATTGCAGCATCGCCATATTCTTTAAGCATTGAACTCTTTGTGAAGCCGAAACCAAAACCGAAATCGAAGCATGACGATCTCAATATGACTAAGGAAAAGAAGCAGACAACCAGTGAGCAACCAGAGAAGCCTGCCCACTTTCTAGGCTTCCTCAGCCCTGAGCCGCTAAGATATGCTGGAGAGACGCACATTAGAAGTTTCGTACCTCTCCAAATATTTGATATACAGTTAATAGTGTCGAAGTGTGGTCACAGCATGTCCGTTTTTTCAACCGGGTTAAAAACCTACAAGGATGCGGCAAAAGATCAAAAGGGAAAGGAGAAAAAGGGAAAAGAGGAAAAAGAAAAAGTAAAAGAAAAAGAAAAAGAAAAAGAAAAAGAAAAAGGAAAAGAAAAGATAAAGAAAGGAACAGCAAAAAAGGTTGACCTAACCAAAGATAAGTCTGATGATGATAAGACAGATGAATTAGAAAAGAAAGTCGAAAAACCGAATTACGTAGAGAATGAAGATGGCAACGTAGCCATAGTCGCCATTGAGATTAATTTCGATACTCCGTTAGTTCCGAAAAGGAGTGTTGATTTCACTATAGAGGATATGCTGAGTGTTGAGTCGCCGGTGGGGTTCGACACTGTGAATAAATACAGCATGAGTGAGCTGTTTCTTATATTCAAGGGGGAAATTGAAGAATATGCTGCTAACATTATTGCGTCTAGTAGTTCGCCAAAGGCTTTTATGACCGCATCGCTCCAAGGAAATTTGATTGGTTCTGCTACTGCGTTGCTATCGAAAAAGTTTAATTTTTCAGAAGCTGTTGATGAAGACAGTACCCAGGTAAGTGGATGAAAACTTTCAAATAATTTGCACAATTCAGCAGTTTGTTTTGTTAAGCTAAATTAAGAGGCACTAAAGAACTGAATTTTGGTCAAATGTTCATACAAATCTAACTACTATCATGAAAAGTCATCATACAACCCTCACTAACGACTGTATTCATTGAAACCCATTCAACTTTTCTTTCCACTCAATTTGTAATTTAGGAAAGATTGTGGATAAATAATACTTTAACCAACTTTAGCCAAATTTATTTTGGGCACTTTTAAAACTTGTTTTCATGTCGTTTTGTTTTATATCTTTCTAGAATATTTTGGAGAATAGTTACATATACCTGATCAATCAAATTCACAAGATTATCACCTTGAATTCGTGTGGCCCTAAGTCTGGAATTGAAAAAACATATAACTATAAACTGCATTGCGCTGTAGAATGCTCCCAATTGGGAATGGTGGAAGAGGCCAAAGATTTCTTTATAATGGTAAGGAATATGTTTTGCTGTGCGTCATTAAACTCGAAACACCAAAAATATTTGAACATTGGCACGTTTAAAAAATTTGTATAATAAAATCGGAAAGCGTTGAGACTCCAAAGTCTAATGTTATGCATTTAATTTAAAAAAAGGTCTTATTGTCGTCACATTGTTGACTATATCATAAGAATTTTGGATGCTCGCTCCCCGATCGGGAATTCCGCTTCAGCAGCAAACTGCTCAATTCAGCTATACATGTTCAACTGCTGAATTGTTCAGGCGACCGCTGAAATTGAATTCTTGAACGAATTGTATAATAGAGACAAACCATTCTAAAAAAAATATCTTGCAGCATATGCGTGATGGAAGAACAGCCGAAGACTACGAAGTTTACAGTATGTCTTGTCTCTTTAGTGGTATGATGCAAACCTGCGCGGAATGTTGCGAAGACGCCTTAAAACTTAATCCCCACTGCTATATTGCCTATTTATTGCAGGCATATGTCGCTTTTGTATACAAAGACTACAAAAGAGCTGAAAAGCTACTTAAATGTGGAACGCTAAAAAATGACAAGTTTATTGAACTCTGGTTGGGTTTGTTTGTAATTCACTATCAAGTCAACGACAAAGTACAAATGGGTATTGATTTGCGTAACGCTCTATTGGCTTACAAAAAGCCGTATAAATGTTTCTTTTACGATCGTACATTTATACTTACTTGGGTTCGTCGACAATACGCGGATCCAATTTTGAATGGTGTTGTAAATTTCTTGCAGTGGGGATGCCTTGAATTTGCTGAAGTTCTATTGGCTTGGGCGGTGCACGAATATGGGTGCCAAAGCTTCGTATATCAGTACTATATGGCCGTGATCGAGTACTACCGAAAAAACTATTCTGCGGTACTGCAGCGGTTGGGAAGTATCAAAGATTGCACCAGCGTGGAGTATTGCGACAAGCTTAATTTGAGAGCGCACACACTTTTAATTTTGGAAAGCATTCAGGCTATAAGTCAAATGAGAGAGTACCTTAGATTGAGGCTGGACAAGCGCTTTAACGAACGAACAGCACTATTGTTCAACAAGCTGGCTACACTGTACATCAAGTTGAAGAAGTATAAAACAGCATCTTTCTACCTCAAACAGAGCGTTTATGAATATAAGACTTTCGCTTCGTATGTTTTACTCGGCCAAATCCAATTGCATGTAAGTATTATATATTACGAGAATAAGCTTTTGTCAGTAACCTAACATTATAGCAATAGACGGATTACCTAAAATAAACCGCCATCTCTTTAACATTTCCAGATCGGAAACTTTGACAACGCCGAGGTGTGTTTCAAAATATCGTATCAACTAAATCCATTCAACAGGATTTCCTGGGCCAACCTGGCCATAGTTTATTTTAAAAAAGGCCTCATTCCGCAGTGCAAATTAGCCATTATGAACGCAAGGAAGGTAAACAAAACTTGGTGTAGCTTTTACAACGCTTGATTCTTTTATTTACTTTTTCGTGTATAAAATATATGATTAATATAACAAACGTAATATCACCAGAATATGTTTCCTATACAAAAGCCCGTTTTGTATCTATTCATTTTTTTTCTTTTAGCAAGATTTTCTGGACAAAAAATTAGCTGAGGACCTGAAAAAGATCGAAGAGTCTCTTGAAAACGTGCCCTAAGGGCGTTCAATGTTCCAAAGAAACTGGGCCTGTGCGGGGTTGTTGTAATTCGACAAAACAATATTAAACACAAATAAATTAATCTGAATTCAATAATATAAATAAATAAAACATAATTTAACGTTAACAAAAAAAAATAATAATAATATACTCCTCAAGTGGTTAAAATGTTTCATAAACATTTCTACTATTACAAGAGTTTCTGTTCGCCTTGGACGAACTAAGCTAGTTTTACATTTAAATAAAAAGTTTGCAAAAAACGCAGTAGTTTATGTGTATTAATAATAATAATAAAAACAACGATGGATAACAGGCTTCAGGTGTGGGGTGCACCAACATGCAATTGGTTCGGGCTACCCCAGGACTTCTAGCTGATTTACTTCGAAAACAAAATTCAAGGGAGCCAATGTAGGTAGCCTTAAAAAAACAAATAATCCAAAATCCTTTTCGCTTTTCCTGAAGCCTGTATCCGCTTCAAATAAATAAAATGAGTAAATTTCATTGCTTTTGAATTTATAAAATGAGCAGTGAAGGGCCATATCAATTGCATGCTGCAATTGGTTCGGCTGTTTGAATACTTTCGTTTGCTTTATCAAAAGTAGCTTCAGACCTCTCAATGCTTTTCTCTTTTGCCTCGGCCAAGGAGATTACATCGGGGTCCGCTGATACCTCTTCGACTCGATTCGATTTCGCTCCATTATTGCCAACCGTCTTTCGCTGTGGCTGAATTGGCACCTGCCTAGCACGCAGCAGACGGTCCTGAACACTTCTCTTGGCGAATTCTGGTTTATGGGATAAATCCACGGGTATTGCATCATTCCCGTCAGAAACTGTTACCTCGTCAACAGGAATTGTTGCTGTAATAATGGAAGAATCAGAGATGACTTCATTTGGCTCATTAGGGACCTGTTTTGGATTTTGCTGCTTCCTTCTATTTTTTAGTGGGCTCTGAGGGCACACGATTCCTATAGGAACTACATTCGCTGATGGCGAATTCTGTACGCTATTTTGAGAACGAGTAGGAGATTTTTGCGGATATGATGTCTTTTGATTGGAATTTGGATGATATCCCTTATTATGATGTTGTGTCTGAGCAAATGCTTTGTGGCTGTTATTCGTGTTCTTGTGATTATTTTTATTTTGCATCCTTGGTGAACTAGGCACTGTCTGAACCGAAACATCCTTCTCCACAGATTGAATGGAGAATTGTGTCTTTGACGGCTGCCTTGGCCCCACGCGACCCGTCCCAATAATTGGGGCAGAGGATACTGTGAAGAAATAAGATATCAATAAATAAATGGAATATGAACCGTTTTCAGTGGAATTTATTCAGCCCCAATATTGGAATTCGATACGAATCTTATTGGTAGGTCAGTTCCGGCTGGATACCTATTTTGTTTGAGTTATTTTCATATCTTGTGGGCCACTTGCACGTATTTCTTTAAAAACAATTGTCTACACAATTCTATAAGACACAAAACAAACGGACCCACACAGAATTCATTGGCAACTACGGACCGATCGGTTTAGAATCGAATTCCATGGCGGGCACCTAATGACACTTACATTTAACGCTCTTTACTTCTCCAGTCTGTGAAACCGATACTGTGATGTTGCCACGCTTCTCAACCAAGCATTCAGTGTTCTGATGGTGTTCCCAGTTCTGGGTATTCTTCCCGCAGTGGGTTGGACTCTTTTTAGACGTTACATTGATAGCGTCCCCTAGGGTAACTCTTTCAGGCCTCAGCAGGGCTTCGTTTTCAGAATTTATTTTATCGTTATCCCACTCCCGTCTCCATTTCCCATCACCAACTTTCTGTCGATTTATGCGTGCTTCATCGATCTTTTCACGCTCATTTCGCCACTGTTCGTATTCCGGCTGAGAGTTTTGTTTCTGATACTTCGGATTGTGAATTTTTCCACCCCTCCCGCGGAAACTGTTATTCCCTGGACCATTGCGCTTATTGTTGGGCTCCTTATTCCTATTTACTTGTCGCGGATCCTTTCGCTCCTTGTTTTCGTTCTTCTGATTGACCACACCATCCCTCTCTGCGTCGGCTAGGAAATTGTAAGCAGGGTCTGGTGGTGGGCCTTCACCATCAGGGAACTTTTTGTAGTCACGTTTTGTCCGGACCTCCTCTGGCTTCTTTTGATTGAGCTCCTCCAATTTTTCTGGCTTCACATCGTAGGTAAAGTCAATTTTATCATACTTGTGTCCCTTGGGCCAATCCTCGTCTTTGGGGGGCTTTGTCTCAACCATTGCGTTGTCCTTCAAAGCCATCAATCTATCCTCCTCAGCCTCCCTGTATTTCTTTTCAATCTCCTCATTGCGCTTCTTGATTCTCTCGATCCTTTCGTCGAGATTTTCCTTGTTTATGGCTGCCATGGATTGCTGCTATCACTGCAATCAATAGAGAAGAGATCCACTTAAAACTGAGCACATAGAGAGGTGTTAGACAATTGAACTTGAACATTTGCGTTAATTGGCTACTCGCGCACCCCTAGATAGGAAATGCAGAAGAAATCAATGGAGATTACCTCACCACAGGTGACTAAGAATTATATTTGGGTAGACTAGACACCATAACAGAGCACGTCAATTGAGTCGAATTACAACCCCGTTGGGGCCATAAGCTAAACAATTTTCCCACGGAAGTGGCACCGTCGAGACCACCACACCACCAGAGCAGGAACTCAGAGTCACTTGCAGCAGAAAAAAAGGCAATCGCTTAACTAGACTAGAAACGTTCCCCACACAAGTTGCCTACTGTTACTGCAGCGGAGCCCTCTAAAAAAAGCTTAGAACTCCAGAAGCGAAGTGGACGTCGAGGTGCCACGGTGAAAGTCTGTCAGTAGCTGTCTAAGTAGAACTAAATGGGTTACCTTTCTCCACAATCCAATTAGTTTGGGTGTCCCACTTTCCTGCTCGCCGTCGTCCAAGTCCAGTGATCGCTGTATGCGTTAAGTTTCTTGTTGGCCAGAAACTGAAATGTCAACGGGAGAATTTTGGTTAGCCACAAGGGGGGCACCACAGACACAGGCACAGGTGGAGCAGCCCGAGATGAAAAGCGGTGCTGGTTGTGTTGTCCATCCGTTCGTGCTTACCTCAGATACATCAGATGTGGAGTTATTTTTGGGCAGCCGATCGCGTCTGCTTCGTGGTCCTTTCCGTGGCAACTTGATAGGAAATCAAAGAAAAAGAACTTTCTCGCGAAGCACGGCGAGCAGCACGGATTTAGTGCAATGGACAGTGGTGGAGCACCAGCTCTTCTTCACGGGGTGGCGATTGGCGAATTGCGATAGATTGAGGCGATGTATTTGCGGCGAAATACCAAATGAGATGCGCAATGAATCACATACGGCGAATTGTCAAATTTCAGTAGGCGAAAAAAACTGATAACTTAGGCGGGAAATTTGAATTTTGATCAGTTATGGGAAACAGAATTTAATGATATTTTGGTGGAAGCTTTTCAATATCTCTTGATTGATTTCCATTAATCTCAGAAGCTATTTCAGCAAATATGCGTAGCTTAATTTTAAAGGCAACTATCGTACATTTTGTGTTATTAATCTTTCTAGTTTGTCGACTTAGCAGCATATCATACGAGAATATTCTTTATTAAGTCCCATTACATATTTTTGCAGTATATCCCCAGTTCACTCTCTGCAGAATTTCAATGATGCTTGGACAAAAACCTGGTGTAAAAGGCACTACAACTATCCTTGTAAACTTTTTGTTGATTTGTAAAACACATCATTAATAATTACAACATATTACTGTTTCATTAAGATGAAGAGCATAACTAATTTAAGAGCATATTTCGTTCTACGGAGATATGGGCAGAATACAGTCGGACAATGCTGGATTAATTTTGAAGCCTAGGTCTTGTCTGACTATTTGGAAAAACGACACATCATAACGTTGCTAGTAGTTTTACAAGTAGACTATAAGAAATGCATTCCATTTTGTTAAAAAACGTCTTCCTAGCAACAGCACAAATTTTAATTAAACGATGAAATGGAAGCATCTCTAGAAACAAATAAGAAGCTCATTTTATTCTAAAGCTGGACTTCTAGAGAGAGAAAAACACTTCATGATCTATGGTGAATCTCATACTAGATTGATAATTTGCAAATTTAAAATTTTAACTAATATTAAAACAATGTTAAAAACACTTAAATATTTTTGTAATCGAAGAGGCATTTCGACTCTGCAAATGAGTACTTTTAGGATACAACCACCAATAAGAATAGTGTGTTTCTTACTTCCTCAGCTGAATCGAATGCTTTAAACAGTTTAAAGAGTATGAGTTTTGAAAAAAAAGAAGAAAATATAGACTTCTTAGAAAAATGCTGACCTTAGATTGCTACTTGACCCATCTTCATAGTAAATTTGATAAATAACGCCCCAGAGCAAAATTAGTAAACAATTCGTTTCTCAATTTCAATCTCCTCGTGTACGACAGTAGCCCATTTCACTTTCCTCAGTACGCAAGCCTAGTAATTTCCCAGTAAATATCGATTTCTGTAATTATTCGCAGTCCTTGAAGACGTCAGTTTTTCCTTAGTACCTAAATAAAATCGTCCTTAGTTCAAGTATAAAATAACAACGTCCGGTAGATCATTTTTAAGTTGTAACTGCTAGATTGTGAGAGAGGCACACTACGGGCACAAGACGACTTGATAGTTTTATAACGTGGCGTCTGAAAACAGCATCAGAACGCAGAACAGCAAGGTACATCCAAGTCCGGGGGCCGCCCGAAGTGTATGGGCGCTACCCCTGACTGCCTCATGTAATATGGTGGCGGAAGAGGATAGTGCAGCACATACAGATCAAGAGGTTGATCGTACGCCACTCGAGGAGCAGAGAGATAGCAATCTACTAGCTGATAGTGCTGACACAATGGCCAACGTCGAAGACATTTTCGATGCAATTAAGAATGGCGAAGTCACCGACATGGAGAATTTAGTTGAGAAGTTTGGTCTGGAATGTTTGTCAGCAAGAGATAAGCACGGCTACACCCCGGCCCACTGGGTTGCCCTTGATGGGAATGTGGAAATGATGAGGTACCTGGTGGAGCGGAATGCACCTATCGATTTACCTTGCTTAGGCACGCAAGGTCCTCGGCCTATTCACTGGGCTTGCAGGAAGGGTCATGCTGCTGTTGTCCAAGTTCTGCTACAGGCTGGCGTTGCTGTTAATGCTGCTGATTTTAAGGGTCTTACACCACTGATGACCGCCTGCATGTACGGACGTACTGCAACGGCTGCTTTTTTGCTGGGGATGGGCGCACTTAATCACTTGACTGATATCAATGGGGACACCGCCCTTCATTGGGCTGCGTATAAGGGGCATGCAGATTTGATGCGTCTGTTGATGTACAGTGGAGTTGATTTGCAGAAGACCGACAACTTTGGATCTACCCCTCTCCATTTGGCGAGCTTGTCGGGTAATTTGACCTGTGTACGCTTGCTATGTGAGAAGAGCAATATGGACTTGGAGCCAAGGGACAAGAATGGGAAAACCCCAATGATGTTGGCACAGAGTCATCGACACCACGATGTCGTTAAGGTGCTGTATCACGAAATCAAGAAAAAGTCCAGATGGATTCCGCCTGTTTCTGAAATCTGGGGTTTGCTCTTCGGTGGTGCCGGTGATTCTAAGGGACCTCTACTGTTGTTCTTGTTTTCAGTGCTCCTATGGGGATATCCGATGTACATGATAAGGGTAAATGTATTAGTCATATTTATCACAGTTTTGTAACTATTCCAATTAATGTTGCAGTGTATCCCAATCACGTGGAATATCCTTCGTCGCTCACACTACTGCTTCATATACTGGAACGCTGTGATGTGGATTAGCTGGATAATAGCAAATCGCAGGGATCCTGGCTATATACCTCTCAATTCCGACACCTACTACAGAGCAATTAAGCAAATCCCCTACTTCGACAAGTGGAAAAAGCGTAACGTCGTCCTTACCAGACTATGCCACAGCTGTAGATGTCTACGTCCATTACGAGCTAAACACTGCCGAGTCTGCAACAGATGTGTCTCCTACTTCGACCACCATTGCCCTTTCATCTATAATTGCGTAGGGCTCCGCAACAGAATGTGGTTCTTCTTGTTTGTGCTGTCCATTGCCATCAACTGCTCCTTTACAATATATTTCGCTTGCTATTGTGTTATGATTGAGGGATTCACATTGCTGTACGTACTGGGATTACTGGAAGCTTTTGTATTCTGTGGATTGGGATGGATACTAACTTGTACTTCTGTAAGTTTTGCAAAATATGGGTTACTCAAACACGCCTCAAAATTTCATCGAGGTGTCATTTTGATCCGTTTTTGGATACACCCTACTTCTTTTAGAAAATTGTTTAATGGTAAAAATATATTTCGCAGATCCTCCATGCCTGCATGAATTTAACAACGAATGAAATGTTCAACTACAAGAGATACCCTTATTTGAGGGACAAACGAGGACGCTATCAGAATCCCTTCTCTCGTGGGCCTGTCTTAAATCTTTTTGAATTTTTTGTCTGCTTGCCCGACAAGAGCGATGAGAGCGATTTTATGCTGGACGAACATCTCTGAAAGTAGTGGAATTTTAGGACTTTTTCAAATTAATTTTCACGCTTTGAAGTTTTAAAGGATTCATCATGCAATTTCTTTACTGCTTCTATTCCTGGTGCTGAATTTCACTGCATTTATTAACTATATTCTGTTTTTTGAGATACTTTTATTTTTCTTTACTGTTTCAAAAAATCTTTGAGAGTAAATTTTATGTGATAAGATATAGAGCAGACATTAAATGATCTATTAGTAGATAGCTAAATGTTGGTTTTATTTTATGGGAATGGATTTATTGTCCCGCTCCAGTCTCGTCAATTTTTGGGTTTCAGATTAACTCCGCCTTTGAAGAGTTCTTGATGTCCAGCTCTCTATCCTGGACTGCTAGCAGATAGGGCTAAACACTTTTCGTAAAATTTACTTTTAAAAACACCCAAGATAACTCATCTGCTGATTAAACAGGAACTTTTGAGTCAAATACTGATACGGAAACGCGCATATGTTCTCATAAAATATATATATATTTTTTTCGTCAAAATCTATAAAATATTGTAGAATTGCTGTATAGTAAATATAAAATTGATTGCGTAAAATTATTTATGAAAAATACCTATAATGACTGTTTCGCACTAAAACGTAATATCTTAATACAATCACATAATAAATATAAATAATATGCAATGATTTTGTTGTAAGGTAATGCACAACTCGTGTTTTGCAAATTGAAAAAATAATTGCACCTAATCATAACTAAAGTAACTAAAGCGAAAATACCGAAGAATTTTTAAATTTTATATACAATTTTTGGAGTTTGTCATCAAAGTGGTGGGACTAGGAAAGATATAATAAAATCGAAATGTTAAAAATTACTAAAATAGTTCGTTCCGCATATTGGCTTTGGCACAAATACAAAATTTGTTTTATTTCAGCAGTTTCTCTGCCTGAATATTTTTTTTACATATAATATCATATCAATAAAATTGTTCCGGTCACTTTCCCGACAACTCGCTTCCCAAACGGACTGAAATTTACCTTTTACAAAATATCGGACAAAGAGTATGTCAGGAAATTTGATGGTAACCGAATAAAACAGAAATGCTACTCTTGAGAGACATCTCATAAGATAGATTTAATATTCATAGAAAGAGCAAGTAGTCTTTCAACGGTTGAGAACTTACCATAAAAAATGTGAAACATTCTTCCCAAACATGAGATACTTCACATTTTTTCTAGTTTTTTCATACGACCTATTGTCATTTTTTATATCTAAATCGGCCTGTTGAGCCAGCGTTCTTTTCACAATATTTTAATTATGCCTATGAATTAGATGAGATTAAAATAAAATGCATTCACCTACGTCCAAAATAGACCAGGTAACTCCGCTGACTAATAGTAACGAAACCTTTGGGAAGACTTGATTTAATTGGAGTTCATTAAACGTCAGCGTAAAGCTTCCTGAAGACAGTGAAAGAAAACACCGTCTGGCTAAAGTTCTACTATGACTCCATCGATATATAAAAAGAATAATGGAATATACTAATGCAAGGACCGAAGCATTCCATTCTAATCTATTTTAACTGAAACAATATCTGCGTGCCAAGCCAAACATACTTTCGAGGAATATTGATATTAATTGTTCTTAATACTTTTCGTGGAAAAGACAACACTTGAGAGCCATAAAGCTCATTTGCGTCATTGTAAAAACATCTAAACATTAAAATGTGCGTCAGTTTTGTAAAATTTCCTTAAATAAATTGCAAACTTTGAGGAAGCATTGAATCTACTAAAATTGTTTCCTTATCTCTGCCAAATAGTAAAAGCAGTCTCAAGTAAAAAGAATAAATAGAAAGAGCATTTACATTAAATTTTTAGAAGAAATAACTTTGGCATGCAAAATTTCCCTAACTTACACAAAGAAAGAGGTCCTAACTCTCGAAACAAAAATCATAATTCTCTGGATCTTCAGGAACTGGCGGAGGCTCCTTGCTGATGTCTACACCCTCCGTGTCTAACAGTCTCAGTTTGATTTCCATGGAGAGAAGAACCTCAAAATCTTCGTCTTTCTGCTTACTTACCATTTCTTGGCTGAGCAGAGCGTTAATACCATCAGTCCAGTAGTTAAAGGTGGTTTCATCGGGAGCAACAAAATCTAGAGTTGCATGATCCATGTTGTCGAATGTAATTGAGAAGCCAAGATTTATGGCTGATTTTCTTGCTCGCATCTCCTTCATATGCGGGCACTCCTTACCGACTAGTAGCTGCTTAATATCGATAACAAGTACTTTATTGGGCAGCTCCTCCAGTGTGGGTATGGTCTTTTCATCGCAATCCCCGTAGTGAATTACTTTGTAGTTTGGTGATAGACGCGCGTACCAAAACTTATCCTTGCTTCGTGTCCCTCGAGAATATTTTGAAAAACGAGTTCCTGTGCAAAAGTTTTGTTATATTGGTGTAGTAGTAAGAATTTAATCTTTTTAATTTTTTGTTTCAGGAATTACAAAGCAGTAATACAGAAGGCGTCACAGCTTTTACAAGCATAAAGCAAAAATAAAAAACAGCATCAAATTTTTTTAAGAAGCTTATGCTCTGCGGCGGTTTGATTCTACTTTTGTCGCTGCTTTCTGTATCTCATGTAAGCCAGCGACAAAAGCAGAAAACATCTGTCGCAAAAAATCATATTACTGTAAAATTGGACGACGTGCATAGTTATTAATTGGGATAAATTTCTTCACGTACATACCTTCAACTAAAAAGTTAAGTCGTTGTTGTTTAATGAGGTCCATAATTTCAGGGGTTATTTTCTCTTTTAACTTAACAATGGCCGATGCCGTTGATTCGCACTCTTCCTTAGAAGTTCTTTCTTGCTGGCGCAGCGTTGTAATTGTTTGGTAATTCAACGCAGAAATCTTTAAACGAAAGTCATCCAAATTACTTGGACGTATCTTCAGCGAACGCGTTATTTGCTCCCTAACAACACTAAAGACCTTCTGGAAATCTTCGGCAGTTGCTCGCATGTCTTTCCAAGTGCGGTTGAGAGTGACTATGCAGATGCAGAAAAATTCTTCGAAAGGATGATCGTGTGTGAAGAACATTGGATGAAAATCAGTCGATTGCTCTGAAGGTGGTTCTCCAATCCTCAAAATTTCACATAGAAGCTTAACCAGCTCAATGGATGTTCTTCCAAAGGGACATTCGTGTTCATCAGCTCGGCAGGAGTTTTCGTGGACCACTTTCGTATACTGTTGGGTATAATTCCTTGCAAAGTACACCATACAGTCCAAAGCCAGTACTCCAGGAGGAGTTTCGATAAAATCCTGAGCCGGATTTATATCGCACTTGAAACCCAATTTCTTGTAGTATTGCGAAAAGTTCACATTCCCCCCTCTCCTCAATTGTTCATCGCCCCCACTCGACCCCGAGTAGTCGTCAAATGCAATCCTTCTCAGTTCCTTAATTTTTTCGTGAGCATCTTGATCTTGTGCATTCATTTTCATTCTCATTCGATTCTCAAGTAAACCCAGAGTGAGGGTTTGCAGTACATACAACTGGTGGCCCATTTCCGTGCCTATATTTGTGCCGATCACGTTACTTAAAATTACCGAGCGATACTGCTTCGTACTGAAAGTGTGGGATATTTGCCTCTTTCGGGCATCGTCTGCTTTTATGAAAAGAGCATTGATCAGGGCAATCGCGTTTTGCTGGACAACAGATGAATCCGGCTCCTGTAAGAGCTTCAGCAAATTTTCCAGCGTAATGTCCTTCTCAACCAGAAGATATTTTGTACTATTGTGGACAATGTTCTCCAAATTGGAGAGGGAGCATTCAACGCATTCCTTGGGAAATGAGGAAAAATTGCACGTGATAAAAATATTCCTCGTAATGAATGTGTTTTCCAGTATCTCCCAAGAAACAGTACCGTGCTCCATCAACTCAACAAAACTGCGAAGGCTAAATTTTAGAATTTCTACATCACACTTTGAGTCCTCGATCATATCAATAATCAGGCTGAGACCCTGTTCCTTGATAAATTCTAGTGCGAATGTTAGATCCAAGCTGAGCTGTGCAAGATTCTCCAGGCATTTGACCTTTTCTTGTGTCGTGCCTGATCGCAGAGTTTCTAAGATATCATTGGCAGTTTTCGATGGTGAATGGCGCAACCGGAGAACAGAGCCATTCTTAATTTCGTTGCGATTTTTTTCTGTTACATATTTGTGATTGTTTACTTCACAGAACTGAAGCGCATAGTTGTCGTGATCTGTGATGTTCCAGATGTTGCACAGTTCCTGAATTTTTCCTGAAATATTTTTTTATTATGACTTGATTCCAAGTTAGTTTGTAAGAGGATATGCTGTTCTAAAGGCTTCGTTTAAACAATACTTTAATGTAATCTACATTCTACTTGGAATCAATTTTCGAATTTCGCTTTTAAGTACGTAGGGCACACACCAGACCTATTTTAAAAATTATTAGCAGTTTTTCCAACACTCATAGCTTCTTCGATAAGCAGCCTCAGAATTATTATGTTTTACCTACAAAAGAATATAAGGAATTTATGTTACGAGAAAACTAGAACAGGCGCGGTCAGCGGTCTGTGCCGGAAAGATTTTGGGTCCATTTAGTTCATTTTTAGGTAAAACTTCAGCCTACTGACCGAGCAAAATGCTATTGCAACTAAAACCTTCTCCGTCTGGATGGAATTACTAAGCAGTCACTCATCCGATTGATAGTGGTATGTAGGTTCTTAATTTCGGTTCTGTACTACTGTACACACACCGCACCACAGCCTTATGACAAGAGCTAATTAAGTCGCTTCCCACCTCATTTATTAACAAAGTGCCACCTTAGTAAGGGGGCAACACAGCAATGACCGCATATTATTCAAAGGGCGTTGCCTTCCTGCCTAAAAACTGGCACCCATCCGTTCTTCCGTTTAACTTATTACCTTGTCGCGGAGGATTTTATTTTTATTCTCACCTGTAAGCGGCTGTCTCTGGTCCAAAGAAATCAACTGTGCATGCTGGTTTTCGAGTTCAACAGCAATTTTCACAATATGTGAATCTTTGAGCGTTGGCATCTTTTTGGTTATCATGACTGGAGGAGTTTCTGCCCGAATTGTGCGTGTTTAAATGCTTACAAAAATATCACATCAATTTAACTTTCTTTGTTTAGAGTGCAATTTCTCGAAATGAGGAGGTAATGGGCGACTTTGCGAACAAAAACACAAAACTGCCTCCGTCCCGTGAAATGTTGTCGGTTTTTGACAGATAAATACCGCTCGCCGCTGATTAACAACTCAATGACAACTATGGGGTGAAAGTCCGAAAGTCATTGCCTCATGAGGAAATTTGTATTAAACATGAGTTGAGTTGTTTAGTAGTTTTGCAACTATATGCAGTCAAGAAAGTGTTTTTAAATTATAAAATAATAATTATAACTAAATTTAAATTTTGAAGAAAAGATGAAAACTATTTGAAATGTTTACATTCATAACTCCGAAATTCGGATTATTGTACACCTTCACATTTCACCAAATTTTTATTATTTTTCCTTCCATGTGTGTGACAGCTGATGGTCCTCGGCCACGTTCCTGGTTCTTTGAATGACCAAGAAATTTTTGCGATTTCTGAAGGATTTTCGTTCAGAACATTAGCGGTTACTAAAAATGGATAAGCAGGGAACAGAGTCAGCGTTGACTACTCTGCTGAATAGTCCGCCCCCGAGGCCTTTGTCTACCACTTTCACGCTGCCAAAGGCAAGTAAACAAACTTGGCGTGCCAAAATTCTTCTCTAGCATGTTTTTCTTTCAATCGACAGACTTCAAATCCCCACAGCTCGATAATTCCAGCAACCCCAGCAATTCCAATCGGCCCAAAAGATGCTCTCAGTTCTATTAAAGTGCAGTAAGTTGTTTTGCTCCTAGCGATCATTCAGATTAATAAAAAAATAATAATTTCCAGAAACATCGTTGCCACGGTTAGTGTTGGCTGCGAGCTCAATCTCCAAAATATTAATTTTCGGACGCGGAATTCCGAGTATGCACCACAGAGGTTCCACGGTGTTGTGATGAGAATGCGGGAGCCGCGATGCACGGCTCTGATATTCCGCACTGGGAAGATAATTTGCACTGGAGCCCGAAATGAGCACGATGCAAACCTGGGAGCGAGGAAATTCGCCCGGATTTTACAGAAATTGGGCTATCCCGTGAAATTTCTGGACTTCAAAGTACAAAACGTCGTTGCTACGGTTGACCTGAGATTCCCAATTCGGCTGGAGAACTTGAATCAAGTTCACGGCCAGTTCAGTTCCTACGAACCGGAATTGTTTCCGGGGCTCGTGTATCGGATGGTTAAGCCCAGGGTGGTGCTACTGATATTTGTGAATGGAAAGATCGTGTTTACTGGAGCCAAGACGAGAAAGGACATCGCGGACTGCTTAGAGGCCATCTATCCAATTCTGCAGAGCTTTAGGAAGAATTAGTGGCGACTGTCGGTTTGTTTTGAGCTCGCGGATATTTTAATGTGTGTGCGTTAACGTCATGTGAAAAATTGATTTAGGTTTAATTGCAATATATTACTTTATGCAGTTGTTTTGTTTAATTTTGACTACCTTCAATTTTCATGGAGTCCAGAAGCTTCAAGGACCCATCACAAGCATCGGTGGTTCAGTGGTAGAATGCTCGCCTGCCACGCGGGCGGCCCGGGTTCGATTCCCGGCCGATGCATATATACTTTTTTCTTACTTGGATTGGATGCATGGCATTTGTTTCCACCGGCCGACGACGCACGACTGGATGGTAGAGTGGGTGGTAGTGTTTTGTCTGAATACTTAAACCTGAGCCTATCCATCCGCATATCAGACCACTGTTCTGTCCTCCAGGGGGAGATAATAGCTGTAAGGGAGCTGCATAAAACCTGGCTATGGAACAACACCGTCCCATTTGTGGATCTTTCGTGGATGACTCTTAAAATTAGTCTTGAAGTCACCGACTATGAACAATTTTGGACAAATATTCTCATACTTATTTTCAACTATGCAATTGATTATTGATTTCATAGTAATCCTCAACCGCGTGGCAGGGGAGGGGGCGCCGAGTGATGCAGCGTTTCGTTACAGCGATGCAACGTCTCGTTACACTTTCAGTTGCATGAATCGAATTTTACTCTTCCGTGCGTAAAGAAGTCACACTTCAAAAACTCTGATTGCTGCCGTCTGTTATACTCAAACTGTCCAAGTCCAACTGCGTCACACAATACTTGATCTTGTGACTCGACAGATACTTGTAGCGTGGCCTGGCAGACAGGAAAAGAACTAGAAGCGCAGTGTTCTTTAAAAAAAGTGTATGTGTGTCGGCTGTAGTGAATGCTATAGCAGAATTCAAATCAGTGACCTCAAAAACCCCTGTATATTCAATGGCACGGAAATCCGTTCAAAATGAGTATATCATTCGATATTTTGGATGATCCGCCATTTTGAATTTCCGAATATTGATGACAGATTCTAAAACATGGACCCCGAAAACCCCTACATATTCATTTACGCGTAAATCCATTATAGTTGATAAGGTTAAACATGCATATAAAAAATACCAAAGAACGAATTTAATGGTAATCGACCTAAAGTCTTTTCCATAATGATGTGTTCCATTTCCATCAGAGCAAAAGCCACAATACCGCACCCAATGCACGATTTGTTGCTACCGAATTGTGCACCTCAACTTAATTAATGGATTGCAAATTGTCCCTACTCTAAATCACTTCACATTTGCAAGTTTAGAGTGGATAGCCCGAAATATCTCCACCATTTTAGGTGCGAATTCAGGGATTACAATTAAAATGCTTTCAGTTGCACCCCACGCCCGGCGGGATCTGTTGAATACCGAAATTGTCGCCACGTAATGAACGTAGATCGACCATTGAATTGAAAACTTCGTGAAAATTAGAAACTGTTCCCGGTTCCCTGGCCTGCATTTGTCCATTTACAATTTCAGGTCTACTAGGTGTGTCTGCACACATAAACCTGCGCACCGATGCAGGAGTAGAAGTGAATTTTCCCAAAAGTTTCTTGGAGCATTCCTCACAAGACCCACTCGTTGTGCGCTCCATTAAGCTGGCAAAATAAATCGTTCCCGCAAAGGGATGAGGACATCCGAAACGAACGTAAGTGCAACAAATTTTGAAAGTTTTTCGTGAATAGGGATTCAGACTTGGTGGCGCCAAGACCCGCCAGAGCCGGGTTGCACCGACATCATGTTTATAATCCACCACCCCCTCGGGCATGTCGTCGGCGGAGATACAGTCCGAGCTCCTGCATACTTTAAGCTAAAAAGTCTGTCAGACAATGCATTTCATATGTTGTTTCCTCAAAAGGAGCGACGCTTGAATCCGGAAGCGGTCCGTCTAGCCCCCGGGCGCGTCCAGTTCCACAGTAAGCGATTAACCCACCCCCGCCGACGACGACGTCGGTTCAATCTGTGGATACAGTTAAGACTGCGAGCCAAATTTGGAACCGCCGAACCACAGGAAGTGCAATGCGACTGCGACGTCTGTACGTTATATAAACTGTTGGGGATGGGATAGAGGGCCTGGCAGGGTTTAGGGTTGGCTAGGCGACTGATGACAAGTGCCTTAGCTCCTATCGCTGGCTCGTGAGTAGTGGCGGTGGCTCCGTCTTCGTCCCAGTCCCAGTCCCAGCCCGTTCATAAGTGGGAGGAAGTCATTACCCGGCAGGAGTTTTTCTGAGAATCTTTGGCAACTCGCTGGCGCAAACAAAACGCAGAGGTTCGTTGAACTCTGATTTAGGTGCCAGCACGCTCGCCCGGTAAACAATCGGACTGAGACCTTTTTACCGGAACGCATTTCCATCGTCGCCCTCCCACCCTCAAAAAATGTGTGGCAAATATTTTCAGTTTCCCGAGTTTCGGCGACAGAAACTCCCATAAATGGGGTTAAGCTACGTTATCCTTGATTTTGAGATATCGAAGGGACTCTTTCGGGTTTATGGTCTCGTCAATCAAAGTCATGTCATTCCCGGAAATCAGAGCTATAAAACTGTCTGATTTACCTGTTCGGAGAAATGTTTGTTAATTTTTTTTCCAGTGAGAAAAACCAATGAGGTGAGCAGGTTTTCTTGATGAATTCTGGCGAATATCAGTCATCAGCGGAATTATGTCTTGCGGAAAAAATATTTGTTCCACATTCAGCGTGAGTCAGAGATTTTTTTTTTTTATGAAGGTACTCTTATGCCATTCTCTTCGTTTTTGAAAATGTGGATGCTTCCACGCGCCAAATGAACAAAAATAATTGCACGGGTTCCATCACAAATGCCTGTCCATCCTGCAGATGCGGTCGTGGATTTAAGCGGCCCGCATCCACGGGCGAGCATGTTTGTGCAAATCGATTGCGCTAACATATGTCCACCTGTGAATGCTGATGTTTGCCGTTTGCGCAAGCAGTTCGCGTAAATCCGGTCCCAGACAATGCGTGCATTTGTCCAATATTTGGCAATGCGTCTCATTTTACGAGGTATGTGGGAGCTACAAAGAGTAATAAAATGTTATGCGTACTCTTTAGCCAAAGTTTGTAATGCGTCAAACGCAGGAAATATTTGTTATGCGTGCGCTTCCCACTAAAAATGGGAACCAGACGATTATTCGTGTAATAACCTCCGGTTTAGCGGGCAGAAGCAAGCGTAAAAGAAGTTTTAGCTGAACAAATTGAAAATGGAATGGTGTAATGAATTCTCCCTTAAGTTTTTAGCTTTAATAAGAGCAGCAGCACTAGCTATTTCTTCATTTTTACTCTCCATTGTGCAATCGGGAACTGACAACATATGAAACTGTGCAAAGCATACCGCGCAGAACTGCGTGTTTAAGTTTGACGAATAAACGAATAGTGTGGGAACACAAATTTAACGCAGAAAATATTCGGTACACGCATTCTTCAAATAGAACGAAAGTGTGGGAGCACAAGCAAGGTGAGGGAAATATTTGACACATTGGAAGACGCAGATATTTGTACAAATGCACGCATTGTCTGGGACCGGCTTTAATTAATTAGTAAAAAAAAACAAAAAAAATAATTAACGCGCTCTTGATATTTTTTCGTTTGGGTTGGTGTTCGCGGTAAAATCTCTACGTGGATGGTAGGTACTGTTTGTGCAAATGTATGAAATTTGTACAGAAATCGTCATTATTATTAGTAATAAATCGAGTCACTACTCATCATGTAGAAGTAGAGAAACCTTTGGAAGATGATGCCCGACAAACAGACGTGCTTGTATTTGCATTTTTTCCGTTGAAGTTGGAAAGTCGAAACGTATGTGCAGCATAATAATGCAGCGCAGAGTTTTTGGCGTAGGAAGATTTCGCTCTTCACCAGGGCTTTACCAGTCTTCACATAGTCCAGTCAAATGGTAGTTTTGCTAAACGCAATATACACGCTATAACTTTTGTATTTTCAATTTCACAAAAAAATGCATTAGGGCGTTTTCCTCTCTGTAAAAATTCTTACAAGACACCGTAAATGTCTTCTCTTAACATGAATATGAAGCAGAATATCTCGAAGACATAAACTGCTATTTTTAACTGTTGATTTTGAGGCAAAAAGGAAAAGGAGTTAATCCAGTTTTCTGCTATCAATAAGTAATTTTGCCGTAACACAATAAATGCGCTGTGCAAATGCAACTTCGACTATACCGTTATTCTGCACACAAACCTAATAATAAATCAATACCCAGGCCAGGAACTGGGTAGCGTCCCGTTTGCAGCACCACAGCAAACAAGATTAGCCGAGGATAATGGAGGAAACTGTTGACTGGAGGTCCTGAAACAACGAAGGCCTCCACCGGAGCTCCCTATGTCTGCACAGCAATCACAGCATAAAAAATTAGTTTTCAATAAGGGAATCCAATAAAAGTCACCACCATTGGCAGTAGCCATCAATAGGGCTTTTCTACCCGTCTCCTAGCTAAGAAAATTGCGGGAGGTGTATACACAGCGTACACCTAGGCAGACGATACGTTGCGGGAATTGGGTCAACCTCCCCAAGAAATGGGGACAACCCGTCCGTCATGCTGGGAGAATAAACCGTCCCATACCCGTCCGGAGGGGACTTAAGAAAGCAACGAACTAACCAGACTGTGTGGAGTGGAAGTGGACTCGACCAGGTCCTACTGCGGCGTGTAATTGGCCATAAATCCTTCTTCCTTAATAGGCCGACTCTATAAGGCATTCGATGTCGTCTTGCGTGCATTTACCTTTTCAGCTTTGAAATGTGCGTAGGAGTTAGCTCCTACCGAAAATAGCCAGGTGCACCAGACATTAACATTTTCCCCCACCACCTACCAAAGGGGGCTGCCAGCTGATGGTAGGCGTCCCATAAATTCAGTGAATTCACCAGAATCTGTCCACCGTGTCCCGGGCGAGACCCGTTTCCTGGGCGAAATCTATATTGCAGGATATCTCCCACTCGGCAGGCAGGTCAACTGGCTCAGTACACATACTTAAGTTCGCTGAATTGGGAAAACTAGGCTAAGTTGCTGGGAGTATCCTTGCTAGGGCATTGAACCTGCAGGGAGAATGCATTTTTGCTAGAGCTGCATATGTTTGCGACACTCAGGATGTATAGGGCGCCTTCTGTGCCCTTGCCATCGTGTGAGAGGGCCGCAGCCACAGGCTGCACTAGCCGTTTTGCAGCTGTGTAGGTGGGGATTGTTCTCCTCCAGTACCTTTGGCGGCCGCGCTCGTCCTGCAGGGCGCCGTAGGTGGCTCTGGGGGCTGATTTTTAATGGGGAGCTGGCCATGTTTTTGATAGGCCAATTCCAGCCGGATAAATTATTTCCTAAAACAACAAATTGGGGCTGTTGGCGCTTCATTTTTTTCTCTGAACAAAAAAAAAATTTAAATCCCCCGCCGCGCTGCTGCTGTAACTGAGCGCTCTCGGTCTCTGCAAGCTAAAAATAGTATTAAAAGCATGGGGACCATTTAATTTGGCTAATCAAGACATTCCCTGGAGCCTCTCATTTACTGGGAAGCTTGCCAGTTTCTTTCATTTGCATAATTTTCAAATTCTCACCCCGTGTGGAGCGTATTTAGAGGAGAAGCTGTGTGCAGCCATCCTTCGGGAAATATAGTTGTTTCGGTATTGCCCTCATCCGCCACTTGCATTCGTTGGAATTTCCGGACCTCGCAAGTTAAGAGATGAATGTGGGAAAAGCGGATTAAGTCAGCAGTTAGAGAAGAGTTGCTTTAATCCGCCAATCGTACTCAGTACTTTTAATTTATTTAATTGCATCGCTCTCTCTCTCTGATAGCAAAGGGAATGCGGTATTCCCGATGGGATATATTTTGTTTAATTGTTTTATTGGGATGACGGGTGCGACGGAATGAATGAATAATTTGGGATTTATTCTTTTAGATGAATTTTATATGTATACGAGTGTTTGCTGTTGGTGGTTGGTCTAGTTGGAGCAATAGTATTTTTTTAACTTCGAATTTTGTTCCGGTAAGTACTGAAGAGGATATCGTTCAAATGATGACCCCCAGCGTTGATACAAATTTTCGCCTTTTTTTTTACTTTCATCAATATTTCCGGCGTTGTGACCTCTATTGGCTGTGGAATGTTTTCTTTCAGGTCTGCGAGAGTTTGTGGTTTGCATGTCCACATGAACAACATGGAGCTTGGGCTTGTGGTCAGAGCAAGCAAGAGAATCAACTCATCGAGAATTTTTAAACACCTAGAAACAATACAAAATAAACTCCATTGAAGATCCTTCGTACGCGGAGAGATTACAAAAGGCCGTCGTTGAATTTTCCTCCTTACGCATTTGATTTGATTTTGTATGAACTTATACATATATATATTTTTTGATACTTAAAAGGATACTAAAGGATAAAGGACGCTAGACTTTTAAATGTACATAAAACAAGTTGTGTGTGAGATATCCACTTCATTTTAATTTTATATGAAATGATATTTTATGGCATTAAGAATGGAATATAACGTTGTCCAAATATTCGCCGAGGCTCTGCTTGGTGGCACGTTTTCGGAAAGTCCACTTTTCGATGACTTTGTCTAAAGATGAATTTCGATGATGAACGTTTCTCGAACGGAGCACTGATTTTGATAAAAAAAATTGGATGATTTGCACACGTTTTTCAACGCTATAACCTTCCATGGTGATTTTCCACACTCTACTCAACAATTCACAAAAAAATTGGCAGATGTTGCCACTAGAACCTAAAAAATTTCGAGCGTCCATATTGAAAGACCCTTTGCTTATAAAAAAATAGCGATTCAGAAATCTATTGAAACATATTTTTTAATTCACATGTAGATTTTTAATGTAAATAAAAAAATATGGCTCAATAAATAAATATAAAAAGTACTGTGCCTTAAGGGCAGAGCACCTTGTCTGGCAAGTCAGTGCCGGGATTGTGTCTTTCTCGAAATGGTAACCATATTTACTTTTTCTAACCTAAAAATCTTTTTGACTTGTGTATTGAATCCTTGTCCATTTTTGGATTTTTGTTTTCAACGCAAATTGATTGTGTTTTCTGAATTCATCGCTGAATCGCCGTTTGCGTATATCCCAAAGTATTCACTGCAAAAGTTATGTACATCATTGGGTGAGTACAACATTTTTGAAAAGGAAATTATCGGTACGTTTTTTTGCACTTTTTGAGCAAATATTTGTCCAGTATTTTATTCCACTAATAATGGTACTAATAACGACGTGTTTACGTGTGTCTGCGTGTGCCGAAGCACAAATTTGCACGCCGGCGATTTTTCGAAAGCGATAGCCACATATTACGTAATAATGCCGTTCCGCTGTTTTATTACAAATATCCCGGATCAAAGGTTCAATATTTTTTTATGTATCTGCCACATTCCACCCTAATAAAATCAAATCCAAGACTATTTACAAAACAAATAGACTGAAGTAATAGGCAAATATTTTTGATGCCCAAATATTAACTTCTATTTGTCTAGATCGACTCGACATAATCTGATAAAAGCAAAGCCAAGAGCAGTTTGGTATAGAAAAGTTAATTTATTTCAAATAGGGACACTCCACTTTAATGTGAATTGTGTATTATGCCGAAGGGACTCCCGAGTCTCCTCAATGTCACTTCCAAGGATACGTAAGAAAATTTGTTTTGAGATCGTAAAGATTTCAAACAAAAAGAATTATATGAAGCAGCCCACGCGGTCTTGTGTGTACGGAATTTCGTTTCATCATCGAAATTGAAGCCATCGCCCAAACATCCCGGCAAAGTATTGCCAGTGAGTGTATGCCTGTGGTCTTCTCCCTCTAGCATATCTTCAATATTCTTACAACCATTAGAAAAGGTAGCAGTTTTCTTTCCTTGCCGGTGTAATTATTTACTGTCTTGCCGAATTAAAGCAGAAATAACGCCTACATGACTACGAAGTCAGTCCTTGGAGTGGAGGGGATAGACAAGACCCGGCCCAAAATTATGAAAAAGCCGAAAGAAAAAGAAATTTCAAGGAACAAGTAAATCCTCTCGGGCCCAGCAATCCTTCCTCCTCCAGTTATGAGCTCATCAGTGCTGCTCGCAGCGATAGTACGTAATTAGTCCCGCATTAGGCCGGAATATAAGTGAATTGTGATATCATCTGTAATAAACGATGTAGGCACGTCGAGCGGACCTCTGCAATCGATAGAGGACTGTGCGGGGTGAGGATGCTGGGAGCGGGAACATAAAATAATGCGAACGTCGCAGGGATAATTTTTGTCTTCAAATGTCAGAGGTCAATGCTGGTGCGGAGGAGCTCCGAAATTTCGTGCAGAATGTTTAGCAGCGGAGTCTACTCCTGTAACACCAGGGCGTATATATATATGTATATCTGCGCTGCTGTGCCAAAACACTCCTGGAAACGGTAATACAAGAAGAATGTGCAGGGCGGCACACCCGCGCACTCACCACTGCCACCCGAGGGGGAGTTAACCCTGGCCAGGTCCAAGGATACCAGAGCCGGTCCTTTGGAGCAGCTAAGAAAATACAGCTTCGGTCTGGAGATAAAGCTCTCGGCTGTGGCAGCTTTGCGGTCGCTAACAAAAGGGTGCGGGCCCGCTACGAGCCTCCGAAGAGGAATTTCATAGTTTACTTCAATTCGGCATTATGGGCCGATGCGAGCGTAGGTGTTTTTATAAAGGTGAGGGCTTGTTTCATTGATTAGACGCCACCTTTGAGCCCGCCGTTTGGGGATATAAACGACTTCACAGCAAGTGGGATGTGAAATGTATCTAGTCGTTCCATTCTAAGTTAAATCTATTTCAAGGCGGTAGTAACAGGAAATTACCCAGTGACGTTCTCTGCTCACCTGCACATATATAAAGGGAGTAGGTGTAGGGAACTTTACACCGCAAACGATCCCACCCTGGCGTGATAATACCCCAACCCTCTGACGAGCAGCAGCTCAGAGGTTTCTGCAGAGATATAAAACTTTACCGGGGGATAATGAATAAAGTCAATCTAAATTACGTTCACTTTATTGAGGAAATTTCCGTTCTTCGCAGCGCTCCTTCATTGCATGGTACTCAAGAGGCGTCACCTTACAGAAGGGAACCAATCCACGTACCCGCCTCCAACCGTAAAATTGAAATATTTTCTTCGTTAACAAGTCCGCACACTTCATTACGCAGTTTGCAGTTCAACATTAAAATTTTCAATCTCCAAAGCCTCAGAGACTAGAATAATAATCCGAAGACTTTTTGTGGAAATTAAAAGACTCCACCCAAATCGCCCACACAAGCCGCTTACCCAGATGTGTCCTTGGTGGAGGCGCTTTAGTAACAGAGCTGGTTGCCTGGATGGTGGGAGAGGCTCCGCGATTCAAGTTTTTATCGAAAAACATGTGATTTTTGCGGGCCTTTGTTTATTTTCCCTTTATGCCTAAAAAGATCCGAAGAACAAATACATCAGCCATATTTTTGCTTTCCAATACAGAAAAGCATTAGGCGTGGGTATTTTTGGCAAGGAAGACCGAGAGAACATTACGCCGGCGACACAGTACGCCCTCAGAATGTCGAGGGAGGAAACGTAATTTCATGGTGTGATTGTGATACAACAAAACCGGGCAAAGTGAGAAGTTACAGGATATATTTGAAGTCCCACACACAATCCCCCCACATTCCGGTGATAGAACAAGTTGCCTCTGTCATCTAATGGTCCTTTAGGTAAGGACAATTTGTAGCAATTTAATGTCGCTCTGCACAGTTGGGCAGGC
This sequence comes from Neoitamus cyanurus, assembly GCA_947538895.1. NCBI lineage: Eukaryota > Metazoa > Arthropoda > Insecta > Diptera > Asilidae > Neoitamus > Neoitamus cyanurus. The sequence continues at coordinate 30,552,528 of OX384546.1, read as the reverse complement.
TATCTTTTGAAATCCAGCCGGACAACCCACACGATTGTTAGATTATGTGTGCGTCGTCGGATTATATTTGCTTGCAGGCAGAAGGACCTTTGCCCTTTATCCCTCCACAACAATGAGTGTCCTTTGAAAAATGCGATTACTTTCTATTTGGAGGATAGAGGTAGCCTTAACCTTAGCCTTTCCTTGACTGCGTCTTCATTATCCTCGAGATGAATCCTCCGTTTTTTTTTTTCAAAGGACAACTGGGGCGTGACGAGGATTAAGTTTCTTTGTGAAAACCCTACTGTTGAACGGATGTGACACTTCCTTCTTACGCGCATTTCGAAGATTCTCGATTTGAGTATAAAAAGATTTTTTTGCAACAAGGATGTTTGGATAGGATGTGCCGACGACGACATAAGTTATCACATATCCTGCTGTTCAATTGGTGAATATTTCCTGCATAATGAGCATTTCTACCTGCAGCTAATTATTTTATTTTGCACAAATTAAATACAGACAGTCTGTGAGTTACGGCGATTCGAGTTTAACCCTTGCTTGCCACAGGGGGTCCATATGGCTCCCAGAATTTTTTTTCTTGAATTTAAGTACCCAAACGTAAGGGACTACCTTTCAGGCCAGTGGCATTACTCTGGTTGTGTTATCGTATTTGTTGGAATCGTTAAAGGTCCATGTGGACTCCCTTGTGGTAAGTACGTTTGAAATCGATTTTTCGGAGTAAATATTTTTTTGTATGACTCCAGAGTGAAAAATAATGTTGGTACATCAGTACCTTTTGTAACTGTTTTGTTTCTCTACCTTTGGCTTGCCTCAAAAATCGCTTCTCCCTCTTTTTATTTTAGTGACATTTCTGTTTTTATCTCTTTCTCTCTATCCCAGATCCAAGTGAGCACTTTCAGGCCGTGTGAGAAACGCTATTATTCAAACTGATTTTCGAACACATTATGCGCCCTATCATGTCCTCAGACTTCTTAGAAAAATTTAAGCCATCGCATTGACCATCATTCCTCTTCTATTCTATTTGCTTAAAATTCTTGGAAAAATGAACCTTTAAAAGAAACCCAAGCGAAAGAAGCTCTCAAAAGCCTAAAGACTCAACATCAGAAAATACTTTTAGGTTGACAACATAAGTCACTAAAAGGTCCCCAAAATGTAATTGCCTACGCCCTACACCATGGTTGATTACATTTGGGTTTTGAATGATTGCTCAATGTTCACTCGTCGAAAATATTTTACCTTCTTAACATTAAAGTCCAAGTTAAAGTCCAGAGTAGAAGTGACGTAACTAAATATGTACATATTGCGTAGCCCTTAAGATAGCCGTAAAAAATCAGGGACCACCATAAAGTGTACTAAATCTAGGAGCTCTGTACCGAGCTAGAGCCGAAGAACTGGACATGTTCTGTATCTAATTCTAATAGCCCACATGGATTTCCTTGAATGAAAGGAATATCCCCGTCCGTTGGGTCTAAAACCCAGAGAAGGCATCCAGCTATAAAAAGCCTGCGACATAAATGCCCTGGCGTCTGCTACTCGTATTTAAGCAGCAGTCCTCAGAGCGCTCCCAGACGTACTTAAGGATTAATAAAAAATGAAAAAGTTTCCCGAAACTTGATGAAGTTCGAGTTGTTTTGTGATGTCCCCCTGTTCAAATTGTGTAAAATTAGCAATAATTCACAGCGCGATTCGAGAGGAGCCTCTTCCCCGGGTGGAGTGGTGGCGACATACCTGCAACGTTAGACATGTGCAGAAGGACCTCCTCCGTTCACATGAGTTGAGTGGCCCATCGGCGAGGAAAGGATGGCGGTGCTGCATGAGCAGTTCGTTTACCTCGCCGTCGCCGCGGCACTTTTGTAACGTAAAAAGAGGACAGGCGCCCAGGTAGGTAGGTATAAGAGCGCCGAGCCCAGCCGGCAAAAGAGTCCTTTTTGACGCCATCGGGATTTCTTTTCATTATAAAAGCGCTCCTGCACTTACGGACGGCAGCCGTCTGTCTAGCTGCATACTCAGGTGAGAGCTGGGAACTCATCCTACTCTACGGCTCTGCAGCCAAGTGTCTACGCATAACAATAACTTCAAAAGGTTGTCACCTGAGCCCCCTTCCCCCCAAACTCAGACCGTTAAATCCTTTTTTTTACAGCTCTCAAGAGGGATGCAGGCTAGGCGGACTACTGAAAAAAACATGGCATAGACGTCCTTTAAACGAAGAACGTTTCGTCGATCTAGATTTTGAAATAGAAATGCTTAAGCCGAACAAGTACTTTTGTAAAAAGGGCGAAAACCTATAAACAAATTTTCTGAAGGTACAAAATTGAAAGTGCCAAAATTGAAATGTCTACGAACTTCGAGACGGCTTTGCCCTCTTAATAAACATTTTCTTGGTAAAATCCATACGTAGTAGACCTTCATGTCTCGAAGGCATTTTGGAGGTATGGTGGTGACAGTCAGTTACGAAAATATTTACCTTTTCCTACAAATAAAAGTGCTCCTGCTGCTTCGGAAGGGCACGTCCTCTTGTAGACAGCATGTTACCTCGCAATAATGTCATCCTGCTACAAAAAAAATTTATACCTACTTCAGGTGTTTCGTCTTGTAATGTAGTTGACACGTTACGTAAGTTCATGATGCGACGCAATTTTGGGGCCTGTGATGCAAGGACACTTGGAGAGGACAGCAGATGCTTGCTTTGTATATTTTAATCTTTAAATTTTCATTAAAAAAAGAAAAGCTCTTCATCAACCTGAGGACAGCAAAGGAAGGGCAGTTGTTGACGAAAATGAGAGAAGCCGTGAAGCAGATGGGCGTAACGATGATTTCATTATATAATAAAATAGACTAAAGAATTTCAAAATGAAATAAGGAAGGCACATACACCAGAGCAATTTCAGCACTTTTGTAGACTGATTTCGGACGGGGTATCACAAGAAAGGGTACACCCCAAGAAATTCAACAAACTAAATTTTTAATCAAATTCGGTCAAATGGTCTCGATGGTCTCTTTGTCTTAAGTTCTTGAGTGTGGTACATATGGCAAGATTTTTAATTTAAAGAATTTAGTTTATATACAATTTGCGAAGAGGCGGAAGTTACAATTTAGTGCTAGAATTTAATAATCCATTCATCTATATTATATCAAGAGAGACAAAGCCAAAGGGTTATATGAAATTGCCAAATGTAGGTCGGGAAAAAATTGAGAAAAAAAAGCCCAAGGAATTCGCCACAGAGCCGTATGGGGAATGCCCAATTGATGAGATCGACTAGGAATCGACACATTTTGATCTTCAGCAACACTCTCACGCACAGCAGACAAATATTCTCTTCACTCCTTCACCTTCTTTCTAATATCAATTGACAACAATTTAAAAACACGACAAAATTAATGTCTAGCACGCCATAATGACAATTTGACATGGATCGTCCCTATTGAAAAATCCTTCAAAGTCGCATAAATTAGTGTTAAGATCAACTGCAAAACCATTCGTGTATTAATAAATTTCAGTGGTTTCGAAAAGGACCAGATCAGCCAATGGATTTCATCATAGGACATGAAGGACAAGATCGTCCAGGAAGGAGAAAGAAATAAAATTCAAAATCAATGCTCAGTTAAAATAATTTTTTTCTTCAATTTATTTCATCTCTTTACACTACCAAAATATTTACAAACTTTGTAGGAAAAATACACAACAATCAGCAGGACTAAATGTTAAGGTAAAAAGATTATCCCTGATATGTGAATGGATGTCTTTCCTTATAAAAAAATTAACAAAACTAACAAACAAAAATACAAAAATATTTCTCATATCGTAGAAGACTTGGACGCAATTGTGCGGCCCTCAAGAGTTTTAAATAAAATTTTTAAAAAACATTTCATAGAAATAGTTCCGGCATCTTCTGTATATAACATGCATTCCGACTTTGTTCTCGCAAAAAATGTAACATTTCAGAAATATAGAGACTTTTCTATTTACTCTTATCATGATAACATACATATATATGTATATACATATACTCAACATCTATTACTCGCTTTTACAATTCCCTGTAAGTATGGTTTGTTTCATGCTTATGACGAACTATTTAGTTTGATTATTCTCCGTATTGTATATTTGCTCCTTTTGTTGTTAGTAAACACACACATTGTAGATAAATTGTTTGCAGGATTTTAATAACTAAAACATTTACTTCTGCATGTTCAACGCTGCTTCATATTATTGCCATTACATGTATGCATATTTTTCTTACTTTTAAGGTTTTGTATTTTGTAGTTCCTTTAAACATTTGGTTTTAACTAATTTAAGGCTATTTTCAATATACTGTGTACCTTGCCCGATTAAATCTCTCCAGAGCCTGCATGCTACCGCCAATGATTAATGTTGCGTGATTTTACTTTTTAATTCATTCTCATTTATTACACACATATGTAGATGTCCACTGACCAGGCAGATTTTGAAGTGTTTTAATTTATTATCGTGCAGTATATTAATTGATGCACAATTGCACATCAACATCCGCACATTGAGAATGAACTTTTACTTTTATACCTACACAACATACATTGGATTAGATGTGCCCCTTTTCCACCGTGTGTGGCTGCCCTTTAAGATTCGTGTGGACGTCAACAGTTCGATTTTTTATTCTAAATACAAGTTGGCAATTTATCGATTAAGTAGCTAACCTATGTGTACTTCTTTTCTTACTTTCTCAGGTATTAACTGAAGTAAGTGGAAAATATTTTATTTGTGTGGAATGTTTTATAAGCCGTGTGTTGTCCTTCTTGATGATGATTCATACATATGTGTTTGGAAATGATTTACAACGTATACTTATTTTGTTGTAAATGTATCTAAAAAAAAAATTCACGAGAAAAATTCACCTTATAAAAGTGTTAAGACAGGCGCATACGCTGTAAAAATCGGTTATTCCAACTGTTACTATATAATTTTCACATTTCTGTATATTACAGCACAGTCTATTCGCAGTGGCCCAGTCAAAGCACTTCTACACTGGTGGAAATTTTAGTATACATTTTAAACAAAAAAGTTTCTATATAATTCCACACGGAGGTTTGTTTAAGTTTTAATTGAGCGCAATCCTACAAGATTATAGCCGAAACTCAAAAGTATCGCACACATACGGATATTGTTGTAAATTGTAAATGTATTTTGTATATACACAATGGAGAAACGAGCTTAGGCCTGTATTCATGTTTGTCTCATGTTTCCGATGGGATTCGAGCCCGCGATGCTTGAAATTCTAGTTTGGAACGGCTTAGCGTCAATATGATCAACTTCGAAGTTAAGTTTTAGCAAATACATATGTAACATATATGTATATAATTTGACCATATAAAAAGTAAAACAATTTCATTCATGTAGGATTCGAACCCGAGACCTCTGAAACACTAGTTCACGGCTTTCCTCAATACTCTACAGATACCCTCGAGGCAGAAAGAGGACGTGTTTTTCAGTGTATTCGTGCATCACAATCGGCTGGCGGCTTTATGAACAAATTTTTGACTTAATTGTTTTTGAGTTAAGTTTATAATCTAAACTATTGGTGCCGACTAATAAACTTTAAAGTTTACTAACACGTGATAATTAAGGAGGAAAAGAATGTAAAGAAATAATAATCGTTTCGTTTAAGAATAATCAAAGCTTCCACCAGTGTAAGCATGAAATTTGACGAAGGGGTCATGCAGTGTGGTGGTCCGCATATGGAACTGAATTTAAACTTTGAAGTGAAATCGTGTTCAAAAATTCAAATAAAATCACATAGTCCTTTTAGATAAATCATCAACATCTCCTCTCCCTCTCTCTTTTCTCTTACCAGATTAATTGTATGTAATACGTAGGCATGCCCAACTGATTATGGTGTTCTACAGTGGTCCCCATCTTGAGAACGAAAATAAGAAAAGTTGAAAGAAAATAAAAGCGAATTGTGAAAATGTGAGAAAAAGGATAGAAAATGTATCATCGTGTGTTTAAAAATATGTCTTTTATTAAAAAATTCTCTTGTATCCATTGCTCTTAAAACAATTCTATAAAATAGAAAAAATTAACTCATACAAGTATCCAACAAAAACGTAAAACACTTGTTGTAGTAATAGTACTGATAGTGTGTTCCAACGATAAATCAATTTTCATTTCATTCGGTTTTTACGGAGTTCACCTCATTTATTATTCCTATATACACAGTTTTTTTTTAGTGATAGTTAGTTTTTTTCGTACATATTTACATATTTCTCTTGATCATACAATAGGAAGGATGCGTATTTTGATTATTTATCATCATGTTAACTATAGCTAGGCTTCTTTTATATAATTTACATATTTTTACAGTGTTTTTTTTCATTAATATTACGCAACATCAATTTGTTCTAGCTGCCGTTGAAGGGTCTATTCCTTTGTTTCTTATTTAAAACTTTGAATTTAAAAATTGTAGGTCTTTAATTAATATTCAAATTAAAAGTCTCTCAAGTAGTTTGTACAATTACACGATTACTAGTTAGTATATATCTCATTTCAAAAATATTTATGATAAATAAAGCCTTCGTCTAAGTGTTTGCTTTTATTTTATTAAATTTAATATTATGCTTTCTATGAACATTTATGTAGCACAGCTTATGTCACTAGCTTCTTTGCGAATTCGTTTATTGTTTTTTTTTCCATTTTATTTTTACAGTGCAAAATCATTTGATTTGCGGAGGAAAAATTAGCTGTCTTTATAATTAATCTATATGTAGCCCGATGAGTCAAATGTACAGTAGACGGTTTATTAGGCCAACATAATTGCACTGAATAATAGTAACGATCACGCATTCACTTCCTTCTCTAAATTAATGAATTAAAGGAAATTATAGGAAACTTCTACGATCAAGCAATGTTTCTTTGGCACTTTATTAACTAGAATTACGCAACATATATTCACCGATAGAAAAATGTATACACTCCCTCCTGAACAAAACTCTCATTCGATTCACCTAGAAAGATCTCTTCCTAGTAATTGACACCTCAAAATGCTTCTGGGCATGAACAGTCCTATTCATTATTCATTAATCATTTTACATAGTAGCTACTTCAGTATCAAACATTTGAACCACATTATGTAACTGTGAGCCTCTCATCGTTATCATATTATTGTTTGTCCTTACAAAACGAAAATGAAGACACTCCTCATTTGCACATAGAATTTGAGTTTTAAAAGCTCTACGAGATGTTTTTCAATAAAAACAACAAAATATAGTTTTAGAGTATGTACACGTAGCTACAATTCGTTTCTTTGTCTCTCAACTACCTCATAAATATTTGTAATAAAAATATATGTACAGAGAATATATAATAGAAAAATTTACTTTATCATACACTTTAACATGAATGTTTCACCGTTTTTGTTTAAAAAATTAATCAGTCTCCATTATTTTGAATATAAATTTAATGTAAATATGCTTTATACGCCTCCATCGTCCTTTAAGTATATGTGTGTGTATATATATTGTAGTATCTCTCAATGCCTTTGATGTATTAAACATTTCTCTCTGAATGCCATGCGACATTTTTGTTACTCGCAGGCGAGTCAGAGAGAAGCGTATAACACTTAACAATTTAATTTTAGTTGTAGTTTTATATTATCATTAAGTGAACTTAGTGACTGGATATTATATGTACGTGTGAGATTTTTAAAATCACTTCTTAAGCCGAACGCTGTTTTTTGCTGTTTTTCTTTTTGGTATTTTTTCTTTATCTTTTTTTATGATTATTATTTTATGGATCTAGCTAGTTTGATGGTAAAGTAGGCTATTTTGAGTTCTTACTGTGATCTTCGTTTTAGGTTGTTCAGTTCGTGGACGAGACTCTCTTCATTTGATACGAATCGCTTTTGGAACGTTGAACCTTTCGAGCTCTGTAATAGAGAGAAAATTTATGTTGAAATAAAGGCGTGATAATAGTGACTGTTATATAATATAATAAATTTTTGTGTGAAAAAATCCAAAAGAAAATATAAGCCTGCATTTAAGCTATACGCATTTTTTAAGTCTGTATGTTTCTCTGTCACTCGCTAATATAATATAATGTATGTATAAACACCAAACAAAGTGGAGCAAAGCTTAAAATTCCAAATGGCGGGTTCAAAATGTTTAATTTTTTTACATGTTCACAAAACTTTGGTACCCGGGGATTTTTAGGGTCGCTGATTTCAAATCTAATGACTTGACGAATTCAAGATTTCCTTTAACATTTAAATATCTTCAAAAAAAAAGAATTGTTGGGGTGATGTTTTTAAATGTATATGTATATGTATAACCATAGATGACATAAGAACTTAATATCGCATGGCATCCAAGGACTACACCTTGGGGGATGCCCCTGCTCACGTATCTTCAGATGGAAGCTTCCCCCATTACTATAATACTACATAAACATTTCCGCATGACTCTATGTATAATTCATCGATTCTCAATAAACTTTTCAATGAGGCCTTGAAATCCTTTCATAACTGATTTCTCAAATTCATTCGATTTCCGCTATTTCCACTCAAAATTATACGCCATGAAAATTTAAGACCCATAAAAATTCTGGAAATCCTCTTGCGACATCAATATGACACTCCTATGAGCTCAGAGCAAAAGACCTCCCTTCTAAGCCACTACACATTTTCCAGCGACTTTCAATATTTTCACGCAAATTAATTGGAGCATCTTTCGAACTCACACTGCCTCTAATGAGAGTCGGGCGAATAAAAGTGCCGTAAAAAACTGAATGGGAACGAAAAACAAGCTGACTGTTCTTAATAATTCCATCTCATTGGAGTTATTATTCGCGAGCACCAAATGTCCCTAATTCCATAACGGCGCTGGGAGTGTGCTGTGTGCCTGACATGTGTTTGCTATAAAGTTTTCAAGCACAACGAGCAAGGAGAGATCCCATTTTTGTTTATTACATTTTTGGGAAGCAGTAGACGGAAATTTGCGAATCGAAAAAAGGAGGCGTGCGGGGTTGAGTTTAAGTATTTAAAAGTTTTAATGGAATCTGTGTTTATTGGGCAATTCATTATTGCTTAAGAGCTGAACTGGGGATTAATGCAAGCCCGCGCCCGAATTGTTTTGTGCGTTTGCAAGTACATAGTTAAAGCTTGTGGCGTCGGAGAGTGTTTATGGTGTGCTTATGTGCACTATTGGTATAAACTTTATGGCCATATTTGCATTTTAATACTGTTAGGGATATGTAGGAGTATAACAGAGTTACAGTTTCAGCTGTATCATCACTTGATTTATGATTTCTCCGACTTTGCAGCTATAAATGAAGCGTAGCGTTGGTGGTTGTGGAACACTTTAAAATCGCTTTACTCGATATATGTATGTATTGTTAATGGGGAATATGTATAGTCAGTCTGGGATAGAATCTGCTCTAAAGGCGGTTTTATTCAACTCAATTTTACAGGCCATTTTAGATAAAATTGAAAATTTGAAGACTAAAGCAAATTATATATTACTAGTAGACCTGTCCCCGGCCTTGGCTGAACATTCTGGAAAATTAAAATGGAACCGACCACCACATCTAATAGGGTACCCTAAGCCCTACTGGATTCGAAATCTGCAACGCTGAAAACGCTTAACCTTTTCAGTGCTATGAACCCAGGTATGTCCTCCGAAAGATAATTCACAGTGGCCTATGAATCCATTTATGACGTTTAATTTGGGCTATGAACGCAAGTACATATGTATTCTATTCAATACTAACACCAACGACGCAAAGTTTAACAATGTTTAGAGATAACATAAACAACAAAATAAGAATGCGCGTTATGCAAGCTATTAGCGCTGAAAGGGTTAACCTGAATTCACAATTCCATGTAGCGTTCAGAGTTCTCATTGTTATCATTTCACGCTGGGTAAGACAAAAACATAGATACTGATTTGAGAGCGAGTATGGAAGTTGAAACAAAAGTGTACTTTGCACTTTACGCCCAATCCGCGTCGAATTCTGAATTTAACATTAATGTTGAAGGAATTACTTGGTCCGGCATCTCTCAGATTTGGAAGACATATTTGAAATTACTATTTTCTGGCCCCTGTTTTACTGATACGGCAATCTGAAAGAGCCCACCGTAGCAGCTTTAATACGGTACACGGCGGAACATTGGGAAACAGCTTTATCCACTATCCACTATTGCCACTTAAATTTAATAAAAAAATAAATAAAAAATAAATAAAAAATAAACAAACAATTGAACTACAATACTCAGAAAATAAATGTTGGGAACGTAAAGCTATTTTTGCTTTATTAATTTTGGATATTTTAAAATACTACTATATGTGATCGGAGCCTACTTATACTTTCTACTTCTATGAAATTAAATTTGAGTCTTGTTTTTAATTTTTGACGTGGAACTTTAGAACGACATCTAAATGTTTTGAAAACATAATACTAACAACAAGAAACAGAAGTCCTTCTAAAAAAATTGTCTACGTTTTATTAAAACCCAATTGGCAATTTATTTCGGAAACAGTTACTCGTGTTCGCATGGAGGAGATCATTGTCAAATATTAAAACCTTCATACAGACATAAAAGCAGACAATAGCAGAAACACAATTATCAAACTACTACTATCATGTAAATGCGTAAGCTGCTCTCGTTGATGCAATTTGCTAATGCTACTCCTTAGTCACAAACTAATTTAGTGACTCAGTCATCTTCAGAATTATCAACGACTAGACTACCGTCATTGGCTAGATTGCTAGTAACATTAGCTTAAATCAACAGAATATAGAATATAGGAAAAGAGTTCAACTCACGTGCCCCAGATGCTCCTGCATGGCTATCAATTCCTTGATAGTATCGTACACATTCCCAGATTTCGCACTATCGGCTCCTCGTTTCGACTCCTCATCCACCACTTCCTCGGAGTCCTCCTTTCCGTTCCGAAGGGCATTACCGATCATATCCATCACAGGAGGAGTGAAAATATGTTGGGCAGGGTTTGCAGGCCTTAGAAGAACAATTTCTTTTTGCCCCACCTGCTCGCCCGCGCTCTTCGGGAGACTTGTCGTCATTGCCGGTGAAATTGATGGCTTAGGCGTCGCTGTTGAAACTGTCGATGAGATCACTGGCTTCACTGTTGCTTCGATTCTTTCGACATGCTTCATAAATGGGAAAATCTTCCGGTCGTTGAAGTCTGTGATGGACTCATCCCTCTTTGGTAACCTTTCCTGTCGACTCCTCTTGCGGTCCCAGTTAATCCAGGTATCGTCGTATTCTGGATCGGCATCATACGAAGCATATGAAGATGAGGGATGTTGCCAGTTGGTGTAGCTGTCTTCGTCATGTGCGCTTTCTTCAGGGCGATGACCTGCAAAGGAATGTTGTCTCTCTTGCGCCAGGGATTTAAGTTGTCTTTCGTTCTCGTCTTCTACCTCAAGGTACTTGCTGCTATCATCGTTTTGGTGGTACTGATGCTGATTCTCGTATTTCCTCATATCGACGTAGCCGTCGTCCTGCGGATCATATTCGTATTCGGTTGGCATATCAGGATAATCCTCGTACTCTGGAGGGGAGTCTCTTTGGAAGTTTTGGGTGTCTTGATGGGGTTGTGGCTGTTGTTGGTGCTTCTGGGCATCTACTTCCCGGTTGTAGGCGATTAGATTTCTTAAGAAATTGTTGGTAAGGTCATCTTGTTGCCTTGAATTTTCATACCAGCCCTCCTGCTCTGCGGGAATCATTTCTCGTTGCCGTTCGCGCTCATCCTCCTGCAGCATTTCTTCGTGTAGGTCATCTAGCGGATTAGAAGGCACATCCCTGTCGTCGTAGTAACTGTAGCTAGGACCGGGAGCGTAGTAGTATGGAGATGGTTTGTACTCCCCGTGGTAGGTGGGCATCCCGTACGAGTGGTACTCATGCCGCGGATAATAGTAGTAACCATTTTCATTCACATAGGCCTGCTGTTCATAATTAGGTGAGTAATACTGCGGCTGCCGTTGTTCGTAGTACTGTTGCTGTTGCTGTTGCTGTTGCGGTTGCGGTTGCGAGTTGTAGTACGGCGATGTTGCGTAGGATGATGGCAGATAGCTACTACCAACCGCTCGATGATATCGTTTTGTTCCAAATACTGGGTAGGATAACGGCTGGCCGGGTGCTATACACCACAAAATGAATAAGGACAGTAACACTTGCATCTTGTCTAGGCTCTTCGTTTTGCTGTAACAAATAAAAAAATAAATTACAAATTAAAATACACATGTGACACATTTTGGAAAACATTTAATGCACGAAGGAAAACTCATGAATGAATCAAAATAGTAAGATGCTCAACATTTTTACGCTATGGAAAATTTCTTTACACGCCATATCAGCACTTTTGAGGAAACCATTAGTGCATAGCCTCGACCGGTGAAGTTTCTTTCGCTTTTGACCCACTTCTTGCGGTTTTCTCTTGTTTTGTTTTTCAGGGATTTTGTTTCTGCTGAAGAGAAAGGCCTTTGTGCCTTGTGCAAGCACTTTCTAATTAAGGAGAGCGAACGGGGTGTGGTATAATTTTCACGTTTCTGATTTATTTCAAACATTTTTATGACGATATCAAGTGAAGGTCTTCACTGGTAGAGATATGATTTTATTTTCTTGTAAAGGTGTGACTCCTTAAATATGAGCAGATTGAAATCGAATGGAAATGAAATCAAATAAACCGAACAACCCTATACATACATCATTTCCTCCACTTTATTTACTTTAGGGATCGTAAATGTGTATAAATTGTACATACATAAAGCTACGACAAATATAACGTAACAGCAGGCTTACAAGCATTGTGTCTTGATCCGGAGAACTTCAGAGATAAACCCAGAAAGCCGTGATATAATTTTGCGACTCCCACCCAGTAAGTATTAAGTATCTTAATGAAGTTCCCGGAAATCTGAGTAAACAATTTGGGTAAGTAACTCCCAAGCACCTTAGCTGGGAAAGAAGATTTCAATCTTAAATCGCAATATAAAACTGCGCATAACGAATACCTAAAGCCATGCCACATTATTTCATTATAAATTCAAGCCTTTTTGGAATAAATGAAAATTCAAAACTCCTCGAACAAATAATTTGCGGAAATTAAATGTTTTACGGGAGGAGTCCAAATATCGTGCGTGTTTCCCCGGGCTTTCGGTAAGTAAATATCTGAAAAACCTTTTTCATGACCTTCTTCTGTTTGTTTACGCAAAAACTGTCTACTTTCGCTGAAAACATTATTGAGCTCATCTCCAAAGGCGGATGAACGTGGTGGTACTCAGGCTTCGCGACAAGTGAAAATTGAGACGGTTAAACAAAAAATATTTTTTTTCAGTCTTACTTTCCTTTCGGGCATGGAATATTTTGAATTGATTTGCTTAGTCCTTGTGCACGTCTCATTAGCATACTGTCTGCCTCAGTGGAGGACTCGTCATAACAACGGAATTTACCACACCTACGCTGTCTCTGTTTTTCACGTTTTATTAAGCGCGAGATAATTACTTCAACTCAATAATTATAGATATAAAAATAATAGTAAGGTATCCAAGTATATTCCAATACCTAACCATACACCAATACAGACATTTACGAAAATGGCGCATTACACACATTATTATTTGTGATTGCCATTCTTGTCAGTCTAATAGTTAGTGAGAAATTTAAATATCAGAATAAAGCAAAAGAAAAGCGGCAATTTCGTTGAGGGGAGTTCAGCACCTCACATTCATAAAAAAATTCACAGAACCTGACGACTCTTACATTTTTCTGATATCGGGCCAAATACTTTCCATTACGTGTCCATTTCTTTGAAATAGCTTAAGTTTCGGTGATGTTTGGCCGTTTTTCTTTAATTTAATTTTCATTGAAAATGCCAAAGAATTTTCAGACCCCCACATCTTTGCGAAGCAAATACTTAGTGGAAATAAAAAAATATATTGGTTACCGTATTTCGGAAAGAGCAATGAAAGAGAATAAATGATTGCCGTTAATTTTAATTTTAAACAAATAATATTAAATAAATTACTTCCTTAAATATTATTTCTAATCTGCACCGCCAACCACTGGAGTACGAAGATCTTAATCTAGCGACAACAGCAGAAGAATTATTCAAAAAATTCGGACCGACCATAAAACGTAGTTGCGGTGAGATTAATATTGAATGTGGTATCTACCCGGAGAGAGTATCTATAACAATATACTCTCGCACTAGCTGAGTAACCTCGTAAATTTCTTCAAAGTGGCTAACAGCGGCAGCGCAAGTTGATCCCCTCTGTAGATCTGACCGTGTATAACTCAGTCTCAGAGAAACTTACTCATCTACCGCGAGATTTATCTAGTATACTAGTAAATACCTACTTCAAGTAGATACCAACTTCAGTTGATCTCACTACGCCTACACGGTCGGTCGATTCTTATCTACACTGCGGTCCACCAGGGACTCCTTTCAATTGTTTGTATACCTAATCCGTTAGCTGGCTAGAAATGTGACCGCATTCAATATTGGTGGGGGAGTGTAATTGCCGGGCACTTTTAAATAAGTAAAATGACAAATTGCGAATTATGTTGAAAAAAATTTAAGTTAACTTTGGTGGTGAATTGAAACATTCGAGTGCTGTGAGTGCCGGGGAATGATGTAGTGACTTTTTTAGCATACAGGAAAAATTTTGAACGACCGGTAAGTAATTGAATTGTGTTTTTCTTATTATCTGCTTCTAATTTTTTTGGATTCCTGGATTTGCTGGTTGTCTTCAATTTTTCTTATTTTTCGGATTTTTATATTCTGCAGTTAAGTGCTTGTTTTTCTGCTCCTGATTATGGGACTTAACATTTTCTAGTCAATTTAAATAATTTAATTTTTTTTATTCTGCTGCTTGTGTTTTGAGTTCTGGTGTGTTTTGTTTTAAATTTGTTTCCGCTCCCAGGTTCGAGAATTTCCGAATTATTATGTTGCTTGGGTTTTTCATTTTTGGTGTCAGGCGCTTTGGGTTTTGGCTTAGTGTTTGAGTTTTTAAATTTTCTTGCTATTTGGATTTTCGTATTCTGCTGTCAGGTGGTTTGCTTTTCTGCTTCTTGTTATTGGCCTTTACATTTTCTTGTTAAATTAATTTCTTTTTTTTACAGAACCATTTTGGTAAGTACCTTTATGTTTTTTTACCTTTTTATCCTGCTGATTGTTTTTGGGGTTCGTACAATTTCTGGTCTAGTGTTTTGTGTTAAATTTGTTTCCTCTCTCAGGTTCGAGATTTTCCGAATTTTTATGTTGCTTGGGTTTTCCATTTTTGGTGTCAGGTGCTTTTGGTGTGCTCTTATTGTTTGAGTTTTTAAATTTTCTTGCTATTTGGATTTTTGTATTCTGCTGTCAGGTGGTTTGCTTTCTGCTTCTTGTTATTGGACTTTACATTTTCTTGTCAAATTAATTTCTTTTTTTTACAGAAACAATTTGGTAAGTACCTTTATGTTTTTTACCTTTTTATTCTGCTGATTGTTTTTGGGTTCGTACAATTTCTGGTGTAGTGTTTTGTGTTAAATTTGTTTCCTCTCTCAGGTTCGAGATTTTCCGAATTTTTATGTTGCTTGGGTTTTCCATTTTTGGTGTCAGGTGCTTTTGGTGTGCTCTTATTGTTTGAGTTTTTAAATTTTCTTGCTATTTGGATTTTTGTATTCTGCTGTCAGGTGGTTTGCTTTCTGCTTCTTGTTATTGGACTTTACATTTTCTTGTCAAATTAATTTCTTTTTTTTACAGAAACAATTTGGTAAGTACCTTTATGTTTTTTACCTTTTTATTCTGCTTATTGTTTTTGGGTTCGTACAATTTCTGGTGTAGTGTTTTGTGTTAAATTTGTTTCCTCTCTCAGGTTCGAGATTTTCCGAATTTTTATGTTGCTTGGGTTTTCCATTTTTGGTGTCAGGTGCTTTTGGTGTGCTCTTATTGTTTGAGTTTTTAAATTTTCTTGCTATTTGGATTTTTGTATTCTGCTGTCAGGTGGTTTGCTTTCTGCTTCTTGTTATTGGACTTTACATTTTCTTGTCAAATTAATTTCTTTTTTTTACAGAAACAATTTGGTAAGTACCTTTATGTTTTTTACCTTTTTATTCTGCTGATTGTTTTTGGGTTCGTACAATTTCTGGTGTAGTGTTTTGTGTTAAATTTGTTTCCTCTCTCAGGTTCGAGATTTTCCGAATTTTTATGTTGCTTGGGTTTTCCATTTTTGGTGTCAGGTGCTTTTGGTGTGCTCTTATTGTTTGAGTTTTTAAATTTTCTTGCTATTTGGATTTTTGTATTCTGCTGTCAGGTGGTTTGCTTTCTGCTTCTTGTTATTGGACTTTACATTTTCTTGTCAAATTAATTTCTTTTTTTTACAGAAACAATTTGGTAAGTACCTTTATGTTTTTTTACCTTTTTATCCTGCTGATTGTTTTTGGGGTTCGTACAATTTCTGGTCTAGTGTTTTGTGTTAAATTTGTTTCCTCTCTCAGGTTCGAGATTTTCCGAATTTTTATGTTGCTTGGGTTTTCCATTTTTGGTGTCAGGTGCTTTTGGTGTGCTCTTATTGTTTGAGTTTTTAAATTTTCTTGCTATTTGGATTTTTGTATTCTGCTGTCAGGTGGTTTGCTTTCTGCTTCTTGTTATTGGACTTTACATTTTCTTGTCAAATTAATTTCTTTTTTTTACAGAAACAATTTGGTAAGTACCTTTATGTTTTTTACCTTTTTATTCTGCTGATTGTTTTTGGGTTCGTACAATTT
This sequence comes from Neoitamus cyanurus, assembly GCA_947538895.1. Lineage (NCBI taxonomy): Eukaryota > Metazoa > Arthropoda > Insecta > Diptera > Asilidae > Neoitamus > Neoitamus cyanurus. The sequence continues at coordinate 30,535,792 of OX384546.1, read as the reverse complement.
CTGGTGTAGTGTTTTGTGTTAAATTTGTTTCCTCTCTCAGGTTCGAGATTTTCCGAATTTTTATGTTGCTTGGGTTTTCCATTTTTGGTGTCAGGTGCTTTTGGTGTGCTCTTATTGTTTGAGTTTTTAAATTTTCTTGCTATTTGGATTTTTGTATTCTGCTGTCAGGTGGTTTGCTTTCTGCTTCTTGTTATTGGACTTTACATTTTCTTGTCAAATTAATTTCTTTTTTTTACAGAAACAATTTGGTAAGTACCTTTATGTTTTTTACCTTTTTATTCTGCTTATTGTTTTTGGGTTCGTACAATTTCTGGTGTAGTGTTTTGTGTTAAATTTGTTTCCTCTCTCAGGTTCGAGATTTTCCGAATTTTTATGTTGCTTGGGTTTTCCATTTTTGGTGTCAGGTGCTTTTGGTGTGCTCTTATTGTTTGAGTTTTTAAATTTTCTTGCTATTTGGATTTTTGTATTCTGCTGTCAGGTGGTTTGCTTTCTGCTTCTTGTTATTGGACTTTACATTTTCTTGTCAAATTAATTTCTTTTTTTTACAGAAACAATTTGGTAAGTACCTTTATGTTTTTTACCTTTTTATTCTGCTTATTGTTTTTGGGTTCGTACAATTTCTGGTGTAGTGTTTTGTGTTAAATTTGTTTCCTCTCTCAGGTTCGAGATTTTCCGAATTTTTATGTTGCTTGGGTTTTCCATTTTTGGTGTCAGGTGCTTTTGGTGTGCTCTTATTGTTTGAGTTTTTAAATTTTCTTGCTATTTGGATTTTTGTATTCTGCTGTCAGGTGGTTTGCTTTCTGCTTCTTGTTATTGGACTTTACATTTTCTTGTCAAATTAATTTCTTTTTTTTACAGAAACAATTTGGTAAGTACCTTTATGTTTTTTACCTTTTTATTCTGCTTATTGTTTTTGGGTTCGTACAATTTCTGGTGTAGTGTTTTGTGTTAAATTTGTTTCCTCTCTCAGGTTCGAGATTTTCCGAATTTTTATGTTGCTTGGGTTTTCCATTTTTGGTGTCAGGTGCTTTTGGTGTGCTCTTATTGTTTGAGTTTTTAAATTTTCTTGCTATTTGGATTTTTGTATTCTGCTGTCAGGTGGTTTGCTTTCTGCTTCTTGTTATTGGACTTTACATTTTCTTGTCAAATTAATTTCTTTTTTTTACAGAAACATTTTGGTAAGTACCTTTATGTTTTTTTATCTTTTCATTCTGCTGATTGTTTTTGGGTTCGTACAATTTCTGGTCTAGTGTTTTGTGTTAAATTTGTTTCCTCTCTCAGGTTCGATATTTTCCGAATTTTTATGTTGCTTGGGTTTTCCATTTTTGGTGTCAGGTGCTTTGGGTTTGTCTTAGTGTTTGAGTTTTTAAATTTTCTTGCTATTTGGATTTTCGTATTCTGCTGTCAGGTGGTTTGCTTTTCTGCTTCTTGTTATTGGCCTTTACATTTTCTTGTCAAATTAATTTCTTTTTTTTACAGAAACAATTTGGTAAGTACCTTTATGGTTTTTTACCTTTTTATTCTGCTGATTGTTTTTGGGTTCGTACAATTTCTGGTCTAGTGTTTTGTGTTAAATTTGTTTCCTCTCTCAGGTTCGATATTTTCCGAATTTTTATGTTGCTTGGGTTTTCCATTTTTGGTGTCAGGTGCTTTGGGTTTGTCTTAGTGTTTGAGTTTTTAAATTTTCTTGCTATTTGGATTTTCGTATTCTGCTGTCAGGTGGTTTGCTTTTCTGCTTCTTGTTATTGGACTTTACATTTTCTTGTCAATTTATTTTTTTTACAGAAACAATTTTGGTTCGAACGGTTCGAGATTTTCCGAATTTTTATGTTGCTTAGATGTACTCATACACCTCGACATGCCGACATCGTTTGTTAACATTTTTGCTTACCGTTAGCCAAGCCTGATAAGATATCGATAAAAGGAAGTTTTTAAATGTGCACCCTAAAGAGGATGGGTGAACAATTTCGATTTAGTAACCCTAACTCGCAAGTGACAAGTAGCAGTCGCTGGATGCGAGTTTGATGATAGTGATAAGCCAATTTAATTTTTAAACGCGAGACAGTGACACAGCGTTTGATAGGATCGACAGTCATTATGTGTTTGATAAGCCTGTATATTGTATATTTTCCCTGGTTTGAGTTAGAATATGATCTATACAGTAATAAATAGGCGTATTTTCTAGTGCGCTGAATCGAAATGCAGAACAATAATATGTATCTATCTATCAGACATACTCGTATACACCATTGTATAAATTTTGAATTTTCGGTCCGCCATTTTGAATTTAACCAAAGATGGTATTATGTTCCGTACCCTTGCCATTCAAAAATGCCACGTAGCGGTTTTTTTAATATTGAATACGCGAATTTTAATTTCACTCTTGATATCGGAGGACCAATAAGATTTAAAGACTTTTAACGTGACAGATTTCTTGTTGTGTCGACCACTTTTGGTTTAACCATATTATTATATTAGGATATATTTCAAATTCCGTTATGGACACAGGTATAAACTACAAATCTACATATTCATATGAACATACAACACTTCGAATTATATGTATAATCTCTAAAACGATACAACAACACAATTTTAATTATTACTTTGCGCAAGTCGACGTCGACCGAAACTAGAAACACTCGACAAATCGTATTCGTCCGACGTTGACTTGCGTGATTTGGCTCCTCTTATACTGAGAAAAAATATAACGGAATACAATCTTTTCACACAAAATGGCGGGTCTTGTTTAAACAAGATAACAATTTTATTCGTAGACGTGAACTACTCACGTTATCTAATTATCAGAATCGTTTGTAGAGTGTTAAAAAAATACCATACTAATACCATAAATACACTTGCGGCCAGATTTGGAATAATGCGAAACAAAGGAGTGGCATTTGAATATTATTTTATAATTTGACTAGTTAATTTTCATAGATGCATTTCGAAGTGTTTTTTTTTAATTACTTTTATAGCAAGATTATTTCAAACTTTTTATTTTATTTTAAATAAATTCAATTGGATTGGTGTGGCAGTCGTAGCCACTTTAATTTTTTTAACATCAACTAATATCGGTAAAATGTGTCATTGTAAATTTATGTTTTGTATTTTTTTCTTTATAAAAAACAGAAAACAATATGTACACAACTTTAACTGTTTTTTTAAACAAATTAAAACGAACGGAAATCTCGAGCATAATTGTGAATGGTGCTTGTGTTTGTGTGATAATTTGTTGATATTGTTTTCTGTGTTGGTATAATCAAGGTATTTCAACAAACCCTTTTTTTTGTAATTGAAAAGTTTATTATATCATTAACAAATTGCACAATTATTCAAATTATTTGCAGAGTTCTCTATAAATTGTCGAAATTTCTTTAATTTCTCTGAAATTTAAAAAAAGTTTAAAGCAAGATTTTTAGGGTTAATAAAATAGACTTTCTCTCAAATTACTATATATTGGCTCTTAATGTTTACAATTATTTATTTGCGTTGGTTTGAATATTTGTGTTTCATATAACCAAAATAAATTACGTTGAATTTTGTTGAAAATAACTCAGGCTTAGTATTTTATGTTTTTTTAATACACATATCTAACTTTATGGGAAACGCTGTGTTGTGTTGTATTATAAAAAAGGCCAACTAATGTCATGTCATATATTCCATTCTAAATTTTCGTTTAATTTTGGGCTAAAAATACATGAAATAAAATATGGCAAGAAAATAGAATTAGACGATTTAGCCTGAAGTCAAGAGACATGTATGTATGGTATCTTGCCTTGATCGGGACAAAGTTATTTTTTGTTACAGTTACCAACATAGTAGATATAATTTTAGAATTGTGATATTATTTAGGAGTTTTTTTATAAAATATAAACGGAGTAGTTCTAATCTGCAAAAACTTGTGGACGTTTTGGAAAAGAATTCTCTATTTCGATTTTTAGTTTTATTGATAAGCTACTATTTAAAAAAAAAGTTGTTTGTTTTGTAATTAAGCTAAAACAACTTCAGCGTTACAAAGGCCGCATATGGTGAATCAATTTTGTTGGTAAACTTAGCAACACTGCTAGTAAAGTAATGCGAATAATTTTTTTTTTTCGTTTAAAGGATTTTTTAGATTAGGCACTGTAGCGGAAGGAGGTATAAATGGATGCAACTTAACACTTTACATGTTTTATTCGGAAATCAAATATACTTGAGGCAGATGGATATCCTAGAGGAGGACGCTATTACAATATTGTTAGGTCAAAATTCGGATTGAAATTTTTGTTCTTAATATTTTACTTAAGCTTTGTACGCAATGTTTATATATCTTATTACGTCAAATAAGTTCCTTGCCAACTGATGTCAGCATGAAAATTGCATCACGCTCTCCTTCGAATAAAAACATAATAATAACTGACAATTGATTTTCGACACATTTGTACAATTATACCGAGACACTTTCAGTTATGGAATAACAAAAGGTGCGCCCACAACACCACGCACAAAATATCCCCAAAGCTTAACAAATACGGTAATAGAAATGTCCCCTGAACTTTTCCTCCAAAGTATCCGAAACTTGAATTTATATTTTAAGGATACCTCGAAGGAGGTGAAGAGGCACCAGGCACCAATGCACTTTCGCTGTGTGTTATTTTTAGAAATAAAAATCAATTTCCCTTTAATAAAGCATAACACAAAAATTGGCTCCATGTCTGTCATGAATCACCTATAAATGGAGACGTTCGATTTTATTATTCATCGAATTGCATCTATCCCGTTGCCCGGTGCCCCCCACTCCAGTTGGCGTTACCCTGCTGCTGTGGCCAGGTTGAAATTCTGGAGCAGGAGCAGGCGGACGGAATCATAAGTTTTAAGTCTATCTGAGGCCCGCCAGTAAATAGGTCAACCATTTATGGCCCGAGGAAGTGAAACTATATAGAGCGGAAATATACATAAAACTGCATACATTGAAAAGTTTTATTGCGAAAGTATTTGGGAGGGCGACCTAATTTTCAACAGGTCCTTCCACCGTTTCCCAAGCATATGTTTTTCGATAATTGCTGGGGCCGCGAGGGCCCCACGGCTGTGCTATAGGTAGGTGTACACTGCATAAATACGTATCGGGATACTCACCGTCGGCTGGATTAGTCCTAGATCCTGCGAACGTTTTTTTTTTCACCTCAACTCCCACGACACTGGCTTAATATCCGAAAGTACGAACTTTTGCAGATGTGCCACTATATTCACTCGCTCTTCACTTTTTTTTCTCAGTCAAGCGGTCTACGTCTGAGTCATACAGCCTCCGTGGACCTTTTTCTGTTAGTGCTTAGGGTAAACCTTCACTGCACCTTTCACTTGAAATGCGATCCCTAATTTTAATTAATTAGAAAAAAAAAACGGGAAACACAAACACTTCCGTGGGTTCAGGGAGCAAAGTCTGCTAATGCACTAGGCTCTGGTGTGGAATCACTAAGTTGGGTCTATTACCCTATGGGAGCCTTCGGAACACCTTTCGGCCTGAACTGGCTGATAGCTACAGACAGAGTAACGTTGACTGTCTGCGACGACATCCTTTTATAGATTTCTGGGACGCCATGGTATTTTCATTCATCCCGGCCCCGACTCGGGCCCCCTAAACTTTCATGATATTTCGCCCACACGTTCTGAATGAAACACCCCTCGTCCTCAGCAGCAGCGGCTTCCCCGCGCCTTGGTGCTCCTTAGGCCGCAGGACGCAGAGGGAGCCGCAGCAAAGCTGAAAGAGGGGACCATCTAGGGCTTGTAATACAAATGCAAGGAGCTGCGTGCTATGATGTCATACACAGGGATGATATTTCCTCTATACGGAAAGCTTATTCAGTTTTCCAGCTTTTCCTACTCTTCCGGCCGCGCAAAACTCCCCGACAGTCAAGAGATGTTGAGAATGCGTGGGTGCACGTTTCGGCTGTTATATTTGGATGAAAATGTGGAATCGTTGTCGTCATATCCGTCCACCACAGAGAAACATTTTCTCTTGATGGTGGTCGAACGTACATCTGGGGATTTGTGAAAGCTCCTCATACCCACCTGGAGATCCCGGTACATGCATTTTCTGTGTGACGTATCCCCAGAAAGTTTTCCTCTGCCCCAATGAGGCTGTGTAGGGGGATTGCCACAGTTGGCCTATTGATCGGCAGGCCTGTGACGTGAAACCGGCTTCCTCCTCGGTGTTGGCTCTTGTGCTCCTCAGGTTCTCGTTTAATTTCGTCCTCCGCACTTTTAGCCGTGCCACCCTTGAGTGACGGGTGCGAGGACGGGGAATTATGAGGAAAATAACCAGCAGGAGGATACGCCAACATCTAACCCCGAAATATAAGGGTACCCTGGAAAATTTGTTTGTCCAGTGCTTCCCAATAACGATATTTTGTAGCTGCCACTCGATATTTAGTATCTCGGGGAGGCGTATCTGTAATAATGGGGCGCAGCGTTGGCCCTGTCAATTTTGCGCCCCCATCGTGTTTGCCCTGCATAATAATCCAGCAGTAATCTCGCTGTTTCGCCTACTCCGCGTCGCGTCGTTCGGCCCTAAAAGATGTGGGGGATTTTGAGGAACGGCATCAGCGATTCGGTAGGTACGGCGCTGCAGGCACCACTCGAGCTCTGAATGGACTCGCTGTTGGCAGCAGATGGATGACAATAATATAATCTGCCCGGGAAAAGTCGTGGCGCTGGTGTGGGCTCCAATGAGCCCCCGCGTGGTTTCGTTTCGCTGAAAAAAGCGCTACACCACCAACAACAAGAAAGGGGTGGGCGACGAAAATAGCTACCCGACGTCCTTGCGGATTATTAAGACAAAGTTATGCGTTCTCCTTTTGACCTGTTGCATAGCAGCGCTGCCTGGGGAGGTTATTGGGATATCCTTCTGCGGCTTCCCTGGCCTATTTTGAGCGTTGTCGTTTCATTTTACTTCCTCGTTGGACTTTTAGTTAATGGCGTGTTTTTTATATCCTGTTCTCTACCACCGACTGCTAGGCACTACTCTATGTGGGTGGAAGTCGCACAGGAAACTCCTGCGGCGCACTCTTGTTTGAGCACTGCGCTATTTGAAATATTTCGGAGCTAAAAATACTTCAAAGGGAATGCGAAATTTATCCAATTTGCTGCTCCATGACAAACCTAAAGGCGATAGCTAGCTTTTGCGTTGAATACGCGCATATCATGTGTTGTGCTGTGGATTCCAGGAAAATGCCAGGTTATCTGTCCTAAACGGTTTGAGCTTAGATCTTTGCCGCTTGTGTTACTGCGTCTTTTCATATTTAGATACTCTCTGTTTCGCACGAATGAGTGGGGCTATAAACATGCTTTCTGGCTTACCAGGTGTTACAGCGATTGAACTTCCGTCACGATTTTGGCATGTTGCTATACTGCTTTTCTGTAGACGTTTCTTATACAGTTGCCAGCCATAGGTAGTCAAATCCTCAAGGAGTGTGTATTATTCGATTTTAAGATAACGAGTGTTTTCATATAAAGATAAAACTGACTGCGATGGAACGAAAAGTTTCTTAATTTTTTTGATATGGTCCAGTGTTTGCTCAACCTTTGTTTTTTATTATTAAGTTAGATTTAGTTAATATGAAAGTAAAATCCTAATATCAGTTGTTCAGTCGGACTAAAATATTTAGATAATTTTAAAGGAACATTTAACACTACCACCAAGAATAAAATCAGTTTTTTCTGTATAATTTATTTGGAATCAGTTTGAGATAAATTACTGAACCGGTAAATTGTATACACTTTATTTGCTAAAGTCAAACTTGCCTAAATCAATCAATAAGAAACCATGTCGCTCAGAATTTTCCATACGTTCGCAGGCTTAGCAAAAGTAAAGTTCAAGTTTAGCAAAGAAACTTGCACACATTCGGCAATCGGCATTCGGCATACATTAGCATGCAAGATTGGTTGCGGAAGATTTCAGACATTTTTGCAACGGGAACATGAATTAAATAAGGTAAATTTCCCAAACAATGTTTTGTTTATCAAAACTGAGTTCTCGAGATGAATGAAAATACAATCGTACGTGGAAATCTTTCGTGTATGTATGTAGCTTAAATAATTGTTTTTATAATATTACATCGAAAAATATTATAAGATTTTGTTTGTTTACGTCTTCTGACGCGAATATTGCTGTTTCCCTGAAGTGAAACACTTAAGAAAAACAATTCAGCAGTTAATATATTCAGCAGACTTAAAAAAGAGCAGTAATCATTTCGATACAACTGATGCTTTTGTTTATTCTGTATGAGATCGACAACGCCAATCTTTGTGAATTTATTAGTATTTACTAAAGAGTTTTTCCATGTGTGTATGTGTCATTAGCCCGCCGCGCGTCCGTTTAAACAGCAACCGAACTACCCAATCGATCAGGCTCCTACAATCTAACAACGCAATTTATTAATTCCTCGATTTAATGGTTTTATTTATGGAAAACTGGCTTTTGGAAACTTGATCAATGATCCCATGGGCAATTTTAAGAAAATGCTTTAGTCACATAATCTTTAACAAGATCTTTAACTTCAGACACCCTTGTAGGACGGGTATTATTAATCTATGATCTATTAAATGTATGTATGTATATGAGGACGAGAATATTGTTCACCTTTTGTGTGCATGTCCGTTCTACAATAATGCCAGAACCGCTTTATTCGGGAACCATCATGTAGATCCCAAGGATCTACATAAACTCACGCTGCCCACCATTTTGAGCTTTGTTAGAAGAACTGGTCGTCGAACGGCTCAATCTGGGCACCGAGATTAACTCAGATGTCAGTCTCTCTTCTCGAGATTTGTACAATAGACCTTCGGTCTAAGTGCAGGGTTTATCTACCCGCCTCATGATAATCTACATCTACATCTACATGTATGTATATACAAATGAAAGTGCGTATGCTTGCTTGTTTCTTACTCAATCACGCCTAAACGGTTGCTTCGATAGATTTCATATTTTCACACAAGCTATTTGTTGATTTTATGAAATTTAATATGAAGACGTGTTTGGGGTCACAGATTTCAAATCTATCGAAATGCAAGATGGCGGACCCAAAATGGCTGCCGAAAAAGTCAAACTTTAAGGGGTTGTCATAAAACTCATCACTAGGGCGTTTCTAGAGATTAGGGATAGGCTGATTTCGAACCTGTTAAAAATTCTCAAAGTCAAATCCAATGTGGCGACAGAAAGTTCTCCACTTTTTAGCAATTGCAATCAAAATGAATATTATGATGACTAAGGGGATATGGATTTGAAACTTTCTGGAGCCAAATATCCCACGGAATGCCCCTTCAGACAAAAACAGATAAAATTTGCAGCAAATAAATAATCCAAAAACCAGTACCTACTTGTATATAAAGTTTTTGAATTTGAATAACAAACTCTTGTACTGCTTTTATGAATCAAGCAAAATCTCTTTAGGAAGAACTGTATGCATACGAGATCCTCACCTACTGTGAGATGCAAGTCCTCCCACATAATTTTTGCTCCGTGCACATTCTTCTATTATTTCAAATATTTACCCAGACATGTTATATCTGTCGTGAAGTAGTTAGAGTATACCCGCAGCCGCTATGGAGTCCCTGCGAATTTTAAAAACAAACAAAGTCTCTATTTACCAAGAATATAATGTGAGATTCTTAGCAATCGCGAATGTGCCTGTCCACGAAAAGTATATATCCAGCCCATTCCGCTATTATTCTCGTATTTCGTCAGGCAAGTTCAGCCGACATAACTAAAACGATGATTGCGGTTCAACTAGGAATGCTATGACTTTTAAAGCAAATTCCCAATTCCTATTATTTCTAATTAGGTATATATAAAATATGAAGCATGTGCGTTCACAAATAAAAAAATAAAAGCAAAAGGCAATGTTCGTCAGGCACAACCAATCAAACCAATCATCCCTCCAAGGATGTCAGGCCCACCTACGCGGCAGGCAATTATTCCCTTTTCCCCAAGGTTAAGGCCCTCCAGAAGAGAGAAACAAACCACGACCAATTTCTTCAATTTTCCGCAGTCAAGAGGCAGTCATCAATGTGTCAATCGAAAAGATCAAATTCCCCTCCACTGGCACTTCTTTTTATTTTTATATTTGGCCGCCGAAAACCTCTTAAGAACCAATTCAACGTGACAACATTAAAATAATGGGAAATCATTCGTTCCGCTCCCTCTTTCCGTGGCCATGTCGTCTTCTTATCAACATGCAAGGCGTCAAGGATGCGCAGCCTGTACGCGAGAATTTTTGTGAATTTTTCGGCAACATATGTCAGTACAAAACGCTTTTATTTACCATTAAGGCAGCAAAAGCTCCTCCGCATTAGAATATTAGGGAAGCGCCTAATGGCGGTGAAACTTGCAAGGGCCCATTACGCCTTAAAAGTTTTTTTATAAAACAAAAATTGCGTACTGAGGAGTCGCGGAGCTTGCCGCCCACCAGCCCCTGATCAGCCCACATGCCCTGCTGGTGCTGGCTTGCCCCGCTGCGCGCTGCCCGCGCCCAGCATTTGGACAACTTGTGCGCGTATATGCTATACGTATACCTGCCTAGGGCTCCCGGAGCTAAAAATAACTTTCTGCTGAGTTTGGGGCTCTTCGGGCGATGAAGGCATTTTCATGTTACTACCTTTATAGAATTCGATCCGATTCTACCAGCACTATGATATCCTGCAGGTACGATTGTATTTGTTGGGTCCGTTGTGGGCGCCTCGGGCCCAAGGAATACATCCAAACGTTGGGAGCTTTCCAGAGGTGGTGAGGAAACTATTACGGGAAACTTGCGTGGTTCGCTGCCCGGAATGACGTAGCATGCGCCAGTTCTACCCCTTAGAATCGATCCTTGCTCCTTTCCGCTCACCGCCCCCGCAGGCCATATAGCCAAGAATTTCATTCACAAAAGTTCCTCCCTAGTGGAAAATTGAGCGCGACTAGGCTTGATTTTCGGCGGAGGTGCGGTGGGATGCGTGCAATTACCTATTCGCGGATGCCGCTGCTACACTAACCAACACTGGTACGACTCAGTAGGACTTTAACTACTGAAAAAACCGCAAATTTGAATGCTTTTTGCCGGACCCATTTCCCAATTGAGCCGCAGAGGTGTATTTTTGGAAAAGGGGAATCACTTTAGCGCTTTTTGCCTTTTGTGTGCCTACACATTGGACTGTATTGGTAGGCCTAATGTGAGCTTGGCGCCAAACTAATAAATTACCATATCTGGTCGCTACAAAGCTCTCCTTAAGGGCTTCTCGCTTGAATTAAGCCTGTAATGCACGACTTAACGCCGGAAGTCCTTGCAATCCTTGTTCGCACATCTTAGGAAAGTCAAAACTGGCAAAGGGATGTTATATGAGTACAGTCCACGATTGTTGACATTAGTTATTCAGGCGAATGTCGCAGGAGACCTTCTTTCCCACATGAAAAAAAAAAAGGAAAATACAATATACCTACAACAGATTTCTGCTGCGTAGTTTTGTATACAAACACCGGCGGGTCTTTGGTTGAGGTAGGGATTTCCGGCCGTGACTGTGCTTTAGCTTTAACTTATACGCATGAACTCATTCATTACTTGCAGGTTTTTGCGGAGATCTAAACGAAATTTCCAGGATATATTTGAGGATAAGCATTTGTTTGCCATTATAATTTGACCTTAAGGGGCTTATTTCCTTATATGTTATGCGTATCTGTTTATATGTCTTCAGTTTGACTTTATCATTCGAGACTTTAAGTTCAAATTTAAATCACATTAATCTTTTTTGCATATACCAAAAGCGGGACTATTTAGAAATATAGAAGTTAGCTGGGAACCTGATTATAGAAGTCAGTTGGACCACCCTATTTAGCTAGCTCGCAATTACACTCAACGAAACTAATGCAACACATTTTACATATAATATCATCCTTGACGAGAGTTAAAGCGCGTTATCTTATTACCGTCCAGTTTCCCCACTGTCATTTCCCGACACCATTTTCCCGACAATCATTCCTGACAAACTATTTTCCCAAAAATACTTATCACGACAAATTCTTTGTCGCCAGGTATTTTCCCGAATCCCGACATTCTTTTCAGTCAATAGATATTTTGTAAAAGGCAAATTTCAGTCTGTAGATATTTTGTAAAAGGCAAAAGTGTTGTTGGAAAAGAGTTGCCGGGAAAATAGTTTGTCGGGAAAGTGACCGGGTACCCCTATATCCAGTTTACTTCTATTAAGTCATACTTTCCATTTATTGAAACTTCCATCAAGTTATCTTTTGTAGTTTTCACGCCAACTCGTAACGAATATACAAAAATATTTCTTGATGGACGATGAGAATTACTGTATGAATACTGGGCGTAAAACCAATATAAATGAAATCTGTTGGTATGAATACTAATAGTACTCTGTGCCTAAATAACATCTACATGTATTTCATCTTCATCATCGCTGCGGTTGTGGAGAAATGAAAACGAAAATTGGATAAAATAAAAGACATGAAATATTAACATTTATATTACATAAACATTTTAATATGGTTGTATTAATACTTTATTACCATTCTCTTACTTTAACATATTAATGCTTAATGACTTAACTTTACATTTCTTTTTATTGTGCTTGCAGCAGCACTATGATGAAATTTCGGAAAATGAAAGGTAGAACCAAAATCCTCAGTGTTTCACCGAAATTATCTACTGTGACTGTTACCATATGTAATTACTAATTTCTAAATAAGTTATCACGCGTTTTAAAAGTATTTTTCTCTTCACCACCGTCTGTTTCGAAACTTTTTATACCGCCAGGAATCCGAATATTGTGTAAACGTAAACTTCACAGGCCCTAAAGCATTTTAAATTGGCTACTACGTAGAGATTACATTATAGTTCACTTCAATAGATCTACTCTTCGTTATTAATATTATATTCGGTGTGGAGTAGTTTGGTAAGCACGCTGCGGAAGTGGACAATAGATCTGAAAAACTCGAACAGAAACCGGATCCCTTGTTCGACTTCTTAGTCAAGTCAAGTCACAAGTATGTCGGTCGACACCCTACGGGTAAAACGAAATGAGCGCTTGTGGGCATGACGCCACAATTGAAGAAAACCAATAAAAAATTTTTCTATTGACACCCACTCAGCTGTTAAATCCTTCAGTGCGAGGGTATCACTTAATTGCAATCTCCGAACAATGAAAGCCCACAACCACAAGACTGGACATTATTTGCAGCATAGTTAAATAAGACACAAATCGCATCCTCGACCCATCCGCCCACACTCCAACCGTCCGCGTCCGAGGAAGATTTTCATTGAGCAACACTTTGTGCCACTTAGTTGCCCGCGGGCCGCGGCGGCTATTGGAACAGTGCGCTCCAAAATCATTCATGTATAGCATCCAAGCCAAGTAGTATTGCTCCTCCCTGTCTTGATGAGTTCTTCTATAACTTGACTCCCACAGGCCACAAGCGCCTTTCTTAACCGCCACTCAAGGAATTTCCAGTCAATGGGGACTTCGTGCGTGGGAGTCAACTATATGCAGATATTTTTGTGTGTGGCGTCCTTTAGTGTTCGCCGCTGGGATATTTTATTCAAAATGGCATTTTTATTCAGGACGCATTTGGGCGCTGAACGTTTATTTTAATGCGAAAACTCCATGCCGCCAGGATGACAGTATTATTGATAACGGCACCCACACAAGTCAATGGACAACTTGCTGTCATTGACTTTAGGATGAAGGATCATATCCTGTGATGCGGCGATGGATGTCGGTTTTATAGGGTTGAGCTTGGCTAAGTTTTTGATACATTTGCAATTTTCCTCTTTTATCATTTCCCGGCTTTTGTGCTTGCTTGCTTATTTCGTACTTGTTGAACAAAAATAAATTTGTTGAATTTGATCCATTCGAATTCCACACCAAAGTTGAAAAAATGCCGTTCGGTCAAGTTTTTTAAAAATGGTTTTCCAAAAACCATTAGTTTGGCCGCTGTTGGTCCTTAAAGTCTCAAAATTAATTTATTTGTTTTCTTTTAGTTTTCACAATTATAACGAAATGAAGTATTTTTTTTTAATTAAGACGATTCATAGATATTTTCAAAAATCGCGGAATCGTCTAAATTTTTTACCCGACAACGGAAGGGTTATGCGTTTATCAGTCTATGTATGTTTGATTGTCTAGAAGTTACGGCTTAGAGCCCAACTGGATTAACCGATTTGGATAATTGAGTGGTCGTTAGAATCGTATTAATACTCTGGGTGTCATAGGCAAAATAATGTTGAAAAAAAGGGAAAATGGCGGTCGCCATAAGACAAAATGTCTGACAATAAAAAACAAATTTTACCAAATATTATTAATATGGGTATCAAATGAAAGCGTTGGATGAGCTAAATACAGTAAACTATGTGACGTTGTTCTCAATCTAATATGTGGGGCGCAACTGACCCGAGTCTGTGTCACGCGAAATTTACACAGTGAAACGCTTGGTGCAAATAAGCGCTGCCTAATAATAAATATAGTTTTTATTTTTTGTGTAGTGAAATAATACAACTTTCATTTGAATTTTCTCGAAGCTGAGTGCTTTAGTTTTAAAAAATCAATCACAAACATTTCCAGGAGTTTCAGTGGTGTTCTTTTACTGGAGCTGTATATTGAACTTGATTAGTCGGTAGTCGATTTAAAACACAATAAGTATTTCAAAAATATTTGCGTAGAAGCTCTGAAATAATTTTATGGATTGAAAAATTTGAATTTACCGAAATAAGGTTATCGAATTGAAGATTTTAAATTATAATAAGCCTCTTAAATGGCGTCATGATCTATCAGTAGCTGTGCAAACCAATCGAAAAGTTACACAAACTCAATTTGTATTGGCTTTGAGCACACAGTAGTTGACGCAAGATTTACTTTCTCTCATCCTTCCTTAAGCATTTACTTTACCCGAAAATGTAAACAAAAAGATTTTCTCTTTGCTGAGGATCTAGCTCCTTCTGAAGTCCCTTTGAAACTTTAATGCGGTTCAATTAGCAACGGACCAGCTTAGGACCGAAAGGCCCTATGCCCAGAACCATAGAACGCGACACTAATTAATTTCGATGGAAAAGTTGTAAACAAATCACTGTTTTCGCCGAAGTCTTATTAAATTTTTACGTCAATTGCCTGTTTGAATATTCCGTGGGCGCATCCAGTAAAGGATAAGATTACGACCTTTAGGGAAAGCTTCCCCGAAAACCAAATTGCGGAGTAGAGAAAGGAAAATAAAGGAACAACAGCAGCGTCTGAGTCTTTTCTCAAGTGAGGAGAGGGCGCGCTAAAATTTTCTCAAAAACTTCCCAAAAGAGCCTTGCCCGACCTCCTCAGTTTTCATGTTTTTAATGCATGACCATGTACTGGGGCAAGGACAAAGCTCTGACGTCATTGCTTCGGCTTCGCATCCTTCTCTCTGGACTATTTCGTCGAGGCAGATAATGTACAATATGTTGTATCTGTATGGGACAGTGCAATGGGGGCATTTTCGGGGACATATTGTTGAACACATTTCGTGATTGCTCCCTGGACAGTTAAGTTATGTGCACTAAAGGAAAAAGAATCATTTAATCGCTCTGCCCCATGTGAGCCTCAAAAATTTATAGTCAAATTTTGGGATGGATACTGCTGGCCTGGTCCAGCCATGAAACACATGCAGTGAAGGACGACGCAAAGATATACCCCGTTGAAGCTTTGGCCTTGCCAGTGGGGACTAATGTTCACCTAACATTAAAACAATTCCGCAAAAGCTCCCGGTTCCACATATTTTTTCACACGTATTTTTTTTATCCGTACAGTAGGTACCCGTCCCATTATCATCCCAACCATAAGAAATGGGTTGTCGGAGTTCAAGGATTTTATGGATTGTTGTTGAAAATTCGAGGGAAACCCAATACTGCCGTCAACCCTTCAACGCACATCAAATCAACCTCGTGTTGATTGACATGAGCGCGATTAATCATTTGATTCGACAAACACAAAAAGCACTTGAGCGATATGAAGGGCATCTATCACATAGAAATATTGCTGCCAAAAAAGGCGACGTATTTCCTATTAATGATGTAAACGCGCGACTATTTTTATCCCTCCAGTAATTACGGCTTATTCCAATGAAGTATTATTGATAGCCGCAAATAGCAGCTATAATGGGCAGGTGCCCGCATCATCACACCCCCCACCCACCTCGGGTATTATTATACATCGGTTTCTTGGAACTCTGACCACATGCTCGGTATCATTGCACTCAATTTCTACCTACAGTCGATGGTTTCGATTGCTTTGGGGAAATTTCCCTCAATTGCTTTGAGGTGCCTGTGGAAGGCAAAAGCAACAGGAGCTTATACTGTTCGCATTAATGATTTACCAATTTATCCAAGTCCCATTGTCGACCACCCTGTAATTTGGTGTAATTAACGCCCAACACCGACTTATCCATCAATTTCGGCCTGACGTCAATCTGTAGATAGTGAACGCCTCGACAGACCCAGAGCTCTAGGAGTTACGTAAGATATCAACAGATTCCTCAGTGGGATCCCGGGCTAAGGTCTACTTATCACAACCTGTTGCTGGTAGCCAATTTTCCTCGTAAGTCACTAAGGACGAGTTAATTGCGGTGGGTCTACTCCGGGCTCCGGATGTCTATGGAGGCCCAATGATATCCGGCGTGATACCCATTCTCAGCTGGTATGCTAAACAACTTGTTATTCCCTTGTAATCGGGTGGACGTAATCACTTTGCTGACGTCAATCGAATGGGAACCGGAGCGCCTGTCGAATCAATTTGGGCCCCCACTTTCGGTCCGCTGTTACCTTTTTGATAAGGGATAATGGGATTTTAGCTTGTTTCATCGACGTGGAATGTAAACATTTTTTGTGGCTTACTTTGAATATTGTGAAATACTTTGAGTACCGGTAGCCAGGAAAGGGCATACTAGGTTTTATCGCAAAGCCTCACCTACTCTTACTTTTCTTGTCACTGAATTTATTAAGAGATTAGGTATACCGATTTGTGGTCGATTAAAGCGATTAAAGTTCAGTTTAAGGGCAACCCTCCAGGGTGAACATTTTTAGCCTGTTCGTTTGCAGAGTATTTAGTTCAAAATTTCTGAATCGATCGAAGGTAGCTACAAGGTATGGGTTAGGTTGTTGTGGCTATCCCCGGTCATCGAAAGACAGAATTAGGCCAGTTTTGGCTGGAGCTGAAAATATTGGAATATTCGACACATTCGGATTTTTTGAGTGCTTTGATCTATCGGGATCAATCATGGAAATATATCAATGGAAAATCATTGAAAAAATAAGAGGAAAGTTTTTTTTAAAAAGGATCTTTACAAAAAGAAAAAATATAAAACAAATGAAGTCAGAGCAAATTTTTACGCACAATCTCCTCCCCCACTCTCGCATGCTCACACACACACACACACACACACACACACACACACACACACACACACACACACACACACACACACACACACACACACACACATACACCACACACACACACACACACAGAGAGGAAATTCTAAACATCAATTATTTTACATATGTATCCATACCACACAAAAATAGCCGTAGTTTAAAAACTGTCAATTTTTAAGACTTGGTCCGATGCAGACAAATTAGCCAGATTGACCGGAAATCACTTTTCCAGACAAAGTGTGCCGGGTCCTTTAAAAAAATTTGTCCGGAGCATATCAACTGTGGTACAATCCATTTTGGCACTGATCATTTGTATGAATTTATTATTTTGTTTTGTTAAAGTAAAAGATTAAATTATCAGACAATGAAACTATAGGAAAGCCTCAAAACACTGGAGGTGAGAAATCGATGTGTGAAGCACATAACGGTTCCATATAAAAGTCAAAACATAGAGCAAGGGAAAGTCTGTTCAAGTTGTAATGATGATGACATGAGTGAAGGGCGGAAATGAATTTAGTCACAAAATAAGAAAACTCATATGACAGCGATAATGTAATAATAGCATGTGAGAGAGGACGGTACTTTCTAGAAAATCTTAAAGAATATCCAGCAAAGTTTCGATACGACAAGCCTTAACCGCACACGTCCGGTTAATTACTTTCGCTGCGGAGCGGAGGGCTGAAGTTCTTGTTAGAGCCATCATATTTCTCCTGGGAAATTGACATTCACATCGTGCCCAGCTCCACCGCAACAATACATTTTGTCCATCGTCGGAGTGATGGACACTGGCGGCGCGGTGTCGACAGCGGCAATCTGGGGAAGTCGTGGTGTGGTGGCTTCCAGTTATCTCAATTACTTGTGCCATTTAATAGAAGGATGAACCCCCGGCAACAAGTTGTCCTTGCTGTCGCTAGGGAGCCCAATTTCACAAGGTGATTTTGCTCAAAAAATAATTTCCCCGATATTTGCTTACGCAGGGCTGGGGATTGTGCGAAAAGTACACAAAATGCAAATTAGCTGTCGTCTTCAGGCCGCTTCAGGTTTGTTACCCTTCAGCCTTGCGGCACTCTGGCGGGGCTAATTATAGAATTAGCGAATAGCTGCTGGGCCCGCCCGCCAACTCACCAACTTCAGCTCATTTGTTTGCTGTTAACATTCGGGCAAGGTTGTTAGCGGTGTTCCCCCTTTTTGGGGGCCCCCTAGATCAGCTGTTGCATGAGCTTATTTCACCCGACAAGAGTGATGCATTTAAATGAGGTTTTATGCAAATACCGCCCTTGGTGGGACCCCAACAACCAGACCCCCAGACCAGTGCGCTTGTTCTTCTCGGCATTATCCTGGAGCGTAGACGGACTCCTTTTATGATTATCTCGGACATTTATAGACGTTTTAAAAAAACAAATTGAAACGCGGATGGCAATAACAAATACCAGGCCCCTCGCGTGCATGACGAGCCAAGGATGTGCAGTTCCCCCGGGCTGATGGGTTCAATAAAAACTTGTCGTCGGAGTATAAAATCCAGCTCCTCGCTTGTGCTTTCATTTGTCCTATAATGTGGCTATTAAAATTTGTTATGACATCGTACCCGCAGACGGGAGATATTTTACTATATTGACTATTGCTCTGAAAGGGGGAACACGTGCAGTCACCGAGAGGAGTTATGAGTCCTTTTGGGTTTACGTTCTAGGTAACAGGATGCGGCTAATAAAACAAATCAGTGTACTATTGGTGCCATAAGGCAATACTAGTATGTATGTACGACGTACGTATTTTAGGGGAATTACTGTTCAGGCAGTTAAATCCGGGAGTTTGAGTACAGTCCACGCTTTGTATTGATACTTTTGATGACTAGGTATGGGACCATCTAAGACCTTATGGTAAGGCTGAGTGATATTTGCTATGTTGCTCCCCAGCGAGAAAAATGTCAAACTATTTCCAAGAGCAACGAGTTAGAAGCACTCAATACAAAAGTCACAGTGAGAAAATACGTTGAGCAGTTGGGGTTGAAGGGAAGTCGGTGTGAACTTCGTCAAATGCGTAAAATCATTAACACTAATATCACAATGAAAATCCAGGAAGGCAGTACTAAAAAAGCCACCATAGAGATTATCAATCAATTGAGGATCACCAGTATTCTGAAAACCACGGTTGAAATGAATTCGAAGTATTAGCCCTAGAAATATGCGTAAAACATAGTGATAGGATGCCATAAAAAAAAGTTCACAGCCTCATTTGCGTCATGGTCACTTAAAACATCTGTCCAGTCACATTTTCGAAATCCAGGCCGGGATTCCAGAAGGAAGTGTGACAGGGCCAATCCTGTATACTATTTTCACGTCTGACCTGCCGATCTCTCGATAACCGTTGCGACTTATGCTGACGATGGATGTCAAACCAGGTCGATATCAAACGATATCGCGCACGATTTGAACATACACGCTTGTCTTTGAAAATGTGTTACACGTGTAACGCGCGTTTCTTTAATCTATGTATTATATATAAAAGAAAGTCGTGTTAGTTACACTATTTATAACTCAAGAACGGCTGAACCGATTTGGCTGAAAATTGGTGGGGAGGTAGCTTAGAAACAGGAGACGGACATAGGACTTTTTATCCCGTTCGCCCGCGTTCCCGTCGCGTCCAGTAAGAAGAAGAGAAAATTTATTGTAAAAATTCATAATTATACCATTAGTAATGTCTTATGGATATCGTTGGAAAGGGAAGGTAGTGTAGAATGTGTTGGTGAAAGAAAGGTTGGTTAAAAGTGTGAAATGTGGGATTTATTGGTGAGAACGTGTTTTTGTTGTGGGGGAGGGGTGGATCTGATACCCCCTGAAGTGTATCTCAGAGGTAGGAAGAAGAGGCACTATTAGAAATTGGGTCGGGTTGGTGAAAGTTGGTGAAAATATTGAAAAATTGGTTTTTTCGGTGGGTGCCGACAAAATTGAAACGGCTGTGGAAGAAAAGTGTATGCATGAATTGGAATAATTTTTCCACCAATCGATAGCTAAGGAAGCAGAGTAATCTATATATATTGAAATGAATCCCTATTTCTCTTGATCACGCCATCACGTGTGAACGGCTGGACCGATTTCGCTAATTTTTTTTGTTGTGTTTGTTATTGTCAGGAGGTTCTTATGAAAGAAAAAATTAAAAATATTACGCTGAAAATTAGGAAATTATGTTTTTGGTTTGGGTTTTTGGGGTCACTGATTTTGAATCTGTCATCAACATTTTGGAAATAAAGATGCTGGATCAATATGGCGACCGAAAAGTTAAACTTCAAGGGATTTCCCTGAAAATCCGCGCTTGGGGATTTTCGGGATCACTGATTTCGAATATGTTATTCAAATTTCCAAATTTGAAACCACCCCCCACCCCGCTGGGAGATATAGGAGAGGGGGTGCAATAAGGAGGTGGTGTAAAATGAAGAAAACTAAATTTAATAATACTTTACAGTTTACAGTTAAAAAAGTATTAGGAATAGGTGAAAGTGATGTATGGGGTGTATTGTGTACGAATTTATGGTAGATTTAATGAGACCACCCCCACCCCGCTGGGTCACATAGGAGAGGTGGTTGTGCAGTAGGGAGGCGTTGTAAAATTAAGGAATACAAATTTAATAGTATCCCGGGAAACGCCGGGTCCGGGCAAGCTGGTTTATATATTTTTCAAATTTCATTAGAGCCGACCCGACCAATCCGCAATCGCGCCCTCTAACTCACTGAACTCCGTCCCGAGGCATTGCCCGCATTATCTTCCTTGTCAAGATAAGTAGTGATTCAAAAATTATATGAATTGAACCGGCAGTATTTATCATTTTCTGTACAACGGGCTTTTGTGTACAATTTCACTTCAACCGTTACAAACTAAATAAAAACATTTAGTTTTCATATAACCTTCAAAAGTGGGTCAATCGTAAAAATACTTACAATATGTCTTGTAATAACATTTATGTCAATAAAACTTGTTTCCTTCTACACAATAAAAATCAATACGCAAAGCAGCAAAATGTGAACTTTTCATTTATCCTGTATAAAAATAGAGCAAAAGAATGAAGCGGTAAAAGGAAAACCACATTTCAAAGGCACAACATTCTTAGAAACCATTGCAATAATATTTCAACTTCTCGTAGCACTTAGAAGGCGAAGTGTAACGAAGTCGTAACTCAAATCATGCCGAGGGCATTTTTCGCAACTTGGACAGATGAAAAGAAATATGCAAATAAGCGCAGTAAAGTTTCTCCAGTAACGCAGGACGGATAGAGATGCGGCTCAAGAAGCTTTTGCGGAGCACGATGTTCATTCGAATTAACATACATTTTCTATGGGAGCCTGCTAACGTTGGGGATGCTGCCAGAACCCTGGCACTCATTCAAAACACCCAGCGACATCGAGCAGAAGGGTTTAATCCGGCCGGGAAATTTCCATAGCATGCTAGCTTTCACGACTGGTTGCGGTTTAATTTGAAAATCCTTGGGCGGCTCCAGCTCCACTATGTAGTTAGTTCGCTCCTATTCCAAAAATAGCTTAAAAAAATTACTTTCCGGGACGCAAAGCAATCTGAACGTATTTGCATTCATTTGTTGTGGTCATGAAAGTTTTCGAGGAGATTACCCCAGAAGTAAGGGAAAATTTGGAAAATGGTTTGGTGGTCATTCTGTCAGTCCGTCAGAACGATGGCTTGGAGCAACTTGTAGCTAAGCAAATCCAAGCCCAAGGTCGACACCCACGAATATTTTGAGGATATGTCTCACCTGTAAGAATTCTCTTCTGCAGGCAATCATTTTTCTGAAGGACAAGGGAAATTCGCTGAGGAAACATGTTTTTTTATTCAAATGTTGACGATTAATTTGGGAGTCTTGACGCTGAGCCCTTTGGATCCTGGCTATTTCAGAATTCAGAACTTGTTCCACGCCCACGCCTCAACCGGGCTCAAACGTTTTCTCTTTGGCAGATACAATTTATCAGAGAAATTGGAAATGGATGGAATCGTCCTTATCTGATTCATTACAGATCCCATTGCTATTTCCTTGGGAAAGAAAGGTTATTTTGCACGCCTACGATAACCGAGCACCCCCTTCGAATTCGACAGGGCTTTAAAGTGTTGTTTTTCTATTATGCCCCGCAGGGAAATTACGACAACAGCATTTTACCTGTCTAAGGCGCTTCTCTCTATTGTACTTATAATATATGATAATTAGTGCAAGGTAAGTTAATTTCTCTAAAATCAGGAAGTGACGTTGCCAAACTCTTCTATGGTAAGACAGTGTTGTAAATCACAAATACCCGAAACTTTAAGCAGTTTTGGTTTCAGCAAGATTTTCTAATTGGCACATATTTTTTGGAGATTTATTAGTAGGGACATATTTTATTCATTTCGGTTTTTGTTTATACTAGCTGACCAGTGCAAAAATTTCACACAGTATCGGTCAGCTAGTATGTTTAATTGTAAAACATTTAAAACGTATATATTAAAAAATTAAAGACATTGGCTTTGTCAGATGTGATTTCTTTTCCAGCTTCTTTAGTGTTTGCAAGCATATTTCGAGGGCGGCCAATAAGAGTTGAAGGAAGAATAACAAAAATCCCCTCAAATTAATTATTTAGTTATAATTTTGAAGATCACGTTCCACGCTAATGAGGAAAAATAAACAAATAGTTTAAAATTAATGTTTTCGTTAAACACCTTTATTTTACAAACATTTCATAAAAACCGTATTTGCATGGCAAATGTAGGATGGTTGCGCCATCTCTGGAAAATCAGTTTAACTAACATGTTCGTCAGCTGTCGGTTGGAGTTGTTTACTTTACTCATATATCATCTATAGCTGGATTACACTTGCGTATAGGTTGTAAGAAAGTGAGCAACTCCAACTAACGGCTGCATGCATGTTGGTTATAGTATATTACGATACAAGGGCGGTAAGTAGCCGATTGCCCACGATGGCGGTGTTGACGCACGAGCGAAGCGAGTGCGTTAACAGCCATCATGGGCACTCGGCTACTTACCGCCCGAGTTACGTATGCTACTTTTCAGCACGAGTGCGGGGTAAGTAGTAGGTACCTTACCGCACATGTTTCCATTCGGTAACTCATAAATTAACCACGGTGCCCTCAGTAGCCGATTGCCCACGATGGCGGTGTTACACGCACGAGCGAAGCGAGTGCGTTAATAGTCATCGTGGGTAATCGGCTACTTACCGCACCGTGGTTAATTGATGATTTACCGCATGGAAACCCGTGCGGTAAGGTACCACTTACCCCGCACGTGTGCTGAAAAAGAGATTTTCAATAGATGGCACTTTCCACATTTAATTTGCAAATACGGTTTTTATGAAATGTTTTTAAAATTAAAACGCGGGTTTTCGAATTAGAAAAGAATGTTATGAACCATATATAAAAATATTTTAAATTGAAAAATACTTCAATGCGAATTAAAAAAAAATTAAAAAGCCGCATCTTGTAGAGGGGTGGGGGTAGATGATATTCTTATTTTGTCTTACATAAGGGAAGCAGGTCAAAAATCAACAAAAATTTGATTTCTTGAATGGCCCCTTTATATTAATAAGTCAGATAGACCTAGTCTGCCCAAGAAAAATAATTTATTGGTGCCTGTGCTTGCATGATAATAAAATTTCGTTATTTTATGTTTTGTCTTAATTTA
This sequence comes from Neoitamus cyanurus, assembly GCA_947538895.1. Classification (NCBI taxonomy): domain Eukaryota; kingdom Metazoa; phylum Arthropoda; class Insecta; order Diptera; family Asilidae; genus Neoitamus; species Neoitamus cyanurus. The sequence goes on along the minus strand of OX384546.1, from coordinate 30,511,706 downwards.
TGGCTAACAAATGAAACTTCCGACCATAAAAGTACCTACAGCATTTTGGAAAATATAAAAACGCTATAAATTAAATTGTTATTTTTATTTTATAAAAAAATTGGTTAATGTTAATAGTTGTACTTAAAAGTGTCATTAAAATTTCATTCCATTGGGTTTGGATACAAACCAGCTACAAGAAATACTTCCATAATAATCAAGTCACATTGTCGTTTAAATTATTGTCAAAACCCTGGTATGCACAGCACCACTAGTGCTGTTTTTTCGTCCTAAATTTCGATTTCCTGACAGCATTTCGCCGTCAATAAAAATATTATTAAGCTTCTACAGCCTGCGTGAGGGTCCTTCACTTCGAATTTTCAAAATCAAATTATATCTTAACCCCAATTTAAAATTTCCCCTGTCAGCATTGTCCTGTTTTCCAATATCGTTGTACGGAAGGTGTAGAGTATAGCCTAGATTCCTGTTTGGATGCATGCAGACTGTGTTATACTCGCTAACCTCGTCAACATAAAGGGGATGATGAGAGGTTAAGCGAGCACCTTGAATACACGAACAGACAAGTAGGTAGGTAGGTATATGCAGGCGAGGGTGTCGAAATTAGGTCAGTGAGTAGAATGTAAACATCCTGCCAAAGATTGTAAAACATCGCAAGAGAAGTATTTTTCAAGTCGTTGAACTGAAATTGATTTGTAGACGAATAAAAAACTTCTGTTGCGTCGTGTGGTTAAGTATGTCGTCTAAGAAAAGTGTGAACAATAAAGGACACCCTTAAAGTAGTATAAAAGCATTTAATTTGGAATATAATTTGAACGTAAAGTCACAGACTTTTTATTATCCCGTTCATTTTTGCTCGACAAAAGTCAAAAGTGAATTGAATTGGTATTTTGGTACTTTCCGATAAGGTCATTCATTAACGCCCATCCTGTAAGTCCGTCATATGGTAAAGTTTGAAAAAACTCTAGTAAAGGCCTTTCTCACATTCTGAACAAGCTGTGGAAGTCCCAATGACACGAAAAAAAATTCTCCATTCCTAACTCCATCAATTGGTTTGATTCATTTTTGTATATTATAGTTGAGAAAATTATGGTGAGTTGATTGGAGTGAAAAAAAATGTTCGATGTTGAAACAGGAATCGGGAAAAATGAGCTGCGTCTTCGATCACTAAAACACTTTAACAATTGGGGGTTAGAGAACCAATACTTTTTTCCGCCACTGTATACAAAATAAAATGCCAGAAAGAATTACAAAAAAACAACAAGATAGTAAAACGCACGAGTATACGGGCAGGATGATGCATAGCATAAAAGTAAATCAAAGGAAGAGTTTCCACAAATTATTAATAGCGACCTACATAAACCACAAGCGTCATTAGATACTTTCTGGGAACAAACGTTGTACAGTCAAATAAGAACATTGGCTGGAACACGGAGCTCTTTCCCGAAACCGTGGGCGGGCGTTGGGTAAGAGCAGCAAAATCATCAGGGAAATATATTTTCGCCTCAACGAGAAGAAATAGAAAATATGACAAGAAATCGTTAAGGAAGGTACGGTTAAGCCGTTTTTTGTTGTTGTTGAAAAATACCTTCCGCGGGACGAAGGAGCGTTTTTTGCGTCTCCTTGGGTTTAAAGTTTATGCTGGCCCAGAACGAGCTACGCCTACGACCTCTTTAGGTGTGTGCACGAACTTTCCTATCCCGGTTAGCTTTCCCGGACGAATTCATCGATGTTGTGGATGCTGCATCCTTGTTTCCTCACGTTTCCCTCAGCGCTGGGGCGCTGCCTTGATTGTGTGCAACAACCCTGGATGGCGACGAATGTTTCCAGGAAGTTTTCGCAGTTCTGTGAGTGCACAAGTTGCGCTATACCTACACTGGCGCATTCAGGACCTCTTCCCGTTAGGAGTTGCAAATTTAACAACTTTTGCCGCCCGCATAGGTCAAGTCAAAGTGCTGGTGCAGTGTTCCGGAATTCGTTTAGGAAGTTCCCCGGCACAGTTTTTTTGTTTTGCCTTGAAGTGCATGAGAATCCTCCGGATGACCTAATTAGCACGGGGATGGTTCGGCCATTGCATGAAATAATTGAAGTAATTGCCCCAGCTAATCTAGTCAGCGTTCGGGGCTTCTGATCCATCTATGCAAATCCGCGATTGGAATTACCATTTATTTGCACTGACAAATGCAGACCCCCGCTCAATCGGTGCTTCGTGATTTATTTTTAGGGCTCGAGGATTTTCAGGAGGAATTAACGGCTCTAAGAAACGGCCTTGCTCGTGAAGATGGGCCCATTAAGGAATTGCTCCCGTTAATTGAATTTATTTGGACTGGCGGGGCTGTGCCCATTTTAAAAATCCAAATCGCTCCTTTCGCTACCAAGCCGGCCTCCATAAAACTGGGCTAATCCCATTCATTAGGATTTATTGATTCGTCCGGTCTACCGACATTTCCCTGCCCATTTTGCGCGAAGGAAATCCTTTTAAAAAAAAAGGCGGCCATCCTGCTGAAAATAGCGCTGCAATTAACTAGCCTGTCGGATTTATGTTCATTCTATAAATGCCCGCAGGGGTGTTATTTCCTCGCCATTGATCACGCTCAATGGGAGTTTGTTATTATTTTTTTTTTCTGTCTATTTTTAGGCCCTAATTCCTTACCGTTCTCGCCTTGTTTACATTCACCTCAACTTTCGCTTTTATTGCCTTCTTTTTTTCTCTTTTTCGGGCACCACTCGCCAGACACGGTATTTTTATGCAAAAATCCTTGAAAGGCATTTTTAGTACAGCAATCAGGCATGGGAACGAGCCCCGAAAAGAAAAGATTTTATCAACTTGTTGAGCGTGTTAAATGAGTCAGCAAAGGGCCAACATAGGAAGGGGGAGTTGCGCTTTATAAGGAGTAAATTCGAGCGGCTTTGTTGCCACAATAGAATTGCTCACTAAATAAAGGATTTTCCAAAGAGACCATCAACGTCTTTCCCTTTTCTTCGGCCTTTTGAAAATGTGAATTTTGGCATTTTGTGGACTTAGCGAATATCCATTAGGATAGTCTCAAGTGCTTCACTTTACAAAGCCCATAAGCCTAGTGGCATAAACATCCGAACTATGTGACGCACATACCGCTAGCTTTTGGGGCTTTTCAAATTTAAAGGTGTAAATTTATTCACATTGCATTGGGGGAGTTCAATGACACAGGTGTGAAGCCTTTTATAGCTTTTAATTTGTACTTAATCTATTTATATAGCCACATGAGCGTTTTGCATTTTACACCTTAATTTTGTAAAGCAATTAGTCATAGATCCGATTACTGTGGACATTTATTTTTTGCACAATTATGCAGAAACTGAGTGAAGGCCTTTATTATTTATTGCATTTCTGTAGCCCAGAGCCGGGCAAACTCGGCTCTTTTGACTCCCGAGTGCTCCTCAGGTAGATTTCTAGAGCTCCTCATTGCTATTGCAAGTGCAAGGGAGAAATATTTCTGGAGTTCCTCATTGCTCCTGCAAGTGCAAGCGAAAAATGCATACTCCTGTCCAGTGATCAGTAATGGGACATGTACACACTCCTTCTCATTGCATTAATGGAGCGACCCAAAATGCACTTAGGTATACGGCTCCCATGAAGTCAGAAGTTTTTTTTTTTGGTAAGGGAACGGCGAAATGTTTTAGCCCATAAATGGCCTCTCTCCTTAGTTCTCCTGAGAGAGATTTGTGTTTTTTAAATCTCTCATTCTGTGCGGTGCGGTGCGTATACAACCGATATGCTAAAGAAAATAATCTAATTTTGCCCAAACGCACCAAAATAGAGCTTTGGTTTTATGTACATACATTCATACATGTCAAAGGCAAGTAATTTGTTAGGAATTTTTTTCTAAAAACTTCACTATCAGTTACAACGTCGCATTACACTTGTCGATGCGCAGCAACAAAACTTTAAATTCTAGAAAAGCAATGCTGCTATTGTCCCCAGCGACAACCCAATTTCGAGAACTAATACTATAAATATAAAATAAAACAGAAACAATAAAACACTCCACTTAATCGCCAACACATGCAGGGGATAAGGGAGAACGAGATCTTGTCGAAAACATACCGCGCCACTACCTTCCACTGATTGTTTCCACACAAACATTACAAGTAACGAGTTGAGAAGTTAACGAGGACGAAGTATTTTTGTAAGTCCTCTTCGCTGTGCGGAGGACTCCTTGAAGAACAGGCCAGCCGGCACCAGAGTCCGACAAATCGTATACACCCCGCTCACCCACTCTACACTCCTCTCAATCTTCGGGTGAAGTACAATAACGAAGAAGCGAACTGGAGCTGGAGCTCCCTGTTCCCTCCCTTCCGCTATAGAGCGGGTGGGCGCTGAAAGAGAATTCTGAAAATAAAACCACTTTCCGAGAGGTGGATCCAAAAATAGAAACTCCGACTCGGAGCTCGAGCCACCCACTCAGTGGTGTGTAGCTGGGAAAAGCTGGATAGCGGAACAAGAGTACTTAACCATCTCTACAGGACCACCCACTCATTCAAAGGAAAAGTTAAGGGAAAGCCACAAGAACGCCATCAGTTTCTCGAGTTCAAATACGTGACGCTGGTGAAATAGTTGCATGGGAACGTGGGGTAGGAACATGCCGGGCGGCATCACTGCGGCCGTACATAGCACCCGCGCAGCCCACGCGATAACTCTGTTGCTAATACAAGGCATGTTTACATGGCTCAGACGACCTCTCGGGCTGGGAAGGAGATATACGCCGGTCGTATTCCAAGGAGCTGATTCAGATTCAAATCACACAGCGCTGACGGACTGCCCTCTCCTGCCATTATCGCGTACCCGGGGCAAGCTTGCAAAAAAATAGGTCTCAGGGGCAGGGCTGGAGCCCCTGTTATTGTGGGTCGACTAGGTGTATGTATGTGTGTGTTGGTTGACACCCACGCCCGAGCTCTGCAATAACTCACTTGAATGCGGTCTTCTTTCCACCAGTTGAATTCGGTCAGTGGAAGCAACACAGGAGGCCCTACAAATTGCTTCAACAAGGTCCTGCACATGTGTGCCCTAATGAGGTTGCATGCCGTTCCTTCCTTTGGGCTGCCCACAGCCCATTCAACACATTTTGATTGAGCACTTCCATGCCGGATGTGTTTTATGATCGATCTCCCATGACACTCCACAAGCCGGTGATATGTGGACATTCGATAAGCCAACTACAAATTGCAATCAGCCCGAAGGGGTACGTTGCATTCCCTGAGTCCATCAAAACAGGATTTATTGATTCCGTGTGGGTGATGATTGTGAATTGCAAATAATCCCGCCTCTGCCCACTCAATTTACGACAGCAGCTGCTCCTATTACGTCAGTAGAGATCCTATCTTCAGATGATACTGTTGCAATAGCTTTTGGATTTTAAAATGGTACTTGATGTAGAACTGTCCATTTGTGTTCGTAGATAATAATAATATTCATTGCAAAATTTAATAGGTTCTTGCTCTTATAATATTCATGGAGGCCACAATTTTTCTTATCCTATTATATGAGTACCCGGGAAATTGTCTATCCAGAGGAAGCGCATGAACGGAATAATATTTTTTTTGCTGCTAAGTTGCCATAACTGTAGCTACTTGAATCGCATTCTGATTTTCATTACGACTCAAATTATTTGCGGTAATTGTTTTATGTTAGTCGTCCTTTGATTTGTTGACATATTTTTATTTTTTTTGTGATTGTTGTTTTTTAAGTACCCTACCAAAGGTACCAAACAAATCTCCATTGGCGAGACTTCGACGTCTGTATGTCACTGCGCGTCGATAATGCAAGCTCGACGCGAAATTTGACGCATCTATAAACTTACTCGTGCCTACTCTGAGAGATAAAAGTGAAAAAATATGTTGTTTCTCTAGGGGGCCGACTAAAATTAATTTGAAATGATATTTCTTCTCTTACGGTAGTGTAAGTTCACATGTAAAAAAATGGTGGGGTGATGTAACAAAAATTGAAACGCTTCGGTAGTGTACTAAACTTCCTCAGATGTCCATGAAAATTGGCACCTGGAGATTTTGAGTATCGCTGATTTCAAATGAAATGTTCAGACGCAAAGGAATGCACTTTTGTTTTAGTGACAAAGTGGGCGAAAGTGAGTTAGATGCATGGGAGTCGCAGCGGTTAAATGGACAGACTATAGTGATGTTCTTGAACGGCTAGAAATTCATCCTTTGTTTCTTCGTAGCAATGTGAAACAAATAAATAAAATTAGAATAAAGTGATTGACAAAAAATTTACTTTAATGTAAGAAAAAGCGTGGGGTGCACATCACTAGCTATTTGTAAAAGTCGAGTTATTATAAAAATTTAGAAAAAAACTAAAATACGTGGAGCAACTTAAAACATAGATATAGTAGTCTGATGGACACCTTTGTGCATAATTTAAAATACAGAAATACCTGCTCTAGAAATACTAAGAACAATTTATTTTCATTATTTGACGTCAAACGCACTAGGCGTCACATAAGCACACAATTATCTTTCTAACTGAATTTTCTGCTTACCAAGCATTTGATTCAAAGGAATTTAGTGAAATGAACTAAAAATAGCAACAAGTTGTCATTCAATTACTCCCATTAACCCATCCCTGAGCAGTCATTTAGCATGGAACATAAATTCTATTTAGCTGCGAGTTCCTAGAATCCGCGCCGGCTGACGTGATCCCTTCTGAAAATCGGAAGTGTTTTCTAGTTAATTCCCTCCAACCCCCTGTATGAACATACCTGGAACAGGAAGGACTAAAAACATGAATGTCACCACACGGATTCCGAGAACAGTTGGTTAGCCTCCACCCAGGTAAATGGTGACCCCCTTCGTGTACAAATATAATATTGTAAACAGCACAACTGCGACTGGTGAGTAGCCACCTTCCTCAACCCGCACCGGATTGCGTCACTAGTACATTTCCGAGTTGCTAGCCGAACAGTACTAAAGGCGTCCAGGCTAATTTCTAAGCTTTTACTACCGCATAATGCCGTGCTTGCCACCCAAAATGATATGCGAAAGCGTCAGTTATTAATATTAAAAGGTTTCGTGCCCAGGATGAATTTCGGCTGGCTCGCCCTACACGTATGACGTTAATGCTCCTTGTAGGGTCAGGTCGGGGTCTGTGTCTAGTGGTATTGGGATCCAGGATTTAAAATACGCCTTCCTCTATGTTCCATGCATGGATAGTTGCCGTGTAGAGGAATCAGATAGCATTTATGTCTCTAAATGTCGGATAATAGTCGTCGCATGCATACGATGACGGAATTAATAATATTTTTTTGTTTCTATGGAAAAGGTTGGGGTAGGGCTTTTATGGTGCCATTTAAATCTGCGGCTGACGTTGTTGAGATTGAGGTGAATTATATGCAGGCAATCTGGATTAAAGCTTACTATAAAATATCGACTGACATTCACAAAGTGTCCCTATGTTTATTTATTCCCAAATATCAAGAAAATAAAACTCCCAAGTTTCCGAAGACATCAGATGCCTTGCAAGCAATGGAAGAATCTATATATATATAAAATTGAATGTTTGGCTGTATGTCTCGCTAAAACTCAAGAACGGCTTGACCGATTTCGATAATTTTTTTTTGTTTTGTTCGCTATAATACAGGGGAGGTTTAAAATAAAGGAAATTCGGGAAACCCCAAAAGAAAAGCCGGAAAATCGAACAAATCGAAATTTCCGTTTTGTATAGGAATCGAATTTTCCAACTTCAAGGAATCTTCATGCTAAAAGCAATTGGAGGTTTTCGGGGTCGCAGATCTCGAGCTTGCATTCAAAATTTTGGAATTCAAGATGTCGGATCCAATATGGCGACCTAAAAAGCTAAACTTCAAGGGATTTCCCTGAAAATCCGCACTAGGGAATTTTCGGGATCACTGATTTCGAATCTGCTATTCCAATTTCTAAATATGAGACCACCCCCACCCCGCTGGGAGATATAAGAGAGGGGGTGCAATAAGGAGGTTTAATTTATACTGTTGGAAAATATCTAAAACATGTGCAAAACGCAAATAGGAAAACGCTGGGTCACATAGGAGAGGCGGTGGTGCAGTAGGGAGGCGTTGTAAAATTAAGGAATACAAATTTAATAGTATCCCAGGAAACGCCGGGTCCGGGCAAGCTAGTTGTCTAATAATTAAGCGGTACGTATGTGCTAAAATTTTCAGGGGAAAAATCCCCTTATGCACACAAACATACATACATAACATATATGCTTGATTAAATATCTGAACTATTGTAATTGATAAAGGTAGATATTTGATCTGGTTAGTATTTTTGAGTAACTGTAAAATAATTAGCTTAGGTGCGAGATCATAAAAAACTATATATCAGATTCTTCTTCTTTGTTTATAAAATTTCACAATGGGACACTAAACTTGTGCAATTCAAATCTCACTAATAAGAACTTTACACAAGCAATGATTTTCTATAAAGTGAGCAGTTTGAGTGAATCGAAGGGATGAGAGCAGGTCACCCGTTTTTATTTTTAGGGTACTTTCCTCGCTCCTTCAGCCCTGAATGTCTATAAACCACATTAATAGTCAAGCAGTAATATCAGGCCAATGGGTGAGCGAATCCCCCTTCGTTAAAGCAAAATTTTACAATTTTATCGATTTTCCTATAGCTTCAGCATTGAAGGAAAATGCTACCCTACATTTCGGGGGCAGTGCCCGGTTACCAAGACGCTCATACACCTTTTTAAGGTGAGGACTACCTAACTAAAATTTTATATCTAATAATTTTGGAGATACATATTTCCTTCACCGGACTAATACTATTGTTGAAATGACATACGCCTTTAGGAACGTATGGCTGATTTGCAATTATTCATTGGATATCTAAGGAAATGTATGTATGAAGTCGTATTAAGGGGTTGGGCCCTGGCTGATTTTGTTAGTGAAATTTCTGGATTTTCTGGAGGAAAATTAAGAATACGTAAAGTGTAAAAACATCAGATATGATAGATTTCAATATATTTTTATGTATTGACAAAACACCAGCCGAAAACCTTTCTCTTTATGGGGGTTTTCAAGAAAATAAATGCGTGTGCAGTCGCTGGTAATTTGTTTTTGCACACGTTAATGTAGATTTAAGTACGGGGATGTACCCTGAAGGGTTTTGGCTATAGTCTTGAACATGAGTGGAAGTTAGGAGGTTATTTGGTCATCCTCATCGAAATCGAAATTATCGTATTTCGGTTGTGCGTGTAGAGAACACCCGCACACCTTAGAATATAAGTCACTGTTCATTTTATGCCCTTATGGGTTGAATTCAGGAACAAAAAGTAGTCTATGTCATTTGTCCAGCTTCAAGAAACCTATTTGCCCATTTTTGTCGAAATCGGTTCAGCGGTTAAGCCCTAAACATGTAACAAACAAATAGACAGGCAGACACAATTTTGTATTTATGATATCAATTTGGATGCACACAAGATATCCCTGGTTGCAGTACCCATCATTAGGGTCGCTGCATGTAATCATACCTTTTCGGAAAACCCTGTATAATACTCGGTGCCTTTAGTTCAGAAAGCCAAGTTACACGTGTTCTATTTTTGCCGACATTGTGTTAAAAATAGTAGAACTTTTGGCTTTTACCGTACAAGGTAATTTTTTTCTTTTTAAAGTCTTCTTTGAACTTCAAAGAAATATTTATGCACCGCACAGCACGTGGCTGGGAGCGCCTACCCATTGAGTGTTGTTTACAACAATACTGGAGGCTATTTTTAAAATTGCCAAATGCCCCAGCACAGGGTAAAATTAAAAAAGGACTCATTCATTGATGGAATTTGAGGCTGTAATTCAAGGACGATATCAGCCACGCGATTGACATTCGACCTTTGTGAATAATTGTAAATAAGGTCTAAGAGATTTTTCGTTCTTGAGTCAGCCCAGCTTTATAAAAGTGGAATGTGCTTCCATCTTGAGCAAATTGTTTCAGTTGTCACACGTTGTGGCTTAGCACGCACCCTCACCAGAGAAGCTTTTCGTCGTACTGGAAGAACTTACCACGGAAACGTATCTGGCGCTCCAACCTTCGTTGTCTTTCCACCGTTGAGTTCGCGTGGTAATCACTTCCTTTCTCGATGTTTTCGGGGGTGTAAAGTGCTCTTCCAGGGTTTGGAACAGAAGGATTTTACCTTTCGTAAAGTACAGATAAAGTGTTCGTGGGAAGTGGACATAAAAAAGGCAATATACTGAGGAAAGCCCAAATTTCTCACTTTCCTCTTTGTTTTTAATTTTTTATTTTTCCCTTTTTTAATTTTTTAGTTTTCTCCCTGCCGGAGTAAGGCAAAAGTAAAAATAAAAAGTTTCTAAACAACGCAAGGACACAAACTCTTGGACAATATATATTGAGGTAAGCTGACCCATCCGAGTGTGGTCCACCACAGTGCTGTGCCCTGTGCTTGCCACCCATTCGCAGTTTATCTGGGCGAACCGGTTTTAATCGCAAGGATTAGAGGAAAACCATCCTTCGGAGGATTAGCACTCATAATCGGTGCCGATTGAAAATTACATATCGATTGATTGGAGGGTCATGCGCCTCGGCCCCATCGATTTTCTGCATGCCATCAAAACAACAGTTGAGCCGCCAACGATCGTGTGCCTCCTCACCGAAGGGTTGGTGGCCCAGTTTTGTCGAGGCGCACTTAAATATTTAACATTTGTCGAGCGTGTCTCGAGAGGGCCCCATCAGCTAATTGGTTCGTGTGGCCGCGGACGCCCAAAGACATCACGAAACATATGGAATTATTAATGGCACTTTAATGTACCTAACCACCTGCATCGGGGAGCACTAGTTTGCTGTTGTCCGCCCGGGCGGCAAGTGCCGTGTCATAATCGTGTGACTTTTCGGTGGAACCCCTTCTGTTCTGGCCCGTGTGGGGTGTGAATTTCTCTATAACAGTGAACGGGAAAACTTTGTCCTCGAATAACCTTGGGGTGCTTCATCAATGGACTGGAATCCTCTCAGCCGCCCATATTTCATCATACAGTTACCGTGCTGAAAAATTCAGACGATGCAGTCCCCGAGGATTGCAACATTTCGTAACATATGGTATGGTATAGTTGAGGTTGTGTTTTCTCTTTTCTGCTACGTCATCTCGCTCATCCCTGCCGGATGTTTTTTTATGTATTCGGGGGACTATAATGTCTTTATCTTGGTTATCTGAGATTGCGTCGATCGATTTGACCTACATATCTCGCGTACGTGACCTTTGGTACTTGGCGAAGTCTTTATTTCTGCCGGCAGCCATCGCCCGGGGGGAATGCTTGCAATCAGGATGACTTCATTGATGTCTTAATTATTTAAGGGTGGTGGCACGGTGGGCAGAGGAACAGATGGGCGTAGTGGCAAGGCAACTAAACTAATATTGTCTATATGGAGGGCTTTCGAGGGGATAAGGGTCAAATATCAAATGGCAATTAGGGGCTAATTATGGCCTCCTAATTGACAGCGTGATGGTTTTGGGTAGTTTCGAGGAGTTTATAAATATAGCTTTATGTTCTCCGATATATGAATAAGCTCTTAACCCAAGTGCTTTTAAGACGTGCAGATTTACAATAAGCCCTGCTTTACTCGTAGGACATTTATGGAAAATGTTTTAGCTACTTCGGTGCCTCGAGGGTACGGTTTTTTAGTGGTGTTATTATCATGACAGGAATAGGGTGTGGTATAGTTGCAGTATTGCAGTTGCAGCGCAAAACGTTGCTAACTTCGATTTACACTAAATGAGATCCTTTTAACCTTTTTCCTTATTTTGTTTTCGGTCTTGTAGCTTTTATAAATCATTTTCGAAATATCGAGTTTTCATTTGATCTAATACTTTTCTGCATATTTCAAAGAAAGGAACATTTAGGGGAACTGGTCTTCTAGTTTATTTATTTAAAGAAATTCATGCGATAGTAAACAAAAAAATCCAATTACTTACTATCGACTACATATTACCAAAAAGAAAAAAAAATAAAGATAAAAATAGAAGAGAATATTTTACAAATCAAAATTTATAATAAAAGTGCACGGTAATTAAGATAAAGCTAAATGTAAAAATAGGGAATAGAAAATGAAGCAAAGTGAGGTGAGAATAGAATGATTATCCAAAGTTTGAATTAAAATTAGGAGGACGCCCTTGAATACCATAATACTATCGCCGAATATGTCCAAATTATCAAAATGTATATTGTGTGTCCGTTGAATTCTAGCTGTAGGCGATTAAGTCTGGGAAAAATAGAATTTTGGGCCGAAATAATTAATTCCTAAACTCTATATCCATAGTCCCCCGAAATCGCCACATTGGATTTTTTGTACAGTCTCTTTCAAAATATAGTGAATTAATTCACAGTAACGATGGCTAAGTGATAAGATTAACTGCGTTACATCCGATTTCCTTGAAACTGAAATATGTCATAAAGGAGGCCATTCTGAGAAACTTTGCATGTAATACATTTACATTTTACAACGCTCAGGGAAAGTTGATTGTGATTACACCAAAAGATTAAATTTTGTACATTTGACTGGAGATTAAGACAGTCCGAGGAAGCATTAATTACCCTGAAGATCTTACAGTCATCGGCGTAAATCAGTGAATGTGTGCTTGTGTCATCTGGGAGATCATTTTTGGAAATTAAGAACAAAATTGGGTCGATGATAGTACCCTGAGGAACACCCGAAGTCTGTCTATACCCGTCGGTTGTGATAATGGCCACCATGAGTCGATAGTTACTCAGATAGGACTCGAACCACGTAGCACATGCACCATCAAAACCCAAATTTAACATTTTTGCTATTAATAGCTTATGACTAATCTTATCGAAAGCGTCAACCTGTTTACCGTTATCTAAAGCTAACGAAATTGTGTCTGTGAACGACGCAAGATTAGTCAATGTATTAGATCGCCCTGGTATAGGAAACCGTGTTGCTGTTTCTTGAAATAAGGTTTAAGTCGCAGAAATGAAAAAAACAATAATTCAATCAAATGTGAGAACATCATTAATCTTAATTAAAATTAATAAAATCAGCTAGATTCCGTGTTAATAAAATTGTAACACACCCATAAAATTTGTCATTGTTGAGTTTTTTAACTGACTAAAGCCCGAGTACTTCTGATAATTCACATTTATGTATTTTTTATAGCCGGTCAGCACGACATAGACTTCGATCTGCGCAGCGCAAAGTCTGTACAATTTATATGTGCAGACGGTGTAATCTCTTGTATGTACGTGCAGACATCGGGGGCATTTGTCGGAACTATTAATGAAAAGTGGCGACCGTCTACACGTCTTAATCGCATAGACTTTGGTCTGTACATTGTTATGCACAACAGCGATGGGCTCATGCTCAAATTTGATTGGGCAGGCGTATATGATAAAAAAAAAAAATAGCAAACGTGTTTGTCTGTGCAGACTGGAATTTTGTGCTCTGTACATACAAAAATGTCTACGTAGACCATTTTACGCTTTATGGTTTTCGTTGCGTATAAGTTTGATCGTGTAGAATGGGCTTAAGGGGGATTTCCAGTGTGGTAGTCTATTTCATGATAGGCACCCAATTTTAAAACTAATTTAAAGTTTTGAAAGACTCGTAGAATGCGCGCGACGCAACCAAACGGCTTCATGAAATTTTAGAAATTAAAGATAGTAGCTTCAATATGGCGGACTTAAAATAATAATCTTGCTTAGATATTCATGAAAGTTGGTATGCAGTGGGTTTTGCAATCGCTCATTCAAAATATGCGGCCCAATTTTACTTACTAACAAAATACGCTAGTTAACCTTTCGGAACTAAATAGTTTTGGCGACTATATCCCGCATGGTCGGAATTTACTACTTTATGCGGTACACCTCAGGCCTGAATATTTTTAGTTACTTTGAGGAGGCAGATTTGAGATCATTTGAGATCAGCGACTCCGAAAATATAAAGAGACCAGAATTTTCCGTCGCCATATTGTATGCGCCATCTTTAATTCCCAAGCAATCATTGGAAAAAAAGCTTTCTCCAAATTCGTGTTTTGTTGTTTAGATAAAGAAAACCGCTTCGAGTTAATGCATGAAATTAAGCTCAAAGGAAAGGTATATAACGGAATTCTTTATTTCACAGACCAAAGTAGTTGCATTTCACCACCTTCATGCCGGAAGTGGGGAGAACGGATTAGGTGGGAGTGAGGCAACTCATGCTAGTTAGTTTTTTCCGAGCACAATGCACCTTTCCTGGGCATTTTGCGGTCACCCCTCGGACTATTGATTTTCTCAGGTTAATCACCTTTATTTAACTTATTGGAAAATAAATTCTTGTGAACGAACTGCAATATACCCCGACATGTCGTTGACGGCGTAATGACTCATTGATTGTTCTAAGTGTTCCGTTTTTTTCTATTTGTGGTAAGGAACGCATAAAATCTCTAGATATCTACGTGACACTTTGATATACTGCTTCGCACTGTACATAAATGCGAGTATATAAATATAAATTTCGGCGTTAAAAATCAATTCTATAGTTATTTCAATTTAAACTAGAACTCTAATCAAAGCAGCCTCTCTGTAAAAAGTTAATAGTAAAATAATGAAAAAATCTTTTGCATAAGTTAAAACTTGTCTAGTGACCTATTTTTGAGAAACAGGCTTTCAGAAGTTTTCCTTATGCAACCAATCATAATCCCCAGGCTGAAATTTTCCATCTTATCGCGTTCGCCATAAGTTCCGGTGTTCTTAGCAAGTTTTAATTACACTTTCTATGAAGCTTTTCCTTTATAAGTCTTCACTTATGTTATTAATGAAGCATGTACTTCTTTCTGGAAGCATGTACTTTATGGAAAAAGTAAACAAGAAATGCTAATTAATAAGCACAATCGCACCTTTCCAAGCAATTAATTTAAGCTTGTTAAAAATCACATTTTGGTTTCGATTAAAATTGTCACATCGTGAAATCATAGTTAGTTACAAAAAGGATCTCTCAATAAGGACGGTCGACTTTTAAATGTGAATAAAACAACTTGTGTGTGAGATATCCACTCCACTTTTATTTTACTTGAAAGAATATTTTATGGAATTAGGAGTGGAATATAACCTCGATGAACTGCTCGCCGAGGCCGAGGGGGTGAAGTGAATGTTTAGTGACGATAAAAAGGTAAAAAGAAAAATTTCGGTATGACTTGGTTTTGAACCAAGGACGCACGGCTCCCCGTACTATGAGATTTTTTGGCGTATGATTACCACTGAGCCACCGCTGTTGTTGGAATTCGTTCAAAGGTTGTGCTTCATAAATGGCATAGGAAAATTGGTTTATCCAAAGTTTCCAGACAGACCCAATTTTTTTTGCCACATTCCCATTTTATTTCATGCCATAAGAAGTTTGTGAAGTTTTACTTCAAGAAGAATGTAAATGGGACTTGAAAATAATTATTTGTTTTAATTTCAGGAAAAATACGAAACAATAAAACATCAACCATGGCTGGGATGGAAAAAATACTTTTCATATTGCTTATATCGCTGGTAGTGCCGCACAATGCTTTGGGATATGTGCCAATGTCAGCGAAGGATCACTTTTTATCAGACGTTTTGCTTCGCGAAATTGTCGATCGTATGGGAAAGGATTTGATTGACACATCTGATTCCTACATTGATCCACTAAACGAAATGCCCGCCCATTTGGCATTAATGGCGCGCGCTTCGAAAGATCTAGAAGCTGAACAAATGGACTATGACGCCCTGTTGGAGGGCAACCCAAGTCCATCTCTCCGCGATCAGGAGTACCTACAGCATAGCACGCTTTGGGGACACCAGTACGTATCAGGAGGTGCAGGCGAAGGACCCCACCGCATTAAACCGCAAATAAAGACCGATGCAAGCCTTCCAGCTTACTGCAACCCACCAAATCCCTGCCCATACGGCTACACCGAGGATCAGGGATGCATTATTGATTTCGAAAATACCGCCGCATTCAGTCGAGAATACCAAGGTGCACAGGAGTGCATGTGCGATGGCGAACACATGTTCGAATGTCCCGGACAGGACCAGAGCGGAGACAACAGACAAATGGCATCTGACTTGGAAAGTTTTTTGGCTAGGCAATTCCATACTGGTGAGCACAAGAACCTGGTGGCTAAGAAATTCCATCCGCATCAGGACAAGGGTAACCCTTTCCTGCAGGGCGAAAAGCTGCCAGTGGCTGCCAAGAAAGGCAACAATGTGCAGTAAGGAGGCGAATCGCTATCTACGGCTTGAAATAATGTTGACGACCACGGAAAACGGATCAAGGACTACGAGAGACATTTGTAGACATAGTTCATAGCGTTAATTATTAGCATAATATCCAAACTACTCAACTCTACATATATGTACATGAATTGTTGAAAGAAATACTGAAAATTGACACTCGTTCTAAAGACAAACGACACTCGTTCTAAGAAGATGAAAGAAAAGACGTTAACTATATCCATAAACAACTAATTGTACTTTTTCCTAATAAGTAAAGAAAGAACAGACGATTTTCACTTTTAATTAGCCTTGTTTCTTTCCGCTGTCAGTCCGTTAGCGTTCGAATTAAATCAGTCGAAGCCATACCGCCATAGCACCAGAAGCCGCCAACAATGCCACCAACAATATCGGATGCAGCAGGCAGAACTTTTGGGAGGAAATTCGTGTTTAGACGACGTACCACCGCGACAACTGTCTAGACGCGACATTTACACATATCACATCTAGAGAAGCATGGCGACTCAGAAGACCATTGACAGACATTGAAACAACACTATTAAAATTATAAATCTCAAAACGCAAGTTTCTAACGTATTAGGGCGAGGCGGGAAGGGTTCAAGCTATAAGTTCCGATTGATTGAGGCATTTATTTTGCATTATCCACCCTATCCGTCTTGCCCTCATCATTTTATTGCTCTATCTAACTTTGTTGCGACAACGCCCCCTCCCGCGCAGAGGCGACGTTGCTGTGAAATTATATAAATTAAATAATACACCATGTTAGACTATATTAACTTTTGCTTAAAATTAATTAATAATAAAAGTAAAAGAAACTGGAATTCGTAAGGAAATCATCATGAACATCATTAAACTATTGTAATATTAAAGTATAGCTACGGAACATATGTAACCACGTAGACGTAAAAATGGCATATACTAAATAATTGTACTTTTTCCGAAAAAGACAAACTTAATTATACATTTGTCATGATAGAGATACACTAGTTGTGGAACTAATATATATTCATATTGTAGATGTGTTAACAAGTTGTATTGATGTATATTTAAAACGGATCAATAGAGGCATAAATATACACATAACTCAGCTGTCTAATCCACACGGGGCAATTTCATTTCGGATAATTCTCATCTGCCATCTGCTGTTTTAGTCAGACCATGAAATAAGGTAGGTACTCTAGAAGTAGTTCTGCAGTTTTTAGCCTTTCGTTATTTTACTTGCTATTCACTTCCATTATTTTTTTGGTCAGATTATTTTGGTGAAAGGCCCAAGCGGATAAGAGATCGCTTCGAGTACTACAAGTTTGCTTATCATAACTTCTGTTGTAATACATCGTTCACAATGACCGACACAAGCCCTTCAGTGGTCAACCGTGACAGTTACAATAAAAGTCTTAATAAACAACCTTGTGGTACTCGAAGCGCCCTCTACGTTGGTATCATCACTTTCGTCATAGCTGCAAAACAACCGAGAAAATGGAAAAACTAAATTTGCGCTTGTAGCCCATCCTCCTGGCCCCCGTGGTAGTTATGACAAAAGTTATAGTAAGTAAACTTGTAGTGCTCGGAGCGCCCTCTATGCTGGTACTTTTACTTTTGTTGTATCTTTAATAGAGGCCAAGAAAATTTAAAACCAATTTTTGGCCCCGTTAGGTATAATCCCCCTCGCCACCCCCCACCCTTACTACTTACTGGTGCAATTGGGTCATTGATTGGGGCTTAAAGCGTATGCAAAAAAATAAGCAAGGTATATTAGCTTGTCATAACACCAAAGTCTAAATTTCCGCCACCTGTAATATTTTTTATAACTACTTGGACATCACCCATCACAATTTTGTTAAGCTCCTTTGGCTTCTAGTGAACGAGAAGTATTTTTAAAAATATATTCCCTACTTGTGAAATAGGAAGCAAGTGCAATTATTTTTATTTTTGGTTGCTCCAAAATAATTTGTAATATGTAATTGTTCAAAATCTGAATAGGTTGGCATCCTGCATAATCGGCGCAATTCCAAAAGCTTGCAAAACTGATACCTTTCTAATTCTTCCAAATGAGATAAAATTTTTATTTCCATGGTAACAGTAAAAATTCATCATAAAAATCTTTTATGTGTGATGCCATCAAAGCCACGATAATTATATGTTAAGGAAATGATATCATTTTTGAGGGTATTTCATCACACAACATACGTATACGTACACATCTAAATAGGAAGAGCATTTACCTACTGGACAAAGGCGGAGAAAAAAGTTTATCTCCCCCATTTGGTCATCCAAATAAAAGTGGGCCAATAAAATCTAAGAGGAAATCTTTGTAGATCAATCATAAGTAGATCAGTTTCACTACATACATACATAAGGTTCTGGTTCTGGCTGGATTTATCAGCCTAGCGACATATCTGGCGGAAATACTTATTCAGTCATATCATAAAAAAGATATATCGAAGCATATCAAGGCTTTAGTCATCGCTGAAAGAAACGTTATTTTTTATGATTTGATTTTGGGACCTTGAGAATGAGAGTTATAATTCCACAGGTTCCGCACAAGGCCAAATGAGCAAGTGAACGAACTTAGACAAATTTCACATTCTTCTATAAAGTGTTGAGGTGCGATTGGCAAATTGGTGTACTCGTTTCTCTTGGGCATTCCATTCACTCTCGCCGCAAAGACACATAAATCATCGCACAAAGAACACCTTCGGGACATCAAAAATTAGTAGGATTCTGAAATGCAAAAGCTTATGACATAATGGCCCACGGCTTTGATAGCGATATTTCTGAAATAGTAAAACTAGACACTGGCTCGGCCCACCCGGGGCTCCACGAGAGAGAACTGTGCGGTGCGCAACAGGCGAGTTTTCAGGCTCCGCATGAATTGCAACGCGACGGTGCAGCCGATGCACTCCAATGATGTCATCAAATCCAGAAAATCCGCCATAAGTTATCGGCGCATGCGTACATATAAAACAATAAAGAAACGAAATTTACGCTAATGCTGAAGGAGCCCCAGCAGCAGCGGCGGGCCCACATGGGCAATTTCGAGTCTCGAGAGTTGCGTAGAGTCCCATTCATTGAAGCCGAAGCCTCCGCGAAACGTATAGAGGTGCTGGTGAGCCACTTTTCATTCATAACTTCTTGCAGGCTGCCAGCCGATCGAGCCGATCGCACCGGCCTTTTTGTACGATTTGTAACCACTTACGGAGCGAGATAAGGTTGGAAACGTAAGTATGGTGCGTGGGTGGCAGAAGTTTTCTTCACTCACACACGGGCACACTTGCCCAGGAAGATGAGAGGTGAGACTGCGAACGCAGCGAGATCAGCGAACGCGCGTAAGCCGATTCTATTAATGGTTGATGACGACAGCCAGATTTCCATTCAGATCTATCGCCCGATCGGTGCCCGGCTGAGGTGTTCAAGTTTTGCACGTTTCAACGTTAAAGAAATTACCACGACGGAAGGTGGGTGGCTCACTTTGCTTCATGAAAAGAAAATTTTAACTGCGAATCGTCGCAACCTGTTGCTTGGAGCAGCAACTCGGCGAAGCACTTGGGCTAGGTGCGCGCCAAACTTGTTTTTTGTTTACAAATCCGCAGGTAGGTGAAGTATGTAAATCGATACGGTGAAATTTGACGGTGCAGTGAATTAAGTTCTCATTAAAGTGTCAATCTGTCGCCTTCGACACGGCTATAGATGGTAATTGCCGCATAATGTTCGATAAATTATTGCTGAGGGGCTTTCACCTTTTCAGCTGTAAATTGGCTCGCGAACATCGCATAAATAGCGCACGGCTGCTCTTGGCACGTTTGGCGATCACCCACCGACGTGATCGTAAGCGCTAATCTCGGAAGCCGCCGCCGCTGCCACGAAGGATACCCATAAAACCATCAAGATATCAATATTAATGCGCCGCCAGGTGAGTATCGCGGGTTGTCGCGGCAGGAAATCTGCTGGCTGAGGCTCGTGTTGCGAGATAAGGCAGACATACATTGTTGCGACGGAGCCTGAAGAGACAGAAATGTTATGATTCAGTGGGCAAAATGGGATTTGCTTTTAGCGCATTGAGGTACAAATGGGACAATTATTGATTTGTCATCGATTACGTGGTGGCAAAGCGGCTGGAGGTGCAGAGATACGTTTAAACACTAGGGGACTATCCATTTGCGTCATGTTATAATCGCTAGTTTATCTCATACCTACAAAGTGGATGGCATAATGAGGATCAGAGGTCGACAGTGTGGAGATTGGCGCCGTAGTTGTGTTTCTAGACAATTCAAAATCCATTCTCATTCGAGGTACATATACATAAGTAGAAGAGATGCAGTTTATTAATTGCTAAAGTTATTAATTTCTACACAGCGAACGAGCGTATCGATTTTTTTTATTTATTGGGTAAGTGTGTATCCTTTCGTTGTCCAAAATTCTCATTCCGCTTAAATTGATAAGTTCATGTATTATCTCAATAGAGAACATTTGTGGAAAAAACACAATTCATGATGTGATGGCGCATTCAGAAATAAAGTTGTCTATATTCTCCACGCTTGCCTTATATGTAGTTAATAACAATGTATGTATGTACATATACATACATATATGTATAATGACTCACATATTTGATCAATTGCTCAACCGATTTCATATAAAGAACGCTTATTAAAAATATATGCTGGACGTAATCACCAATTCTACATTTAATTTGCAATTTAATTGCAATACACTTCAAATCAATTTCGGTTGATTTAAGGGGTTACATATGCGTGGCTTGAAATAAGAAAACACAACTTTTTCAAAAAATTGTATTTTAAAAACCAAAACTCTGTTTTATTTGAAGTTTACATATAGTTAAGTGTATAGCATTTCTAGAAGTTGTAAAAAAATTTTCAGCTAAAAATATTGAAAATTGTCGATTTTCCTGCAGTTTTCCTCGTCCAGCCTTTTTTTCGCGGTAGGCAAGATTTCTCGAGAACGAATCGACCGATTTTGCTGCAACTTTGCACAGTTACTCTTTATAGTATTGTTTCGTGATAAACAGAAGCGATTTTTAATCGGTTGACTCGTTCTTGTTTTATACGAATAAAATCTTTTAAAAACGATGAGAATCGGAAAAATGCTAAAAAATTTGTGACGAAAATATATTCAAACTTATTTCTAAACTTTAAATTTCATTTGGTTTTCAATTCCTTCAGTCAATCACGAAACAATACTATAAAGAGTAACTGTGCAAAGTTTCAGCAAAATCGGTTGTTTCGTTCTCGAGAAATTTTGCTTACCGCAAAAAAAGGCTGGACGAGGAAAACTGCAGGAAAATCGGACAATTTTCAATAATTTTAGCTGGAAATTTTTTTACAACTTCTTGAGATGCAAAACTTTTTTATATGTAAATTTCAAATAAAATAGAGTTTTGGTTTTTAAAATACAATTTTTTGAAAAAGTTGTTTTTTCTTTCCTTCAAGACCTATGTAACCCCTTAATCGACACAAACAACAAACTTAAAATTTAAAAAATTGTCACTTGATCAAATGTGTGAGTTTGCCTGCAAAAGCGTTCCTATACTATTTAATATTTACTACAGCTACCTTGGGCATCCAAAATATCCTTAATTCTTTGTGGCATACTCTCTACGAGATTTTCGCAAATTCTCTGAAGAATATGATGATTGGGCGGGCAGCCCTGAGCATTAAGCCATTCCATTGCGCCCCTGGCTGCGTGCTTGCAGTTAATATCATGGCATTCGAAATATTTTTATCCCATTTCTCCCACCATAAAATATTATTATTCCAAAATAGCCGATATGTATAGGAGTGAAGCTAAATGAACTATGGTTAATCGAGCTAAAATTTCCTTAAGTGTAATTGCAAATCAATTTTGAGCTTCAACAAACATTTTACAATCAAGTATCGAGTTAAGATGTAATGCTGATTTTTTGTGACGCGAAATTGCAGCACTCAAATGATTTAAGTCATTAAATCCAGTTACTCAACCACCTATACCTTTGGATTTCGAGAATAATAGATAAGGCCAACAAAGTAATTTATTTTTGGTTGCGCAACCTGAAAGTCAAAGCCTGAAATTTTTTAAATAAGCACTAATCTGGAAAGTTGAATAGAACTTGTATTTTTTTTATGTTAATGTTAATATGGTATATTATTAAAGTTTAGAGAAAAGCTTGTTTAAAGTTGCCCTTTTCAGGTCGTGCGCGCCTTAACCAATTCGGGTGCAACTTGCAAACTATTGTGTTTTTCAGTACAACATTTTGGGACCAATATTCTGAGACATCAATGAATCGGTTTATAACAAAAATCGAATCGATTTTGTGAAGCCGAAAAATGGCAAAGCCCCTTAAGGACGAAAAAACAATGGAATATTCGTTTTTCCTTTTTGAATTTCGTACTATTTGTAGAGTTTATGGAATGTTGACTTCAATCTAGTCTAGTCAGAACGATAGCCACATGCCTCTACTTTAAGATTCTGAAGCTGCTTGTTTTTTGGAACAGATTCAGCGCCTTACAACGCCCTCATTTTTTTTTAATGAAAAGTAAATAAAAAGACGCAGAAAGTAAATATGTTATAGGTATCAAAAATAGGCCCTCACACTAGAAATCACCAATTCATCCATAGAAATATGTTTGTTGCTTTCAATGGTGCGGCACCTACATAAAAATTTCTGATCCTATTCATCATAAAACTAATTACGGATTTTTTGCACCAGCAACGGCCACGTGCACTTTATTTATTTTTTAGAATTTCATTCTGGCATATTAAAAAAACGTTTACGTGATATTTAGTAAATAGAAAATTGAATATTTAGATTTATTAAATTTCAGATTTATTGTACCTGTCGATGGTGATAGAAATAAACCTCAAGGTATGAATTCTATTCATAAACAATTCTGAACAAGAAGTCGCATTTTACCTGGGGTGGAATTCCGGACTTTTGTTATCCTCGTTTGGCTCTGCTTTGTTATTTTGTTGCTTCTCCCCGCAGAAAACTTTTCGTGATAAATCTTTGCAATAATGCCAATGTTTATTAAGGTCACACAAAAATATTATTTCACTTGGAAAATAATGGAGTTTAACTCAAATGTGAAATCGATTGCGACAATGTTTTAAGTTCCTGCGTTGTGAAGTGTCGTCCATGGCTTCAATTGGGCATACTTTTCGTTGCTCAATCCCTCCCCTCAATATTAGCTATCTGCTAATAGAGCATAAAAGCCTCTTAGGCTTATCTGTACCAAGCTGACTTGATTTAGAGAATGTCTTCGAGCTATCTGGCCTCGAAATCATTCCCAAAAGGGCAAAATCGAAAGGAACCACAGTCCACAACTTCGCACTTTGGTAGCACTTAAGTTTTAAGGTTTTTCTGCTAATGCAAGAGCTCATAAATCAGCGTACACAGCCATGAATCCTTTCTTGCGCTGAATGTTTTGGAGGAGTCGTAAACTACCTCGAATTGTGGAAATTTGCAGTATAATTTCACGAAAAATGTACAGCTCGGAGCAGCACGAAGGGCGTCCTCTCGATATAAATTAAATGTAACGACCGCAGCCACCGATGATGCCTGTCCGATAAAGATGATGTAAACACATTTCCTTTATCTGTACACGCGAATGTAAGGGAGGCTCGTAAAAGAGCTGCTGAGAATTTTCTCCTGCCGGCCCCCGAAGACATTACTGCGTTTCACTTGATTTACGAGAAAGGCTTGCTGCGTCGCCGGGCGGAGCGGGCGCGGGGGTATTTAATCAGATTCCTCACATGCCGGCCTTTTCTTTACATGCGCCGAGACGTCAGGGCGTCAATGCCGCTTGGTGTCATTAACTGCTGACCGCCGTCTTTATCAGATCGTCATCACATTCAATTTCGGGGGCCGTTCGAATTCATTTATTTGTCCCTTTTAATATCAAACGTTCGCCCGTTCGCTACAAGCGGCAAGAGATTCCGACGGTAGCGGGTAGAGTGAAATGTTCGGGTTATTTTTTTTTTATCTTTTTCTTTTTGTTTTTCACTTGGCGGGAAAATACGGCTCCGAGGGATGTGATGAATGTTGCTTAATTGAATGTGCCCAAGGTATCCCCGAGGTATTGAAAAGAAAAGGGAAATTGAAGGAATGCTCGAACTGTGTTCAGGTCTGGGATAAATTGCCGCCATAAATTTGATTGGCAGTTCTGGAATACACATTGAATGCCTTCTGTGGTAGTTTATTTTCTTCTTGATTGTGTTCTGGGATGCTTCTAATTTGATTAAATTAAATTTTTTATCACGTTGACCTGCCTTAAACAATAATATCACTCTCCAAGGACAGCAACGGTTTGCTGGATTTCATTTTCAGGATATTGGATTTCGTCCAAATTAATGACGAGCTATTGTTACGGTTCATCAAATCCCATAGATACTCGTACACTATTTGAAATTATGGTAAATATTTAGAAGTGGGACTCCAGCCTTAATCGGCTCAACGGGACTCAAGATCCGCAATTTTGTTTTTTTGTAATTATAAATTTTTTTTTTTTCTTCAACCACAATCTTGTATGGGTTGTTGTATAAATGAATATATGGGGCTTCAGGGGTCACTGATCTTAAATCTGCCAAAAGTTACCATATAAAATGCATTTACATGAAATTGAGTTCTTAGGGTCTGTTATTAGTTGAACATTTGAAAAAGTTGTTAGTATTTTTAAAAAGTCGATATTGATTTTTATTTGTTTGGTATTGAATGTTAATTGGTTGTATATATCGCTGAAATTGTTTTGAGTCTTGTATTTTAGGTATAAGTGTTATATAAAAGAACGGTTGGAATTACACGGAAAAAAATAAAAGTACACATTTGACTGGGTATTTCAGCAAGCAATAAAACTCGTTTAAAGTGTGCCTTCTTGAAAATCTATTTTAAGCTTAACCACGCTATATAAATTATAGTGGTTGCCATGACATTAACCAAAAAAAAAATCAACAACATTATTAAGAGCATCGAAGCAAGTGCACTAAATGAGCTTCTGCTCACGAAATGTCTCATTGGATTAGTGTTAACGTTGTAAAATTAGTATCATGTCCTTCTACCTGGCACATTAACCACTTCAGGTCTTGTTTGACTTTAAAGCATAAGTTGTCACTTCAGATTGATCACTACATTTATCGTCTGCACGTTCACGATCCACAATTTATAGCAAAATGGGCGTAAAACTCATTTGAATTGTAAATCAGCTCAAATTTCATTATTTGTTTTTATGAAGAACACAAGAATAGGTTAAATAGAGCATTTCACAAAGCCTCATTGAACTTATTGAAGGCTAGTGCAGTAAAAGATGTGAGCAGGTAGTGTAAAGGTGGCAGAGGATGGAGAATCTTTACTATGGCAAAACAAAATAAATGTAAGAAATATATCAAGGCAAATGTAATGTTCGAGTTACTATTCCTGTTACAATACCAACACTTTAAAACCATTTGCTTTACAACACTAAAATTTGGGACAAGATACAGTCGAACCTGGATAAGCGAGAGCTCAAGAGACCTTCCAGGTAGTGAGCTCAGTTGATATTTCCATGTAAAATAGTATATCTCTCTGGTTAAGCTTGATTAACCCAATTTGTTATTAATGAAATTATTAAATAAAGCTTCACATTTTGCAAAAAAAGTAGGAGAAAAAAAACTTGTACTTGACCGATTTGTTACTTCATTTCGAAGGTTGCAGAATAAACTTTCAAGTCAGACAGTATTTTTTTATTGAATGTTCTGAAAAAGGTATTCTTAAAAGAATCTTGCAAGCAACCTAGTATTACCTAAGAATTCCAATGCGACTGCTACCTGCGATCGTTTATTACCCAAAATCCTGAAAAACGACCTCATCGACTTCTATAGTCGCCGATGGGACATCGTTCGTAAATCAGTCGGTGGGGCAAAAGTGGCAAAATGTTTACGTGTGTGAATAGCAACGATGGGCCATTGCTAAGAGATGAAATCGAGCGGTTCATAAATTCCACTAAATAAAGACACTGGCTGTGGGTACGTGTCTGCGGCGAAATGCAAAAACACGTTTAAGCTGGAGGAGCGCAACGGAAATTAATCATGTCCCGAGACATAATAAGTTAGCGCCCCAGAGGCAGCCCCATAGATCTCCTAGACACATCATTCATCCGCGCAGGCCCAGACCGCAACAAATTATTCACCGTCGAACTTTTATTGGGCTTATGATTGAAAACATAATTAAATGCGCCCACGATACGGGGGCATCAAATTGATTTCGCCTGCATCGGAGCCCCAGCAGTCCTCCTAATAGCTGCTCGGTTCGGGGTCACCCACAACACAACTGAGTCGGTATACGATTGTGGCAGCGGCGCGGCGGCGGTTGCGGTGCAGCCGTTTCCCTGTGACAATAAATCATTCAGTTTTTCGCGAAAATCGCCCAGGCAAAATAATATAAGAAGTCTGGCCGGGCCGAGACTTAAAACACCCGCCAAGCGCCAGATTGCGGAGAAATCGTAAACCGGCAAAATAGCGGACGGCTCGACCGCAGCCTCATCAAAAGTTGGGGGGCGGGCGTGCGACGTCGACAACGAGGACGGCGCATATTGTATTAGAGGCAAGCGGCCGCGCGTAAAAAAGCGCCAATAGAATGCGGCGAAACGTTCAGTCGCGGCTGCGGGCGGACGGCGCCTGCCGGGAATTTCGCAAAAAACCAAAACAAACCGATTCTAATTAGCAAAAACAGAGAAAAGTTCTATTTGTTATTAAAACCTGATTGGAATGCAAACCGCGCCGGGGCCAGCACCGGGAGCCGGGCGCTGTGTAGCTGCGGCCTGGCGGGGCGACGGATCAATGTGACGAGTCCATGCCGTGCTGGCTGATATGCGGTCCACATCAAAACCATAAAAAGGAAAAAGACCACCGCGAGTAAGTGCGCGGTGCAATAAAGGACCCCCTCAGCATGGATCGTTTGGTTGCGGTGCGGTCCAGGCCCAGACTCCCTACGTCCCCGAATGCGGAAATTATGCGCGGCCAGGCTGCCGCGGATGGGCCCAGTCCCAGATACTGCTCACGTTGCAGCCTGGAGGCTGCTGCACCGCCTGCACCGCCACCACCGACCGCCAGTGATTTAAGAGCTTTCTTGGCGGTTTAAATAATTTCAACCCGTTTGCCTCGGCGCGGCGCAGCCCGGCCGATCGGTGGCGCTAAGCTCGCTGATTTTTATTTTTGCCGGCGTCTTATCACGGCCGTGGCGCGCACGGTGGTGGCCAGACCAGAGCCAGATTGCCGGGCGATCGTGCGGCCGCCGATATTCACTCAAAAAGTCAATTGATTCGATCGGACGCGCGATCGAGTTATGATTGAGGTCTATTTTTAGTGGTCACTTTCCCGAGCACTTTGAAATTTGATGACGCTATTAAGTGCGTCTGTTTGCATTCCTCTCGCGCATCGTTGCGGCTTCTTGCTCTGGGCCTCCCCCGGGAATGGGCGGGAATATGCCAAGCTTGTCGGGATTGAGATATTCTCTGTAGATCGGTTTATTTCTTCGCCGTGATTGAAGAGGCCTTTCATCCAGCTGCCCAATTTTTATGGGTTGTTCATAATTAAAACAGGCATTGATCGAGGCTTAAGGACGAGCTCACATGTGGGTCTGGGTCTGGGCCTTATTTAGATTCCGCTCAATAAGGCTTTTATGGGGTGATTCTTACTTGCTCCTCTGTTAACTGATGAGTGGATTTGTTATTTTTGAAATCCGCAGCGATCTCAGAACATTTTTTTCACAACTTTAAAAAATTCCGACGATAGACATTTTTAGGCTATGCGTCATTTTTGCTTGATATTTAAATTAGTAAAAACGTAGGTACTAATACTACCATATTTAGATGCACGATTGTACGCATTGTCCAAGTGTTCTTGCAGCGTATTCATAACTTGATTGTTTTTCATTTTACTACTCGTCTTTTCTTTTATGCTAAAATTGAAAAAAAACAAATTCATTAAGATTAAGATAACTATCTAGCTAGCTACTTTAATTTGTTCATATTTTTCTGCATGCTTGTGCATTTGTCGCAATATTTTAACCCACTTAGTCGTGCTTAGTCTATTATGTAAAAATCCGCAAGTCGTTTATCTACAGCATATCCTTGTCAAACTCCATACGCCTGGGTGGCGCTCGTAAGCACATCACTGGCAAAAGACAGATAACACTGTCATTGACACAATCCGCTGCAATATTTCAGGCGGCGTTAGTCGATATCCATCTCCACGGAGAAAACAAGAATTTTCCATGTTCACAACTGACAGAGAATTTTTATCAAGTTACATCGTTCTGACTAACTACCCTGAAAATGGCATGTTTTGCACCATACAAAAGTCGCCGAGGTGCTGGCTAACTACTAGACTAGACAGAAAGACAGCGCTCGGGACGTCTACCATGTGGATATGCGCTGCGAACAAAATCATCGAAGAGCTGTTGCCCCTTAGGCCCCATTTATCATGCTCCACAGATTTGTTTGTTTACCATAAAACTTGAAGCGTATCGAGCATCAGGTCGCGAAAATCTATCTTCCACAAATCGAAGAAAGTTATCTTGGTGCAAAATTCATTGCCGCCTGCTGCCTGTGCCTGTGCCTGAGCGCAATAATCCGGATTCCTGGTATATTTACTCAGTGGCTATTGTTGTCAATTACACAGCATTATTGGCGGCGAAAACAAGGCAACCGGGCGACTAAATAATTCCGCAAAGGCATTAAGCCACCTGTAAACCAAGTATTGGTGTAGTGTTCCGGCGAACTGACCACCGCCGTCGTAACCGCCGCCGTCCTGATGATACTTTGTCTGTTTTGCATGCGGCCATCGATTGGAATATAATATTAAATCCCCGCACCGATTTTAGACGGTAAACGTTTCCCCCTACGTACCTGGAGGGCATTTTGAAATTGTCTTTTAATTGCTCTGTCGGTGAAAATAATACAGTTGTCCCACCCAGAACGTGACTGAATAAATTAATCAAGCTTATTTGTCAGACAGATCGTGTCCACTCTATCGCGGCAGGAAATGTCCGTTCATCTGAATTTCATAGATATGGAGCTCAAAACACGCTGTAATAACTCAGAATCGTGCTAAAGGTGACGACTGTTGGTTTATTCATACACGGACGAGACAAGATTCTTGACAATTGAGGAAATCTCCAGGAAAATCATCTGAAGTAGACAATAAAGAATTTTCAGGAGGACTCTGAAAGAGGACACGATTCCTTGAAATTTTGTTGATGTTCAAATAGAATAATCATTTCATAATTCCTCCAGAAACTTCATTATACTTCTGCTGGCTTTCCCTGATCCGGCGGTTTACGGGATACGTAATAATACCATAAATTTGGTCCACTTATTTATCCATATTAAATTTTATAAAACTAAAAAAAATTGCTGTCACGTTTACTGTTCGAAGTCCCAAATGATACTACCGTACAGCAAGTTGCTGCATCCATAAAATTAAAGCAATTTTTTGTAACTGAACCTAATTAACCTACTTATCTTTTTGCTGTTCTCAAAGAGTTTCAATTTTCAAAACCCACAGTTTCTGCATTTATTAATTTTTTCATCCCAATTTTAGCACAAACATTACCCCGCATGTTTTCTATTCGTTAAATTATTTTCACATCCTTACCCCATCCCTCATTTAGGAACAAGATTTAATAGTAAACTCTTACCTTTTAACATTTTATATCATTTTACGAATGCCTAATCGAAATCAGTGACCCCGAAAGTCCCTTAAGTGTCCCATTTCGTAAAGATTCCTTAAAGTTGGAAACTTCGCCACCATACTGTATCCGCCATCTTGAATTCCAGGGAAAATATTTTTTTTAATCTGAAACAGCTCATAAAAGTTTCTTCGCAATCGGATGAATGGTTTAGGAGCGCATAGAAGACTAACAAACAGACGGACATTCATTTCATATATAAGATAGCGTGTGTTTCTTTTACGTCTAAACCATTACACTATTTTCAAATCAAACAAAAAATAGGTATATACAAACATGTGCATATTCGAAGGCAACGCAGTGTTAAAATATGTTAAAGCATCGGCACAAAACGATTCGTAACAGGAAAATCGCCTTTTACAAAATGTCTACTGACTGAATATTTTCTTTTTACAAAATATTTATAGACTGAAATTTGCCTGTTTGTGCCGTGATTTGATTCCGTGTAATCTGTGTACTTTCCTGTACACGAAGAGTGGAAATAGACACTGCCTTTTATTTCAGTATATTCCCAAACTAGTTAGTACAGTCAAAATAGTTATTTAACCTAGACAAGATTTCCACAGAGCTGAAAATTTGTACAGTCCTTAAATAAATCATTACAAATGAAATATCAAAAGTCCCCACCGATCCGAATGCGCTAACAATTTTAGTACAAAGTGTTTTTCATGAATCTGTATTATTTAGGTGTTTTTTTATATACTTACCTACACTAAGAAAATGCTCAATTAGTTACGGAATTTACTTACTTTACCTTTAGTTGGATTTGAATAGACATAATTTTTTTTTGGTAATACTAAACCTGAGCTAATACACGTGTTAAGGCTAAACTGTTTATACATTTGTTCAATAGATTATTATGTTTTCGAAATGTGTTAAAACATACTGCAAATATGTGAGCTTCATCTTTTACGCATAGGAAAAAGATTGCCTGACTGCATATATGACTGTATGCGCTCATAAGTCATATCTTTAAGTCAGGTCTTGCTTAAATATTTATATTTACACTAAAATAAAGCCTTTCGCAGCACTATCAGTGATTCATGTACGCGCAAAGAACAGTTGACTCACATGCTTCATATCAACTATATCTCGAAAAGTACAATACCTGCCAGTCCACCACGTTCTAGTTTTCTTTGAATTTTTTGTCATTCAGGTTTTTTTGTGGTTTTTCGCGAAATTCTTTTTCTTACGAAATGGTCCCCCAAAAATTCTGTGGAGCACGAAATTGCTGTGCCTTTGAAAGTTATTTTGAGAATATTTCCCAATTACACATAAAGTAGCGTAGGCTTATCATACTTGAAAGGGGGACTTACTTTTAAGCCAAACCTAAATGGCGCTTTGTTAAAGAGCCCTACCACGAAGCGTTTTGTAATGATTATGAAGTTTCTAACTTTTCTTCAAAGGAGCCCACTGCTTGCTAATCTCTCATTTTTAGGGAATTACATAAATCCGTTTCTGTATGAAAATGAAAGAACATAAAATAAAAATAGGTTTCTTTGGCGTTAGGAATTAGAATTAGTTGCCTAGGCAGTCGAGGAGCTTGTTTATCTTTCTCACTAGTAATATTCTGGAAACACGAGAATGGTCGGGGACGGCCCAAATGCGTCGCATAATAAAACATATTTCTTCCGCGTCTCTCAAGTAAATTTAGGCAATTTTTATAATAATTATAATAATCATTTTTGCATTAATTTTCTCCCTATCAAATACGAAATAAATATTTTTCTTAATTACATTATTTGCTTTTTCCCCACTTTTAGAAAAGTTTCATCAAAAAAAAAATACGAAATTGTATTTAATTGCAACAGTGAATTTGATGATCTCCTTGTTTGTTTTCCAAACTTTCGTATTACAATAGATTCAACAATGGTCGGCGTTGTAAGCTACTCAAGGCAGCCGAAATGCTGAAACTTTATTTACAGCAACGGAAAGAGATAAATTTAAGTTGGCGTCAGCGAAACAACCTGATGCGCGGCGAGCATAAATTCGAATAGCAACGGCCATTAGACGGTATTAACCTTTTTCTCGAGCGCCAATCACTTCCACTTGTCCAAACATCGAGAAGGCCTTGACTGGGAGCGGCGCGGCGGCGGCGTCGAAATTAGAAAACGTTGGGCGTAAATTAATCCTCTCGACCAAGTGTGACGGCACGTTCTATCTTTGAGTGCGACACGCTGAGCCACCGATCGAGCAATTCTTCTTTTTATTTTTTGTTCGCTCTTCCGAACATTGAATGGGCCAGACGGTCCAGAGGAGAGAATTCGGTCAGAAGTGATCGTCTTCGTTGTCCGATGAATGGTTGGCCAGGGGACGGTATACACGTTAACACCATCCCCGGGCACGTCCGCTCATCTCACCTATTGACCATTTCCGCGAAAGATTAAGCGGTGGGCCCGGCTTGAAACGACAGCGCCATTGGGATGGGACATGTGCTCAGCGCTGCGATCTTCTCACATATTCCGACAATAAAATAATTTAGGCGGGCCCGTGACTGATCCTCATTTGAACTTGAATGACACGTAAGCTCATAAGGAAGCCGCCCTGGACAAAATCGTCATAAATCAGTGTGACGGGTCTTAAGGTGAGGAAGGAATGCGCCGGGTCCGACCAATTTTTAACTTCTTTCGACTGGGAAAATACCTTGCGCATCAGATATTGTATAAGTCCCAAATGTGTTGGACACACACAATATGCGTCCTGGTGAACACCGGCATGCAACAGAAATTCAAATTTTCAAAGGATTTTTATTGTGGTGCGTGTCACTTATGAACTCGGAAATAAATTACCGTCATCCACTCCTTTGAGCGTTACCAGTTATGAATGAATGAAATTTTCCCTTCTGCTCTGCAAGTGGAACTGAATTCTGAATAATTCCGGAGAAGAGTATTCTGATTTTGGTTATCCGATTATACATACACAGATGTATGTACGTTTCAGTCTCGTGTGAGCTGTAAAAGTATAATTGCTGCCCGAAATACTGAAGAAATCAACCATTCCCTGCACTTGGACAATTTTGTCTTAGACACTTAGCCAATAAAAATTTTATGTTTCCGCGGAGAATTTCACTTTATGAACATAAAATTTATTGAAGAATATAAAACTTGTGTCAAAATGGAAATGAAGAACGACACCTTCGTGGACTGAATAGACTGAGTTCTTGTTGACAGCAGTCATGTGCAAGCTTATTAAAGTTATCACTTTGAGGTGCAGTATCTTTTATTACTGTAAATTTGCATTATCTGTGGTTCGAATAAATGCTTGTGAGTATCTATCTATCTATAAATATTTCAAATACCTACTCGGAGGTGAAATTTTGTAATCGCCTCCGCTACTAGTGTATAGTCACTAAGTGACCAATTTTAATGGTTAAGGCGCCATTAAACGAGCGATGTTGTGCAATGTGCAGTAACATTTTACAAGTCACGACTAGGTAGTGCACTCGCAAATGGTATTTATATGGAAACACAAACTTAGATGAATTGTTTCAAAAATATATCAACTTGGCTCACTTTGGCTATGATCCAACAAATTAATTTATAAATTCAATAACAAACAACATTGTGCTTTTGTGCTTTTATAATTTGATAGATAGATTGGACGGGTGCCGTCCACGTTACCGTTGGAAAATAATCCGATTAAAATTATTTTTGTGACAATATACACAAAAAGTGCTCATTTTAGCTTTAATATACCTACTGTGTTTATATGGTGCATTAAGTCAGTATATATTGGATTCACTGAAGACAAAAGAAAATTATTTTCCAGTTATCTTGCTGGCAGACATCAAAGAGTTGATATTAATGGATATAATTCGAATATGTTAACAATTCCGAAGTGGCATTCCTCAGGGATCAATTCTCGGTCCAATTATCTTCATTCTATTTATAAATTACATTGTTCAAGTTATAAAATATTGTCATATACACATGTACGCAGATGACGATGTTTAGCTTTATATACAGAAACGTCTAGGTTTAATTGAAGATGCTGTCGGTCGCATGAATGAGGACTTGAATAGTATTTTTGGTTGGGCTGCAGCAAATTGCTTAAGACTAACGCTATTTATCTGTCTAGAACAATATGCACTTCCATATGTAAACAGAGGGTAGGAATTTAGGGTTGATAATGAATAACGTTTTTGACTGGTCAAATCAAGTAAATAATATTTAAAAAAGAATTTATGGTGGCAATACGTTTAAAGCCAGTTAAGGCGTGTTGGTACCTATTCTAACTTATTGTGATACTATATACATACAGCAGAGGATGCTAGCTGGAAGGGGCACCTTAAATACATAATTACAAATAAAATATCGAAAGTCCCCACCGATCCGACCCGATAAGTGTTTCGTATTTCGGCAGCGAATGAACTACAATTAACTTGGACAGGGAATTTGAAACAGATTTCTGATATTTTTAGAACTTCAGAACACTAACAAATTTTGAAAATTGCAACAGGGGTGTGTAAGAAAATACCGCATCTATAAATTTCGAGTTCCTACTCTATTTTAATAATGTGTGAATTAATATTTCACGTTCATATGGGTCTTGTAAGTGTTTTGTATCCAATTTGCGGTTGAAAATGAAAAATGTGTTTAGCTTTGTAACGAAAAAGATTGATTCATGATTATTTCTAAAATTTTATCTGCAGGTAGATAACGATCTCCGATTTTATGTAAAAAAAAATTGGAGTAAGTATGCGATCGAAACTTATCGTTATCTTATAAATTTGGTAATCACCTTTCTCTAACAAGGGACTATGTGAAAGCTGAATGGGTTTCCCCGTGACCTAGCCCACTGGTTTGAAAAAGGTTAAAATGAAACCAACGTAACGTCGCATAATGCTGCTCTTTCTTCGAAATCCGGGGGAGAAACTGAGTGCAGACTGCAGAATGAAATATTTTTGAATTTCAAGAACTCCCGCGTTTATCGTTGGCTTAATAGAAAATCCCCCATATGCCTCTCCTAACGAATTCAGTAATTATAAATGACACGACCCGGCAGCAATTAATCTCATCGCGAAAGGCACGCACGACGGACTCGACTTTAAAAATTTGCACTAACCGAGATTTATGTGGAAAAATTAATCTCTTCGGATTTCAGCTTTCCCAACAGTCGAACCATTCAATCAATTCTCGACATCCGTGGGCAACACGGCGCGGATTCATTATTTTCGCCGATAATTGCTTGCTCGGTTTCATCGCCCAGGTTGGTTGGGGCTCCATCTCCATAGGTAAACACAACTCACAAGTACCCCAGCAAGCGGGGCGCACAATATTGTGGAGGAGCTCTGGTGGGACAAAAAGTCAGTGACAACAATCGGGGAGCCGCCAAAGGTAGCACGCATACTCTTGAGCGTGCGGCGTGGCGGTACATCTATCGGTCGGATGTGACACGGCTAGAAAAGTGGGAATCATAATAAAAAGGCGAATTATCCGTGACTAAAAAGGGGCACTCGAGAAGAAAGGTATTCGCACCCCTTGGCTTGGCCAGCGCGCTAGAGATCCACTAGATTCCTCTGCGACCCAAGCAGCCAACCAGCCAGCGGAGCACAGCATCCAGCCGAAGGCACCCACTGGATTGGATTGACTCAATCTTGAGGCGCAAAGAAATGAGGGAAACTCCGAAATTCTTCGTGCATTTGTCTCTCACCGTTCAGCCGGTGAACATCGAGTGAAGTTGCGCTCGCAGACGGGTGCAAGATTCCAACGCAACGCAAGCCATCGGGTGATTTTCGTGTGCTTAGTTGCGCTAAGAAGTGCAAGACCAAGACGTGCCGGACACTGGGACCTTTGCCAGGACTTTCAGGATATGCGAGCATTCCTGGAGTATTTTCACGGACAGAGCAACAATTTCAACAACAGTGTGCTTAGCCCGGAGGTGGCAAGTGTTTTGGAAGAGTGATTTTCAGTGACCGTGATGTGTTGAGCATTTTTGGTGGTCATATTTTTTTGTCTTCAGGAAGTGTTGCACAGTACGAAACTTTTGCTTTGGTGTCCGCTAAGGATTCGACCATTTGCTAATATTATCAAGGTAATTTTATTTTTTGAATTTTTCACAATTGTTTTGACTGTTGGTGAATCCGAAATTCAAAGGTTTTCGCCAATACACGTTTACAAATCATTTTCAAAATTTTCCAAATAAAATAAACAGCTTGTCAAAATGCAATTTTCCTTTTGAAGAAGGAAAACGTCTCTATAAAATTATAAAGGGGGTGTGTCATCAATTCAAATTAAAGCCCATTGATTGTTGCAATTGTTTGATTAGCCACCACATGAGTACATCGCATGGTATGCTGCAATCGAGCCTTTCACAAAATTATTGTAACGCGCTATATTTAGTTGCTGACTACAGTTCCATAATACACCCCACAATGGCATCAATTTCGCGCTATTAATCTTTTCCATTCAGTGGCACTTTTTCCCCGGAATTGGTATTTATTTATGTGATGTCAACTGATTCCAACTTTATTAAATCTTAGATCGTGTCTGGACAGCGTTTCATATGCGTCATAGAAGACCGACTTGGGAAGGCCTCTTTTATAGAGTTCAATTAGTCTATCTTCTATCTACGAGTGGGGTATAGGTCCTTCTTGAATTAGTCGCTAAAGGTCTTCAAGCATTCTACAACAATGATCTAACACTGGTTGGTTGGTCAGAATATAAAGGAGGCATGCCTTTTCGCGAGATAATCAATTTTGTGGTCTTAAATAAAATTCTCGTAAAGCTTAAATTGTGAAATGTATTCAAATAAGTCTGTCTGCTGATCCTCAAAACAAATATTTATTGCATTGCAATCACATATTGAAATTAAATTTCGTGAATTAAATGGCTCCTAGGAGGGTTGCTAAATGTAAAAGTGCAATATTTTGCGTATTTGCCAGCAATAAATAATGTCCTGATTAAATTTACAAAACAAAACAAAATATAAAGACTTCTGACTGTCGTCTACAGGTGATGTTAAAAAACTGTAAAAACAAAGTAAATTAATATAAAAATTAATTGTAACGCTTGCCTTCGCTCGATAAATAAACCCAATAGATTCCGAATTAGTTCCTAGTACCTAAACTTTTCTAAATTAAATGTTCGATCCTCTTTTTAGTTTATGACTATTTATAATATCCAAATATGCGTTTTAAAAAAAATTCGTTGTAATTTTTATTTATAGACCAAACATGTCAACGTTTTTTAGAGTCGTTTTAATCTATAATGAAGCATCTGCAATGTTATTAGTTTATTTATATTGAACACATACAATTGATAAGACGATCTGAGAATATACAAGATCTTTCAGTAAGGACGTTCGACTTTTAAATGTTAATAAAACAAGTTGTGTGTGAGATATACACTCCATTTTAATTTTAATATGAAAGAATATTTTATGGCATTAAGTATAGAATATAAAGTCGTTCAAATGTTCGCTGTGGCTTTGCTTGGTGGCATTTATTCGGAAGGTCGGAAGGTTCTCTAATTGTTTGTGGTGTTGTTTTTTAATTATTATTTTCTGTTAATAAATATAACTTGTTATATATTATATACTAAAACCTTCCAAGAAATATAAAGATTACATTGGTGAAAAAATCATAAAAATACGTCTAATAGTTTTTGGGAAAATCGCGCACATATATGCGGAGGAACAATGAACCACCCTTCGTTTAAGTTGATAAAAATTTCGGTCACCACATTGAATCCGAGTTTCCGAACCTTGATAGCAGATCGAAATCAGCTAATCCCACAGCTTCCTAGTATACGCTTTCATCACAATCACTTCACATTTGAAAATTTCGATCGCTTTATTGGATCCGAATTTCCAAATTTTTTCTAATTCACAGTAAATTAACAATCAGCGAGTTAAAAAACCCTGAGGTATTAAATTTCACAGTAATCACTTGCCATTAAACAAAATTTTTGGCCGCCATATTGGATCAGCCATTTTGAAAATATATACACTGTTGTATACTAAAAACTCCGCAGAAAGAAGTATATAGATTATATCAGCAAAAGAATCATCAAGATCGGTCTAGTGGCTATTCGAACTAATACATTTGCTCATTGTTAATGTTAGGTCAAGCAAGTCAGTCAACTACAATGCACCAATTTTCCTTTTTTGGTTTTTCTGAATTACAAGTGTGTACTTACTTTATACTTATAGTAATTTTTTTATTTTGTGTTTTATTTTAAATGAAATTTTGAAGTTTTGAAGAGAACCAAGTTATATTGAATTATCGTCTAATCCAGTTAAGATCACATTATTCTTACACCGCCCGAAGGAAGTTAAGAAAAGCTAAAGAAGTGATGCTGCATTTTTTGAAAAAAAAGGAAAGCTCAAAGGAAGTCTTAATGAAGCTTAACCTGTCGGACTATTGTAAATCTCTTGCCCCGATGTGCCGTCCGATTGCAGGCAGCGGTGACTATAGGCAAATTGAAGGAGCACTACAAGAACCACATTCGCCGCTAAAAATATCCAACCGGCGAGTCTTATCCACTTGTGATTCAAAAACTTCAAAACAAACAGAAAACGACGAAGAAAAAGCCGAGCAAGGTCAAGAAAATAACTCATATCGGCTGTCACTTGGCTGCAATAACATGCGCCAATTAATCCGTGGAAGTCAGCCGTCAATAATTTGCGTAAACAAAAAACATATCGTGCCTATGATGTGCTGTGCGGTGCGGGAGGAGGAACTCCTATATGCATGATACGATCGGCATCAGACCAACGCGCAAGGAGCAGAGGCCGAAGGAAAATTTGGGTGGGTAAAAAAAGTTTAAGTGAAGGAGGCGACTTGATCCAATCAAAGGAGCCCCAAATCCACATCCGATGATCGAAAGTAATTGAAAAAGCCTGGCCGGCTTCCAGAAATTGGCGGGTGGACGGACGGGCAGTCGTTTGCGGCGCTGGCTGTGGCCACCGTTCGTTATGATTATTTCCAAATCTGGTCAGGAACAGCTTAAGCGGATGACGGTGGAAGGACAGAGCCTCCAGGAGACATTCCACCATGCTGAATAGCCACAGTCAGGCCGCACTTGGCACAATTTCAAGTTTCTCGACAATAGCCCTCCTATGGAGTCGAGGTTCGGCTCCCGTACCCATCGCTAATAAATTTTCGATTGGGAAAATCGCAAATTGATGGCCATGAAGACGAATGGCAAATTGAATTCAACAGGGGATAA
This sequence comes from Neoitamus cyanurus, assembly GCA_947538895.1. Taxonomy (NCBI): domain Eukaryota; kingdom Metazoa; phylum Arthropoda; class Insecta; order Diptera; family Asilidae; genus Neoitamus; species Neoitamus cyanurus. The sequence goes on along the minus strand of OX384546.1, from coordinate 30,472,596 downwards.
TGTGGCTAGTTGGAGCTTCTGGGACAGTAGGGATTTTGAGGATTTTTACGACTCTGTGGCTTCCTGTTCTGATTGGTTTGGTTGCCGCTCCCATAAATTGAGATTTTCACGATGTATCGCTGCTTGACCGAGCATAGAGGGCTGTACAGTGTCCATTCCATGTCTTCTAAAATTATTGGCAAGCTTAGGACGGGCTGAAAGTAGACCTTCCGGGAATCGACGTGGTGCTAAAATAGCCGCGGCCAGCCATATATCATGAAGAATCAATACACAAAATATTAATTTACTTCCCGGCAGCCTTTCATAAATAATCCGCGGGTTCGGGCTGGCACTCATATGAAAGAGACCAATCCCCGAAATAGCCGCGACTCTGACCAGATGAACTGGCCTTAGTCAAACAAGTGAAAATTCGTAAACAGTGGGGTTCTTACATAAGGCGCTCCGGCCCGTCATAATAGCGATTCCTTAACAATAGAAGCATCTGTCTATTAGGTTCTATTGCGGGTAAAAATTGGAAAATCTGCTCCCATCGCGGAGCCCTGGCAGTGATCCAATAAAATGTGATTGATGACCGCACTCGGTCCGTCGATCATCACATCCAATCATCTGGAAGTGATTCACTTTGATTTTCCGTAACAAAGCGCTTTTGTCATTAATCCAATTACCCAAGTGTCCACGATCAGGAGGAAGATCGCTTCTCCAGATACTGTCGAATTTGCTGCGGCCGCTAGACGATCGCTTGGCTGGTGGGCTGGGCGATTTGCTCTCTTGCTCCGCGGATGATGGGCTATTTGTTGCTAGGTGTGCTGCTACAATTGATGATTTTTTTATTGGATGCCACAGACCGGCAGTGAAGTGACAGATTTTCTTGTTACCGATCGCACCGTGACTGAAAGTTTCTGTAGCATGATTAATGATAAAAATACGATTAGTGGTCTAATTATAATTGATTAACATTTTTCCATGATTATATTTCAGCTGAATCACACTTTATTTATTTTACAAAATTTTTGGAATATTCTCGGTATTAAAAACGGAATGACACATTCCCAACTTGTGATTTGGAAAATTTTTCTGTTTCATTTTTAGCAATTAAGTGCCAGAAAAAAATGTGTCCTCTTTAAATTATACTTACTGAAGTTGAAGCCGTAAACCGTGAATTCTGTATTATCTGATAGGCACAGCCAACATTTTGGGGCAACACTTTATTCATAAGTCAGTCCAAAAACTCTACTAATGCTGCCAAAAAATAGTAGTAGAGGTATATGAATAATTTTAAATTGTGATTTTATTATTAAAGCTGAAGCCCGAAAATGTTATGCTTATTTGGCTTATAGTGGAAAAGATTTGTGTGCTCTGTTGAAAACCCTATGGAAATGCGTGGATGTGTCAATATTGAAAAGGTTAATTTAACAGGTTATTTGTAACCGACTTAGAAAAAACGAGGAGGTTCTCAATTCGATTTTAATGATTCTTTTTGTATTGAATAGGCTATATCTCGAACGCGGTCACATTTAAACTTGAACAAAATATTCCACCTCTAAGGGTGGAAAATCAAGGGATGAATCCCGTTTATTGAATATCACCCACTTCCTGTCAACGAATTTTAATAAAACTTGGCACATATGAAAATAAATTATTATGGTCACTTGCACTAAAAAGTTGAAAATTAAATTAAAACAAAAACCTACTTTAAAAATATCTAAAGCACTAAAAAGTTGAAAATATTTGTTTTTGGAATAGGTGCCAAGTCGTATGATACACGTCTGCGCAGTGCTGTATCGAGTAGCTCGCGCGTTCGGGTTGCTCATTCCATCACGCTTGTCCCTCGCATCTTGAATTTTTTGGTAAGGGTTTCATGCATACCGCAACATTAGTTCAACCAAAAAATATTGGAGATTATTATTCCATGCGTAGTTTAAGACTAATGAAGGAATTTATCATCTTCCACTCCCTCATCATCCACCTCCCTCCAACCCACCTGTCACTGTCAAGTGAACAAAAACTCTCTTTTTTGTATTTTAAACTCGCTCTAACAATTTTGAAAGGAAAAATGTCCCACCGTAGCCAAATTGCAACATTTCAAAATTGATCATATATTTCCTTTCAACATGTCATCGGAAATTTCTTATTTTCAAAATAACAAGTAATACTAATAATTATAATCGGTGAAAAAAATCACTTTAGGCATAATTGAAAAAAACCAAAAATTAAATTCATAGGGAAACATTAAGCTGCGTTCCATTGGGCCATGTAGAGTACGCCTAAAAGTGACTCAGGAATTTTTTAGTCAACGACTTTTTTTTACACGAGTACAACGTCCTTCAATTTTAGACTACTAAATTCAATGTGGTGGTTGCCGTGCAACAGCTCCAGTACAATGTTGCGTACAGTCATTTGTCACGATTCAGATAGCAGCAGCAAAGATCATTTTCTGAACTACCACAAAGCCATCAACCATTGCTTTAATTCATGCAGTACAAGTGATAATAAAATCAGAAAAAATGAAGCGCTGTGACTAATTGCTCAAAAAGACCGCCACGTTCATTAAAAATTCAAGATCGGGGCAACAAAGGAGGTGAAAAGTGTTAATTACACTACAGCGGCGATCGACGCAATTGGAGCACCTAAAGAGATCTGTATGCAAAATCGCTGGAACTGATTTTATCTGGACAAGAAAAATTACGATACAAAGAGATCTTGTTTGTCTGGCCGCGTGCTGTCCATATGCACGTACGCGACACGGCAATAATTACGTATGGCCACGAGACACTGTTAATGCGCAAATGTCACAGACCACCATTAAACCTATAATTATACAATCCAACTTTGATGAATTTATGGGCGATTCCAGGAAATTAAAAGAAAAACCTGTGAAAAATTATAACAAATCTTTGATGCCGCCGGCGATTTTCTGGTGCATTGATTTCGATAAGCACGGAGGTTCGCGCCTTCGACATGATCGAATGCTACGTAAATAGATCTGCAGCTGAGTGCGTGATAACCGGAAGGGTTTCTGCGGTCGGCCAGTTTGTTAACGAGACAAATTATCTGCGGTTTTTATCTGAAACTCACAATTTATTTGGATCTTACCAAACGATAATGAATGCTGATTAATAGTGAGGCAAATTGAAATTAGTGAATAAAACGCCTTACTGGTATGCTCGTACATTAAACACGCAGAGAGTAAGATGGAGCGGTCGGCTCAAAATTATGTAGAAAAGGTTGTTGCATCATCTAAAATACGGAAAGGTACGATGCAGTATGTGTATCCTTATGATCTACGCAATTTGAGTGAGCATGACCAACTCAAAAGATGCGGATACATCTGGGACGATCCGAGAATCATCTGCTGGTCGTTACGACTTAAAATTTGCCTCATAACTGGTTCTTCTTACTGCCCATTCACTAATGTCAGTATTAGTCCAGGTGGCAGGCAAATTATTATGACAAGCCCAACTATGGCACTACAAGTTTGCATATTATGACTTTTGTCGTTACTGTCACGGGGGACGGCGCACAGTGGGGCAAAAGGCCGAAAATCTGGCAAAAAGTGATTAAAATTAACCAATGAGTCATAGGATAATAATTTTTTTGGTGAATACGTGAAAACATGTCAGTAATCGATTCGCGTATAAGTCATTTCTGGCAACTTGAAATAGGCAAAATGCAAAATTATTAAGGAAAAACATAACTTGAAAAAATGCAATTATTTAAAAGCCACCCTTAAAATTGATAAAACCGTTACAAATCTTTTACAGCACAGCACAACTCCTTAAAAAGAAAATGATCCCAAGATCGTTTCTCTAGAACCCTCCCCTGAGATAATCTAGCCAATTTTCGATGACGTCGTTTCTTAAAAAAATCGACACATCTCGAAAAATAAAAGATGTTTTTAAATTGTTCAAAAACGTACTTTTTCGGCTTGCCGTGAGCTATACCAACGGTCGATAGTAAGTATTGAAACGTAAATTTCAAAAAGATACAGCGATAACAAGAAAAGCCGAGTTTTGACGGTTTTTTCGATATAACTCGAAAACAGTTATCGCAATCAATACTCAAAAAATTGCAATCGATAGATCTTTTTAGCACCTACAACTTTGTAATTTAACTATTTTCGATTAGAGCCTTCTTAGTTTTGTTTTTGTTACAAAATACTATTTTCTTCGACTTTCCAAATTTTTTAGGTTAAGTTCGCCACTTCAGTTCGCGTCCATCAAAACACATGTATTACTTAGAATTTTTTTTCTATACAACGGTATCTGCTTCCGGGTATAAATATACGTAAATTTAACATTAGACCGTGGCAAGTTGATTGGGCTATAGAGCAGGTAATTGGGAAGTTGTAAAACCACCAACTTGTCACATGTGCTAAAATTTTAATAACACCAGGTAATACAATTTTATAAACTGTGCAGATAAATAATCATGTCCAGTGGTATTCGACTTAGTGGACTGGACTTTAAAAATAACTTCACTTTCGTCAACAAACCGAAAAGCAAACGACTAGGGACGGTATTTGGGTTAAAGGTTGAGTTAGTGATGCAGCAGTTATTAACGACCATAACACCATACCATACTAACAGGAGACAACAGTCAACATTGCCATTAGCAATTCTCTGAAGCAGATACCTCTGTGAAATTGCGAGATCTTGAAGGGGTGGGTCCTAAATGACTTGTTATTTTGAATGGTTAAAAAAAATCCAAATATCGTAGTAGAAATAATTTTGAGCAATCCACAGCTTGCCATTTTTTGCTTTATCCCAATCAGAATCTTGTTCGAATGCAAATAGAGAGAAAAAAACCTGTGAGGCCCGAATTTTGTTGGATCCAAAAACAGCAGGAGGTATTTTTAGAAAACATTCGATTCAGTGACTCGCCTATAAACAGAACAGCAACAAAATTGGCATCTGAATCGAATTTCTTCGGTGGCAATTAAATCAACATCCTTCCAGCGATCCAGCCGAGAGTGCCGAGCCCAAAAATTAGTCAGAAGCCTTTCCGGTAGCCGTTGCTCGGCCTCCATTACTTGAAAAACCGGAAAGGAGCCTCCGCGTTACCCTCCAGACCTTTCACTTAATCTTGGATCGCCGAAATAATTCGATTTCCTGAAAATCGCATCCATTAGCCACCGGGCAATAAAAGTGGCGCCAAAGTGTAGGAAATCACAGAATGGAGCCAGATCAGAATCTGGGCCCAGCTTTGCAGACACGGTGAGCGGCAGCGACCATCGGATCAGCTTGGCCTCAGGTCTGGCCGTCCGGTCGGCATATATGGATCTGCCGGAGTGGTGCGACTCCAGCGAGTCCAGGAATTATAAATAATTGAAGAAACTCCTTCCAGCAACTCATGGCAGACGAGGCAAACAAAACTAATGACTTACACAAAAAGTTGCCCCCTTGAGCGGGGCGTGTGGGTGTCCTCTTCCGCGCACGAATTCTAGTTGCCCACGTGTTTCCAGTTCCCGTCTTTTGAGAGTGGTGTGTCCGTGGCGTGCATGTGCTGCCGGCTTAACTTAGCGTCTGCCGCCGAAGCACGGGAACGGAACGGGTCGGGCGCAGAGGCATCTCATAGGTGCTCCTCCAATCCAAGAATTGACGAAGTCGCCTGTTTGCCAAGTCGCGGAGCGTTTTGCAGGCGCGTACACCGAGATTACACTTCCTCTCCCTCCAACTGGCGCAATTGTAGTAAATTGCCCGTAATAGCCGTGTGATATGCGTAATAGGGATAAATGAGCATCCTACATTAGATGCGGGCTATTATCTCTAGGATCACAATTACGGCGACACAGTGCGCTGCGCCCCGACACTTCTGGGTTACGACGGAGGCTCCCCGGCGATAAATTCGCGCTGAAATTGAATTATTGGGCCAATTTGCTCGGGATATTTTAACAGTGTGTCCATTAGGCCTCCTCGACCAGCCCAATGCTCTTATCGGCGAACATTGTGATTTCAATTCGAATTAAATAAGGCTGACGACGATGGAAGGCTGAATAAAAAAAATCAAAAAAAGGGGGGGGGGGGCAAGACAAGTCTGTTGTGGGGCACGTCGCGGCATTTGGTCACTCCGTCTTTATATGCAGCAAGCAGACAGGCGCCCACAAGAGCCCACCTTTGGCCTGAGCGTCATTTATTTTGAGCGATTTCAGTGCGGTGAATCTTTTTAATTCGTTGCCCTCTCTTACGGCTTTTACGAGCGGACGTACGCCGAATAAATCACCGGCGTCTTGCCATATCCCGCACGCCGCCAGCCCGTCGCCCGTTTGTTACCTGGCTGGGGTCTCTTGTTCGGTCTCCAAGAAGCTGTGCACCTGTAATTAAGCAGTTATGTTATTTACGGTGGTCAACACCAATGTATGTTGCGCAACATTTGCTTATAGGCCATGCGCATTTGTTACACTTTTGCGCACGCATACGCGAACGGATGACAGATGGAAGGTTGCGGAATTGAGCAATTCGCAAACAATGGGTGTTTTACAATCGTGTTAACTCCGTGGGTCTGAACAACAGACACCGGTGAATTGCAATTTTTTTTCACTGGACTGCAATTATATGGGCTTGGTTCGATGCAGCAGGTTTACGTCATCAGTTAAACGGTTCAGTTTATTCTATTCAAAATAGGGAAGGAGTAACTGAAAACTGTTACGAAATCGTTCAGTTCCCTTCATTTTAGTAACATGTAAAAGGCAGGACCACATATTCCATTTTCGTACCAACTTGTTGTCGGTGAATGCATTTACGGTTCCAATGACCAAATTTCCAGCTTTTTTAATGGAATTTTATGTTCTTTTAATCCGTTTCGCGATCCGTCAATACACTATGGCTAGACGTTCAATAAATATCACGATACTCCATGGATCACGATAAATATTGAGCGTGTAGCGTCCGCCTAAGGGATGGTAGGAATAAGTTAGTATTGAAGTTAAAAGTTAGAATTATTAAGAATAAAGAGAGTTCTTCCAACGACTGAACATGTCTTACGCCGGCCCACCCCAGTGCAGTGGTGACCGTAAGCAATTTACATCTTCACCTGTTAATCCCCGACCAACAGTAAGGTTAAGTAGTAGATTGAAGAAAATCCGATAAATAATCTCTGTTTACTTTGACAATGGAAAATACATTTGTATATCGATGGAGGAAAATTTGTAAATTAAACATTATAAGAGAATTCTATGTTTATTCTTGCAAAAAAAAATCCCCACACTTCTACTGCACTATGACTTTGTGGACGACTGTAAGTAAAGAAACGATTAATGACGACTATTTGAGTATTTGCACTTCGTTTATAGAATTTCCGTCCTCATTTGATATCACATTGCTTATTTTCATGTCTTGCCAACATCCGCATTTAATTAATAACACTGCCATTATTTTGCGACATGCACCCAAAAATAGTTATTCAAGCGTGGTCGGTGGTCATAAGCGGAATGTGCTAAACAAAAGCCTTAGAAATGCAGCCGTTTTGAGAAGTTGAAGAAAAACGATTGTGCGCCAAACAATAGCCCAAAAATAGAAATCATCTGCTTTGAGAGCGCCTAAGCCGGATGGCGGTCACCTCTAGCTTTCCGTAATGACTGCATTAAATCACACGACGATCATCCGTAATGCAATGGTCGCGACCACCGCGTATATCGCACCTACATCCAAATTGCCACAGAATCCTTGATCCGTCCAGCTAAGACTTAGATGGAAGATGTTATTTTATGGATGCATGCGAGCTGCTCCTTTGCCCTGCCTAATAGGCATTGGGAGCATCGCGGTGGGCACGACATGTAAAACGGTCGCGACTACTCCTTTAGTGCATGCCTACGTTACAAATTTTCCATAAGAAAATGATGTCATCCGTGCGGCGGGCGATCCAACGCAAAAACACTGAAATCACGGACAAACGATTTCATTAGCGACAATCGCGAGCCGCCAGGTGTAATCTGCAGCAAGCATCTCCGGCGACGGGCCCATCTCACTCATTAATCTTCCGCCTGGCATAATTTCATTATTTCGCGATTATTTAAAAGACCCCTCATATCGCGGAATATTCACAATTCGCATATCTGAGATGGCCGGAGCTGGAGATGATCACGGCGGATAAGAGCCGACTCGACCGTCTCCGAGAGGTTGGTCCGCGTACTTGACGCCATTTATTGATGCATGCAGAACATGAGACGACGCCCATTTATGCCCAAGGTACCCCCGGTGCCCACGAGACGAACACAATGCGCGCTGAGCCGGTGCCGGCACTCTCTAAGGAAAAGGGGCCCAACCGCCTTTGGGCTTATATAGGCATCCGGCGGCACTTCAGTCGCCGTCTAGGCTAGGAGGAAGCGTCTTTGGTTCTGCTCGTAAATTGATGGCATCTCGGGGTCAGCGGTTCAATTCGAATGTTTACTCTGCAGCTCCTTATCAGTTAACCCTGTCCACCGGTTGGCCGGGGCCGCGGGAGTGGCGATACCGGCCACGTACACGGTGAATGGTGATGAGTCAATAAGTCAATGTCACCGCGCGACGGCGAATTTTTGTATGGACTCGTGTCTCTCTATGGCGATTACTGCCGGCCGCTGTTTTCTTGAGATGTTCTTCGAAACGTGCGCTATATCGTCTCGCAACTTTCTCGTGCGCCTCGCAGAATAAAGTAGGCTCCTTTTACCGTTAATAGTCTCATTAGGAACTTTGTTTGTTCCTAGCGATCACGTCAGGGGCTACCCATAAAATTTCAAAAGTCATCACTTGCTGATCGCAGCGACTGGATAAGCATGAATTGCCCCCAGAAAATTTCCTGGATCCATCCCAGATTGCCTCTTTATTATTCGCGTCACGGCTAAGTGGTTCTCTTAATTAGAAGGTGATTTATGTGCCGCGCTTGCGTACTTATGCTCGTGCGATGTGGCCTTGCGCATGTGCTAAAGGTTAACGAAAACGTGACTTAAGGGGTTGGCGGTGGTAAAAATCCTTTGTCGCTTTATTTTTAACTTTCTTACGCATTTAATGTCTAGACGATTTCAAAATAAGACAGGAAATTGCCGACCTAGCCAAACTTTTGTATATTAACTTAGACTTTGTATAAAATGAAAAAGGGCATATTTTATAAACTGCACTTCGACATTAAACTATTGAAGAAAAACTTGCCTATGTTACTGGAAGTTTTATCGTGATTTGCAAAAGAAGCGGTAGATTTATTTTTTATCCGACTCCCTCGGAAGATTACTTATGTTTTGCCCCCAATCACCTAGTGGGGTTTTGAATCTTTCAGTTATTAAATAAAAAAATATTTTATTAATGTATCCTCTATGTAGGTTGTAGTTTCAATATGTACTTTTTCAGATTTTTTTCATAATTTGTTAACCAGTATAACTATCTTTACATATAAAAGGGTATGGCCTTTGGCGTTGTTATCTTATATATCCTAAACTACTGAATGGATTTGAATAGGGTTTTCACTGTTGGATATTTTGATTTTTGGTCTTACGGGGTTATTAACAGCTTATTTTTTTCTTTTTAATTTTTTTTTCTACTGGCTTAAATAATGCCTAAACATCACTCGATCAAACCAAACTTTGTAGAAAGGTGTATTTAAATGTTAAGATGTCTCTAAACCAATTTTTCCGAACGCGTTTTTCTCGGAACCACTTTTAAAAATCGACCGGCAGTAGAACTCGAACAGTTTTCATCCGATTGATTTCAAATTTTAAGTGGACCTTTATTATTAAATTTTTTACCGAAGTACATACGATTATATTTTTAGAATTTTTTTTTCGTAAAATGGCAGTTGTTTGAAGAAAATCCGTTCTTTTCGACGAACTAAATGGCTTATAACTTTTTTGGCCGATATACAATCACTATAATCGTGTGTACTTCGGTAGATAATTTAATAATAAAGGTCCAGTTAAAATTTGAAGTCAATCGGATGAAAACTGTTCGAGTCCTACTGCCGGCCGATTTTTAAAAGTGGTTCCGAGAAAAACGCGTTTAATAGCATTTTGCCCGGCTTCATTATTTTGAATTCAGCACACAATACAATTTATCACAACTAATAATGACATGATTTCTCGGTTGGGAAATTTTAATCAGATATAATCAAAAATCCGGCAGAAGCCAAGATACATATGACATGATAAAAACCTAGCAAGGGACTGAAAACATAATAAAAATTTAAAGACATTCTATAAACAAAAAAGCCGTGTATTTATTGTAACAAGATTTAATTAATAAACAGTGAATAAAAGCCTACACACATTTCTATCAATTTTCCGCCACACAATCCTGGACCTGGAAGTAATTCGCGGTACATTTTTTGGTGGTTCAATCCAGGGGGACATCAAAGACCTCGTGCTTGCGGTACATGGAACAATAGATACTTGGAGACATTTCCAAAATTGTTAGCGTTTTTCTAGCTATGAACCTGTTAATTACATATACCTATAAGTACCTATACATAGGTAGTTAGAGCCGACCTGTAGAGAAGAATCCTTTATAGCAGCCCTCCCAGATTAAGATGACCGAATTTATGGGAGGTGCTGCAGAAGTGAAGTCCCAAAAAAAAAATAAAACCCCCGACGTAGCATAGCTATCTTGCAATCTTATCATAAAATTAAGACAGCATAAAAATTCCAAATTAGCAAGAACAATGGGCAATAAGAGCTCTGTCAAAACAACATAAATTTCGCGGCGAGGCCGACTCTTTAAGGAGTCTCTTATTTCTGAACCGAATCAAGTGACCCCCATGGCTGCCTACATGTTTAGCTGTTTTAGCGAGAAGTTGCGCACTTTGTTTGCTTAATAAAATCGGCAAAATTCTAAGACGATCTCATTTTCTTTTTTCTTCTCGTTTTGCAGATGAGGATCCGCCAGAATTGTGTGCTGTTGCCGACATTCGTTTTGGTCACATTGTGGCAGCATCAAGTGGCGGCGAACAGACGAAAGCAGTCCGACTCTATTTTGGAAATTATGAACACGCGGGAGATCGAGCAGATCTTGGCGGAACGGAGGCTCAATGCTAGTCGAGAGGATGGTGGGAGCCATCTTCTAATTCAAAACGATTTGGATGAGGATTTCACGGAATCGCCAAGAACTACTGATCGGTATCGTCAGCAGCGTCGTCATCCGGGCAGGGAATTCGAACTGGAGGTGAGCGACGGCGATAACCAAAGAGGTACGAGCGATGGACAGAGATTTTTGGGGGATGTTCTGATGAAGTATAACGACAGCCACTTGTTAGATCGACCTGGCAATGTGCCCGACATTCAAGAGCTGCTGAGGACAGATAAGCTGCTGAAATCGAGCAAAAACGCCCTTTACATCACACGCAAGGAGTACCTCAAGAAAGACTGGTGCAAGACGGAGCCTTTGGTGCAGCGCATTCGGGAGCAGGGATGCCTGACGCGGACGTTCATAAATCGGTTCTGCTACGGCCAGTGCAATTCATTCTACATTCCCAAGAGCCCTAAGCGTAGGAGGGCCAATCCATCTTCGAATGGAAAGTTTTCTCAGACTGACCAGCTGGAAGACGAGGATCTTACTACGGCAGCATTCAGGTCATGCGGCTTCTGCAAGCCGAAGAAGTTCACCTGGATCACTGTGACCCTGCGATGCCCCTCGCTGGTCCCCCAGCTGAGGAAGAAGCGGGTTCAGAGGATAAAGCAGTGCAAGTGCATGGCAGAACCGCTAGACTAAGACCTTAGTGAGTTTTCACAGTGTGCATACAAGCAATGATCTGTGATCCGAACAATTAGAAAAATGTCTAGATTCGAGTTAGGTTAAGGTTAGGTAGGACGTCCTGAGCTGGACTTTGTATGTACCTGTGATCAATAACGTCAGTTTTAACCCTCGTCATATAAGTCGCCCCGAACAGGAGTTACATCCGCTGAGTTAGAGTCGCACGAATGCCTCCCTCTTTGGAATTCAGTCCCCGCCTCGTACCATTTGCTGCTTCAATCGGAATGTAGTAGAAATTGAAAGTTTGAAAACGGCCTTTGCCAGAGCTTGGGTACAATATAAATAATCAAACTCGTAGGTGTACTGTTACCAGTATGATCAACGTAAGGACATCTATTAACGATTAATACCAATTGTGTGAGTGCTTCTGTTCATTGTAGGAAAGTGTCTAGATGCAAGCCATAGCTGTTTATTTTTTTTTTGTGTTTACCTTGTTCACCTATTTATCTAAGCTAGTTCGCATTTTCTTTGTTATAAATTTATTTAAGGAGAGTATTATTGACGTAGGCGAATCATTTGTTTTAAACTTTAATAAATTATTGATACGTGTAAGGTTTACTGGTATTTTATTCATTCTGCAATAAGCTGAAGCTGAAGCTGGGCAGGTATTCCATTTCGTAATAGATACATCTTGCCGTTTTTTTAAGGATGACCATCATGGAGGAAACCAAGTGTAACGATTTTTTGGTGGGTTTTTCAGAAAGTATGAAACACTATATGAATGAATAGTTAAGAAAGGATTTTGGTCTAGAGGGGTCGAAAAAAATGTCTCCCACCTAAAAGGTGAATCCTTATGGTGAGACTTCGGTGTATATCTGTGTGTATGTCCTTTTTCTTCAGAAACTACCAGCATAGAAAAAAAATTCAAAGATTGTCTACTTCGAACAAGCAAAACGCGACCATAATTTCTGAGAGCTCCACAGTGATACCTCCACATGTGCGACGGCAACCCGCGAGCTCGATGCAGGAAAATTCGAGTTGTTCAGCAGCAGTCGGCAGTCGTGCTTCTATTACAGAATTGGCAAAAGTAATGGCACCAGCGTAGAGGGCACTTCGAGCACAACAACTTTGCTTATTACGACTTTCGTCGCCGTAACTGTGACAGGGGTCCGGGAGAAGGGGCAACAAGTGCAAAGATTGTTTTTCCATTTTCTCGGCTGTTTTTCACGTCGTTCTCCGTCTGTCTGTCTGTTAAGACCCTTTTTGTCAGGAACGCGTGGAGGTATCAAGTCGAAATTAATGTCCAAACTTAGGTCTACTGTCCCTTGGAGCTGTAAAAAATCAAAATAGGGTACATCCCGTTGACCTAAAGTTATGAAATTTGGCAAATGCCGAAAATGGTTAATTTATACTTTTACCACACTAATTTTTGCAAAAAGAAAGTATTGCATCGGCCGGGAATCGAACCCGGGCCGCCCGCGTGGCAGGCGAGCATTCTACCACTGAACCACCGATGCTGATGATCAATACTACAATCTGAATCACTGTCAGCAATAATTTGTCAATGATTTGTTAATGACTATCCTGAATTATCTCCAAATATTTAGGATTTTTTTTATAAATTCAACGGAATCTGTGCCAAGGGTTAGTTAGTCGTAATGTGACTTTAAAGCCGAAATATAAAATAATGCTTAGGTACATTAGCTGAAATAGAACTATGTCACTATGTGGTGAGAAAAGACATTTTGATTATTGATTGATGGCTGATAGAGGTTTAGTAATATATAAATGGTCACATAATTCATTATGATATTGAAAGTAATATAAATAAATCAAATCGCCAAAACGATGGTTTCAATATTTTTATGAAATTTGTTTGGACAATAATAACTAAAAGCCACTCAGCCAAATAAGTTTTAATGAAAAAAACTATTACAAAATAACTTCTGCATCGGCCGGGAATCGAACCCGGGCCGCCCGCGTGGCAGGCGAGCATTCTACCACTGAACCACCGATGCTTACGATCATTGCCCTAACCTTAATTAAACCAATACGCAAAAAATCTGCACATCACAGAGCATCCGCCGCAATGAACGTTTTCAAGAAAGCCGCAACAGGTCAATGCCCAGAGTACTCGAACCACGCACATCTTGGAGGTGGTCAATGAAGTCATCTGGACAATCACCAGTCAGATACGCTCGACTATGTCCAGACCAGTTGGGCTCCAAAGCGCCCAGTCATACCCACCTACAGCACTGGTAGTGTTTATACAAAAATCACGTTGTACATCCGATTACAAAGTTCCAATTTGTTTCTGGCGCAGGCACTTCCGAGAAGCATCGAACATTGGGGCGCTTCGTTGCCGGAAACTGGACGAGTTGATAAATCTGAGCAACAAGATCACGGCGCAGCCCAGTTAAAACATTTTGGTCTGAGCAAATTCAAAATAACTGCTGCTTACGCGGTATTTACAAACACCGCCTATGACTGGATTTGGATTTGGAATTGGAGCACCATTACGCCTGAGTGATTGCTCCGGAGCAGGAGGCCTGGTGGATGCCCGAAAAATTGGCCCAGTCCAGTCAGCGGAGCAGCTCCCTTGATTCCGTGAATGCAGCTCATTTGTTCGGGCAGTTCTATTTTGATAACTAACGAAGACGAATGTGCCGCTGAAATTCGAATAAATCGAAATGCTTTTGGCGACTGAGAGCCATGAAGTCAAGTGCTGTAAGCTCGGGCACACTATTTGCCGCCTCCCCCGGACCATGGCAGACGCACTAGAGCGACTGCCTCGGCTCCATTGAAGCTTTCTAGCAATCAAAGTTGATTTTGATAAACGCACTAAAATGCACCGGCTTAATGGAACATAAGTGGCGCAAATCGGACGGAAGTAGTCCAAGCATTTTTCATGCTGTCAGAGCGTGTAGACCATAGTCCCGGGCAGTTTTGAGAAAACGCTGATTCCAACTGACACGGCATTAATAATTTAAAGTTGCAGAAGACTACCTACTTCGCGAACTCTAAAGTTTCCATTACCCACAAAATCGATCCCATTTGCCAAGCACTACATTACATACAGTGACCGGGCGCAGTTAGGACGTTAGGGAAAACAGAAATGCTCATCCCAAAATATTTCAATTAAAGCAAGTTCAAGGTTGCATCTGCTGTCGTGGATGCGGTTATCGATTGGGGGGACACTGCCATACCAAAATCCAAACATTTATTCCCTAGCCTCGTGCTCCAGACAGAATTTTAATACATTTCCAACTCATCGATTGTGTTTTTGCCCAAAACAGAAGGTCGTTCCAACTCCGAAGTGATAACTATTGATTTTGTAGCGATTTCGTTTTAAGTGCCCTGAGAATTGGACGGTCTCCTGTTTAGCCACTGCAAAGTTTACGAGTTTTTGGAGGAAACTATTGAAAAGTTTCGAGCCATTTAACGCCTTTTCGATGGCCTCCAATTTGGTAAGGAGATATCTATCCTAAAATTTGTTTCGCTGTGCAAGCATAACTACAAGTTTATTAGGTTATCTCAGGGCTCCGCAAGTCTTAACAAATATAGAATTTTGTGCATTTGAGACACTGAGGGGGGCTTAAATCGTATGAAAAGAAATCAGCGGAGTAGGTGCGTTTATCATAATATTTACGTGCCGCCTGGACTATACGTTTGTTGGTTGGTGCCGCATCGCAAGGTGAAGGCATCAGAAAATTTGGTTGAAGCGTCTGAATATGAACGTGTGTTTGCATTATTTGTACTACTGCGACTTTTTATAGCTTTATGTTCTTTGGTTATTATATACCTCGCCATCAGACTAAATACGGACTATACGAACCAATTACATCTATCGTAAACTTGTTGAATTTACACCGCAATGCTTTTGGCTTTAACTTATCCTGCCCGGAATTGAAAACTCAGCTTAAGGTATGTTAAACTGTTTATTATTCTTTCCTAAACCTTAAAGAATTATTTCTTGTAGTGTTTCAGGAAAATTGAATATCGTTAACTCCACAAATTGAACTATTGAGGTCTTCATTACGTAATGTTACATAAAAATTATCGCACTGGGCTTAACCAGAAATATAAACTGCCGTATTTAATTTTCAGTTCAGTTCAGTGGGAAAGGAGGGGAGAAGTAAAACGAATCTTATTCTTCTTCGTTTTCTTTTTTTGATTATGTAGCTTTTCAACTACTTGTATTTCTCCTCCTTCTACTTGTTTTTTTTCTTCTGGGTGTTTTTCAATTTATATTTTTCGTTTTGGCCACAATCTTTTATTCATTATTAACCACGATCTATTTTAAAATTTCCTTCATTCCCTCTTTTTGTGCACAACTTAATTTCCTTGTCCTTCTTCTTTATCCTTACTCTCGTCTTTCTTGTCTTCCGGTTTTTTCATTTTATCGGATAGTTTTAATTTCTTCACAGCTTTTTGGTAGTCACTTTCTTTAAACTGGAAACATTCTACAAATTTTCCGTTCTCGTCCACAATCACCAACGTATTCAGTTTGTCACCCCGTTTCTTATCTTTATCAACATCTTGACGTTTTTGCGATGTACTTGGACTCCCAGCTGTGTTATCTTCAGTTTTATTTTTGTCTTTGCCTTCCATTAACGTTTGACTGGCTTCTGGTATGGCTTTATCTAAAATTGCTTCTTTAACTTTTTCTTCAGATTTGAATTTCTCTGGAACGTTTTCTTTGATTTTTTCCTCAGATTTGGGTTTTTGGTTTTCTCCGGTATTCTGAGTTTCGCTTTTATTACTACTCGGCTCCGGCTGATTTACTTCAAATTTAACTTTCTCTGAAGCTTTTTCTTTGGTATTTTCCTCAGTTTTGGGTTTTTGAGTGTCTCCCTTATTTTGAGTTTCGCTTTTATCACTCTTCGGCTCCGGCTGATTTAATCTTTCAGGAGAATTAGGATTGTTAAGGTAACTTGACGAGATCTCGTTTTCTTTATAACTAGTCGAGTGTGAATCCTGCTTCTTAGGTTCGAAGTGAAGAACGGATTCCTGAATAGAAAGGTTCTCTGAACTCTCTTCTTCAATTTTTCCAGTTTCTTCCTTCATAGCCTTCTGAACTTTCTCTCCACCACTTCTTAATCGCGCTATGTTCTCCCAAAATTCGTTTGCAGACATCACCCTATTTCTTCTTATTTCGTTGAATTCATGGCAAGTTGCATGAAGAGATATGAATTTATAAATTAAAAGCACTACAATGACTAGAATGACTAAGAAAACAGCAAGTTTTAAGTATGGTCTTAATAATAAATATGCTTTATAGATGTATATAAAGGTAATTTGGAAAGAAACTGAAATTTTGTTACAACTAGATTTGGCTGTGGGAGATATTTGCATTTTTTAGTAATTGTCACGAAAAATACCAAAGCTGCTGAGATTTATGTTTTTAATACCTATAAGTCATTCTAATGCACCGGGTGGTACAGCGGTATACGTCAAACATAGCAATAGATAAGAGATAATAATCTCTTAATTATTTTGTTCAGAAATATATTATTTGAATTGTTCAAGGTGAGTGTGAGACAATCTTGCTATCGGCAAAGCTTGGCACCGACTCTTAAAACAAGTCAGTTCATATTTTTTTTAACGATTTTAGTTTTAACCTTTTAGTGCAGGTCAACATAATATTTTATTTTCATTGGAACTATACCTATGTGCCAAGTTTTATTAAAACCGGTTAACGGGAAGTGGGTGAAATTCAATAAACGGGATTCATACCCTAATTTTTCACCCCTAGAGGTGGAATGTTTTCTTCAAATTTAAATGGTATATTGCCCACAAATTTAAATAGCCTATTAAATAAAAGAAGAATCATTAAAATCGGCTAACAATCGGCGAAAACATCGCGTAACATACATACAAAAAAAACATGTCAGTCGAATTAAGAACCTGCTTTTTTTTAAGTCGGTTAAAAAATAAAAAAGAGGCGTATTAATTACGTGAAATTCGGTGTAAATGCGGGAAAAACATGAATTTTAGAAAATGTTAAAGGATTTGCTTACTTTCGGAAGTGACTGTACCATACATTTGTTCGGTTAGGTGAGATCATCACGTCGATACCATTCGCAGTTTTCAATTTGGCAAACAACTATACGTCTCGCTAGCGCTTCAGTGTGCCTCTTACTGGACATGAATGCACGTCGATAGCACCGAAAGGGTTAAGCAAAGGTGTGTTTATATTTTTAAGACAAACAAGGGGAATAATAAAATAATTTGAAAATTAGCATTCGCTTATATTGACAACATATAGGGCAAATCAGTAATACTCATAATATGGATCATATTTATACAAACAAGCAATCAGCCTCTGCCTCATAATTTCATTTTCCAATAATGCCTTCTGGAGAATTCTTCTATCCGGATTCTTAGCCAAGGGATCCTTCAAATTTACGTCGTCCTTGGAAAGGTTATTAACATCATCGTCAAGCTGCTCATTCCCCATAGTCAACATTTTCCTGCATTTTCTATTTATCCCGTTCTTCAGCAGGTAGTTTTCCCGAACAGAATGCAGTGATATGCATGGGTGCTTCATGTAGGGAAACATACTTAGTCTTCTTCTTTTCTTGCTGTTCTCTACACGAGTTTTAGCTGCACAAATTCCAAGAGCAACAAAAAATAGTATCGCGAGTCCAATGGCTGTTAGTTCAGTAAAATTTTCAAAGATATTTGTATCCATTTTATTAGCTAATTAGAATTTATTTTGAATTTTTAGCTTTTCAAAACAAATACGCGGTGGGATTTAGGCGCAGTGTAAATAATTTTGACATGCAAAACAAAAATGTTGTCAAAATGAATAATCAAAAGGTATTTTCGGTGACCACGTATCTCAGGTATCCTGGTCTTAGCTAGTTTGATTCAATTCTATTTAAGGATAGGAACAAAAATTTCCTATTTAATGCCACCTAAGTAAAATAATAAATATTCATTCGGATCATATATGTTTCCGTTCGACGATAGTTTTAGTTTTTTAGATTTTAATAATTAAATAAATGGATAACTTTAATTTTAAATTTTCAGCTGTATGGGAAAGCAACCTTATCCTGTAATTGAAATGATTTTGTCACTTCTGACACTACAGCCTCAAACGATTATTCAAAAACTTACAACTCTTATTTGTAGAGGCTAAAAGTTCCTTCAATAAATAGCCTAAAAACAAGGTATGGATCAAAGGAACGACGAAATAAATCAGCACTGAAATCCCCTTCAGCTGAACGTGGCACACTTCCATAATGCCGAAATCCCTTCTTCAAGGAAAATTTTCGAACACACCAATTCAAAATGTGTGCGATTGTGAGCAAAGGAGGAACACAACAGTAGCTCGCACTGCCCTAGGACCCTATCCAGATGAGTGTATATTGTCTGGACTTGATAAAATTTTATGTTTTTTCGGAATAACGGATGTGTACGAGTGGATGGGCTACTGTCCTATGCCCTACGACTGCAACATTTTATCATCTCCAAGTTTGTCATCGTTGTCCGAAGTTGATTTGGATTGCACTGCATACAGAACTGAATGCCTGTATATAAATAAATTTTTAAAGAAGTCCACCAGCTCAGAGCAATTCAAAACTGGCACTGCCTTCCCCAAGCCACCATCCTCTGCGAGCGAGAATGACTTTGTTTCAGCTTGCTCAAGAGTGGACGTTTCTGCAGCTGCGAAACCGTTCTGTCCACCATGCAAGGACTCCTGTTGCAAGCGATCTCCTTCTCCTCCAAAACTATCATTTACTTGTAAAGCAAGTCAAAAAAGTTTAAGCTTGCCGTGGTCTAATTTCAAGACGTCTTGTCAGAAACAGCTTCCTCGCAAAGAGAGCAAAATAGGAAAATTTTGCATCTCAACAAAACCAGAACAATTTAGTGTTATTTTGGCACCACCACAAAAGCAATGTTCTAGGACATCTGTGAAAAAGTGTCCAGTGTCAACGAGTTCTCGCAGCTCTGACCGAAGTTCGGGATCGTTTTCCTTCAGAGTGACTTGCCGTCCTGCAACATCGTGTCCACAAAAGAAAATTCCGGATTTTAAAAAATTGCCAACCATTAATTCCAGTTCACTTTGTAAAAAGAGAGGAAATGAAATGAAGTCACCAATGAACAAGAATTGCTTTGATAACAAAAAGAAACCACAACTAAAAATAGACACGCGTCCAAAAATCGTTGATACCCAGTGGGCTATAGCTAGGATAAATGTATTTGACGATTGCTCCAAAACTTATGAAATTATGGACTGTAAGAAAAAAATGCCCAAAGTTAATAATGTGGGAAAAACGCAACTGTTTTTTGCAGTTCTTCCAGACGGAACGACATGTTCTTACGATTGCTTGGGAGAAATTAAAAGCAAGTGATATTTAAGTTGCATGTATAATTTATTTAATAAAATGTTTTTTTTTCACGCAACGACTTTCTGGTCTTAGGAAAAATGCAACTATAATATGCGAAACAATTCCAAAATTATAGACCTTGTAGAATTTTTTCCAAATTCAACAAAAGATATGAATGCACATGTAAGTAGCCAAACAGTCCCCTACCTTTATCGTCAAACTAACTGACCGAAGTCGCCAAAAAATGTCATGCCTCACGATTTTGGTTTCGGTGAAAATAGTAATTGAATATGATGGAAAAAGATTTAAAAAAATGTCGGAAAATGTAGATTTTAGTATAGAGCTTGATTGTATTTCTAAAGAAAATGTCAAAAATCTGCATTGATTAGTTGCTTACAAAATACGTTGAAATTTATTCATATATTCTACATTTCAGTACAAAAGATTACAATTAGAGCTGGTCATGCATGCTAGTTAAACACATTGTCAATAGATGGCACCATCTACAGTCTTTAAAGAATGTAAACAACTCCAACCGACAGCTGTTGTCTATGTTAGTTAAACCGATTATTGTGAACATATGGCGCCTTCTACATTTCCTATGCAAATACGGTTTATATGACAAGTTTTTAAAATAAAGTTTTTTAACGACAACATTAATTTTAAACGATATGTTTATTTTTCGTCATTAGAGAGGGACGTAATCTTCAAAATGATATCTCAATCATTAATTTTGATGAAAGTTTAAGCGAGATATAGCGTAGCGACAAAACAATTTTGCGATATAGAATTTAGAATTTTTGATGGCAGATTCGAAATCACCGACCCCGAAAACCTTTTAGTGATGATTATCATGTGCGGATCTTCAGGGTAATACTTGAAGTTTGATTTTTTCAGCCGCTATACATTTATTACAACTCATGACTATAAATATCCAAAAATAGAAGGAACAAAAAGTTAGAGTGTCCTATAAAATTGTAATCCAAGTGCACTATAAGCTATAAATTTAAAAAAATCCAAAATAACGCATACATCACTTTCTTGTCAAAATTTCCAGTGTTTAACGCAAAAAACTTTATCTATTAAAAAAAAAATAGAAAATTTCTTAACTTCATTGCAAGGAAGAATAAATTATAAAATTGCTAACTATGCTAGATAACCCTACAGATAGACAGCTGCAAGCATGGATGTTGATATTTATATTTGCTCTCCTTACTATTATATTAATCCCAATTTGCTTGAGACATATGCTGAGCAACAGGCAAGTCCGCAAGAAAAAGAAGTGTTCTAAGTCTAAGGCACAGAAAGATAAAGCAAAAAAGAAAGTGGCAATTCAAGCAAATTCAAAGGAGAAAAATGACAACATGAATGGAAGTAAAAAAGATTCAATAGAAAATAAATAGGAAATGAACTCTTCAAATAGTTGTCCTAGCATCCGGCAACCAACCGTTTAAAAACTGGTTGGAAGGAGGGCGTTACTACTAATATGCCAGCACTTTACCAGGAAATGAAGAAAATGGAAGGAAAACTACATATTTTCAGATCTTACGATTTCTATAAGAAATAACCAATTTGAACCCGACGAAAAATTACCAGTACTTGAACAAAGCTTTCACTTTGGAGTAAAATAAAAATCCTTATGTTCAAAACACTTCATTTTATTTAAAATCAAAGTAACTATGATTCATAAGCAGTTTCCTCAGCTGTAGTATCACCAACTTCGGTGTCTTCATCTAATGGCTCAAACTCTTCATTTTCTGCAGCCAGTTCATCTTTCTTACACCCTAAAGTTATTCCAATAATCGTCAATAATTTGTCAACAGCCGCCATAATTGGCTCATCAGGAAATGGTCCCAAAATGCATCGAATCGGAGTACCCAATTTACTGCCACCGCGACATTTCCTGCATATCTGCGACATTTGTGAAGGCGACATACCACCTAACAGATCGTCGATTTCTTGATTCGTTCTTTTACGCTTGGCATCACCACCACCCCTCGAAGGAGTCTCGCTATCATCTTCATCAAGACATGACTCACTATCTATATCCGAAGGATGGCATGTAGCCGCTCCCCCTTCCGGCTCTTTTATTTTACATTCCGGATGCTGCGACGGGGATGCTTCAACTGTTTGAGGTTCACCATCGTCTTCGGCTGGATTTCCATCTTTCCCAGCTCTGGGCCGCTGCACAATGAAAGTGTCACCAGCATCAAATTCGTTCGGATCATAGCGACACTTTTGTGAAGCATCGCGAAGGTAATCAATGACTTCATCGTTGAATAATTTTGCCATTGCAGGAATATGATTGTAACCTTAACTGGAATTTGATAATTTACACAACAAATTGCAAATAAATAAAAAAAACAGGGACCAATCACAAGGAATACTAAACAACTGTGAAGTTTATCTCTAGGATATTGTGATTTAAAATTTGCGATGGAAATTAGAACGACTTGATATTAAAAATTTGATTCAATACTTCCAGTGATAGCTGGAATCATTTAGAGAGTCATTTGAGAGTATTCGAAAGGAATCCGAAGCGAATAAAATTTTGCTGGGAAGCGATTTCATACCTTTAAATAATTTTGTTTTAATTTTATTTTCTTGCTGATTGTATGCATAGCTTTGGGACACATTTTCCGTTTGGTATGAAAAAAAATATAGAAATGGCAGCACCAAAACTATTGCGAATCTATAGATGTAAGCTTTTCGTAAAGCATTGAAAAGCTTAACGGACTTTTATCAGAGATGTCTACCGGATACCTTGAAGGCTTTTAAGCTTCTTATAAACTTAGGAAAGTCTAAAACAAGTTCGAAATTCCGTTGTAGAGAATTAATAAGTACAGTACAAAACACGAAGTTTTTAATAAATAAATAAAGCTTGAGATAATCTTAAAATTTTTAATTCACTTAAATCCAATTCCGATAACTACCGATACTACTACTACTTTATTACCCGACTGCCGCAGAAGGAGGATTATGTTTTTCGGGCATGTATGCATGTATGTATGTATGCCCAATTCTTTAGACTACATTTTTTGATATGGATATCAAATGAAACGGTTTGAGGAGTAAAATATGATAAACTATATAACGTCACTCAAAATCCAATATGGCGG
The DNA here is from genome assembly GCA_947538895.1 of Neoitamus cyanurus. Classification (NCBI taxonomy): domain Eukaryota; kingdom Metazoa; phylum Arthropoda; class Insecta; order Diptera; family Asilidae; genus Neoitamus; species Neoitamus cyanurus. The sequence continues at coordinate 30,449,493 of OX384546.1, read as the reverse complement.
ACTCCTCATGATTACAAATATCCTCTTTCTTCACAACCCCTTTGACAAGGATACCAAATGAAGAGGTCTGGCGAGCAGAATACGATAAGATATGTGACGTCATTACCATAGGATAACAATGATAATTTCTGGACGTAGTATCATAATGAATATAATGGTATTATGCAAAATTACTATAATAATTATGAGTACAAGTTGCCTGAATCATATCGTGACATTACTTACCTACTACTACTACATATTATCTGAAACATAAAAGTTGTAAAAAAATTATTATTACAAAATAAACAAAAAACCCAAGTACAAAACGGAGTCATTTTTTTTAATATTTTAAGTAGGTAGGTACCAACTCAGAATTTTATTAAAACTTTAATATTGCAGGTAAAGCAGACAGATACTCGAAAATGAACCCCCAATCCTTTTCACAGTATTGGAAAAAGGCCATAAGAATCGAGTTGCAATACAAAGTTCTCGGAAATTAATCATTCTTCCCAAAGCACTGATTAAGGAACTTTTACGTCTTCATCCTGAAATTGCTTAATCCGCTAATTACCGAAGTGCTACCCCTTACATGATTCGTCTTCATTTGTGTCAATCAAAATTGTCATAGTCACTTCAACCGCCATTAAGCAACGCTCCAAAATTGTAGGTTTGCTCCATTTCCTAATTAAAATTATTTAGCCCACCCAACCCGGCAGGCGAAAGACTTTTATTGGCTTCGTTTCCCAGCTCCTTAGTCAGCATCAGAGCATCTTTCGCCTAATAGGCAATAAGCAGCTCTCGAAACTTTGAGTTCTGTTTGCTTGCTGTCATCCAGCAACAATCGCAACAGAACTTAATCCCTGGCGACTTGCAATCTTCCACTTGTCCCATATCCGCAGGACTCACAACCGCCCACCGCCCCTCTCGTCATTTTTCTAATATCGGCGATGTTTGATTGTTGCCTAACCAAACACCCCCGAGAGGTGCAGAATGAATCTTCTCCGAGTTCCGTCTGTTTGCGCACCCAAAAAGTTTGTCCTCCGTCGGCAAAGTTCAAGTTGCGTCAGGGGAGGGTTTTGCTGCTTGCTCCTTGTGCATGATGACCTCCGGCCACGTCCTCTTCACGTAGCCAAACGCCTTTTAGTGGGAAGTTAATCGCTGCTTTGCCACTGTTTTCTAACCGAAGCTGGAGCCTGGAGGCTGCGACATTATTGCTCTGGGACGATGGGCGACATGTGAGATTATGTCAACAAGAAATAATGAGAAATGGGGAAGATGCTCCCGAGTTTGATTGAGTGGTTGAGGATTTCAACTGGAACTAATATCTTGTGTTTGCGGAATGGGATTGCTTAATATCCGGAGCGGAATATAGACTCATGGAGACGCGACAGTTTTAAACAAAACTATGGCTGGAAAACTTTGGTATGGGAAATACAACATGCCTTGAATTGAAGACGCGATTTATAATTCTTTAAAATAATTACGCCGATCATTCCGAGACTTGTTATGGACGTGAGTAATCTAGTGGTATGCCTGCTAGACTGCCAATCCCAAAGTCCTAGGTTCTTATACGGACCGCACGCCTCCACTTCAAAAGTGCGCTTATCCTAATAAACCACAAGTGGAAGCCACATCAATAAGGATAGCTACCGCGGGCTAATCAACCAGCGTAGTAAATATAACCGACTTAAGAAAGCTTAACTCGGTCAAGTAAGTAGACAACCGGAGAGGGCTTTGCGCTCCTTTTTATTATTTTGTTTCTTCCATATTGGGTCAGACAGCCGATTTTTTTTTATTTAAAATCAGCCAACCCGAAAATCTCTTTTCTGTGTAAAATGATTTAGATCCATCGTTCGTTCCAGAGATGAAACCTAGCTAGATTTATTTCTAGTCTCTGGGGTTAGACAATATTTCTTCGACACTTGTTTACAGTTATCCTATACTATCATACCAGCAATGTTTATATATTTGTTTGTAATCGCGTTCTTCACGTCAAACCCTTTCATTTGATATCCATGTCAAAAGGTTATAAGGAAAAATGTCTGTTTCCTTCTCTTCTTCTGACGTGACTCTTTAGTTGCTTCAGACTTTCTGTCTGCGTCACTGATTGCGCACTTTCTTCGATTTTCTTGATCTGTACATATGTTATGTTCAACTGTTTGTGTTAAGATAAAGTTTCTGTTATTATGTAGAATTAAAAAAAATCATTTCGAAATAAGTAAACCCCCTTAACCCGAAAAAGAAAAAGTTTCAGATAAAATAATATTACGAAACCTCACAAAAATGTTCACATCCGTAAATCCATACAATACATATCTAATCCAGGTCTCTACTGACATACGGGACAAGTTTTTTTTAAAAGCAAGAGGAAAGTAGCTCTGGAAGGCAATCGATCTGAAAAACAATCCGACAACAAAGGAGGGGAGGGGCTCGTACGATAAATATCTTTCGGTTTCCCCCTTTCACTCAAGCGGTTTACTGGGTTTCAGCGTCTCACCAGAAAAACCTCAAGGGATTCAGGAAAACATCTCAGCCGATGCGAGAGGAAAAGTCCATAAAAAACAGAAACGACGGAAACAAATCACGGCGCCCTAAATCGTAAGTAATGAAATTTTTATTTGTCGAAGTTCAGCAGGTTTTAGATACAAAGTCGCCTCTTAAGGTACCCAGGGATGCGCGATGGGATCAATTAGATTTATTGGAATTTTAAAGCTGCCGCCATTCAAGCCGCTTTGGCCTAAGAAGTGTCGCGCCGAACGTGGCCCGAACACCCGAGACATCTTAAGAATCCAATAAAAATTCTGAAGCTTCTTAAAACAAGCCTCACGTTTCAGGAGAATCCTTTTAATGTAGTCGCGGCGGTCGAAATTTGCTCCAAGTGCAAAAGTTCTTACTCCGCTCCCAGCAGCGGTGGCCAGACACTGCACGGGATAAGGATTTTCCGCAGTCTTAAGGGCCGCAAAATTTATGCCACAAAACTGGAGCAATGCACCCCCGGATAAGTGCAGTTCGCAAATTGTTTGAGCATCGGATTACGACTGCTGATGAGCAGCCAGGGGTGCATTTAGAACGCGGGATTCTGGGGCAAATCTTGTCCTTCTGCCGTAATATGCATTTGATGAAGTCTCCTCTCAAGCAGCCTTATAAATATCCCTGCCCATCGCTCCGATACCACATTTTGGGGGAGATCCGGAGGCTGAAAGGGACCATTCATCGTCTTTCAGGGGAGTAATTCGCACAATCAACGCCAGGGAAAAGCCATGACTACATTAGCGTGGAGATTTCAATCTGCCGTGACTTTGATGATGGTCTCCGATTGTAATCGATACCACAGAGCTATTCATCCAGGGATTTGAATATCCTTCGGGAGGCATCTCCTCCAAGTTCATTAATTTTACATGAGATTGCGAGACATGGTGCCGTCGACACGGGGCCGTCTTTTGGTTCACTAAACAGAGCTTCGTTATTAAACAGGCGCTGCTCCATCAAGGAGTTCAAGGTGTTTGTGGAGCAGAAAAGGTGGTCGACACTCAGCCGCATATTGAGTTACAAAAAGGAGCTTGCCGGTCTTCCACGAGGGATGTCTAGGAAGTATTTAATGCAATAAACGGTTCCAATTCTAATACGCAAAGGAGATGGGATCCGTTTTTGGTTGGGGAATTTTAATTTAATCATTCCCTCAAGAATAGATCTGATTTCAATTTAATTTCGGGTATAAGCACCGACAAGTGCCTTAGACTCTTAGAGCGTAAAAAATGTGATCTAAATCTTGTTTTACTCGACACAGTTTCGTCAAGTCAGCACTTTTTTTTTAATTTTAATATTCTATTGAGTTAGGTGTTTTGATTATAAGGAACACACCGTCTTGGTTATTAGAAAATTCTTATATTGTTTAATGTCTCGACGTTTCGAGTCTTGATGTGAACCCTTCATCAGGAGCTTTGGTAATTGTACAATTAATAATTCAATAATTTAGAGACAATATTAATTAAATCTTACCTTTTTCCAATTCTTAAATGTTAACGAAAGTTTAAATAAATCATTTAGTTTCATTCTACAAAACAATTAAATACAATTGATTTTCTTAATAAATAAAATAAATAAATCATTAATAGAAGTCTATCCCGACCTCGACTGGAAAAATATTTATATTTTTGAAACACTTACACATTACATTTGCTTGGAGTTTAGATTAGAGGGAGACAGAATGGGATATTACGTGTTTATAGCCGTGTTCGTGAGTGAGGCATTTTCTCTTCCAAATAATTCGAAGGGGTGAGAACTTTGATGTCTTTCGTGTTTTAACGTGACGCGAGTTCCTTTGAAAAAGTACGATTTGTGGCATTGTAAACATTGTGAATGAGTGAAGTGTGTTGAAAATTATTTGAAATAAATTGTTGTTGTGTGATTGAATCGCTGTTTCAATCAGAAAACATCAAATTTTCAGGAATGAAGTGGTCGGTAGAATGTTGCCCAACGACTTACCTCTTATATTTACGTGGCGAAAACATTTTTTCAAGTAAATAAATTATAATTTGTCGATGGGGGCTACATATTATGCCCCTTTTCCATTCCCCTCATAATTTACGCCTGCATTAGCCACTCAACTACAACATCGAAGGTTACCAACACATCGCTAAATAGCTTCAAAAAAGTTTCTTATGTCCTATCCTGTCTCTCTATCTATAATCTAAGGCCTGGGGCTAGAAACTGTTCGGTGTAGTTAAAATTTGACATTCCTATTATTTACCCCTAGAGAGTTAAGCAAATAAAAATAAAACTTGAGATTTATTATTCTAAAGTATATTCTGCCGTGTAAAAATTTATTAACTCACTTTATAAAATATTTACTGTTTCTTCTATATTGAACAGCAAAACGAGATTCCTTGAAATCCCTTAATACCGTATTTATCTTACTTAATCCCTTAATGGGGTAATTTTTCTTCATAAATAAAAAAAAGTCCTTCGGCTGTAATCGCCTTAACGCCATTCGACAAACGACGAATAAGCGCTTCATGCTAAGGTGACGACTTGAGATAAAATTTCTATTAAATCCCTACAGTAGTAAACTTTTACTCCCTCAGCTCTATCCTTGTTCGAGACGTGGAAATGTAATCACAGAAACGGATTTAACTGGCAGGGAAAACAATGAAGGCACCTTCTTCATCTCCGTTATCACGTCTCGTTTTTTCTGCTCTCCCATCCAGAGAGGATTTCAATATCCCCCAAGGGCACCAACACCGCCGAATGATGTCAAAAGTGTAAAGAGGGGATGGACGATCCTGATAAGACTTAATGACTATCCCGATTCCTTCAAATCCAAGGAAATTATCCCTGCTTAAGGTAGAAGGGCCCTGAGGTGCCAGGGAGCAATTCCGGAAAGGAAACTGTCACAATGGCTAAATTATACAGTGCTCAACGGAATGGGAGAGGGAAGATTAAGGACAATGCGCTTTTGTTTGTAATCTCGTGAATTTAATAGCAGTAAGTGATTGAAATGATTTGCTTGTTGCGTTTCGAGAAAAATAAAAAGTCCTTTCTCACCATAAAAGAAACTGACTAAATTGGTGAAGCCAAAACATATTTCAACGTTGGTTTCCTCAAAGCAATGAAACCAGTGACAGGTCTATTAATAACTTCTTCCAGATGAAAATCCGACAGATCATTACATTGCGGGTCGAATTTACGGGCATGACTTACAGAAAATCCGATCAAAAAACCCCTTGATTGCAAACGAACCAAAAAGTTATATTTTCCTCCTGACTGATTTTCCATATCCTCGGAAGGAGCCCAATATCGCTCCCATACAAACTGCAGGGAGGCACGGCGGCGCCCCATCCTGGTGGCCCCAAACAGCAGTGATAGCACCTCCCGGGAAAATCCAATCGATCGAACTTTCCTTTCGCCTTCCGTCATGAATGCCGCAACAAAACGGCTGCTTAATGGGATATCCATTGAGGGCTCTCATTGAAGTTAATTGAAAATGGATGGCGGCAGTTCAATATCGAACGAATCGCAGAAAAGCATAGGCCCCTTATCTCCGCATTATACCCGGCCAGATTCGCGTCAGTGGTGGTGAGAGCCTTGAAAACAACAAAATTAGGCAAATATTAAGTTACTTCATGGTTCGGTTGGCAGCTTTGATATTTTTCTCGATAAATTTCATTTTAAGTATCGATTTAGACCCGACGAGATAATGAGCTCTCCCGTCAGAGTGATCGGAATTCGAAATGAGCAGGAAGAAAAAAAAATAAGTGCGACTTCCCAGCTATTCCAGACAATGGTGACAATCCGCTGATTGCAAAATTCAATTTCGAAGACTTTTCTTTATTGCCATCATTCAGTTTCAAGAGACAAAAAAGAAAAGAAGTTCTGAGAAAATAAAAAGGGGAATATTGATACGCAGAATGGGAAAGTCGTGACTTTTTACCGATATGAAATAAATGACTTTCTTATGAACAACACCCTTTTTTCAATGGGACATTTTTTTTTCATTTTGCTTTGTCTAATACATTTAATAATAAAATGTCTTTCTAGAAAAAAGAACTTTAAAGTTCGGTTTCTGAACCAAAGATCGCAGTTTCAGCTTTAACTAACCGCTATTTTCCGGAAAATAAAAATTTTAAAACCCGGGTGAACAGCGATTATTTTCTTTGTGTTTATTTATGTATTTAATCACAGCTTCATTGAAATACTGAAGCAACACAATAATAATGATAAAAACATGAAAAGAAATAAAAAATAAAATCAAAAATAAATCTTAATAAATAAAAGAGAAAAAAAACCCCTAGAGAAGATGCTCCTGAAACTGGCTGCTGGCTGAAAAAAACATCCTTCCTATATTATTATTTAGCTAAGGGTCGAGATCGGTGTGGCACCAAAAATAAGGACACATTACACAGAAACACCATATATGGCACAGCTTTGGATTCCTCAGATGATCGTTCTTCACCGAAACGTATAAAACTCACATTATATGTATGTATCGCTCCACAAATTAAATAAAGCCGAGCTAAATAAGTATTTACGTTCGTGAAAGAGATAAATTCTGGGGGTTAGGCGTGTACGTGGATATGCTCTCGCACGGATCGGTAGTGAGGTATGGAAGGGGGTTAAGCGCTCGGGGCTTTTCGGGGTCGCTTGAATCAGCCATCAAAATTTCAAAATCAAGGATGGCGGATCCAACATGGCGACCGAAAAAGTTAAACTTCAATGGATTGCCCTGAAAATCCGCACAGGGGGTTTCCAATTACAAAACCACCTAATTCGACTTCAAGTTCGACAACTACCTCTAACGACGCGGATTAGTGCATTTACATCATACATACATTCTTCAAACTACGAAATTTAAATAGCAATTCACAATCTTGTCGCAATAAATTTTACTATCGGAGCCCTGTGAGTGGACTACAGCTACCTCTACTCCAACGAAGTTTTATATAGTACATATATCTATACTGTTATACAATACAGCACTTCCACTGGTTCATTCAGTTACAATGTCCTAGCAATAAATCCAAAATTTGAAAGCTGACACTTTTACAAACCATTAATAATAATAGCAAAGCCCGACGTGGTGCAGGCTTTATTTCACGCTAGTTAATCACGAATTAAAAGACCACCCTGCTGTCCCACATCCCCTCACCCTCACCTTGTGCACCCCTAGGCAGCCCCTTTCCGCCACGAAGCAATAATCTAAAGAGCACTGGGGGACGCAAGTGATAATGCTGATGAAGACATTTTTTAAGTTAAATGACGTGTTCGAATTTGTAACGCTTAAAGCCCCTCTCAATGAGATTCACGATTAATTCCAATCCATATTTTGGCCGCGGTGGATTGCTGTGGCTCATAAAAATGTTCAAAAGCCAAAACGAAATGGGCGCTGTGCACTCCGGCACTGGGGAATGGTATCCCATGGTGAGTGCGTCCGGAAAGCCGGGATACAGGACTGTGTGCAGGAAAGCGTTGCAAAAATGAAACATCCCCCAGTCGGAAAGGGCTCGAAATGTGGTCTGCACATTTTTCACGGATCGTAGACAATAAACAAGAAAAAATGGGGTTGGAATTGCTTTTTAGACTTTTTAGTTAGAGGATCAACCACGAAATGTTTTCCCAGGATAGCAAAAAGGTAAAAGAGACTGTGCCCCATTGTGACGTATACCACGCTAATGGAAGCAACCATATTCTTAATTATTTCGGCCGTTGCCATTATTTGTCACGCAGGGGAATCCCCACGAAGGCATGGCAAGGGGTAGTCGCTTCATTTTAATCGGTGCTTTCATGTTAACCACCTCGTCATTAACTGCGGACATGAAAGTACATACTTCCCCATCCCAGGGACTGCCTTAATTTAAAAACCTGAGCACCGGGCCCTGGTTCCGCAGGACATTAGGACCCATCAAACGGACGGCGGCGGTTGTATGATGAATGGCGACTGATAAATTACTACGGCACGAGCAGTCAGTCCCCCTGGCAGTCCCTGGGTGGCGTAATTCGTTTTGTTCGGTCGCATCCTCTCCCTGAATAGAAGCGGAAAAGGTTCAAGGATAGCAGGAAATTTGATTTTGCGATATATCCTTAGCTCTGGCCGATTCACTCAATTCACTAAATCCACTATCGTGATGAGATTGCGCCAGCCACCTAGATCCGTCCCTTTCATTCAGAGACTTACAGAGCCGCTCAAAGGCGCAACCTCGTTAAAATTCATCTTTTTATCCTCGAAGGCTTTCCACTCTTTCCAGCATCCATTAACGGCATATTCGATTGAAGCAGTCGAAAGGATGGACCTTCATTATGCCGCAATTCACAGCCCTCCTTAAGTCATATCCGCTGCCAGACAATGGACCCTGATCAGATACCTCCTCGTATTCGGTAAATCGCCTGCTCATCGTCCTCCTGAATGCCGTGAATTTATGAGTGAATGGATGTCATGGTGACATAATCATATCACCTTCCGCCTGATTACCCGGAAAACGCTTCCCGATCCCCAATTAATGGCGTTTTTTGATTTCATCTCGATTTTATCTCACCGCTTTTTGTACTTTTCCTCCGAGCAGCCTTCATCCTGCGATAAATGCCGAAAATCCGGCAAAACAGGGGAGATGCCATTATCTCGGGAAAAACTGGTAAGGCGCTTGGGTATGTTGGGTCTTATATAATCCTAGCAACGCTTTCGAGTGAATTTCACTCCAGTCTCTGAAAACTGAAGCGTTTAACAAATATTTTTCGAACGATTTGCTAAGCCTCTCTGTCTCAAATCTTGCCTGATTGTGTTTATCCTGTTTGGTTTTCTTGGAGTAGTACCCATATGAGAAAATATTAAATTTTTTCATCTTCTTGGGGTTCCGCAGTTACTAGAAACTCTTATAAATTAGTTATTACCTTCAGAGTGTCACATTCTCGTAGCTCCTACTATTTAGTTACCACTCCATTCAATTCTGCGTATAATATATGTATGTACAGTTAGCCCCAAAATTATTCAAACACCCCTTGTGCATAACAATCCAATGGCTGTGGATTGGACTCGACTTCGCACGGTGGCGCGTGACTGGTGGGTGTTTGTTAATGTTTTTGACTTTTAGGCTTTTTCGTATTGCAGAGTTGTATTTTGTAATCTGTTGTATGTCTTTTAGCTATTTCACAGAGTTTTCATAAAATGTTTGGTTTTATGATTTGTTTTTCGTTGTCATATTGGATACGGCAATTTGAATTCCAAAATTTTCAGTGAAGTTTCAAGGGCGATTTCTAAAAGTTTAAATTTTTCGGCAGCCATTTTGGATCCGCCAACTTGAATTTTGGTAGATTTGAATTCAGTAACACCAAAGAAGTTTTTTTATTAAATTTCATGAAAATTCCTTAAAATTGAAGAATTTTATGGCATATTCGAAATCAGCGTCCCCAAAAACCCTTCAGTAGCGATTTGCAGGGAAATCCCCTGAGATTTATCTTTTTCGGTCGTCATATTGGATCTACCATCTTGAATTCTAGAAAATATTTTTTATTATCACAAACCTTCGCGAGCGAGCGCACAACAGTTCACCAAAGTTTCATCGTAATCCGATGAACAGATTAGGAACGCACAGGGCTCGAACAGACAATTCCATTCATTTTTATATAACATATATGATGATTTATTATTTTTAATGTTTCATAAAACATTCAACGTTTTCTCAGAAACCTAAATATATAATTCTCTCTCAAAACCACTGTAACATCGCAGGCAATGAGACTGCTGACAAGCTGGCTAAAGAAAGGGCCTGCTTACCATTTATAATAGGTCCGAAACAATAATGAGGGTGGCGCCATTTATCATCTCTTGTTCCCTGGATGAGTGGCTTCGTACAGAGCAAGATGAGAGATGGAACGAAATACAGGATTGTGGACAGTGGAAGCAATTTTTGAACCGGATCGATTATGGCCTGAGCAGGCGTCTACTCAACAAACAGATGCCAGATCAGACTATCACGCATCTTCTATGCGTGTGTCCACTCGACAATAGCGCTAGAGCCGATCTATCCGGAGACTATAATGTGGATCTTAAGGATCTGCATAAACTCATGCTGTCCATTATCATGAGCTTTGTCAATCGGACTGGTCGTCTAACGGCTTATACAGGCCATAGAGAATAACTCGAGGTATGTACAATGCACCTCACGTCTAAGTCCAGGGTTTGAATACCCACCTTATTTCAATCTATGTAGGTACATCTAGATCATCTGCACAGCGAGGGTATGATACAAAATTCATCAGATATACCAGGTGGGCACTGCGACCTGAAAGATCTATTGTGCCAACAGCGCTGAGGAGAGGAAATCTAGGCGTTTGAAGAAAGGGCCAGGGTAGGCAATTTACCGAGTGGGATTTGAACCCAGTGATCTTAGCAGCACACTTGCAGCACACGCCGAGGTACAGAGATCTAAGTTCCCTCCAAGGTGACTAGGTGGGAATAGAACCCACGACCTCTGTGATGGGAGCTTGGTTCACTTTAGCACTGAGCATCCCCTTAATGAAACCCTAATTAAATCCTTAGCTTAACAAGCTTCAAATGAGTTCATTGAATTCTTTTTAAACAAGAAAGTTTTTAGAGTCTCCCATGTAAACTGCCCTCTTAAGTTCTGCTACTGACAAAGTTTGCTGTCTCATTAAGGACAGTCAAGTGCCTTTTAACTCATTTGCTGGTGCACAAAACAGACGCCGGCCGGCCGCGCCGGTTTGCTGATATTAATTTTCCGTTGCTCTATATAACTTCATCTTAGAAGAATAACTCTTTCTGAGGAGGCAAATTTAATATCTGTAATGTTCTTGCTCGGTGCCCATGTCACACACTGGCACAAGAACGCCTGGAAGTAATTTACATGAAAGAAACACGACAGAAGAGCTCTGCAAACAGATTCATCCCACCCGAGGCCGGTGGAAAACGTTAATTACATCCTGCAGCCGTTCAGTGTGGGGGCGAAATCTGCACTGATCCCGAACAGATACATCCAAGAGTCGGTAAACAGCCTACCTCCGCGTGTTTGTTGATCTCTTGATCGAAAAATTATATGCCCGAAGATATTACATCGGAGCGCAAACAAAGGGTGGAAGTTCATCTTCATTACTCCGCCGAGATTCAGTCGCTGATTCTCTGCATATCCATTTATGGATGCGGTGGTTGAAGGCCTCACCGGTCCAGCTTTGCTGACGGGAGCACTTTATCGGGCTTTTATCATGTAATTTCGTTTGGAACCCCTAAATTGTGGGTGTCGTGCCGGTACGGTGAAAACAACTTCATCCCTCAACTCGGATGGAGTGTAGGAGCTGGCACCCTCTCGTATCCCTTTATGCCGGCGCTCGACGTTAATTGAATTTCAAGCAAACAATTTGCCGACAATTTTATTTCATTTCGGCTGATAACAGATAAGGGCCTGTGCGCTAAACGGATGTACAGGGCACTCCACACACGAGGAGTTATTAGGTTTTCAGGAAGTCGTCTGTCTGGGAAAGGAAGGTGCGCGCAAATAAATATATCCTGTGGGTTTATTACTACTAATCAAACGAATTTTTTTGATCGGTAAAATGCTTCGCAGGGCGGGATAAATCAGTGCTTATGGGAAAATTCACGAATCCATCAGAACCACTTGTTACCTCGTCGATGAGCAACAGGTTGTGTAATAAATTTTATATAACCTCTGGGAATTCGTTTCTGGTTGCTACCTACCCCCGGAGCGAGGAAGCCCTGCTGGTGTCATTTCTCTTTTTCTTCCGTAATTGTATTAACCGGCTAACTTAGCACGGCGCGGCGCCCTGAGAACATCTTGAATAATTTATTAACTCCTGGCGAATATGTGCTCACGCCCCACAGGGCTCTTAAGGTAAAGCGTTAACAGGTTGTTAGCCGAATGCAATTTGTGGCGCTAACGAGGGACGGGGAACTCCCTATTCATTTTTATACGACCTTTTGAGGGAAAACGGGAAATCTGAGAGAGTGAACAAAAAGGACTTCTGTCATAATGTGGTGCCGCACTGTACGTGGATGACGATGATGAAATCCAGCCACATCGTGTACAGGAAGATTTACGGGGTGAATGGATGTCATCATTAAAGTCGGCTTAACTGATTTCCCTCGGGAGATTTCACCAGGAACACATGTGGGTGAATGTTTCTTTTCGGTTTTAATCCACATATGGATTCGGGACTTTGTGAATCGAGAAATTTTCCACTCTTAAATAAATGTATTTTTAGCAGCGACAACTCTTTTCATCTTTATTAAAGTAGGGTTCCATCTTGTAAAGTTTCTTCATAATAGTATGTAGGCAATCTCCTCCCCAAAAATATACAGGGTGTTTCAGTTAACGTAGGACAAAATGTTAGAAGTGATTAATCTCACCTAGCCAAAAAAAAATCGTATGGCAGGGGGGGGGGGGGGGGGGTTAATGTAAACCGTTTTCGAGTTACAGGGTGATTCATAAATTCGGGATGCACATTATTATTTTATTTTTATCTTTTGATCTACTCCACGCAGCGATATCAAATTCACGCTAAACAACTACTATCTTAATGTGCTTTCCAAAAATGTCACCAATGTTGATCTGCCTCTACCACTGCAAGTACAGTCAATTGCGAAAGTAAAAAACACTAATAGAACAAAATATGTTGACTTTCATCACACTCATCAGAACAACGGAAATTGCGGAGCGAGAGGGACTGAACAAGGGGTGAGGTGACCCACGCCAGTTAGGTTCGTCCGAGCTTAAGTAACCTTTTCTGACAATACCGTCGCCCAACTCGATAGACTGCACTTTTTGTTCAATCATTGTCAAATCATTATTTCATTTTTGTCCGCTTCTGGCCGTGAATCGTGCAAAGCTTTTATTTTCTTTTCAAATCGAGTATCGACATATTATAGATTTCGAAAATCATTGCCTAATACCAAAATTTACTTCAATTTCCATTCAGGAAATTACTCATATTATGAGCTTTATGTCAAAACTAGTCAACCAATTGCCAAATTTTTGCTGAATTTATGACTACTACGGCATCCCTCAAGTTTCATCCTCATGTACCACTCGGATGCGTTGTGCATGAACATGAGTGCCACCAGGGACCATTTTAACTTGCACATGTAATGAGCTTCTTATCATGTTCTCCATCTTTCCAACGAAAAACTTAAAACCGAGCAAATCCCTGCGAAACGGTAACAAATCTTCTTCATTCCCGGGGACGAGCGATAAAAATTGATCCTCTTAAATACCAGCAGAGCGTTCACTCCCCTGCTAGAGTGGGATGCTGGAGAGGACTTTAAAAGGATATTAACGAGGATTTACGGCGATGTATTCCAATACACGGCCGAGTAGAGCATGAATCCCAAATTGCCCCGTAAATGCCTGGGAATTAAGCGCCAAGAGGACTTAAGGGACGGATTTGACGGGAACAAGCATTGCGAGAGGGCGATCCGTCGAGACGGAGTATTGTCTCCGTCTGCAGACGCGTCGCGCAATCAAGGTGATGAAAATCAATAAACGGTCGGGTAGGCATAGTGCTCCTTCCGACGCGACGGCTTCCAAGCGATGGTGTGATCTGTCGATTTTCACGAATAAATCTCCATTTACACCTCTAAACTGTGCGCCGTTCAAATCCCCTGGCGGTAATCCCTAAAATCCTTGTAATCGCAATCGCTCAGGCGGAACGTGGCAAATAATTCCATTAGTGGCTTCAGCATGTCCTTCGGCCTCCGTGTGCCACTTGTTTACAATTTCTTTTCACGTTTGCGATTTAAATTCCGTCGGTGTAAGAAAATAACGGGTGTTTTCACACAAAGGGATGGAGCCCTAGGCGATCATTTCAATTAGCCAAATGCGTGCAGGCCATTTGCCTGATTGTTTCCACACCGTGTCCACCGAGACTTTTACTCTGACCCCACCGCACCGTAAATTTTTATTGTGTCCTTTCTTGCACTGGGAGAATTTGCTCCACTTTGGACATTGTCTAGCCTGGGATGCAATTTCATTACCAAAAGTGAGTCTCTTTCAACAGGAGAGCTCTTTTCTTACAGTTTTTAAGTAACGAGATTTCGTGATAGCTCCCTTAAGTGGGCTGGTTCCCTTACACATTTTCGCAGATTTTTGTCCTTGGAAAGTAATTGCATTTTCCTACTTGAACTTGATTTTCAAGGCAAGCATTTTAAAATTGCGAGAATTCGTTTTTGCCGAGGCAGCAGTTATTATTTGCAAAACGGCAGTAATCCCATTTTGGTGCTGTCGCACTCGAATAGTTAAGCCCCTGCACAAATTGAGGACTTGCTTGGTAATATCTTAACATCCACACTCAGTTCCTCCCCATCTCCGAAACGTTCACCGGGAGCATCCCATCACTAATCCTATAACAGTATTAACGACTCCTGATGAACATCATTAGAGGACTCCTCACGATTCCAGTGGTTGTCCACTGAGCGCGTCCCTGTTTTGTCTTTTTGTACGTGATGCACAACAAGGGAGTAATACTCCGTCGGGGCGGGTATTATAATATCGTTATGAATCTATTATGGAAATTGTCGGGCAAGCTGGCAGCCAAAGGGACGCCACATCGACAGGGGGGTCTTTTTTGCTTTTCCATTTAAAATTGTCGGGTGCCTGCTCACGTTCAGTCCTTATCCGATGCACAATGGGATCGAAAACTCATTGAGGTCCTTGAAAAGGCGGAACTGGTAATTAGGATGGGATTTTTTTTTTGCAGCTGGTTTTTTTTTATTTATGTTATAAGCTTGTGATAAATATCGAATAAGATAAGTAGATAAGGCTTTATTTTCGATACTCTTC
This sequence comes from Neoitamus cyanurus, assembly GCA_947538895.1. Classification (NCBI taxonomy): domain Eukaryota; kingdom Metazoa; phylum Arthropoda; class Insecta; order Diptera; family Asilidae; genus Neoitamus; species Neoitamus cyanurus. Next base: position 30,434,215 of record OX384546.1, on the reverse strand, counting down.
AAATGTTTTTTTTTCAATTTTATTAACTCGCCAGAGAAGTAAATAAGAAGGAGAAAACTATTTGTACACTGAGAGAAAAATCCAGCCTTAAAATTAAAACCGAATGCAATTAGTTAAAAGATATGAATGCGAATGCGTTTTTGGAATTGGCAAGATTAAAGTGTTATTTCTTGATTTAAAAGTAAACACCAACAGTTGGAATGTTTTAAAAGTTTAATTTTTTAACTGAATTTTTATAACCGCGACACTATCTGTAGAATGCAGATCAACCGTGCGAACTGTTGGCTACTGTTCTAAAGGCCCTGGGTTCGAGTTCGACATGACTGAGATATTTTTCCTTTCTAAAGAGACAGCTTTTATATTAGTGGATATGAAGTTTTAAATTGAAGTAGGGCAAAATAGTCCAGTCAAATTGTGTTTTCCGCCTGCTAACCGTCCACACCTGACTTGGCGATGGGAATATGTGGGGGGATGTTAGAAAAGCTTCAGTTTGAATTTTTGTATTCACAGACCTGGAGCTTTCGACGTAAAATTAATTATATAGTAGGAAAATCGTTTTTCGTAAATATATCAGCTCCTAGATGTGATATATAAAAAATTTATAAAGAGTTTTTTAGATCTCGAAATTCCCTACAAAGTTATAGCAATTTTTTTCGTTAAGTTAATACTTTTCGAGTTATAGCGCGAAAAAGGTTAAACAAATTGGTTTTTCGCATTTATCTCGTTTTAGTTAACTCGTACTAAAAAATATATCTGTATACAAGCTGTAGAGCACAAAACCCGCAATAGATTTCCGATTGTAGCTCATATATGGTAGGCCGAAAAGTGACCGCATAAAATGGAGTGAACCGAGTTAGAGGACGATATTTTCAGGAAAAGTTCATTATACTCTGAAAAACTCAAATAGCATAGGTTTCCTCCTCCTTTCCTAGTCTGTCTGCCCCCCTCCCCCACTACCGGCGTACTGATGAGGGTTGTAAAAGTTAATATATTTTTTCCCGAAGATAGATAATTTCAGCTTTCATTTGAGGCCAATTTCATGCTCATGCACTCCAAAAGTTTTTTTTTAATATCTAAAAAACAAGTCCTAATTTTGGGGGACCAATAGTAAGTGTGGAATACATTTGGAATATAATTGGAATACATTGTGGATCTCCAATGCAGTGTAAAATATATTTATAACTAACTAACTATATATAACTAAATTTGTGAAGAATTTTGTGATGTAAAAGATTGTTTTTAATTTTTTATCTAAAATGTCTAGAAGATGAGATATTTACGACAAACGATTTTCCTACTATTATTAACACACCAAACTTGTGCACTAGATCTGGGGCTAGTTCGTGCACTTCTACGTCGAATGAAAACGATGCACAAATCGTCGATTTTGATTCACGTAATTCGACGCTCGACCTTTTCCCGTCGTCACATGCGTCGGCAATGAGTATTCGACGCCACTTTTCACCTGCACCGAGTATCGGAATGCGGGAGCCTGACTTGACGAAGCGTTGAAGAAAACGTAGAGGATCGAAAAACAGGATGGAAAAACGATTTCTAGGAGTGGAGAAAAGTTTTTGAGGTGTGGAGAAATGATGTCTGGGTTGCGGAAATCATGGCATGTCGCCGTTTTCCTTCTTTTGATACAAACAACCGAGTTTTGTGAAGTTAGCCCGCAAACTATTTTGTTTTTTAATGGAAAGGTGGAGAAACGAAAATAAAGAGTGGATAAACGTGCCCAAGCGATTTGTAAAAAAAATACGGGAAATGTGAAGTTACCCCAAGACCATTTTTTGTCGATAATTTGTTTTTTTTAAACCTGGAGTAACAAAAATTTTTGGTGGAGTAATGTTGTATTTTTCTTGTAGTTAACTGTTTTTTACCGACCAACTTCACACAACTGGGCCCGAGTACTTTAAAACTTTAAAATTTATTAGAACCGCACACACGTGTATTATGTGTTTCAAGGAATTACGGCGGGTATGATGCGCATACCTTTTCTAGGAATATTAGTTATGAGTGCAATATAATTCGTGCTTAAAGAAAAACTAAATAGTTTAAGAAATAAATGTGACAAATTAATCAAAATCGGTCTAAATTTTGCGATAACATATCTACCCTCTCTTTCTTTGTAAAATAACAAAGATGTGCATTATTTAAACTTGACTTCTGATAATTTTTAACGAATATAGTGATAATGGAAATTATTACTCAATTTGTAGTAAAAATAAAAATAATATAAATTATGAAAATGACTACTTTTATTGTAATAAAGACTTGTAGGTATCATGTATGCACATATTTGCAAACAAGTAGCAACAACGCTGGGTTTTTTACACATAAAAATACAAAGTAAAAAATGTGCAGAATGCTCATAACAAACTTTTTGTACTTCACACTATCTACACACTCAGCCTCATACTCGTAGTTTCTAGAATAAGCAATTTTCAGAAAAAGACAAATGCTAATTTCTTCCATTAGTTGCTTTGCCTCAACTCATTTCCACTTCTATTGTAATTTCTTTTCTTTTTCCTAGTTTTACTTCTGAGGTTTCATCCCCAGCAGGGGGAACAAATGCCATTTAATAAAGTTGGTGGCCACACGACCGGAGGGAGACACCACACAGGGTCATACCAGGTATTTTCTAATTAACAGAAGACCTTTGCGTCCCAGAAAGTTTCAGCATTTATCCCGTTTAAGTTTTTAATTAGATTTTTACCCAAAATGAAGTTCTCTGACTTCTTTCGGAGCTTCTTGGAATTAAATTAAGGATGCTGCTGTGGTATGGGAGAAAATTAAAATCTCAGCAAAAACATCATCCCCGTTCGGCCTGCTGACAGTGAGCTTACTCAAAATGGCGCTTGCTCTCCACCCGCCTCCGACCTGCTAAAGGCAAACTTTTCACTGCTAGCTCCTCGTAGTTTTGCTAAATACCCAACAACCAGCTCTGTTCTGGGTCGGCTCGCCGTGAAGAGCAGCAAATTAGCAGGAGCTGCACGAGGAGGGTGGCCGAGTCCTAGATGTGCGCCATAATAGATTTAAATCCTGAGAATTTATGGGCTTAAGCCCTGTTATCTCTGGGTGCAGGCGAGGGCAGCGGTGGGAACGGAAATTGATTCTGCTCGGGAAAACAATAAACGTCCCTGGAACCTACGGCCGCTGGAGGGACGTGGAGGCGAAAGAGGAGCGCTTATATTTTCCAAAAGCTCCTCCTCTTGCCATTAGCGCCTTGTGGAGGAACGGGTGCAAGTATACCTGTAAAATTCTGCAGTATTTTCAACATAGTCACAGTGGAAACATTTGTAGCGAACAGTCATTGGTCGAGATTCATCCTGACATGGGCTGGAGAAGGAACGTATTCCTGAATTGCGCAGAGTGAGTACCCGAGCTTTTATAAACCATCGTCTTGTTGGAAATGTTGAATTCGTCGCTTTTCACCACTGCGGAACTGTTGGATGTCAGAAAACAAAATTATGTTCCCACGGATCTTTTATTATTTATAAGAAATTCTCAATATTTCGAAATGTGTTTTTGAAAGGTGTTTTGATTGTGACTAATTGTTTGCCTACTGCCCGTAATATCATCTTAGTTTGTAAATGAACATTTTTTCTTAACAGATAAATTTTAATTTCGTTTTAAGTTCGGGATTTTTTAAAAGGAAGTTGTTTGATTTAATTTGTTTTTCAAATAAAAGTTATTTTTGCATCAGTTTTATGCATAAGAGAATGCAAAATGTCATGAAAGTATCCGTTAAATCCTTGACGGTTGAGCGATACGCTTCCTCAAAATATGTAAGCCAGTGCTACATGCCGCTGATTGTAAACAATAATACTCAGTAATTTTTTTCGTTAGTATCTTCAATTTCCCCTTAGTAGGTTTTTTTCATTAGGGTAGGTAGTAACTTTCATTTCTATAAAGTCAATAGTTTTGGAAAAAATGCTAGAATCTGCAAAAAGAGGTACATTTTCCAAGATGGCGGTGATTCCTTCCTATTGGGTAATGGAAGCATACAACCATATGTGATCAACACTTCTTTGGAAGGCTTGGAGGCATGCTACTTTGTATTTCACTTTATTTCGTTTTTACATTGGCATGTCCGCAGGAGGAAGCAATCCGATTAAGCAACAAGTTTTTTTTGTTTTTGTGATTTTCTCTGTGCTTCCTTCAGAATAGTGAAGAATGCATCATACATCGTACAGTAATGTACCACTGCATATAGACACTGCTTCCGAAATACTTCCATGGGAAGGAACACTCATGCCAATTGCCTATTTCGCAATTTTCGACTTTAACATCTGCAACTGCTTCCTTACTAGTCCAGCTAACATAGACGAAAAAAGGTGAAACTATGGAAAAATTCACTTAGAGCTGAAAATCTGTACACGTCTTAAATACACGTTACAAATGAAATATCAATAGTCCCCATCGATCCCACCGATGGCAAAAACAGAACCTTTATAATTTCGTCATGTCTGTCTGTCTGTCGGTAATTCACAGTCCTCCGCCGTCTTTGCGTCGATTCTGATGAAATTTTATATACAGGTGTCTTGTGTGAACCTCCACTTAGTTATGTAATGAGATTAAAAAAACTAGGTTAACATTTCATACATAAAACTGAAAGATGCAAATTTTTGTTTTCGTGTGCGGTTTCATTGGACAGATCTCTAAAATTGCAATAATAGTTCTTAAAAGACTTTTGCCGTTAGGTTAACAGTGTTCCAAATATAAGCTCCTAAAGTCGTTAAAAGTGTTCCCCCTTCAAACTGTCCAACCATGCAATTAAAAAATCTTAAAAAAAATTAAGATAGTAGCATTTTATAAATACCTTAAACGTAAAGTATTTTGAATAAGATACGTTAACAAGTTTTTTAAGATATCCTCAATTCTCAGTTATCAATAGCACCAATCTACTAACAAGATGTACAACAAAGAAACTGCATCATTTACACTTCAAATTTCCCTGATTGCGTAGCGCGTAAAAAATCAAGGTCAAGGCTTAATACTTACTTAAAAATTACTCTGTAGTTTCGACGAAAAATTTTAATTTCAATAAGGTTAAATCGTTTTAAGTTTTTATGTCATATTTATATTTATTTTATTTTCTTGCTACTTAGTACATGCCACGGAACCCTTAGTTAATGTGTGTACGACACGGACTTGTCCGGCTTTAATATTTGCTGCAGGAACCCAAAACTTTTCCGGTGTAAAAAGTAGTCTAAATTACATTCAGCAAAACATTCTTCCTTCCAGTGAAATTTCCATCGTAGTCGGCTCAGCTATTCGGTGTTCCCGAGTTTAGCCCGTAAAAACAGACACAGACATACGACTATTTTGAAACGTTTGCTTGGGTTTTGATGTCGTGTAAATAAGAATATGAGCTTAGAAAAACCGGGAAAGTGCGTGTCATACACGCATCAACTTAAGCTTCTGTAGCATGTACTAAGTACCAAAAAAATAAAATAAATATAAATATGAAATAAAAAATGAAAACAATTCACCCTCATTCAAATTATATTTTTTTGTTGAAACTATATAATAATTCTAGTCTAAGTCTAAATAATGCAATGCAAGTAGATTACTGCTATTGAAAACTGAAAATTACAGTAAGATGGAAGAACACTGGAGGTGACTAATTTTATCACAAAAATCCAATAGCTGTATAAAATTAATATCACTATCCCTAAATCGTTTGGAGCTACTCTTCTAAACTATAATATCATGTTGTAATGAATTTGAATATTTGACAAAAACAACAATTCGTAGCTTTTATGTATTGTATGTACGACGTACGTGAATTACTTAGTTAACACATCCCCGTCGTCTGATTTCAGTACATCCTCTTCGATGTTCCCAACAAATGAATTTATTCAAAATAATTCGGAGAGGCTTAACCGCACTTGGGCTGAAAGCAATCAAATATTCCACGCAAACAGTAAAATATCTATCAACTCCCTCAATGGAGCATTCCATTTGAATAGCAAACAAATTTTCGAAACAAAAATCTCCTCCCATTGATGTGGTGCGGGCGGCAACATGTATAGACCACCATAGAGAATATCGCTGACTCCTAATATCTCCTCATTCAGGCGAACCAGTCGAATAGAAAAAATTTATTCCACCCCAGAATCGCAGGGGATGTGATTGAAACATTTTCGGGGGGAGCCTAGTCTTTAAAGTGATACTCTGATTTTCGAGGATAAGGATAAACAGTCGCCGAGAGGCAGGTTACGCTGCATGCTAATGCTGGCCGCTGGGGTCTTCATTGCCAGAGCGCTTATTTATGGGATTGGGCCTCATAATTGCGCGCGAGCCGGGATGGTCCCTTGGACATATTTCATTAATGGCATAGAAACAAGGACGATGATGCCTTCTGCGCTCTAGTTCCGTATAATATATTTGTAGTAAATGTCACCAATAAACTGAGGAAAAACCTCGGATGACGCCACTGTGATGCCTAGATCGATAGACTTGTCTCGACATGCTGTCTGGGTTATGACAATGGAGTTATGGGAATTCCATTTCCCTTTCTAGGGAGATTGGATTAGTTTGAAGGACCATTGAGGGGAACCATATTTTCCTTTCAGTTGCTGTGCTAGGTCTTGTCCACAGTTCTTTTCTCTTCGTTTTATTTAACATAATAAAATGCTGCGATGATTCCTCGAATATTAGTCATTCGAATTTGTCTATTGAACCAAGACTGGGAGTTTGTGTAACGTTGCGGAAACTCGACGTTATTATATTTACAATCAGACTTAGTCCAAGAGTTGTGGTCTTATTCTTAAGTAGTTTGAGTATTTCAAGATTTTTATATATTGTTGGAATTTCTTTTCAGATTACCAAATCTGATTTACCTAAACGTGTACAAGACAAAACATATGCACTATAACTATTGTGAGGTGAGCAATTTTTCTCTATTTTCCAATAAAAATACCTATGCAACATTCTATACATATTTTATTTCCTGTTCCTTCATATTTCTCGATATATATATAAGGCAACCCAAAACCATATTTTCCGAACCGCGCTTGAATTGTATTTTGTGTGTCTGAGAAAAATAAGACACGTAAAATTCCTTATCATTAGAATATAGACAAATTTACAAAATCGGACGTGTGTATTTTACTTAAATTTTATTGTTGTTTTTCAATATCACTATTATCACAATAGTGAACGTAGTAACTGTAGATGATGTATTTATCATAAGAATTCATTAACTTAGTAGGTGGATTTCTGTATTATTATAATATTATATTATACACAATAGAGGTCTAGCTACTAAGGCTTGTTTAAAACTTTTCAAAGGGTAGTTGAAGCCGTAGTTGTAGTTAGAGGGATTAGTGCAATAATGTTTCAGGTGTTGTTTATGGACAAAATATTTTTTTGTGTGTAGATTATACCCGCTCAACAAGTTGTTATTTTAAATGCAGGGTCCATATAAATTCTGATGGCCAGGAGAGCGCGTCTCAATAGTAAAGTTACAAAAATACACAGTACACAGTAAAAAAATCGGTGTGAATTGAAGTCCAAACGGTGTCGAATACGGTCCATTCTTATGCTATCAGTTCCAATTCCAAGTTGAACTATATTAAGGGAACATAATTCAGAGTGGACTCATCGGCATCTGTCGTGATGGCTGGTATAAAGCAGAAAGACCGATTGGTGCAATAGGAATATCTTGAGAGTTTTGCATCCGCTGGGATTTTTTTCACAGTCTCGTCCAAAAAGATATTTAGTAGTTTTTATCCAAACAAGGATAATAAACCAAATGAATTTTACTCCGAAACTGTTTAATAACTTAATCTTTTCGGATAATTCTTGAGTTCACACGGCAAATTTTTCACTATGTAGTGATGTCCATGGCTGAAATTGTAACACTGCATTTGGACAACTGACAATGATCCCAATTCAAATTTCAGCCAATCCTGGTGAGTTTTGCAGCATTTAAAAAAAGGGAAAAAATTAGAAAACTTAAAAAACAAAACAGTAATCCGAATTTTACTGCGAAACTTCGCAGGATGTTTAATTTAATATAATATTTAAGATCGATGGAACAATTATTTCGGGTCTCCAGTAGCAGCCATTTTGATGTTGTGTTTTTTTTTAAATTGGGGAATTTTAGTTTTGCAAACAAGTGTTGTTCCTGGCTGCCAATGGTGCCACTGTCTTTGTGGAGCTCCACAAGACGAAAAAACAATGTTCAGCCAAATTGGTCAATCCTAGCGCTAGATCAGCCAATATAAAGTGATCATTTCCACAAATATGGACATACTGCATTTGAATTATATTTTAATGGGAAAAACATTGATGGATCGAGATTTCATTTAAGGTGTGTATCGACTTTGTTCGAACCTTAATTGTTTTCCTTTTTAAGTAGGGAAAAACGGTGGGAAAACGTTGTTTTTCAACCCCTTCAAGATTGGCGAATGTGGCTGAAAATTGTATTTTTACATTCTCCACATCCAGACGAAGAATTTGACCACAATATGTAAGATTGCTATGGACAACACTTTGTAAGATATTTTTTATAGTTGCCAAACCCGCCAGGATTGGCCGAATTGGTTGAAATTTGAATGAGGATTATTTTTCGATCGTCCAATTTCAGCCATGGACATGACTAGTTTGTATTTTTGTAACTTCACAATTGAGACGCGCAAAAGCTAAATCATTTAATTTCTGTTACTTGGGTCTTCGGTTAATAACTATGCGATCGAATCGAATTAGCTGCGGTATTTAATTAAATGTTTCATATCTCATTTAAAATACACCGAATACATCAGACGTAAACGCCATAATAAATAGCATACCTAGCATTACGCATTTTCCACCAACCTCTCCATCGTCACTTCCCTTTGAGCAACTTAATTATTTCCATTCGATTTAATTCACTTAGTCGAAAATTTAATTTCGCTGCTTGGGGCCTCTTATATGAAAATTCTTGAGTTAATTTGCCGTTATGGAGTGATTCGCTGGCAGGTAACCAATGACAACATCACCCTCATCCCTTTTTGACGCTAAATAGGGTACCAGTCAAAAGCAAAATACGCTCAACTGCCTACTCAACTCTTCACCCCCATGCGCGTGGTGTGGCATCTTTAAGAATTGCCACTTGGCTTCGTCTGAGCGGGTGGCGTGGGGGTGAAGTTACAGAAAGCAAGGTAAGTATTTTCGGGATACGATTTATTTCACTTTACCTTCTGATGAATTCTGCGATAAAAAATTATTTTCGATTTTTCCTTGGTGACTTTTGTTAATAGTCCGCTCGTCATGACCCAAGTGCGAGGAGCCGGGTCACTTTTAGGGCAGCAACACTGTTTTCACATTATTCGACCATTTTTTATACTTTTATCAGTTGATGGTCAGGGACTGTGATTTATGGCTTGTCCATTTGTAACGGCCGTCGTACCGGAACAGTGCACTATACCCGAAAATTTATTCTAAGTGTACGTCGGCATTCGATGTTCCAAATATAACATATGGAGACTAATTGTAAGTAATTGACAAGTAAAGTAATAAGTGTTAGTTGCATTTAGAAACAAGTGCTTCATTCTCAAAGCGAGTTGAATGCCCAAAAACCGAAATCCAATTCGCAGCCACCAAAGTGAAATGACATTTTAAACATTTCAATGTTCATTGTGTTTGCTTTCATGCAGGGAGGCTCTCAGGCGCACTTCCTGTATCGAAAATGTACGCCTTCCGCTTCCAGAGATATTTAAGCAAGCGGCAACGGCGACAGCAGTCTTACAAGGGAGAGGGGTGCAATAAAAAACGATCCCCTGTACTATTAGTGCCATGTTGTACGAATTTCAGGGATTTTAAGGGATGTTTTATCCTCGACGACAATAAAAGCGCTCAAGGCCAGGGGGAAATCATATTTCAATGCATAATACCTCCACCGTCGGGAGGGTGTTAGCCCGAGTGACTATACTGTGAATCCTGACTGGCGCCCAAAGGGGTTGGGGCGTAACGCCAGTGAGTGATAATGGATATAACATTAAAAGGGTTGACGTCGTCAGGCACATTAATTGAAGCTCATGCATTTCAGTACACGAGCTCCAGTAATCTTTGATAATTACGTTAATGGAATTAATCACTGGTCTTTTGTAAACGACCATTTAAGGATAAAATGTTTTGATTATTTGTCCTGCTTTGTGAAGAATAAAATTGATAACATTAGTGAAGAAGACAAGTTTTCCAATCCACGCAATGATGACACATAACACAGTGTTAATATCGCTTTGAAATACATGAAAGCCATTTTAATGGTATGCAAAGAATTACATGTTTTTTAAGTTAAGTTTAAGTTTTGGTTTTTGGTGGCTGCCGTTTTAAAAAGGCCACACTTAGGCCATACTTGGCCTGTCGTGATACCACATCGGACTGTCTCCTAATAGTGCAATTATGATAATGGAAAAGTGTGGACCATCAAGGCTCGGGCTTGGAACGGTTAAAGCTGCTTCGTACTGTATCGACCGATTACCTATCCTAATATCGTTTTCTTTGAAGGCCACAAATGCCCATATACAGGGCGTTTCGTATTACATCCGCAGAAAAGAGAGGGGTGATAGATCTCACCTAGCGTAACAAAAAATCTTATGACAGGTGGGAGACAAATCTCAAACGTTTGAGAGTTACAGGGTGATCCAAAAATTCGAAATTTTCATGGTATGCATGTTGTTAACGTATTTTTATCTTTTAATATAATTAACGCAGCGACATCAAACTCACGCCAAACAATAACAACATTTAGAAAAATCTCAACACTGTTCATCTACCTATCTATTTATCTATCTATCACTAAAGGTGCAGTCACTTGCGAAAGTGAACAAAATGTTCTGTAATTTCCTAAAATTCACGATTTCACCAAATTTTTTCCGAAATTCACGTAATTAAAGCATTTTTTTTTATTTTCCACTACTTCCCCCGCGACATTATTAACTTTTGATTATCGAAATTTTTTCCTTAAAGTGCTTATATTTCGTGATATTAAAATTTTCAGGTTGATATTACATTACAACACCATCTATCATCAATTGAAAATAATCAATACATTTGGAATGAGTAAATTTTACTTATGGACATTTTGTCTCGCAGAGTGCTTGCTTTCAAAGTTTTAGAAAGTTCAGGTATACAAAACAGTTCCATTACTGACTGACTGACTCATTGACAGACAACGCATAGTCTAAACCACTGAAGATAAAAACATGATATTTGAAAGATATGTTCTTTAGACGGTGTACAGGTGCAGTTAAAAAGGATTTTTCAAAAATCAACAGTTTGTATGGGCAAAAATATTTTTTTTGATCTGATTTTGATTAAATTTCAAAAATTAAACATCTAAAACACAAATAACGGAGAAAGCTATACGTAATACTTGCAATATCTTAATATCGTTATGTAGCTTAAGACCTTAGCTAAATGGCCCCAGTATCACATATTTTCACGGAGTATGTTAACCCCTACTCGCGGATGGGGCGAGCTTTGTGCATGCGAAGTTACACAAGAAAGCATGGTTAATGAACTGATTTCTGTGATAATGATATATCTAGGGGTTTTCGGGGTCGCTGGTCTTCAATCTACCATTCAAATTCAAGACGGCGGATTCTATATCACAACTGAAAATTCTCAACTTGAGCAGATTTCCGTGTAATTGAATGTATAGGGGTTTTTGGAGACGCTGATTTAAAAACTGTTATCGACATTTTGAACTTCAATTTGGAGGCCAACATTTATTTTGTGACTTTTCTGATTTCGCCAGATAATGTTAACGCTCTTTCTCTTTTTTAATGAATTTGTTTTTTCATATACATATGTACATATTTCCCAAAAAAAAATTCATTAAAAAAGAATCACAAAAGTCATTGACCAACTCAACCTTCTCTGTTTGAAATGAAACAAAGTTTATATCCAAAATCTACGTGGACGAAGAAGTCGCGGGCAAAAGCTAGTTTGGTATAATTGGAAAACATGTTAAACTGCAATTTACATACTGTAATTTAGTATTTAAACCCAAACCCAATTTTTATTTTATTCTATTTTCAATATTACAACTGCAATTAATCATGCCTCCTTTTCAATAAAATGAAGCTTATTTCGAATATTTCATGAAAAAATTCCTCACAAAATAACGCCACTTCTTTTAAAATAAATTCAATTGTAATAATAGTTATTGTTGGGACGTAACACTTCGAATTGGGAGTAAAATGTATTATATAACAAAGCAGAAAAACCTTCAGAACGGAAATATCACCTCATTAAAACTACCACCCACCACCTGCATAGAACATAGAACCCTTTATATCGCTGGTGAGGACCCATGTGAATCAAGCTGACACCCACAATATCTTCTGTTTTATATTGTAATTCCACGCACAACCTCCACTGCTAGAAATTGAATTCTAAAAGTAAAAAACACAGCAAAAGCAGAAAAAGTTTAAAATTCATTCTAGCTGGGAATTGAACGGAGACGAAATGGCTACAATAGCGGCCCCAAATCAAAATGGCTGGATGACGATGGCGTTGGCAACGTTTGTTTGTGCCTCAGATATGAAAACTCAAATATAGCGCTAGCCGGTGGGGGGCCCACTGTTGGAGCGAGGCTCATGGGGCTGATTTGTACCTCGCCAGCCAGCATGGCTGCAACAACAAGGCGCTCAGCTCCACCTTTGCAGTGCTGAGATTGGCCGAGTGCTGCTGGGATACCCAGATTTACATGTGTACCCCAGCGAATGATACAGTTACAGGACATCGCTCCCCAGAACCCCGATACACAGCAGGGAAAAGCTCTGGCTGATGGGACCTGCGCACGGGGCGGCTGTGGAGCCAACTTCCGGGGTATGCTTTTCACCACTGGGATGCTGTTGTTGCTGCCCCGGCTGACGACGAAAAGAGAAGACGGAGGCACCCTGACCAGTTTCCCTGATCCGCTTACGGGGCCACACACAGATTTGAGGCAGTCGTCAAGCAGGCGATGTGTTCGGCAGCCAGTGCGTCCGGGAAATGATAGAGAGTAACAGAACACAGTCCTCGGCGGATTGACAAATACCAGTGGTTGAAGAAGGCACAAATAAAAAAAAAATACTGTTGTTAGTGCAAAATCGGTCGCACTTCCCTCCCCGGCCGGACACCTATGTATGTACTGCACAATCGGTGAATTATGTATAGCAAACTTGCAGCAGTGACGTCATTGGTGAAGTGAAATAGGGTCCCTGCTTGACTGTGGGAGCGAGACGCAACTACGTCTGTTTGTTGCTACTTGTAATATACTTTTTGTGTGTTTCTGCTTTTAACTCGAGTTTCAAAATAACGAGAAAAAACGACGACATCGCTGACGTAGAAGGGAAAAAAGAGGGTTTTTTGGAACGTTCCGAAATCAGCTCGAGGGGGGCCGATAACGATTTCTCGTCGCATACAGTTTTCAGACAGGGTTCGGCTGGGACTTAGTATAACTCTGTCTGAATGGTGTTTGTCAAAAAAGCCATTTGAATTTATCTTTTAAGTTTTTCGTTTTAATTTTCAATTGAGCCGCCTTATTTCGCCAATTCCGAGCACTGTGATCAATAAATTAAAATTTAAAGAAGAAAAACAACTTAACGACTGTTGGAGTATTCAATTAATATGAGTGAGCCAAATTAAGATAACGTTCTAACAATTCGAAATAGTGAACTAAACGCGAATTAAATGAGTGATAACTAAAGTGGTAAAGCAACATCTGGATATAACGGAGTTGGATAATATCCTTGGAATACTAATTTACCAGTTACTATGTCCAATGGTGAGTATCATACTGAGTTTGAAAAATACAATTAACAATAATGGTTTTTGACAAGTACAAATAAGTTACCTACCTTTTAAAATATAAAATAATTAATAGCTTAAAGTACGAGGCAAGTTTTTAAAAATATTCCGTTTGATTGTTGAGAAAATTTGCAATATAGTACGTGCTTAAATGAAAATGCTTAAACCAAAATAAAACAATAAATAAATAAAAGTTGAGTTGAACTGTGCAAAATAAAAACAAAATTATATCCCAGTAATCAGTTTTGAAGTACTGGATTTCAAAAATGAATTTATACATCTATACCTAATCATTGAGAAGCCTTACATACTTATTTATAAGAAGATATCTAAAAAAATAATGAAGAAATGTAAAAAGATAATTTGAATAGATCTTTGGAGCATTTACTTTAAATATACTTATATTATAAGATCAGAATACTGATTTTCGTAAAGGGATTTTCTTAGGGGATATGTCACGTTTAATTGATTTTCGAAAATGTCAACGATTTAAAATATCCGTAGTTAAATATACAATAAAAAATAAAGAAACAGGTAAAAAACGAAATCATACTGTTATTATGTTATCTTATTACATTATGTGTTTTCTACTAAATGCGCCCCACGATTTTATTTTAGTCTGATCAAAGCCCCAGACTGGTGACTCATAATTATTTTCTATCTTTTAGTACATCATAACTTGAAAGTAACCATTTTCATGTAAATCTGTGGAAATTGAAACTTTCGGTCGCCATGTTGGGTCCACCATTTTGGAACACAAATATAATTTTTATCATATTGTTGTATTGTCATGCAGACTGAATACATGTGCAAAGTTTCATAAGAATCGGTTGAGTAGAGGTAGTTGGAAAATCGATTGCAAGATTTGAAACATGCAAATATACGGAGTGAAGCTAAATAAAACCGTTTAAATAAGGCAAAATCTCACGCAAATTAGGTTGAAAAATAGTTGACAACAATTGATTTAAAAATCTGATGTTACGTAAGTTCTAGATTCTGAAATAGAAATCACACAACAACAAACAACTTTTATAAAAGCTTACACACTAAAAGCAAAAAATGTCAAAGTTCTGATTAATTTTGAAGAGCTGAAGAATTCGTACCAGATTGAGATGGTCTTAATTTTCACATCACCAGTACAACTGTTGCAAAACATAAATTATCAAACATATTCCAAAAATACAGTAAAAGATATTTTCTTCATGTCCCAATCAGTTTTATAGTAAAATCTTAATCTGTCGTCTGTAATTCTGGAAAATATTTTTTAAAGGAATATAAATAGGTGGTCTATTCCCGTTATAGAAGCTGAGACAATCATATTCGTAATCAGCGACCCCGGACACATACGTACGCTCAATTTGACAAGGATTACAATTTTTTTGCTTTTTGCTCACTGTTGTGCGCGATATTGGTTAACGTTCTGCCAAAGTCCGATCTTCAAGTATCTGCAGTCAGATTTTTCATTATCTATGTCTCATACTATTACCTACATATATATTAAATATAAAAGGAGAGCTCGAGCTGGTGTAAGTTTTTTTTTGTTTTCATATTTTTATATTAAGTTTTGTTCGCGATAAATGCTATCACGGTTTTTTGTCGTCATATGAAAACATTAAGTACAATTGAATATCACTAAAACATACACAAATAATTTACATACCTTCAAGATCACTTTTAAGTAAGCAGAATTGAAAAGACAGGTTTGATTAAAAAAACTATGGCACTGTTACTTCGAAAGTACGTGACTTTGGAATGCTAGCTACACGCAGGTTTAGAGGATATCTGCTTTTCCCTTCAACTGAAACCTTCCTCTATCAGATTCATCCGAAAATCATTGGAAATTCGATATTTACTTCGACTTCGGCCAGCATTTTGGATGGAATTTGGCACTGTGCACTGTCGGAGTAGTGTTCTAGTACTTGTTTTACAGATATTTGCAAAAAAGGAGAATCCAGCTTGGTCGGATTTTTTTTCCGTAATATGTATTGACCTTTTTGTGACTAATTTTACTGAGCTACTACAGGCTTTGGATCTCGGCCTTCTCAGGACACCTCGCAATACTGGGTTTCCTAGATGCATTGAATTCATGGCTAAAATATGGAATATAAAGTCGTTCAAATGTCTGCCGCGGCTTTGCTTGGTTGCATGTATTCGGGATTCCGAATTATTTTCGATGACTTCGTCACATAAATCTGGCTGAATTTGCTGGATGGCGTTCGTTATGTTGACTTTGAGGGCATCAACGATCAACTGTTTGTGGTTTATTCGCATAGACCTGTGATTTAAGATAGCCTCAAAGGAAGAAGTCTAAAGGCGTTAAATCGTACCATATCGGTGGCCAGTCTCAAATCGCTCGTGCAGAATAACCATCGTGACATGCGCTGTGTGGGATCTAATTTAGATACCGTTTCTCTAAACACCTACTTTATTTCTTATTTTAAAATAGCTTGCCCGGGACACTATTAAATTTTTAGTCCTTAACTTACACCCCCTCCCTACTGCACCCATTTTCTTGTATGTCCCAGCGGGCTGGTCTCATTAAATCAAGCGTAAATTCATACACAATACCCCACTCATCACTTTCACCTATTCCTAATACCTTTTTTACTATAAATAAATCAATTGTTTTCATTTACTTTCAATCGGCAGAGGTAAACTTTTTGTCGCTTCCAATTTTAACAATCACAGTTTCTACATTTATTAATATTTTCATCCCAAATTTGGCACACGTATTGCCCTACGTTTTTTATATTTTTAGAATTATTTCGACACCCTTACCTCCAACGTTCTGTTCGCAAAAATATAAAAAGTAAACTCCTACCTGTTTTACACTTTAATCCATTTTACTAAAAAATGGCACGTAATTATAGAACTCTTCTATAGAACATATTTTTCTTCATTTTACACCCTCTCCATACTGCACCCCCTCTCCTATATATGCCATGTCCAAGTGGGATGGGGGTATCATATTTGGAAATGTTGATGGAAAATTTGGAATCAGTGGCCCCGAAAACTCCCCAGTGCGGATTTTCAGGGTAATCCCTTGAAGTTTAACTCTTTCGGCTGCCAAATGTGCTCCGCAATCTTGAATTCCAAAATTTTGAATGCAGATTCGAGATCAGCTACTCGGGAAACCACCAAATGCCCTTTTTCATAAAGATTCCTTGAAGTTAGATCCATATTGAATTCCAGAAATTTTTTTTGTCAGAAACCTTCGCAACAACTTATCAAAGTTTCATTGGAATCGGATGGATGGTTTAGGAACGCATAGAACACGAACAAACCAACAAATATTCGTTTTTATATATAAGATTAATTATCTTAGCGTTGGTACCCTTGAAGTGTTCTTCTTTAAGATCAAATGCGATTTTAAGGCTTTTTATATTACTAACATATTTAACGTGTGCAATATTCAATTATCAACAAAATTTTCCTTCCTTTCCTTTTTTTATAGATAAAAAATGAATTAGTTCGAAAAATGCTACCATCACCCAGTTTGAAGTAGTGGGAATAATCCGTAGTCGCCACAGCAGTGAATCAAGTTGGTATTACGCCACCGTATACAAACAGGAGGAAGGCAAGACCTCGAGGAAGAAGTCGTAAGCGGAACCCCACTGCCAGGTTCATCTACTTCCACTCCAGCCATCCAGGCGTAGCGTAACAGCAGCAAAAACCTCAAAATGCGAGGATTAGAGGCGTTAAAGGATCGCGCAGCGGGGGTCTTCGGCGGGTAAGTACCAATCATGAATAAAATTTAATTTTACGGACGACTGCCGCTCGAAGATAGGGCCCCACGTTTTAGATAATCCAAGTCTTGAGCTTAGAGATGTTGGGTCATAACTCATTTCGGGCAAAAAGTCAACTTATGACAGGCCAAGGTGGCAGGGGGCTCGGGTGAGTACCCTTCGCCAAGAAGGGGATCATTATGAATTGTCTGGACTTTGCCCTCGTTCAGGGATACAACCATGTTTACGGATTCCTAGCTCGATTCATATTGACTGCCCGCACCCGCCCGGTGCAACCCAGATCGATTGCCTCTTAAAGCAGTAGTTAAACGTCGATAGGTTCCCGGTTGCCCGAGCGGGTCGAGCCACCTTACTCTGCATGCTCGTCTTCCTCTAATTGTCCTTAACACACTTTAATAGCAGGGTCGGGAAGAATGCCGGGAGAAATTCCATGCACGTAGTTCGCACGTGCACTTGTAATGGATGCGGCTGCTCGCCTTTCGATTTTACCTATAAAAATTAAAAAGGAAGGAACAAGTCCTCATAAACGGGCGTCCGACCCGACACGACGAAACAGTCAGTCCTTAATCCCGCTAAGATTCTGGCTGGCGGCATCCCGTGACGGCGAGTAGGACACACCCCATGTAATCTACTGTGACAGGGGCTTTTAGGGGGTTGATTGAGACTCGTAAATTTGTTTAGGGCTCACGGTAATTAGATTTCCGCAACTGTGGGAGGTGTGCACTCTTTGCAGGGTTACTCTGTTGTTTATGTGGGACGCATTGAGTGCTCCCAGTAAAACACTGAATTTAATTAATTAAAACATTTTGCAACCAGATTTATTGGAGAAGGGTTTTAAACAAAATTGCGGATGGTGGGGGTATCACCAAGTTGTGCTAGTGTGCAGCGACTTTAGCAGCTATACCTACAAGGCGCTAGTGTAGTAAAAGGAAGTGCCTCCATGAATGCCAAAACGTTAAGGTTCCGTCAAGAAAGTTGATATTCATTCATTGGATTCAGTTCTCAAGTTCATTGTACCGTGAGATGATAAGTGCCTTTATTACCACCACGTCGTAGGCAGCAGCGTCCGTTAAGGGTGGCAAAGCGGTGACGGCGGCGCCCCTAAATGTGCATGGGATCAAGGACCACTTGAGCGGAATACCAATGAAACCCATTTCCTTCGGGGAAACTAAGACGAGCCCCACCAGACTGAAGCTTTTCGTGGGGCGCGCGATGAAATATTCCCCGAAGACGAAAGCCAAGGAGCTTCAACACGGCTCAAGGCACGCATTCGTCTCAAAAGGAAATTTTTTTTTTTTTGCGAGAATAATGGATGACGGGAGTGTTCTATTATCATTATAATTTGTAAAGTTCCTGGTGCCTGACAGCAACAGGAGTAGGCGAGCCAATGGAACCCTTAGCGGGATGACACCGACAGAAATGGCTCAAGTACTAATCAGCTGAACACGATTTTGTTGAAACCGAAACCATGAATTTAGTGGGACCAAAATTAGGGGTATTCGGGAAAAAAGAGGCGCGGAGACATTTGAGATGTTGCCTACTTAGGAAGATTTGTGGACCCATAACTCATAGCCGTCGTTCCCGTATAAATCTGTTGTGATTGGTTGCAAAGCCCGCAATACCTACTGTGCAAAGGTATTTATAATTTCAAACACAATACAGTCGTCTCAGCTATCAAAGTTATAAAGCCATTTCTCCCCTTTACTATAAACTGTAAGATCCCCCAAAATCCTTAACACTCTGGAAACCGATAATAAAATAACAAAATCAAAGTACCGCAGACCATTCACACCATAAGGCCAATTCCCAGCGGAGGTGTGGATTTCAGTGTTACGGCACGAAGGCCGGGCAACCTGTTGATTTCGAGAAACACGAATTACCTTCTCCCCTATGTTTTCTCTCAAACCAGGAGGTGATTTCAAATAAGATTCAATTTTATTAAGTGGCAGGTTTCGTGATAACGATGGAGCCACGCGGATTTAAGCGTCTTTGTTGGCCAATGGTTTCAAGGATATCGCAATATTTTGTTCGCCTGGAAAAATAAATAAAAAGAAAACAATTGAATAAGGGAAACAATATGATTGATTGATTTCACTGAAATGGAAAAAATAATTAACAATAAAATATTTTGTCAAAAAATCTGCCCCACCATTCTGGGGTAGCTCCCACTGACCTATAAATTCCACCGAAATAGTTGCTGGCGCCACTACTGTCGCGCCCGTACTGTCTCGCCATGAAGTCTGCATCCATCGAGCATTTAAAACACCCGCCAAGACTCTGAGTCACAATCCACATAAAGTTTTCTCAGATTTTTATCTTTCTCCCCAAATCGCCTCGTGAGACGAAGTCTTCTTTAGTGGTAAGTAGATCTAAGCGACAAGAAAACTATGAAGATTCAGACAAGTCACAGGGGCTGGATGATAGATGAGGGCACGCTCGTTTCTCTTTCTTTTTTTTTATATGCGAAAACTTGAAATATTGTCCAATTGCCAAGGATCCATGACGCCGCCAGCAAAGCGACTGCATCGAAGGGGGAGAGTTCGATAAAATCTGGGATCGATAAGACATCCTTTGAATGCTGCTACCATAACAACTCTTTTAGGTAATGGCTCTATTCACCGAGTGGGCTTCTATTCAATTTTCGGATACAATTGCCGGGTAAACATGCGACTCGGCACCTCAAAGGTTTCGGCAATTATTTGGAAAATGTTTTTCATTTTAATTGGCTTTTCGGTGATATTTACGATATTGCTTTTTGTAATATGTTTATAATTGAGCTTACGGGAGCCATGACAACCTGATCACACCGTGGCAGCCATAGTGGCCTAATTCACTAAACATTACGACACTTTCTTTTATTTCCAGTATTAAACTCTAAACATGAATTTGTGCTGCTATCTATGGGAAAATAATTGAATTATTTTCGAGTCACTTTGATGCCTATATCAGAAGCCTATAGAATTTGAACCTTTTTTTAGTACATAAAACTAAATTTAGAAACACATCAGAGAGTTTACTACAAAACCACTAAAAACAAACTATGACTAACCGAAAAAAGTTAAATTAAAATAGGTTCTAAACAAATCTATCGATTGCTTTTTTCGAGTATCGATTGCGATAACTGTTTTCAAGACAAATCGAAAAATCGTCAAAAAACGACTTTTCTTGTTTTCGCTGTATCTTTTTGAAATTTACGATTAAATACTTACTATTAACCGTAAGTATAGGTTGGAGTAAGCCGAAAAAGTAGGTTTTTGAGCAATTTAAAAATATAGAGATATATCGATTTTTAGGAAAAAAGACGTTATCAAAAATCGGCCAGATTTTCACAACTAAGAGATCCACGTTACGGTATTGGGCTCAATTTCTTTATTCTAATTGCTCAAAATCATATTTTTTCGGCTTGCCGTGAGCTATATGTACGGTTGACAGTAAGTATTTAAACGTAAATTTCAAAAAGATACAGCGAAAACAAGAAAAACCGTCTTTTGACGATTTTTCGATTTATCCTGAAAGCAGTTATCGCAATCGATACTCAGAAAACAGATAAATATTTTTAGCACATACAACTTTGTAGTTTAACTTTTTCGATTAGAGTCATAGTTTTTTTATATTTGCGAAAAACTGCTTTTCTTCCAACTTTGCAAATTTTTAAGTTATTTCATATCGCGTCCATCGAAACACAAATATTTTTTAGAATTTTTTTTCTATACAACCGTATTTTCTGTTTCCGGGTATGAATTTACGTGTAGGTTTTATTGTATTAATATTATTATGTATGCACTATATACATATATGTATGTATACATATGGTGGCATTTTGTAATGCTCAGTTTTCTTAATTTCGCACGGAGTCCAAATACCAAATATATATTAGAAGTTTCTTAAAGATCACATCTATACAATACACTTTTAAAAATGAACCACAATTCGTGCGGTGAAAAATCGGAATCAATTTGAGAACGACTCGTAAGCTTCCTAATCTCCGGACGTGAGAAGTTCTCACACAGCGACAATAAAAGGAAATTGACTAGCATGTGCCGGTCTGAAATTTATCGAGAGTATCACGAACGTACAAGAGTACTTTCGCACATAAAACAAATTTGAGTTATTTGCTTAACAGAAATACCAGAAATTCTAGAATCGTCACGTTCTTGGACTCGAAATGAACGAAAAGGGGACGTCTCACAATTTCTTAGGCATTCTTATGGCCTTTAAAGCATCCTGGATTTTTTCCTTTATTTAGTAAAAGAGCACATGACAACATTCTCTTAATGAGTTTGGGAATTATGTTTTAAAGTCGAAATCAATTTTCCGTTTTTTCAGGGTGAAGCCACAGTTCGAGAACTTCGAGATATCGAAGCAGGGATACCAAGAGATGGAGGAGAAGGCACCTGGAGGGTATGCAGAGGGGTTTCCTGATTCACCTGGATCGTTTGAGGAAATCGAACGGCCACCCTTGCGCCACGTCGACAAGTACTGCAGGGCGGAGTGTCCTTGCTTACCTGCCCGGTACACAATAGCTGTGATGGCCTGTCTTGGCTTTATGATATCCTTTGGAATGCGATGCAACATGTCCGCTGCGAAATTAAAACTCGAACACAATGGGGTAAGTATCCAGCCCGGGGTGGCCTTGTAATTCAATAATCCGGAACCCTAGCCTCGCTGTCTAAAGCTGAGTCTGAAAATCTGTCAATTAACGGCGAAATCCTGCAAAAGTGTAAACAACATAATTCTGCACCCACCGCTACAGCACGACAGACATCCTCTAACACAGAATCCGACGCGGGTTGGATGCTGCGCATCAAAGTCATATTTGCTACATTAGGGTACTGTCACGGTTATTAATAAGGCCCTGAGGGGGTGTAAAGCCGCTTTCAGATGATGATGCTGGCGCTTTTTATCGGACCCCAACTTCAGCCATGCATATCTGCCAGCCCACGCTCTTGAGGCGGGCACAAAAGATCAAGAATTGATGGGACTGCGAGGCGGTGGTGCGGAGGCGCGGGGGCAGCTACAAATGGGGCGATTGTACATATTTCATGGCTATTATGCCGTCGTCAAGGATATTTTTCGAAGGAATGCATTAAATGAAGTGGTTTAATGCATTGTGCCAGTTTTTTTCGCCTCCGCACCGCACCTACTTTGCATCTCACATTTTTTGTGCGGTATTTTTGTCTTTTGTAGGCAACTGAAAGGCTTTTCAGAGTTTTGCATCATTTTATTTTTATTTTTTTTCCCCCCCAAAGGATTTGCATATTTGTAAGTGAATATCACACTGAAAAAGGTTTTAGTGAACAACTACAATCAACGTAACAAAAATAAAAATATTGTCAGGGTGTTCGAAATTATGACTTATGCACAGAAAAAAGACCTGGAACAGGAAATTCGATGGTCCGTTTTTTCGTCCAGATATAGGCCAGTCAAATGGTCGGAAAAAAAGGGGCCATCTGAGCATTTTGGGTAGGAAGCGATGTTTTTTTTAATTGTTGACGAGTCGGTGGTGAGTATAAAACTTAGTTTCCGGGATTCTACCCCCCGTCCGAAAATTCTCCACAGAGATTTTTTACAGAAAATAAAATTCTCTATAATTTTTATTAATAGAATTTTTCACATAATATTAATAATAAAGAAGAATCACACGATGTCGGTGGCCAGTTCATGTCGCCCGAATGCTTATGGTCGTGCAGAATGCCCATCGTGGCATGCGCGGTGTGGCACGTAACGTCGTCCTGTTGGAACCACATATCGTCGATATCCATATCATCCAGTTTAGGCCACAAGAAGTAGCTTATCATCGAACTGTAGCGCTCGCCGTTTTTGTGAAATTTCAGAGTCTGTAAAAATCACCATTTTTCAGTATTTCGATGGTTCCGGATCGTAACGGACGCACGCAAAAAATTAAATGACGATAAGTTTTGTTCTTTAATATTCAAACGAAGTTCCTTGCCAAGTGCGGCTTGCAATTGTAATTTTTTTTGATGAATTTATATGGAATGATCCTTTAATACAAAATTAAGTTCATTGCGTTTCAGATAGGGAGAACTTTAAATATAACGCTTTTCCATGCAAACGAAAGCCAGTTTACGGAATTTTTACAAAAGTTAAGATTTCGAAAAGGGGATTTGTCTGGATAAAGGCTTAATGTGAATGGAAACGAGTAAAACCTTTAGGTGGGCAGTACAAAACAAATTCTCCTCTTTACAGACGGCGTTTTTAAATTGGACAGTGGCAACAGAGAGTCATGTAGACTCGTCGTTTTTCTGGGGATATCTAGTCACACAAATTCCTGGTGGTTTTGTTGCCTCCAAATTTCCAGCCAACAAGATTTTCGGCTTAGCAATAGTATCGTCGGCTACCCTCCATCTATTCGTTCCGGCTGCGATGAATATGCTTCGTGGAAAAGTTGTCATATGCGTCCGAGTAATCCAAGGACTCTTTGAGGTTTGTATAAAGCGCGAAAGTAAGAATGAAAAAAAAATATCTTAAAGGATTGAAAGAATTTTGATTTGCTTCCTTAATAAACAGAAAACCCATTGAACCCTAAATAGATATAATCCTCAGTCCTTTGGGATATCAACATGATGTAATCTCCCCAAAATCCATACCATGGATGGAGTAAAGGACTCAAATACAAAGGAATTCATTTCCATTTCTTTTCTTTGTGTACCACCTTAGGGGGTGACGTATCCAGCTTGCCACGGCATATGGAGGTTTTGGGCTCCACCCTTAGAGAGATCTAGACTAGCAACTTTAGCGTTTAGCGGTTCATATGCAGGTGTGGTCTTTGGGCTGCCGCTTTCCGGTATTCTCGCAGATTCAATAGGTTATCAGGCTCCATTTTACGCGTATGGAGTGTTTGGGATTACATGGTAAGTACACCTTTTCATTTCCCCCTCCAATATTTAATTTTAATTTTTTTTTAAACAAAAAAAAAGGTATGTTTCGTGGCTTTGGCTGTGTTTTGAAAACCCTCGGAAACATCCAACGATAAGTATACCGGAATTGAAGTATATAGAAAAATCTTTGGGTGAGTCAACACAGCCAACAATGCCATCGATAAAAACCACCCCATGGCGAAAAATGATGACATCGATGCCGGTGTACGCGATTATTGTGGCGAACTTTTGCCGCTCCTGGAACTTTTACCTTCTAGTACTCTACCAGAGCTCCTTCCTCAAACATAAGTTCGACTTTCAGGTCGAGGAGGCCGGCTTGATCGGTTGCCTGCCTCATCTGATCATGACAACTATAGTGCCTTTTGGTGGTATGTTGGCAGATTACCTCCGCAAAAATAATATAATGTCTACAACGAATGTGCGGAAACTGTTCAATTGTGGCGGTTTCGGTATGGAGGGGATTTTCTTTTTGGTTGTGGCCCACGCATCGACTTCCGTAAGTAGCCGTTTACGAGCCGATCGTGAGAGATTTAGTATTTATAGGACTCTTGCAGGGAGGTGCTATGATGGCACTCACGTTAGGTGTCGCTTTTAGTGGATTTGCCATTTCTGGGTATAATGTCAATCATTTGGACATTGCTCCGAGGTATGCTAGTATACTGATGGGCTTGTCGAATGGAATAGGAACAGTGGCTGGAGTTATAGTGCCGTATGTGATCGACTACTTAATTAAGGAAGATGTGAGTATTTTCAGAAAATACTAGGTAAACTTTAAAGAGTTTTTCTACCTTGGGAAAAAAATCAAAATTTTTTTTTTGCTTATTTTAAAAGTAAAAACTAGCTGCCCGTGTGAATATTTCGCACAGTATCAGTCCGCTAGTATCTTTAAATGTAAAACATATAAAAAGCAGGTATTTATTTATTTATTATTTATAAATTAGATAGATTAGTAGATATGGGCTTTGTCAGATGTGATTTTTTTTCAAGCTGCTTTGCTTATTTTTAAACATATTTCGAGGGGTGCCAATATAAGTGGAAGGAAGAATTACAGGCATTTCCACAAATTATATTATTCAGCAGTCATTTTTAAATTATTTTTATGACCAAAAACGCCAATGTAACAATCCAAAAAAAAATGGTTTTGTACTCTTAAAGTGTCAGTAAATAATAACGATATCTTCATTCTCAAGGTAGAAAGACCCCTTAAACACATTTATTTGTTGTTGTTGTTGAATGTTCATATTAAACTGGTGAGTTGTTTTCAAATTAAGGAATAAAATACGTCGAACTCACATATCAACTTCTTCTTTTACATTTTGAAATGTGTTGAATGTGAAATATCGGGTCCGACTGTATGTTATTATTTAATATTGTCACCTTTGATGTCTGGTTTAATTAAGTTGATAAGTGTGTTAATATTATTTTTATAATTATTTTTCTTATTTTCATAGGATAAAGGTTGCTGGACAACCGTATTCACAATAGCAGCGACAGTGCATCTGATCGGATGTTCATTTTATGGAATATTCGCATCCGGAGAACTTCAGCCATGGGCCGAACCGGAAGTAGAAGAACAGAAAGTTTGGAGTCCTACAACAGCCGGCTACATTAAAGAAACAACATTTGTAAGTAACATCGATTACATTTTATTGTTTTTTTTATTTTTTTATTTATTTTTAACAGAACAGTTAGTACTGCCAAATAGTCGCGTTCTCAATTAAAATTATTACTAGTTTTAGTTTATTGATAAAAAATAGTAATAATTTTGTCTTTCAATTTAAATACTAACCAGAATGAAGAGGACGAAAATTCACAGATGAAGGCAACTAGTGGAAATGCCATTGACTATGGTGCCACCGGACATGTAGCCAATAACCCATTCGCCTTTCCAAACACAATAGCAGAAGAAGCTGTGCAACCAGAGGCAACTGATTCCTATATGCACGGTACACCAGACGATCGAACGTATTAATAGTCAAGTAGAGTCAAGTTAAGTAAAAAAAGTTAGACCAGTAATAATTTAGTCAAAAGGGAGAATAGTTAAATTATATGAAACCATTTCATCGGCTATTATTTGTTACATTTTAAAATCACAGAAACTATTTTGTTGAATAACTCAAATGTTTTAAATATACCTAACATACAATCAGAAATTTAGCACGGAATACAAAATAGTGAAAAAGGATACGGTTATAGGTAAGGCGGTGCTATATTGTTTTATATCTTTCGTTTCATCTTGCTGCTTTGAAGTTTTCAACTAATTTCGATATTTGTTAATACTTTTAATTAAGAACATTTCAAAAGCATCTATCTTCTAGGATTAAATTAAAAGATAAAATTGCCTTTTATGAATTAGAAGCGCGACTGGGGATTTAATTTCTTTAATTCTATTGTTGTTTACTTAAGGTTTGAACTCTTAAGCCCTTTTCACACCAAATAAATTTGTGCGAAGTATTTCACAGAAAAATTTTACGTGTGCGCTAAAAATGTTGTTGGTTTTGATGGTGCCCCGCAAGGAAAGTGACTCAAATACGTAGTAGGTTTGCAATGAACAGTGCACGGAATTTATATACCCTTGTGGATTTTATGTGTAGAAAACAACGCACGAAGTAAAAATGTATTGGAGTGGCTGCGGCTTTATGTTACACAATTTCCATTTTAATAAAACAAAGAGGAATTAATACTGCAAATAAAGTACAACGATTAATTTCGGTGTATATAAAACGTACACTTTTTTAAAATTAGTACGCCTTATATATATGTAGTATAGTTTATAGTATTTCCAGCGCTTCTAATATAAAAGACACTTTAAGCAGTTTAAACTTCGTTTCCGTTTGTTAGTTTGTTTTGAAATTATTTTATTTATTAAAAATATTTAGCACTTGTTTTGCAAAAAGATAGCACACATCATCAAAATTTTTGATTCATTTCACTCTCACTTGACTTTACATAGATTATAATAATTTATAACAGACTTTTTTAAACTAGAAGCAGAATACAGATCAAACACTATTTGCGCATATTTTATAATTCATTGATCGGGCAACCCTACGTCTTTTCGACATCGGTTTGATACAAAACTCGGTAAAGCTTGCAAATTCACCATGGAAAGATATTATTTATTTTTTATGTTATTTCTTATTCAGTGCTATTACTAAAATTCACGTTCTGTAATTCTTACATATCGTTCTTTACATGAAAGTGTTGGTCCCTATAATCGTTCAATTTCAATTCGCCGCCTCGTTGAAAAGTTTGAATCAACAGGCTCTGTACTCGCATGACAAGTTTTGTGGGCGCGTATTATGTTGTTAATTGGCCGCCAAGATCCCGAGTACTGTACGTAGCATCCCTCGTAAAGTAATTGTTTACAATTACATACTTATATTCCGATAATACGGCAAGAACATGATGATATGTTTTCTAAAATGTGCACTTAATATGTCGCCACAATCGCAATAGATACCAACGTTATTATATACAATTTGATGATGTGTGCTTCTGCTAAATATAAGCAAAAGTTATAATTTCATTCTTGATTATTATTTTTTTATCTTAAAAATTTTTAAATTTTGAGGTATCTCCGATGGCTTTCAGACACGAAAGTTAATATTAAATTTTCCGAAAAACATCAGGAAAGTGACTTGAAATACATTCACTATAGGAGATACGTGATGCTTCAGTTTATATATTTTGCTTCAGCGCTTAATGCTCAAGTAAAATATTATTTCCCAACTAAGAATATCTTAAAGAAAAACATATGCAAATTTGTTGTTGTTGAATGCTTGCCAAAGAAAGAGAGATATATGCGTGTATAACTAAAGAACACTGGTTATCAGTTATATGTGTTTTGTTAAAAATTTTAAACTTTGATCCTTTAAAAGGTGAAAATGAAAAAAAAAAATATTAATATGTAAATTTTCCCCGAAAATAGTTAGTCATCGAATAAAACATGTAAATAGTAGTGTTAGTCACCTTTCACTATTAATAGTCTGAATATATGTTTTGTTTACACACATGTACATGCCGATTTAACTAGAGGAAATTTTTCGAAAGATGTATTATATATATTTACTTAATTAGTACTACTACAATACAAGTTTTATTTTCAACACAAATACATTTTTTAGTAAAGTGTTTGAACAATACATAAAATAAATTGCCCTGCTTAAGCAATTATTACTTAGATAGTTAAGAAAATGCAATTTAGGTATAAAAGTACCTCGAGAGAATGGGATGACGAAACCATGTAATGAACAAAATTAAGATGCTGACTGACGCTACCGTCAAGTTGTGATGCAGTTTTCACCAAATTTCCTCTAAAGACTTACTCGTATAAAATAGATAATGTATATTAACCAGACTCATTTGAATATATATATATACAAAATAAAATAGAATTTCGGATGATTGTGTAAGTTTTGAGGAAAAACTCACTTGTATAGAAATTTTTTGAATAAGTGTAGGAAACATATACCGCATTTGTTAAATATGCACTCATGTTGTAACTCATGATACGTCTCATAATATGGATTAAAAGCATAACTGTACAATTTTCAACTTCTTACTGTACTAAAGCATAATTTGAAATTAGGTAACTAATAAATGATGGCAAAAGTGTAAAGAAATAATAAGAAAAAGAAATAATTCAAATAGTCAACCTTATCATCGTTCTTATTGTGCTTACATAACGTAATAAAAATTTATGTATAAAGACACTTTTCGTTGTTGTACCATACAAACGCAACTTTTCTGTTGTGTCTTATAGAGTTTTGGTTTCGACATTCATGAACACGATTTCAAGAAAAAACTAAGAGTCAATTCGGAAAGAATAAGTGTACAGATAAAATGTTCAGTGTTCTAATGTCTACTTATATAGTTTTTTGTTGTGATGTAGATTTAACATTAAGTTTTCTTTTGAGGACAACTGGAAATACTTTTTTTCGGGTTATAAAAGTCGGGAAATGTGTAATATGAAATTACCTTGTAGGTATTGTATTGGCCAACTAATAGGGTACCATTATTTTTGTTGCTGTATATATTGAGGGAAGTATTTCGATGAGTGAAATCTTGCTGTAGAACCCAACAAATTTTAATATTTATAAGTTGTTTTGGAATGTGGTTTTGTGTACTTTAGACTTTATCTAGATAGCCATAATTTTTTTTTGTATACTATTAGGAGTAATACACGCTTTGTTGCATTTGTTATTGTATCGTTGCAATAAAAGTATTAAAGTATGGTTGCCATAGAAAATGCGCAATTTTACACTCGTTGCAACGGTGCAATAGAGATAAACAACAAAGCGTGAGTACCATACATAGACACAACTATGAAAATATAAAATTGTACACTTCCTACCATAATACAATAGGAAATACAGCATAACTGGAATACTCCTATTATTTTACAATGAACAGGAAAGCGACAGCGACTTTGATGATTTTTTATAAAGTTAATTTATATATTATAATATATATAAATTTTTAATATTGGATTCCAATTTTATTAGCTTTCATTTCATTCAGCTCAGGACTCAGGAACAAAAATTGCTTGGTCACTAATTAGACCCCTAAAAAAAAATTCAATTTGTTTGTCAGTTATTGGCCCATTATGAGCCATAACTGTTCCCTTTTTCAAATTTTGTTCCAAAAAGTTGCTTTAAAAAGGAATTGCTTTTCTAAACTCAGACCCTCTCAGACTAAATATATCAATCTTTAAAGAGACTACTGCAATAGACCGTACCACCATAGAGTTGATATGCTTAAGTGGTCCATACACGAATTAACTGATTAAATAAAATAAATATGTAGCTTAGCTGGGATAAACTATTATAACGATTGAAATGGCCCACATAGTGGGCTCTGCGATCCGAATGTCTTTTAAATTTAACAGTTCAACGATCTCCGTTCTCTTGTTATTTTTATTTTTTTCCCCAATTTTAGAAACGTAACTCCATCAATGGTTTATTAAACCGCCCTCCTCACAGATAGTAATAAGTAGACACCACCACAAATTTTATACAGCAGCATCAACTCATGGAATTTACATTTCAACTTTTTCAACTGCCTTATACATGCATATTATAAAGTCACCCCGCATCAACAAAAGGTAAAGTTAAGCAATTAATTAAAGCGTGTATGGGCCACTTACTGGCCTTATTGACCCAATGGCAATAGACAACTACAAAGCTCAATATCTGGTTTTGCAAGCAATAATAAATTATACAAAGTTTTGTTGCAAAGTCATCCGTTTCATTAATTCTTGTAACCAATGAAAACAGGTAGTTCACTCATCTGTCTGACTCCTCCCTCAGAACATATACATATAGTATGTCGGGATCGTTATCAATATTTAATTTGTAAAGCCGAAGAAAATAAGAAGAGTATGTACATAGAAAATCAAAAAGATCAAATAAATTACGCTTAAGAATATCACAATATAATTTTAACAAAATTAATGGAAAGAAATGATTAGGTTAATAAATAAACTCACATAAGCAGATAAAGTGGGAGTAAAATAAAAATAAAAATTTGAGGTGTACTCACTCTCAAAGGCTGTGTTGACAATAAAGTATAATAAAAGAAAAACATTCATAAAGAAATGCAAAGGTAGATAAAATATAGGTATATATATTTAAGAACTAAATTTAAGAAAAATTTTACTTCTAAGTGTAAATTGATTACATCATTAAATGCTTTAGTGAAATTATAGGTGTACATATTCGCCTAGTACTTCTGCTAGACATATTGAAATATATAAAACGAAAAACAAAACAAAATTCATAAAGTTTGTCCTTTATTAGCTCCAAAAGTGCTGTTGAATTTTTTGTTTTGTAAATATGAAATGCAGGAAATAGCAAAGAGGTGCAGTACTGCTGTTTATTTATTTTATTAAACGCAAGATGTAAGAGGTGTACTAATTATGTAAGAATTGTACAAAATCCAGCTTTGTAATTTTTGCTGGTATAAACAAAATTAATACAATAAAACCTTTATCGCTAATTTTCCTGGCCCAGGCCAAGGTAGTATAAACGCACAATCCCATAAAACGTAATTAGTTTTCAGAACTGAGGTAAACTAATCTTTAATTTGTGGAAAATTTGACACTTTCAAAAATTACAATAAAATATCACCAACTTCAGTTACAAAAAGCGAAAGTGTTTGAAAATAAAAAACAGATAATACTAATGGTTCGCTAAAGTAACTTAGCGCTCAGCTAGATACCTAAAAAAATATTCGTGAATATTTCGATATGTAATATATGGAAAACTTTTATTTGATTCAATGTAGTAGAAACCCTTAAAGAGACCCCTCCCATGTATAAAAAGAAAAATTTTAAATGTAGAGACACATTTAATTTCGCATATCTAGCAGATACTACAAAATAACTTCAATATGTTAATAGAATGAAAATTGTAGCAGGAAAAAGGAGGATAACTGTGAGAGAAACTCTATTAGCCAGAGATATCGCTTAAATGTATTTTTATGTAAGGATCAAAAACTGGTGGATATCTTTTTGTCTACGACATTGTACAGATATAAATCGGAAAAATTGTAACATTCCTGAATATGCTGTTTCTTTTGTCATTATTACATACATTACATTACCACTTGTTGAAAAACTGTTATTTATTTCAATTTCGTGAATTTCTAATTGTCTAAAGTGTTTTGGTTGATCATAAGTTCCATATTCTGTGTAATTATGAGACATTTTGTCTCATTTTATATCATCAAAATGGAGTATGTAATAAACAAGAAAAACGTATAATTGACCTAAAATATTTATTAATGTTGGTTGCTATAACATGACTAATATAAAAATGTTACAGTCTATTAAGTGTTTTATTTACAACCTCTATATGCCAGTAAGCCTCTGATTGCACGCTGTTCACAAATTATGGAGTTACATCAAGTTTTTAAGCGCAACCTTGTTGTTTCTGCAGTAAGACAACCAAGAATTATAAACTGTTTAACAAGAAAGTAGAGCTTGTTAGATATTATGCGCTCATACAGTTTGGGGACACAGAGCAGTTTAGCTATTCCTCTAAGAATGAGAGAAATGCAGGAATGTTACCAAAGTTTCGGAAAAGTCGCTGATGAAATCGATAAGTTAAAAAGTAAACATAGAGGTGAGAGCAAAAGGGCAACTTTTTTGAAGCAAATTCGAAAAATAATCTCTATCTGGAGGTGAGTCAGCATTAGGACCCCTCAACGCCACCAAAACATCATCATAGACAGACAAACTCGAACTAGAATGCAAAGAGTTTACACGAAGATTGTAGATAGTTACTTGTAACACCATTATATCCAATACGTTCAGGAAACAGACGATAAATTTTGTGACATTTATTTAATTCTTTTAATTGTACTCTTCTAATTTGGATTCGATTTTTTATGAAGTTGTCAGGTAGAAATGTATTCCTATTGGAAATAAATAAATAAATATGAATAAGCCTTCATATTGACAGCCCTATTTAACGACACGTAATAGGGTACATTTCTATTTCACATGTATAAGAAAATATATTTATATATATTTGTTTGCAATGTAAAGACACGTGTGTTTTAAAATATTTTCCTTCTTCGTTTAGCTAATTAGCCTGAGATGCAAGGGGTTAACGGTGTGTGACCAACTGAGTTGAGTGTAATACTTATTGTTTAAGTGAATTAAACACAATACTTAACACTGGATAAGTTACTTATTTATTTAAAAAAAAAGTATTTTTCAACAAAAATACGTATAATTTACCAATGTACATATCACAATTTGCCTCAATTTTCGGAACACACCCAAACCCTCACTTTAGGTGCCTAGGTTTCATAGCATTATTACAAAATTACAATAAATTTCTCAGAAATTATTATACAGACCCCCCCACCACTACTATATCTATTTTCTAAGTCCTCGATAGCCTGACTCTGTTGATCTGCCTTTTCCTGGGAATCCCCTTGCATATGGTGGTTTCCCATTTGTTGTCACATAGTACACTCCTCTGGCCCTGGAACACATTTTTTTTATTAGAAAAATATTTAAATCTCTTATAGATATGTATGTAGTCTAGCGGGAATACACATTTAATGATATGTTAATTGGAGATAATTTTATTTCTAAAAGGGATCAATTGCGTTACATTAAATGTGTCTGCAGTTTTCCAGAGGTATGAAAAAAGATATAAAAATATATTACTTGTGAGAAACATGTTCTCCCATCAGCACATAGTCCGAATCCTTGGGATCACACCATCCTAGCAAATAACTGAATAAATTTGGGCAAGGTCCCGCATAGAATCCCTGCTCAGTCGTGATTGACTCAATAAAATAGGGCGTAACCTTGGTGTGATCGCATGCAAGAGTTTCTGCAATGAAATATAAAACATTTTACTTGCTATTTTACAATGCGAATTTAGTAACTTACGAAACAACGTAAAGCTGGCGCATCCCGGTTGACTAGTTCCACCATTCACATAAAAATCAGCATGTCCACTTGTATGCCACTGGCCTAGGATTCCCGCCCCAGTGTGCAAAACATCAACGAAATGCGCATCCGATGGATCTAGGTCTTTTGAGTTGTTCGTTCCCGCGTAGAAAAATATAGTCGGATCCAAGCCAGTGATTCTACCGATTTTGCCCTCTTCCGGCGTAAGATAGTTGGCCACTAGACCGGCTATATGGGCACCTACGCTGTAACCGATAAAGTGTAAATCATCGGGTTTTACACCGCGTGGATGCCGCTCCAGGTACTTGACCAGTTGGGCTATGCACATTGAACCGAAACGAGGTGACCACTCCATCTGGCTTAAGCAGGGCTCTTTTGCAGCGTTACCGTAGTCGACTATGATTATGTTGTAATTGCCAACCGTAAAGTAGGCCTTTCTCAAGTCTGGGCTGGGCGACAATTTTCTGCCTCCGCCGAATCCATGGATTATGATTTTTGTTGGGTGGGCTGGGTTGAAGTGGGAGAAATAGAGAGAGTCGTCGTTTAACACATCTA
Source organism: Neoitamus cyanurus (assembly GCA_947538895.1). NCBI lineage: Eukaryota > Metazoa > Arthropoda > Insecta > Diptera > Asilidae > Neoitamus > Neoitamus cyanurus. The sequence continues at coordinate 30,399,791 of OX384546.1, read as the reverse complement.
TAAATTCTGGAGCGTCCTGTGTCCTGCGTGTGTAAAGATAGAACTGAATTTTCGGGTGAGGACATCTGAATGGCCTCTCTAGGCAGGAATCGCTGACGTATACATCTTCCTCCTTGTTCTGGCAATCTGTAAGACATCAAGAAGAAGAAATCCTAATCAAGCCAAGCGCTTTTAAAAGAATTTACGTTGGAAGAATTCCGCAAGAAAAATGCATTCCTCCCACTTAAATGTAACTTTTATGGAATGTGCAGCAATTTACAGTGGCTTGCGTATCTTTTAAGTGGCTTACGCCTTGGTAAATTGATTGCTTGATTACAAAATTCCAACAATGACTGAGCGGTGCAATGGATTTGTGTACCTAAATGCATTGATATGGATGGTAACTGCTTTATTTCCGATATATATTCGTGTTATTGTTGATAGCCTTACAAAAATTATATATATCTGGGAAAACGTTTCCCTTGTTTTCTCAGTTTTTTTTTATTTGGAAAATGGATAACGTATAATTTAGTTACTGCAATTCGTTACATGAAAGGTCTGTGTATGAATTGTACCTACCACATGTAAATAGAGACTTACCATAAATGCATATAAAATACGTGTTGCGCTTAAATAGAGAAATGCTCCGTAGATTTTGTTTTATATTTCTCAATTATGGTCAAAATAGCTGTGTAGTATTAATCAACGATGCGATATGGCAAATGAAAGGAGCTCTTTATAAAAAAACATTTTAAAATAATTCATAGAATATCTGTAAGTGATCAGAAAGAACTAGGTACAATTAAAGCACTATTACTAATTTAATTGTTTCTCGACATAGTCTAATGCATACTTATAAAATAATGGATTTTATTTTATCGAGACTGTTGTTAACTATAATATGTTGACAGATCGTTTCACAAATAACAAAATAAATATCAACTCTGCAAATAATATGTATATTGACATTAAAAGATATACTTGATAAATATTTGAATATGCATTCGAGTGCTTGCAAAATAACAAGGTAATTCATTCTCCACTCTATAGAAAGTAAATATTTATTTTACTCGTTTGTTGTATAGAATAGTTGAGGTATTTATTATTATATTTCACCCATTGTTCGTTCTATCACAAGTAAACACTACTGAAGACAATGTTGATAAAGCACTTGTAGACCAAACCTTGAAGTTGATGAGAAATTATTATGCGCGCATTGTGAATATAAAGTGATGAATGGTAGAATATTTATATCCTCAAATAGTCTGTTGATAAGCTTCGCCTTATCTTACTTTATTGGCGATTTTATGACGAAATGCGTCAAAATAGGTCAAAACACCACAAAATCATTTTATAGGTGATTTGATCATTTAATTATCTTGAATGCCCATTAAATGACGAAAAAATCAAGTTTGGGTAAGTAAACCGACATGTGCTAAATATGTGTACGTTAATACCCTACTGTGGAAATATTTCGCTGCCTTAATTAGATGCGATGTGTCACTGTAACATAAAAAGTGCCAACAAGTTTAATTGACCCAACAACGAAGCCTCTTTTCACTGTTTGCACAAAATCTCAATGCCATCATCCCATGTCGCAGTTATAAGAAAGTCAAATAACACATTGTGAATGACCTCTGCCGGGTGAAGCTGTAGCCCATGAGACCATGACTTGATGGTCACTGTTAAAAATTTCGTGCGGGCTGATCCCCTCGACCTCTTTTTACTCTCCACAGGATTGCGCAAGCCGAAGACGACATCTTGACGTTAACTGACCAAATTTACTGGCTGAGCGCGATCGTATCATCGCCTGTCAGGAAATTCAACATTTCATAGGTGCCCACCCTTCGTCGTTGATCTCCAGTACGGCAAAATACCGTAAATTCGTTGATCTTGTTGTCCACACTTCAAGTGCTTACGATCACATAGGAATCAAGTGAAAGTAAAATTTTTTCGAGTGGAAGATTCGAGCCAAGCCCGTTGATCGTCATAGGTAGAGCTCCGTCTGAGTGGGTTCGATAGTCGGAGGCGCCTCTACGCTCAAAACAAAAAATAATTTGTTTTCGCGAATTTATTAGCGGATCACTGTCGCCGGTTATGGGCGCCTGGTACAAATCTGCTGCTTGCAGTTTGAGTAACTCTCGACTTCCTAGACGGAGCGCACCAGCAGCCCAAAGAGACGGGCTCAACTGCTGCTTCTTGTACTTTTCGCAATGTTTTGGCGCGCTTCATCTCTGTGCCCCCGAATACCTGAGGTACGGTGCAGAGTTTATGTTTGCAGTATTTAGTAACCCACAACACGTTTGACTACATTTCGATCGGTGGCAGATCATTAAAGCCAAGCTCAAACGAGCAATGGGAGCTTTGGTTTATCTTTGTCGGTAACACTGGCTGACGTAATTGCAAGGCGCGGTGTTTTCCACATAAGATGCGAGGAAGTTCACAACAAGGAAGTGTTTTATTTCTTGGGAACACATTTGTCGAATTTGTTGGAAATTTATTGCAATTTGCGATATTACGAAAGACTCGCTTGGGGAATGCACTTCCTTATGGTCTTCCGTTAGTATTGCATTATCGCACGGGAAATCTTGTCACCTATTGGAATGCAAGCAACATTGAATCTTATTGATATGTCCGTTGTGGAGAAATTTCACCCTAGATGGTGAATAAGCGTTATAGGGTTTTTTTAGGCACGGTTATTCTTTACAATGAAATCATCGTAACTCGTGATTGTGCAGGATTTTCGATGTTTGATATCGTGATATCTCAGGAATGGTGATTCATGGGAAAAAAATTATATGAACAATTTTTATAGTCAATTGCATGATCTACAACTTTTATTTGACCTATTTTTACGATACCACTTACCGTTTAAAAGAAATATGCCGAAAACTCTGAAAATCGTCCTTGAATAAATGTTTTAGTAGAATTCGGATCGGTGGAGACTTTTGATATATTCATTTATAATAGTGCATTTAAGACTTGCACCAATTTTCAGCTCTATGCGAATTTTTTTAGTATATTTTTACTTTATTACGTGCATAGAGCCTTGAGGAACATTCTGTTAGCCGATGATGAGAAATGAAAACAATGTTTCAGCTTGGACCAGTGTTTCCCAACCATTTTGGGTGAGCAACACAATCTTAATTTAATAAAAGGTCTGCAAGAAGAATGGCAGAAATATTTTCATTTGCGCACACTGAAGAACGCTTTCGTATTTTTTCCCTTCACTTTCAACTTTGGTTGGTCAGTGGTAACACAGTGCCTATTAATACTTTAAAAATAGTTTAATATTTTCGCAGCATACTGGCGAAAGTGTCATGGCATAAATGATTAAGTTAAATTCTTTGCTCAAATTAGATCAGGCTTTAACATTAGAACACGATTCAAGTAATGCAAGCAAAGTGTTACACCTTAACGCGGGAGGTAACGCCATCGTAAAATTGTGACAATACATATATAATTCAATAGAGTTAAAAACGCAATGAATGGTTCATTAAATTACTAACAATTTCCACCGGTACTACCTAATCCCAATTTCCTTTACTCACTTTACTTTATATAAAACTATTATATAAGCAACGGCCGGAATTGTTGTTCGCGCTATGTAATTAATTACTCGAATCAGGGAAGGTAATCTCTTTCTTAATTACTGTTTTTGTACGGTACATACCTAACTATGGTTTTTTCAATTCACTGAAATCTTATGGTCTCGCTCGAGGCCTACAGGAATATTATAGAGAACTGGATGATATGAAGGCCTTCCTCAGGTGCCTTGACTTCATTTTGCAAGGCCCTTTATATGTCCAGTAACTGATTGGAGTGGCAGGTATTGCATAACCGCGTGAGAGTAGGTAAAACAGTGGAAAATTTATTGTGGTTGGAAAGTACAAGAAAGTGATACGTCACAAGGTAGGATTTCATGTAATAACTGGCCCCAGGAAATATGGGCAGACATTATCCAAGAAGTCAATTGTTGCCTTCTTGTTAAGCGCCATTAAACGTGTGTGTATCATCCGTCTAAAGTTGCAAGAGTGTCTGGCACTTGCTTGGCACGGATGCATTCATGCGTTCAAGAATTTTCACTTTGATCATATAGGGTCGCTTGTACTTTTTTGTTTGTTTATTTTTTTTTTCATTGAAATATTTCCTCACTTTTCACGGTCTTCAATGGAATTTGTTACAAGTCCATGATGGGTTTCCTTGTTGGCAATGAAACTGCTTGCAAAGTTAGTCATAATATCATAAAGAAAGAGTTTCTTATTTCATTTCAAATCGTGATACTGTTGAATCTCAAGCAAGTACGCAAATGTGAGTTAAAAGGCGTTAAGACTCTGTCATACAATTAACTTGAAAAATGAAATGGTATGGTGGGATTGGAATTGCAAAATTATTTATATATTTTATAAGCTAATCAGTCTAATATATATACATATATATGTAGATACGTCAAACGACATAATGGTGTGTGAGAATGGTTAGGTTACTAACTTGTTGAACCTTAATTTATGGCTAGTTAACATAAAATGCAATTATGCTTGTAATTAGCTTCAATTTATCTCAAGGTTTTCATATACTCGTACTTAGCTCTCAATTGTGCAATCAGTCGAGTGTGAAACTTCAGTCATTGTGATCCCAATTATCCGAGCCCCATTTTCTCTATTTCTGAAGGCATCATACCTTTCAACTGTTCTCCGTAATGTGTCATAAGTGGGAACTTTAATTTTCTCATTATTTATCATCTATGGCTACACGAATGTTTGCTTGGGTTTCGATTTTTTTTGTTGCAAAACCGCAGAATAATTGCCTGTTTGAGGTAGACGGTAAAAGCGTGAAAAGAGTTCTGCAGACACTATAATTAAGATGATTATGTCTTTGAATAACAATGCGTTTTGGCGAATTTTTACATCCGTTTTTTATCCGTAAGTTTATGGATTTTTCCGGTTTTTCGTACTGATTGATATTTTTTATAACCCTGTACTGTTTTTCCTGACATCTTTCGCTTATATAGTGAGAGTGCAGTTATTTTTATTGGAATGATTAACGACCTTATTGTCGAATTTAATGCTGATATTATTAATATTATTTAAAAAAATTGGTTTTGAATTCTAATTAACACGTAATTGTGGCAATTTTTGGAAAAATGCGTGTATTTTGGAATTATTTTACCATGTCTGGGTTATAACTATTTTTTTTTAATAGTATAATATTCATCAAAAAGTTTGTTGTGTTCAGCAAAATTACAATTTTTCAAAACAAGTCAGCTGTTACGATTTGGTCCGTACTTTGGGCAAGTTGTAATAGAATGGGGCATATACATAGGAGCACTTTTTTAAATATAATTTGTTCAACAATTATTGAGTTTTTATTCATTTAATATTCGAAATAACACTAATTTAAAAAAAAATAGGTTAACATGACATTTTGTTTTTCAAGTGTTGCTTGAATGCTTTCTTAGGGTTTCTTTCCAAGTTGAATTGATCGACGGGGATGTGCGCAAACTGCCTTCTTTCGAAAAGCTGAAACGTAAATATTTCATGAATTGTTGGTGCAACGCCAAACGTATAGTAAGTATCACCACTAACAAATGCCATTTAGGAATTTTCTTATCACGAAAAGTTTCCACGTTACATTGTGTCAAAGTTCTCACAAATTCTTTCCTAATACTGAAAACAAATATTATTTTTTGAAGCAAAATTTGAACAGAGGCACACTTCCACTAGGTGTTTTTAAGTAATCTTTTTAATTAGGATCTCATATAACATGAAAAACTTTTGCATAAGGTGCTTATTTTTAACCTTGATAACCTTAGTATTCATTCACTCTCATTTAGTTCGTTGGATTGAATTTTACATCTTCGATCAATAATTTAAAGTGAAATTCTCTTCGAATTTTTCATAAACTTTTAACTGTTTCGTCCTCTACTCTTTGCCTTATTAATTAGTGACCTGTTTCCAATTATGGAAAACTCTATTATCCTTGCTTATGAGAACGAGATTCTCTGGAAGCTAAACGCAGTTATGTTAATAATAATAAGAAAATCATTTTGCGCAAATATCCCATCTTCGAGACATGCTAAAGGAAACATTTTAACACATTTTGTTAGACCTCAAAATTCTCTACAAATTTAGTCATATCAATTTGTTTCTTAAAGTTAATGTTTTTTTAAGTTATAACGCGAAAAAGGACCACAATTTGTTTTTCGCATTTAAGTCGTTTTGAATAACTCGTAATAAAAAATATATTCATGCAAAAACTGTAGATCATAAAATTTTCTATTACTTTTATATATTACACTTTTCGTTCGCACTGTGTAGACGTCTACCAACGGATACGATAATTTAAAGAAATTATTTTAAATAGCCAGTTTTACTGGTTTTGAAGGATTGTGAAACAAATTCAACAAAACAGCAAGCGATTTGAGCATCAAATGAAAGGCTTGCGCCCTCAAAAGATCAAAGCATCTAACCGCAAACGAATTGATTCTACCACAATGTCCGATTTAGGATCATTACATTTGCTAAACCAATTTTGTTTGAGTGGTTCGAGTGGTGAGCGACACCGGCCTGTTACAGCTGGAAATAACATCTGGTTGCGAATTTATATGACCTCGATATCAAATGAAAGGGTACGTCTCAAAACATTCAAAACAACAATTTCGTCAAAATCGGCCCCGAGCTGACTGAGTACGAAATATTTAAAATGGGAATTCCGAAATTCAACATGATTTAGGTAGGTACACACTTCGCAGGTTTATTTCTAGGGGGTTGATTTTTAGTTTATCTATGATTACTCCTTGTATTTCCACATTTTGTTTTAACAAGTAGGTATGTGGCTGATCGTAGGTCAGGAAATATTACAATCACATGCACCTGCTGACTTCAGCAATTTAAATGTAATTTTGTCCCAGACATTCACTTATTTGTTCTGTGACTGTTAGCCGGTAAATTATTATTAGTCTGTAAGTTTAAATAAAGTCGAGAAGATTGTGACAAATTCAAAAGACAAATAAAAGAGAAATTGGTGATTTTCAGCTCGAATGCTTAAAAAAATTACTTATAATGCAAATGAGAGGGACCGCTGTAAAACTGGAAAAACGTCGCCCTCTGTAGTTGGCGTGTGTGGCATAAATAACGTATTTACGCTATTTGAACCGGAAACTTGCCATTGGTGGGTATATCGAGTTCGCTTTTAACACATATGTCACTTTCACTGTCTTTGGCGAAAAATGCACTGGTTTTCCCGAGGACGGTTACGTACCTGTTACAGTAACCGCTGATAGAGTGAAGACAAGCAGTAATCCAATTTTGTAAGTAATCCACATATTTCTGAACCACACTAGAGATCGTTACGAAAATACCATAATTGTGCAGTCGCTGATCGGCGATCTAAATAGCAAGTGCTGTAATTTACCGGGTCAAGGATTTCGTGAAAACGCGAAAACGTGTAAGATCCCTCGAAAGAGGCCAAATAAGCAACAAAAATATACACTCGAATATGTTGTAAAGTCGAAAATATTACTCAACCGATACAATGTAAGTTTGCACGTTTTCCTTTACGATAAAAATCGAGGAGATATGCGTAGCCGCCGCGATCGAACCGAAGACTGCTAATAGCCGCTACAACACACCATCGCTGCACGAAACCCGTTGAAAGAGAGAGTTTTTCCCCACCTCAGCCAGGTAGATGGGCCCCAGTCCCAGTGCAGCACAGTCTAGCCGACCAGAAGTCAAAACAAAAATCCAATGACGTTCAATGAAAGTATCTTCTCCGTCATCGCGCGGTGCGACCATTGCACAAGTTTTTCCTCGTTTTCTGTTTCAACCGCATTTTGGATCGCGAGTGCGCCAAAAATATTCCATAGAGGTTACTTATCCACTTAGATACAACAGGCAGTTTTTGCTTCCATATTCTTTCCAACACGGAATCTTATGTTTTTATCATTGCTACTTGATCTGCTCGGGGAGACTTAATTTACACGATCGTGTTTTCTGGTTCTTTAACCTCGAAAGATCAGCTAGCTATTTCGTAATCGATGCACGGACAGATGACTCCTCTCTGCATGCGATTGGTTTGCGCAATTGTCGATTGGTTTGATTATTTTCCAAGAAGAGTTCGGACTGGGCTTCGATGGCAAATCATTTTTTTTGGAAATTATGTTAAGTAGCAGTTGTAACATTAAGTACAAGGATGTCGGGTTTCCCACTTTCGAATTACTAAATTCACCCCAATTCTTTTTTTACGGGCGATTGTACTATGTGAATGTATTTCAATTTGGACTTTTGTTTAAATTAAGAATTAACTTTTTTATTTGCTCTCGGCGTTGGTATTAAACTCTCATCACTTTGCCTTAAATACCGTTTGGTTTTAATTAATCTATAAAGCCGGAGACAGATTTTTGTGTTTAATTTACATCAAAGGGGAAATGTAATTTAAGACTATTTATTTTTCCTTTTAGTTGAAGTTAAAATCTTGTCATGGACTATAATAGCAGACGACTGTTTTGCGCTGGTGGGGCGACAGTGCGTCGAGGGTATTTTACATGGGGACTGACGGTGCTGCAACGGGAGCTGGGCATTGTGTTTATGGCATTGTCCTCTTGATTTAATATAATACTAGCTGATCCATACGCAGCTTATCGCTATATTCTTTAAAAGTGAATGACGACCCACTCAAACTACGTGATAATATTGTCTGCATTTAATAAATAGGTATTTTGAGAAGGAAAGCATTGTTGTAGGTAGCCCTCCTATATTTCTTTATATCGAAATAAGACAATGAAGCCACTTTCCCTACGCAGCGTGACCCCGAAAGCATCCATACACCATTTTTTGTTAAAATCAAATGAAATTTACATTTGACATTTCGCCATCCAGAAATCGTCAACAGCAGATGAGGGGGATTCATAAATTTTAACAATTTTAACAATGGAAATCGCATGATAGTTAATAACTGATAATGCACCATCTTCAATTCCTTACTTACTCAGGGTTAAATCAACCAAGTGAACAGTCAAACAGATACATTTTATATCACAACGCATATGCTATACGGCTTGCAAGGTCATGCGAAACACGCCTGTAAAATGTCACCCTAATCGGATAAACACTTTTTCATAAAAGCCCACAAATTAAAAAAAAGAGATACTTTTCCTCTCGATATAATAGATTGATTGTAACCTTCTTTACTTTGTAATATAGACGGGAATTTTTTGTCTATTCACCTTGCCTTATATTGTTCGAAAATATGGATGACATTGACCCTGGCAAGATGTGGTTTCAACAGGATAGCGCTACATGTTATACAGCGACTGAAAGCATCGATTTATTGATTGGGCACGATTGGGCGATAATGCTTATAAACCAACAACATTTGACGACTTGGAAGCCAATATTGTGTGTGTTGCTTGTGACTTAGGGACGAACATCGTAAAAACAGTGACACAAAATTGGACTGACAGAATTCCCTTTGCCAAGAACAGTCGTATATCCGCAGTAATTTTTAAATATTAATACCACTAATTGGTCTTTCGAATAAAAAACGTTAAAGACAAAAAATAAAACTTTTATGTGGTCAAAATTAATATACATATGTATACAAATCTCTCTATTTAAGCATCTCTCGATTTTCTTTGCATTTTATTTGTTTGTTTTACTATTAAATTTATTCTGTTTGTTATTTTTCATTTTTATATTTCGCAAAATAAAAGAAGCTAGCTGCTTAAAAGTCGTTAATGCACAAATTTCAACACGTTTGTCGTTTTGCAACACACGTTTATCTAAGAGTGCGCTGAAAACTATATCACCAGTCTCCACTTCAAATGGTGAAAATGTCTGCAAAGTGAAATTACTAATTTATGCAAATCATGACGATTAACTGAATAAATGCGTCCCAAACGGAAGAGAGGAAAGAAAACCAATTATCACACACTTAACAAAATTAGTTGCACTTCTTTTTGCACCTCCAAATCACTTACGGTACCCAAACGCTGCAAATTATCCGAAGTCAAAGACTCTTTCGAAACACACACGTTTAAGTCATCGGAATAGCTGAAAAGGTCGCATTTTAGCAGAAGTCAAGGTAGATGCGCTGGTTGCATGTCTGTAAAAAGTGCTTATCACATGTTGCATAACTTTTAATGAATGACCACAGCGGGTCAATCAGCGCAATCCCATTATTTGTCTTCCAGCGAGTCACCTACCCGTTGCTGGTGCACAAGGGGATTGAACAATTTTCAAGACGGTGTCCCTTGTTGTTATTATGCTTTCAAATGATCACTACAATTTGCCCGTATAGCAGCGATTTCATTATATTCATTGCATACGGATCGATCCGATCCTCATGAATGGCATGATCGTACCTCATGACCACAACCCTTCTTTACCGCTCATGCTATACATTTTGCCTATTTTGTGCACTTATCTACTCGTTTTACCAACTTTCACCCACGGCGGCGGGCAACGCTATTGCAACGAGAGCAACTCTTACGCAAGTGTTTACTGGGGCATCCGAATATGAAGATGATTTTAACATTTTATTGCATAATGGAATTCATTTGGAGAAATAATAGTACTAAGCTCTACTTTCCTTTCTTTATGACCATCAATTAGTTCAGCGGAAAAAAATAGAAACAAATACATTTTCTTTGGTACGGTATATTTAATGGAATATGGCGGTCAAATAGCTGGTACATGCGGGTATGGACCTCTGGCATATGGTGGTTGCATGTTCGTATCCAAGAAGTACGCACCTCGCGTGCTGGAAGATTATAAAACAGTATGAATTTGTGAAAGATTTGATTTACAGGAAGTTAGAATGTATAGTTGGTTTTTCAGAATGCTGTTCAAAATGCTTAAAACTTAAATAAGGGTTTTCGATGCTACTTATTTCGAATTTATTGTCAAAAATGTAAAATGCAATATATCTGATGATAGGGTACATAGGGGTTCTTTAGTGAAAAGCATTCCAACGCTGTCGAATGTTGAAAACTACTTTTACCTGTTGAAGCGCTAAGCTCCACAAGTCATCCAACACTAGCAGTTCATCCATCCGGCGGCGAGATTTGGAATCAATCAAAAAGTCGTTGGAATCAGAAAGAGTCAATTCCAGGTGCGGTAAATTGAAATCACCGACTACAATGAGAACATCAAGAGGAGAGCAGAGGTCGCTAATATGTCGAAAGACACCAATCATATCATTATATGCGGAAACAGACTTTCCAGGAGGAATGTAAAAATTGGCTCTCCCATGCAGACTAATTTTCGTGCAGCAACATTCAACTTCAAGAAATTTATCCATGGCAAAAGAGGTAGGTTGACCTAAGGTTAGCTTTAACAGCTATTAGGACACCGCGTCCAACAGGAGCATTAGACAAGTCAAAATGACGATCACGACGAATTAAAAATCTCAGAATCAGGAATCCCGCAATGTAGCCAGGTCTCTTAATAATTATTTTATGTATTTTATATTTTTACGAATTCCTATTTTGAAAACTGCTGGATTTTAAATTAAAAAATTGTCGTGTGTGCTGAAGATCAGTTCTAAGTCATTGTTCGAAGTCCAGCAGTGAACATTAATCAAATTAGTTGACGCAGCATTGATCTAGATCTATGTAGAACATAAAATCCTTGGCAGTGCTTAAGCGAGTAAAATAAAAGAGTTTTGCATCCATGTCAAGATCACCCTTACTTTCAAAGCGAAACAAGTAAAACTGCAAAATCGCCTTCATTGCATCGATTACGAGCACAAAACATCTGTAGGCAGAAAGAAGTTCAGTCAAGAGATCTTGAAAATTTCTTTTCAACTCTTGTAGCAGGCAGACAGTAGACTTTTGATATTCATGATTGATGTCCAGCTATTTTTACGCGAAAGCGAGTTTCGGAAAAAATATTGTTTGTACCGATCGATGCCTTGTCAGCAAATAATGAATGAAAGTAATATCGCATTGCCGAATGCCCTGCTGAGAAAACATCTTCGAAAACGAGTTATTACCTCCTTTCATTCGCGGATGTCCCTCAATATCAAATCGAGCAAAAATGAAAAAGGCTTGCCCCTATGGAAGATTAAATAAACATTCGGGCAACGAGACTATTATTTTACGCAACTGCAGCTTTGGGCAAATTTAAATTGATTACATCTCCGGAAGGCCTGCAGGGCAAGGAAATTGTGCTGTCCGTTATTTTATGTAATGAGGCGGGGAAAAACTAAGGTATCATTGTCTCAAGATACCATACAAGGCGTAATGACCAATTGCTCCGAAGATAATACTGCTTAAGTAACTGGAAAAGATTCCGTCGCCGACCTTCCATCTATGCGACGGATAATTTCCGCGGGAAGGTGAGAACTTTCTCCCGGGCTGCAGTAAGCACATTCACTTAACCATGACTCGCTGTGAAGAGCTTAAAATACCCAGCACCATTACCTCTGATATAATCTTACCTCGTTGACGTGTGGTATCCCATCAGCACCATTTCCTTTGACTCTGACCATCTGCATAGTCGGAGTATGAAAAAGAACCAATTCAGACATCGATATCCCCAGAAGCCAATCTCGGACGCTATTGACTCTGCAAAATATCCAGGGGCTCGGTCGTGATTGCACGCTCCCGGGCCTTAGAAGGAGAAAAAAACTTCAATTGTATCGGAAAATCCTAATTGTATGAGGTTGTAATCATTGTTTGACTAGCAGCTATTTATTACTTGTTGAATTCTGCAATTTACATCCCGGCTGGTCAAAACCACCGTTTGGATAAAAGTCAGCATGTCCGATTTGAAATAAAACTCCTCGTTCACCCACATCCGTGTGGATAACGTCAACAAACTCTGCATCTGATCGATCTAGCTTGTACTCATTGCTCCGGAAATGAAATAGGGGAGCGGCTGGGTCTAAACCTTTGTTGTGTAACGGAATTACACAATACACAATAATATTTAAATTATTGTCATATTATAATTAGGGAATTTAACCGCTGTTAACAATAACGAAACAGCAGTTAAATTCCTGAACGAACAAGATAACGCGAGCAACGGCTCAGATTTCGTCTGGGCCAAACGCGCGTGGAAACATTTGCGCTGAGCGAGCGTTTCCCACGACGAAGCGGCGACAAATTCCAATGTTGCTCGCCGCATGGGAAGCGCGGACTCAGCAGAACCTGTGAACGGCTGGCAGGGAACCCGAAGTTCCCAGCGAGCGGTACACAGAGAGTTGGTCGCAAGCTTTTAACCGAAAAGGTACACGGAGGGTGAATCTTAAAGTCCGCCGAACATAAAGTAATCCCGGGATACAAGACGTGATAGAGCGACTACGGAGGAGTTAGCTAGGCAACGCATAAGAGTTGTCATTGATTTAACTTACAATAAAACACCTGTTCTATCTAGTTTGGTGTTTGATTAATAAGCCTATTAAACGCGAGTGATTCCCGTGAACAAATATCAAACACTTGGATTTCCGTGGAGGAATATCCAACATTTTGGCGCAGCCGGTAGGATCAGGGAAGCCCGATTCTATACATTACAGAATCATAAGTGCTTGAAAAGGCCCTGATCCGAAAACGAACAAGTTCTCCTACGAAATAGAGAGCCGGGCAAGACACCCTTACCCTCTCATCTGAAACTGAGTCTGGTTTCAGAGGCCTCTATAGGAACTCCAGCACACGGAGTAGAACAACTATAGGCGCTTCAGCCTAAGTCAAAAGGCAAGCGTTCTCCTCCGCAACGTACCCAGAGGTACACATCGTTGGAATTACGCGGGCTTCAACCCTGCCCACAACTTTAACCGAGGAATTTACCCCAAAAAACTACAAGTGAAGCGGATGAATGCCGGACCGGCATAACCCACAGAAGACATCCAAATCTGCAGCGCTGGACCACCCCACACCTTCAGACGAGTCGACAACTCCCCCTCAACCGCCGAGGGAACCTCAACAGCAGCAGCAACCATCACCGCAGCAGCCGTCTACAATCAACTATAATAATCCCAGCTCATCTCAACCGAGGGATTCTTCATCAACCCCAACGAGGGAAGCAGCAACATCAGCAGCCCCATCAACACCAAGTCTTCAAGAACAGCCAGGACTTCGCCTAAGGAGCGGCAATATCATCCCCAGGCCAGCAGGAAAAGTAACTGTAAGTCTTGAAGAACAATTAAATAACGCATTAGAGAAAGCGCGAATATCCGGAGGAATCTCAGTCAGACAGTGCGACGATCTCGATAAAAATATCGATCGAACTCATGAGCTAAGAGAAGCTCAAATTAAAAAATTAAAAGAAGACACTGTCAAGTTCAGAGAAGCCCTCCTAGATTTCCAGGGATATTCACGCTCTCTCCAACATATTAGTCAAGAAAATTCTAGTTCTAAAGTGTTAGATTTAAGCGGTGAATTAAACATAAGTGCCGAAAGTGTAAACGCGGGTGATCAATCTACGACCGAGGTAGTGTTGAATTGGTTAGGAGAATCGCTCTTATCCAATTCTTATCAATCCCAAGACGCGTTTAGTTCACCCGCAAGTCTCAAAATTAAACAAAGGTGCGAAAATATGGCGGATTACCGAAAAATCACTGAATTAGTGTCACGAGCAGTGCCGATTTTTTCGGGCTCAGGCCCCAATTTGAGCCAAGAGCTCCGTACATTCTTGAGTTGTTGCAGACAGGTAAAACTCTGCCTTACTTCGGAGGAAGAGAAGGCGGCCTTTCTCCAAATTATTCCGACGCGTTTCCGTGGAAACGCGCATGACCTATTCCTAGCAAATACTCCAACTACGTTTCAAGATTTGGAGGAAATTTTAAATCGTGCTTATTTGCCACGAGAAACATACGAGGAGCTGGTAGATCGTTTAATCAATTCCAGACAAAATTCTCGGGAAACATTGAACAATTTTATCGAGCGGATAAAATATCTTTTAGCCCAATGTAAGGAGGCAGTGGACACGAAATACGGCGAGGTTGAATCGCCTTCAATGAAAAGGCAATTAGGTGATTTCGCGAAGAACGCGCTTAAAAAAGGGGTTAGTAATCCCCATCTTTGCCAATACTTATTGCAACAAAACGAGGGCACCTTTGAGGACCTCGTAAGAAAAGCCCTCGATATGGAGAGGCTTCAGCAAAGCGCATTTGGGTTTGCTCCCCAAATTGCGAATGTCTCCTACACTACCCCGCCTGCATCTGAAAATGCAAGTGCAGCCTTTTTACCGCCGGTCCAGGCGACGAGTGAAAAGATCAATTACCTCGAAAATCGCTCGGAGTCTCGATCGCATGAGTCTAATTCTGACGCTAAAATTTTAAACAGGCCGACACAAAATGCATCTAAGCAGGCGTACCAATCAACTGAGCTAGATAGATCAAAAGAACTAATAGCTAAAACTATTTGCAGTTTTTGTGGTAAACGAGGACACACATATTCCGATTGCATAAAACGGAAAAATACTCCGGTCTGTGAAAAATGCAAAGAGTATGGGCACCAAGCCCACGAGTGCCGCTGCGATCCGATAAAGTCAAATTATCGACAGGGAGGTAATTCCCAGCAAGTGCAAAATTACAGGCGCGGATACAATGCGTACAACGAATCGCGCCCCGACTCCGGTAACAGACCCTTCAGCAGTCAGCAAAGCCAAGGGCGCAATAATCGATCCTCACATGAAGGGAACACCCGCATAAATCACGTCCGAGTCAGGTGCGAATTTTGCGGACAACGCGGGCATAATTTAGAAAACTGCAGACAAAAAATAAAATGGGAAAATAGAACCCAGGGAAACGAGACTCAGTCGAGTCCGAAATCCCCGACTCGACTCTAAATACTAAAAGTCAAAATGCAGGGTACTCTCAGCCGCCCAAGCCAAGTACTCCCATAGTGGAGCTCCCGCTAGATATTGGTCTCCATAAGAAGACACAGCTAGTGGTAGATACAGGCGCTGAGATAAGTTTAATTAAAAAGAAAGCTTTAAAGTCACTCGAGTTAATCAACTCCGAGAAAAAATATACCCTGCAATCTCCATTTGGTAAGGGACGAACTCTGGGAAGCTGCCAGGGAAATGTTATAACAAAACTGCCGAACAAAAGAGAGGCTAAAATTCCCTGCGGTTTTCAGGTAATTGAAAACCTGCCCGAGTTGTCCCACGACGGACTATTAGGAAATGATTTCCTATCAAAACATTGCAACGTTGAAGGTCCTAATCAAACACTTCGATTTCCTCGCACGGAAATTAATTCAGAGGAATTTTCTTTTCCGATACTTTTCGAGACAGAAACAATCTGTCCCCAAAAGGCAACCAAAACCAAAGATCAGGCAAAAGAGATGGAATCCGTAGGGGTTAAGCTGTCCACTTGCCATGTTCTTGAGTCATCCCAAGTAACGGATGATGGTTGTCGGGCTCCAGAAACGTCACGGGAAAGCAAACAACAATTACTAGTGAATACACCTCTGATCGACGAAATCAGGCGGCATATAATAATTCTGAAAGAATCAATATGCGTACCTGCGCGATCACAGATGGTGGCTAGAATACCGTTGATACTACAGGGAGAAATGCTCTGTCTATCCCAGGAGGTAGGCGATGGAGTCTTCCTAGCCAACAGTATCATTTCCTCAGAGAAGGAAGAAGCAAAGATTGGAATCCTCAACGCCAATAATTTTCGGGTAGTTCTGACCAACATAGTATTACAATTGGTTCCAGTTAATGACTACTCTATAGTCCCGATGCATCCCGTAGAGGAAGCACCAAGTGAAATTGCAGAGTCATATTTAAAAGGCTCTATGAAAAATGCGGAATTATCAGTTCAGGAAAACTACAAAGCAAGGGAAAAATTACCCCAAACACGCCTCAAGAGCGATGAAGCACAAGCTAAACGGCCGAAAGGAGCCAAAAAGGGTACTGAAAATAATAAAGCTACTCTTAATTATATCCGCTACCCAAACGCGGACTACAAAATTCCAACTGATCCCGCCATAAAACAACGTGTAGCCAGGTTGAAGGAAGTACTCCACCTGAGCCCCAATCTGAGCAGCCAAGAAAGAGCTGAAATTTTAAAAATATGCAATGGTTATAATGACATATTCTACTTACAGGGTGACCATCTGACGCATACTAATGCCGTCACTCATTTATTTCCAGTGGTGCAAGATCAAGCACCAATAAACCAAAAAAGGTATAGGTTACCAGAAATACAGCGTAACATTATAGATGAGCAGCTACAAGACATGCTCAAAAACAACATAGTACAACCAAGTAAAAGCCCTTGGAACTCGCCGCTTTTAGTAGTCCCCAAAAAGCCGGGACCAGATGGCGAAAAAAGATGGAGAGTAGTAGTCGATTTTCGGAAACTAAACGAAAAAACGATCGGCGATGCATACCCTCTCCCCCGGATCGAAGACATACTTGACCAACTAGGTCATTCAAGGTATTTTACCACCCTTGATCTGGCCAGTGGTTATCATCAAGTGCTGGTCGATCCTAAAGATCGCCCCAAAACTGCTTTCAGCACTAATTACGGGCACTACGAATTTAAGCGTATGCCATTCGGGCTTAAAGGAGCCCCAGCTACATTTCAGCGCCTCATGAACTATGTGCTAACCGGCCTTCAAGGCCTGGAATGTTTTGTTTACCTGGATGATATAGTCATCTATGGGAAAAACTTAGAGGACCATAACTCAAAACTGCGAAAGGTTTTCGATAGGTTGAGAGAGAACAACCTTAAATTACAACCGGAGAAATGCCAATTTCTCCGCAAAGAGGTAGTCTATTTGGGACATAAATGTTCCAATGAAGGAGCACTCCCAGACCCCAGCAAAACGGCATGTGTGCAAACTTTTCCGATTCCCCGAACAGTCAGACAAGTTCAGTCCTTTTTAGGACTTGCCAATTATTATCGCAAATTCATCCCCGAATTTTCAAAAATAGCCCGTCCAATAACTAACTTGCTCCGCAAGGATGTCAAATTTACATGGACAGATAAATGTCAAGACGCATTTTTAACCATTAAAAATGCCCTTGTGTCCCCTCCTCTCCTCATATATCCTGATTTTAGTAAACCTTTTAATTTAACGACTGACGCAAGCAACGAAGCTATAGGTGCTGTCCTCTCTCAGGGAGCAGTAGGAAGTGACCAGCCCATAGCCTACGCCAGCCGTACATTAAACAAGGCCGAACAAAATTACTCCACGATAGAAAAGGAGTTGTTGGCCATTGTCTGGGCAACGCGGAATTTCAGGTGCTACCTTCAGGGTAGAAAATTTACAGTCTACACCGACCATAAACCTCTTAAGGGGGTCTTCAACGTGAAAGATCCCACATCCCGCTTGGTGAGGTTCCACCATAAGCTATCCGAGTTCGATTATACCATCGAATACAAGCCCGGAAAATACAACACGAATGCGGACGCTTTAAGTCGTATTCCGCGGGAAGAAAACGAAAACCAAGAAAGCCAAACCTACACGGTAAAGGCTCAGGTACACCACAGAATAAATTCCGATACGGAGGAAGAACACCCCGATTTGGAAAAATCACGAATAATTAGCGCAGTTACTAGGGCTCAAACCCAGAGAACCCACAAAAATAAAGAACAGGCCCCGAAAAAAGCACAAGAGGAAATACAGGCAAAGAGAGAGGCCCTAGAGATAGAAGAATGTCACGATAAAGAGCCCCTAAATCATACGGAGCCTGAATACGACAAAACTCCAACCACCCCATTCGAGGAAAAACGCAAAGACCCCGAGATAATAACGAACCCCGAGGAAATAAAAATCATTCTACATGATTATCATGATTCACTTTTCGGAGGTCATCAGGGTGTGATTAAGACTTACAAGAAAATAAAGCGTAAGTATCGTTGGAAAAATATGTTGCGAGATATAAAAAATTATATCAAACGATGCCCAAAGTGCCAAAAATTGAAAGCTTCTCCACAAGTCCGAATGCCGATGATCATAACAGACATCGCCGAGCAACCCTTCGACAAGGTTTATATGGACATAGTAGGTCCACTCGAGGAGTCAAATATTGGGAATAAATATATTCTCACTTTCCAGGACAACCTCACAAAATTTGTCGACTGGTATGCCATACCAAATGCGGAAGCAATAACAATAGCGCAAATTTTCTTTGACGAAATCGTCACGCGCTACCGCATTCCCAAGAAAATAGTCACCGATCAAGGAACAAATTTTCTGAGCGATTTGTTTAAACAAATCTGTAAATTACTAAAGGTGAAAAAATTACAGACCTCAGCGTATCACCCCCAATCAAATGGTGCGCTAGAAAGGGCACATAGACCCTTAATAGAATATTTGCGAACGACGGTGGATGAAAACCCAAAAGCGTGGGATCAATACTTGCGAACTGCCGCTTTCGTATACAATAACAGTATACATGAAGGGACTAAACTCACCCCAATGGACTGCCTATATGGCTTCACGGCAGATGTTCCATCAAATTTAAAACGCGATCCTGAACCTGTCTATAACCACGAGAGCTACTATAACATGCTCAGGTACAGGTTACAAAAATCGTATGCCACAGCACGGAAAAATATTCTAACAAGTAAAAATAAATCCAAGGAGTACTATGATAAAGCTGCTAAACCCCTTTCTTTCCATGTGGGGGATAAGGTCCTCTTGAAAAGCGAAACCAGAAAACACAAGCTCTCAGAAATCTGGGTAGGACCTTATGTGGTAACCGCTACCCCGTCATCAGTGAACACCACTATACGCATGGGTAGAAAACTAAAGGTGGTACACAACAACCGCCTCAAGCCTTACTTCGAATAGGTTGAAACAATAACAATTATATAGAACAAGGCCCTTGTCTAAGCTCAATATGAGTTAAACGTTTGGTGACCGGAATACCGCCTGCAATTGCCTTCTGATGTTTGGGATATCCCCTTACATCAGAATGCAATTGCGTTTATACAATACTTATGCATATTTGATAACCGAAAATATTTGCAAAACAAAAAAACAAAACAAAATATAAAAAGCAGCGGAAGTAGATTGATCATTACGCGGTTTCGTTTAACAATTAATCCTGATTCTTTCCGAAATTCGGAAAATTGAAAAAAAAAAAAAAAAAAAATGTATATATGATTAGCCATACCCAGCTAAGCACATTTTTAGCGTTACTTTTATTTGTAAGAACGCAAGAGTTCTCCCATATTACACATAGTACGAAACTATAACAATAATTATTGTCAACCAAAAAAATATAACAAAAAAATTTTTTTTTTACAATTATATATAAAAAAAAAAAAAATTTTTTATGTGCATACACACATGTTTGTATAATTTAGAATACCCCCGGTAAGATAAACAACAATCCTTGTAACGTTGTGACATAACCCTATAAGGGAATATATAAAGGAAAATATTTCTAAGCGATAGTATAAGCTAATATTTGTAAAAAACATGTAATCCAAGCGACACTCCTCCACTTATGCTCAACTACCGTCCTATCCCCGAGAGTTATTCCTCTCTCAAGAATAACCCTCTTTTTCAAAGGGGGAAGGATTGTTGTGTAACGGAATTACACAATACACAATAATATTTAAATTATTGTCATATTATAATTAGGGAATTTAACCGCTGTTAACAATAACGAAACAGCAGTTAAATTCCTGAACGAACAAGATAACGCGAGCAACGGCTCAGATTTCGTCTGGGCCAAACGCGCGTGGAAACATTTGCGCTGAGCGAGCGTTTCCCACGACGAAGCGGCGACAAATTCCAATGTTGCTCGCCGCATGGGAAGCGCGGACTCAGCAGAACCTGTGAACGGCTGGCAGGGAACCCGAAGTTCCCAGCGAGCGGTACACAGAGAGTTGGTCGCAAGCTTTTAACCGAAAAGGTACACGGAGGGTGAATCTTAAAGTCCGCCGAACATAAAGTAATCCCGGGATACAAGACGTGATAGAGCGACTACGGAGGAGTTAGCTAGGCAACGCATAAGAGTTGTCATTGATTTAACTTACAATAAAACACCTGTTCTATCTAGTTTGGTGTTTGATTAATAAGCCTATTAAACGCGAGTGATTCCCGTGAACAAATATCAAACACTTGGATTTCCGTGGAGGAATATCCAACACCTTGAAAAAAGTATTATTACAAAATTAAGAGCTATTTCAAATGTTCAAAATTCGTACTGCATATTATAGTCCAATATATTTAGGATTATTATATTGAGAAAGCGCAGGAGCGTTAAGGTTATCTCTATTGTGACAATTTAAGGAACTCGACTTTTTAAGATTTTTTTCCCATGATTCATAAAATATGCTGAATAGTGAGGAATTGTTTAACTTCACTCTTTTGTTAGACATACATATAAAGAGTGTCTCAATAAGAATTTAAATTACTCAATTTACTCAAATTACATGTGATTTCAACAAGATGGCGCTACCTGCCACACCGCACACGAAACAATAGCTGCATTCGACTCGCCACCGCCTCAGTGAGCCAAGAAACCAGAAATAACCTGTAATTGACTTGCTCGGTTTTGGCTTAGTGAGAGTGGCTGTTCAAGACAAACGTTTAGAAGTGATTTGATTTTCAATTGTGTTGTCAAAATGGTGAGATGTGGTGATTTGGAACAGCGAACTTGATACAGATTCTTCAGATTTGAATTACTGTACAAATCTCACGGCATGTCAAAATCTAACAATCAATCATGTATAAATGTCAGAGAAACTGAGCTGAGCCAACTGAGAAGAAAATTGGGTTCTTGCTTTTGTGCCTTTTGCCTAAAATTCGTAAACGAGGTAAGGGAAAGATGCGAAGCCTCACAACGCTCATGTTGTTTCGCTTTTTGCATATTTGCCTGGCAATGAAATATTTTTGCGCTACCTGACGATCACTAAGGTAGAAGTGTTAGTGGGTTCGCCACGAAAGGAAATGAACGACGCGCATGTAGTGGGCCACACCGTCGTGATTTTAGTCATACCCGGTCTGGATCAGTGTGACGAGAAGCGGGCATTCTTCTTCTTCCTTGCGCTCTTTTTCCCAAAATTCTGGTTGTTTTGTTTCCTTTGGGCCGGGGAAGGTACTTTTGTTATTTTCGAATGCAACACATTCAAAAAAATTCAGGAAATACAATGCCAGAATTTGTGTCCATTTCACACTTACCAGTTATCCGACTAAGCTTTCCTGACTTCAAATAATTCCCAATCAAACCAGCAGTTTGCCCACCTAAGCTGAATCCCACCACATGGATATCTTCTAGGTTCACAACATCATTTGCAATCAAAATGTCCAAAAAATTAGCTGTACATTTCGCCACTGTTTTAATATTGTACGTGGCCTCAAGATAACAAGGTTCTCTAGCAAGAGGGTTGTAATCCACAGACAGCACCATCACATCCTTCGCATTTAGTATGGCTGGACGGACCTGCATATTCGGTTCAAAATCCCTATGACCGGTGTAGCCATGAATAAGCACCATCATCTCACGCTTTGGATGCATTCTCAGACTGGAGGCGTTACGCACGTTTAGTTTTAAGGGACTTCTCATGGTGTCCCTAAAATCACAGACAAAGTTTTTTTCCAGTTTTTAACTCACGCCTTTTAATTCAACAATTTCTCACACCTCGTGTACAGCCAGAAAGTAACGTTCTTATTTGGGCACTTCTCGTCCGTGTAAAAACAGCTGGGCAGATTTACATCCTTACCCGTTGTCACAGGCACACAGGAAACTATTAAAATAAAAATCACTCTCAAGGCGGGTTTTTTAATTTTAACTAAAAAATTAACGTCAGCCTCAAATTGCACACTCCTATCCATCGGCTTTTCTAATTGAACTAATTAGGCGGAGAAATGCGTGCAAATAATTGCAGTTGCACCGATAGTTTCAGGGGATTTATAGTGGTAAGGCTATGCCAATTTTCCAAATAGTCGCTCTGCACCATTTCTGCAATTTGCTAGTACCTTGAGTCACGTAATGATTTCATTTTGTCACTGGCATTCCACTTTTATCGTCTGTGCACTTGCCTGCAGATCGCATCTATTGTGAATCTATCAGCGTTTTGGACTAATGAGCTTCACATTGTGGCCAATTAATTTTCACTTTTACAGTCCATTGTATTGTCGGGAAGGTTGCAGTTGCTGCAGGTACTAACGCAAGTTTTCCAAATATTTTCTTGTTTTCGATTGTTTACTTAATGATTTTCCGGCTAAGTTCTTTTCCATGGCGGTTCATTAAATCTAAATTTAAAACTATGTATTTCAAGGTCATTCTAATTTCCTCTGCGAAATGTTAACGAATTGCGACTGCAATTTTTTATATTACACCTCGTTAAGCAGCATTGGGCATGAAAAGTATTTGAATGAGGGACCTCCTGGGAACAACTTTAAAGTGTTTTCGTACGCACGTCCAGCCAAACGCACAAATAGCATATAACTAAATCATAAATTGAAATCAATATTCCTTACAAAACGCAATTCTGTAAATTCTGTAAAATGTGAGCATAATTCCCAGATTTGCCGTTTTATCCCAGCGTTGGCGCGCTGAGCCGAAATGTAACATGCTTAATTTTTCAAAAGCCAGCGTGGCTTTGGCTTTATCATTACTGCGTGGTACCGATACCTCAAAAGCTTACCTAATTCCACAACCATACGGTTGCCGGAAAATAAAAGCTTCAGTTCACCCCAATACATTCCACAAACTTAGCACTGTCAAATT
This sequence comes from Neoitamus cyanurus, assembly GCA_947538895.1. Classification (NCBI taxonomy): domain Eukaryota; kingdom Metazoa; phylum Arthropoda; class Insecta; order Diptera; family Asilidae; genus Neoitamus; species Neoitamus cyanurus. The sequence continues at coordinate 30,376,161 of OX384546.1, read as the reverse complement.
CTCAGCTGACCTTCCAGCCCGGTGATAAGAAATGTCTGTGCCGACCCGAGCCTTGGACCATTTGCGGCGCGTTTTCTTAAGTGGAGTTCGCGCCGTGCAGCCCGTCGCCCTGTTTGAGAAAGATCCGGCTGTGAAGTGTTCGTTCGATGCCGAGAACAATGAAATTTTGGAGGTGTGCGGTGAGAAAATTATTGTTTCCGGCAAGCGGATCCACTTGGTAGGCTTTGGAAAAGCTGTTCTCGGTATGGCAGTGCAAGTCGAACGTGTCTTGGGCGGACGGTTGCAGTCCGGGATACTAAGCGTTCCAGTTGGAACTGGTCAAAAGTTTGCCATGATGCCGGAAATGCAACTCATGCAGGGAAGTGTTGTGAAGATGTATGAGGGTGCGCCAGACAATCTTCCGGACAAAAATGCCATGAAGGCGGCTGCTGAAATAAAAAAATTAGCCGAGTCGATGACTGAAAATGACGTTCTGTTTGTTTTGATATCAGGGGGTGGATCCGCGTTGTTGCCTTCTCCGGTCAGGGGAATCACTTTGGAGGAAAAGTTGGAAATTATTAAGGCTCTAGTCGCAAAAGGGGCCACCATTGTGGAGCTGAACATTGTAAGGATTTCCCTATCGCAGCTGAAAGGCGGAAAACTCGGCGAATGCGCTAAGAAGGCGTTTAAGGTGATCACTTTTGTGATCAGCGACATAGTCGGCGATCCTCTTGACCTGATCGCCAGTGGACCCACAATTCCGTTTAAGAAGAATTCCCAGTCTGCAAAGGATGTTCTACGGAAGTATCGTGTTTGGGACGGTTTACCGGAGAAGGTAAGGACACACATCCAAAACGAAAGGCAAACTTTGACTAGTCTGGAGAACAGCTGTGTCCACGTACTAGGCAGCAACAAGATCGCTGCATCAGGCTGCTTTGCAGAAAGCCGCAACCTAGGCCACCAGCCCTTTGTGCTGTCCACTTCAGTGGAGGGAAATGTCGTTAACATCACAACGCAGTACACGGCATTTTTAAAAAGCCTGCAAAGCTTCATCACTGGAGAAATGCCCGAAGCCACATTTCTTCAGAACTGTGCTTTTGTAGAGCGTTTCCAACAAAAGAAATTGGTAAAATTTTTGAAAACCCGGCAACCTCAGCAACCAATTTGCTTCATTCTGAGTGGCGAGCCAACTGTTGAAATCAAGGGAGACGGAGTAGGAGGCCGCAGTCAGGAGTTGGCTCTGCGGATGGCCCTAGAAATCCACGAGACTCCCTCCATGCGGCAGACTTACTTTCTAAGTGCCGGTACAGACGGCATCGATGGTCCAACGGTAGCTGCTGGCGCTATTGGATGTCATCAAGTTGTGGAGGATTACCTGGAGCAGGGCACTATGTCGCGGGCACGCGGTTATTTGGAGAGAAACGACTCGTACAACTTCTACTCCTCTCTGAAGGACGGGGTCTATCACATCATCACCGGACACACAGGGACTAATACGATGGACTTGCACTTGATTTTGGTGCTTCCATTTACTAACAGTCTAAAAAATAAATTGTAAGCTAATTTCTGTTAGCAATTGTACGCATTTTATTTCTATAAAAAATAAACGTTTTCATATTATCAAAACTGTGATTTCTGAGGACACCTCTGCATAGTGTACAGTAGCCAAGCGCAATACCCATACTAAAATCTGCAATTTTACCGCAAGATTAGGTAACCGTATTGTTTTTGTTAAATCCTGTCGCAACTAGAATGGAGGCAAAAATTAAGAATATTTTTAACTAACAAGGAGACCCCGGCAGATGTTGGCATATTGAACACGAATGTCGACTTTTCCTTTAGTGGGCCTTCAGAGAAAAGAATTTATGAAAATATCTTCGCGTGAGCGTACAGAGAGTCAGCAGTCAACAGCGTAACAGCGCAGCTGTAAGTGTTTGGTCTGGTACACTTCTCTTCTTCTTCTTTACCAGTGTGGATCCTCCATCAGTTTGTCGGTCGCCATATTGGATCCACCATCTTTAGTTTCCAAATTTCGATAGCAGATTCGAGATCATCGACTCCGAAAACATAAAAAGACCCGTTTTCAAAGCAATCCTTTGAAGGTGAACCTTTTCGATCGCATTTGATCCGCCATTTTTGTTTTTCAAAAGTTTCAAGAGGGAGTTGGGTAAATTTCATTGTGAAGTAACCGTAGTCGTAGTGCCATACGTTAGCTGTAATACGTTTAGTAATTTTTCGCAAGAAATTTATTGCCTGAATCTTTAATTTAACCATTTCATTTTACCGCTATTTTTAAATACCTAATCTAACACCCTAGTGACTTGATGGTGTATTTCCATGATTTAATTACGTGAAAAGGTGTTTTCCCCGCGGACTACAGGAGTTGTTGGGACAACGAATAACATGAAGGTTTTAGCCCCTTCAAATTATTTGGAGTGGAAAATATCTCATTATAAAATGGGTAAGGGTAAATTGTATTTAGTTTAGTTTAGTGTATTTAGAGAACGCATACAGAAACTTCATAATAAAAATGACGAGCAAAACGTAGAAGATTGCAAGATATTCATGTGAAAAAAACAAGAAACAGCTACACACATAAGTAGAAGATTAGAAAAGGCTAATACTAAAACTAAAAAGTAAATAATAAAATAACTGTTTGATTGATTTTTTCTTATTTCAATTGTGAGACCAAATATTCGATTTTCGGGTGCCCGGTTATTGGGAACTGGAACAACGTGTCCACTCCTCCCGTCTTTAGGCTGACCTAGTTAGAACCATGGGCACAGTCTAACAGGGGCTATCTCGAATTTTGAAAGCTACAGTGTTCTTAGCCAAAACGCAAACGTTACCGTTTATTTATCTATTTTTGCATTTCCGTCTTATTCATTCTTCCTAAAAACTGTCGGTGTCACCTACCAGACGGAATACCCGTTGGAAGGCACGAACTACATAGAAATGTCTTCGACAATAAATTACTAAGTATGTCTACCATCTCGGCCGAGACAAATTAAATGAATTGATAAGTGCTAAAAAAGAATTTACGAGGTATGCGGGCAATGCGTAGCTAGACACATCGACTCTCTCTACTATCGGAGGCGATTGCCATTACGTCTAATTAACAAACACTTGTGCCTCAATCATAGCCCCTGCTGGCTTTCTGGCTTTTATACAATTAAGCGTGCACTTTGACATCTGCGTTAATGGCAGCGCTTCAACGATTCCTTGAGGAACGAGTATTCGCGTGAATATCATATTTCAGTTGATTTACTCATATCCGGCTCGCGCGAACATACTGAGCCACTTCAGCCCAGCTGAGACACACTCAAAGATTCCACCCACGGCCCCAGCCACCGCCTCAAGGAAATTCTCTTGTTTTTTCTGAAAAACGTGTGCTGCGTGGCGGCAGCATCCCGGCTTAGTAGTGTGACACAAGTCACTTCAGAAATTTCTAACACTTCACGAATAATTGCTGTGCCAAGAACGACTGATGCTAGCGGCCACTTTAATTAGTAATTAAGAATAAGCTCGGCGCTTTATGACTCGCCAGACATTAAGACGACTCGACTGGAGGAAAATGTCGCAATCTGAAAATGCCCAGGCCGGAGCTGTCGAAGTTTCAGCTCCACATGATTTGCATATACACGCACTCTACACCCTCCCCCCGGATCCAGTAATAGGAGCAGTACGCTGCGGCCGCAGGTACAGGTGCACTTGCAGCCAGATTGGATTTCCCACCGAGCCAGAGTGCACTCGTTGGCAGAGTGGAGATTGACACTAAGCAGAATCGAAGGACTTCCGAGACGTGGCGATTGCTAGATTCGGTGATTAAATTAAATGAGTTCACTTAGAGCCACTTAAGGCTGGTTAATAGTTTTCCATGAAATTTATTGGAAATAATTTGTCCACGTCAGGTCCGGCGGCAGATTATGACTATGAGTAATTGGCTGCCAGGCAACCAAAAGCATTCACCCAAGGCTGGCCACGGTAGACGTATGTACATATGCGAACCGACCGGGGATCAGGCACAAATTTATTGAAAGGTAATTACGTTGATTTTAGCCACTTTTATTATATTTATCGAAATAAGGGGATAAAGCGATTGAAATATTCGATAACCAGTACTGAGTGGAAATGCATGTAACGCAACTCCGTTTCGAAATAGACCTGCGCGCAGAATGAGCAAACCCATATGATGCTCAGAATGGTTTCTTACTTTCACCAAAGATAATTTATCTTTCGAGTAATTAATAACTTTGTCATCAACTCATATGTGGAGTGCAGTGGTGGACATATAGCACAGTTCTTTTCTTCAGCTTTAAGTAAATACATTACGGCGGTGATATAAATGCACAAGAGATGTTTCAAATGTGCGACAAAAGCAATCGTTTTCTACAATTAGTCCAGTCGGGATCTGTTCAACAAGGGCTTAGGTTGGCTTTTTCTGATGCTTCTAAAAATGTATATATCCAACGTATAGTATTGTAATTCGACTTACAATAAATATTGCCGAAGCAATAAAAATGAAATGTACTTATCCTTATCTACTTATCTGTCCTATCTACTTATGATCCAGAGGTCCCGAGTTCGAATCCCACATGATTCATATTTGTTTCTCTTTCTTAAGAGTCAGAGTATAAGTATAGCAGATATGAAGGGTCTAATGGAATACCGGCAGGGTGTCCAGACCAGACTAGAAGCCAGGCGTCCCAAGTTTGAATCTCATCGGAAATCACACAAAGACTTTACATAACAAAAGAAGGCAGTTTTATATAAAATAAAAATATTAAATAAGAAATAAATTGTTAGAGGCCCTTAAATTGACTTGCTGCGAATCTGTTCTTTTTTTCAGAATGAAAACGAAAGGCATTAAACTCCCATAGTAAAGCTGAACACCCGAAAAAGACCTTCACCATACATATACACATTATTCCATCAGACCAAGCACCCTTCGATGAGGCCACCACTCACTCGAGCAGATCATCATCAAATTTTCCACTCGATCAAAAATTCATTTGGTGATGCAATCGAAATCGCTTGCTTATGGTGAGGTGAACGTGACGCCGCCATACCATCTCGAGAGACACATAGGCGCGAACCTTAATTGCAGGCTTCCAAAACACACCCAGGCGAGAGGAAGAAGAGATTCTTTGTAGAAAAAAGAAAAATAAAAGCTTCGTCCAGGCACATCCATCATGCTATACGATGTAAAAAATATTTTGACGATTTATCTCCCGGGGCATGTTTGACCTTAATCATAAGTCCCCGATTTTATGAGGCCGGGCGGAGGAGCGGTGCAAACAAACACCTGAGGGATACTCATATTCCGTGTCCCGTCGTCATTAATGACCAAGTTATTATAATTGGGCCGAAGGTTTGAAAAACGCAGGTAATTTGATACCTCCGTTCAGTACACGGACCTCAGCTCTGGGGACTGTAATTTAATCAGTGCCTTTGCAGACGGTGAGTTTTTTTTTCTCCACGTCGTCGCTATACGCCGAAGCGCCAAACTTCGTAGACCGCGTGGGACCAGGGGATTTTGTGAAATAAAGTCGAAATATATCCGGAAGGGAACATGCGACTATTAACATTCCAATCTAGTCGCAGAGGTCTTCATCGAGTGTCTGAAGCAGCAAAAGTTGATGGGCGGTAATGAGCCGCCGGCAGCGTGTCTGCAAATAGCAGGCATATCAGTGCCATTCAGAATTATAATTGATCTGAACCGAACATAATAGCCCCCAGGTAGATTTCTTTTAATTGGTTCGATTGTAGAGCGAGCAACAACAACAGCGGTCTTTTATATTGCCTCAAGTTACGCCTTATAGGGATTCCTATTGCTGTCGTAATAGTTGTTTTATAATTCCATTATCCCCGTGCTGGTAATGTAATATTCATAAGGCTTGGTTGCGACTACCTTACCTGCTAATTGTAAGTAAATAAACTAAGAAAAAAACATCAAGCGCCGTATCGTGGAGTACGATACGATCTCATTTACGATACGATCTGCATTTACCATCCGCACTCTCTACACAGAAAAATATAACAAAAACCGGCCGGCCAGTTCAAATCGCCAAAACGGGAGATCACACAGACCGGGAATTGGTGTTTCAAATCTCCATCGTTGCCCGAGCTGTGTGAGCGGTTGCTCCGTCCTGCTGGAACCAACTATTTTCGCGAGCACATTCAGGAATTTGCGGCAAAAAAAAAGCTGGTGGACCCAGATTGCACGACACCCTCAGTCAAACGCTTAATTGTTCCCGGACATGGTGCAGGACGACGAGAAAACCGAAGACGAAATTCATGCTGCGTTAAAATAACAGACCGGAAATAGGTCAAATAATAATTCCGCGTTATTCAGGTGCGTATCGCTGTGTTGCTGGTTGTCAACTAATTCTCTATCTGTTTACAATCTAAATGTCAAAGCACAATGAAATTTAACATCATTTGCAAAAATTATGGGATACATCACATACGTGATGAAAAATTTAGAATATTATTTTCGTAAATCTGCCGTATTCTCCCCCCCTAGTGCGCACGACCCTGGGTAATACGATAACGTTACGTTATTACGAGTATTGATCTATTTTACGTGACTTACGTTTTCGTGTCCCTTTTCACAAGCTTTTTTTTATATTATCCATTCTTCTGTATTAGTTTCGCCTTAGATTTTACCGTATTCCATAGAATTTCGTCGTAGATTTTCTATAAATAAATACTCAAACGTTCTCGATGAATAACTAAACTAAACGGTATACATTTCGTCGTGGGGGCCTTGGTAACATCAAAATTTGACCTGATCTGGTCAATCACTTCGCAGAATGTGATCTGCGAGGACGAGACACTCATGACCTAGTTCTAAGTGAATTTCTTTAGTAAGTTCTTCTTAAAACTAGAATTAACTTGATGCTGATGACTTGATAGTTTCGAATGAACAACAGAAAAAAAAGAGATAATAATTCGCCTCAATACGTTACTGATTCACGACAGTGCTAAGTTCTACATTAATTGCAGAGCCACTATAAAGCTCATAAATTTAATTTGTCGCCATATGGCTACCATTTGTTGTTTTGTTAGTATTCAAAGAAATTTTCAATAGTGGACTATTTTAAGAAAAGCATGCAAGCGAACAAGTTCGGAATTCCCAATTAGGTATTTTAATTTGGAACTACTAATACGCATTGCGGTGACTTTCAACATGAGGCATGAGGCATTTGTTTTTAACTATATACCTTTATTATGCAAAAACAATACATACATATAGGGTGTTTCACCTAACGTCTGCCAAAATGAATGAAGTGATAGATCTCACTTAGGTGAACAAACTACGGTAGAGCAGGGAGGTGGTGGGGGGTGGGCAATCTACAGGGAGAGTTACAGGGTCATAAATTCGGTATGCACATTATTATTTAATTTTTGTGTTTTTGGGACGAATTTAGTAGATAATGTAGAATGATTTCCAAGCACAGGTACAAAGTATTCTACTAAATCCGCCCAACGATTTTATTTTAGTCTGATCAAAGCCTCAGATTGGTGACCCATAAATATTAATTAATATGATAATTTCCACGTACCTGACCAAAATAAAAATATCGAAGAAGTAAACATTTTCCCTTAAAGACCAATCCACAACGGTCCAGTAAGAGCCCGAAGACACACAATAAAACCCAATAAATGTTCACATCATGTCATTGCACCTATATCTCTGCGGCTGCAGGCTGCATGGCGCAAAAGTCCAAGACACTCTTTAACATCTTTACAGCTCGCATAATCGTCTCTGCAATTTCCAATCGGCCAGTCGAATGTTGTCCGAATGGCCGATGTCCTTTGCACGTTTCCTACTAGATGAGTTTCCAGCGCCCAGCGCAGATGCTATCTGTTCGTGTACTATGACATCGACGTAATGAGGCGAATGCACGCAATCCGCGAAGCGAAAAGATGACTGAATTCACCGAGAAAAAATTCTGGGAAAATGCCTATGATTATACAGAGATGGAGCGAGCGTTCGTATCATGGTTATCAGTAGTGTTTAAGGTGGACGGAGATCTTGTTTTAACCACAGATTTTCTGATCAGCAATTAAGCGCGTGAAGGAATGGATACATGTTCGCGACGAACGGAGAAGTACCGTGACCCTCAAGCGCTCCAAGCTGGCTAGCGCTGGCTAGTGCCGGAGTAAGTGGTGGTCGTCGGTTAAGAGTTTCGCCTATGAAGCAATAAGCAGCAGATTTAATGAAATTAAATAAGCACATACCGAAGGTAAATTACTGGTGTTGTATTTAGTAAAAACGAGCACCACGAGCAAATCGACACTCAGTGCTCAGGGGCTCTTCTGGCGCAAGGTGTTGGATACCTCGTAATGAAGTCAGGTTTTATCCATCCGAAGTCAAACCAAGAGATCGGCAGCGCGCAACTTTGCGGTGCTGCTGACTGGTTGGCGGGCTGATCACTGGTAGATTGCCTCGCTGTATATTTTCTGCGCTTTGCTGCTCTTAGGCACTCGGCTCCAGCTGGATGCTGGACAGAGCGCCGGTGTATGGGGCATTAATGTTGTGATTTTGTTATTGCGGTTGACTTGCTTTTTTTTTTCCTTATTTTTTTATCTGGCTAGCGTGATCACTTTGCTCTTATTGTTGTTGTTTTCGGTTTTCAGTTTAGAGCCGCTGTAAAGCAGTTTCCAACTCTCCTCGCCAAGATGAGATAGACCTGGACTAGTATGGACCTGATAGTAGACTCAACAGCATCTAGATTTGCTAAATAATTCACCTAAAGCGACTGGCTCGCCCTCTGTCGGCCGCCACCAATGCTAATCCGTCCCAAAAAGTATTCAGGACAACTATACAGATCACTCTGCGATAACTGTAAGTGTACTTCAGAGATGGTCCCTTTTGAGGTGATTAAGTGATCGAGAGATGTAACCAGTCCACTGCATCAAGAAAACTTTCGGACGATCGAGTCTGCGTGTGTTTGTGAATACGCAAGTAATTAGCTGTGAAGAGATCATCGACGACATCGGTGTTGATCGTGTGTATGAATCCATTAAGAGATATAACGATCGCTGTATATCGCTCTATGACATGCAAGTGGTTGGTTGGAATCTCGCACGGGCTGCGACAACCGAGGAATTCGCGCTGTGACAGTGGTAAAACGTACGCGAGCTTTATTCGACCGTGATCATCGCTTTAAGGGATATTAAAAAAAACGACTACCGTTCAGCTGACTGTGGAATTAAAGTGGCATCCTTCCCTGAGAGGAAAAGGAGCGCATCTTAGGGAAAACTTCTCCGCTGTGTGCCATCAGGCAGTGGTTTTGATTTGAGTTAGTTAACGCAAAGTGCAATGGATGGAACCCAATGGATTCCAGTTTTAAAGTGTGAAAAAACATGTTTTAATGCCTTGTGATTAACAATTTCGCGGCTATAATTTCTTAATGTGTTTCTTTTCCTCCATGCGTACACTTGAGGCGCAGCGCTATTTTACTTCATGAGGATGCCCCCATTTACTGTCGAATTTTATTTGTCCGATGCGCCTACAATTCTTAAGTACGTACGTGAAAACGAGTTATGTTCTACTTTTACGCTTTCAAAGCAAGGTCGACGATTTAATTTTGAGATTTTTATCTGGAAATACAATCGTGTGTATTGCATGAGCTTAGAAGCTATACTGCAAAAGATCATCATCGAATAGAGCTACTTCTGTTGCCTTATATTCTAAGAAAGGACAACGCTCAGTAGGAAGTCACTGATGCAAAAAGAGGTATGTGTTTATTAACTTTAAGAAAGTTCCACGTGGTTACAAGCTCAAAGAAAGCGCGACAAAACATTTGGGAAAAGAAAAACTTCTGGTTTCACAAATGTCGTTGCATCTTAATTCAAGTTTGTGAAGAAAGTGAGGAGTGTTACTTTTGGCTTGTATTGATAGACAATCCTCTTAAGAGCCAAATGCATCCACTTATTTCATTTTGTCAATTTTTCTATTATAAGTTCAGCAAGACCAAAGCTGATTTAACTACACCATTTAATGGAATTTGCATTACACTCATTATATAGTTTTTCTTCTAACTACCCTGCACTCTCGAAATACCATTTAAGTTTTTGCTGAAAATTAGATTTTGTACTATCTATTGAAAGCATTTCCCATGAAAATTTGATTATACTCTGTACTTTGGACACTTCCTATTTCTATCTAGGTACATACTTCAAAAACTGGAATTTGAAAACAATACAGTATGTACATAGACACAGACAAAACCATTTCTACTTTTGGAGATTGTTTTACCATTAAGTTTAAGTAAGGAATAGTTCAAGATTTGCATTTACTGTACCGCCATTCACACAAATTACTCTTCAGCATATGACATTCACGACATGCGTCTCTTCACCCGCAACGATCTTTGAAATTTTACTCTATTAGCAGAAAAAATTAAAAAAACGGGTTTTTAATTTCCTTGCAGTATATGTACGCATGTGTGAACAGGTCACTAACCCAATACGACAGCAAAAACACATAAAATTCCAAGAAGTGTTGACACCTGGAAAGTAAAAGATACATGAACTATGATGAACACTGGTGGTAGCTATCTACACCGTATAGAAACGGAATAGTTAAAACAAGTTAAAATAAACTTTCTTTCGGTTTCAAAAGACTTCTTTTATCTGTCCGCATTATGGGGAATATAATCTTAGAAAGAGGATAATGGTGGAACCGATAGAATCGACAATGTTTTAATTGACTTTTTTTAACTGATGATTATTAGTTAACAAAGCAGTATGAAGTCGATCCTTTCAACCTTGTCAAAACCACTAAAACCAGTTCAAAATCAAGCTGCTCCATTGACACGCTTTCCTCTCACTGCGCTGATGAAATATGTCAAAATAACGAAAACTGAAGACTCTGGCCTTTTGACAACTTGTCTGTTTCCTGGTGAACCTCATGGCTTTTTATTAAAGTTATATTTAAGCTTTTATCATGGGTCGTATGCACGCTCCAGGAAAGGGTATAACCCAATCTCCCCTGCCGTATAGGAAGTCCATTCTATTTTGGTTGAACGCCGAGGATGTGAGAGAACAAATTAAAATAGTGGCATGACCCCATCTAAAATCGGTGTCATTCTGCGGTACTTTGCCTTTACTTTATCAAAATTCTGCGCACCAGAAGTCTGTTGGACTCAAGCCTGATGTGCCAGAGGATTTGTAATATCTGATCAAGAAATCTATGCTATCCCCAAGTACTTGGAAAGGAACCGTAAACATAAGGACAGCAAATTCTAATTGATTCTCATTGGGTCCAGGATCTAGTTAGATACTAAAATACAAAACCAAGAGTGTGCTCCCACCAAACTGGAAGTACGAATCCAGCACAACCTCTGCTCTTGTGGCGTAAATAATTCACTCGATGTGTAATTTACAATAAATAAAATGTATGAACATTCAAACAACCAGCCCTGGTAACACAATGACAACAGCCAGTTTCCTCTAGTTAGGGTTGCCAACTGTCGTGATTTAATCGGGAAGTCTCCATTGAGGAATGGAAAGGCAAATTAAAAAATAGGTGCTTTAATTAATTTAAATTTTGGAGAAAAAGTGGGAAAAACGACAAATTCAAGAAAAATTTTTTAGATTTCTTGAATTTCACCAGTGACTGTACCTGCAGTGGTAGCGGTGTATCAAAATTGGTGGCATTTTTGAAAAGCACATTAAAATGGTAGTTGTTTGGTGTGAGTTTGATGTCGCTGCGTTGAGTAGATCAAAAGATAAAAATAAAATAATAATGTGCATCACGAATTTATGAATCACCCTGTAACTTGAAAACTGTTAGGATCCCCCTCTATCAAACTATTTTTTGTTTGAATAGGTGAGATCTATCACACCTATTATGCATGCGTTAACTTATACACCCTGTAAATATATGCAGTTTTACATTTTTATCAACTATATTTTACTACGATGTATGGTAAATAGGCACAAGTAGGCAGACTTTATTTTTCGATCCAGGTTTTTAAAAAGTGAGCTGTGCTTTGATGATGGGACTTTTTTTAATAAAATCTTTGAGTATCTAGTTACATTTCGACAATTACGAGTACTACTATCACAATTTTCCATATCAATGAGTCAGTGACGGTTTACAAGTTCCATTTATTCAATAACGTCTGTTGTACCTGTCGCCACAGCTAATTATGTTGTCTAGTGTTATGCTAGAAAAGATTTTTGGCACCAGTTAAGGACACCGCCCGATAGTATACGGATGACCGTAAAAGTTATTTGGCTGTAAATCTTTTAAAATAGTAAAATGAAAATCCCTAGCCGTCGCCAAATGCACATTTTCCCAGTCGGTTGACCTTTCGTCTTGTTCAAGGTGTTGTTTTAGGGCTACTTATAATTACAGCAGAATTTTTAGCCGTAATTTTGTCACCTTCTTTATGTACCAGAAAATTTTCCATTGTTTTTTAACATTTGACTTGCGAAACACTTGAAGAGCTGGAGAGAAAGAGAGTAATTCCGCAGACTACCTTACAATTAGTGTGATGCCTATGCCTAGGGTGTAAAAGAGATTATTTTAGTAAGCCTAATAAAAATTTCAAATTTCCGTCTTACTTACCATATTATTGTAAATGATTTTTCTCTTTTTTTTCAGGGTATCAACTTAAACGAAGATTTCATGCAACTTAAGTGAATCTACCAGTCGAAATGAAATTTGGATCACCCTTCAGTTCAAGGAAAAGTTCCGAAACGAAAATTCGAATTCGACAAATAAATGCGGTCAAGTCGACTTGTACCACTTACGTGAACCATGTGATAGTGATCAATAATTTCAGTGATCAGAAAAGTCGATACACTTAATGGTAAAGAATATCAAAGTGAGTGTCAATCTGGGTAACCAGAATTAATCAACTAAACGTGTTCTATTTTCGTGCGAATATGTTTAATATGCTGAAGCGACGTATCGAGTAATTTGTCTTGCGACGTGTCAATGTGTGGCTAGGTGACACAGCAAAATAAGGCTTATCGCGCTGATTAATGTCGTTATTAATAATCACAGCTTACACTGTAATAATTGCCATTTTGAGCCGTTCGTTCCGATTTGCTCAATAATTGCATAAGATCGAAGCTAAAAATAAATTTTCAGTTTAAGGAGAATACTTAGGTTGGTGTGTGAAGTGATGGTTTTTTTTTCGGATTTAGAAACGAAACCAGTTTCATACTCGAATTAGAATTCACATTAAATGCTGCATATGCAAATCACTGGTCGGGGCTTGCTAGACCACTACTCGGTCACATCCTTTGTGCTAATAAATTTTACTGGTTGGACAAGATTGCACTTGTCAGAGGAATTTATATCCAATTTTTTTTTAATGAAAATTGAAAACACGTGCTGTTTTGAGATATAAGTTCTGAAGAATGACATGTGAGTACTTCGGTGAAGGTGTGCTTGCGCCCTAAGAACATTGGAGGAGGTACGAGGATCATTTCACATCATTTTCGCTATCATCATCATCATTGGAAAACCTACAGCCACGCTGTGCAGAATATTCGGTCTGGTTTCTAGAAACGTAAGTACTATATTATTTTATTTTAAATCAAATCCATATTTCCCTAATTCCAATGTTAATACAGGATATAAACGGTTTATTTTTGGTCCATAAATTTAGACCCCAGTTTTAACTTAAAATTGTTCAAATGAACGAATTTCATTGAATGTTTTTTTAGTTATTGATCCGGAATATTTCTTCTGCATATTTTAAATAAGTACAATACTTTGAGTTTAAAAGGAGCACAGAGTCAAAGGATGTGGAATTATTACCCCATTTTCCGTAGTCGTGTCGATGAATGTTTAGTGACTTTTGGGGTATCTTGTTTAAGTCCCTGATAGTCCAAGACGTGACTGGACTCACATTTTTCGGTAGTAATTAAAGGGAGGGGGTGATTGGGTTGCATATTTAATCAAGTTTATGATTTAAGTCAACTACATTTACGAAATGGCTTTCTTTTAATTTGCGGGGTCATCGACTTTTTAAATTTTTTGCCCCAATTCAATGACCTTGAAAAAAGAAGAATAAAAAAAGATTTTTTGGCTGTGTGAAATATTTCAATTATAGAAGTTATTTAACTTAAACATGGTTTATTTATTTATATATTTTTTTAATAAACTTTTGCATTTTCGAAATATATTTAATAGCAGAACTTTTGAAAAGGTGAACTTTTTAGGTCTAAGTCCTAGAAATATAATGCATGAAGTTTGTTAAGAACCCATTCAGTATTCTCGTGACAGGACTTCAAGCCTTTCCAATTGTCTAATTGCAGTGGACTACAAATAGGATCAGCTTTAAATTATAGGGCATACAAGTATTGAATGCGTGAAATAGAAAATCTTTCAAACCAACTAAAACTAAGGATCATCCTACGTGGTTTGCACAAATAGATAAATTGCCAACTAGGAAAGTAAAATAGTTAAAATTCTTCTCTTAATCAGGACACTTAGTTAAATTCGCCTTGGCAGAGCTCATCAAATTAATCGTGTACGAAATCTCCGTTCTAGAGTGCAATCGCAGTTAGCCCCCAAGAAAATTTATTGGATTCCCTCAATTTGATATTCCAATTGTGACCCGTATTTCACCACAACCGAGCCCATTTATCTCACATCGTTTAGATCGTGCGCAGTTGTTAACGGTTGCACGCGGTGAGGCTAGAAAAGCAATTGATTGCTATTTTGTGTAAATTCCCATTCTGTTTTAAACGAGGTCTCCATCCATATGCATATGCAGATTTCTCATGTCAATCCTATTTCCACGACAATCAAATGTAATAAGTGTGAATAAAATTAATAATAATAAAATGCCCCGTGGTGAGTAAATAGAATTCGAACTAGAGTGGGACGGGGCTCTGGCAGCGACTAGACCCCGAGCGAGACAGACAAACTAAGAATTATTAGCCATGTTCTTCAAGTTGACATTTTTCTATCAACGTCACCAGAAGAATGCTACCAAACTGGTTCCGATATCGCCGTAGATTGCAGCACAGAGTTGGTATTAGTTATGGTCACGAATAATATGGTAATGTGCACACCACGTTTTAGCGATGGGATTCTAACATCTGCGAATCGATCGAAGATTTGACGGGGCTTGAACTTGCCACCGTCTCCCGCGGCGTGCGGCATGCCTTTTCTGGGAACACGTTACACTCGCTAATCTCTTAATCCTTCCAAATTAGTTTGTTGAAATACAGACAGACGTATCGAGCAAAAAATTGATTTTCCAACATCTCAACTAATAAACAAATCAAGCTGGGAACGGCGGCTCTGAAGATTTTGCTGGCGCCCCCATTAATTAAGTGTAACAGCTGGCGGTGCCGCCCTCATTATGATTAAATCAAATGACTAATGTCACTAGATCCGAGTTAATTTGTTTGAGGGAATTAAGGGGAGACAAAAAGTAAAATTAATGTCGAATCGCATTAGACTAATCAAGCCGCAGACTGGTTCTATAAAATTCAGGTTAATATGTTTATCACTTGTTTATGGTTTTGGCGAAACTTTGACCACTTGTCCTCTCTGGACTAGAAGTAATGACACCAGGTTGACACCCGGTGTGGTTCTTAATGTGAAACAAAAAAAAATTCTCGTTTTATACGATCGTAATTTTGGAGCTTGAATAGAACTTCGTTAGTTTTACGTGCGAATTTAATGGTCATTATGCAATGAAAACCATAAAAGTCACAGTACAGCTGGGTGGGTACGGCGCGAAATTTGAATTTAAGGATAATAAATCAGACTTAATGACATGAGAAAAAATAAATAAAATACAAAGATCAATGGCGCTCGTATATGTCTTTAAAGCCTTCAACGCACCGAAGTTCAAATGTTTGCTGAGATAGAAGGTTGGTGATAATTCAATTAGGCAGTTCTCTTTTATCACCATTAGCACTGACACTATTTAAAAACCATTAAATTTGAGTATTGACCTGTATAGTCTTGCAGAGTCATATACAAGGTACGACAATTAAATAATGACAACTTTTTTCATGCGCCTTCTAGCAACACTAGTTGCGTTACATTGGACAGTGTACAGTAACCATTAGTAATTTCGGAATGGAACGCAGTCAAGAGTAATGCAAAGCCACGAATTTTTAAATTTATATTTTATTAGCTGCGTTTTTCTCTGTTATGAAAATTTGTAATTTTAAATAAAAACAATCTAGCGGAAAAATTTTGTGAAACTACTCACCAGCAATGGCTTGAGTAGTTGCGAGTAGAAATTGTGCAAGTTATCTAGAGTACTTTATGCAGCTTAGTGGGACGCAGCTACTGACGCCTTTTGAGTTGTGAAGTTTCAAAATTCCATAGATTTTACATTTATGGTACATGTACAAAATTTCAGTGCGAACATATGAGTTTTACGTTCTGCATCTTTTTTTAGGTTATAGCTCTACTGTGACCTCTTGTGTCGTTAAAATGTGCGAAGAAAATATCGAACAAAGAATTAGCATAACATTTTTGGTGAAATCCGGAAAAAATCGTCAGTATTTTAATTAAAAAAATGCAATCTCATTATTTAATGGCCATACCTCGTACGTACGTACCATCATATTGCAAACGCAGGACAACAAGAATGCAATTGATTTGTAAAAATAATTGAAAACCCAAACATTTCAAATTTAAGGTAAAAAATCGTATACAAAATACCTAAAGGCAAATGCCCTTAAGGTCGATTCCTACAAATATCTGGCAACACCGGAACAAAAATTCCGAAGAGATGCCTTTATCATTAAAATTTCATATCATTCGCGGCCTAAGCTAAAACCTGTAACTACTACTGGTTTTTATTCCCGTTCCACACTGGCCACTTCTTGTTGTTGTTGCTGCTGACGCTGTGTATTTTTTTATTGTCCACACGTGATCTTTCGCTTCATTCATATGATCATGTCAAGAGCGTTCGATCAATCGATCTTATCCCTGTCATTGCATTCTTAATACCTTTCAATGTGCTGCACGATCAATGTCTGTAACAGTATAGTGTCATGTGGCACATGGTTCATCTTTAGCAAAAGCGCCAGAAGGCAGTAAAAAGGCACGAAGCCAATAGGCATCTGGTGTGTCAAGTTGGACTGGTATAATGCATTAAGGGCGACGGCCACAACTTAGACTGTCGATCGTATCACCGGTGGCTAATAAATAGACATTCGTCTATTGGCTCTATACACATTCCTCGGTAATAATTTACAAGAAATGCTTATTCCGCGCTTCTGCGCTTTTTTGCCCTACATCTTGGTATGCCGGTTGAATATGAAATTATGACGATCGTGCACATTGCTATTCAGGGCTGGCTTCCAGCATTATCAATTCAATCGGCGTCGGACATCTGATTCTAGTAGTACTACTGATCTGCTGGGACTGCTGCTTTTGCTACCTTGTTGATCGGGGGTTTTGTAATATAAACAAATTTTATTCGTACACTTTTCGGTTTTTAAGTGAGTTTCCAACCGCTGCTGGGTGGTTCTTATATGTACTAATTGGCCAAGCGCTGGAGGAATTTTTAAACTCTTCCTGTTCGCAATTGCACTCTTTGGTTTCATCACTTTTCTGTACAATTATAGGATTTACCAATTTTTGAAAGTTACTGGAATCGAAAGTTTTTTAATTAGATTTTTGAATTGTTTTCATTTATTCACAAAATCATATCTGTGCCTTAGCGTACACTAATAAGTTCAAATAATCGACGTGTCATAATGTGCGGTATTTTTGTACCGTCTTTGCAAAATTCACACCATTTAGTTAATTTTAGCAATTTCTATGCATTGATCGATTGTGAAATGCGCCAACCTCAATGCTTGCTTCAATTGCTTTAATTATGAAATGTTTGACACAACGAAAATTGGGTGTAAGCCTGGTTAAAAATCACTTTATTAGAAATTCAAATTAAAAATTCTGGCTACGCCCATGGAAACGCATTTCACCAATTCGCTTGTTTAAACAATTTTTCACCAGTCGCAATATGACCATTGTGTTACAACCTTACAAGCGTTGAAATTTGTTCCACATTGGGGGGTTAAATTCCCAAAACCCTCTCTTTGCTTACGGAAAAAAATTAATTTCAACGACTGGAAAATTTCTTTGGGGTCAGAGTAGCATTTCGCGAGTAAAGAGTCCTTTTATTATACATATTGATGAAATTTACTCTCACTGGCGAATTCACTGATTTTATTGTTTATGTAAAGACGCGCATGTTTTCTTAGGCTAAACAAAATTTCAGCAACTGGGGAATGTTTGTGGCGGCACAATGCCATTTCCCAAGATTCATGAAATCAAATAAAAATCAAAGAAGAACTTTTTTTATTTGCTCGTAATTTATACAGCAGAGCGCTAAGAACACTGAAACTGCATATTACCGGTAAAACAATCAGAACCAACTTGAACTTGCAACTTGCAACTTGCGGTTAGAGGCAAGTAAGTGACGCATGCCTTGTATGCCTCCACCAATGTTGGCAACGTTTTCCCATACCTGCTGACCTGGAAGTATTTAAAGAGAAATCTCCTCCGTGTCATTTTGCATTTAAGATATTTCACACCGAAAATTCGTGCTGTTTCCAAAAAGTAAATGAGGATGATATTCGCAGTCAGACAGGTAAGTAGCTCCACCAAAAAATGCCCTCACTTTACCTTAGCCCTGTGGGATCTCTCAGAGGCACTCGAGGCCGAGGTATGTTTCTTAGAATCCGGCCGAGAAACTCCCGCAGCAGTGGCGGCCACTCGAGAGCTAAAGCACCATGTAAGCAGCGATTTTACAACTTATGGAGTGTCTGCAGCAAATATACTCTGACCCAGTCTTGGGTAAATATTGACGAAAAGATGATTTCTTATCCAGTGGCCATTTTCTTCCTATCACTCACCGTCCGGCCGTCTGTTTGCTGATGGTGGTTAGCTGCTCGCTGTGAAGTGCTTTTGCATTGCTGAGATGAGCATCTTGAGAAAAGGCTTTCCTGCGCTCCGACAACAAAGTAAAAGGGATTACCCGAAGAAATTATTTTCACAAGTAGTCAAGAAAAATAAGCACTTCACCGCCAGGCCCAGGCCTGCAGAGAGAGAGACCCGGAATTTCTTTTTTCATTTATTGATTCTCGCCGTCTGCTCTGTGTCTTTCGTTGCAAACAAATAGTCAGCGCTGACCTCGAAAAGGATGCCTTCTCCAACTAATCACCTCCCACTCGAACACCTGTTCAGCATTAGCTGCAGCCCACGATAGTTTTGGGGGAAATTTCAAGTGAAAATTGCGCCTAACCCGAGAATTCGCCGCATGCAAATTTTCCATCAGTTCTGGGTTTTGTAAACACACACTCCGGCCAAGCGGATCACGGAAATCTTGCATTGCAATCTCGACGGCGTTAACGCCTTCAATCATTTTAATTGCGGTTATCACGAAGGTGGCGGCTGACCGAGTTCAACGTATAAATTAGCCCTCTTACATCTGGCCGGGACGGATGGAGCCGGGATGCTGAAGCATCATGCCGCCCCGGCAAAATATCTAGCGGAGCAGAGCGCAATGCAACTGAACAGTGAACAGCTTTTGTTTACGTTCAGCCACACGCCTGTGCCAGGTCATGGGGGAGCCGCTAACTTACACGCGGAAGAAAAATTAATCTAGTGCCAGTCTATAGATGTACTAAATGCGAAAAGCCACGCGCGTCAGGTAAAATTAATCTCAAGGCGGCCTGCCGCTGCCGCCCGATAATTGAGATTTTGTACGCCTCCTTCGCACCACCTGGTCGTTAAAAGTACGCGAGATCTCTCGACGGGCGCAATTTTCTTGCTTGCGCCTACTTTTGTTTCTATACTTAAAGTAAGTAACCAGGAGCTTTTCCGTGGAAATGGTTATGGCGCTGCGCTGTTGCGGCCGAACAAGTTTTATTCTTAGAAATTCATATTTGCAAGTTTCGCACTTATTGGCGAGGCGAGGCTTTATGCGCTGGAAATGGGAGGCCGATTGGCTTGCATACGAGTATATATGCGTTATAATTCTGAGTTTCTAGAAATGCGAAATTCAAGAAGTTTCTGAAGTAAGTGATAAATCCGTTGCAGTCGCTAAGTAGGCAGCGGTCTCCTTCGATGAAATGCTAATTTGCCTGGACTATAAGTAGGTATTCAAAAAGAAATTGCATTATTTTTAATAATACATATGTACGTACCTAATTAATTCAGGTCAGGCTAAGGGTCAGATTTGGAGCAAAACATTCGCAAAACAACTATTTAAAAAAAAACATAATACAAAGTTTTCACTGGCTTGCATTAGAAAATAAGATCGTCTTCGTTTCAAGGCGGTTAAGAATTAATAACGCCAGTAGTTTTACGAATGGCAATTTGTTTTCGATTTTTGTGAGATTTTCAATTTTATAAACAAATCGCTTTCGTTAGCCAAAAAATGGAATATATCTTTACTATTCTGGAAGTATCTGCACGTACGATTTTAGACGAACTGCATTTGTCTTACCATATACGAAACAGAAATTATTAGTAAATCCGAGAGCGGGAAATGTTTGTTTTCTGCTGCGAAACATATTCCCGTCTTGATTCACGTTTTATCCAATTCTTGTTGCTCAATCACATCACGAGCAGAACGCTCTTTTGCTACATCCCATAATTGACATATATGTCACGAACCGCGTCTACTGACTTGCCTCTTTCCCAGTAAAAGCTTAAGCGAGATAAGTTGGCGTGTAACATGGCTAAATCAGTTCAGCGCGCCCATAGTATAGTCCCGCGGATTCATCGATATCACGATCGAAAGTTAAAATTAAAATTATTTTGGTGGGCCGAAGATAAACAGGCGGGAGTGAGCGCAACCGCAGGGAAAAGGGAAATTCAAGATCCGCTGCCGCGGCCGGCGTCCTGAAGATGAAAATCTCGACGTTGTAATGAAATCAGCGAAAAACACAGTCGGAATCTCAGTTTCTTGGCATTTTTTCCGCTGTCTATTTTAATTGGCAGTCGTGGAAACCCGAGAACAGAAAGCAACAGCAGCAGCACCAAGGTGAGATGATTTAACGATCTCGGCGGGCAGCACTTTGTCCGTGTATCCACTTGGAATCAGCTGATTGGCTTCGTTCGAAGCCGAGAACAAGCTGAGCCCGGGTACCTACTACGTGTTTTGTACAGCTCGTCGGGACTATTAAATGTCACCACCGTTGCCGGTTGAACACCTCTCTCGGACGAACGGAATCATCGCGAGTCTCTCGCGAGAGGTGAGGCTGAGGTGGGCAAAAAAAAAACGGAAAAAAAAATATGTTTTACGATTTCATTTAACGCACCAAGTAAAAATTTTAATAAAGCGAAATGAGGCAGGCAGCCACACAGCGGGACGCAGGAATTTAAATTTTGCGCAGGTTTCGGTACAGGTGTTTGTCCACCTCATAAAGGAAAATTACAAGTGATCTCGAGGTCCGCGAGGTGCGGAGCCAGACGAAGATCGAGATGACTGTAGGGGGTATAGGATGGTTGCTGCTGCGGTAAGTGTGGCAATCTCGGTTAGCCAGAATACACAAAAGTTAAAACGCAACTGGCTTAATTTGATCACAGACCTAATTTGAGTCGTAACACGATATTGACTAGTTCTTCGCTACGAAGACCAGTGGCAACTGCCAACTGGATAGAGGTGTCGTTTTCCACGTTCTTAATTACCGACGTCAGGTATGAGGTCTCTGTGTAGGATGGAGCACCTAACTACGGAAACAGAACGAAACAGGAAGTCAAGCTAAAAATAGATAAAACAAATCGACAGTGGCGCTTTTATTTATAACCACCTTGCACATTGTTCTTGTTCTACACCTGAGTCACGTGGCTATACAAGATTTGTCCGAGCCGATTGATCCATTAGCGCCTTGTAGACTGTTGGATTTAACTTTTTTTTTATGGGGGAAAGGGGATGCAAGCCTACGCTTTAAGGGTAGACATGTGTCTCCTATATCCAACCCCTAGTACTTTTTTTATATTGAAACTTTTCGATTTCTTTGTGCCTTTGGGTAAAGGAACGTAAATGGAACGACACAAGTTAAAACGAACACATTTAGATATTTTGTTGTGTCTAATCATTGACAAGATGAGGAAGACCATCGCGGATGTTGTGGCAGGGTGACATAACTTTTCAATTAACCAACTTTACTTACAACTTGTACTTCAATTTATTTCAGATTAATCAAGTTGCTTGGCCTTGTCCGGGGTTGTAAAACAAAACTGTTGCACAACAAATAAATCTGTTTCATGCGCGGACCCTTTTTTTCATTTCTCCTGCGGGAACCTAGAATATTTCCGTGGTAAAGAGTACTAAATACCGATATTAAATACTCTACCTTCCAGTGAAAGTTAAATCGAAATTGGTTCAGCCGTTCCCGAGATTAGCCCAGACGAACAGACATCGTGTAAAATAAATATACGTAGAAGCCTATCAAAAGGTAGTTACATATTTTGAAACTGACCCTAGGTAACTTTTATCCGCCATCTTTAAATTCGATATTTTGATAGCAGATTTAAAATCAGCGACCACAAAAACTCTTACATGTTCAAATGGAAATCTGTTGACGTTGAGAATTTTCAGTTACCATATTGGTTTCAGCATACTTAATTTCTAAATGTCGATAGTAGATGCCATTTGGATTTTGGGTCCGCCATCTTGAAACCTTATACTTTATCAAAATAACAAATAGCAAATTGCACTCCATAAAATTTATATTCTTAAATTTTGGATTGAAAATATTTAGTTAAAGTAGTTAAAATAATGAAAACGGCCGTCTTACACACATGAACAAATTTGAACGGCATTGAAAAGAATTTTTACAACGTCAATTTATTGGGCCACTGTAAGGTTCAAATTCCAAAAGAAAACTTCAATTAAAAAAAAACGTGACCTTCTACGTCACTGAAAGCCAGAAGACCCCGGCCGGTATCTTGTAAATTATGCAAATGTGTTCATTGGTGCGACGCGACGTACGCCGGGCTACTTTCGAAACGGTGCTGGTGCTGACTTTGGGAAATTCCCCAATAGTAAAGCCGGCTGGCATCCGAGCAATTCCACAGATGCATTTCGATGTGTATAGCTAATATACCTTGGCATGCGCCAGCAAAACGTAAATACGACGCATTTCAAGTTAACCTGATCATTTGGAGGCAGGCTAAGTTTTTGGTGTCACCGCGCATTATATCTGGTAAGGTGCGACTGGAAAGTTTTTACTACATCTCTCTACTTGTATAAGCCACCGCAGTCTGTCATGGGCTTTTACTGTCAGCGGTCCTCCTGTTTCACTATATCGCCACAAGAGAAGACTTAACCCACTGCATAGTGCCGCTACGAAGAAATTGGTCGAAATCGAGAGTTGTGCGTGGTGGCACCTGCAGTTTCCGGGTTGCATAATTTTGAAACCTCCAGCGAAACTCACTAGTGCTTACGGGACTTACACAGGCAAATTCCGCGTTGTTGAACTACCTCACGACATAAAATGCCATCAAGTTTCCGTAAATACTTCATAGTCGTTACTTATCTTAAATTTCCATTACTTATACACTTTGGGGCCGGTGGGAAACACTCATAATAGGAGTAACCGGGCCTCGGTATCACACTTGGACAAAGGAATAATTTGACTCCTTTTCCATAAAATTTAATAACCCCACTCCGAGGACCCGGGTATCTCTTCCACTTCCCAGAAATTTAAAACAATAAAACGAGTAATTTATCGGCGATTTTATTGCCTCCGATTGAAGCACTCCATACACCAAGCGAAACTGTATGGACGAAACGCAAACCTGGCCTAGACAAGACGCCCTTCTGTCTTGAGGAGCCTTCCAGCGACATATCTCATATTTCCCAACCGGCTGACCAGAATTTTAATGAGATTGTCATGATGGCAGCAGGGGAACACCATATTCTGTATTAATAAAAACGATATAAAACGCCCGTTCCGGGAGATCACCGTGTAAATTTTCTAAAAGTGTCCTAAAAGGGATGATGCACTGGCAGCATCAAGCGCATTAATTTTATCATTTGACCGATCTCGACGAAAGGACCGCCAAGTAATGTGAGAAGAGGACAAGGTAGTTGATGTTGCGGCTGCAAGTTATGAGGTTGAAATGTTGTACTGCATTTTGGCCTCTTTAAACAAAATATGTTTTTAACCCTATGTGTGCCATACGCAGCCATTTATAGGATTGTAAGAAAAGAAATCATGACTTTGCCTCGTGAACATCCAAACAATAATTAATAAATTAAAAATATCACTTGACACTTGACATAAAAATCGAAAGATTCTTATTTTTTGTCGTATGTTGCGAGATATTAGCAAAAACAAATTTCGTAATATGGTGGCCAAAGCATACCCCCTTCCGTCATGCCAATTGAAGTTTGCACTCACGGGGAGACCCTGAACTATTACTATTTCCAATTTGAAAATGTCATTCGGAGTCCTTTTCATAATTAAATGACTTGACTACTTAACTACATCTATCAGAATTGGAGAACAGAAAAAAGGATCACTACTATGAACTGGTCTGCTTCAAAGTTTGACTGAAATTCTATATTTGGGTTTCAAACTGAACCACTAAAAGGATGATCCAGTCAGAGCTTGTTCCGAAAATTCTACAGCCACGCTGCTATCTTCCAATAAAGCTAAACATATTTCCAAGATTTCTTACAACTATCTAACATTTGCTGCAAGTGGATCCGTTAGATATTTTCTTACCCCATGTCTCGGACATACCGTCAGAATTCCTTTATGAACATCCTCCAGTGGTTGATCAGATCAGCCTGTTGCGGACTACTCGTCTCGCGGCCAATTACGTAATAATATTCAGCCTGGCGATGGAGCGAACCTCATGTCGAGTCGCATCGGTGCAATTTAGCAAAAATAAATTATTGAACAGGTGTGTGGAGTCCTTGGCAGGGAACACAGGCTGGCATCTAGTTAGGTGACATCAAATCGATTGTTTTTAATGCCACAGCCGCAAGTGGATGGTTCTTAATGAAATTCTTAAGGAAATTCCTGCATTGCTCAGAACCAGTCTTAATGTTAGGTCTGAATGCCGCTGGAAGATGCCACAAGTCCTTTGCACTTGCGGCCCCAACGGTCTCGTCAGTTACGCTTCAGATGGCTGCCATGAGGATGGAATCTGTGATCAGCTCCACTTTTTCATGGCATTGATGCGCCGTGTCTCTCGGTGCACTTGAATTGCATTGATTTCCTCTTGGCGCTGGATGCTTGTTAGTGTGGTTGTTACCTGTGCTGGAGGCGATTATTTTTTGCTTTCTTATCTCTTTTTTCGCCATCCACATTTTTTCGCTGCCCGTACACTGGCTTGCAAGACGCGAGTGATCCTCGGAAGAAGCACTTATGCATGCAGCAACGACAAGAAACGAGCATCGCATCGCAGATATCTCGGTCGCTCGAGCGCCCAGCAGCAGCTTATGGACCTCAAATCAAACACTTTGTGTTGTGTGTAGAAAGTAGTCGCCTTTGCTCATGCGGTGACTATAGTGACATCCAGCCACGGAGGCTGAGGAGCTGCAGAGCAGGTGTGCTGGGCTGGTGCGCTCGGTCTACCTGGACCCGATCGCTGCCACTGCTGCAGCAGCCACCACGGAATACCGGGTGCTCATTAAAATTCAGCGCGTCAATCCTTTTGTTCACTTGTTTACAAAATTGAAGTGTAAGTGATTTCTTGCGCACTCCGCCAGATTATGCTATCGCGCCGTGGCATACGGGAATGGAAAACAGATGGCTTAGCGCCTCGGGCCAGTGTTGCGGACCCCTGAGTTAAGTTATTCACAGCGGTAACGAGCGGATGTGCTTCATTCAGGTGATTTAATGATTTCATTTATCTCTGGATCAAAAGTGCAGTAGCGCAACGCAATCACCCTAATAATCGTAATCGCCGCCCGAAACAGCCTCTAATGAGCCATTCAAAGGCCCCCAAATTTACTGCGTATTAGGTGTGAACTAATCTTTGTGCCAGAGGAGGCACTTTGTAACTTTCCTTAATCGGCTGGTAGGGTCGTTCCAGAGACAAATATTGTAAACAACTCCTAGGAAGGTGGCTCTTGGTATTTCTTTCCTGACAAGGAAACATCAAATTTTATTGTTTTATAAATAAATGAGAATCAAACGGGTAAACACGGAAGGTGGTGGTGATGTTATGCACTTGCCTCCAAAATTATGATGATGCTACAACCTCTATGTTTATATTCAAAAATCCTTTGAGTTTGAGGGAATCTTATGTGGACTTACAAGTAACCTACGTGCCTAGACAGGGTATTTAGCATTTATCTACTATATCCTCGTAGCGCTAAAGTCTCAATGTCTGCTTAATTCAGTATTTAATCTGTTCAACATACAGATGTATCTCGGTATGGACTGATATGATGAAAAACTACGTGCCACTTAAATTGCTTAAATTTTATCCCAAAACTCAAGCTGTAACTTCACCAAATATAATTAGAATCACACGAAACTTTTTCTGTTTATAAAGTTCCTCTTTAACAAAATAATTAAAAAGTTTTCTATATTATCTCCACATCTGACACAACGTTCCTCCCAAAACCAACGTGAAGTCTTTTGTGAACAAAATTCTGAAGTTTTACCAATTTTTGGACCGATATTCGCTACATTTCAGTGATTTCTTATTCTAATACAATATAGTAATATTTGATTCTGTCTAAATGGTATGCGCTGTGTAGCACGTAGCGCCGTCCTGCTGGAACTACATGTCGTCGGTATCCATATCATCCAATTTAAGCCACAAGAAGTTTTTTTATCATGGATCTGTAGCGCTCGCAGTTTTTGGCGAAATTTGTGTCAACTTCCGAATACGTGCCACCTAGCAAAGCCGCAGCGGACATTTGAACGACATGCCATACTTAATGTTATAAAAGATTCTTTCAAATAAAATAAAAATAGAGTGGATAGTAGTTCATGTTCACTATGTTGGGTGATTAGCCCGCAGTAGCTATCCTAACTGATGGGACTACCATCTAACGCTACCAGGAAAAGTGCACCTCAATTATGGTCCGAGCCAAGCTTGAAGCACCCCGAAGTGATATCCCTGCGTACTTACCACTGAGCTGTTAGGTCCCCGCATACATACATACATACAAACATAACCCTTCCGTTGTTGGGTAAAACAGGAAAAATATTCCGCCAGTCTTTACGAGATCCGATCTTTGTTTTTATCACCGACATCAATAATAGTATAACATCGACACTTAAATTCGCTTTAATTATTATTGAGTGGACCTTCTGACTGAAGCATCCAAAATAGCTTAGTCGAATTGTAACTGCCATTTAATGGACTGCTAAAGATCTGCTTACAAAACACGGAGGCACACACTCCAGATCGCCAAAGAAGACTTCAACAAAAGCAGATGGGCACGTGGTCAAGATCGTATTAAGAGGATCTGTCTAACTTTTTTTCTTTTCCCCTCGCATTGTGTGAAATATGACGAATTGCTGGGTAATACGGGCAAAAAGGAGGACAATAAGGCATTTTCTTGTTCGTTCACCCAGGGCAACAAGCATCCTTCAGCCGCATTGTAACTCTATTCTTGTCCAGGTGAATAAAAGGGCCACAAAGACGTGGAGAGTGCACAACAAACCAATTCAAGTGTGACTGAAAGGAGGCAGTTACATGGCAGCCCACTGGTGCATAATGGGTCCTCAAAGGAGGTTTTTTTTTCTTCTCCTTCAAAAATATTGTCGTCTCTCAAGTGGGGGCAAATGCCTTTTCAATAGGGCCCGGAGGCGAGATGAGCATCACCAGACGGCTTGACTCCTTCTTGGCTTGAAATCAGATGCCATCTGAAAAATGCTGGTTTCTTTCAAGCCCTCCGCAGATGAAGTGATGCTGTGTGGTACGGTGGTGGTAACATTGATGACGAGCGATTGTGATCTCGGTTTTGATTTTTCTTCGTTTTTTTTCGTATTTCGAGGCACTCTGCGCTGCTGCGTGTAGTTTTGTGCAACAGGGAGTGGAGGTGTGAGGCTTTACAGCAAAGTGGTCAAAGCACCGGGAGGACGTGAACCCAGGACCCAGATGCTCGGGTATACCCACATAATATGCAATTGAATACTAATCCTTCGGTATCAACAGATGTTTGCTCCGGTAACATAAGCCCAACTGACTCTCTTTAGTTAGACAGGCAGCGGCTAATCAACGTATGAATTATGACCATTTACCTGTGACATCTGACGCATTTTGTTTTTGTCGCTCTTTCTGTGGTCGGAGGCATAAAGGTGGAAGAATGTGCTTTAGAGGTGGTGTCTATGGCGGATAGGATTTCCCCCATTTGTAGCAGGATATTTTCTATCGTGTCTTGTAATTAAATGAACTGTAAGAATTTCATTACAATTAATTTGCGTTTTACCCAGGTATCGCTATCATCCACTTTGAAATGGAAACTCATGTTTTGTGGCTTCTCCATCACTCCTTTCTCAAATCTCGACGACTCGCACGCACGCAATCCAGTCCCTTTTTTCTGGGGATTGTTAGTTTAACGCTATGGGATTATTTTTTACGCAATATTTTGAGTAGTACGAAAATGGTAGAATTTTTTTTATAAGAAAATATTAAAAAATTTATTTTTTTAAATATGGTTACCATTAATGTCAACAATTTCAATTTTAGAACACATTTTCAGGTTAGGCAAACACGCCAAGTGCACATTTTTGTAATATATGAATGCCTTTCTAATAGTTTACTTCTGCTGTTTTGGAGAATTTTTTACAGTTCCAGTTTTCGATTACTTAACATTGGGTTCTGGTTCTGGTCAATTGGACTTTAGGAGAAGAAGATGTCGATACGTTAATTTGCTTTCCTATGTAAAATTAAAGTGTTGATTTACGGCCAAGGTTATAGCCACAGCCATAATTTAGGTTTTGCTCCACTGAAAATTTTCTTTTATATTTTTCTCAGAAGCTCTGGTAGTCTGGTAGCTATACCTCAATTCTGTCTTAAGATAATTAAAAGTGGAAAAAAACCAGTATCGTAGAGGACACGCGTTCGAGTCGAACTGAGTCAGTCAATCATAGCAAACTTGTCTTTAAACTTAAGCACAATTTCAACTTCTCTTAATCAGCTATATCATGCTATTAAGCAATGTTCTATCGAAGCGGGTGCAGTCAGTGAAGATCTAAAATAAACAATCTGAACGTGTCCTTTTAAACATGGGCGTCTCACAAGGCTCAGTCCTGGGCCTTTTATTATTTAGCCCATATATTCACGAAGTCACAACCGTGGTGAATGATACCCATTGGTATGTTGATGACATTCAGATCTATCTCAGCAGGCCCAAGATGACATCCCGTGCTTCTATTCCCGATATGACGAGTGTTCCTACTTTATCCAGGTACTCCGGAAATGGAACTGTTTGCCGATTTGGCTTCAACGAGTGGTATCAGGTGGCGCTTTTGGGAAATATTGTCATAACTACTTGTCATAACTTTGTTGCATTTTATTTTTATTTTATCTTGTTGTTCTCTTCTCTCTAATTAATTGTATAGATTAAAGATTTCTAATATGATATATGAATACGAATATGAATAGATGTTAAGTTCAGGTATAGGGTTACCATAAGATGCTCATGAAAAAACAGAAGTACAAGGGCCTGTTAAAAACTAGTATAAGAAACTTTTTTCCTTCTATTTTTTCATATATCTCGAGAAGTTTTGATTTTAGAGAAAAGTTGAAAATGGAATAAAAGTTTCAAAATAAAATTTCACAAAAGAGAGGATGACTTTGAAATTCCAGTATGCATTGTTGTTGTTGCAATATGGGAATAATTAACGAAAATAATTAAATAACAAAAGGTTGTTTCTTGAATATATTGCGGATATTTAGATTATACGTACGATCTTGAAATTGAGGTACAAATTACCTCTTACTATTATGAAACAATTACCAAACACAATTACACAAACGTCGAACACTCCAAAATTTTCAGCCCACATCCTATATTGCTAACCGATTTGACTCAATAACTGCATTTTGTATTGAATTTCTGAAAGAAAGTTAGTTGATCCTATTAAGCTACCACTTCATGTAATATTGTGTATTAGAACAAAACTGTCGACGACAAATTTACTAAAATTGACGTGACACGCCAAGTGTCTTTTTATTACACAAAATTCAATTTCATAAATTAAAACGATCAACGACTAAATTCTTAAAATTCAATTGGAAAATCCAATAAGAAATTGTTGGTCGATTGTTTAAATAATCTTAAAAAATAAGATGAAACTCTTTGCGAGTTGTACATACATAAGTAAGTATTCGAATGTCGCATTTAAATCACACGTATGTATGTGACAAGATCTCTAGAACCACCATTCATACTTGTAGTTCTCCCTACTACAATAGATTGATCTCCTGAACTGAAGATCATTCACACAATAATTAATGTATGTATGTTTTTTTACCACGATCGATCCCTTCTACTCTTTTTAGCGTAATCTCAAGAGGCTGAGACCTCACATCATAAACCATTCAATCCCATAGCTCAACGGCGGATTTCTCGGTTTCGTGACCACATAATCTGGGCGGCAGAAATGCACCAAACCCTCACTCTAGATCACCTTCTTCGATTCTTTTCTTACCTTTTTTTTCTTCCTCCCGTGATGTCGATTTGGTTTTTCTTGAATTCTTTGTTGGGCGCGTTATGTACGCCCCGGATATATACGTACATATGCCCCAAGTCAAAGAGAATGGGATTTCACCACCAGTGTGCACACAAAGGATTTGGAAACCCCTCCTGCTCAGATCAGGTGTGGACCAATCACTGCGGGGCACTTTGTTATTGCTTTGCTATGTCGAAGGGAGCTCTGTCTAAGTGGAGGTGATGCTGCCTCCGGCAGAGGCTCAATTTCTTATCAAATTCGTGGTTTCTTCTTATTTTTCTTTCTCGGCTCGGTTTGTGTAATAAACCGGCTCACAAATATGGCGGCCGCGTTAGGGTTGCAATACGTGAGAAAGTACGAGACATGCAGCGTGTCGTATAGACAATTTTTTTTTAGTGAAATCGCTTAAAAAAGCAGCAGTAGATTTCGACAGGTACCACAATTTCAGTCTCAGCAAATGACCAAGTAATGTCCTGTCAGAAGAAAGCGAGATAAAAAGACAAAGGTGAACGGTATTACAGTTGCTACCTCCATAATTCTGAAAAGGTCTCGTCGGGACTTAAGAAGGCAATCTCACGCTGTGATTTCAAGTGGTCCTTTCTTTGTTTCAGCTCACTGCAGGATAGGCTTGGTACAGACAAAAGGAATTTCGAATAAGAGGCCTTTTTTGCCGCCATGTCCCCTCGGTCATCAGGAAACTAAGAGTGGCCAAATACTGCCACAACCTAATACGTTAAATGCTGCTTGAGCCACACTTGACCGCCTCGGCCAACGGAGATAACACGTGCGCAATATCTTTATGGGTACTGCTGGCCATGGACTTCCTCGTTATGCAATTAACCTGCGAGGTAAACAGTCAAGCCTCTCTTTTTTTTGTGTTTTTTGCTAATTTAGTATCTTAATTATGAAAAAGTCTTCCAAAGTAAACATACTCGAGGCAGCTTCAGAAAGTGATACGCAAAAGAGCCTCGGCGGTTTTCAGCGAGCCCATAAACAATGCCACTCGCCGATAGTCTGCTGCTGATCCAGACAGTTTGTTTATACTATCTCCACCTAGTGTGTTCTGGAATTGAAATATGTCGGGAACTTGTTGAATCCAACGAATGTCCCATTGAGTTTGGTGTTCAGCCGGGAACACACTATCACTTAGTTACTTCAACCAAGGAAAACTGTAAAACAATGAACATATTAAAAACAGTTTATTCGATTATTTGCCGTCGAAAGAGTTATTTCTACTTTTAATAATTTAAACGCCATAAAAACTTACGTAGCAAAATTGAAAAAGAACGAATTCTGGAGTTAATATTTGTTTAAATTTCACCATGTAAAAAATGTTTGGTGAAACTATGAAGTCGAAATTGAAATAATGCCTTGATCTTATATTATCAACATCAAAAATTTCAAACGCGTTATTCTGGAAACTAAATGTTCAAAACTGTTACTAAAAATATTTCAAAAATCGATGAACAGATTTGTTTCAGGGTTTTTTTTTTTTGTACACAAATTTTATCTTTCGTGTGTAACATATTTTTTTTTCATTTTTGTATTTTTCTTTTTAGGCAGTAAACCAACGAACTGTGTCTTAATAGTCCATACGTAGTTCAAACATCCACCATTTTGTCAAAAATTTAAATTTTTACATTCTACGATATCGATTACGATACGCCAACAATATTAGAAAATACTTTAATATGACACTTCATTTTTATTGTCAGGTGATCTTCGAAGAAATACAATTTTAGATGTTTTTTAAATGCCTACCTTATGGAAATATACTAATGAACACTAATTATAAAAACTAATGAAACGCCTTCAATCACTGCGCATACATTTTATTTTTGGGCTTCGGGTTTTCATCAAGTATCACATATTAGCTCACGAATAAACATGAAAAGCTCAAAATATTTATATGAGCACTTATAATTTTTGCGTATTACAAAACTCTTTTGCAGCGCTCTTATTTCGTTCAAACTGATTACTTTTGGAACAATTTGCTTGTAAATAAATGAAACCCCTATTCGATGCGCCATTTTTCTCTCAGTCATGTCGATCATTCCGAAATACATTGTTTCAAGAAAGCGCGTTTTAAAATTTAAAAAGTGACGAGGCATCGCCTTACTAATTCGACAGTAACTTAAAACATAATGCGAATTTTTATAACTACATATATAATACTATAATAGTAACATCATCGACATCTCAGCAAACTTTGGAGCATAGGGAGTGGAAAATGTTCGAAGGAGCATCTTGTCATACTTGCCACAAAAGTCAATTAAAAAAATGAAAAAAAGACTCGAAAATTGAGTCCCCTATCGGTTCTACGTGATGAATAAGCAAAAACTATTACAAAATGTAGGGAATGGTTTATTGAATCAAATTAATATCTATTTCTAGGCACATATGTATGTTGGTAACATTATTTAAACATTATGTCTATTTAAAAAAAACTTACCTAACATAAGTCTACTGAATACATTTTATACCATGATGATCTCTTTTAAAATATTTTTTCCTCGCAATATAGTGAAAATAATATGCCGTTAACATTCAAATGGGTACCCGGTTATTGACAGTAGATAAAAGTGCTCTAACAACATTTCAATCTGTTACCGATCGATATACATATTTCTTCATCATTAAAACTTTAAAAACAATTATTTTTGCCACAATTTCAAAGTTTTCTATGCTGATTTTGTATGACCACACTATGTTGGGATTATAATATGTAATTTAACTAACACTTTACTTATTATTCAGTAAAGAATGTTCTGATGTAGTATCACTTTTTTGCTTGAAACAAGAAATAATAAGTGATTGTCGATTTTCAGTCGATTCGACAACCAAGACAAATGTTTAAGGTCGAATTGCAGGACGAAAGGTACTTTAGAGTGTTGTCTGTCGAGTCGACTAAAAATCGACATTCATATCGGCCCCATTACTATTATTTAACAAAATCGTAGTTCATATTAAATAACGACAAATACCAAAAAATCTAATTCTACTATGTAACTATTTATTTTTTTACTTCATTAAAAATTGAAGAACATCTTCATATTGGTGTTTAAACAATAAAAATTAATTATTGTTACACTAAAAACGCTTTTTTCCAGCCGCACTTGCTAAAATATGTGTATGGAACATTTCTCTGACCACCCGGAATCTATGTACTAAAATATCCAGATGGCGGTCTTCCATTTTCCGGGAATTTTTTTAATTATTAAGAATTTCATGTTCTCAATTGTATGTAAATAATTTATTTTTGGCACAGAAATTCTTTTCCTGGAGCGAGTTATTTTTGTAATGAACAAATTGTTCATGGGAGGTGAAGAGGTGGGAGGTGAAGAGGTCTTCTAATTGACAAAAATTCGTCCAAAGTTTTCCGGGTTAGGGGAATTTTGTTGCACTTCGAAATAACAATGTTGACATAAACGGAATACAATCTACAGTTGAGTAGGTGTGGGGGATAGGTGAATAATGAGACTGATGAACCGTAAACATTAAATTCCGAAAATCTGAGTCCGCTTGAAAATGTCCAGTGCCTTTCGAATGACTTCAAATCAAAACTCGATCAATTTAACGAAATTTCGCAATAAAATCGCCCATTTCTCTGCGAGTAAGTAAACATACAAACAGACGCAAAGGTAAACGATAAATAAATGATCATTCTTCCAAGTAGGAATCAACTGCCCGGAAGTGCTGGTGCACATCACCTTTTCGCCCAAAAATAGTTCAACTTCACTAACCCAATTCACCTTCAGATACACAAATCAGTTTTCTAACGCGAATCGCCTTTAAGGCTATTTACACATTTCTGATCGAAAATATTTAAACGTCGTTACGGCGCAGCGCAGCTAAATTTAAGATCTTTTGTAAATTCCAAGGCGTTTCGCTAGTGGTAAAATAAACAAAATATAAAGCGGCCATACAATGGAAACTGAAGTGATCCAGCCGGGGAGCGAGCCACTCGGACTGGCCCAGTGGACGGGACCAGAACACGGCGGCGGCGGGCGATCGCCGCGACGTGAGTGAAAACGCAGTTGCATATTTAAAATATCTTCCGACGTACTTAAGACGTAACACTTTTCACTCATTTGATCTTCCTATTGAAAGTTTAGCAACCGTAAATCTCTGGTGTGGCTGGAAGAAACGAGTAATCGGCCGATTTATTGCCTTACCGCCGCATCAGGTGAAAATATTTAGATATTCACCAGAAACTAATAAGCTACCCGCTGTCTATGTACTTTGAGCCAGCAGACGATAGTCGCTGTCTTCGACCAGTCTACGGTTTCAAATCGATCCATTAATCGCTGGCGAAGAAAAGCGCCTTCCGAATCCACCCAGACCGCGAAGACTCTTGAGGTACATAGAATTCCGTTTCTAGACGCGACGATCCCGTATACAATAGCCGCAGCCATACAGGCAGTGCCTCCTGCGCACACCTGTGCAGGAGCTAGTCCATGTCTCGACATTAACCAATAGAGCTCGTTATTGGCGTGGATAAGTTGCCCCGGAGGATCGCTGCTATTTGTGTATGCGGTGTGTTCTTAATGCGGCGGAAAATCAAATCTGATCTCATTTCAATCGGAGACGTCCCAATAAAAATGCCTTGGGAGTAAGTAAACGAACAGTATCGCCGCGCCGCCGTCCACCACTACCACCACACGGAAATGGGGGAATCCAGATGGTATATGGCTGTGGTGGAAAAGGTGTCTTCAGGTAGATGTAGAACTGAAGACACATAACCTATACACGGTGTCTCATATAACCTGTAGACACTCTTCGTTCATCTCGGAATCTTTCTTCGACGTTCAGGTCGTCCAGCAAGATCGTATGTGTGGTGTTTATTAGGAGTCGCGGAACTCCAAGCCTCAAGATCGCCAGCCGTTGTGGACTATTGAATGGGGTAGACAGATAGGCGTTAGTCGTTCTTCAGCGCTGATCGAGTCCAAATCGCTGATAGTCGTGTTCGCTTCACTGGGAAAGTGATCTTAGCGCACGATCGCGATTTCTTAAAGTGCAGGAATTTTTACGCCGATCGAAGTGAAGACCAAACAGTGGATCGATATTCGGTGCAAGGGTTTTGTTATACTTATAAAGGCGCATAGTGGCAAGAAGTAGTTACGAGTGTGTGTCACATGTGATGCATTTGCATAACTCCCAGAGCCACTAACTAACGTATAGTGAAATATATCGGCAGTGACAGCAAGATATTTAGGTGCCGCAATATGAGAATTGATAAACAGATGAACGTGTCCAGCGAAGCGTGTTCCTGTGAAGATTGTGCGGATGATCTTCTCAAAGTAAATATTTCGTGAAGTTGAAAAATCTGCCCGGAGGCTATTATTGTTTTTTATTACTTCTCGCGAAAATCGGAGGTAAATAAATTTGTGGAGTTGAAATCGATCGATATCATTCAACAAAGCTGACATGTATGCGCCGATCACCGATCACAACTACTTTATAGATGCTGTTTGGTGTTCTAGTGACTATTTTAAGACGCAAGAAAGTTTTTAAGAATTATATATTTTTTATATACCACTTTCGACGGAAATCCGTGTGTCTCAGTTGCTGCAAAGTTTCTTTGTACCCGCTGTTAACCCGTGATATTCTGCTTAAATATTGGATTTCACTTCAAAACAAAAGACTGAGGTGAGTGTTAATTTTTTTTATTGATCAATATTGAATTTAAGGGGTCTCATGGAAGGTTGTTGAGCCTAGGTCAGGATACCTGTAAAATATGAAATGGAATTTTTTGAAAGGTTACGGTTCAAACTCTGCGAGCATTGAAGAGCTGTGTATTACCTTTTTTTATCATCTTAACCTCGTTATCTTTTCTCCCTTAAAATTCTGGTGTATACGACCGGTGTCTTGTATGCGCCTCTTACGATGAAGATTTACTCGTCTTTGCTAAAATATGTATGTTGTTGCATTAGAGGAATACCAATTCTCAAAAATGTCGAGAATAAAATATGTCCGTTTACCAAATAATATTGCTACGTCTTATTCTCAAATGTGAAATAAAGGAATTAATTTTTATAAATATTTGTTTCCTACTAATCTACATACTATTTGGGTTACTATGCTGACACATATTAATTACCCTTATTTTAGCCATTTATGTAGATAAAGCACGGTTAGTTTGTTTCTATAATTTTTCAAATTGCACCGTAGATGTTATTCTACGTAGTAGTTTTAAACACACAATTGATTATTAAGAATAGGAAACCTTTATTCTAAAGATATTTCTGCCTTATCTGGTGTACCCCAAAGGAGTCACCTTGGACCTCTATTATTTGTCATTTTTATAAATGATATTTTTCAAGGATTCCCTTTTGCCAAATGCCTAATTCATGCTGATAACCTAAAACAATTCGCCCCAGTTGGATCCTTAACAGATTGTGTCAAACTTCAAAATAACCCAGATACCTTAGCTAACTGGTGCAATAGTAATGACCTCTCGATTAATGTTTTAAATTGATGATGTGTAGTAGACTAGATAAGATTAGTTGAAAACACAGAATTTAGTAACATAATAACAGTATGATTTTCAAGTTGCAACAAAACGAAGTTTTTGTCTGTTTTTGTGTGCAGTGTATTACTTTTTTTAAAAATAGTAAAAGATCAAGCAAAATGTTTATGTTTATAAATTCAATGACAATTGCCATTACGAAGTATTTACAGTAAGTAAGATGATTTTCCTAAAACATACATACACATACGCATTACGCATCTTATAACTTTTAAAACTGTTTTATCTACAATTTTCCTATTCACCTGCCACTCGTTCTAGTATGAAAATTCTTATTAGGAAAAGAGATCCCAATTATTATTTATTTATTCTGAAGTCGAAAACACAACCAGTAACTTGTTACTTGTTACTTGTTTTTATTTTTTTTATTTTCATAACGCACACCTGATTAAATACGGCTTTTAAAGATTCCAACCATGCAATTACGATAACTTATCAATCGCATCTAGAACGCGAACGAGTAACACGTATCGCGTCGGTTTCCTCATTTAAAAGAGCACTTGTGCCAACATGTTAAGAATGGCAAATCGAACCGATTTAGATTTTAGTTTGGTAACAGTTGAAATGTCGAAAATTGTTTAGGACCGTAAATTACAACTGAAAAGGACCGAAATTGTTTCAGAGATAAAAATCTACACATTCCACAGGAACTGGTAATTGCTAGATACCTTCTCTAGAGTGGCCTACACACTTTGTAAAACACATTGAGCTATCACGAAGAAAAAAAAACTGGGAGAGCTGAGGTCTGCTCCAAAGTCGTCTCTCCTGTGCCAATTATCTCAAATGGGTTAATTGCATTTTGATTGCCTTAGACAGAAAGTCGTATTATAGGCTTAAGCACGATCCTATGTTTTTACCCACTGTCCTTAAAAATGTTCAGTACTTACAAGAATCCTGCTCTATATGTTTCGCGAATTTCCGACAGAGTGTGAGTGTTACTTTATACAGAAATAGTGATAGTCCAAGGAATATGAAAAAAATTGTATCCATTTCGGAGTCTAGAGATGATTTCAATTATTGTTAGCACCAAACTGGAACACGCTCTGAGTGAGACTTTTCTATTGAGAATTCTGATAGCCTGTGGAAAAAGTGCGGCGTGGTTGACTGTTTACACAGTTTGCTCGACTTCTACAAGCTTGCACGATTTCAAATGGTACAAGCTTCTCTTCGTCAGGTAAAAAATTATGTTAGATCAGCTCTGCTTGATTTAACCAGCCAAATGTACTTGATGTGTATACACGTCAAACCAAAACTGTATTTTGACCATTTTCGAGTTACATGGTGATTCATAAATTAGTAATTTTCAAGGTATGCGTACTGTTAACGTATTTTTATCTTTTGATAGAATTAACGCAGCGACATCAAACTTACGCTAAACAACTACTATCTTAATGTCCTTTCCAAAAATCTCAACAGTATTCAACTACCTCTACCAGTGAAGGTACAGTCACTTGCGAAAGTGAAAACATGTTCTGCAATTTCCTAAAACTCACGAATTCCCCAAATTTTCTCCGAAATTGACTTAATTAATGCATTTTTTTTTAATTTTTGTTAATTACTCTTCTTGTTGCCTTTCCATAGAGCCACAACATACCCATGTAGAGAAAGTATATACAAATTTATACCTAGAAAAGCTTTTGCGAAATTATAAAAAACTTTGCATATTACAAACAATTTAACTTAAATGAACATCAAAACATTTGTTCGCTAATTTAAAACTTATTACAGTTAATGTTAGTATGTTACAAAGGTTTAATTTGAAGAATAGGTGGCATATGTGGAAAGCACAAAGCTGGTAGTTTTTTAGCGTGAGTTTGGTTTAGCTGCGTTTAGTAGATCAAAAAATTAAAATAAAATAATAATGTGCATCGCAAATTTATGAATCACCCTGTAACTCGAAGCGATCAGTAAAACTGTCATTTATTTAATGGAGACAAAATATGGAGAGGCGATCACAAAAAGTGGATTTTATAGCTTGTTTAAGTTGCAAAACAGATCAAGTTACTCATGCAATTTGCCGGATTATTGATATATTTATTACGCTGGAAATACACTTAATTATGGTATTTACGAATTAAAATATAGCGTCCAAAAGACGACGGCAAAAATTGGAATATTTAAAACTCAAATCCTAACGAACATTCATTACTCTCAATAGTCATCCGTCGCCACTCAATAGTCAACACTCATATAGTTGTAAAAGCGGCTAGTCAGTGTCAAAGGAGCTCCTTAAATTTCGGCCTCTTTTCACCCCAAGGCACACCCGTAGTCCGAAGTAAGACGCCTATAAGCCC
The DNA here is from genome assembly GCA_947538895.1 of Neoitamus cyanurus. Taxonomy (NCBI): domain Eukaryota; kingdom Metazoa; phylum Arthropoda; class Insecta; order Diptera; family Asilidae; genus Neoitamus; species Neoitamus cyanurus. The sequence goes on along the minus strand of OX384546.1, from coordinate 30,336,735 downwards.
AGATATCAAAATTTACTGCACACTGCACAGTACGGACGGACGTCGTCGTCAGCCAGAAAGGAAATGGTGCCACGCAAATGGCACTTGGATCCTCCTATAAATCAACGCATATCCCACTGGCGCCGGGAACATTGTATAGTTTTTCGGGTATCTCACCATTGTTGGGCTCAAGTGCTTAGCTAACACGTTGGCACCTTGCTGGGCATTTTTAAGCCAAAATCTGAAAATTTTGCTGCACAGTTGCACTTGATGCGCTCGTTGGTGCGGGAACGAGGCCGCCGGGTGGAACCAGTTTGTATGAAATTGTGAGATAGTAAACCTTTTGCAAATAATGGTGGAGAGAACTATAAATTTTAAATAGCCTCTGCAGGTAGATACTCTCCCTCTGAAGATTACCTTTTATGACGCTGGTGCTAGACTCTGTGCGTGACTTCATGCTGTACTGGCTTACTGCCTTTTACAATGTTTCGTCTAGAATTGCCTTTCATACCTTTGCTATTAAGGAGGATTAATTCGACGTCATATAGATAAATATTAAAATGTGTGCAGATTTGGAGATGTGGCCGCTCTCATTTCTTTTTTTAAGACCCATTAACTACTATTGCTCTTGACTTGAAATATAGTATAGTTGTGGAAGTCACTTTCCCGCATCTATACTCGATGAAAGAATGTCAGAAATATTTTTATTAAAATTTAGAAAAAGAAATGAATTGAGAACTCGAAAAAAATTTTAATTTCTTATATATATTTTATTTACTTGATTTAAGGCTTCCAAAAATTATTTACATTAAGCTGCATTAATATGCTCCCTTATTGTCGAAGTTTGCAAAAAATCTTAGATAGAATAGCAGTCCCCGCTATTTAGATTTTAAAAAAAAACTGTAAATTTTTCACCCCTTCTTAATAAGTCTGCGAAGTTGGCCACCGAATCGAACGGAAATTCGATTTTATAATAATAATTCATTCGTTTGGCCAGTGAATGAACATGTTGACCCACCAATTAGTTTTATTTACCCAGTTTTTGAAAACGATATATTCCAAAATCAAAAATCAGGGCTAACTTCACACTGTTTTCAAATTTTATGAAATTCCAAAAATCGCTAACTACATGATATCGATTGACCATCATTGTGTCAGTCAATTGTCCACCACGGCTCCGTTGGTAGCTGAGTACTCTTTTGACGAAATTGGGAATAAAATAAAAAATATTATTACATAAAAAATAAAACGCCAGTATTGTACAAATGTGGTACTCGACTTCTACCTTGAGTTCTTGAATCGTCTCCGAAACAAGAACTGACACAAACCTGGAAACTTGGTTTAGAATAACGTTATTGTTTCGTTTCGGCACGTAGTGTGGCAGGTTGCGCTATCTTGTTGGGTTTGGGTTTTCACAATGGGATGAGTCGATTTTTTAGAAACGGGGACTACTTTGGAGCATTTCCATAAAACAGGAAAATCAAACCGTGCAGTGTTATTAAAAAACATAGTGAGGTACGGAAGATCGTAGGGAGTAGCATTTTTACAAATTTCGGGTGCTGACCATCTGTACCAATAGCATGGGATTTTATAGACATGATAGCAACGAAGACGTCACTCTCATCAACGTTTTTTGAATCGTTTGTGTTCGCTATGCTGGGTGATTAGCCCGCAGGCTTCCATCTGTCGCTTATTAGGAAAAGCGTACTCTGGGAGTGAAAGCGTGCAGTCCGAGTGGGATTCAAACCTGGAACTTTTGGATCGGCAGTCAAGCATCCTTACCATTAGACTACGTGCGTCGTGACTTTATTAAGTGTGCAATATACATATATATATATATTACGGTTAGTCATACAAACTACTAATTAATATTTATATACATAAATAATAATATATAGAAATATAGAATAAAGTAGGGTGGGGGTAGGTATATAAAGGAATTTATGAATGTATCTAAATTGCAATATATTAAGAGAGCGTGCAGAAAAATTTACAGCCGAAAAGTTACTCAATAATAATTAACTTGCAAATCTATTTGTGAAAAACACTTAACTGGTAATTATTTTAAATTGAAATCAGAAAAGAGATGGTCACACTATTTTGTCGTACACTGTATTTATACCTGCATACCTGAATGAAGAGCATGTAAATGGATAAGTGGCTTATCTACCTGTTACAAGATCTTCTCAGGAAATCCCGGAAAACTACAAGAACAGGTAGAGAGGCAATTTGTATCATTTTATGACTGCAAGGATTCAATATACTTCTGTATGTAGGTGCTATGGCACACCGCACTCACGGTAAGTGGAAGTGACATTAGGTGAATATAATATAAAATGGGAATATTATTAATCCACCGCTACCTGTAAACGCAACTTTTAGTGATTCCTTCAGACAAGATTTTTGGAAGGGAAGTTCCTTTAAGCAGTATGTCCGATTTTATTTAGGTAGTGCTGTTCTAAGAAATTCTTCGTACCCAGGTTTGAGTACGTTGGAAGTAATAGCTGTCTTCACTGGCTTCAGTCGTTTTCGAATCCTTGCTGAGTGTAAAGAGCGCTAAGACCATTTTAAGGATTCTGTAACAAATTGTTATTAATTTATCGATACTAATTTTTAAAAGAAATCTAAAATAATATAAATAAAAAGTGTGACAATGAATTGTGTTAGAAAAGTGTAAATTAGAATAAAATAAAACTAATGACAAAATTGCGCACAATGAAGGAATTCGTGTACCTAACGAATAAGATCAAACGAGGTGTCGTTATTATTCTAGGCACACATCCGTGCGTTATTGCAGTAATTGTGTCAATTGTTCCGTGTGGTCACTTGTGGATTACTACTCTACATCTCCGTAGCTTCTGTGGTAAGGCTTTTTTCTTTTGGGGTTAGGAGGGTTTTGAAAATCTTCGCATCAAACAAATTAAAGAATGCAATTCGAATGTTGAGTCGAATATTCAATTTATTAAATTACTCAAAGTAGGACCAACCGTTATTATGTATTATTCACACACCCGTATATTTTATTTTGTCCTTTATCTTTCCCTACGCCTTCACGATAAGTTTATTATAATCGAATTACTTGATCAAATTAATAAATCGTTTTAATGAAATTCCATTTTTCTTTTCATTTCAGAGTTGCGAGCGACCATGCGCGCATGGCTTCTACTCCTCGCAGTGCTGGCGACTTTTAAACCGATTGTTCAAGTTGCTGGCACCGAGGAAGAATCACCAGTGATCAATAAAGATAATCATAATACAAATAGTAATATAAATAGTGAATATAGTGATAGTGATAATAGTGTAGATGCATATTCTGATAATACAGATAACACAGATAGGACAGAACATACAAAAGCTGATCCCCAAACTCTAGTCGAAATTGAAAACAGTCTATTAACATTGTTTGGACTTAAGAAACCACCAAAAATTGATCGTTCAAAAATTGTTATACCAGAAGCAATGAAACAATTATATGCACAAATAATGGGTCATGAACTTGATTCAGTAACTATCCCAAAGCCTGGATTATATACACATACAGCAAATACAGTACGAAGTTTTACACATGAAGGTAAGAATTTATTTTATGCATATAAGTATTAATTTTGTCTATTATTATGTTAAGCTTTTCATTTTCTTACTATGCACAAAATGTATTTCTTTCCACGCAAGGCACAGTTACCCATACATGTGTTTTCTTTAATCCTTTTACGAATAAGTTTGATATATATAAATTCATACAAAAATTCTCAGCTTAAAAAGGCAAATTGATGGATGTCCTACACAAAGGTCTCTTTATATAGGGCCTCCTCTAATTTCTTAAAACGTAGTTATTTTTGAGTCTGTAGAACTGAAAATTCGAAGCCTAGATTAATTAATGGTAAGCGCGCTTGACTACAGTTTAACCAGCTAACTGCGGAATTTAGTTTTTTCATAAATACAATCAAGCGATGACGGGGAATAACCGATATATCACATAAAATATTCAAATTTTTCTTCATTTTTATTACTCTTCCTAGTATCAGTATAATAAGTAGTAAATTTTAATTTATTATTTTAGACGAAAATTTCATCATCCATTCATATCTCCGTAACTGATTCGCCTGATTGTGTACGATTCAAGATTCCCCTCTCCCTCTCTCAAAACAAATACAACGTGACTTACAGTTACACAAAATCTGTTCTATCTAAATCTCCTTTTTGCTTATATTGCACTAAACTTTTTATTTTAATTTTATAAATTATACTGCCTCTATTCGCAGCATTGCTGGGAATATTTTTTTTTAAGCAAAAGTATTAGTTTGATATTTGGTAGTTTTTTGGTAGTTCGTCATCTTAAATTCATAAGATTTTCAAGATATGTTTTAAAAGTCAGTGTCCCCGAAATCACTCATGCACCACTTGAAATCGTTACAGTAGGTTTTAGATTTGTATTCGTAAATTTTTTAATGAAAATGAAGTATGAAGGAACCGATATTTGGGCGATAGTTCCTGACGTCGCATTTGTTGTCTTTTTTATATATCGAAACGACAATATACCGATAGCGGGCCATACAAGTAACGTCACATGTTATAAATCCGCTGAAATTAATTAACACAACTAATATGAAGAAATATTCTATTGTTCCCACTCCTGTAACCTCGAAACTAAATGATAAAGAAACATGTTCACTTTGCAAATTTCCTTAGTAATATTGTAGCTGTTAAAAGCTTTAGTAAATTTTCTTTTAAATAAATAATCTAACGAATGTATTTTTTCTCTGTCTCCCTTTCAGATAGCAGTATAGACGACAGATTCACTCACCATCATAGGTTTAGATTATATTTCAATATAAAGAGCATACCTCCGGAAGAGGTATTGAAAGCAGCCGAAGTGACTATTAGCCGAGACGCCATCAAGATAGAAGGTGCTAATAGAACGAGATATCAAATCCTAGTTTACGACATTCTCCGAGTAGGAATCAAGGGAAAGCGTGAACCAAGCTACTTACTCATAGATTCTAAGTCAGTGTGGATAAATGGATCCGAGACGATCAGTTTAGACGTTAAACCAGCCGTGGACAGGTGGCTGGCATCACCGAAAAATAACCACGGAATTCTGATTGAAGTGCGTACACCACACAAGCTGAAGCCAGCTAAGCACAATCATATTCGACTGAGACGAAGTACGGAGGAGAGCCACGACGACTGGGCTCATAAGCAACCTTTACTTTTTACATATACCGATGACGGTCGGCATAAGGCGCGCTCAATACGAGACGTAAGCAGACCGAAGCGGGCGCACAAAAGATCTCACCGGAAAAAGGATGGCCGCGAGAACTGCCAGCGACGACCCCTGTATGTGGACTTTATGGACGTGGGGTGGAGCGATTGGATCGTTGCCCCGCCCGGGTACGACGCATTCTACTGCCACGGGGACTGCCCGTTCCCGCTGGCGGATCACCTGAACTCAACAAATCATGCCGTTGTTCAAACCCTAGTTAATAATATAAATCCAGCGCTCGTACCAAAGGCATGTTGTGTTCCGACGCAACTAACAGCCATCTCAATGCTGTACCTCAACGACCAAAACACAGTCGTTCTGAAGAACTACCAGGACATGGCCGTGGTGGGCTGCGGCTGCCGATAATACTCGACACGACCTTGTAAAAAGATCTAAGCATAAGTAACTAATTTAAACTTTCAAAGTTGTAAGTTATGTGCGTACATTTATTTATTAAACGTTAATCCACATACACGTTGTTATCCATTGATTGCCACTGTAATATATAATAGAGCTGTAAAAAGTGAGGACATCTGGCTGAGCCAAATTGTTATGTGTACTATAATCTTTGTTTATACCGCGTAAATTATCTAATTTATATGTTTTCAAAATGTAAGCGATCTGTAGACGCACCCCGAGTGTAATCGACTCAAGCGAAGTAGCTAAGGCAAACAATGTAAAAATGTGATTTAGTTAAAATTACTTAGACGCTAAGGCATCATGTTGGCATCGATTGTAAAATACTTTTCAGTAGTATTTTCCGTTTCTTTTTTAAAAAAAACACTCGACAGTAACAATCTCACTCATGACCTGTTTCTGTATATGTATCCCGCTCGGGATTAGAAGATACTAAACACAGCCTAGAAAATACATTTAATGAATGTGTACATACAATGCCAACACTGTACATACTCCTCGTATTTTAAGTCACCGTCCTATGTTTTAAGAGATTAATAAATATTATTTTTATGAAAACAATTTTGGGACTTTTCTTTTTGTGTTTTTATATCCGCATGCTTTTTTTTTTAACTCATCCTGAATTTTTGTCATTTTCTCATTTCGCATAAAAAATGTTTTTTTGTAGATCGGTGGTGTTTAAGAGGATTTTCTCGTAATATAAAAAAAAACGGAGTTGATTACATAGTTGTACGGCAACGGTGAGGTTGAGTTTGACGGCAACGGATTCTATGGGGGCCAGCCTTCAGAGTTCTCGCTTTTAAGTTGACGGCCGATGAAAAAGGACGCATCACGCAATAAAGTCCTTGAATTCTTTAATTTAGTGAATTATTATTATATTAACTAAATCCCACATGTATGTATGTAAGTATGTGAATTTCTTTGTCGCATCGTGCAGCTTAAACGGTTTGATGGATTTTAGATTAATCGTCGTTAGATTAATCTCATTCGTGGGAATGTTATAGGATGTAGTCCAGTCACAACAGGTATTCAACCTAGACAAAATTCTCACAGAGCTGAAAATTTGAACATGCCTCAAATATATATTATATTTACAAAGGAAATATCAACTGATCCGACTGGCGCTAAATATTTTATTCCAGGTCAAAGGTCAACCATATCGGTTTTTCTCATATTTATCGTAAACGGCAAATGTTATCGTAAAAATAGTTCATACAAAAGTTGTAGATCTCGCAATTATCTACAAAAATGGTTTATATACCTTTTCTCCTACGAATCACCATTTTTGAGATATCGCGATTTAAAACATCGAAAATAATAATATGCACTCATACACCCCCGCGGTCAACCGTGACAGTTACAACAAAAGTCATAAGCAAACTTGTAGTAGTCGCAGCAGCCTCTACGCTGGTATCATCACTTTCGTCGTGGCTTTAATAGAAGCCGAGATAATAAAAAAACAATTTGTGCACTCCCACCCCTCCCCCTGGACCATTTTTTTAATGCACACAAGTGTAATTTCTCAGAAAAATAAATATGGCCGCTGCGCCATTTTTTTTCTTCACAGCTTCGTTTGCGGAATATTACCAAAATATGAATTTTAAAAATTTTTCAGATTAAAGTTTTATATTAGAAAAAAATCATTTTGAGATTCATTTAAGTTAAATTTTTTGAATCACCCTGTAACTCGAAAACGGTTGGAGTTTCCCCCTGCCTAACGAGTTTTGTTAGGCTAGGTGAGATCTATCACCACAATTGTTTTAGCGTGCCGTATACATCCTATATTAAGCACTTGTAAATGTGACCCGGTATTTTAAGTGGAAGTGCTTTTTTTTGAGGTATGTTTTCAAAGTGCTGGGGATATATTTTTTCTTTAAACCGATAATATCAATAAAATATTACTACCGCAATGAAATGTTGATGCCAAAAGAAATACCACCGGAAGTTGTGAGACAATTAAAATTCAAGAGCAGTATGCCCTTAAGAATGTTTATTGACTACCGCCATTATAAAGTCTAAAGCGAAAACGATACAATCAATACTAAGTATGAAAGGCAAATTCCAATAATATTATATCGTTAATTTCCAATTACTGCTTGTTATTACTGCAAGCGAATTCGAAGAAATGTAGCAACTCGAGCAGAGCAGGTGTATACATTTCAAAGTCACTTTAAAACATTTTCATTAAGTTACCTTAGGAGCCCCCTTCCCTCTACTCCTCGCAACATTGTCTGATTCTTAATTTCCAGCAGTCTTCATATAATGGTAAAAATAATGCCTGCGTCTTAGGAGAGCCCATCGCCGAAAATCTGCGAGTAAGTGCTGTTAAGTAATAAAATGAGGCACTCTTACCTTGCCCAGCTGGCTGCTGGGACCGCACAAAAGACATCTTCAAGTGGCCTCATGCTGGGATTTCGAGTGGCTCACTAAAAATCTGCCTAAAGTTCTCCCAAAACGACAGTTTCACCTCTGAGATTTTATTGTCCGAACTCACCTGATGAGCAGTGTATGATACGGCAGGGTGATTATTATCCGAAGATCAATGCCATCCAGCGCAGGGGGGTTCGACCTTGCTGCTTATAGCACAAAGCACACTCGTCTTACTGGGAAGCGAGCGAAGCATCTCAAGTGTCCATTATCGCCAATCGTGAGTTCATGCGAAGACACCGAGTGATTTATTTGAGCCTGGATTTGAATAGCACCGCATCACATCACACCTTCGGCCAGGCGCTCTGTTGGCTAATGGAGACAGGTTGTCTACAGCTTTTCGATTGACAAATTGCCCAACCAGAAGCAGCGATATTGCGCCGCAAATAAATTGAAGACTTTTATAAACAAAGCGATGATGTTTTGCTGTGGCGCTCCTGTCGCGACTTTTATCGAGATTCTAGATAAAAGCAGTCACACTTTCTGGTGAGTGCCGATTTTTCTGAATTTTCTGCCTTGGAGCAGGTCGATCTGGTTATGATCGCGTGATACCGCCGACACTGACGCCTTGCAATGTTCGCAAAGAACAATACCTACCTACATATTTGTTTTGAGCCTAAGAAGGCTAGTCTAGGCCGGGTGGCGACCATATAAGAGGCACGATCTGTCCGTGTCGACTAACCGCTGAGTGATCGATTCACGGCCTAAATGTCTGCCGCGATCGCTTTACATTCAGATCAACTGGCTGAGAAAGCCTTAGCATTTGAAGTGTCGAAAGCGATAAATATGCGTATGCAAATCGACGAAAAGCGAAGCGACGCGTATACCTATCTAGAATTGGAAAATACACAGCAAGCCTCTTAAGCTTTCGGGCTGCCTTCTTTTCCATTAAAGAAATCCATCCAAGTCGGCAGGTGATAAGCGGCGATCGGTCGGGGACGGCAGCACGAGATCGGTTCCAAAAGGCATTTACTTGGGGAATTTATTAGCTTGCTTGAATTGCTAGCCGCGCTGGAACCGAGAATTCTCCTTGAAACAACAAACTGTCGCCATATATCACTTGATTTGTGCTTTGCTGGGTGCGAACTCGCTAAGAGGCTGAAAAACGAGAAAAAAAAAATACGCGCGGCCGGCCAAGACGACGTATTTAGCCAGCCCGCGCGCATGCAAAGACGATCGAGCGAGTTGGGTGGCAAATATTCAGCCGATCGCCAGGTATAAAATAATGATGCAAGATAGCGATCCGGAGGCGCAAAGGGAACAAAACGGTGCCTGACTAATGTCCACCATCCCTAGAGCACTCCGACAAGTCCTAATGGAATCTTATCGGTGGATTATTACTGGTGGTTCCCCCGATCGCCCGCCGATCGCGACTTCTCTTATATAATTAACATTTTGCTAGCCAGTATGGCATGCCTTCAGCTCATTTATTCCGATGGAAACTGCCTCCAGCCGTACAAAAAGGTGACAAGTTGACAAACAACACCTTGAAGACGACAACTATCGGCCGTCACACAAAAATTGGAGACTCGCAGTCTGGTAAGGCTCCACACCTGTGCGGATCGCAGCACGGTACAGCTATATAAGCATATTGGCTGCCCGTGGAAAGGGGCGTTCGATACCATGAACTTTTTCCATCTGGCGAATACCTGAATTTTCTTGATTGTCGCTAGGTGTTAGCGGGAAGATGCTAAATTGCCGACCGCTTCTGTCACCTGTACAGGAAGGCAAACACCAAAGTGTGACTTTGAAATGCAGATCGGGTGTGGCGACAAGAAGCATAGCATGTCTCCACCGATCGCTTTGCATCTCACCTACATGTATGTATGCCAGCCGGGGGCACAGTTTTGAGTTTTTCCAAGTCTTTGGAATGTCGAATATCTTTTCTTCTGCCGCTGACTGCTAATTATAATAATCACGTTTGCTTTCAGCTTTTAGCTTTCTGTATAGGCCTGGCTGGGACTGGGAGTCATATTCTCGGGGCCGAACAGGAAGGGGAGATGGAGTGCGTTTTTCTGCGAAATCGATGGAATTCATTTATTAAAAGAGGACAAACTCCACGTAAACAAGTTGACTAATGTTTATTGCTCGTTGCACTCAGCTCGGCAATTGCGTTGAGTTTTGCAGTGTTGCATAAGGTTTGTAAAAAAACAAAACAAATAAATACATTTAATTAAGTGGTGCTTCCAAGAAGCATACGTGTTAATCACTTTTATCGAGGATTTATGGATTTCTTGCCGGAATAACAAATACTAGGAAATATCTGAAGGCTTTGCCATTTGATGAATGCGTTTAACGATAATTAAATCTCATCTCAAGAAAAACTTCAATTCTCTTGCCCCTTTTCATCCCATTTTTAATAATATCACTTTATGTCAATAAATATCCGTGTCAATAATAGTTCAATCAAATTATGAAGCGATGTAGTCAAACTTGAGAGTTTTTCACGTAGAACACAATGCGCGGGGTCCCTGGACAATCCGAGTAACCCTTAACCCCCAAAAAATCAAATAACCCCTCTTTTAGGGACTTTCAAGAAAATAAATGTGTGGGCAGTTTTTTTAAGCACATGTTCGCGGGGATTATAATACGGGGATATATCATGAAGGGTTGGCAATAGTTGCAACCCCTAGGGGTGGGGGAAGAGGTTACAAAACTACATTTGGACTGAAAAAAAAGGCAAATTTGTGTCCCTTTTTTCGTGAACATGAGTTTGAGAAGTTAGGCGGTTTATTTCGACAATAAATTCGAAATCATCAACCCCGAAAACCCCTACATACTTACTTTAGTTGTAATCGACAAATATTTACTTTCTCATCTGCCTTATTGGATCCGCCATCTTAAATTACACATTTTTTTGTAACGATTTCGACATGAGCATGTACATACATATACAGCAGATTTCTTCTACTATGTCAAGACTCAAAGCCCAAATACTTGCAAGCATCTAGCAGGGTACAGTGGGAGTGAGCTGAACATTTTCATTTTGTGGATAATAAATCTCGCAAAATTCCTTTGTGTACGCTACTATACATACGTAATCTTTTTACAATTCCAGACTGGTGATCCGAGAATGTGTTTCTCAGATAGACCTTACTAATGAGGCAAATAATACCTGAGGATCTCTGAAATCCATTAAATTCCTTTTTTAAATCCTAGTTGTTTGAAATTATAATGTTTACTAAAATTTAATACCGTATCCAAGAAAATTGCAAGGTCAATAGCTTTTGAAATATGTACTTTTAATTTTAGTACCATTTAATTGGTAATCCAGATGCAGAAATTGAGTAGTGTACCTTTATAGTATTATGGTGAAAGCTGGGGATTTTCTCTACACTTCTAAAAATATTTTAAAATAAAATTATTTAAAAAAAATTTCATCCCATTGTGCAGATACAACGATACATATGACTCGTGGCCATTCAAAAGAATTTCGTTTCAACATTCTTCCCAAAAACCACTTTTTTCACACTATCATTATAAGAGATTTGTTTTCAATATTTTTTCCAAATATTCGGATCACGTTTGATCTTTTATTTGATGACACCTTTATAAACAATGAAAGAGCAAAGTTGCATAACATAAAATTTGTGAACTGTAAATTATCATAAATTGTTTATTTGATTTAAAAAAATGGCTCGACAGTTTATTAACGGCATTACTTACTTAACAAAAGATTTTGGAAATTGGAAATACATCAACATGCTAATACAAAATCGTGCCGGCACTTAGGTCGCATTTTTTCAGCAACCGTCCAATAAACAGCATACAACTTTATAATTTTATGAGAAAAATATTTTTACTTACATTTTCTTAAAGATATTCTCAATATATCCCCAGAAACTTAAATTTCTGCTGCTGCTTGAGCCATGTAACCCGCTAAATGTGAACACAAAATAATTTTTTAATATCCGGTAATTTGTTCAGTCTTACCTACATAGGTTCAATGAATGTCTATTATTTACTTCAAAGCTTGAATGCTTGTCTTTTAAAAAAATGGAAGATAACCATGAGGTCGAAATAAGCCAAATAATTGCGCAAATTTTTCTGGAATTTGTCGTTGGTGGCACTTTTCAAGTCGCTAAGCCATTTAATGTCTATATGCGACCTCAACAGAAAAGGTGGAGGCACATTAACATTTCCGTCTTAATATAAAATTCATAATCCCCTCAAACATAACCGAATGACATGGAAACTCAATCGGGGTACCCGTTAATTGTGATATCTTCATTAATTATTGATCGATCGATTTATGCCCGAACATGGATCCAGATCAGATTAACTGCTGTTCTCTAAATGATCTTGCCCACAGATACGGCGATGGCATCTGGCCGCGCTAAGGGCCCCAGCCAAGGCTTGGCCGTATATCAAGATCGATTTATGTTTGTTTAGTAATTGACAAAAGAATTTCCGACAGGCAGTTGTGGATTTAAATACCTCGGGAACAAAAGTGATCTCTCATCAGATCACAGCGGCAGAGAAAGGAATAAACGGACGGTGGGGGCCCCAAGACGAGAGCCCGACGAGGAGCGGATTTCGGTGTGTGGCACAAAGTCGGGCTATTATTGGTTTTGTGCCAGGTATCCGATCGCTGGGCCGCGGCAGACTTCTTGGGGTCTCTCTCGATTTTGCGGTTTTTGTTGCACAAGCACACAGAGGAGGTTTTCAAAGGCGCACAGGAACACACACACACACACACAACCACCTGCAAATGATTGATCTTCTCGTGTTTTATGTGTTCAGCAAACATTTTGAAAATCATTTCTTATAATGACTTACTCGCATCCATTAGGTCGGGAAGCATCCGCCCAATAGCCGGGCGGTCAACTGCTGTATCTCGATCATCAACATCAACGGGCGAGTGATTTTCTTGTTCATCATCCCTTTTTCGAATGGACTTTTGTGATTATGGTGCACCGACCGAATAACTTTATTACCAGATTGCCCACTTGAGTGTGGATCGCCGTGCGGCTCTTTGTTTTAGACCATTCCCTGGCCACATCGGTTCACATCATTGGCCTTACGAGCATTTTTACCTACACCGGCGTATATTGACTCGAAATTGATTATTGCTCTTGTCATTGTGGGGCTGACTAATTGGGTTTTCGTAAAAAAATAAAAAACACAAAACACACCGCCCGGCAAAACCAAAAGGAATTTAAAAGCCTCCGGCGATAATGCCAAAATTACAGGGATCCTCTTGGGCATTTTTGAAGAGTCATATCCGCTGCTTTGTTGATTCAATTTTCGTATACGTACTGCCGGAGATATGTACAAAATTTGTTCTTCAAAATCCTGATGTGCATCCTCCCCAGAATTGTTTAAAACTTTTGGCGGTTAAAACTTTTAATTGCCACAAAATGCCGCGGAAGAATTTCCGAATGACACAGAGGAATTTTCAGTGTTGAATGTAAATTGGCGAAACAATAAGCGAATAAATTACTCAATCTTGGCCTGTCCTGTACATGCAGATGTTGGACCACCGTGAGGGAGTCCTCGACATTCGGTGCGGCGGTAAAATACGTTACAAACCGCAGTAAAAGGGCAGTAGTACCCGGGAGGAGCGAATTCTTCAAGAACTAATTGTGAGCGGTATGCGAGGAATTCTTATTCAAATTACCCCCGAGTAGCATGGTGGGAAACAAGAGTCTCATGAATTACGCGAAACAAAACGGCGCAAACTTGAAAGGAATTCAATTCCCTTGAGCCACTGCCCGGACGGTTGGTCGAGCTGTGTGTCCTCCGCAACAAGAGCCAAAATAAAACCGCCGCGCCCGGAGATAAATTCAAGGATTTATCTGCAGCACAAACCTGAGTTTTGTTTTTAGGCGTATTAATTCATTCGCTTATGAAAGGACTGTAAATCTCCCCCCAGAGCCGGGCACTGCGTCCATTCGGTAAGCATCGTTGGTCTCTGGACCTGGACTCTTGCGAAAACGGCAAAGGTGGATCGATCAGTAAGTAGCGTGATCGGCGTCAATTAATAACAAAAATTGTGCTCGCACTTCAGCAGCTGGCAAAAATTTTCCTTTAGCAAGTGCCTGTACACAATCCAAACTCGGTCAGATGAAGTTGTTAACATTTTTGACTCAACTGCCACAAAAAACGATCGCGACAGAAATCGCTTCGACTAACTGAAACGCTTTAATCAGCGTAACAGTAGTGGAACTTGATTCGAATTTGCACTTAATGAGGTAATTAAAATCGAAACTGCCACCGCAGTTCGACAATGTGGCTGTCCGCCGGCTATCGCATGCGTTTCAAATGGAACGCGCAATTGAACGAGATCGCCGCCTGGGCGGCCGATATTTGTCTGAAACTGAACGCCATTTAGACGCGCTTAATTGAATGACATTTTCTCGGAGCAGCGGCAGCAATTAAAAGTGTTAATTTCGAACATAAAAACAAAGTGCAATAAATTTATATTGACAGACCGCCCCTTATTATGAGCTATTTTTATCACCCAGCCATTAATCACTTCTAATTGCGGGGAATGTGATGTGATGGACGAGTTGTTTTGTTGACATTGCGCGCCTCATGAATTGCACATTTTTTGTTGTTGCTCCAAACGAATACTGTTTATATTAAAAAATCATAAACAAACGCACGTGTTCATTCAGTGTACAGCTTTGTAGATAAATATCCCTGAAACTGACTGGCCGACTTTGCTGATGTTTGATACAGACATCATTTGTATTTTTCAGCAAGTGTGCATTAGTAGTTTTTTCGGCAATGATAATAAATAAAATTTTAATTGTTGAGCCATATTGTGTAGCATATCAAATGACAGCTTCTAATTGTACCTACTGTTCTAAAAATAAATCGCACTAAGTATTTGTTGTGCTTTTGTTGGACCATAAACTGAAAAAAACGTATGAGTCATTGTCTGTCTTCCTTGGCCCACACTATAAATATATAAAAGTAAATAACGCAAAAATCTGAAAAGTTGCCGATTGAACTTTAAATTCTGTGAGCTTGCTGACATAACAAACTGAACGTTGGTAGATCTTGAATAAACGTTTGCATATGAGAAATTAGGACCAAGGTGAATGCTGCGTTTCCGTGATAAAAAACGGCATAGTATGTCTTTTAGTTGTTTTATTTAATTTTTTTAATCAACAGGTACAATATACCATTTGACACTCTATTTAAATTCTGTTTATTTGTTGGAAAGAACATTTTTTTATTAATACTGTATCCATGCGCTGCTAAAAACGCAATAAGAGTGGCCTTACCCGTGTGGTATTTATTCTGGTAGAAAAAATTATTTCGGGATTTTTAAATTCCTGTCAAATTTCCGCCGCGCCTGTGCTTGGTGGCACATATTTTCGATGACTTTGTCGCACAAATCAGGCTGAATTTACTGGACGGCGTTTCGTTATGTTGATTTTGAGCGCATCTATTGTTGGCGGTTTATTCTCATAGATCTCTGATTTAAGATAGCCCCAAAGGAAGAGGTCTAAAGGCGTTAAATCGCACGATTTCGTTGGCCAGTTCCCAAATCGCTCGTGCAGAATGTCCATCGTGGGATGCGCTGTGTGGCACGTAGCGCCGTCCTGTTGGAACGACATGTCGTCGGTATCCATATCATCCAGTTTATGCCACAAGAAGTTGCTTACCATCGATTTGTAGAGCACGAAAAATCGATGTAGCCCTTAATTCTATGGTCAGATATGTGTATGGTCTCCGCAGATTTCATCATGTCTCGCAATATAAGAAGTTTGGCTTTGGCTGTGTTTTTGTTGTGTCCCGTAAAAAAGCTCAATTAAGGAAATTATCCGTGTGTTGAACCGTTTTATGCAGAAATTGTAGAAGTCTTTGGTGAACAATTTGAGTAATGAATTCCCACAATTAAATTCATTACGAATAAAAATTTGTTTACATATCTTCGCTGACACTTTTATGACTACTGACAAAATCCTTTTGGGAAATTTGATTTAGCGTCACATGGGTTTCCATAGATACAATATATGGTCGGGTTGTTCTCTTCAACGAGCAGAACAAAGTACGACCCACTAAAATATCTCTTTGTAATTCTTCATGTTGCTAAATCGAAGCGAACAGCTGTTCTTATTGTGCGGCTATGATGTTTTTTGATTACGCTTGTTTTTCAGCCATACCGTCAAAATGTGGGATAATTTACCACCATCCATCAAAAATTCTCTACAGTCCAGGAAGTTAACCGCAACAAACAGTAGCATTCAAAAGAGCATCACTTACGCATAAGATTCAATGGCTCTTAATTAATGTCATTCAATAAGCATATATACTTTTGTGTTTCATGAAACTGCAAACTACTTGTTTCTCTTTTATCATACTTGTAATTCACTCTTATTGTTATTTTTCTTTTCTCATTGATTATTATTAATTTTATCTAGTACAATTACAATAATTGACCTTCGTATCCTAGCTGGTGACTTATGGTAATGTTAAAAAATACAACTTTATAACTTGCACTAGGCAGTGGTCATTTGTGCAAAAAGTGAAACCCACAAGTGGTTACTAAAATGACACATTGCCTTGTTCTTTGTCTCCCGTATCCACCAGATTGCCTTTTAAAGGAACAGTCGTTTTCTACGGAAACATGACGAAATATCCACCCCAACTGTGTCCAACTATACTGCAAAGAGATGGATTCGCAAAAAAGGAATAACGGGGCCGAAATACACGATTTATCTCTTGCGAATTATCTCATAGTCCGGTTGTAATGATGACTTCTTCCTCACTTCACGACCGCCTCGGATGTCCCGCGGATAGTGCCGCCCGCTAATTTATGCTAATGGATGTAAAATTGGCTGGACGTTTTTGCCCCTACCGTCCGTCCGTCGTTCGTTATCATATCTGCCAAGAAATTTGTTTAAGGCCGGCCTTAATGGTCGTTTTGCTTATTGATTTCGGATGTTTTAGAAATTAATTCGTGCATTAAATTTTTTACTACCTTCGAAAATTCCGAATCGAGGCCGTTCCCCGGCGGTAGGAGACAAATTGACGCGAAATACCTTTAAGTCCACAATCCTTGTTCTTGAGAAAACCAATTAATCGTGGAATGCTGGTGCTCTTAAGTGCAAAAGGTAAAAAAAAAATATATGAAAAAACAACCAAATTGCGGCGGGCTAGTTGAAACAAGAGACGATCGATTTGAACACTCAATTTGGGCCGGGGCCGGCGGAAGTAACTCCAATAAATTATCCCTAACTAGATAATGCGCAAAAGATGACCACACACGGATCGGGGCGGTGATCGGGCCTAGAAGATCATCAGAAGGAGCATCAGCCGAACCAATATCCCCGCCGCCCGCTCCGGGGAAAAAGACTTAAAACATTGGAAACCACCGAAAATTAAATCCGAACATGATGAGTAAGCACTGCTGGGCGTCCGCTCACCTTCGACTTATCTTCTCTCTCACTAAATTTGTTGAAAGTAACAAAAGGACCACACAGGTAACTTCTTAAAAGTGGACGAGGCAGATAAAGTGGACTTATGACCCAGCACAGCACAAAAAATCGGCGAAACACAAAAGGGAGCAAAGTGAGCAATTTTTGCCAGAGGAAAAATTGCACGGCACATCGGGGGTAGGCGGGGAGGGTTGAAAGACTTAACAACTGACCAATTACGCGGGTAAAATACCGATTGATCCGGAGGACCGTAAAAAAATCCACCTAATCAGTAATTTAAGCAGCATCGCGAATGGGGTCCGCAAAAATAAAACATCGACACAACCGCAGCACGGGGGACATCCTAAATAGGTCGATCTACTGATCGCCCAGTCGAGGCCGTCTAATGAAGTTGTAGCTCGGGGAGCGAGCAGATCAAAGGAATACTGCCCCGGGGGCCTTTTCCCGGAGACTTTTATGATTGTGTCCTACACCTCTTTGGTCCAACACAGCCAGGAGGTTTTCGACGGGCCGAGCAAAATTTCGGCGCCTTTTTTTTCAGCAGTGGCATCGCATCTCTTTGATGGGATGAAATTTCTCAGGCGCGTTTTCATGCAACTGGAGGAGGCACAAGACCCCTAGGAGTCAATTAGCAACCGACTTAAGGATTTGCATGTTACAAAGATTTCAAGAGGCTGAGCAATTTTCGGATTCCCCCTGGTTGTCTGCAGTGATCGATCGAATGCGTTTCGCGGATGATTGGAATTTCAGTTAGCAATATCCTTTTTTATTGTAACGATTGACATTCCAAAAGAGTGAATGCACTGCAATTTCTAAGATAAAGCAATCCGCCTCAAAACACATTTGGTGCCTCTTCCTTCTTTCAAATCAAGTCAACAATTTCCGCTAGTCGCTGCAAGGTCCGATTACTGCAAGATCATTAGATAATATTTTTGTGATTCCAAAAAAAATGGCTTAGGACAACAATGAAACACACTGAGCAACAATGTTGCACAGCTTCGCAATAATTAAGAAATTTTCAAGTTCGTCGCTTATGCAAGAGTCTTTCGTTTTATATAAATTTCCAAACAAATACTTCCGCCTTTTGTAGCGAATTACGACAGATCTTATCGAAACAATCTCGGAGATATTAATCGATACCTTAATTATGACCCAATCTGTGGGCACACTATGGACCTACACGAACTTGTGTCAGCGCTTCTAAAAAAAAAAGAGAAAAATACAAAACCGGAGAAGCAGAAAAATCGAAAATGCCTTGAAAGTTTCATGGTGGCATGCAAATTAAGAAAAAAGTGCCAATCGGTTCCCACACACATGTTCTCTGCGGAACACGATCAGAGGGAGCAGACATTCTATAGCTCCGATGGAGGAATTCCAGAAGATTTGTAGCATTTATACACAGGTACGGAGCGGGGCCGTGTACACTGGGCCCCCGTATGCAGATAAACCGGGGAATGCATAGGAAAGTAATGATTTGCGCAAAAAAATAAAAAAAATCTGTGTGGTTGTCGAGGACGAACCATTCTGACTTCATGGGCTCCTCAAAGTGTTTTGGAGTTGAGGTTTGCTCTATAAACAAAATGAGAAGCATGGTGTGCCCCTAGGCCAGATCCAGTGATTTCGTATGATTCTGCTAGTACTCAGCCAGATAGACAAACAGTCGCCAGGCACGATTTTAATGTTGAAGAGATTTTCAAGGGAATCTTACTGGTGGCAGATATGGGGTACTTGTGCTGTAAGTGCAACCATTTAACCTTCAAATAAGATAGAAATCGAGACACTCAAATTACAAGCATTTTGCATTCGTGGTCTTCTCGCAAAATATAGGAACGTATGCATATCTCCTTTAAGAGATGTAAAATTATATCCGTCAGGTGAGCATGTACAGGTTTTTTTTTATAATACATTGCATCCTTATTAGTGAAAGGATTAAGTACTTAGGTCATATTAGTCCGGTAATTATGAGGATTATCTCACAAAACACGGCCTAATTGTTCCTAAGCCGCTCAATTGTTGGAAATTTATGAATTTCAGCCTGAACGCACACTTCGGGAATTCCCCAACATTTGCTGGGATTCCTTTGTAGAGTACAAATGGTCCGAAGGTTTACGCAGTTATTCACACACAATAGACCAGTTTGATGGTGATGATGATTGAAGGACTGAATACCTACACGCCCCTTCTCTAACGTACACAGGTACCAGTGACGTGATATATACCCATACATAAGCTTGCGGATCTGGAAACAGCTCCGGTATAAAATCGTATTAATGTAGTATATATGTATGTAACGAGTAGCCCTTTGCGGTGTGGGTATGGTTGGCCCAACCCTTATATTTGACGAATGCTCTTTAGCAACATTATCACAAATTGATTGTTATAATAGTGATCGCTGAAATATCGCCCAGATCGATAGACTCCACATTGGTGATGGCATCTCCACAATATTTTAATAACTTTCAAAGAGTCATTTTTTTGTATTTCGTAATTTTACAAGAATTTTAGTTGTTGTCTGAAATTTTTTATATTTATAATAATTTGGGAGTTTCGTTTAATGCCTTAAGTAGTTACTCCCGATGATAGAAGTTTCAGGCTTTTACTCTGATCTGTAGCAAAGATACAGGAGGCTCCTAGAGCCCTGATTTGCTTCGAGAAAATGTAGTACGGCCGCGCTTGCACGACTTAGCGAGGGTAATACCGCGCCCCAAAGCTAAATAATCGAAACACGTGTTAGGACAAATTTTGTTTTATTAATTGTGTAATTAAAGTACACACATAGTGCCAACTCATCTAACAAATTTTTGGCAACTTGAGACCAAACATTGACACCCAAAATTCGATATTCGATCTAATTTTTAAAAACAAGCCATGAAAAATTGCGTTCTCACTATTTTTTTGTTTTATTTAAAAGAACCGTTGCAGCGCTCTTAATGAACACTACGATATGAGCCTCTATCTCCTGGTAGTCCCGTCGCAACAGACAAAATTCAACACCTAAAAATTCCTACAGGTTTTAAATACATTTATTACAAATGAAATATCAAAAGTCTCCACCGATCTGACTTATGCTAAAACTTGTATGCATGGTCAAAGGTAAAAAATATCGGTTTTTATCATATTTCTATTAAACGGTTAGTGTTATCGTAAAAATAGTACATACAAAAGTTGTAGATCTTACAATTGTTTATAAAAATTGTACACATACTTTTTTCCTACGAATCACCATTTTTGAGATATCGCGATTCAAACATCGAAAATACTAATATGCACTCATACGCCCCATCACGGTCAACCGTGACAGTTTCAACAAGAGTCATAATAAGCAAAGTTGTATTGCTCGAAGCGCCCTCTACGCTGGTATCATCGCTCTCGTCGGTGCTGCAAAAACAGCCGAAGCAGATTAAATCCTTTTTGAAGTGCTTCTAAATGGCTTACCAGAAAAATGTAGCTTTCACGTGTGAACGCCATAAGCGCGACTTACCTCATGGGACAAAAATGAATCGCAAAATTCCAGTGAATCAATTAATCTTCTCGCTCCATTCATTAACTGTTACATTATTTTTTACGGAGTTATTTTGCGATTAACGTTGATAATATGCATATTTTTCGAATTATCGTATGGCGCACTAATACCAACGTGGGGACGCCTCAGATGCATTAAAACTGTTGACCTGTTAGGATTGTTAAGAAAATCAGTCGCCATTTCTTCAAGGAAAAACAGCACTGACAAACGACAGCAATATCGGGAAATTGAATTAGAAAATTTTACGATTATTTAAATTGGTCGTTTGGTTGTTTGCCACCAGAAATTTATGGTTAAATGAGCGTCAACGAGTAAACGGAGTCAATCGTTTGGTTGCACAGCCATAAAGTTGTCATACAACCGCACTGGTAATATTGCCATTATTTACGATTGCTATTTCGCGCGTACCGAGCGAGTGAAAACATTGACATCGTCAACATTGCTAATCTACTCTGGGCCTATTAGGTGATATGAATGTGCGGTTGTAGCCTTCTAAATATTTGAAAGTGAAATTGCAGGTGAACCGATCGGAAAATTCCTCGACTCCTGGACTGATGTAATGTAAGCAAATATTTACTTGTTCGCATGAATTAACTCTTAACGATCGTTAAATTACCTGTTTACCTGTCGACCTCGCGAATCTTCTCGTTCTAAAGATACTTTTCTTCTGAGTCACGCACTTTGGACCTGCGTGGCATTATTTTATCAGCGACTGTCCCTTTTAGATTCATCAGTCACTCAGATAAGAGACAAAGGTATACTGTGGCCCCACCGAGAAATGATCTCTGGGCCTTCATTTGATAGCTCTGGAGGCCGACAAAAACCAGAAGAATAAAAATTTCAATTAGTCTGCACCGGGTATTTTGTCAAGAGGCGCTGATAACCAGGTGATCGCAACACTAAAAGCCATACCTTGCTCTCGGCAGGGCTGAAATTTGACAGGTTGGATAATTAGTTCCACCTGGCGATAAAGTGGGTCCTTTTGTCTTATACCTCTGAGCACCGGTCGCATTCCTGTTGAAGGTAAAGGATACCTTCGAGGTCCTTATCAAAAAATTCCATCTAACAAGCATCGGTTACCTCTGTACTTGGTAGGGGTACATCCTGTTAGATAGGCAAAATTTGTGCTCAGAGGATTTCAAAACACCTCTGTCGGATTGGGATGAGCTCTAGATATGCATCGCAAAAAATGGGTAAAAAATGGTTGAGAAAACAGCAGAAAGCCCTAAAGGAGCGGTGCTGCGTTAATAAGTTTATCTGAGATTCAGGCACCTGGTGAGTCATTGAAAAGGCTGGAAAACCCGAGAGTCGGTTTCATTGATAACCCCAACCACCCAGCATAGGTCCAGTCCAGATTCAGTCCGGTACACTCTGTCCGTCTCAATTAGCTGGACCTCCATGCCAGCAAATAAACGATAAAAATTCACCTGAGTCATCCAAGAAAAATGTTTTCCGCCCTAGGCAGAGGCTACTCCTCTCCTCTTCATCGGAAACTCTCATCAAATTAACCGCCCATAAATATTCAGCGGCTGTCACTGCTTATTTAATGTCGCGCGTAATTGATAAAATTCCGCAATTTGTAATAAAAATGAGGCAAAATCGCTAAGTGGAAGCATCAATCAACGCCGGCCATCGGTGGGGCATTCATAATTCAGTGTTAACCCCTCGCAGCGGCCGATTAGGTGCAAAGTAGGCGGCTGGAATTTATTGATTTCATTTTTTTTCCGCTTTTCCCCGCATTGCACATATTTGTTGCATTCATTTTGCCAACAATATTATTCAATTATTTGAATTCACTCAATGGGCGAGTACGCTCCCTCGGAATGTGCGTTCCTGATGAGCCGGCATAGTGCTTTGATGAGGTTCTAATTGAAATTGTGAATATGTCTCGATACCTGCATTCGTTTAAAATATTTTATCATCCAGATGTGGCACGATTGGAATAATCAGTCAATTGGTTATTCCATAAATCCATCAAACCACACTTCCACAAGCTGTCGTGTTCTGTTCGCGCGAATGTTCGTTCAATGCTAATAGCTTCGGACGTCGTTGGCTTTGATCTGTTCTATATGGATCTGTTTCATTCAAAGAATAATATAGTTAGAAATCGTTTGACACACCTTTTTAATATATTATAGAAATTCGAAATAGCATTTTCGGTGAACACGGTAAGAGAAAAATTGTCTAAACACCAAAAAAATACACATAGTGGAGGTCAGGAGTCAGGCTTTTAAGGCAAATGCCGACTAATTGCTAAAGTTGTCACCCCCCGTTTTTGAGGGTGCCGAATTCGAATATGTTGGCGAAAAAAGTTCTTACCTTTCGCTCCCCCCAAATGACCGAAAATTCCCCTTTTTTTTATTTCCGCGTGTATAGGCCGTGGTGTTTGGATCAAATGAAAGCTTTCGATGAGTCAAATACGATCAACTATGTGACGTCATTCTAAACCCAATATGGCGGACGCCCATGATGGCGGATTACCTTTTCTTCACAACTTCTTCAACATGGGTATCAAATGAAAGGGTTGGACGAGCGGCAGGACGAATTCCGAGAAACAAGACTAAAAAACAAAGCAACTGACGGTTCGTACGATAGCTGCGCTAACCAGCTGCCTTGCTTCAGCATGGTAAAGAAGGGATGCCTGTGTGAGCTAATTTGAATAATTTTATTCTCGTGAACTATTTTGCTAACTGACCGTGAACTCAAAATACGAAACAGGTGATTTCATCACCGTCCATCCGTCTATCTTCTAACGTCTATAATCTATGGCCGTCCATCGGTTATTGGTCTATCGCCTAACGTCTATCGTCCATCTAGTTATCATGTACAACCATCTTTCGCCTATCTATAATCTACGGCCATTTATGGTATTGCCCAACGTCTATCGTCTACTGCCGTCTAACATCCATTCATTTATCGCCCATTCGTATATCTTCTACGGCTGTCTATAGTCCATCTGGCTATCGTCTACATCCGCCTACCGTCCATCCCCCTAACGTCCATCGTCTACCGTCCTTTACCTATTATCTACCATCAATCGCCCATAATTCGTCTATTGCCTATCATCTGTCACATATTGTCTACAGTCTTCTTCATCTACCGTCTATTGTCTATTCTCTATTTTTTATCACCGATCGTCTACTGTCTATCGTGCATTGTTATTCTGATATTATCATTTCTAGAAGCCGACGGCTGAATCGATATTATTTAAATTTTGCATCAGGGGTTTCAAAACTTCGCGCAAAATACCGAAATATTTATGAACGCAAATGTGTACGAATTGTTTATTATAATAAAAAAAGACTCAAACGGTTTTACGTTGATATTGCTAACGCATGCTGTATATGTGGACTCTCTTACTACTTGAGATGCTACGACCAGATTCGAAGCAGATCACTTTTTTATCTTCTAAAAATTGTGTTGGATTCGTTAATTCGAACCGCTAATTAAATCGCAAGCATCCTCATAAATTTTAAAACAACTTTCAATCTGCCTCAACCGATACATAATAAATATCAGATTTTCTCACTTTGGGCTAGAAATTTTGCCATTTGGGCGATCCATACAATTTTGTGAACGATGACCCTGAATATTTGATGATAGTGATAAGACGATGATACTATCTATAATTTGGCAGATCTGTTACCACGCCTTCTGTTGACCACACGTGCTATAATCCGTTGACGATCATTACATCGTGTCCACGATGTGTGGCCACTTAACTCCACCGAGTGAACTAGATGACCTTCCTTTTAATCGATTGTTTCGTACCACTTGGTGCCGAAATAGGTTTTAATTTGCACGTCAACCGTACGATATTTCATCCTTTTGATCAGACTAAAATTTGCCTCTATTCACAGGGTGTCCGCCAGTAAGTTATACAAGATCTGAGCTGAATATTTGTCGCCTCGCGCAGATATAAATTAAGATTAACAAATTTTTGTCCACAAAACACGATTTTAAAATGTTAATCGCAATTATAAAAAAAGGAACGAGAATCTTATCAAAAGGCGACGATAAGAATTTTGGACGATGATATCATAGGGACAGTGTCACGATCACTCATCAGCCACTATACCGTGTCAGGCGTATTATGGGGACCTGAAAAAAATATCACAAAAGCTGATGAAAAAATAACACACACATTCTAATTAGAATCGAAATTTTAGTGACCCAACAACTCTTTATCTCGTGGAAAGATCGCGCTTTGATCAATGAATCGATCCCGCCGGCAATCAGCCGATCTGTCGTGTAGAACAAACGATTGAATGACTGACTGAATATGATAATGTTGTCATGCATATGCAAGGGCTACCCAGTATCGGTCAGATGGCCCGATACACGAGCTTCGATGTAATTACTTTGTAGGAGCGTTTTTTGGACAACTAATTAGCCAGTGATTTAGTGAATGTGGCGCGGCTTTGTCTCTTCTTCCGCCGGCGTGGCCCGGCCTGGCCTGTGCTGTGCCAGACCATCGATCGCCGATCGCCATGATAAATGTTCTAGTAATTTATGGGCCAATAAGAACTGACGGCTTTGTAATTTGTAAATGATTATTTTATGCACCATAAGCTTGTTTTTAATTAGTTGTTTTGCATGATTAATTTAAAAATAGTGATTTCATGCTCCACTGTCGCACTCGGCCAGATCGCGCTAAGTAGGGGTGTGGCAGAGCAGTTTTCGGGCAGATTGGATTTTAATAATTCTTTAAAATTGGTGTGCGCAACTGTTTTATAACCTACGATCGCTCATGTGCAGAGATCAATTTTCAAAAGGCTTGCGGCAATTTCATTTTTGGGTTACGACAGAACAAAAACTCCTCAAATGCGTGAAAGCATGTTCAAATAACGCAGGAAATGATGATGATAGTAACGATCGTCCCTGGAAGATCATTAAATCGATGTTCTTCAAACAAAAATAATCAGCGGGAGGTCTCTGCCTTGTGAAATGTTTTGATTCTTGTGGGAACTAAAGGGAGAACTGATTTTCTCTAATAAATTTTTAGAAAGGAATTCAAATGTCTATATACCCGAATAAATCGTGAATTATAATTATTACTTTTTCCCTATCTCCACCTTTCGATCTTTGAGGGTAGATGAGATGGGTTACTCTGACTCTCCGCCTCATTCGGCTCATCGATGTACCTGTGTTATGCTGAAAGTGAACACTTGGAACTTTTCAATAAGGTGAGGTGATCTTAAGTAGGCGAAAAATATTCCTCAGATACAAAGTCACTTGAGACGTTGTTGTAGGCCAGCCGGTTATATCAAAAGCCGCGCTTAATATTCATCGGCCGAATCATCAATAAATCACGACAAAATCAGACCATAAACATTCATCTCATGATTGCCTTGCTCGCAGCTCTCCAATAAAGTTGAAATCCATAGAATTAACAATCGGGTACCATACAGTCTGCCAGAATCTGTCTTAATTTTACACTAAACCACCTCCAAGCCAAGCGAAACAATTCCAGACAGATCGGCTCCAAGTTTTGCTGTTTGTATTCCAAAGATGCCGCATGGGTCCATAATTGCCGATCTTAAAGCACTCATTGAAAGCCTAAGTTATGATCACCTTAATCGGACGAGTATATCCGCCAGATATTTGTGATTTTTTTTATTATTTCATTTTTTCACAATGCCGTTATGTTGACCAGTTATGGTATATAGATAGGTTTCGTGGATTCGGAAATTTATTTAATAGACCTGGGGAGCGGTCAAAAAATTTTTTCGCGATCATTTTGCGACTCGATCACGCCATAATAAAACTGTCAATTCACCCAAAAGTGCGATCAAATATCTTTCGTTTCAAGCTGAGAAAATTAAGTTTTATTATGAGGAATTTTACGTAAAAGGCAGTCGGGCGTAAGAATTATCAAAAAGAATAAAAAAGACTGTCAACGTGATTTCGACTCTCTTGGCCAGGTGTTAGACACTTAATTTGCTTGCGCATTTTTTGGAGGAGTTCGTTTTAAGTTTTGTGGAATTTGACATTATTTTAGAAGACATTCATTTAGATTTTAGGTGAAAATATTATTATAAACATATATACCTTTAACAGTTCAGCGAATTTGTAGTAAACAGTAATAAACTCGGGAGCTTAGACTATGAAAAAAATTTTTAGAATGCGCAAGAGAAAACCGTCCACTCACGCTTCGCAACACTGGTAATGAGTTTGACGCCAGGATCTACAATAAATAAACGAAAGTCTAACCAGCCGTATGTACTTTGAAGAAGGATCGAAGCAACTCAGCGTTGATTTGTCCGCTTTGCATTGCGTGACCTTCCTCAGACATGTAACTTGAACCTTCTTCCACATATAAAGTCAAAATGGTGACTTCAATATAGCGTACTGAAAATATTTAACTTCTTTAGATTTTCGTGATAGTCAGTACGCGGGGGTTTTTGCGTTGGCTGATTTCTAATGTGGTTCCAAATTGAACAAATTTAAAATGGCGGTTCCTTAATTATTATTTATCATAGGGTTGGAAAGATCAGTTTCACTTTGCACGTACGGATTCTTTGAATTTACAGATCTTATTTTTTTTAATTATCACAGAGACAAGATCTAATTTGACTAAAATTCGTTAAATTAAAAGTAAACTGATATCTTAGTCCCAAAAAGCCGTAAAAATAATCCCAATATGGCCCCCTCTTCACCAGTCACAGCGAACATATTTTGCAAAATGTAGTGAATAATTTTAATTTCAGTATTTTTTGCGCATGTTTTTTTTTCTGAATGTATAAAAAAAATGCTACATATGAAGGTGCACGCACCGGCACCATAGTGCGACTTTGTCAGCAGTGGCCACAAAAATGGGGCCCTCATATAATATCGAATAAATTTTTGTGATTCCATCTTACATCCTTTAATTAACTTTTACCCCCAAGTCTTGGCAATTAAAGGAGAGGTCATCATCCACCGTTTAACCACCGTCAATAAAACGCACAGTGCTAGAGAGCTGAATGTATCGCTCTTGGGGCCCCGCTGAAATTAAATTGAAAATTCCGTTCTCGCTAATTACGCGCATCTTTTATGTTTCCCTGCCTTGTCCGATGGGCTGGAAGGGATGCTGCGGTAGAGAGATACCCTAGGCTTAAGCGTCGTCTCCAGTTATTTATGCATTTGTTCGAAATGTTTTTTGTTGGACGCAACAGCGCACCAAGAGGCCTGAGCGCACGGGCATCATCATGCTCTTGTTTTGTCCTTAAAACTTATCTTGACTTACTCGGAGGCTGCCTTGAGTAATGTACTACTACTCACCCTTCACAGGTGCTTTTTCCGAAGATTTTTCTGCACTTGCGGTGTCGGTAGTTGGTCGTCGGCGGCGGCGGCAACCAAGTGCCTGGTGTTTGGGCTCCTATTTCAGTCGTACAATTGCCAGCGGCTGTAACAAGCATGCTGGAAGCAACAAAAATGAATAAATGAGATGCCAACACTAGAGGCTCGAGGACGGAGGACACCGGGCAGTAGAAGAAAAACTGGACGAACGACACATTGAGATTTCTGCGGTTCTGTGCCCGATCCCGGACTGCAGAACATCAGCTGGTGATGCCCCAGCTACTGGCTACTTCTTTTCTATAGAATTCCAGGCAGGCTCGTCTTGCTCGCCGGACTGCTGGTGGTAAATTAACAAGCGAAAGCAAGTAATAGGACAAGAAGATGTCAAGTGCTATTTAACTACTGACGGCCAACTGAGGGCATTAAGTCTTGCAAACGGCCACGACGAACGGCCTGCATAAGTTCTCTGCACTCGACGGGCCCGTATATGTATGTGGGGCAGGGGCAATTCTTTTTGTTTTGCACAAAAAAAAAGATGAGAGAGGCCCGCGTCCATTCAAAACTTGCAGACAAAACGTCTGACAGGCCAAGTCATGCCGCGCACAGTCGATGTACCAAAAATCCCACGGCAAATCGACGAAACCAGCACCGAGCCTGAGAAGAGGTCTCAAGTGAATATCGAAATTCCACCTGTGTCCAGCGGAAAAAACACACGCCCGGAGCCTTCGATTAAGAAACAAATGAATGACCTCACGGGAACAGGCCGAATCATCCGAAACGATTGTTTTATTAGCCTTCTTAAACAGAGGGTAAAAAAAGAACGCCCTGAAGAGGCGGCCGCGGCCACTTGCCCATGATATTCGATGCGTCCTGCGGCGAAACCGCCTAGTGATGCTCGCAGCCCCCCAGAATTTCGTATTTCCCTGCGGACCGAGCCGATGGTCTGAACTCATCAAGGGTACATCGGTCCGGAGGAGCCTTACATAAAACAAAGACCCACCTCTGAGTCGAAAGACCAAAAATGCCGACATGTCTGCACTGAATTTCTGAGCAGGACTGAGTTTATGCGAAAATGCTCAGGTGCTTGGTAGGTCTTCATTCAGTGTGCCCTTAGGAAATATGTTGTGCCTGGCAAAAAATATAATCCGCGGCTACGTATAAAAAAGCGGCTACGGTGCAGCCTGTGTAAACAGAAACACAGAGCGGAAAGGTCCCGGGATCAGTAGATGAGCTCCGAGAACCCATAAAGTGTCTTCTGGCCTCATGATCAGCACATCATCAACAGCTCGGACTACTGCTGGTGGCATAGGTCAATAGAGCACACAATTCCGTCTGACAGCGTCTAACCTTAATGGTATCCGATTAAATATTTGGCAGCGTCTTCATTGACGGCGGTCCCGACCAGCTACAGCTAATGGGCGGACTCGCCAGCACTGGGATGATGAAGTGGCCTCCTTAAGATTATTTATGGCCTAATCGCTACCTCGATAGCTTTTAGGGACCTATCGTCCACGCTGCCAGACAACCGGTGTTATTAAGTTTCACAAACGAACCATTTTTATGAATTTTTCTGGAAAGGACTGTAAAAATGAACACATCCGGTGGCCTAATTGATGGATGACGTTGTGCTCTTTCGAGAGGAATGCGCCTATTGGGTGGTCACGCCGGCGTACAGGGGTCCTGTCGAATTAGGGAGGCATCAGACAGACTGATGAGAGGATTTCTAATTAGTCGGCGGAGCTGATTACTAACCATTTGGGATCCTGCTAGTTCGATAATTCAGACTTTTATATTTGGTAAGAAACTGGTTTTAAAAAGTTTGTCGCTTAAATCTTTCGTTTTTCCCCCGTTGAATAATGCCGCTTGTGCCACAATAAGTGACCTGAAATCCCTTCAAAACTCCAATAAACTTCGATAAGACCAGAACCCATCAACAATGTTACACGAAACCCATTGCTCGTCGGTGCATCTTTCCAAACAAACAAAAAATCCATTCGGCAAGATCCCTTTTAGAACTCAAATTAGCCGTCAACTCAGCAATGATCGAGAGATTGTCACGATACGGAAAGTGTGCACCCGTTCCTCAAGTGACAGGTTGCCCACTTCGAGAATAAACTCTACCATCGCTCGTATCGCTCGTTCCCCAGAGGAACACCGGGTAAAATATTTGTTTAGCGATCCATTTAACATGTCTAAACCAGCAAATGGAAGCCCCAAAATGATCGCAATTAGAAGTCATTGGAAGGAGCTGTAGGTGCTTCCTTAGTTCCCAGAAAACATGAACCTTCTTAGCTAATTGGCTAGAAAATTAGAAGTGATTAGAACCAGGGGAATGATAGCGCTGCCATGTAATTTATGGCTCAATTTGAGATCCGAGATGTGAGATAAGATCGATAATTACTTCTCGGGGTCCCTCTCGCTTTGTTTTAAAGAATGCCAAGCGGCGGCCCGGGGATGATTTTGTCATGTTTTTGGACCGATGCGATCCGACGAAGAAATTCCACCATGCGACTAAATTCGAAGCCCACACTGCGGTTGATTGATCATTTTTCATCTCCACGGCTTTTTTTCCCTCGATATTAGCCGGACTCTTTTCTGGTATCGATTCCCATCGTTATATGGGTTTTTGTTTGATTTCGTTTTATTTCATGATCAGTTCGGTGCTCGAATTGTTAGGTGAGTGCATACATCTCCGGGGAAAAGCACATTTGTGGTTGGCTGGGTTTTGCTTTGCAGCGCCCCAGGCTGCATTCTTATGCTAATTTCCTAGCAATCCATAGTATGGGCCCGTCCCGTATACGCTATGTGACAACAGTGCGCTCTTCTGGGTGGCGCTTGTATTTTAGCTGGATTGCGTGATTCGTATTAATTACATTTTTATTTTTAGCTTAACTATTCTGATGGTATATCGGAGCGCTGGAAAGCTGGCTTGGGGCAAGTGATTTATTGCCTGACTAATTCGATTGTAATTGAACTTGTTATGTTGCCATAAATGGACTTTTGTTGTGTTGCAAATTGAAAGTATGTGCTAATTGTTTTATGGGGGAATGCTGTTACTATTAGCGAGGGAAACATTTTTTAGATTGACTTACCTGCACCCTTAAATATACTTCCCGGTGTTGGTACAGTTCGCCTACAAATAGAATATAATTTTTAATATAAATGAAGTGAAAAATAATACAATAACAAAACCAGTAAAATAGTAATTTGGTTCTCGGTCACTTTCCCGAATGCAATTTCCTGAC
This sequence comes from Neoitamus cyanurus, assembly GCA_947538895.1. Lineage (NCBI taxonomy): Eukaryota > Metazoa > Arthropoda > Insecta > Diptera > Asilidae > Neoitamus > Neoitamus cyanurus. The sequence goes on along the minus strand of OX384546.1, from coordinate 30,305,205 downwards.
AAACAATTTTCCCGACAACCTTTTTCCCGACATCTCTTTTCCCGAACAAACTGAATTTTTCCATTGACGGGAAAAGAGTTTGCCGGAAAAATGGTGCCGGGAAATACGGGTGCGAACGAACGGTTATCTCGCTACCATACAACCGTTACTTGCACGGACGTCTTCAACAAGGTTTTTTTGTTGAGAATAAAATTCTCTACCATTCTTTTTAATAAAATTAATAGTAAAGTTAGAAGCCCGAAAAGGTGAAAATATTTGATCAAGAAATCTTTGAAAAGCCATAACGTTTTTATTTCAAATTTTGCAAAAACTAATTCAGAATCCTGTGCCTTTCACAATAATGCGCACATGAAGTTTTTTTGAAAAGGGGTAAACAAAACACGAACAACTTGACTGATTCTTGACATTAACTCTAACTCCAGCAATCGCATCCTCCTCTGTGAGTCCAATTGCGAACCAATTAACCATATATGGAAGATGGTACAAGCGATTGTTCTCGCAAGATCAAAACTCGACAAGAAAAACGTAAAATTCGCTGAAGAAAAATGTTCGATCATTACGCGATCATCTTGTCATTCATTGTAACGAAGGATCAATAAGATCGGCAAAAAAATCGATAATCAAATCTAACTCCTGGTATGGATAAGGGCAGGTATACCTGACGTGCATACCGTAATGTCCAATCGTCGGGAGAAGCCTCACCAAGTGATCTGAACCGGTACTGACAGTAATGATCATTACGATCCTTTGATATCCGTCGCGATGATAATCAATTTATCACTTCGGGATATGGTCATACAGCACAGAGAGGGGCGCAGATACCGAGACGCTAATATGGTGTCTCAACCGCGAGGTATCCCTCCAGACTACCCACGAAGCGATTGTTGCTCTGCTACTCTTTTTTGCTTTGCCCCAAGGCCTTATAATGGCTTAACACCTGGCGTGTAAGTTTCCCAACTGGGCACCTGTAAACAATAACACAAGAAAAAAATTACGTTGAAGCGCCACTACCGTGTGGTTGTTCATCAATTGAAACGGCGCTGTGGCGGTGCGATTCGGCGGCATTCGGTAGCCGCCGGCAGAGGCTGGTAGCGATCGCGACTTCCATTTTCGATTCATATAAGTCTGCCGCACAGTCGCAATTTCGCGATGTACATCCTCACCACATACCAGACATGATGGCTCTTCTGGTTCGATTGTTTGCTTTACTTTTTTATTTATGTGCAGCATTACAGCCCATACTCGGCGATCGTGTCAATCGTTCACTCGGCGCAATCAATGCGCCCCAAAAATGGGTACAAACTACTTACTAAAATGGGACATGACCACTTAGCTGGTACCTTTTCACGAGTTAATTTGTTTACACAGTCGTGCGGCATGTGTTGCTGCCAGCTCGGGCTCATTTTTGCTCACCTTTTTTTTTACCTGCTGCTTTGATTTCTGTTTTAGTTTTTATTTTTGATTAACGTGCTTTTTTTTTCATCGCTACAAAAACGGGAGACATTATGGCGCGCATATACCTCCTAACTAGCGGTGTGTGTAATGCTTCTATTGTGCTTCTCTCTGAAGGCATACATTGTTGCATGGCGCGCAAAAGGCGATTTGTTCGCTCTTTATTTGCGCATTTGATCGGCAATTACCTCTAATTGATTGTTTGCGCAGACCTTTCCTATTCGTTTTGTTTACAGACGCTCTTTGCACAGAGCCGCTGATTGAGTGACATGGGGGGCAAGAGAACTATTAAGTCGGAGAGATCGCTACATTTCTTAAGAAGTCCTTTTTTGTGAATTGACTACTTTTTTATGTTGGAAATTTAAAAACAAATTATTGTATGTGGTAAATAAAAAAAACACATTTTAATAGCTCGCTGCAATTTAGGCTTTGCGGGTATTTAGCCGGTGCAATTATTTTAGAGTACTCTTCCCGTTGCGTTTACATGCCATAGGACCCTATTTGCGTACTGTATTTGGGCGAAGACCTAATACCTATATAATACGAATCGAGGAAGCATGTCCGCAGAGAAAACATTGAAGTTGAGACATCCTTAAAAATATGTTTTTGAGACCCCAATTGACTGTAGTCATAGCACAGTGTACTCTCCCGATCATCTAATATGTTTATATATTTAACATAAATAAAAGCCAAATAATGTGTTGTGCCTAATAATAGGCTTTTATGAACAGGACCACAAAATTGCGCATATGCTGAGCTCCATATAAAAATATGTGAAGCACGAGACATAATTAAGTTTAAACTTCGTGGAGTCCCAATAGGGAGCTGCTTCGTCGCTGCACTTTTTATTTCCGCAAAGGCCTAACTTTTTCCCGATGACCTATCATGACTCCCTATTTACAAGTCCTAAATCAGGAAGTTTCCGGAACACAAATTTCGAGCGACGACCCGAAAATCGCGTTATAACCTGCACCCGTTACTTCAAATTACTTTTACTCCAATTTCGCCTTCTATGTAGCTACAAATGAAATTACTTCCTCGAACGGAAGCCAATCATTAATTGATTCTAAGAGTGAAATTAATTCGCCTTCAATCAAACACGGCCTTAAGATTGATTTTTTTGGGAATAGTTGCGCATACCCATTTATTATTAATTTTGCCGCATAAAAATGTAGCCACGAAAGCAGACGACAGGTTTGGACCACCTTAAAGCGATCGGTGTCCAAATAACTCGAGAGTAAACAAATAATTACCACATGTATCCCGAAAAATGCTCGGACAACGTCCATATGGATGGTTCATACCCGGCCCATCAGCACGGCATACCATGTCTAATTTACGAGCCACGATCGCCACGATCGACAAACACACAAACGCCGGGGAACCGATCGAATTCGTTCTGGCTCGTTTGTGGTTTTCAGCGTCTGGCGGGCCGCGGTCACAGCAGCAGCAGCAGCCGCGATAGCGACGGGCTTCGCAGCGAGTGAGCCCCACTCGGTCCACTGGGGGGTGATATGTGTATTCTTCTTAACATCTTCTTTGCAGCGCGGCTGGAGCGATCGGATTTTTTTCCATTTTTCTGGCCATACCCATGATCCCTCAGACTTAATGGAGCGCATGATAGGAGGCTGCTGCTGCTGCCGTTGCTGGTGCGCCCGGATGATCCGGAGATGATGACTAGCTGATCAAACAATGGCCCCCACAGCGGCATTGGGAACCCAAGAGTGGTCAAGAACAAACGGAACGATATACACGCATTCATGTGGGGCCATTAACTCCGCCGGTTGGTTCGTCTCGGGATTCGAAATGGTTGGGTTATCTCGTTTATTCCGGTGGTTAGTGCTTGTTAGCGCGCACGTTGCCCAATTGTGTGACTTAATGCGAGAGAGACCGTCCAGTGCGGGGAATGGACCAGCCTGGACACGGCTGTGCTAGATCCTCGGACCGTCTACGTGCTTTCGTTTCTTTTCAATCAGAAAACAATTTTCAACTTGGGCGGTAGCCCCAGAAATTTTCGTGCATTTCAGAAATGATTTGACCAACCACAACCAGTGCATGTTTTTGTGGTGCTGCTCCTCCGTTCCCGGGGTATCATCCTGGGCAGCAGCAGCAGCAACCGGCAATGCCTGTGGCCCACCTCGGTGGAATGGAGGAGGAGGATGGACACATCTCGCACGAACGGCGGTTAAATAAATGCCTCTCGTGCAACAATGGTCTGGGTTTGCTTTGGGATGATAAAGGACTGAGGGATTCGGTGATTAGGGAAATCGGACGGAATCTGCACAGCCATAAAAGAGACTTTGGCTGTGGCCATAAATGAGAGAATTATTATAACTTCCACAGCGATTTGCTTTATTTCAATCATTTCGCCTCCTCGCATCGGTTCTTTTCATAAATATAATAATTAGCTTAGGAAATCATCTTGAGGGCTAAGGCTAAGTTATAGAACGGGCGCATTAATTTCTATGCCCAATTGGGACAGCTCTTTGAGGAATTGCTTAGCATTTGTTAGGGTTGAAGCTCCATAGATTATCCGCCTGGACGTGCTTGCTGTTTGTTTCTGCTTGATAAAATCGACCAAATTCTGGTACTCGATGTAATTGCCGCCACCGACGACAAACACGACTGCGTCCTGGAATGGTGCACGATTTTTTGGTATAACATCACTACCCTTGAGGAGCTTCGGATCAAGATACAAGTAGTCATCAACGTCTCCACTACTTCGGCACTCCATCACCTGCTCTGTGATTTTTGTCAGGGGCAGGTTCTGCAATTGTAATTGTATTTAAACTAATAAAAAGCAGACCTCAACCGGAATAAAAAAAATTAAAATAAATAAAGAAGGCCTAGTTAAGCTATTCGACTTTAAAAAAGGATGTCTTGATTTTGTCCTGCGGATGCCGAAATTGTTTATATATAGAAACCGTCATTGTAACAGCTCTTTACCACCTATCCGGTAACTTCAGGGTTTAGACCAAACTCATTCCGACAACCTATGAGCGGCGAGCTATAAAGCGTTGAACGATGAGCTGCGAAGTGTAAATGTGGAGTTTTAATTTCCTCATTGGCGAGACGTTAAATACCGCTCGCAACTGAATTTATCTTAGCTGTGAACATTACGCTCAGAGATCTCATAAAACTTTCACCGCTCAAAACTCTGCGACATGATCATAAACTCATTTTAAAATGCTAATTGACCGAATTCTCCCCAGCAACAATAGCTCACCCCTCACTACTCATGAATTTCCCTAACTCAAATCAAAAAATACGGAAGAGGTACTTACATGTCGCTTCACGACTAAATTCTTAACGCCTTCCATAACAAACGAAGATCCCTGTGACACTAATTTAGAAAACATCGAAACAGTCTTCGTGCCACCGCCCTCGTACTGTGCCTGATGCACGGATCGATTCATAATACTCTTCCACCTCTGAACATAAGGCAAAGGGGACAGATCGCATCCAGCTTCCTGTAAAGCTTCTTTCATCCGCTCAAACTCGAATTCTGGGACATTTTGTGCGCAAATGTAGTAAATGATATACAACCGTAATTTATCCTCTGGCTGCCCGAATTCCTTATCCTTAAGCAAATCCAAGATGGGACGATCCAGTGTTGCTTTCGACATAATCTTCTCCTCAATTTCAAAAAAGGAGTCTAGCCGCCTAGCTTTGATAAAATTTAAAATTGCAGTAGCTATTTTCGTGTGCATATCGATCAACCGCTTCTTCTCCATGAGCTGGGGCAGCGAATTTACAGCGTTTGTTAATCTCGCTGTTGTGTCATTAACCAAAGAAAAGGCCACTTCGTTTTCTCCATCAATACCCATAGACGTTTTCAACCGCTTTATTTCATCTTCCGAGGACCTGTACTGCTCCAGCTCCTCTTGAATAGCCTCAGCCACTGTTGGAAAAGGACTTCCTTTGTAACTTACCCAAAATTTGTCCTTATTGTCTAAGTCGCAAGCCTGCAACTTTTTCTTAGCTCCCGTCTTCTCTGGGACTGAATCATTCTCAACAAGAACTCTATTCAAATTTAAATCTAACACATCGTGCGCCAACGCCTGATAAGACCAGGTGTGATGCAGAGGAGTGGCTAAGTCCAAATTTCTGTCCAGTATAAGGAGGACTGGGCGTTGAAAGCTGAAAACACCACCAGCCTGAGTTGCGTCCATATGAAAGAGATTATTTCTTGCATCCCAAAGATTTTCCCTTAATTTTTTCTCCAGCTTTCTAGCAACCATTTCGGCGGCTGTATTTCTAGGGCAACGAATTATCGGAACTGTTCCTAAAGTTACGAACACTGAGAACAAGCTATCAACTATATTGTCCATAATTGCTTCCATTTCATCATCTCTGGTATTCGCTCTATTGATCGAGTAGTACGAGACTGACTCGCTGTTTTGATGCTTGAGGATGAAAAAATCGTCCTCGAGGCTAATGAAATTAACGTACTGGTCGTAGACTTTGTGAATGTTCGCTACACAGCCTGCCTGCAGAGCTGCTGCAGCTAGATCTTCGATTTTTTGCCGAGGAATTGGGGAAAGAAAATTTAGGTGATAGACGTCATACAGGCCATGCTGAAAGTCCTGATGAATTCTGTCCAAGTTTTCATCAGTTGGAGCACAAAAGTAAATTGCTGGGACGTCGGGAATGGAGTCCCGATCGGAATGTAGTTGCCTGTAATTGTTATACAAATTATTGGATGCTATTAATTAGATTTGTTTATGCGAGCTGCAATTAGTAAATAAAGGGGTAGTATATTATTTTCCAATAATCCCCTCAAATTGGATATCGTTAAACACATTGTATATCTCCCCTTCAGAGGGTTCCGTAGCCAAATGCCAAAAATGGAAACCTTATACCATAATTTCATCATGACCATCTGTCCGAACAGTTATTATATTGTGTTCAAGTAGGTATACGGTAAAAAAGTTCTATTTATTATTTTTGATGACAATTATGAAACATATATTTTTTTAAATGAGTTCTTCGTTATATTTAAACCATGATTCCTTTTTACTGACTAGTGGTTCACGGTGACCACAACGTATACTTTTGCCAGCAAAGCTCATCTATCAAAGCTATCTCAAAACATTTTCTTTCAGTAGACGGCTAATTTGTGAACTACATTTGATTACAAGTTGAAGTTTTGCAGAAAGCGTTTCAAGGCATTAGGTGTTAATCATTTTTTTTGCGTTTAAAATAATTTGATTGAGATTGAGATTAAGAGTTCACGTTTTTACGGTATGGTTCACGAAAATAATTAATCATTCAGTCCTTCACGCAACACTCAATATATCAACACTAAGATTTTAATTGTTCACGTTATTGAAAGTCGTTTTAAAAAACTTTTCTGCTAAGCAAACGCAAGTTCATTAGTGTGTTTTCGAGCAACTGCATTTACAGACATGAAGTTGTTCTTATCGTAAACAGAGCTCACTTTTATTTCTGTCCTTCACATAACATTTCGCTCGTTAATTTCAGATTCAAGTTTTTGAACTCATAATTAAAATGTCGAGGGATAACAAGTGCAGAGATGTTAGCAATATGCAAAATGTTCACTGAAAATTAAAACAGAATATGAACTGATCTGAAATAAAAGAAAGGGGAGGCCAAATGAATTTAAAAATATCAAATAAAACATAACTCAAAATAAGTGAAAATGCAAAGCGATAAGATGATCAGAAGAGAACACCAAGAGAAAAGAAAAAGAACCAAGCGAAAGTTCCTGGACGCAGAACGCGCTGTTAAAAAAATCGGCCAAATGGGTGTTGTACACGCATAAACTTAGGGTTCCGATAGCATGAATAATATAAGCAATCAAAAAAATTTTATTTAAAAAAATGTAGCAGACTCTTTCACTCTAAAAAAAAAAACTTGTGAGATCTCTTGTAGAGCCAAGTCTATTCCCTTACGAACTGCAGCACTAATTCACAGATCACTCAAAGTCTCTCCATATTAGTATAAAAGAATTCGTGACTTGGCCATTACGCAGCACGATACGTTTACGTTTCAATGTTTACATTTATTATTGAAATATGTGACTACATATCTATATAATGAGTGAATGTAATAATAGGAGTATGCCTTTTGTGAACTTAAGTTTACTTAAGATCGTAGGATTTAATGACTTTCCATCCAGCAAAGAAAGTTGAAATTTGGTATTCAGTTGGTCTTTAATTTATTCATGAACAAAACACTACCCTCCAATAAAGGCCCCATAAAAATAGGTTTATCCATTCTGGAGATTAGCCCGAACAAACACAGACAGACTAAAAGCAGTCTAAATCATGCCTCACAAAATACCTTACCTTTGAGTGAAAATCGCATCGAAATCGATTCAGCCGTTCGAGAGATAAACACAGATCCAAAATTTTTGGAAAGGTACCTAGTTGTTTCGAAACCACAGCCCTTAGAGCTCAATTTCATGAAAATTCATTTCCGTTAGTAACTTTTGGCCACTATCTTGAAAGGCGAAATTTCGATAGTAGATTTAAAATCAGTGACCCCAAAAACCCGTATGTACTCATTTACACCGAAATTCGTTTAATTCGAGGACTTTCGGTCGCCATATTTGACCCGCCATTGTGAAACCCTACAATTATTTATAGCCTAACATACAACCTGGCGCAGGAACATGTAGGAAGCGTTTCAATATGAACGTCCGCTTGTATTCATTGTACTCTTATAGCTCCAGGGTTAGGTTGGCAGAACCCTAGAGAAAATTTTTCAATTCAAGTTATTTGTTCCGACCGTGAGTTCTTTATTTTTCTTTTCTTCCTTCTTCACTCCTTTTGAGAGTAAGGGGCTTCCACATAGCCCCTCCAATAAATTCTGTTCCGTACTATTTAATAATTTTTACCGCTGTCTTCTATTTCTTTAGCTAACTTTCGTCTCCAAGTAGTTCGTGGTCTTCCAACTTTTCTCTTCCCCTGCGGGTTCCATTTGAGGGTTTGTGATCTGCCTCAGCCAGAATATTTTGTAGATATATTTTAGACATTTGCTCATAAACACATGGATTTTGTTCATGTTGGCCTTTTTGACTAAGCATGTTTCGCTTCCGTACAGCAGGGCTGACTTTACGCAGGAATTGAATATTCTGTTTTATCCCCGGGCGAGGTGAGGGGATTTCCAGACCACCCCGAGTCTTCCGAAGGCCATTCTCGCTTGTTTCAGTCTATTGTTAATATCTTTTGCACCTCCATTTGTAGTACTTATACTGAATTCGTTTCACCATATAAATGTTTTTTCACCCGATAATAAATTTCTTGAGCGTGATGTTCCTTCACAGTAAAGGAGGTGGCGAAAGGTATCACTGTATACGATAGGACTAAGATGGGCGAGATTGGTGCTGCTGGTGCGGCTGATCAACCATCCACAATCAACGGATAAGTAGCCGAGAAGTCTCCGGAATTCCCATGGTCGTGTGGCTGATTGTCACGACCAAGTAATTAATTGTGACGCCTAAATTGTTGGGGCAAATTAAAAACAACAACAACAACAACAAATGTTTGGTGAATTGGCAATGTACTCTTGGAGGCTAATATTAAGTAGAATGCCACTTTCACATAAAAGCTCTACGTTAGAAGAATTTTTGTTGCCTCCGCCATAGGAGCGGTGCAATTTCAAAGCACGTAGTGCTACGTGAGCGTAACTGATCGCATTTTACGGCTTGTACTTGTAGGACTGGAACTTCTGATAAGAAATGCAAACGAACTGTTACTATTTCAGCAGAGTAGGAGCGAAATACTCTGCTTCGAGTTGCAGAATACCAGCACAATAACTTGGAACGAAATATCAGAGGTGCTAGGAAGGCGCTCAAGCCCCTGAATAGACAAGTGCTTAAGTACACAAAACTGGAGACTCACACGTGTAAGGTGACCCCAAGATCCCGGAGCTCCCTTATAGAGATCAGCGGTGAAATAACATCCTGGCCGACTCTGTCATAGATTAAAATTTTCCACACCGGTTCCGCAGCCAGAGCCTTCGCTGGAGGTTGGTTCAAGTTGAGCATTTGCTTGGTAGCATCTGGGAAAACAAACAATTAGAATTGGAGCAAACGCATCCCATTATAGGGAAGTATTGAAGTTGCACAAAAATCTACGAAAACACCCAAAAGCGCTACTTTTGTGCAAGAAATAGAACTGCAATGGTCAACTCACTGATCTGCCTTTCCCTTAGAGTCAGCATTTTACCCAAAAACCAGCAACTTCCACTTAAATTAGCGAACAAAAATCCCAACAAAAATCAACTGCAGATACATGACAGCTGTCACGGTGACAAACCACGTATACGGTGCATGAGTGGCACTTCTCCGGCGACGGCTGGTTCGAGGCTGAGTTTGAGGCTTTTTATTTTCTAAAAAAGCATTGGAAGAAAATTAAATGAATGTTTTGTAGAAGTGTAAATGAGAATTAGCAGTTCAATTAATTGAAAATACTGATATTTTAATTATAACTATTGCGAAATTATTTCGAATGAAACCCTCCTTAATAATTTAATATCGAAAATGTAAACTCAAATTGGTAGCGCCCATCTTCGAATCTTGGCTAGCTTCTCAGAACAGATATCGGCCGATGTCAAAACAGTCGAAAATAAAATGGCGGAATGTTCGGGTGTCTGAAGAAGGGATTTGGCGGGTTCACTAGCTCTAGTTGTGATATCAGAAGTGATTTAACCGGAACGACGCGATCAAGTGCAAATCCCCGAGTGTTACGCTTAGCGATAAAGTGTTTGTGGGCACGACCATGTCCTTGCGGCCGTGCAAAGTGCAGTCAACACTCTTTGGATTACTGATTTTTCTGCAACTGTCTATTGACAGCCAAAGTCAGCTGTTGATCAATGTGCAAAATCAGGTAAATTGCCGCCGATTGTGTGTGATAATTGGCTATTCTCCGGCCGCTAATGGGAGTTAATTACGTTATCTCTCAATTGCTCATAAAGCCAGACACTCGAGCGATAAAGCCGGAAGTTCTCGAGGGAAAGCTTCAAGGCTGTCAAAAGTGATGCGACTTTCTCTGACTTCCTTCGATTTTTTGCGACTTTAACTGGCTTGGGAAATTTTTACATCTTATGCCAGTTGCTAGCTCAAAAAACAAACCCACAATCTGACCCACACTTCCTCAGACTCTTTGGAGAAGCGCCTCATCCACATCCTGTCGAGAACCACAGACACCCCCTCAAATCCGGAGCCTCCAAAAATTTCACAGTGCGTACCCAAAAGGCCGAAAAGCCTTGACGGTGTCTATGACGACAAGTTGATAAATTGCCCTCGACCTCTGGGGGTTGCTTCTTTCGCCGGATTTAGAATTCGTTAACTGATGCTGCTGGCGGAGCGGAAATTTTACACATCAGGGCCAGTGGGCAGGCAGTCGGGCACTCTGAGCCCTCCGCAAAATTTCATCACCATTCAGAACAAATTTGGAAAGTTTTGCGCGCGGTTAATTGTGTTTTACGCGAAGGTTCAGTCAATGAATATAAAAATGCCGAGCTGGCCCGGCATTTTATCTGCCGCCGTCGCCGTGGGGGCTCCTTCCGTGGCCCTGGAGACGCAACAAGTGCACTCGTTCCTTGGCCAGAAACTAGGCCGCTCTAATTACCTTCAAAAAGTTTTGTTTTCGCCCAATTTGAATTACAAATTATTGTTTGCTCTGGGCGGCTCTCTTGGACTTCGGACGATAGTTGGGCAGAAGTCTGTTCTTGTGGACTCTACGTGGGCAGTGGATTTTGGGGGCGCTTCTGGATTCATGGACTTAATGAAAATTAATTTCAGCACTGACCGGGTAGATAATTTCGAGTTCTGAGGGAGTGGGTGGAGTTTTTAAGAAGACAATGCTCCTTGGGGGATTCTCAGTAAATTCTAACTCTTCATCGTCTAACAGATTTAAGCGTCTAACAGATTTTTCAAAATTCAATTTTTTCCTCTAATAATGAATGAGAAAAATTTGCGGAAAAGTCGACAAGGGAATTCCACTGAAATAGAACTCAGCGAGACTATTTTTTTTGCACCATTGGTTGGGTGTTCCTAATCATTACAGATGACCTTGAGTATAATGTGAGGGTAAGCTCGGTCATTCTCTAAATAATTGTACGGATTTTTGGATTCTTCTCAAGATATCACAGGTCTTTTACAATGGATTTCGTTTCTCAGGTTGGAGTGTTGATTCTGATAGTTTTTGGGGCACTGAATTCGAATCACGCACAGTTTTCCAAAAAATGTCATTTTATACTGCGATTTTCCAGTTTTTGGGTCTTATATATAATAATAATATTATTACTAGCGATAATACAACGCTCGGTTTTATTAGGCGCTGGTCTAAGGATCTTGCTGACTCTTATGTCCTCAAAATTCTGTTCTGCGCTTTTGTCCGACTTTCACGAATTACCGCGGAGTAACCCCTGTCATCTTCCTGCACATGGTGACCGTTTAAAAATTAGACATGTCGTCTCTCTCTAAAGGTATAAAGGTGTTATTACAATGTCTCATTTTCTTTACTCGATTTTAATTTTGATTATTTGTAAATTAGTAAAAATTAGTTTTCTTTCAGTATTATTTGCTGCATATTATTTCTATTTAAAAAAAGTCAAATGGTTTATTTATTGTACCGCTTGATGTAGAAATAAATAAATTATTAAATTAAATTGCAATATTATTTTTTGTGTAGATCATGCCCCCCTCTACAAATGGCACGTATGAATTTTAAGGTTTTAAAAGTACAAAACCGGCGATGTAATTGGCTGATATTATAACACAGCTTTTGGACGACCGAAAAATGATCCCAATTCAAATATATGGCAATTCGAACAATCCTCGTGGGGTTGGGAGCATTTCAAAAAATCAAATATAGCTTGCACTTTATGTGGTCACGGGTGCACTGGCGGTTTGATTCCATGTTCAGCATTTAAGCTTCAGTCTTGAGAAAATCTTGAACATTTGAATTAAGATGAATAAGCGCATCGAGCATACTCCTTAAATTCTTTCCTAGCTTCTGAGTTACTAGGCCATTTAAATCGAACTAAGATTGGAGTCGTCCTTGCCATCGCAATAATACTGAATTATGTCTACTCCTCTTTAAGGTTTTAAAATAAATCGTGCGATTACTTCCGAAAGGCTTCAATCCCCATTGTGCGATTATGGAACGCTTTATTGCATACCGTGTACCTGCTGGCACACATAATCCTTTCAACTTCAAACTTATCATACATTGGCACTTATTTCATAGGCAATTCCTCCTCCTCACCAACGTGTGCAACGAAGCCGGCTGTGCTGGCAATATAGCAAAATTGCAGTGTCCTACGACAAAAAGTGCACCTCTGTTCAATATTCAGGACAAAGGATGTCACGACTATTTCCGTCCTGAATATCGTCCTCACACAAATTCGCTACTCTTCGATTCAAAAGTCCTTGTGCTCTCGAGTGCTCTTTGATCTGCTCGAAAAGCGTAAGGGCACTGCATACCTTACTGGATCAGGGACAGGGGGACGGATGGAAAAGGAGGAGATCAACATGTTAACTGCGCCGTTGGCAATAACCCTTCCGTATCTCAATCTGCGAAATGCACTCGAAAGCGTTTTACAATTGCCATCGCAATCTGGCACTAATTGCACCATCTGTAGCTATTGTCCCAGTAATAAAATCCAACGTCTATTATCCTTCACGTAATCTTCATACAGGAAAATATGGTTACCTGGGGAAAGGGTGAAGCTATTCACCTGCTCTTCATCAGCATTTGACCTCAATCTCCAGCTATCCTTGAAATATGGAGTGGCTTGTTCAGTAGGTATCCACTCCAATTTTAAATCCGTGCGACATAGGTATACACCGTGAAGCCATGATCCGGGCGAATTCCATTTCGCTGAAGCCTGCTCGGCCGGGGGACGGGAGGCGAGGGGTGGCCGAAAATACATTAAATGAGTTCAAGGGAGCTATGCTGCACAACGGCACCGAGGTGGAAAATCTGAACTGAAGGGCTCCACCGTGCCCACCCAACACTCCGCCAACCATGACCAAGACGACAACGGCGGGCATAGCATTGTTTTTTTAAATTAAAATTTCTACGGTCCAAAGAATCGCAGATTGTATTCAAGGAACGTCTCTTGTTGCTGGCCCAGGCTTTAGCTCTGTTCTAGCGAGCAGCGAGCTTCCGCCGCAGAGTTTCCTCTTGTAACTGGACGATGGATGCAAGCTGTCGTAATGTAATGGAAAATATTTTGAATAATTTTCTCTTTTCCAAAGGGCAAAAAAGGGGGGGACGCAAAAAATAAACGAGCGCCCAGATGACGCCATGACCATGGAATTTGCAATTCCGGAAGTACCCCTTTTGCCCGAAGAAAGGCAACTTGTAATAGGATTAATGGCTTAGCCGAAACCGCCGTAAGGGCGGATTATTGATTATAACGATTTCCCCCTGCCCGCTGTCCCCTCCGGTTTAATATTTTTATTTAATTACCGAAAGCTCTTTTGCCCTCCAGGCCTTCGCATGCCGTGCCGTGCTAATTCATCATCCGCATCCTGAGGATAAAGAGGATTTCTTTCAGCGTCGAGACAATTTGCACGTTCTAGCAGTATTTTTAGATGTGCTTGCGAAAAACCTGAGACAGAGGGGCCGGGGTGCCCCTATATAATATAATACATACTTCTAATTATCTGTAAACAGTTTTAATCCCATTGAGATATCTCGAATAGGTTTGGAGAAAATTGATTAACGTTAGGGGTTGTCATCCGCATTTTTTCCTGAGGAACCAACCACTCGTACTATATCGAAAAATTCGTGCTTCTTCGAATATGCGATTCGATTCGAATGGTAAATTGCTCACAAAAAAAATTCGGTTAGCAATAGTATGATTTTAATTGCTGTTCAACAATGCGAGGTGAAATAAGCAAACAGCTAGTTTCATTGTGAGCTACTGCATTTTAACGCAATTTTGCGAACAGACAGAATATCGAGGTTGCCGTTTTGAAAGCAACTCCATTGAATAAGTAAAAGACAAATTAAAATAGTTTCTAATAATCGCAGAGAAGTTGTGCGGAGTTAAATCTTTACAGTTTGCTATCTCTCAATTAAACTGCACAAACAAATGGCTGTATGTGAATTCCGCTTATTGCCTATGGCAAGGTATCGCTAGTGCCTTCTGCAGAGCAAGAGAAAATATTGATTTCAATTCATTTTTGGTTTTTGCTTGCCTATGGTGTGTATTCAGGCCATTGAGATGGTTCGCTGCCGTAGACCTGGTCAAAAACTCTCCTATAGCTCCAGGAGATGTACAAGGTTCGGTATCATGTCCTAATGATGTGGATGTAAAGCCTGCGGGTACTGAATATTGTAAACTACCGGGTAAGGTCCCGGGATGAAATTCCGAAAATATAAAAGTCTGGGCAACAAGTCCTCATGAGTTTGTTTCAACGAGTTAGGGGGTGGGACTGTTCAACTTTTCCGAATTCACGTAACTGAATAGCGACATGTGTTCTCGGTTCTCGCGTAACATCTTTTTGATTTCTTTTGCTTCTAGTACTCACGTAAATTTTCAACTTACTTGACTGAGTAATGCAAAGAACAAAAAGCGATTTAGGAAAACTTCCAGGAATGGTGGCTAGCTCCAATTTTCAAGCGACTCTAGTCTTGAAATATATCAGTGGCTGTTACGTAACAGTCTGTCCTAATTTATGGGGCAGGCGAAATGAATGCGATTAAAATTTATGATTTACCCCAGCTCCCGTACCTGAGCATAACTCACAAAGCGGAAGGATCGGAAATCCCTACAGCCTCACACAGCTGGGCACAGCCCGGGAGCATATTCCTTAAAGCAATCCGTAAACTCCCGAAAACTTTTTCCGCGACAAAAGGAGGCAAAAACAGATTACTCTTGAAAGAAAAAAAAAAAGAATTCTGCCAGCCCCGAAGGAGTTGCTGTGCACAAGCTAGACAAGGCGCCTTGAGGTCGCGCCACATGGATGAAAATCAATAGTCCTCCGCCACGAAATTCGTCCTTTCGATTCTTCGTTAATTAGATCCTTCAGACTTTCTGAATTATTAAGACGTCAGCTTGCCCCCGATTATCGCGGTCTCATCATTTTTCATCGACATTGCGTCCGTGCACTTCTCGTTAATGACATCCCATAAGCTCGACTTAATCGAATGCTTTTATCCCGATTTTGAGAAGGGTGTCGGGTGGCTGGGGTTGCGTCCCTGCGTCAAGAGATGCCAAACTTTTGTGTGGGAAAACTTGTAAAACTTTCATAAGCAGGGTCTGGCAATAATTGCTGGGATTGGGGTGCCCTCGCTCCACACTCGACCCCCCTGAGGAGCTCCTCAAACTGAGCGATATCGGAAGCGGCGGGCATTACGGGTGTTCGTTCCGAGGAGCAGTCTGCTTCTACGCCTTCCGGGTGATAAGGAAACCGAGGAAATAAATTCCTTAATCAGAAGCAAAGATCTGCAAACAGACGAGCATGTTTTATTCAATTTTCGTCTGTTTCCCAGTGTTCCTGTGTCGCCTCTGCTGTTTGCCGGAAGTTCGCTTTTAGTTCTGTTGTTTTTTGGAAAGATAATTTGCTCCCCGTAATTGCGGCGCTCTGGCTGGGATCCTCTCTTTTTTCCTTTTTTAGACGACAACACTTGCTGGCTGTTCCCCCCTCCCCCCACAATCAGGGGATTTTTCTAGTCTTCTGAAGTGCTCGTTCCCACGTAATTCGTGAATTGTGGGATTATGCGATTGACCGAGCACTTCAAAAATCCCCAGGAGAGTTTAAATCTTGCGAAGGAAGGCTGCCTCTACTATATATGGTTGTCGGCTGCTCCTGGTACGTGACTTATTCAGAGTGCAATGACAGAGGAGTCTCTTTGTGCATGGGGCTTCCCACCTTCCATTGCCGGCTCGTCTGATCCTTGGTAAGGTTAAGGGCAAAAGAACAGTCTTCTTGTTCGTATGCTTGCCCACGGGGTAAATCTTAATCCGCTTCAGTTCCAGACGAGAAATTTAAATTGGATGCGATCTTTTGTCTCACTCTTTGAAGGGATAGGGAAGCTTTTTCGCTTTAAGAAATTTTAAGAATAGATTTTGCGGGGACAAAAAGAGGATTTCGGATATTTAACTCGATGACAAAAGGGAGCTGCTGCTATCACTGCCCATGCAGGCTCGAAAAAATTTAGAGCTTGGAGGACGATGTGACTGTCTGGATTCAACTCTGGACAGAAGATTTCTTTTGAATTGAGTCTTGAGTTTGTGCTGAGTGCTGATAGTTGGGGATAAATGTTTAATTAAAATGGTTTTCTCTTATTTCGAGCCCAAAACATTTTCTTTTACATTTTTTTCGTCCACGAACCTTTTAGATTTAGACTAAGTGGAAAAAGTTGGGCGTGTTAAGTTATTATAATTTGTAATTAAGCCCGTGGCAGTTTATTATTTAAGGCCATAAGACTGTAGGATGAAACATCTGTTGGCTGATTTTTAAATAACATGTAAATTGACGCAAACAGCTCTTTCCCATTCAACAAATTGGCAGAAACGCAGTGTCATACCTCCACGGAATTAAATTGATTTACGCTTGAACAACGTTGGGAAATATAAAAAAAACTTATTTCCGAATTTTGAAAATAAATTTCGGTCGGGATAATGTACCTGCCTGCTGTACATTGTTCATATCATAGATTTTTTGTAGAATTAAAAATGGTGAAATACCATACCCCAGTATAATCGTCCATTGGTTACCTATTGCATATAAAAATTACAGAGGAGTCGAATTTATGGAACATATTAAAAAATTGAAAGTCAGTGTTATTTGGGTTATCATTTGATCCGCCATATCGGCCAAGTGGTGCAAAGTTGCAAAGTGCACTTAGTTGGCTGAAATTGTATATTATTTTACCGACTTCGCCTAAGATCCCTTGTAAATGCATGTAATCTTGAAATCCCCTTAAATCTGAAGCTATTGTGTGAGTCTTCCTCTATTTTTGTATACAGTAATTTTTTGTTATAAATGTTTACTTGAATGAATACGAAGAGTATAAAAAAGCAGTTAGATTTACATGAAGTTACAATGCCCCTATTTAAAATAACTAACGACTAAGAAGATATATATATAATTGATTCGCCGCATAAATTTAAATTGAACGTCGCAGCGATTCAAAGTTTAACAAACAGTCAAATTTGCGTTGATATTGAAATTTTTGAAATTCCAACAATGTTTTTTCTTCGCGATTTACTCTTCATTGTTAAATTTTCTTTTTCTACAATTTTCACAGGGCGGCGAAGTAGTGCAGGAGACCATCACATCCAACATTAGTGACGATTTGATTACATTAGAGTTTCAAAGGACCGACGGCACCCTCATCACGCAGCTAATAGATTTTCGCAATGTAAGTTTTCTTCCCTCAGCTAAAAGATTTTTTTCTTTTCTTAGCAAAAAAAAAAGAAGACTTTCTGCTAATCAAGCGACTTTCATCTTGACTTTTCTTTTTTCTCATGTTTTTTTTTCTTTTCTTTTTATCTTTATATTCTCGTGCCCGCTGGGTGCTGCCGCCGTAGGAAGTTAAAATCCTCAAAGCTCTTGTCCTTGGCGAAGAGGAGCGCGGTCAAAGCCAATATCAAGTCATGTGCTTCGTGACGAAATTCATGAAAGGGGACTTTATTTCTGCTGATGCTATGGCAAAACTTCGCCAAAAAAATCCGAGCACGATACGCACACCTGAGGAGGACAAAGGTAAAGAGACATTTCTGATGACGGCATGGGTAAATCTGAATCGATCAATACCCATTTCGAGACATTTAGCCGGATTATGTTCGGAAGCAGCAAATACGACATACGTGAGGGATACTGACCTGAAAGCTTGGGCCGAACTTCCAGGTAATTGCCTATTTCTCGTTTTTACCAATTTACTACCCTTACCGTATTTTTTTTTTGTGTGTTTTATTTCGTACAAACCTTTGTTTCTGCCGTTTGTAGTTTTAAGGACTCTTAAACATAAAAGCACTAATTTAGGGGCTTGGGTGCTAGAAAAGTTCATCCAACGATTGTATTTAGGTGGTTGTTCTCGCAGGTTGAAGTGCGATTTTGGGAGGTTTTATTAGGGGTAAAGCATTTCAGAAGTAGAACTTGCGACTTCCGTGCTTAAGTCCAGTTTGAGATTTATCGCGTCGGGGTTAATCATTAGCACTAACTGGAAAGCTAAATAAATTTATAAATAGAAACAACTTGCTGCCGTTGTGTCCTTTATTCGGAAAATTTAAACGTCTTTAAATCCGATTAGTTTGTTGTATCACGTATATTCACCGTCACACAAATACCTCGTGCGCCTGGTTAAAAATTAAATCTCTCTGTATTCGTTTATAAAGATTTAAGAGTCGGTGAGTGTTTAAAAATTTGTTGTGGATATTGAAAATCCGTGGCGGACATTGGAATTAGTTTTTGTATTTATCTTCAATTGAATATCCACTTGCAATTTATTGGGGCGCCTATCGCACAAAGCATTTGAATTCGGTTCAAACAAATTTGTCCAAAAAACTACAACGAAGGGCTGTGAATTGGCAGCACCTAAATAAAATCAATCTTCGCGTGAATTTCCCCAAAATTGTCGGTTGCACCCGGGGGTCGAAACAAAGTGCATTCCAATTCATGAACGAGGGGACCCATTTAACGAAAAGTCCTGTCGATTGCCAGGACGAAACAGTACAAATGCATTTTCATCAATTACGTTTTCGAAATTTATCTAACAGGTTCATCGATTTCAAGCCTGGAAGCAGCAACACGTCCATTTCCTGACGCTTCACCATCACCTTGTAGCGAAATCTCAGGATTGTGGACATCATGCCTGTGCACCCTGGAAATGTGCATCGGATGGTATCCGTGCGGATTAAAGTACTGCAAGGGTAAGGCCGATCAATCGGTGGGTATTGGACAAAATCCGGCAAATTATCGATGTGGTATCAAAACGTGCCGAAAATGCAGCCAATTTATGTACTATGTCCGGCAGAAACAACAATGCCTGTGGGACGAATGACGAGTGTTGAACACTCGCTACCTCCCAGTTACGTGGACACAATACACCTTCATTATGGGCACTGTGATAAGCTCCTTCCTACTGCTGCGTTGAGAATGGACCTCTGATTTTCGGGTAACTTTTGTAAATAATGTATGGAAGTGCGTAAAATTTAGTTTTAATCAAATACAAACGGTACAATACTTCGGGAACGCGTGGCTGGACTAGCGTGGCGGTGGCGTAAAAGGCGAAAACAAAAACAAATTCTATTTTGAATATGCGGGACGTATGTAGATAGTTTAGGTAGCGCTGTAGATTAGCGATACTAGGTAGGTTTTACAAGACTGTTTTTATTAAATCGTACATTTTAGCATCTTAAGGAATTCCAGTAATTGGACCGCGACGGCGTAGCGTTCGAATGTGACATAGTCCAGCTTTAACTATGGAAATATTCTAAACAACTCGAACCACTCTCTATTTCCATTCCAAAAACGAACGAATTTTATATACTCTTGCCCGATCACAATTTTTCCCCTTTTATTGTTATTTTTGTTCTTTTTTTATTTTTAAGTTTTACTTTAGAATAATATTGTCAAATGAACTGAATGTTGGACGGAAAAGAAACGAGACGAAATGGGTGAAGGAGAATGCATATTTTACTTACCCTTTTCGTGAAGAATTTTCATTGAATGTGTTTGAAAAAAAAAAATAGCGAATAACCCGATTGTAAGTCGTATACCTAGTGCATGCAGAGTTGCAGATTTATTCGCTTTGCATGATTTAACTTTTACAAACAAACGATCATATGATTCCATACAAAAAGGTGTTTCACATCACTGAAGAAATTAAAATTGATTGACATACTTTGAAAATATCCTTAATAGGGCTTCGGCAACACAGTGGACTGCCATTTCAGAGACTGTGGGTTCGATTTCCACTTTGACGTTGGTATTGCGCCTCGACTCTTTCGAATAGTTTCCCTATGTTCGGAAGTAGTTGGATAGGCCTGAAGTTTGAGACGTTATTGGTTTTGTTGTTTTTCGTTACACCATATATATCAATTTTGCGGTTTGCACTCTTTAGGCAAATAGCCAATCTTTAAAACTACAAAAAGGGTGGACGTCTATAGCCGTCCTTTTCTCCCAGAACTTCATTTTCTTCAGATAGACGAAATATGACTACTTTTTTTCCATCATTTTTCATTGTCATCTAACCCAATATACATATTTTATAATGCTTAATATTTTAATTTATGTTTTTAACGTTAAACCAGAAAAACTACAGTAAGATTTCGCCCAACATTCAGTTCGTTTGGTAGCTCTAATCCTCAGCACTGAACTTATTTCACATATTCTACACATAGTTGGTGCCATATTGAATGAATTTATATTAAATTAAATACTTTATCAGCATTACCGCAACAAAACACGATGAACAAAATAAACCGTTTTGTACATAAATATAAACATGAATAAAAGTAAGAACAACGTATGTGGCCTTAGCTTATAAAATTGTCAAGAGAAATACATAAAAAACTTTACACATACAATTACGAGGAAGAATTTGTAAATGAATTGCGCTAATCCTATTCATTTAAGGTAAACATCATTAAAAGAAAAAGTGAATGAACAAAAAACTGTTGAAATAAATTGCCATTTTTTGATCAAAGACCAAAAAAGTAAGTCATAAAACAATAATAAAACTTCAGATATTTGTAATGCTTAAGACCCTGAAAATAATGTGAGGAAAAAAATAATATATTTGTAAATAATGCGAGGGAAATTGTACCGCAAAAATAATTAATTAAAAATTGATGTATAGCGCTTTTCTTACTCTAAGGACGACGATGGACGGGGTGCGGACAAAAACCACTTTCTGCTTGTTCTGCAAAATGAATGAATTATTTTTGTATGTTTAGCATGCCGAGGGTAAACAAATAATGAGATTATACCTGATCAAAACAAACATAGTGTTCACTTTTCAGGAGTTTTTGTGTTAACGTTTTCGTATTTTCCCATTATTTCTATAATCGTTTTTTTTCTACTTCTTACCTAGTAAGCATCGAAATTGTTTCGGAAAACAGCGATGTAAAAAGTAAACGAGTCTTTCTAAAGCATTATTTTAATATTAATGACTACACTAAGGCATAATTTTTTATATATAGCGGTAATGAGTATATTAATAAATGGTGAACAATTTTATAAAAGTTTGCGTGTTTAATTTTAATTTTTTTTGCTTTTACAGGAGCAGACAGTGCAACGATGGGGTGTTATAGTGTATTCAGTCTAATCTATAGAAATTAGAGATAAGGAAAAGCTCTAAGTTCGGAATTTTTCTGCCTCCCCTCCCGACCATCCGATCACTCGAACACAAGAACGTTTCACCAGACAATGATATATTTAAAACACATTTCATCGTATAAGCAATTTTCTTACAATTAACGCAAATTTCGCAGGGCACCCCCTTAAGTGAGCTAATATTATTTGTAACAGCTGTGTAGTGAAACCTGAATACCACAGGCGAACAAATTTAGTATTAGAAAATTATAAGTAGATTAGAAACAGCAGATATAGGAATATAGAAAAAAATTGACAACCGCAAATTCGAATTTTTGAACACAAATCTTTTAAAAAACATCAACACCAGTGCAAGTGAATAGGGGAACTTTATTTTGAGTGTTTGATCCCACTGTGCTGCAGTTATTATTGAATATGAATCAACAGGGTTATATTTAGGACTATGCTGGTCCCCATGACTTAAAAAAATAAAAATTATAATAAATGGTGCCTACTCCAATTCGGTAATTTGTTTGCTGTCGGTGAAACCTTGTTGCTGGATGCTATTTTCTGAATTCTTGATAAAACAACTTGTCGATGAGTCGATAAGGTTATCACGCTAGGTCTGTAGTGCACTAAGCACGAACATTTACTGTAGACATTTTGATATATTGTCGACCGCTCAACAAAGAAGCACACTTACAACTATTTTCATTTGGTCATTGCAAGACACTCGGTTACAACCAAAGAATATCTACAATAAGAAGGGTTCTCTGAGCTACGGAAGCATATGCCATTTCTTGAACCACATCTTCAAAAAGGTTCCATGAGTCGAAGCAACAAAGAACTATTGTTTTAAATTATTTTCGTTGTCTCAATTAATTGCCATAATAAAGAAGGAGTACAAATTACCTAGCCCCGCTAGGTGTTATTTCAGGCATCCAGCGTAAGACGTAAAAGACCATAAGTTTTCAGTTTAGTTGTATAATGGCAGGCTGACCTGGCTGATATACAATTTTAATTTATTTTTTGTGGAGCTGTGTTACAAACAAATTTATGTGTTGGTTATTCTTTTAAGTATGAGCCATGATTCCATTTACTTTCCAAATTTCCGCTTTAGCACTCGCCAGCAACGTCCACAGCTTAAAAAATCAATTTCTGCGAAAACCAATTTGTCATCATAACATAAAGTGAATAGGGAAATTGTAGAATTCAGGCAATTATTGAAATTACTCTCGCAAGTCATATCCTCCAAGCGCTTGCCTGAGTTGCTAACGCTACGAGGAAAATTTCATTTACTTAACAAAGTAGACACAGCCAAAGAGTCTTCCACGCTAGGAAGCTCACCAATGAGGTCCTCATTGTCCGTGATGTCCCTAATGCACCCAATTAAATTGATTAACAAAGAGAAACATAGTTTGGTTAGGTGCGATGTAAATGTGATTCAATTAGTCCACCGGGGAGACAGGGTGTCAATATTGCCCTAGGCAGAGGAGGACTTGTTGAGCAAACAGCAATAGTAGGGAAAGTCCAGGCTATGCAGCCAGCAGCAGCAGTAGATAGGTACTATGCATTTATGATAATGGAGCGGGGACCTGCATAAATTGCGCGTATGCAAGCCGAACCAATGTGCTGTGAAGTCAATTAAACTGGAAAATTGCCGCTGAGGTGCGCTTTGAATCATTTAGTTTATCCCCCTTGACGTCGGGCGTAGTGTGCACTTTTCAATAATCTACCTGTGTCACGCTGCTACAGTGTATTTTCATTAAATTAATTTTAAACAATCCCACACAGCATGTGGCTTCATCCAGACGAGACCACCTAGAAAATAACATTGCCTGTCTGTTTTTGGAAATCCGGGACTGGGCTCAGAAAACACATTCACCAAGGGCGGCAATGGTGGTGGTGTTTCTCAGCTTGGTTGCGGGCTCCTTTTCGCTGTTCCGTATGTTTGAATTTTTTATAAAGTTTGTCAGAAGGTAACAGGAGTTTTTTCCTAAATATATTTGATATTTTTACTTAGTCAATTGGAGCAAGCAAGTGCGGTTGAATCATCGCCCATGTGGCCCAATGAATTATTTATCGTCACTGAAGTGTTCGTCCATTTAAAACAGTTGGGCTCTTTTTTTGTTCGTGGGAATGAAAGGTGTCTAGGTGCAGCACTGCTGAAATATTTTCGTTTTTAGCTTTTGACGGGGGTGGTGGTCTTCGCCAGATAGTTCAATTCCTGCATTTTTTGTTTTAATATATTTTGCCATAATTCCAGGGAGTCCAGGCATTTTTGAATTGGGAACTTTAAGCCTGGTAAATAGAGCGGTTTTTAGTACATTTATTAACTACTCCCCTGACGAATTATTTTCGATTTTTCAACTTTTTTAACATTAACGTACCCTCTATACTAGGGGACTAGCTTGCCCGGGCCCGGCGTTTCCCGGGATACTACTAAATTTGTATTCCTTAATTTTACAACGCCCTACCGCACCACCGCCTCTCCTAAGTGACCCGGCGATTTCCTATTTGCGTTTTGCACATGTTTTAGTTATTTTCCAACAGTATTATTAAATTTAGTTTTCTTCATTTTACACCACCTCCTTATTGCACCCCCTCTCCTATATCTTCCAGCGGGGTGGGGTGGTCTCATATTTGGAAAATTGAATAGCAGATTCGAAATCAGTAATCCCGAAAATCCAGATAGTTCAATTCCTGCATTTTTTGTTTTAATATATTTTGCCATAATTCCAGGGAGTCCAGGCATTTTTGAATTGGGAACTTTAAGCCTGGTAAATAGAGCGGTTTTTAGTACATTTATTAACTACTCCCCTGACGAATTATTTTCGATTTTTCAACTTTTTTAACATTAACGTACCCTCTATACTAGGGGACTAGCTTGCCCGGGCCCGGCGTTTCCCGGGATACTACTAAATTTGTATTCCTTAATTTTACAACGCCCTACCGCACCACCGCCTCTCCTAAGTGACCCGGCGATTTCCTATTTGCGTTTTGCACATGTTTTAGTTATTTTCCAACAGTATTATTAAATTTAGTTTTCTTCATTTTACACCACCTCCTTATTGCACCCCCTCTCCTATATCTTCCAGCGGGGTGGGGTGGTCTCATATTTGGAAAATTGAATAGCAGATTCGAAATCAGTAATCCCGAAAATCCAGATAGTTCAATTCCTGCATTTTTTGTTTTAATATATTTTGCCATAATTCCAGGGAGTCCAGGCATTTTTGAATTGGGAACTTTAAGCCTGGTAAATAGAGCGGTTTTTAGTACATTTATTAACTACTCCCCTGACGAATTATTTTCGATTTTTCAACTTTTTTAACATTAACGTACCCTCTATACTAGGGGACTAGCTTGCCCGGGCCCGGCGTTTCCCGGGATACTACTAAATTTGTATTCCTTAATTTTACAACGCCCTACCGCACCACCGCCTCTCCTAAGTGACCCGGCGATTTCCTATTTGCGTTTTGCACATGTTTTAGTTATTTTCCAACAGTATTATTAAATTTAGTTTTCTTCATTTTACACCACCTCCTTATTGCACCCCCTCTCCTATATCTTCCAGCGGGGTGGGGTGGTCTCATATTTGGAAAATTGAATAGCAGATTCGAAATCAGTAATCCCGAAAATTCCCTAGTGCGGATTTTCAGGGAAATCCCTTGAAGTTTAACTTTTCGGTCGCCATATTTATCCACCATCTTGATTTCCAAAATTTTGATGGCAGATTCAAAATCAGTGACCCCAAAAACCCAAACCAGAAACAAAAGTTCGGATTTTCAGTGAAATCGCTTGGAGTTTAACTTTTCTGGTCGCCATATTGTATCCGACATCTTGAATTCCAAAATTTTGAATGCAAGCTCGAGATCTGCGACTCCGAAAACCTCCAATTGCCTTTTTCATAAAGATTCCTTGAAGTTGGAAAATTCGCTTCCTATACAAAACGGAAATTTCGATTTTTTCGATTTCCCGGCTTTTCCTCTGGGGTTTCCCGAATTTTTTAAACCTCCTCTGTATTATAGCGAACAAAACAAAAAAAATTATCGAAATCGGTCAAGCCGTTTTTGAGTTTTAGCGAGACATACAGACAAACATTCATTTTTATATACATATATAGATGGACGGAATGTTTCTTTTTATTTTCGTAAATATGAGGTAGATTTTTTTATGGCGATCTCCCACTTATTTGGATACTGTCCAGGGAAAACTGAAAACCGGGTATGAAAAGAGTCTGCAATTGTCCTAGTTTTACTGAATCTTCGTTTAAATCTGAATACCCGCAAAAGCACATAGTTACTAAAGTCTTGTTTTTAAGTCACGTGTGAAACCTCAATTTGCCTACAGCACCAAATCGCTAAACACACAAAGCGTTCCCCTATCTTAAAGACAAATCCAGCCACTTGTATAAATTCATCACTTTAATTTCCCGCAAATCCATACGTACGTCGTCGCTCGTCGCAAAACACAAGTGAAATCCCGGAGAAAATGCCGGCAATACGACTTCCTCTTCTAATTGAATTGCCCGTATTGCCCGCAAGGTTCATTAATCCCCAAATGAGTGATTCAAATTACACGTAAACCCGATTTCCTGCCGCTTCCTGTTTTACTGCCGGAAGTGCTACAAAAGCGTAGCAGTGTGACGGGGCGAAGAAATTCAATTTAAAAACTGTTCCTTAGCTCCTCAACCACCGGCGGAAGGATTTCGCATACTCCTTATATTAACGGCTTTGCGTGCTCTATGCCGCCTTTGGGGTGAGCTTCAGTTCCAAGAAATTGCCTGCAACTCCTGATGGTCGTCTTATGACGGGAAGTTGGGTGGTGGCCGTGAAGTGACTGAAATGAATTTCTTCTTTTCGCACACAAAAAAAAAAGGAGACAATTTTTTTGAATTTTTATTAGTCTGCATCTGCGACGGTTTTGTGGGTGTCCAATCTCGCCGGTGATATTCCGTGAAATATAAAAGACACGCTGATAAAATTTTTACTTCCACGTAATTTGCGCAGATTTATTGCCGTGCCGTACGAAACGGAATTTATTCCCTTTGTGCCCACCGAGTGGAGCGCTCATGTGCTCAAGTTTTTAACGCGGTCCAGGCTCCAAAGGAGCCTTTTCTTGTGCCAAAACTCTGCTCAAAATGATATGCCCAAGGGTATCTCTCTCTCTCTCTTTCTCTCTGTACATTTATTCTTTCCGGCGAAAGTACTAAGTGAAATAAAATGACGGGGGCATTTCGCTGTCTGACTGAATTTCACGTGAATGCGCACTAGGGGTACTTAGGGATGATTTAGACTGTGCAAAAGTTTCTATAGCTAACCAGGAAACGAAACGGGTAAAGTCTTGAAGATGAAATTTTCGAATTAAGTTGTACAACATTAGATTCTAAGGAACTTGACAGGACCATTGAAAGTCTCCCTATGCGAAGCTTTTTATTTTTATCAAATCGTTATATGTATGCACACGTAGGTAGGTACCTCTAGATATGTATGCAAGGAGATTAAGGAGCCTAAGTGTGGTAAAATTTATATTGCCTTATACTTATGTAGGTATCAAGAAACTTTCCCATTTTTCTCGAGCAAAATAGCTCCCAACCGACCCAACCTCATGTCGAAATTTAATACGGGCGTGTTTATTTACTGCCATCACATTTCCTTTCATCGGGCGCTTACTATTCTGGATTGGCTGATAAACTAAAACTTTAAAGTTAAATATAGGGTTTTTCAAGAAGGACGCTCGACTATTAAATGTAAATAAAATAAGTAGTGTGTGAGATATCCACTCTATTTTTATTTTATTTGAAAGAATATTTTATGGCATTAAGTATGCAATATAACGTTCAAATGTCCGCAGCGGCTTTGTTTGGTGTTGTTTTCTTTAGCGACACTTTGAAATTCAAAGTATTTACTTTCGAGTCAAATATTTACGTTAAGGGGTAAAAATTCACATTTTTCTATTAAACGCATTGAAGTTTAATTTTAAAGCCAGGTTTTTCTCACAATGAGTCAACTGTAGAAGCTAACTATTATAAATTCGCAGCACCTGCCGCTTAAGGGCACGGGAATACCCAACATTCCCCTAGATATGTATGTATATACAGCAACAAATAATGTCTCTATAAAGTTTTTCCTAGCTTCAATAATTTCAAAGTTATAAGGGTTAGAAAAGTGTCTGAGGTCATCTTAACCCTGTGCTAGTAAGGTATATAAGTCTGCGCTCGAAGGGTTAACTTCTATTCTTTTAACAAACATTTATTGTAAAGTAATGAGATATTTGAACAAACAATTTTCTTCTCAAATTTCTTTTCGCAATCACAGTCCTTTAGCCAATATTTCCTGGTGAAGTTGTATTAGATAGAACCAACTCAAATTTATTTACAGACACACGCAAAAATTGGGAGATTCTCTAAAAGAATTTCATTTCTTATTTTGGTGTTTTTTGGAGCAGAAATCCTCCCAAATGTAAAAGAACATATCCTGAATTTAGTGAAGCTATAAAGCCACAACTGCTCCCAAGATATATATCAATCTACTTTAGGGAGTATGGAAAATCCCAGAAATTGATTTTCATTAGCTTTTCGACTTGTTTTATCTAAAGGGGCTAGTGGCAACCGCACATTTTCTAGGCAGAGCAAATCTATACATACACTCTGTCCATGGCCGAGTTCCATCAAGGTAAAGCAAATACACAACCGCCCCTACCCTCGGACACCTATGCAGAGATTTGTTTATATTTTATGGAATTGTTCTGTGTCCCGTTCGCGTCGTACCGACACAGGACGACCCGACCCCCAGGATTATCCATCGAGCTCAGGTCCCGGCTCTCTCGAATTAAATTGAAATTTACTCTCTGCCATCCCCCATTAATTTAAACTGTGTAATATTTTATCATTTTATTTTCAGGGCTAACTTTTTGCCCAAATATACCGTAAAATCCAGTGATATATGGCTATTGCGGTAAAGGTAGGTGTATTTAAGCGGCGGTCACTGCCCCTCGTACACGCAGCCAGGAGTCAGAGGAATTTCCAATTTGTAGATAAAGCACAATCGGCTTCCGCTTTATGACATCCTCCAAAAAAAAGGGACAATGTTTAAATAATATTTTTTTCAGCAGTAGCGCGCCGATGTCATGCCAGCGGTGATTTTTGTGAAAATTCAGATTTTGATCATTCAGGTGGATCATGTCCTTCCACTGCAGGGTATGCTGCAGATTGCTTTAATTTCAACCCTTGTACCATTTATAATTAATAGAGCGATTCGGCCGGTGCAAAATACTTGTTCCATTTTCTGAATTGACAAGAGACAAGAGCTGTCTGCTCTTTTGTACTTTAATTAGTTGAAGTAAAAATTTGTATCCGTAGAGACCTGTTAATTTTGTAATTTAGTACTTGCACGAAGGTGCAGGTTTGTCCGTGCCTGTTTACCTTCCTGCCCGGCATGCATTCTTGCATTCTCAGCTGCCCTGGGTGTGGTGATGTGAGGAATTCACTTGCATATTTGCAGTTAGTTCTCTTCCCATGATTATTTCATTATTCCTCTGAGGTAGGTCCAGTCGAATTTGTAAAATTGTTCGCCCAACATTTTTGTTCGTGTTTAAAAAAAAAAACACGAAAATTACTCACATGGGACAATGTCTCTTGCACAGCGCAGCCATGTTCCAGTGAATGCGAGATTCGTATTCATGTCTGTGTTCCTATTTTTAGTCTTGTTGTACGCTTCCATGCATTTGGAAATGAAATTCCTTCCTCTATTATTTACTGTGGAGCAAGACTTACTACATATAGCCAAAAGTTCTGCTACGTCACCGTAGCGCATTCTTTTCACGACGGTTCCTGATGGATGCCTGGACTTATTTTGTCGTGGGTTTTTGTTAGTCAAGCAAATTGTATCAGGTCAAAATTGAATGGCACTCTTTCGAAGAATTTATTGGGAAAAGAAAATTACTGTGCTACCGGAAGATTGGACATGAGTTGTGTCATGTGGAAATGCAAAATTGGGGAATATCCTTTCCAGGATTCATGAACGGGCATTTCCTTTGGAACGGATGCAATTATGGGGGAATTTTGTAAAAAATTGCAAAACATTTTTATTAAAATTTGATAATACGCAGTCCGTGGATTGAAGGATAACTTTATTAGCTTTCAGGGCTCGATAGAGTTTCAAATAAGAAAGCATAAAAACAACAAACAAATAAGTTGGATAAATAGTCGACTTGCTTTTGGCTTATAAAGAGTGCCCATACAAACGACTAAAAGCAATTTTCAGGATTTTGCTAGAACCAACCCAAACAGGGGTGAATTCGGAATCTTGGTTGGTTGTCGTAAGGCAGGTCGGATCACTTCGGCGGGTGGCCCGCGCCTTTAAATGCTAACACTTCTGTGGGAACGTATGTGATGTTACTATACTTCTCAGCAGGGCCGTGCGCAAGATTTCTACAATGGGGGGTTTTCACCTAATCTTAAAAAAACGGGGGGAATTACAAAAACGGCTTTTAAAAAAAAATTAAAAGAAAGGGTAATTATGCACACGTAGAAACTATCGCAAAGTCCCGGAACATAACATACATATTTGGGGGTGATTCGAATATCCATCAATATGAGGCACCTAAATTTTACCTTTGTACGTCACTTCTCCGGCCACCCTATCTACTATATATATACCTAAGGAGTCTCTAATAGTTTTTATAACTGATTCTTTCAATCAGTCAATTTGTATGTTATATTAGCGAAGCGTACATCATAAGGCCAGATCTTATTGCAAATTTCATGAAATATATATTATTATTATTTTGCATCAAAAGAGGGCTTAATTATAAAGAAAATCCGGCTATTGGCACACCTGTCTCGAAATAATTAAGAACCTTAATATTTAATAACCAAAATTTGGACATTTTAATTACATCATGATATACACAAAAGTAATCAACATTACGAAAAGGCGTAGTGATGTAGTAATATTAATTTATTGTATATATAGTTTTAGTTTAAGGTTACAAGATTATCACATATTAATACTTTGAAATTATTTTAAAATCTAAAGTCTTTAGTCGTCGCTAATCTTCTCAATTAGTTATTTAATCGGAGATAGGTCTTAAGTTAATTTCCTTTTTATTATATGGAACAAGGCTGTCTTTGCAAAGTTCAAAATGTCGACAAATAGTTCCATTCGGGCATCCAGTGCATATGCCTTCACACGAACATGTTAGCGGTGAATGGCATTTTCCAAACTTATCATAATCTTCATAATAGTCACAGCTTTGATTAAGTCCCCGGTAGCATGATTTTAGTCCGCAACTGTCTGTATACACTCCGTTCGTGCAATCCTTCTCATCTACGGATTGCCTATATTTACACATCATGCTCCTGCGAGTGCCATATCTATGAAATAAAAATTTCACTTTTAAGTATAAGACAAAGTATAAGACTTTCTTTCTACTTCTCTTCAGGGGCGCCTTTTTTTTTAAGTTTAAAGTTATGATTTTTGTGTAGTTATATGTTTTGTTTAGTTTGTATTCAATAATTTAATTAAAACCACTAACGAGCACGTTGGATCAGTGCCCTGAAGAGATTTTTAAATTTTACATTATATGAAGTAAAAGTTCAAAACAGTTTCACTTACAAAACAAATGGCTGGGAGCTTTTAAAAATCAAAATAACTACCAGCAAAGTAATCACAGTGGCTTCAATCCAACTATTCGCCATATTGTACGAAAGCTTATACTTCGAGTAACCCTCACGACCGCTGCGATACGAACCGTTGAAGACTACTGTGAAGAAATGCTGATAATGCAAGGATAGTGCGCCGTTTTATAGAATACGTTTTCATGAACTCTTGTTTTTCTTGTCACAGTAACATCACTGAAAGTGATTTGCCTCCGCTTTGACATGTTCATTGATTCATAGTCCGCGTGGGACGTGTAATTATCACTTTACGAACCTTAAAAATCTTCTTAAATCAGATTAGCAGGAATTGCTATAATGAAAGCTATTTTTAGGCAAACATTTTTTGTGTGGAAAATTGGAGGACTTGTTTTAGCTGCCTATTCTAAAATTGTGTAAAATGATGAATGGACATTTTTGGAAGGATCCTGGAATAAGTGAATAATAAAGGAGTACAACTTTAGTTTAATTAGCCACACTTGTTTTGAAATTTGACCTTTAGCTCCTGAAAAACAATTACACGTCTTATGGTCGGGCTAATAAAAGGATTCTTCGATGCCCACTCAACAGTAGACGAAGCCACAATGTCTTTCGCAATTCTCGTTTTAAATAAATGAAAGCCAAATTGATTATTAAACTTTAAACTTTTCGCATATCACTCAACCAAGAGAAGCAAGTGTATTTTCTATATACATAGTATACATTTTGTGCTTGCCTATCACTTTCTCCCTCTTGAAGATGAATCGTTTTTGAAGAATTGACTTTGAACAAGTGACGGATTTTCCCCCACTTAAAACACTTAGTAAGCTGATTTAATTTATAGATCAGGCGTTCACTGTATAGGTAAACTTATCCCCTTATACCCTAAGATTTTCAACTGGAGCTTTGTAAGATACTTGGTTACAACACTGTGCAAGTGAATATGCAAATCAAAACACAATTTCAAATGTTTATAAACAACGTATTGTCAGTCGTTAGCTGGTCTTGCGGTTTTAGGTGGGTAAAGTTTTACTGAAGCTTATGTGCATGCATAATGCTGCCGCAGCTTTCTCAGTCAAGTGCAAAAGGTTAATAATTCGGCCGATAAGTTGACTGTGGGGTAATCATAATTTTTTCAATAAAGTTTTAAGCTTCTAACTTGTAAAAACAAAAATATAAAAGGTCATGGATTCAACTTACAATCGTCAAGCGACTGAATATGATTAAGCTATTTCAGAATGTTGGGAAGATTTTGTTATTGTGATTCTGTTTGATAATAATAAGTCTTATTCAATACTCTGTTGTCTCTTGCAGCATATTAAAAAAATTATATGAGAGGTAAACCGACTGCTTTCCCAGTTTGAGATTTTCTAATTTGCAAAGCTAAGCTGCCACTAATGTGGTTGTTTATATTTCGTCAGTCGAATTGAGCAATTATCACATAACAAAAAAATGCAGAGTCATTAAAGAGAGTTTTTTGCTACTAACCTTACCCTATACGCGTCTCCTTAGCTGCCAATAAAAGCTTTTAAGAAATTTCCCAGCTACAACTGGAATCTGCCTGCTGAGACGAAAGAATTCAACTTATGAAGTGTTTACACAAATGCTTTCCATATAGAATCTCAGGCCGTTTTTAGATAAGCCTACGAGAATAAACATAAACAACGTGGCCCTTAGGGAAAGTAAGGGCTTTCAAAGCGCTATGTATCGTACAAGGGAAGTAATATTTTATTTTGATGAGATTTTTGCTAAATCAAAAGACAAAATGTTTTAATTTCTAAACGAATTATTACGCAGAAATCTACGTGGCATACGCTGTGTGGAACGTAGCGTCATCCTGTTGGAACGACATGTCGTCGGTATCCATGTCATCCAGGCTACAAAAAGTTGCTTACCATCGATCTGTAGTGCTCGCCGTTGATGGTTATAGCGGTCCCAAGTTCATTTTGAAAGAAGTACGGACTGATGATTCAGCCAGACCAAAATCCGCATTAAACAGTGACTTTCTCGGGTTGCATTTGGTGTTGGTGGGTGTTTTGATAAAAAAAATGTACAAGTTCAAGTTTTTACGTATTACAACAATGATTTCGTAATCACTGTAGTAACATAATTTATTTATACGCTCCGTTTTGGAATGTGCAGTTCAACTTAATGCCCAGTGTATACTAACATATTTGCATAGCTGATTGGAAGTATTTATTCTACCTGAGCAATAAACATGCACTTTGTATTCACTCGTACGATCGCTTTTGTGAATATGTAGTACAAGCAGAGCTACACAATATTATGTACTAGATCCTTCCGCCACGCTATTCTTGGTGCCTTCAAGTTGCCGTCAAGCCATTTAAAGAGCTTTTATTTTAAATTTATCGATGGAAAATTGTTCAACCCTCAGCACTCTTATACATCTTGCAAAACGACATGCGACCAAAATGACGCAATACCCCACTTTGAGTGGCTTAAGTTATTTTATGGTAATGAGCAAAAATTGCCCTTTTTAACCAAAGCACTATAAATAATATTGCGAATAAATTAAGCATGACTGGGGACTGTATTGGAGTGGAAAACGTTTTCACATTGCCTTTCCACGCGGCTTTCATCGCCTCAAGGTCGTGTCTGCAGATTCACTCGTTTATTGCCAGCAATCAATACGCTTGAAAGACTAGTAGCTCCGCACTCCAGTTGCGAGTTTTAATGCAGGAGCACCACTGTTACATCATTAAATAAAAAATCAAGCTCAACAGCACTTAACACGCGCCCGCGGCGGGAGCAGGGCGAATCCCTCCATGTCTTGTTATTCATGTCAACAGAGGTGGAAAAATTAATGAGTTACCATAATCAGACATACTTTTCGAGCTGTTCAAATGGATTACGGGAGCGTTAACTACTCAATATCATCCCCGTTCATCTGGCTGGGAATCGATAGATGTGGCAGTCTAACACCCCCGCGGTGTCTACCGCGATCTTCCAGCTCCCAGCTTCCAGCTCCAGCGACGACGGGGTTAATAACCCGTGAATGCTGTCGCAGTCCCACAAGATTATTGAAATAGCGCATTTGCTCCCACTTTTAGGATTTTCACAGAATATTTCGAAAGGTTTATCCGATAACGATCAAAGGAGCGGGGAAAAAGCATAAAATCCGACGCACGTGAGTACCTACCTTTGCTCATGCATACGAAAACTTTGTAATCCTCTGTGGATAGGGTTGCAGGTTGGTAGGATTCGAGCCGGCACCGACGACACCACCGTCACGTCACAACAGCTCCCCCCACACCATCACAGTAGCTTTGAAGGCGCTTTTGCAAAACAGCCAGTAAATGGAGTTTTCACAGAAGAGGATTTTCTACGGATCTCACACAATAGGCGCCTGCCTCCGTCTACTTCTCTTACTTGTGTCCTCATGTGTCATCATTCTCTTTTGGTGGATTTTACCTCCCACCCATAGCTTTTCAGTATTTAACCGTGCAAACTTTTCGCCATTAATCTTCAAATGGAAAGCGCTCTGTAAAGGGCGGAATGGAACAGCGGCGGCCTTTATTCCCACTGAGCGCCCAGACGAGCTACGGGCTCTGAACTCTATCGCCCGTCGAGTCGAATCTGGGACTCACTTCTTTGGATATTTATGCATTCCAAGATCGGGGATGTAAAAAATATCAATGTACCCTACTTTCCGACGCATTAACAGCATATGTGCTTTGTTTCAGTTTTTAGGACAACACTGCAACCATGTGCACAAGGAGCGTGCTTTCTGGAGTAATCCACAGCTCGGGCAGAAAGCAGAGCACTTCCCATTGAAGACAAGTGGGCAAAATGTTTCAAAGGTGCTGTGCTCTATTGTTTGAAAGAAAAAAAATATTATTTTGTCTGGAGATGGTTTTTACGAAAATTCGGTTACTTTTTGCCAGCAAACCTAAAGATTATTCACCTCAGGAAGCTCAATTCGACAACTGTGTCCGCGCGCCGTCGCCGTGTAAAACCCGTGCGTTCAGTGGATATGCACGGCTGTCAGACGGTAACGGCGTCGTCGCCGTTCTGTGTGAAAGCGGAAAACTATTGAGAAAGAAATTTCAAAAAGTTGTTTTTTTTTAAACAGAGTGAGACTTCAAAGAAATGCTATGTCAAAAGATATCAGTGATTGTATTTTTGTTTTTTTTCCTGCTTTTTGTGTGCAGAGTTTAGAAATCTTTTGTTAATTGTTTTTTCCTAACAGCAGTGGTGACCTGTTACAACTCTTCGTTTTTGGTCTGCACACGCCTCAAACTGATTTCTATGCAGTCTCTTGAGAAGCGCCACAACGATTCAAGAAATAAGTATTATTCGCCTTTTATTGCCTATCGGGAAACATTAACTTCCCTGAGATAGTTAACTTGCTCAATATTTCTACCCCGGCGCGTAGTACAAGAAATCAAGATTTCTTCCATGTGCGTTACCATGGCACTAATTACGGTACGAATAAACCTTCAAACTCAATGTCGCACGCTTTTAATAATTGCTGATAACTGATAATATTGATTTTCACTTATCAAGAAGTCTACTCGTAGTTGGGGGTCAACTTAGTTTAGGCTACATTTTCTGTATTTATTATTTTTGCGTTCTATTGTAATACATTATCTTAGTAATCAATTTAATGATTAATTTCAACTAAATAAGTAAACAAATAAATTCAAACTTCTGTCTACACTAATATTACAAAGAGATAGGGAGTTTGTGATTTTGATTGTTTGTTATCACAAAGCTCAAAGATCGCTAAACCGATTTTGATGAAACTTTCACAATTATCTCTTCGTTATCTCGGGAGTAATATTGGCTATTTAAAATTATTTTAATGATGCATCACATAGCAATCAGAATCTGTATTCCTAGATTCCTTTGGATTACGTCGTACACGTGTGGACGAAATGAAATGTTTAGTGTACAACGACCCCTTCCATTTTTCTTACGATACGGTGACCTTTCTGATATCTCGGTGTGTCTAATTGCTTTACATTTCTTTGGGTCAGATGAACTTCGCCACACAATAATATTTCCAGTTATTACTCCAATGATGTATTTCATAGTAACTATTTCCATATTTCCCCGATAGCGGACTTGAAATACTAAATTTCTTTGAATTCTCAAACAGCTGACATATAGGGGCACATGAGGTCGCTGATATCAGATAAAGTGATCTCTTTTACAATTTTATGATAACCTCAAAATTTTCATAGAAGTTTGCACATGCGGATTTTTGAAGTCACTGATTTGAAAATTTAGTTATTTGACCACGGCTCTGATATTGCGGAGTAAAAAAAAATTTCAGAAAAGCGCATTAAGGGTTCCGAATATTTGCCACAAATTAAATGAGTGTGATTTAAAAAAAAAAATTTCATGTGATAGAACTACAAATTAACGATTTTTAGACTTTGTGAGAATGAGAAAAAGGGTCTTAACAGACAGTATTTAGACAAATAGTAAATACAATGGGTTCCGCCTGCTTAATTGTAACATTAAAGTTTAAATAAAATTCGTAGTTTGTACGTACCTGCTTAAAATATTTCTTATCAGAGTTGAACACGAAATAGTCGGATAAAAGTCGATCCGGAGCAACTCTTTTGGTAGAGATGAAAACGCTATCAGAAATCACCATAATTGGCCACACAGAAAGATGCGTCATGAGCAGAGGACAGCAACGATAACACTCACTGGCAGCGTGAACAAAAGTGCAACCGCAGCATTTTTAAGCGAAAGCTCAAGTGGTGGAGTTGCGATTTAGTAAATCGTTTGTTAAGCGCTGAAGTGGCACGGACTGGCCCACGGTCACTGGCAGAAAGATTGTTGCAGATCGGTCAAGCTGCTCAGCAATTGCCCCAATCTCTCAAAAATTACGATACGCACTAGGTCAGCTGCGACCATTGATCCTCCGGTAATGATCGCTGCTCCGAGCGGATCGAGCACAGGCCTAAAGCGGAGAGCTTTCGATTTGTTTGAAAGTAAAATATCCTCCTCTGCCTAGCACAGGGACGTAAGTAGCCACTAAACATTAGCCTGAGGTCGAAACGTAAACACGACTTGCAGGTGAGTTAAACGAAAACGATGAATTTAAATGTTGTACTATACTATGCAGAAAACGATTATCAGACGAACTGGACAAATAAATGTCGATACCCAGACCCAATGATATTGTAAGGACATCGAACAAAAAGCTCTAAATGTAGGTGAAAACCTGAAAACCGCATCGAAATCTGTTCACTCTCTTACACAGAGATTGTCAGTTAGCTACGCACATAAATCGTATTTTATAGAAGTATAGATAGATAATTCAATGGACAGCAAACCATACCTACCTACATTCACATAGCGACGACTTGCTAGTCACACCGGCAGCCCCACCCTATACGTTTGAGAACCTGTGGGTTCTTTATGCTCGGACATCAGAAGAACTATCTACAGTCGTTTGTAAAACAGAACTGCTCTAAGTTATTTAATCAATCCTTTGAATTACGATTCCACTTTGAGCGAAAAATGTGTAGAATGTCAGTTGGGACCAAGATTAAAAAATTACATGAAGGCGAAACGGTGTAGTCGATTTTATTTATGTACGAGTACATCACAAGTGGATTTTAATTTTATATGGAAGTTTTATTTACTCTATCTTCCATACTGTTTGTGCTAGAATAACCGAACAAAGTCTACTTTAACATACTTGTTAACCAAGGACGCCTAGTTTATACAGTAAGGTCCCAGCTGTCAATTTCAGATTATTTTGGTAACTTCCCAGTATCATGAAGGTCCTGGGAAAACGACTGACATAAAATATACGACAAATAGGCTCCAGGGATATAAGGAAAAATGACGTAATTGTTTTTTCTTTGCGAGAGTACAACTATCACGGTAAATCCCCTGATACTGGCCTTTTGGAAATCCAACTCCCACCGCTGAATAACTTGTAAATGTACATATATCATGCTAGGGATAGATGTTTGGATATACCTATTCTTAAAACGAACATTTCAGAGTTTCACAAAAGATTTATCGGAGCAACACGTAATCCTCCATTATGAGGATATATTTCCATTAGGTACACAAATGGGTTGGAAATACTGTCTATGGATTTTTCCGCTCTTTATGCCTTCATCCTGTTTTACCCAACCAACTGTAGGGACAGGCATTCCAGCGTCCATACACTTTAGATCAGGGCAAGCACCCTTTTTCCATCCCTACATTGTACCGCTGGGAAAAAAAATGTGCCATATATGTATGTATAAAAAAGAGCAGTCACTGGGATCCATGAAGGTGTCATAATGGAAAATTTATTTGAACCTAAGGGTTTCCTTTGTCAACACGTCCCGTGAAAGAGTTAAACCTTTGAAATTTTATTATAGAGATGTTCGGATCCCTTATCATGCAATATGTCATATGCATGACCCAAACTGGCCCCTCATCACGTTTCCGTCCCGTCCCGCATTTCGGAATTTTTATATGATTCGGTAAATGAAAGTCATTTTGCATCTTTAGGCTCCCCTTTCTTGGGACATGAGATATCCTTTCGGTGTTCGTTAAGCAACTCTGGGACCTCTCAGGTTCGGAGGGAATTGTATAATCAGGACAGAATTGAGATTTTTTTTTTTTATCATTTTCAGGGTTTCTACCCGGGCGCGGCGTGATGTAATTCCAAAAGAGGGTTCTTTTAATACAACTTTCCTTGAGGCAGTCATATAACAAATTCTTTTGAGGCACTTGGAACTCCCGCCGTTCATTTTTTGTTCATATTTTTTTTTGATTTATTCGGATGCCATCAATATGATCCCTTCAGAAAATTCCCCGGTTTGATAGTGTAGTTGGGGGGGCGGCGACCGACCGACGTGCAAATCGCAAGTACATTAGCAGTCAATCAATCACTGGGACTACGTGAGTTTTATGCAAAAGGACGTGTCGGGAATATAGAATTTATATTTCATGTACTGAAACTTCAACACACCACCCCTCAGCAGCTCTCGCAGCTTGGCCAGAGTTTATCAGAGTAGTTCTTTTGATGCGGACAATTTCATAAACAAGCCTTACAGGACGATATCGAAAGCGCTGGATATTTATGTAGAAGACAGAAAACTTTTCTATTCTATATACAGCTTCGATACGAGTTCCAATGGCATAAATTTGTCTACAACTACAACAACACAAAGAAGTTTCGATTCAGATGTGCTGTGTAATTCAGTAGACCAAAGGATTTATCAGGATACGAATCGCGGGAGATTGGGGGATTGTTATGCAATTTATGGAGTGCTGTAAGAATTTTACAATGACTATCGTATTCTTTTTTGGAAAGAAAAAAATGTTAGTGCAGCTAAAATGTATTTATTTTTCCTTTTAGAATCCTTTATAACTGTTTTATATGTCACCCCTTGCGAGGACCTTTTAATTCATTCAATACATTGGAATGTAATTATTGTTAGGCGGCGCCATAAGATTTACCAGATTTTTGTTGAACCATCCGTTACGATCGCACAATTCTGAGCGACAGGCATTATTTTGGCAGCCTGTGCATTCTCCGCAAACGCAGGTTAAATATGGTACACACTGTCCATACCGTGGCACTTCGGTAGCACTCTCATCACAGCTATCTCCTAGCCCGCGGTAGCAAGCCATACGGTCGCAAATAGTCTCATAGCTCCCAAGCGGACATGCCGTAGTTTCCTCACGGGCTAAGT
Organism: Neoitamus cyanurus; assembly: GCA_947538895.1. Taxonomy (NCBI): domain Eukaryota; kingdom Metazoa; phylum Arthropoda; class Insecta; order Diptera; family Asilidae; genus Neoitamus; species Neoitamus cyanurus. Next base: position 30,265,181 of record OX384546.1, on the reverse strand, counting down.
GGTTGCAGTACGCACTTTTCAGTGATGCAGGCCGGAATCTTCCAAAACATAAGCGTCGTTTAATAAAGTCCCCACTTAACTGCATCAATACTTACAAAGTGTGAGGAATCGCTGAATTCACAAAAACGGTCACTAATAGAACAATAATTGAAAATGCCATTATTGGTGGATCGTTTTAAAAAATACTTCTGTCAGCCGCTGCTCTATTCGCTGAAGACCTTTGAGGCAATGATGGCTTCATCGAAGGAAACTCTCCTTTTTATATTCACCATAAAATTCATTCTCCTTGAAGAAAATATGAAAAATAAATTGCTAAGGATGAATAGATGCTGTATATCTAAAAGCGAACTCTCATGGAGGCGTCTTGCATAATTGTTTGCTCCGTGATTTTCTTTTTCAAGGCTTAATTATGTCGGACACAATTAATCGCGACAAATCATGAGAGGAGTTTAATATTCAATTTTCTAAAAAAAAAGGCAGTGGAAAATTTCAAGTTGACCGATTTTGAAAGAATTTTCAATGCCATGGGAGGAACATTTGTATAATGGTTTTCATAAAATTGTCGAATATTTCAAAACGTTTCCTAAATTAGCGAACGCTTCACATGATAGGGTAGCGACAGCCATGGAAGGAGTTTTTTGTTCTTTAGAAATTGGGCGGGTAATTTTTGTGAAATATTAAGTAAACATAAATTAAGCGCCACGTGCTAATAACCTTATCCGAACGAGTGATTGGACCGACTAGAAGTATTTAACTAACCATTTTTATGGGAGGGGGGTTAAATGCTTTATGCACAAATGACATCGTCACCCAATAGTGTCGGACAACCATAGCACGACTTATCGGCCTTATCGACTAAAACACCTTCCCTTATTTTCCGGGAGCTAGCCTGGGACCGTTTTCCACATTACTTTAGGCTAGATTCTCTCTTCAACAAATTAGGCTCTATGGTAAATCCTAGTGTTTTACAGGCCAGATCGTCTAGGTCTTTCTTGCTGCGCTACGAATGGCCGCCTCTGCGTATCTGGTTAAATCGCACGATCTCTGTGGCCAGTCTCAAATCGCTCGTGCAGAATGTCCATCGTGGTATGCCCTGTGTGGCACATAGCACTGTCCTGTTCGAACCACATGTCGTCGGTATTCATATCATCCAGTTTACGCCACAAGAAGTTGCTTATCATTTATCTGTCTTTTTTACTTTCGAGCGTCTATATTAAAAAACCCTTTAAATAAGCAAATCCGACATTAAACTCTTCTAGTTGAAAATATCTGAAATGTACTTATTTCTCCCATTTTAATCGATTTCTTATTTCATGTAGTTTTTGCAGTCAATGTAAGAGCTCTGGCAAATCGGCTAAGGTTGTGAAATCGTCGTCGTCATGGTGTACAGCGCGTTTGCGACTATCCCACCACTACCGAAACCTCGCAATGAATTACTTTTAATGATCCGTGTTTTCCCCGAGGATTTAAAAATAGCTATACACAGAACAGCCTTCTAGAGCGCTGAAATTGCATTAATGGCAATTGGCATCATAAGCATTAGCAATGATACAAGATCGACTTTTTAATGCCAACAGCAACCCATCTTTTGCAAGAGCTGCTGAAGTATACCTAAAGTAAAACTTATTCGGAAGTTATTACATATTTTCTGCTCCTGGTCCGTCGTAGGGATGGGTATAATAAATAATGTGATTCCTGCAATTCATTTGCAAACGAGGAGGAATTCCCTAAACCAATTAAATATGAAATCCCATCTACTATGAAACTATCAATCAGTCTTTTGCTAACTCATTTCCTTGGGGAGAACCAAATGGAAAAGTTGTCAGGACAAGCGAGTTGCGGGTTTTGAAATACCGCAGCAATACCAAACTTCTGTGAAAAAGAAACGCACTATTTAGAAGAGCCATTAAATAGGTGAGCATGTGACCAAATGCTTTCCCTGCAAGAACAACCAAAATATCACCCTCGCATTCCTTCCAAGGGGAAACGCAAAGAATTGTGGAAGGTAATTTATTAGGAGGGGGGTGAGTGTAGCAGCAGTAACACAGCAGGGTAGGGAATATTAATTGTTACAAATTACTGCGCACCATACCTGGCTGCTTGTTAATGGCTGATACACACAAATTATTACATTTATTAGGGAGGAAGGGAATCGGGAATTGTTACCTTATTCCAGCGGTAATGGGTAGCTTGCCAGCAATTTTATTTAATTAAAACCGAAAAATTGTCCATAAGTAGAAGCGGAATGAATGGTTATGGTCCGCAATTCTTCATCTCATTCGACAAGCTATTATGACTTGGTGCTTTTTGGGGTTTACCCAAGTGGTAAGTATTCGAGAAGAGCCCCGAATGGCTTTTAGGAACGAGTATGAAGCAGCCTGAGTTGAGGGCCTTGAACTATTTGAAATTCAATAGCAGGTTAGGCACTTGAAAGTTTTAAAGCAATAATTCGACATGTTGTAATATCAAGCATGCCCAAACTTTATTAGCTTCTTTAGTTTTAATTGTATAATATGTATATGAAAGGAGACACAGCGATTTGATGGAGTCTGGTCCCAGTGTGTCGGTAGATATATGCGCTGGTCATCGGAGCTTACCTTGTGAGGCCATCAGCTTGGTTTCTTGCTTTTCAGAGTTTTATGCACAGTTTCAAGTGAATCGGATACCTCATTTTACCCTTGCGGGTTGAATTTGGAAAACAGTACCTACCTATAAAGCTTTCCCCAAAATATGTATATGATGTGAATATGGGCTCAATCGACCCATTGGTATAGAGGTTAGATTCTTGCGACACCTATCGGAAGTACAGCTATAGTTTGCGTAATGCGGTGTTTATTATCCGACGCATTTGGATCGCTCGTACCCGTTTTCCTTTACAATTAAATTTAATTATTTAATCGCCAATCGCAATTTAACTATTTAATTGTTAACTGTCGAAATAATACAATCATGTCAAGAACTTGTATGTGCGAATGGCGATTTTGTTTAAAAACCAAAAGATTATTCTACATAAGTAGGTAGGTAGTAGCTGGATTGGGAAAAGTCGAAATTGCAATAAAATGCAAAAAAAAAATTATGACATTTTATTTTTAAACCTAACTGCCCCGTTAATCACAACTGAATTACGGACCCATTATTAACTGATTACAGAAACCGAGTTGAGCTGAAACTACCTGTGGAATCGAAGGGATTTGCTTAGGAATTACTTATTACATTGAAATTCCGAGAAATCACCAATTGGTGTGAATATCGACAACCGCAATATGTCATTATGGCGTGAATGAATGAAATTCCTGTTGTACCGCCGACAGCTTGTGATAGAGATGCAATAATTCCGAACATTTTCACGTAATCTCCCTTCTTTCTGATTGGGAATGCGACGAAGGAATAAAAATGGGCGAAAAATCAATATCTGGGAAAATCCATTCTTTTTTCTTCTGGGCAATACGTGCAACACCTTGATTCGAAGTATTTTTGGTGGTTGAATTGGAACATAGGCGCCGAAGTCATAAATTAATCAAAAAAGGGATTTCAGTCCGCTTCGTTCAGGGATTTTAGAGGCGATCCATCACAAGGAGAACTGCTCTGTAATCCACTCAAGTATTCAAAGTGGCAACTCGTTGAAATATTGAGCTAATCCACTGAAATGTGCGAGCATAATTTGACTCCATCTCAGTTTTTATTGTTGAGAAGATAAATGAAAATCCCAGCGTTTGCGCGTCCCTGGACATCGTCTTCAAGGACCTAATTTAATTTGACTGCCGTAACAAGCTTAAGCAATGAAAGGAAATTTTTATCAGTTTTTTTTCTCATTTTATTATACAATTTTTTCTTTTGCGCTCTAATGATGTCATTTGCTACTTGCAGCAATTTATACTTTCAGTCCCATCATTTTTTTGGTCTCCTTGCACAAAACTGCATAATGGCATTATTGAGCAAATTGAATTTTGGCTCCTTATGTTTCTCTGTGACTAAATGTGGTGACGTGACAAAAGGCACCAGTGTCATCCAGCTGCCAAGCACAGTTTGCTCAAGGGGCATTGGGATTTCTCTTTTCTTTTTCAGTCCCCAGTCCCCAGCCCCCAGCCCCCAGCCACATTCAGAATGAGGACGCTTTAGCTTCTAATTGACACGTTTTTGATATCATTCCTTATGACACTGGCTCCATTGCCTTGAAATATTTCATAAATATTTGAAACAGTTTTCATTTCTATAGGGAAATGGACACGTTCGATTTTAGCAGCCTTGGGAGGTTTTAATGTTAATCATGGATTCGTTTCTGATTTTTAATTTTTGTGAAGTGGCACCGTGTCTAATAATCAGGCGTACTGCGGGAATAAATACAAATTATGTTTTACTTTTAGGACGACAAAAGGTTTTATAAACACTGCAATACTCCGAACAGAGATTGCCTAGAGGTGGGGTTCTTTGTTGACCAGTCTAGTCCAATGCACTCTCAAACGATTGTTCACAATTAATTTTCTCTCGAGGGGGAAAACCTTTTGCCATTTGGCGAAACTAAACAATCACATTTTCCTTCGCCCACAAATTGATTGCCAATTGCAGAGTTCAAAGTTTTTCCCGAAGAAAATTGTTCTCTTTCTTCTTCTGTCCAGGATTCGATGAGTTTTTCCCACTCTTCCGAATCCCTTTGTTTCCATTCACTGTACAAAGACGTTTTGGTCAAATGGTGAAACGGGTTTTGTTTGTACAGAAATTTTTAGTCTTAGTACAAAACTTTTTCATCACTCCCCCAAAAATGGGAGGGCTGCCTCAAATGGATAAATGAGTAGACAAAAAAAAAATCTAGAAATAGCACTTCTGCCCCAGACGGAAATTGAGTTGCGAACTTCTCCCCCCTTCAGACATCTTCAAAGAAAGTTGTGGCGAACTCAGCGTTTTTGGCAAATTATTTAATTGGGTTTACTTTTAGCAGCTGTAGTTTAGTATTCTTTCCCTTTTTATTTTAAAATGTGTTTATATTAGGTGTGAAGTTTATTGCCTCCAGTAGCCACACAGTTGTTGACTCCATATAAAACTGTTTTATAGAATGTAGGGTTTCATTATTTTAAACATCTTGCTTTCCAAAGAAAAAACCTGAAGAATGTGATTACCCAAATACAAAATTTTATATATTTTTTTAAATAGTAGTTTTAAATACCCTTATGAAGATAAAAAGAACCTATGACATCGAACTGCACACAGCACACCTTTAAGTGACCGTACACTAGCAAGACTATTTTAAGACAGTCTTGTGATTCTTATAATCATGGTATCACACCTAACCATAAACCACTCTCACGACCCAACTAACATATGTTGTGAATATGTAGACAATCAATTATGTCAGCGCACGCGCTTACAGGACACGAGCAGCTCTTTTTCTTCGGACTTGTTTTATAAATATTGATATTTCTAACTGAAAACATTTATTTATCAAAATAAAATATAGCCTATGTTACTCAGGGATAGTTTAGCTTTATAATAGTGAAAGAATTTTTAGAATCGGTTCACTGGTTTCAGAGATTACTTCGAACAAACAAACATACAAACTAATTTTAACTCTTTATAAATTCTATGTATTTGAAACTGAAAATTAATAATTCACGGAAATAGTCTCCCAGGGGCGCTTAAATATTAAACATCCTTAACAAACTGTTGCAGCAAAGACAAGATCCATCAACATGAAGCATAATGAGGAATGTGGAAGACGAACATCTCCAACTCTCGTTTTAATACCAAAGACAACATTTACCTGGGGTTACATCCCGCAAATTGACTTGAAACATCTTTGAGATACATATATGTATGTCTGTAAGTCTTGTACTTGCTCATGCGGCAAGCAAATGGAAGGAGCACAACAAAGTGACATGTTGGAGCACATGTGCCCGTCTGTGCCACCACCCACCCACCAGCAAGTTGTCTAAATAATAATAATGTAAAATGCGAAAATCTCTCGAAGGCACTGCGTGTGTGCTGTAAACATACCGAGTGCAAGAAAACGTATGAAGTGATACAATCAAGGGGGCGCACTTCTCAAGTTGTTTCGCAGAACAATCCGATCCTTGGAGGGGGGATGTGTGCGAATGTCTGCGAATGGATTTAATTAGACAAATTAATTTGCTCCCGCATATTCGCCAGAAATGTATGGAAATTGAGCAGTACGACCCAGCCGTGTTCCGCCTGCGAATTGAAAGCAAATATCAAATACGTGTGCGAGTTTCGCAGCCAAACAATATTAATTAACTTCTCGAAATTGTTTCGCTTTCGAGTGTGCTCACAGCTGGACCAAATTCAGTTTTTCCAACTCCTTTTTGCTTTGTAACACAAATGGATCATGTGAGTGAAAATGCATAATATCGGGCTTCGGCGCCGCGTCGCTTTAGAAACACAAATGGGAATTTAATTTTCAAACTTTATGTAGATAAACAAAAGACAAACAGAGAGGGTAAACTAGGCACTCTCTGCTGTGATTACAAAATTTTGCCCTGTTTACCAATTTTCCGGAATGAAAAGCTCAGCAAATACACGAGTTATTCAAATGCAATAAAATAAATTGTCGGGAAAATCGAGTCGCGTAAGAGCTACACTCCCATGAATAATTCAAATTTTGTAAGACAGGCAAATAATCAAATAGTCATTTTTTTTATTTGAGATTTTTCAATTTTTATTTACTCTCGTGCTTCTGTAAATACTCATCCGTGCGTTATTCGCGCTTGTAAGCACGACGGGAATTGGGTCCTCACACAAACCCTAATCGATTTTAAATAGCTCCGGAAGTATGGTGCAATCTGCTGCTTATGGAGGTATCGTGTGTAAGTCTGACGTGCGCGAGGTGTTTTTCAAAACAATTCACTTAATTGAACCAGCTGCGGTATTAAAATATAAAAATTTTATAGGTGGTTGAATCAATCAATCAATTAAAGCATACCAACAATTTTTCGACCGACAGCATGTTTTGGGACAAACCATCATTTCAATTTGCTTTAAAATTTCATCTGTTAACCCACATTCCTTGCACGGACGACAGGAGCTCTGCATCTAATCTAAAAGAAATAAACTTAGTCAATTCGATGTCTTTCCAGCTCGACAGGAGCAGCATAGCACCTCGACGGTCGACTCATTCACATCCATACCCGGCTGGGCACGATCGAAGCCAGTAAACATTTTGTAAAGAAATAAATTTTCAAGCCCATAAATTCTTCAGACTTAGTGTAAGTTACGTCGGAAGGGGTTATCCCAGCAATATGTTACGTCTTATGCTGCTAGAGGAGAAACTGTCATACCGGGAGGCGGCCACCATGGCGACGACAGGCGGACGTCCTCGCCGTCGGTAGTGCTATGGCCGTATCGTAGCATATCTTCTGAAGCCACACACCATACAGGGAAACAATGAAGCCTTCAGCAGACTGGCTACAGTGCGCGGCAGCGGCGACCGAATAATGGAAATTGTTTATCGGAAACTTTATAAATCACGGAGAGCACGGCTCTGTGATAAGCACATCAGAGGGAATGCAGCCGAGCATTATGGACTTAATGACTGGCACACACGGGGCTCCAAACAATCACACTACTACGCTGTGTGGTGGGTTGGACGACTTATTAAAAAGCGATAGGTATTGATTGCACGTTTCCGATGACGAGTTATTAATCATCTGGCCAGTGGGTGCCCAATGATGCAGTGCACCTCTTTGAACAGTGCATAGGAAATTGGTTCGGCAATACCCTCCCTCCCAATGCCCCAATGACCTGTTCAAGTTTGGTGAGCCAAATGCAATTGACTGCAATGAATTTATGACGCGCTTCGATTGCTACCTGCACGAACTTGCATTTTTGATCACCTCATGCCACAAGAGCACGCACTTAAAAGCAATTGGGGCGAATTCAACTCTCTATGTATTGCAAATGGTTTGACATACAGTATAACTTTTCTGACTAGTCTCACTCTTAATTTGCACACAAATTTGATAACTATCGCACTGCTGCTCAGGTTTCTCTCACTTGACACAGTTTCGGTTTCACAGAGTCACGAAATTGTATTGAGTTATTCCCTCCCTTATTTTGTGGTTTATATGGGAAGCGCTCAAGTATCATGTAAACCTCTACATCAGAAAGGGTGAAATTTTCTATTTTTCTGTTGGGGTCTTAACACAGTTTTTGTAACTAAAACTAATTTATGATTATGATATTTTTTTTTAATTATAATTGCGATATGAAGACCGAAACACCAATATTTAAAATTTTTGTGTGTCTGTCTGTTCACGCATGACGCGGAAACTACTGGAAAGATTTAAATGAAACGTGGTGTGTTGGCAGCTTATGTCCTTGGTCAAGTTATAGGATAATTTTTATACTTGCACAGCTCAAGCTCCTCGATCTATAAACTTGAAATGTAAATGTAAATGAGGTAAAATGTGTAAACTGTGTTTTACCCCATTACCAACCAAAACCATTACTGGTTTATTCAAAGCGTGCGCCATCGCTAGCTATACATTTTTCCCATCTCTCTGGCAGAAAACCCGTATATCTTTTGAGGTGATCTAATCAACAAACCATTTTTCTATATCTCCGTAAGTGTTACAGTGTTTCACGGAAAATGCGTGGGACATTAAATGAAACAAGTGGTAGTCGGAAGGGAAAGTTACTTGCTCACTTGCCTTCCACGTCAACTGGCTTCGTGTAAATCGGCTTTACAGAGGGAAAATTGAATGTTTGTGGAAAATGACACCACCCTTGAGATATAGCCTATTCAATAAAAAAACAATCATTAAAATTGGTTTACAGTCGGCAAAGACATCGCGTAACATACAAAAAATAAACATACAGTCGAATTGAGAACCTCCTGCAATTCCTTTGATCAACGCTTTACAAAGCCCAATGGAGTCAATGTGATCGTCAAAGAGAACCGTGAGTTGATTATGACACCTAAGTCTCTCACTTCATCACGCCTAGTACAGGAGAATCCGCCAATGGTGAAATTATAAAGTACCGGATTCTTTTTACGTGTAAAAGTCATGCAAGTGTATTTTCAAAAAATCGGATGAAATTCCGTCGGGGCCACACGAGAAATTGTTAACTAAGTTAACAATGTGTTCAAGATCAATTTTGTCATCAAAAACAAGATCCTGAAAAGTGGTTAAAGTCTTTATGCTAAAATCAGAGTATTCTAATAGTAAGGCAAGCAACAAATTATTTTGTTTTCGATTTTTTTTTCTTTGAAAATCAAACAAGTGTCATTGACTTCAACCAACTTAAGTTTTAGAATTCAAGACACCAACAACCAAGCAATATTAAGATGACGCGAGCACGCGCTCTGAGAAGAGGGTTCATATCCTCCGTCACCCGCGTCACCAACATTAATGTGGACAAGTTTATTTTACACAAAAAAACTTCCAGCTGTTTATTGCCAGAAGTTTTCCACTTTCACACTTTGCTGAACTTCCCGTGGAAAATCTTAACTTTGATCATTAAAGCAGCATTTCGCCTGATGACGGAGGATTTTCTTTAGTCGGAGTTTCAATTGTACCTCCGAGTGCTGGTGCTGAGCAATTTTTGCTGGTTTTGCCAGTAATTCCGGGGGATGGGAATTAAATTGATTTATAATTGGCGCGGCGCTTAGCATTGCTACTTTACCGCAGAGCGCCCGCTTTTCAAAATTTCGAATTGTGCAATTGCTGCCTTCGTCATCGCCGCACAGATTCGCACATTCACCTCGGCTTAATTCAACTTTGAATCGTGCTCAGTGCCCTTTTATGAAAAGGTGTAAATTTCGCTTGTGAATAAAAAAGGGCACCCCTCGAGCCGCACATTATCGGATAAGCCTCCGCCGACTGCTGGCTGAGCGGCGGCGGAGTGTGTAGACGAGCCCCAGGGAAATGACTTGGTGCGGCAGCATATCGATCGCGCCACGGAGCCTTAATAGCCCTTCTCCGGAATTATATATGCTCATATACGCTCATGTATGCCCATTCTTCTCGCCATTACTTTCGCCATAGCATCCCGGCGCAGCGCCGTAACGGCTGAAATGTGGCGCTGGCGGTATAGGAAATGTCATGAGAGCCGTCAGCCTGTGATGGAACACAAGCAATAAAACGGAAAGCTCATAACTTTCAGCCCTTTGAATTCATTTTTAATTTGTATTGTTCGCCGCTGAGTACGACGTAAATTAAACGTCTGAAGAGGGATGACTAGACGGAATGTATCTGGAGCAGCAAAAAAAAAAACATATTTCAGCGTCCGCCCGGGCGGGTGTTTGAGCGCCACACAATGTGGCCCTGCTGGCGCACCCGCGCCCGGTACGCCCGCCCAGTAACGTTACATTTCCAGGATATTACGTCGACGATAGACACCATTAATCCTCGCTCAGTGCAATAATGCGGTTTCGTTAAAGCTCTTTTAATTTCAGAGACACTTCCGAAATATGTCAAAAGGAAGCAATAACAATATTTTCCCATTACGGGAGACGTTCATCATTTGTCCTCTCGTAAATTTAAACGGCTGGCGATGTCGACGAATGAAATGTTGAAACGACTGTCGAAAAGGGTCTATTGGGACATGATAGTAGCAAAAGGAATTAGTCAGACTTGCACAGCTGTCGTACTCTCGCTGGGGGCATGCAAGCAGAATGAATGGATCCACATTTTTCTCTCTTTTAGAGAGTTTTAATATTGCTCTTCGCCAACAAGTGGTACAATGACGCAAATTGACATTACATATTTAAATTTTTAAAATTTATTACAATTCTCATAACCTTTATTGGAGCTGTGTGTGACTCTAGCGCACGACCTCCGTCTGAACATCACGCGGCTGGGCTTACATAAGAATTCATTCAGTGCACGATAGAGTGGGTGAGAGTGGAACAGAGTGCATGAGAGTGAGTATAAAAATTAAATCTGGAGTGGGTTTATGGAAATTGAAATGCATTGGCGTAGATTACCTGGCACACTCGGAAATTTCTAGAAATCCATTCCACTTTCGCCCACTCTTCGCCACTCACACTCTCTCTCTCGCACTCTCGCATACTCTGGTCCACTCGCCGTGTGGTAGACGCATCCTAAAATGTAAAAATAAATACATATATAAAACTATAAAAGTTTCTTCAATAACTTTTCAAATTTGGTCAACTCTAGACTTAACTAGATCGAAAAAAGCTAATATCTCGGAGGCGGGACTCCGTTAGCGCTTCTTTAGGTTCAGGGTTGAATTTTTGAACTTCAGTTTGTAAGATTAATATGTAATTCGTAGGCTTAATAAATAAGTAAATAACTTGGAGAGAAGTTCACAGATAAGAAAGCTCATTAAAAGTGAAAGTGTGTTACTTCGAGATTCACTTCTCAGCTACGATGAGCATGTAACCACCCCATGAATGTTTTATCGATTCCCAACAAATTCTCTAGAAAAAAAAAACAATGGAACTCACGTCGTCTAAAGCAAACACTGACAAGTGTCCTGTAACAAAATTTCTGATCTTTCACTTTTGCAGACATCCATCAAGTTGCACATTTCCTTTGGCACGATGCGAAAAGTTTCTCCGTTGACCTCGCACTCCCATCACCTCTGGCATTCCGGGAGTAGGTCCATAAATCACAGCCTACATTTTCTCTGCCCACAGCTCGGCAGAAAGGAATAAACGTGTCGACATTTTTGACATACTGCCCAATTCGATTCAAATTTTCCCCAGAAAACGGAGATGAAACGGAAAAATCTCCATCAATTTAAGAGTAAGCCCTACAGGCATTCTCATTTCACCATCCCTAGTGCTTTCACAGTCTGTCGGTACTTGGGGAGGAGGTTCGTGAACTGGAATGTCCTGGCCCGCAGAGAATGGATTATTTGTGGACGGTGGAATAATTTCAATAATTTCGTTTCGGGGAAAATTGAGATGAATATATGAGCGATGTGTTAAGGGATGTGATTTGGTAGGCAATAGAAAGGGGTCTGCGTTTGTTCACAGCTTTTACCTTCCTAACAACTTCCAAGGCTTATTTGTTTGAAACTTCAACACCTTCATTCGAATAGGCCTCTAAGGCGGGGTGGGGCGAATGATGAAAAAGCGCTGAAATATTCGACAAATCAAAGTGTGCCTCACAAAGGCCGTTAAATTGTTTAATTGGAAATTCCATTCAAACTTAGCGCAAAACTCTTCCAGTAGTAGCACTGTGTTGGCTGTAATTAATCACTCAACTTCTGCGAGAGTTAATTAAATATTTCCCAACAGCAGTTCTATAGTAACAAATTGGGCAGGAGCGCCGCTGCCGGTCCGAGCATCGTCGTGGCATCTCATGGTGTCTTATGGTAATTTCAGGCGACCTCAACGCAATTTATCACTTTGTCAAAGAAAGTTAATTGAGATTCTGGAGCAACGGCTGTCCTCTTCCGCGGATCATTAACTTTGGATGGTATTAAAAATTATCATCCATCTTCATCTTATTTTTATCCCGAAAGTGCTCTCGCCCTGTCATTGGGGGCGGAGCATCCTACCAGCACAACTCAGCTGCCGGGCGATGTAAAAATATTGCAGGCCTTCAAGATCAAGCACATCCCTGGGGACCGAGTGAAGATGCTTTTAAATTATGAAAGGAGACACAGAGGCTGTGCTGGGGTGAGCTGGTGGTAGCAACATTTGACGGCTGTTATCGGCCGGTGCTACGTGACGTTTTATTAGCTCAACAAAATTAAACGCTGTATAGAAGGCGACGAGCAAACAAGGATAAATTATCATAGCTTCGGGATCATGCTCGGGCGACTTGTCTGGAATTTCGTTATCGCTTTTGCAAACACTTCGTGGATTTTTGAATGGGCATTTAAATTAACGACGCGATTATCTTATTCCGTACACTTCTGCGATCACGGGAAATAAGTGGAAGTCATAATTTAGAAAGCTTTTTGATGGGGATATTTACATTTAGCCATAATCGGGAGTCGTTCAGTGGTATGAAGTGTTTTGACCAAAAATTTTATCAAGTATTATTTCTCGTAGAGGTGTGGTGAAATGGTTCAAGTATTATAAAAGCTAATACATTTTTATAGGTACGTCCTTGTGGAAAGTTGATTTTAGATTTCCGCTTTAAGAATTCAGAAAAAAAAATGTGATGCGTAGGTACCAATATTTTGAAATATTCAGACTGAACGGGTGGAGAAAACTTTTAATTTTTTATTAAATAAAAACGTTGTCGTAATATCAACTTTTTATTAACACCTTTAATATTCAAAAGAATGTTTCCATAAAAGCGTGCAAAGTTTCGATATATGTGAACCTCGGTACTAAATGTAATTCCTCCAAATTGTTTCATTACGTTTGGAACCATTTAGTGTCCTCACAAAATACTTTAATTCGATGAACTTTTTCACCGCTCTGACCCATTAAAATTAATACATCCCTTGGGGGGGCTGCGAAAATTTCATCTGCAGCTATTTTGCAGGCGAATTTTAATAGGTCAAAAGAGCAGAAATCCCATCACCCATTAGAGCGACTGCCTGTAGAGCACATGTACATATGCGCGACCCAAAAGAATTAAATTCAATTCGGGGTGAACAGGAAAAAGAGTGAAATGTGCGCCGAGCTGGTGCGGTACCCAATTAGGGATTAATAACGTTTTGCCTATTTTCATTTTAATATGGAAATCATTTCCTGTCTCCTTTCAATGAAATTCATTCATTGGCGTATCCGCTTAAAGGAAACTGAACCCCACCGCAATTATCGCCAGGAGCCTCTTTTATCTTTTCGTAGCGGGTTAATCTCGCGAATTCTAATTTCCTGTCTTAGGAGGTAAAATAAGGTTTTATTGTGGTTCCTGTTGGAGTAAGCAGGAGGGCAAAATCTATTATCATGCTGAAGGCATTCATAACAAGCCCCAAAACGTGGCTAAGCACCACGAAATTAATTTGCATTCTTTCGCGCCGGTGGCAGCTGCTGGAAATCAATTGTAAGCTAAATTTGGATTTTTCGTTAGAAATTAGCGAAATGAGAATCGTATCGCTTGGAAGTTGTGTGTTTGAATTTTTAATTACTGTTGCTTCGTTCTCTTGTAATGGAACTTAAACATATCCAAATACGTTTGTTCGATAGTAATTGACTGAATTGATTCGACGTTTTTTACTGCTCTCACCCATTTCCAAAATATTATTATAATACCTATTACATACATACATATGTACCTCCAAATGTGTTTGTTTGGTTAATATGTGCTTAACTGGGGAAACAATTTTTTGCGCATAAAATTTTAAGCAATTCTTTAGTATTAAGGTTTAAGCTAAATATGTCCGATTATTTTCAGAGATTAATATAGGCGGACTGCAAAAATGGAGTCCATATTCGAACTGTACGAAATTTTCAGAAAAGGTTCCTTATGCTCGAAGAGTCCTCACAAGTAAGTTGGCTTGCGCCAGTAAAAACAAAATAGGTCGCCTTCATTACCCTCAACAGAACGCCAAAAATGAGGGAAGGGGCAGTGACGTAATAGGCAGAGTATAGCCGTGGTCGCACGCCGCATAAATAGCGTATCTATGTAGGAAGGGCAAAGCGCCATGTGACCACTGCTACACTCTGAATTATTTTCATATTTTATTTATTTCGCTTAATTAAAACTACAAAGAAAATAAATATATATCACGATGATAGTCGTATATAAAAACCGTATTTGCGTAAAAAATGTAAAACGCGCCATTTGTTGACAATCGGCTTAACTAACATGTACAGACACCGTAATTTGCCTGGACTAAAAGTTGCAGAGGACGATATTAATAAATATATTAAAATGTTACTGTTAAACTTTAAACTGTTCGAAACTTAAAAACTCACATATTTGCGACAATGTAAAATGTTTGCACATTGTTGGTAACTCATAATGCAATTTAAATCGCCGGGATATCATCTTCCCTGCCCCTCTTCAAATATCCTGACGCGATATCCTTCTGCATTCTCATACATAAATTCACTATGATACCAAAGGGCCACCAGCTATAAGGTTCCGTTTTATTGCTTGTTTCCATCATAACGTTGACGATTCCTGTGACATTTCGCTCCTCAATTTATCCCCGCCGTAATGGGGCGTAATGGGGGATGCCTCGAGCGTGTAACTGCAGAGAAAATGGCCTCACCTGAAGTCGCAATATCATGTAGTCATGCCTGCGGGAAAACATGGGTAAAATGCTTGAAATTAAAACAGTTTACGCCATCATTAAGGTGAGACTAATTTTGGAGCACTTGTGCACCTTAACGAGTTTTAATACGACACGATCCCTTCTGGCGTAGCGTCGTATCGCGTCGAGGTCGTCACACCACCACACGCAGTACCAAAGCTCTCAAATTAATTTGTAATAATTTGCAGGGTGAGCAATTGGCATCGCTGCAGCAGTGGAGGGTATCAGACCGCGTGATCTAAGGCCATTTGGTCGCGTCTGTTGCGGACAGGACAATTTATCAAGCCACCACAAGGACATGGACCGGGCGGCTGGGGGCGCATCGAGTGCCATTCGACTATTTATTTCCCCGGCAGACCATGGGGCGAGAAAACAAAACAAACTATTCCATTTATCTGGCGATATTCATGTCCTCGACATTTAGCAAGGTGAAAAATTTGCTCGCCCTCTGCATGGTCAAGTTGTCCTCAGGATGTTTGCATCGACGGGAAAGTTGTTCATTTTGTAGAGGAAATTGAAAAATTATGTAAGAGGCGGTCCAGACTGGGGCGGGGGTGGAACAAGTGAAAGAACAAGCAAATTCGTTGCCTTTTAAGTGATTATTGGAACAGATATTTTTCTTGGGGAATTCTTTTGTTTCAAGGAGATATTCCTTCAGTGTTACAAAAGCTCTTGGCATGTTGAAATTGTTGTGAAACTCGTCAAGGGCAAAATATAATTTCTCTTTCAGGGCATCCTAAGCTAACCCTTGCGGGTTTAATTTGGTCCGAACAGAACACGGGGGCAGATTTAAATTATTTGGGTCTGACAAAATCAATTATTTATAGAAAGTGGGGGATCTATTTAAACAAAATTTTGGAGCCCAGTCCCCGAATTCTATTTGTATTGAAATTTCAATTTCCTTCCAGAGACAAAGTGACTGTCAACAGCAAAATCGAAAATGCCCCCTTTAAAGGTTGCTTGCTCCCTCCCAAACCCGGGGGCGCATCCCGTCGCTTTTGTTTAATCCTTTGGACTACTCGATGGAGATGGGATTTTCTTCGAAATAGCAAAATTTCACCATTTTTCTATTTTCCGTGAGATATATCCAGTCCTACATAGATAAGAAACTTTTTCTCTCCCCCCCCCCGCCTCTCACGGTGAAGGAATTGCAAAAGGAGCTGTCTCTGCCCTCCCTGCCTGCAGCAGCCAGGAAAAATTGAATTGAACAGTTTTCTCTATGCGGGCGTGGAACAAATTTTCTGAAAATAACAAAAACTATTTCAGAGACAGGGAGACAACTGAAACAATTTTGCTACTATAAGTTCGACCGAGCTAAACAAAGAGAACGCCTTTCAAAATTAAAAATCTCATTTTAGAAATGTTCCCGTGGATTTTCCTTCCTTAAATAGAAGGATTTCCGGGAAATATTCCCTTTTGATGAAAAGAGTAATTGGTTGCTTCCCGCTGAATCTAATATTCGTTAACAACAAGTAAATAAGCTGAGCGGAAAGGGGTTCATTCTAGGCGAATTTTACTAAGGCCATTCAAGCGAAATTGCCGACAGGACACAAAAAAATTTATTACAATTTTTGGCAATTTTGCCCACTGGAAAATATTCATAAGGATACTTCTGCAAGAAGTCGGCCGTTGCTGTTTTTGGCGCTTATCCAAGAGCACTCCCAGTTTGCACTTGATAAACTTTGCATTATGATAACATTGAATACACCAGGTACCTGCGGTCTACATTGCTCGAATGAATGAAAATGACTGCGCTATATCGTGGGTAGTAAAAGTTAAGTGGAAATTTTTATATTGATTTTACACGAATTTTTAACGTCGATATAAGTTGGTGTGAGATGTGGGGTTAGAGGATATGATTGCTTCATTTAAGAGTTTGTAGATTTTGGTCGTAAAAAAATGCGTCGCCTGTTCAACTTTCAAAATCTTCTCCAGAATGGTTTCTTTTAAGCTGCGTGGGTTATTGAAACGTTTTTTTTTAATTGATGAATTTGGCAGAGTGAAATATTTTGTGTTTTAAGTCATATCTCACTCTTGTGCTATGGCACCTTCAGCTTGATATCTCCAGACAAAATTACTGACTGTGTTTTATTATTTAATAACAAAGCAGTTTTAAATAAACTTCTGTTCAAGATATGAATATTTATTTTCCACTTAAAGAACTAAGGCATGTTAAGATAAGCAAAATTTTGGAATTTTTCAAAGCTAGTAGAAAAGTGATTAAATCTGAAAAGCAATTAATAAGCCCACGAAGCTTTCCTCGCTCTAGTGACTCTAGTGAGTAAGCAGTCTTCAAGCAGCAACTTCAGCTCTGGTATAATCTTGCTCAAAAGCGAGTGATTAATTATCTAAATTTTGACATAATTAAATACCTCTCTAAAGAGTTGGTGCACAAGACAGGCACCACTGCCGTTGGAGAGCCCCGAATTATTCATCCATTAAAAATGTTTTTGACCGAAGCGAACACACTCCGTCTAAGCTTTGCTCCCAGCTTTGCGGCATTATGGGCAGTTAAACTAACCTCAGTGTAATTTATCACCGGCCTAGAACAAGTTAATTGGGATTCCTTGCCAGGGGCTGTCCTCCTCTTAGACCGCATTAATTTAGAGAGGTGCTAAAAATAATTTCCCCCATTTTAAGGCGAAAGAATTCCTCTCCCATGGAGAGCGTTACCACACAGTAGTTAGAAGAATGACTGGGGTATGTGGTGGATGGATGATGCCAGGACTTTCAATTCAATTTCCTTCTCTGGTGAATGGAAGTTGCTGCCGATGGTCGAATTCATTTGCTTAAAATTATCAAGCATGTTTTTTTATGCTGAAAATTTTTTGATGATAATGAATGAAAAATATCTCCAGGGATTTTCAGCATTCCACCGTACGAGTATAATGCTCGAGTTTTTTTTCCATTTTTGTGTTCAGAGTATATTTGAAATCAATTATGAAATCCCTAAGTGAGTTGTCCGTGCTTCACCATTTTTACTCTCGAATTAGTGGAGAGTGGATTTAAAAAAAATTGCAAATTTTGAAGCGTAATGGATAATGGATTAAATTCTAAAAGAGGAATTCAATTAAAAAATTCATGCACTCACGCATTGGATTGGGGTAAGAGGAACCTCTTTAAATATTAATGGAATTCTAAGGTCTCGTCAATTTTAGGATATTTCAAAAATTAATTTGTTTTTGCTGTGGTTGTCTGAGGCAGTAACATTTTTAAGGAAATAATTTATCAAAAAACCCGAATAAATCTACATAAATAAAAATGAAATGCTGTTCGTTGGTAATCGCATCACTTGCGCTAAAATAACGTATTTATGTAAGTAAGGCAAAGCGACATGCGACCACGGCTATATTCTCACCTATATGTCGATTTGAATTAACTACGGAAAGAATGAATATTTGTTTGTTTCATAAATTTCGTTTCTTCCATTGTCGGGAATTTTTTGTAAGAATTCTTCTTGTCGTATTATGATCGCCAAACCGTTTCATTTGATACCCATAACGAGGGGGTTGTTAAGAAAACTGTAATCTGACATCTTGGGGCGTACGCCATCTTTGGTTTAGAATGACGTCACATATCTTGCTGTATTCTCTTCGTCAAACTCTTTCATTTGATACCCATATCGATGAAGGTGTGAAGAAAGAGATAATCTGCCATATTGGAGCATCCACCATATTGCACTTGTCCAACGCTTTTATTTGATACCTATAATATATTAATAATATTTGGTGAAATTAGTTTTTTATTTTGCTTTTTTATAACGAGATATAGTCTATGTCATCCGAAGGATTAATACGATTCTAACGATTTAACTGACTCTTTCGAAAGCCAAACAATCTCAATCATGTGAGATTCGAGCCCGGGACCTCTGCACCCCGAAAAATATAATACCATACCTTAATACCATATATTTTTTATCTATTTTATAACCAAGACAGCTCTACACTTCAAATTGACTATTGAGTATAGTTTTCTTTATTTTAATGACAACTATTTTTCTGAGTGTAGTGAGAATTTCTTGCATTTCTTACCGAGATGTTATTTGGATACCAATAAGCTTTATATCGATTCAGTATTTTTCTATATAACCTCAGAACATTCAAACAAACAAACTTAACCGCATTGTAATGCTAGAGCCTAAAATGTATTAGGCCACATAGTTTTGTATTTGCAAATAATTTGTATATATTGCGGGCACTGGCTTTTATATTTATTTTAAATGTCTGTTAACAGCAGCAGTTCAAATAAAATTATGTCGAAATTTATTTAAAATCCATAAACTTTAAAACCATCTGCACCACAGATAGGTGAATGCGGTTTGGTCCCATACGCGATGTGTTAATGATATCCCCTTTCGGGCCGTCAGTTTCGTACGACCTCCAATTAGCTGCAATATCGCTCATTCTAAAGTGGGCAAGAACAAAAAATAAGTAGAAATTGAGTTACACTGCCTGAACGTGCGTGACTGAATCAAAAATGGTTTTAATGTAAAATCAGTTTTTCGAAAAAGGTGACATTTTATGGGTGCAATTGGACTTTTAATTATCTTGGTTTTGATTTGCGGTTGGCTGAAATTGTAGCTTTCGAATTAACTGAACATTTCCCGGCCACAGCGGCATGGAAACAAATTGGAGTCGCAATTTACGTATTCATATAATTTGAACGACCCAAATGGTGAAAGTCCTTTTTGAAATTTCCCGGAATTATTTAATGTCGCACTTTAATATATTTGTGTGGCTTTATGGGGAAACTCACTCAATATTCGCATATTTTGTTCAAAACGTGTTCCGGAAGTGCTGCAAACCGTCTGCAATCACTTCAGCAGAAGCCGTCACCCCCATTGTTATCCATTAAACTTTTATGGCTGCCATAAGCCTACTTCCAAAATTTCTCTATTAAATTCATAGCTCAAAAGAAAAGGGGGGACCACTCTGCAAGCGGTTCGAATGAAAAGAGTTGACACCTCGTGAGATGATGGTGGTGGTGGCGACTGGCGAGATTGTCTCGAGAATGGCAAAACACTATAAGTCTGAAACTCGCTCTTCGGTGGGGGCGCTATAAATTGGTCTTAATAGAGGCTTAAGAGCTTTCTTGCAGATTATGTTCAATGATTTAGCAGGGCCCTCTGTTGTGTTCGTCATTTGTTCCCTAGTTAGCTCAGTCTAGCGAACAAAATGAAAGCCAGTTGCCGGTTGGCTCTGCTACGACACAGTCACCTCATAGAATATGCACAGAATTTTTGGTTATGAATTTCGTGAAATGGAAGGTCAGGATGCTGTTCGGAGTTAATTGGTGTAGGATTTCTTACCTAAAGTGGGATTTATGATTCAGCTTTTAGTGCATTGCGGCCACACAGATCAAGTCATCCTGATGCTTTTGCTAAATATACAAAGAGCGTTCTACATACTAATAAATAAACTAACGTATTATAAGTTAATAAATCTACCAAAGAATTTGTTAAGCAAATATTTAGCAATAGTCGAAATTATAGTAGGCCATATTAAACTGAACTCTCGCATGCAGCCAGCGCTATTATAAATGTATTTTGGTATGTAATCTTTTAGAAGTGCTTGTTTGTGCCAAGGGCCATTCACCACAAAAGTAGCTAGGCACTTAACCTTGAAGTGGTTTATATCTTGACTTGAGTAGACAGTCGCCAAATCAGTGCCGACTTGACATTTTACTTATGCTCGTCTACTGTGTGGACTACTTCAAATTCCTTCAACCGTGAACAAAAACGCCTACAAGTAAATGTAACGAATAAAAATTTGAAGTGGCCCCCTCCAGGGATGTCCATAGAGCTTGGGGTGCTCCCTCAAGGAATTTTGCCAATTGATTCTCAAGGTATGCACAGCGTCTATCGAGAAATACCTCGTGGACAAATGTATGTAAAGCAACAGGCAAATGCTGGACCACGCATGAAAATAATCAATTTCCTGAGACCAGAGGAGATTTATTGCTTCCCGACCAGTAGGTGCATAGGTATGCCTGAATAAACCAAATTGGGCGTACCTCGCCCACCTAATGTGTAATTTACCTGGGCAACCAGATATTTGCCAACTTTGAAGTGTTTCAAGCTGGTTGGATGTTTTTTAATGTTTTTGCCAATTTCCACCACCGAGCATTATTGCCAGTTCCTGAATGAAATATGAACCGGACAAACATTTTTCATTCTATTTTTCGTTTATTATTTTGTGCACGAAAATAAATTCCAGCAAACGTCTGACCGCGTCCCCCTGAACGCCCATTAGTATTAAAATGTTTCGCTAAGCGAGCAATTTCGGGATTTTATTACGTTTGACTGCAACAATATTTGGTTGTCATGTTTAATTTGTAAATCGAGCAAACCCCCCCACATTTTGCATGTTCCCTCTGTCCGGAATTTTGTTTTACGGCATCTGAAAAGCATTATTCATATTTTATACCTTCACTTGACTGAGCATTTTAATAACTTAGGAGGTAGTCCGGTAATTTGGTGGCAACAGTGTGCCCAAAGCACGTGCGTCCTCAACCTCTCATATTACCCTCCAAGGGGTGCAGGCGATCACATTGAGATTTTCCCTTGTCAAACAGATTTTAGCAGGAGCTTAGTCAAGTTAATTGTGAACATTTGTTTTTGGGTGGTTAAAATGAGGGCATTTACGTCCACCGTCCGTCCTGAGTTATTACGACCGATTACAATGATGAAAACATATTGCTCAAATGGCTCCCTCCTTGAGGAGCTGCTGCACACAGGTTACCGACTTTAAAAATAATTTTCTTTAAAGCTCTCCGGTTTTCAAACGTTCAAATATTCCTCGTCTTGGTGCTTGGAATGAAAGAAGCATTTCATAATAATGACCCTCGAGTCGATTGGCTCGGAGATATCAAGTGTCATTGCACCATAGTGAAATTGTGTAATCTATACTCTCCCGGCGGAAATAGATCATTTCCTGCCACACCTTCCGGGAGCTACTGTTTATACTGTTTGCCTGATATCGATTTTCTAAAACAAAGCCAATGCTTGCCCCGGTCAATACGGGGCAGTCACGTATCCAATACCTCTTTGGCGTGCTCCATTTTAAGACCCCTCTACGTTTGCTTTAAAATAATTAAACACCCGGCGGCAGCATCTATCGTGTGGCGAACACGCTCTTCCAATGTAGCACAAGACAAAAAATATCTTGAGACGGTGGAAGAAATTCACGAGGACTTTTAAGCTCTGCCATCAGTCAAGTTGCCCAGGGAGGAAAAAATTGAAAATTATTACGCGAACGTGATGCTTTCATTAATGCGATTCCCATAATGGCCTCAGATGGATTTCGTTCCATCCGCCCTAAAAAGCACCTATTTTGAACAAGTATCAGTCCTGTCGTTTGGTGTTTGCGTCGCCCTTTATACTTACTTTACTACAAAGTGGGTGGACACCCTGTGGCTGCTGCTGCTGCTTTTAAGTACTCCTCCATAAATGATTTACCTCTTGTCATGACTGCTCAGCTTCTATTTCACTACCTACCTACACCCGGTTATTGTCCTTCTCTCTCCTCGGAGACTGTGGGTCTCCTGCTGGAAGCTTAGACTGGATCTTACCCCGGTCAACTTTTATCATATCTAAACATCTTGATGAAGTGAAATTTGGTCACGTTCCGCACAGCCATAATACAACAGGTGAAGCTGTGACTTTGGCCCTGATGAATCCCTTCCTGGTTTTGTGAAACAAACGGATTGGAACCAACGTGGTCAGGACTTTCATGAGGTCAAATGATGAATTATGGGTTAGCAACCTGCCGGATGCCAGTTGTGCTGCTTTCATGCATTTCTAATTTAATTTTAAATCCCCTGAAGATTGCCAGTAATCTGCAAACCTTATGATACCACAGGAAAGGTAATTTGAGTCTTACCAAATGAGGCGGCCAAAGATGTTTCGATTATTTCTATGGATTTAATATTTGATAGATAGTAGTCATTGTTTACACGAGGGACACTTGTAGATATTCAAAGCCAAAGAAAAGGGGAATCCTTTGAAGAAAAGAAGAAAATATTATCTACTTGGCAATCAGCTTTTCGCCAAGAGCACAGTGGATGCGAGACTACACTTTTGAAGGTCATAACAGAAATTCGGGAAGCGCTGGATGCAGATTTGTTAGCTATTCTGGTGCTTCTGGATTACACTAAGGCATTTGACTCTGTGGAACACAAGAAATTGTTGTATAAAATAATTATTCGACTTGGGTTTTCATCATCAGCGATCAAATTGGTTGGTAATTTTCTGACTAATCGATTACAACGTGTGAGGGTTAATAATATCTCATCAAGAGAGTCAGTTCACTTTTCTGGTGTCCCACAGGGATCGATTCTCGGTCCATTATTGTTCAGTCTATATATAAACAATCTTACTCAGATTGCAACCAAATTTCGCTATATATCTTTACTCTGACGATGTGCAGATATATATATCTTAGCAGACCAGTGGATTTGACGGAAGACTGTGTTTGTTGAAACTGGTCTATTGAAAATAATTTGTCGCTGAACCCTACCAAATCGAACACTATTGCTATTTATAAGAATAATATAGAAGCTGAGCTACCACCTATTACGATGAATAACCATTTTCTTTTTTGTTAACTTTTTTTCAAGTTCTTGTAAAGACATCCCCTAAAATATGTTAAATCTAATATCAAACTCTAAGCATGAACAATTTTAAAGTCTTTCATTTTCCGCTAGATTTGCATTTTGGTGAATTTTACCAATCATAATAAACTCCCTTTCAATAAAACAGAACAGCTGCAGGAGTATTCAAATATGCTAAGTTTGAGGAGATGAGCATAAATGGATTTATCGCCTCCAACAGAGCATCCTTAATTTGAATGAAAAATTTAACAAATTTCGCACACCTGCAGTGAACAATAAGAATAAACCAAAAAAAAAAGAAAAAAAATACCGCAGAAAACCGTAAGAAATAAGCAAATTTAGCTGCATTGGCAGGAACGAAAGTTTCCATCCTTCAGAAAGTTCTATCTGTTTGAAACTACTTCGACAGCCCTTGAAGGCATGGCACGAAAAGAACGCGATCTGGAACGTCTGTTATATATGTAGGAGCCAGGGGAGGTCGGGTAAAGGACACTGAAGCCCGCCAACCCAGCACGTTCCTCCTGCATTCTTATTTTCGAGGCGGCAGCGTCGCAGCGCGACGGTAGAAACTTTTCTTCCACTCAGGAAGCATTGACTAACGTACGGAAAGTTGAAATACAAATCAGATACGTATCAGCTCCGAACGAGATAAGCAAACACAAACAGAGCATTACTTGCAGTCTGTTGCACCTTCTGGGCGCCTTGTGCTCCACGGACGTCGTCCTTGTCCGCAACTTGAATTTTGTTTATGCAGAAAACGAATGTTTTCTTAAGTTTTTTTTTTATTATTCGTTTCATTCGGTTTAAGTTTGCGCGTGCAATCCACTTAAAGGGGTGGCCCTCACTCGAGTTATTTGAGAAATATGTAAATTCCTGCGAGCGGTATAAAATTAGGGCGGGAGAGGCAAGCATGAACTCACGAGGCGAAAACATTCCTTGTGCTCACCGTTGTATGGCACCCAAGGTGCGAAGGTTGATACAGGGGGGCAGGGGCCAGAAGGAGGTGGAATTCCTGCAGCTCAAGGAGTTCCTTGTTCTGTCAAAAGCTGCGGAAGTATCGCAGTAAATGAATTCAAAAAGGATGGGACCCATGTCAAGCTGATCCTTTTATCTTCCGCATTAACTTGTTGACTTTGCGACTTTAAAGGATAAGACTTTTTCCTCGCTGAAAAGATTCTGTTAACGGCAAGGTTAAGCGAGACCTGTACAGATTTAATGAAAAGGCAAATCAGGGGGATTTTGCTGGAAACAACTAAATCGCGATTTCCCTAATGTTTTTATAGATAGAAAAGGTTCGTTGGATAATTTTGGTCTGTGGGCCTTTCTGAAATAATATGCTGATGCCTACTTCTTTATTTCTCTTTCATTGATTATTATCTGTTCTATGTTTAGGCCTCAATTACGCTCCTTAA
This sequence comes from Neoitamus cyanurus, assembly GCA_947538895.1. Lineage (NCBI taxonomy): Eukaryota > Metazoa > Arthropoda > Insecta > Diptera > Asilidae > Neoitamus > Neoitamus cyanurus. The sequence continues at coordinate 30,240,018 of OX384546.1, read as the reverse complement.
GTACTCGTAAGTCGTAACTGCTTATCGTTGAGTTTACTCCGAGCTAGTGATATCTCTAATGTCATCGGGTTGGTCCCACTTTTTGCTCCATCAAGTGAAATTAAATTGAAGCCTACAAATATGTTAGTGAACTATTTATATATACCCAGTAACTTGGTTCGAACTTCGAAGTTTTATTTATTTATTAGAAAGTCCACAGGCGGCACTGCTACGAATGGAATTACTGTTTTGTTATATTGGCACACGTGTTGTAAAAGTAAATGCCAAATTTCAATGTGATCACAGTATTAGTTTGTTTTATACCAGGGAACGTAACATTTTCGACTTTTTTTTAAAAAGGCTCCCTTCACCTGTTACTCCCGACGAAAAATAATTTAGAGCTAAAGAGAAAAAAGCCTAATGGCCTAATATTTTTTTCTGGCTAAAATACAAAGCCAACTTGGTCAAGCCAGCTTGGCCTCTCCTTTTTTCCAGCCAGAAATAACAAGTTTTGAAGCTTGATAGTTTTTTCTGACAAATTGCAACTGTTAATTATAATTAATATTATAATTTGGGAACTGATTTGGTTCAAAAATATCCTTTCTTTAAGTTTGTTCATTTATTAGCTTAATTTTGAGGAGCTTAGCAGGAACATAATGAGGGCATCATTCACAACAATTGGATGTAGTTTCAAAATTATACGGTGGCAACTTCCCTCAGCTTTAGTAGGTTAAAAATTAAAAATACCAGTTATTTTCGGTCCCTATTTTATACAGTGTAAAATAAGAAAGCATATTTAATTATTTTTGACAAAATGAATAAACTTGGAAGGTTTATCACCAACAGAAATTCATCCAAAATGAGTTGAGATTAAAAATAATATTAGAACATTCTTTAGCCTTCACGATTTGTAACCTCTTTCTAATATTTTCAGTAGCAATTTTTAGGTCGGCAATTAAAAATAATTTAAACGAAATTCAAATTATTCAAACATTATATAAAACACTCCCATTCACGTAAATCGATATCACATGTGGCCGCAGTATCAAAAAGCACAAAAGGTATTCTAATGACTCTTCCTTTCCCGCATGTACATACAAACATGCTCGTGCATACCTACGAGATTAAATTGAAGGCGAAAGATAGTACTAATCTGGGAAATCCCCTACACAGAAATCACAAGGGTAACATTTTCACAAAGTTGCTAACAGATGCGAACCATTGTGGTTTTTCCATGGTACATTGGCCCTGCTGTTGCTGGTTTTGTTCTAGACTTTTGTTGTGTTTGGCGAAAGCAATAAATTTTCCGTCCGCCCCAAATTGTATCTGAATGGGGGCTGGCTATAAAGCGTCTTCTTGAGGCCACAATACCAAGCAGTAATTAAAAGTTCAATTGCGGTTCTCTGGAGGGGCAAGAAGTTAATAACTCCAACCAAGTTCGGTGTTTTCCGAAATTTACAAAGAATTTTAAAGATGAGTTGTTGATTTTGTACAGGTAATGACCTAAAGAAGTTGAAAATGATGGGGTCAACTTGAGGTTATTTTATTTCACTTTTCATCTATTTTATGAAAAAGGACTAAATCCGATTACAATGACCTTATTTCTAAATATGGTTGAAGTTCTACTGTCTATCTGCAAAAGGTTGCTTGAGAGATCGGATTGTTGTAACACATCTCCCAAACGTTTTTTTATGACCTTCAAACACTCAATTTTGTTTCGAATGTAACTATAAGAATTGCTCTCGTTGTTTTATTTATTTTTAAGTAAGTTCTTTTTTATGTATAGCTTTCACTGCTGTTATGCAAATTAATATTTTGTGTACAATAATTGATTTTTTGTCTTTGTTATTTGAGATGGTCAACCACATTTTATAAACAAACTTCGTTAATTTATAGAGTTCTGGCTCCAAATTTCAATTGAATTCTTTTAATGTATATGTATATAAAAACAAGAGCTCTTGTTCACTTATTGTAGTGTACATAGTAGGCATCTTTACGTTAGCGTTATGAACTGTCCTGACTTAATTAGTACAATACTGGTTTTCGTACTTAGAAATTTATGTTTACTTATTTCGAACGATTTCAATATCAGTATCAGAAAAACGGATAAATATTTACGCTTCTCCCCATTCGTTGATTCCCTGAAACCACCATTGGGAACTGATCTGAAATAAACCTATCCCAACGTGGGACAAAACTTTTGGCAATCTTTCGGTCGGTTGCCATAACTCTCTGTCGGTGAACAACCTGAATTTTCGGCAATTGGTCATAGTAAACAATTCATTTCTAAGTTTTTTGTTTTGAAAAGTAATCAGCTCAAGCAATAGGTTACCGTATAATTAAAATCACCTCCTCCAGCTGAAGGCACTCCATTAGCATGGATATGCATAAAGCAATTAAAAAAACCCCCGAGTGTACTTGGATTTTATTCAGAGTACAAAAGCACAAAGGTCGAGTGAAAACATGACCAGGGAAAATCCTCACTTGTCCACCTCCATTTTGATCAAACGTTGCGGTATGTTTCAATTTGTTGTTTTCATAAATTTCGCATTCGCACAAAGAGTTCGAAGCAGATATTCCGTGCATTGCCCGTGAGCCCCTCGAAACGCACAACTGCATGGAGGGTCCATTTCATTTATGAGCTGGTCGATCACCTCAATGCCCGTCACCACGGCATGCAGAGCGATATTAATTCATTTCGGCGTTTTATTTGAATAAATTACGAGCAAAAAATGCACACAGAAAATATTGAGTTTTCCCAGTTAATCCACCACCTCCGCGCGCGTTTGCAATATTCCCATAAAATAATTTATATTATAATTGAGCTCCTCGCCTTTATTGAGCCTCCGCATGCCATCGTTGCTACATAGTGCACTTTCATAATCCATCAGCTCCCGGTGCGATAATTAAATAACTTTAAAATGAAAAATTCAAGCATTACAGATTGCAAAAGTTTATTGATTTATCTGACACGGTCGGAGGCCGACACCTGTCTTGATAAATGATTTGTAAATGATTCGCTTCATGGTGCGTGATAAGTTGTCAATAAAATATAACGGCCAAACGGCGGACGTTGGCTTAAGTTCGGTTTCATTACAAATTCAGAAAGGGCCCTGTCAGCCGGCACGGCACATCAGCAAGTTTTAAACTAAAGTACGCTAGATAAGGAGTTCTCATCCGCGGTATCTCTCTGAAACAATCCGCCGCCTCCGACAGTCATCCTTCGTCGAGTGAAGGAAGGGGAGGCCTCTGAAATTCGAGTAGGCTTTAGTAATAAGTTTTGATAACCAGAAGAAAGTTCTTCCGACGATGACGTTTAAACTTCCCAAATGTCGGCGCTTAATGGAGAATTTCGCTCCTTTAACGCATTTAAGATAGATGAACAAAGTTTTTGAGCACGGGGGGGCTTGGCTCCGAAGGAGGGTGGATTAAATTGGATTCATCTGTCATTCAAAACGATTTAACGTATTCTTAAAGATGGTCCAAATTATATGGGTGTATGGGCATTGGGCAAGCATGACTTTTGCATTTTTCTACTGCAGCTGAATTAAATAAAAGATCCGAAGAAGTGCACCCGGAAATATTTTTAAAGGGGTAGTGCTCTGAAGTCATATGCGCAGTGCTGTGTCGAGTAGCTTGCGCGTTCGGGGTGCCCATTCGACCACGTTCGTCCCTCGCGTCGCGCAGATGTGTATCCAATTGTATATCTATCTGGAATTCAAGATTCGCTGTTACTCGTACGAATAAATTTCCTTAAAAGTTCCAAGAGGAATTTTCTCCCCTCATTTGTTCCTAATACATAAGGACATCAAGGAACAGCCTTCTATTTTGGTACCAGGTAATCATTGCACCAACAATTCCCGTACTCCACAAGTGCCGAGTTATGTTAAGGAAAACTCAGTCTTTCCAAGGCAACATATCGGTGAAGCGTCTTGAAGACGTCTAGCTATATTTTATATTTACATAAACTGTAAGGCAACAGATCCTGACAACTTCGTACATACATACGTAAAACAGCCCCATTTGTCTCAGTAAAAAATTTATTTCACACTTTCTGATATTCAATAAACATTTCAAAGGATAACAAGACCATTCAAGTTATACAACATCGTCTGTGTGTTTCACATACGTGCCAGGAATGATACAATAAATTTACTTTAGCGTGAGGCAGGCACAAAAATAAAAATAAATTTCAGGCACGTGTAGCTTAACACAATACAAGACTTTCGGAGAAAATTGTGCAAACATTTAAAATTAGATCAGAAGCGAACTTGAAAAAGACAAAGTTGTGTCCCATGCGGGAGGAAAGGTTATTCCGAGAAATCAAGCAGAACTGGCTTCATAAATATTTAACGGCTATGTTTATCATTTTTCGTATAAATCTTTTGTACACGAGCTTTGGAAAAAGAGCTGAGTCAAAACGTCTTTTCTAACTTAATTCAATTCAACTCATTAAAATTTCTGAAGGGATAATTTAAATCTTTTTTTTTTTAATTTTTATTATACATACATAGGTACTGTCAATATGAACCCCATGAAGGTAAAGCAAAGCACATAAACGGAGTGGCCGGGAAACGAGTAAAGAAGTTTTATTACGTTTTCTTTCCACATGTAAAACCTCTCTTTACCTCCACTAGTAATCCGAAAGCAAACAAATTACGCCCTCAACTCCGACTCACATATCGGAAAAGAGGAAAATGGGAAAAGCGGATTACGTCTTTCAATGAAACGTTCAGAATATTTAAAATAGCACCATGCAAGCCCTCTCAGGTAATTTTATTGAAATTACTGCTTATGAGCTTTTCAATTGTGGGCACATTACAAGGATAAAAATGCAGTTGTTTGTGGGATAAAGTGATTAAGTGTAAAGCCTGTTGATTACATTAAATAAAAAATGCTGTGCAGAAACTGCAATCAAACTTTTTAAGGCCAACTGCTGTGTGTCACTCCATGGGCGAGGGCCAAGACCTATTTGCAGAATTTTTATTTTCCCATGCACTGTAAGTGCCCCACGTCAATGTGCAGTTTAGTTGTTACCTCGCACGCAAAACTTGATTGCGGCACTAACTTACTTTTGCTCTTAGCTTGGTGAATAATTAATTCAAAACAGCGCTGATTATAGCGGGCTCGAGGAACAGTGTTGCATTAGCCAGTCCTAATTTTCAAAAGAAAAACTTTGTAACAAATAGATGGTATAGTTCAACCAAACGGAAAGACGATGGATTCAGAACATAGAAATAGGTATAAGTTAATACGGAACGGCTGTAATCGTGTAGAAACTATATGTAGATGATAGACCACCAAAAAGTAGCTTAATAGAGGAGTACAGAATCACTGCGTGCAAAAGGGACGCTGAATCTCACACCAAAGAAATATCTTATCGAGTGAATGGCAGCGTGTAAATTGTGACAGACATTATGGCGGGAGCTTCGAAAAATTTAGTTTTAAAAGCCCGCTCTGATTATGTCTGCATATTTACGTTTGCACTGAACGACCAATACAAGCACAGACAATTCTAACACATCAGGAAATGTGGTTCGCTGAATTCGACTGACAGCCGTTTCGTAATCCGTATTAAGTAGATTATATTCCTACGATTGAGAATCAAAAACGAAAACCTCAAAGTTGAAAAGCGAAACCTTAATTTCCTTAATTTCGAAACTGTCAGAAACTGAAATCCCATCCTGTTATGTCCTTCCCAATCCTTGTTGCGTTAGTAGACTATCTATTCCCCTTTCTCAAAATAAATTTCAGGCATTCTTCAACCAGCGCCGGCATCACATTTCTACCTAACAAAATTGCCAATTCGACCTATATCCGTCCCCGTTGAGCTCCCAGTCCGCCCTAATGTTAAATGACCCAAAAGGACTAAAATCACTAATTTGTCCGATTGTTCACTTATTATCCGTTGGATAAGTCTGACAGAAAAGGTTCCTCCTACATTTTGGGCAATTAAATTGGCCCCACCTAACTGGACTACTAAAGGGGGCCAGGCTCTCAACTACTCTCAGTCAATTGAATTTAAAATCCCAAATAGGAGTAAAATCAAATGTAGCGTTAAAAATCTCTTCCCTTTATGACTTTGCTGTTGCCTTTGAAAAACGTTCAAATGGAAACAATTTGAAGGCACCGACCCGAACCACTTGCCCGGAAGGGCTCCATGAAAAATTGAGAAATTATTCCTTTACCAAAGGGGAAATGGGGAGATGAGGTATTTCGACAGGTTTATGTGTTGTTGTGATAGAAAGCTCAAATTTTTGGGCATTGTGATATGCTGGAAGATACTCGTGAGAAGACAAATTAGGGAGGGATGGGAGAAATGCCTTTGGGGGCTTATTTGGCATTTTTAACATTTACATTTTGAGTAGGGGTGATGTTCGGCAGGTTGACCTTTTCGTTTCGAAATTACATGGCAAGATCACCCTAAAAAGTCACGGGGTTCATTGCTATTTTCATTTGCTCTTTATGGATGTGTAGGAATTCTTTATATAAAGAATACATGTAGAATAACAGTTAATTTTTTTTGCCGAAATTCGTCATTATTTGTGATTTGCAGTCCCTTATAATAGAGGCTCTCCCAGTGGTTTGCCCGTCGAGCGGCGTTTTAAAGGTATTTTCTTCGAAACAACGAAGCTAATGGTTTCCATTGGCGTGAACTATTTTACACTTGAACGTCGGAATTAAAAATAAACAAAAGATAGAGTTGCGAGAACGCCTATAGAGGACTTCCTATATTCCTTCTCAACACTGTTTACAGAGGCTTAAGAGGTAAACGGCTTTAAAATTCACTTCTAAGACCCAAACCTATTTATCTTCTGTTTTTTCAAGAAAGTGTGACAGGTTTCCTGATGAGTAAACACTCATCTTCCTCCATTGTACGAGCCCACCTTAATATTTACGTATCTGTTTACGAGGAACGCAAATGCTTGAGGTACTCCTACTACAGGAGCAGCACAAAAGAAATGCTTTTTCCCTTCGCAATTTTTTTTATTCTCTGCACCCCCGCAAGACTTAACGTTCTTCCGTGACGTGAGCTCCCCTGTGTGCGAATTAAATTCATTTTAAAACCATTATTGAACGAGGCAAATGGGAGCTCCGTGCCCAGGGGGTTTCCAATATTCGGATTTACCTCCAAGGTACGAGTATCTCCAAAACTGAAGTAGTCGTAAAGAGCAGATGTTGTATGATTTAGTCCTTTGTAGAGTGCTTTTCTGAGCGCTGCCTCAAATTTGAATATATCCCTTTTTTTTCTTTCATATATTTTTCAACGACAAAAGCCTTTATGGAGCTTCACTTCCACTGTGCTACCAGTTGTCGCAAAAATATGTGCTCCGAGCTGGATGTGTACTGTTCCCTGCGCCGCAAAATACCTTGTTTTTCTATTCCCCAGCATTAAAGGGCTTTGTGGCATTATCCCCTTTGGAGGCATTACATGCGCCCGAGTGTAATATTTAATATTCGGGAAATGGTATCATGTGGCAGAACATCAACTACAGGGTGAGTTTCGTACAACAAGTTTTGCAAGTTACTAATTACCCGACTACATTCATACATCTGACTTAGCCTCTTCAGTCCTGGAAGATTTTCTGCAAATGACACTTAAGAGGCTTACTGGAGGAAATAACAAGAGTGCTACTAAAAGGACTCAAAGATATTTTTAAAAGATTGTTACGGTCTGCACGAGGATTGATCTGATCATAATTGGAGCTTTTGGTCTTACGTACCTCGTCACACACGATGCCACCTGTAATTTCTATAGTTACATAATATCCTACAGAATGGCTCCGAAACAATAGAAACACATTTCTGCATTGATATGCCCGAAAATGTCTGCAAATCACAAGCCCATTAGCAGTCAATCAATCACTTCTACTACGTGAGTTTTCCGCAGCAAAACGTGGCAAGAATAGGGAATTCTGTTCGCCCCCTAAAAAAAAAATTCTAAATATCAAACAAATACTGTCTTCAAGAGGGGAGGCTTCCTTTGTGTCTGGGACTTCTTTGTAATTCCTTTAGTGTTAGAACCGCCGGGAGCGGCGAAGCCAAATTATTTCAAGTAATCTAATAAGGGCTGTGATTTTTCCTTTGGGCTGCTTTTTGTTCGCATTTAATGGCATCAGACGTCCATATAAAATTTATTTTGATTGAAGTGATTGGAGGTTAAACGGTATCGGATGATACTGTGGGATTTTGTTTTCTTACAATTAATTAATTTGATGTTCGGTTGACTAAGCGATAACACCATTTTTAATCCTTTAGCTCGAGGCTTTTGTCTGTGGAGACTTTTTATTTTTATCCATTTCAAAAAAATATACGCGGTGGGTCAAGAAGTATCATCCTACTTGTTTTGGTGATAATTTTCTATCTTCATTTGACCCTGATTTTTTTTCCATTATGTGCTGAATATGATATCGTTGTAATTGTGGCGTGGCGTCCAGAGTTTTTATGGCATTTTCCATCACTTTTTCTCTATACTTCCGCTTTTTACTTTGATCTCTATTTCTTGTCGAATGTTGTCTTTCAATGCCACTAAGCTTGTTCATACAAACAATTGATTTTATAATAATAAAATAATAATAAAAGAGCGCAAAGAGGAAGAACAACGAGTGCTTCTCGTCATACCAATCCAGACCGGGTATGACTAAATTCTCGACGGGCAGTGTGACCCACTACATGCACGTCGTTCATATTCTTACGAGGAGAACGCACTAACACTCCTACTTTAGCGATCATCGGGTAGGCTAAAAATATTTCACTGCCGGGCAAGGCTATGCTGAAAAGGGAAACACCACGAGCGTTGTGGGGCCTTCGCATCTTTCCTTTACGTCGTTTAACGAATATTAAGCTAAAGATGCAAAGGCAAGAATCCAAGGTAAACTTTGTATGGTTGTAAACTTCAAAAATTCGATCTGGAAATTTGATTTCGTGTACCTACTATGCATGTGTGCCATGACACCTTCTTACTTTGTCTTTTCTTTGACTTAAAAATTGAAAATTTCAAAATATGTCTGAGTTTATGTAAAATTGCATGACAGCGTCCAAACTCCGCTTGGTTATGTTATGACAAATGCTCTGAATGTGACTATTTGATGAAGTTATGAGAAGTCTCGCAGCGCCATATTAAATTCACTTGATTAAGGTGTGGCAGAGCCTCTTTGGCCCCAACAATGCACTTTCCATGATAAGAGCCACTTACACGGAGTGCCAGGCCGAGAACATATTTCACATTTAGGGGTTAAATCCCGGTATGCACACAAACACGGCAGATATAAATCGCATCAGTTGTGTTTTCCTCTTGTCGTAAATAATTGGTCAGAACGCACGCTGCACTCAACAGAGTGGAGAAGTTCCATGCTTCTCCCGGAGGAATGATAAATTGTCCCGTCCGCACCAGACAGCAGGACCAGGCAAGCAGAACCACCACCGATCCGGAAGTACCATATAGTTGTTGTGCATCGATGCCTGCCACCCTGTGCGAACACTCTGACAGGGGGTGCATGACTCTCTGTCCTGCTAAATTATTGGGGATTAATTTGCGATCCGTTAATAAAACTTCAGGTCGTTTGCAAGAGCTTCGGACATTCACCAAGGGAGGCGTACCGAATCAATCAGGACTTCCTTCGCAAATTAATGGATGCGAGAGCTACACTGACGGATCACGGAAAGACGAAATTAGTGGGCTCCGGGAGGAAATTAACAGGCGTCCATTATGCACGGACGCTTGTAGTTACAACAGCCGCCCGCGGGCCACAACCGGGATAATTATTTCAACGTCGGAAATGCCCTGACGCTATCATGCCTCTAGCTGAAAATCACTAGGATACGAATCATTACTGCACGTCTATAGGCAATGCATAGAGGGGCTGTTGCCAGATGTGTTTATTACCCGGCAGGTTTGTGCAAAGTTTCCGATAAACAATTTCCATTACTCCACTCCCTCAGGCTCAGGAAAGCTCCATTGTTTCCCCATTTACCGACTCCGTAGTTATACCGCACACCTCCAACCCGCTCCCGGGCGAACTACGCCTTATGACGGGGCCCGTGCACCCGGCACTGTAAGACGTAACATATTGCCGAGATAAACTTCTTCCTCGAACTTACAATAAGTCCACGGAATTTATGGCCCTTCGAATTTACTCTTCCACAAAATATAGTCCTGGGAGAAGATGGCAGACAGGGTCCCGTCTCGGATGTATCAGGATGCCACAGTTTTGGGTCGCTTCATAAGATTTCCATGTTTAGCTCGGATGATACCATCCTGTAATCCGGGTATGGCTAGAGGATTACATCCAGAATGACTTGTGCTTCGACCCCCACTTGCCTTCCTTCTATTGCACTTTTTATTTTACTCGAGCTAGGGCTCCGCACTACACCCGCAATTATAGGTTTAGTTTTATGTGCTTTCCCGCTGGATGGGGATCACGTATTTTATTAGTGGAGTAAGGCACGGCTCTCTCGTAATGAGCAAAACCATCCCCAAGCACTTCCCGTCATGCGGCAAACCATAACTTAACAAGAAAGAGTACTTCCTTTCTTTAAAAAAAAAATCCCCTCCTTGACGGTATAGTTTACAGCAAGCAGTCTTAGGGGACTGTCATAAGTCCTCATCTCCAGGTCTCCGTCTTTATTTTCGATTCACTCCACCCGCACAAATTTGCAACTGTGGGTGGGAGGAGGGTGCGCAAAGGCTGTTGGCATTTGTCGTCGGAACAGTCTAAAAAATGAAAATGGAAAAGTTCATAAATCGTACGTCTGCTACGTCCCCTTGCAGTGGGAGTCGAGGGTCCGTAATCTTTTTGAACATGGAAAAAACAAAGAAAGCACCACTTGCCAGTTTGTGTTGGTTCTCTGCAAGCATTTTTGTTAGAAGTAGTCCGAAACTTTCTGCACTTCAGGGGAACACAATTTCTAGGAAAAGGAAAAGGAGACTGTTTAAGTTCCCAGCGGTTGTTGATGCATGGGAATACACTTGGGTGGAGGTAAAACTAAATTTAGCTGGTGTATTCCAGAATTAGGAGGAACAACATCCGGGCACTGTTGTTTTGACACACTTGTTTCTTCGAATCATACATACATCCACACTGCTGAGCAAAACATATTGATTTCCCAAGAGAGGCGATATAACGTAATCGAAGCTTTTTTTTTCTAATTTGCCGGCCATTTTGAAATTCGCCATTTTGGTTTTTTAACTATTTGTTAGCGGCAATATAAATACACACTCTGTGAAAATTTCAACTCTCTACCTATTACGGTTTATGAGATACAGCCCGCTGACTGACAGATGGACAGCGGAGGCTTAGTAATAGGGTCCCATGGGGTATCCTTTGCGTACGGAACCCTAAAAAGGAGGTTTGGTTTTCTGCCGCGATGTATGTACATACATACATATGTGCGCGATTTTTTCAAAAACTACTTGACGGATTGAAATGAATAGAAAGCTTGTATTCCAAGAAGAAATCTTAGATAGGTTTAGAAATTAGACATTAAAAATGGCGGATCCAATATGGCGACGGATGAAATCTAATATGAACACTCCTTTCCGGTCAAAGAATTCAAATCTACAAAAATTCAAGATGGCGAACCCAAAATGGCTACCAAAAAAGTCCAACTTCAAGATATTGCGATTTCAATGGAAGGTAGAGTATTTTGTCGTGCATGATTTAATTTGTTTGTTGTACTTACCGCTTATGCACTTCTTGATTCAGGTTCCCGGGAATATTCTGAGTTCCCGCGGGAAACATTAAAGATCGTCTCCGCGCATAGAACAGTTTCATGCATTCTGCAACAGTTTTACCTCACATGAATTCAGATAAAATTTTAAACAGTTCCGTTAATTTCGCAACAGTCTTACTTTACAAGTTTGGGTGATTAGACAAGAGTAGCTATCCTGATTGATGGGGCTTCCATCTGTCGCTTATTAGGAAAAACACACTCTGGAAGTGGAAGCGTGTGATTCGTGTGGGACTTTTGGATCCGCTGTCTAACACGCTTACCACTAGACTCCTTGCGTTCCTTATATCTGCATATAATCTTCGGTAATATATTCTTTACGAAAGCAAGGTATTCATCGCATTTATAAAACGAACTGAAATAGCACCACCTTTTTCCTTTCACATTCTTTTTTCGTGGGTGACAGTATAAAAATTGATTTATTTCGTCGCCTCAACTAGAAATGTATGAAAACTGAGCTGTCAAACGCACATGATGCATCTTCCGAGAGCGGTGACTTTCTCAAAATGTTTATTCCCCTTCCACTGTCAATTCCCTTCCCTTTTCCGGGGTGATATGATTTATCGAGATCTCTATAAACCGTGCCGAGCTGCGCCAACACTGTGACGAATGCCTCACAGGAATTTCTGCTGACACCATCTGATTTATGCCTTCCTTATTAGCAGAATATACCGAGTCAAGTCAAACCCGAATGGCAGAGGAATTCGTGTAATTAACGCAGACGGATTAATTGTAAAGAGGTATAATATGGATGGGTGCTCGAGGTTACAACGAGCAACAAATCAAATTGTTTAAACCCCAAAAACTTTCGAATTCCTCCACCATACCCTCTAATGACTAGTTGAGCTCATCCACACTCACCCGGATGGGCATAATTGAATTTAATGACGTCGGTCACAAATTGTTTCCGCCTTCTGTGATAAACGACACTTTCGCAAAAATTTCCGCTGCGTGCGAATAAATCGGAGCATTTAAAAGAGCCAAATAAACACTCTGTGGTGGTTGGCTTAAATTATAATTTATCACACATGTTGTACTTAATCAAATGGTGGGGAAAATATAGATCCCAATTTTCCTAACCATTCTGACCAATGTTTAATGTATTTTCAAATTAATTTCTGTTTCTTTTGTGGGGAATGTAATCGCATATTGTCCAATTTTGGGATTCATTCGAAAGCTATTTGTCTGGTAAATCAATTTGCAGCAGGGGTACGGGTATCCCGGAATTTTCATAAATGTTTAAACAGCCGCTGAAGAGGAATTTACCAACCACTATTGGTTTTTGAGTAAACTATTTACTTTTGTGGTTTACGATTTGTCGTTTATTTATGGAAATTGATTAACTGGTTTGGCACGAGACGAACATACAATGACAGAGCGTTCATTTTTCAATAGTTTTCAAATCTTGAACATTTTCATGGGTGCTAACATCTGTATGGTGTTCGATTTATGGCTGAAAACAGTAATAATAATAATTCATTTGTAACAAGTACAAAGAATTACATTTTAATTGTAGAAACGGATCCGAAAAATTATTAGCATCTGAACCAGGAAGAGAGCCCAAAGGGGCCTAGCCCGAAGTACTGTGATAATCAGTTCTAGGCTAGTGCCCTGATGGTGGTTTAGTTTTAGCCAGTAGTCCGATAAGGGAAGGGAGTCCGCCACTAGCGGATGGCCATCTCAGCCCCCAAGTGCGTAAACGCAATTCACCCACCTCAAAAAAAAATTCGAAAATTCCTTAAATGCGCTGGTGAAACAAAACCTACATGAATTGCAGCCTGAAACACAATTCCATCATTAAGAATTTATTACGTAGGTACAGTTAAAAAAATATTGCTTTTCTGTTTCAATCATATGCTTGAAATATTCTTGTGCTCCTCAGGTGAAGGCCTAATTAGCTTTGCGCCACAATGGTTGCCTCTCATAAACCATCTAGGCCCTCCTTCGCCGTGGGCCTCCCTATCAGATTAATTATATTTGCAGAGACCAGTTATAGGTTCATTTATCTGACTTGGCTCCCACCCTGGTCTCCTTATCTCAAATTGCAGAGAAACAGACCACTTCAGCTTCCATGCGAGTCCTCAACTCCAACCCGCATACTTCACATACATATGGTGGGTGGAGGTGTGATTAATTCGTTGGCAATAAATCACGGAAACAGCCGCTCCCAGCGAAGCTGCTAAGCATTTTAATCCAGCGAAATGATGGCCCCATGATTATGAATTGAGATCTTGAGGAAATCAATGTGTGGGCCCCAGACCCATATCCGTGTCTGGAGCTCCCAACCAGCATCTGCGTTAACGATGATTACTGCAGAGCTGCTTGTATGTATACGGCCGCGCTCCCGCTTTGCTCCAGGGCACACTATTTGTCACTCGTGATGTTTTCAAGGGTTGCACGGCGGGTGATTTATGATGTCAAGAAAATCGCACTAACAGCAATTTTATGATACTATAAATTGCGGCGATCCATCCGCCGCCGCTACATGAGAACTGTATTTCGAGCCAAACTCGATCTGCAATCGCGCTGGTACGATAATTAAGTTCTCGGAGGCTAAATTCCAGAACAAATATTCCTAATGGAGCGCTTCACGACAACGTCGGATAATTGCGCCAGGAAAAAGTGGTAATCTGCGGCGACCACTCATAATTAAGGTCCCCCAGACCTGGCTGGCATGTGTGCACTTCACCAGTTGGCGAGCTAGAGCCGTAGAGCCCTAGACCACTAGAACAAGGGACAAATAAAAAAGCTGCTTTAGTCGGGGCTCATCTATTGGTGATATTTTTGTGCTTATGCTGATTCGCTTTAATTCCGCCTGCGGTTTGTGGCTAGCACAACCAGTGCCGGATAAGCCCACCATTTAGCTCCCATCTGGCAAATAAAACTCAGCGAGCAGCATTTATCTAATGAATATAAATTGTCCACCTTGTCTGGATGCTGGTATCTCTGGGAGCTGAAATGGGACTCCGGGAATACGGCACAGGAGAGGAGATAAAAAAATCCCGGTCATAAAGGATAACCGAGGAGAAAGCCGCGCGACCGGCCGGCAACCACCAGCGCAGCGTCCAATTAGAGAAATTAAGCTAACCGAGATGTGAATATTGCTAGTTGCGCCATTTAAACAAAGTTTTTCCCCGGGCATATGCGAGGAGGATGCTGGGGATAACGGTGGGTGCAAAAAATAATCCACAGACTGTTTGGTGTGAAGTTTTTGCCATGTAAACTTTTAATTCAATTACATGGGGATCCTGAAAAATTCATGCCGTTAGCAAGAATAGACGGTTTCAATGGAGTGGATTATTCAGTGGCGAGTGGCGTAGGTACATGAAAAACTGGGTTAATTATTTGTAGCGAGGTGAGGTCGAGTTTTGGATGATACTGGAGACTGATGCCCTAAAAAAATATAATTTTGATGTGCCATACATCTAGTGAAACGAGCCAAATCGGTTTTAAAATAGTTGAATTATGCCGGATTGTTCTTGGTAAAATTTGGTTGATTAAAGTAAAATGTAAAGGTGGTACAACTACATTTTAAAAAAAAGTAAAAGCTACTAAAGCTAAAACCCAATATTGTATTTGCAAATACAACATACATCCAAAACACGAAAAGTGTCATGTTCATGTTTTTCGTGGTCGACCATAAAACCATACGGTTTGTTTGCAGAAATGGTCAGTGCCGTAGTTAATTATACTTAAAAAATTCTGGGGCAAGGGAAAAATTTCACGGCAGAGGAAGATTGTAATATTTACGCAAATTAGCGGATCCAATATGGCGACCGAAAAAAAACTTCAAGAGATTGCAATGAAAATTCACAATAAGGGGTTTTCGGGGTCACTGATTTCGCATCTGCCATCAAAATTACCAAATATGAGACCACACCACCCCGATGGGACATATAGGAGAGGCGGTGCACTAGGGAGGGGGTGTAAAACGAACAAAAATAATTTAACTAAAGCTGATGTGAGGATCCCCTTTAATTTTTGTAAAAGAATGGCAAAACGATTGTTTGTGCCACATGTGATTTTAGACGCATCCTGATTAGTTTAGTTTAGATCTGGGTTGATTTTAGGTAATACTAAAGTGGAAACGTCTAAGCGAAAATTAAGCACAATGTAACGTGATGACTGACATCTTACCCCACTGCAACAAGAAGTAGGTAGTTAAAGACATGAGGATTAGTGAGACTATTAAACCTAAAAGCCGCTCCTTTGGTGGCAATCGTGATGAATGCCTACCTATTTTTACGAAATCCTCTATCACACTGAATGGTAGAAGTTATGGTCGCATATCCAAACAGTACACGCTTTGACCATTTTACGAAAATAAAATAATGAAAATCGAATCGATTTCGCAACTGCTGCGTTTTTTTTTCGCACGATTCCTCGTCCGAAATCCATTCACAACAGCCGAAACTGTCCTCTTTTGGCTTCAATTAAATTTTTAATGAAAACAAATTCCTCCCAAAAGTCCACGCCTCACTGAACTTGTTTTAATTAAAAGTTTTCTGTCCATGGACTGCTTGTTTTTTTATAGAGAGGAGCGCAATCTGCTGTCGCCACGCTAAGCTGGCATTTTATTGAATTCCGAAGCCGAGCCGAACCGCCTCTTTTGTGCATAATTCGAAGAAATCAATATTCTCGACCGATTTGCTTGATTAGACAGGAGTGGTGATAGAATGGGCAGTATCACGAAATGCGAGTTCGTATGATACACGTATAATCCGTCGACGACGGCGACCGACGACGTAACGAAAGTGTCTGGAAGAGGGCCGATAAGGACCAGAAACTCCGAAGTTTGAAAACTTCCACGAAATAAATCATTGCCATGAGCGTCCTTTGACAGAACGAATGTGACCCGGTAATCCCCACTAGTAAATTCCAAGCCTTTTCTGATTGAAACAAGTTCCCGCCGAAAAGTCGGGAGATTTTGCGGAAGTTCACTTTATCTCTCGAACTGGGTATGGTGGCTGCAGTTAAGCTACTAAAACTTTTCTTGGGCAAATATCGGCAGGAACATGCTCCATCCGGAAGCCTGAATTGTGCCCTTCCCTTCAGTAAAATTTACATAATTTCCGGTCGCCCACCATTCCCTGGAATAGCTCAACATTTCCGAAAAGTCCTGCAGCTGTGCTCGTCCCCGCATTGTATTGAACTTCGGGCGAAAACCAGACTGTTATTCAAATTAAGTCCTCAAGAACCATCGTCGGCGCTGGAGCTTGTTTTGCCCCAAATCAATTTTCTTGTTGTGTTTTGGGGTGATTAGCAGATTATTTGGGATTCTGTGGGCTCCAGTGGATTCTCCTCTCATGGTTATCAGCAAAGTGAGCTGAGCATCTGGTTCCTGTTTTCACCAGAGATGGGTGGTTTCACAGCTATCAGGCACAAATCCCTGGGCATAATTTATGGATACAAAAAAAAAAGGTCTCTCCTAGAAGGGATGATGGACCTGCAGGCAACGTAATATGCTTACATGCTTGATTCGATGATAATTTAATCGATTCCTGGACGTTTGCTGGTGGTGATGTAGAAATCTGGGAATAGGCTTAGGCACTATACTGTTGCTAAGAAGGTCTAGGAGGGTCAATTCTGCTGGCACACCACTCTGGGGATGATTGAGCGATTTAAGCTTTAAGTACTGGATGGCGGC
Source organism: Neoitamus cyanurus (assembly GCA_947538895.1). Classification (NCBI taxonomy): domain Eukaryota; kingdom Metazoa; phylum Arthropoda; class Insecta; order Diptera; family Asilidae; genus Neoitamus; species Neoitamus cyanurus. The sequence goes on along the minus strand of OX384546.1, from coordinate 30,222,662 downwards.
CCAATTTTGGACAACAAGTTTGAATGCGGCTTTGTGTGTAAATTATTCCCTTTTGGGGCTCTTTAAGTGCTCCTGGTCTGGCTTAGAGAGGCTGAGGGAGTCATACGTCTTTGATCATTTTCGCCAAGAATCGTACGTCATTATCCCTTTTCCTGAAAGATTTTTATAAAAGTGATAAAAAATTCCCTTTGATTTTTGCTGAGCTGTAAGCTGAGCTCCTTGTAAGAGGATTGTACATATTCCGGTATTCGTTAGCTTGAAGACTTTGCTAATCTACGTCTGCACGAGTACCTACATTCATATGTATGTATGCATGGACCTAATATCAGATCCGTCCAGGCCTTGTGTTTTTCAAAATTGTAAATTAAATTTAAACTGTTGCAAAAGAATGAAACTGTTTCATGTGCAAAGACGCTTTTCCCTTTTTCCCGCGGGAGCCCAAAATCCCGGGATAAAAAAAATTACGAACGATAAAATAATCTACCTTCCAGTGAAAGCCTCATCGAAATCGATTCAGCCGTTCTCGAAATTAGCCCCGACACATAGATAAAAATTGTTGACACGTTTATGTAGACTTTGGTGTAGTGTTGAAAGCAGTTATTTCAAAACTGCAGACCCTAAGAACCCTATTTTATGAAAATAAACCACAACAGATTGAAAAAAAAATCCCTACCCAAAATGTTCAGATTGATCCTTTTTCCCGACCATTTAACATGCCATCATCAAAATCCTGCTTACGCCCATTTTTAATTTTATAGTTGGTTTGGTATTCTTATTTGTGAACCAATAAAATTTCCTGATAATAAGCACCGTCTACGCCACAAATTCTAGGTCCTCTTTACGTACGCCCAAGTCAGGCATTACAACTTTTTCCCCCGCATCTCCCCTTTACGTATTCAAGTGCATGAGGCTTTCATTGTTCGTGATCTGGCCCCGATTTCCCATGCGGCCAGGGATCACTTGAACCAAATTTCAAATTCAAGTATGTAACTGGGTCTGTGTGATGTGTCCCAATTAATCGCAGGCTATGTATTCTCGCGATACAATTACCCCTTTTCTTTGAGGGCGTCGTGTGTGATTTGCTTAACCCTTCATCATGGCCGTGTCAGCCGCGTGGAAAACTCATGTAAAATTCATCCGACACCATGAGGTGTGCTGCTCCTAATGAAATGCCGATTGGATGAAAATTTTGTGAATTCAGGCTAGTAGCAGCATCGGCGGCGCCCAGGGCTTTGCTCTTGGAGTGCTATCGTGGAGGAGAGCTTGTCGGAATACATCAACCTAGTGGAGTTTGAGTTTTGAATTACTCCCCACCTGGCCGGGAGTTTCATGCACTTTAAAGCATAATGAAACAAGAGCAAATCGCTTGTAATTTCATTTCCGAGGCAAGAAATGTGCATAATTACGCAATATCTCGTCGGAGGGGTTCCCCATTCGCAGAAAGCTGACACTCGAGAGCCCCTGGAATCGTAATAAATTTTCCCTTTATGACAGCACCGCAGAGCATAGTTGGCTTGGCGGCTTAGATACCTTTGCCACAGATGTGACACGGTTCGCCCGCATTTCTCCTGCGGGTGTTGTTTCACCCGACACGACGACTGCAGGATGTGGATAAAAACCGGGGAGAACGTAAATTTCATCACCTAGTTTCCATCTCATTTGTGTACCTGGTGCGAATCCAGGAGCTTTGTATCGCATCTCGCAGCACACCAGGTCCCAGCGCGCGGGTATTATATCGTCGCCGCCGCCGGGCTCCATGGGTTCCACAGCAACTGGCTCACGGGCGAGAGTTCGTTATTTTAAATTGCATCAGGTAAGTTGGCCACTGCGAGTGGCTCCCGCAAAATCCCGAACACAACTATCTAATTGGACGTTGAAATGATTTTCCTGGTTAATACCATGCCGTGAAAAGACGCCCACCTGCTCTTTGATTTGAGTTCATTCGCGGCCGGCGGCGGCATGGTGCACTTTCCACTTTCGGCTTTATTCAGAATTTACCAGAACGCTCTCCTGCAACCGGACAGGTGGCCACCTACAAAATTTTACTTGGAGAGCTCCCTTAGATTGGGTAAACCTTTCGGATATTTTTATATAATAGAAACTCAGCGCTTTAGTTGACTGCTACTGAATTATAAGTGCGATGCTCGGAATAATCTGAACTAATGGACTAATGGAATAATGGCACACCTGCCAGTCAACTTGCCCTGAATATCCGAATGGAGTAACGCTGTGATGTTTGCTATAATTCATAACATTCACTTTTAATCATTTTCAATTTGCTGAGGGATCTTTCGGCTCCTGCAGAAGTTACAGTTATACATTTCTGTTATAAAATTCAAGCACTTCAAATTTGGTTACAATTTCCCTGCACAATCCAAAAAAACCAAAATTTAGAAAAATCTCGGATACCTACTCATCATTTCTTCAACTCGTTCACTACTCCTACTAGTCGTTCACTCAGATAAATTTCGCTCTTTGAAGTCAAACCCGCCTATCTGCAGATCAATGGCTAGAGCGGTGGTGTTATGTTCCAGAGGTCCTGAGTTCGAATCTCAATCAAATCCTCAACGAATCTTTTTCATCGCATTTCTGTTTCCGCTGTATTTCCCTAACATAAATATTTCCTGCCCGTTGATATTGGAGTTAGGGAAGTTGGTTTCTCATTTTATTATTTTCTTATACAAAAATGTCCAAAACAACAAGAGAATTCCAAGTTATACTTCTTAGCTAATGTAAAAATAATAATCAAGCATTATATTTTTTTTGTAATTGACGTATCTCCGTTAAGGCGACATATCTAAACAAACTGACTTCGTTCAAACTTCAAATTATTGAAATGTCTATAGAAAAGAGTTTAAGCAGTACCTTCAGAGGCAGAAACAAGTAATTGAGTTTTCAGAATTTTTGATACCGTATGTTGCAAATAATGGACAAACTTGACTTGTTCAAAATTAAAAAAAAATAAAGTTTCGCACTTCATGTAAAGCCACCAGACAAGAATCGTTCCTGCAAGAAGTCCCAGTCAGCGGTTTGTCACTAAATCTCACTTCGGAAAACTTTCAAGCAGGGAGGGAAGAGTGTAGTATCCGACTAAGTTATACAGTCTACGTTAAGAGGATGTGAGAGGTTCACGCGTCTGCCGTCTGGAACAAGAGATGATGTTAACTTTGCAGCTTTTCCTGCCAAAAACTGAAAAAAATATCCGGGAAAGATTCAACACTCCAAGGAACAATGTGCAGAAGAGCGTTTCATGGCAGAAGGAATCGGTGTGCACCGATTTCCCGAAACGACATGGCTGCCAGGATCATAAAAGCTAATTCTTTCAACGTACCTCATATATGGTGTGTTCGGGCTTTTGAGAGTCAGCGCGGATCGCGGGAATCCTTGAACGTGACAAAATTTTATATTACAAGGATACTTAAGATTTATTCGGCCTGAATGCACCAGGAATGTGTCTACACCGCCAACGTGGTGAGGAGCTAGCTCTCCAGTTTTCGCATCACATGCATCCAATGTGGGGAGCTCCAGATGATCCCTTAACGGGCGGGGCACCACGTGGCGCACGGATCTATTTACATGTTACGAGTATGTAATGTCGGCAACCACAGGACTGCTGCGCTGGCTAAATGCGAGTAAAATTTCAGCTCCACCATAAATATTTCTCAAAAACCAGAGCCAGATGAGGCCGCTATGAAAACGGCATTAGGCGGGAGGGGCACGTCTTCCTAATAATTCTTAATTTCCACGGAAAACAATTTGGATGCTTAGGGCTGAAATATGACCGGAACTGGTCAATAAATATTTAAAGCCGAGAGCCGTGGAAGCCAGGATCCTTAACATACCCGCCAAAGCCACAGCTTTGGGGATGTATTGCGGTGTTGGATGTTTACTCGTTGAATTTAAAATTAATTTGCCTTCCTTGCTGCGTACCTTGCTCTGCAGGTAAATCCGGAACAATGGCTTTTACGAATTTCAACTCAATGCCCAACGCACATACTTATGGCGGTATGTAAGGTTGGCATTCATTTTGTTTGCTACCACTTCTGGAAAAGCAAATAAATTCTCTTTTTAAAGTTAGGGCATGCTTGATGGAAATAAGCCCTTATCAGTAGTAGGTACATAAATACATAAGTATAACTTTCATCTTTTCTTCGTTCGTTCGTTATGATCCTTCCAATGTTCATATAATTCCTAGCAACGGAAGATCGAATTCATATTTTCTTATTTTTGTTATTTGTTTGCGCTTTTCAGAACACCCGTTGAGGGAGTATGTAGCAAAGAGAGAGGCAGCTGAAGGCTAAGCATGACTCATTCATTTTTTTAGTTTGTCTTTAATATTCTAGGTGGGAGCGGAGTGGGGGCTCTACAAAAAATTTATATAAATCGACACGTGCTTTATCCCATACGTTCTTTTTACATAAAGCAAAAATCCCAGCAATTTGTTTATACTTACGTACCTCACTTTCCTCCCTTGGCAACGCTGCAAATCATTAAAAATAAACTGAATAAGAAAAAGTGAATAAAAGTTTAAATTGTTAATTAGGAAGTGCTGTATAGAAAATCGAATACGCGCATTTATTGTGGGATTGAGACCTCTTATGTCTCGCCCCAAAATTGTTCATACCTCCCATTTTTGGTCTTTTTCAGCTTATAAATTATTTATTATTGAGAGGGTGAATTAGGTTAAGGGAATAAGTGTCCGTCTGTGTTGGGCATTAGTCAACTAATTTTTCACCCAACTAATCAATTGATCCACCAATTCACTCATTCAATCGCCAGAATTATTTTACGGTTTACGTGTTTCCATTATATCAAAATATTAATCGCAATTCATTCATATGTGATTTCAATTCCTTTAATGGGAACAACTTTTTTGCTTAAGAAGTCCTTGAATGAATTCCAGAAAGCTTTTCACAGCACATCCTCAAATTTAAAGCGAGTCCGTCTCAATACAGCACAACTGAGATTATAGAGCCCTCTGCAGCACCATTAACTGGTAATTCCCATCCACTTCGGTTATTTGTCAAAAATAAACAAGCGAAGAGCTCCACCGGAGTGGAATTGCGCCCGAATACCTTTCTTGAAGCCATCCGGAATGAAGAGCGAATGTATGAGTTATGTGGGGCGTTCTGGCCAAAGACTGGCTATAAGCCCCCCACTGGCCCAGATATGAGCATTTCACCAGCAATATTTGTCATTCTGGGAGTTCCAATGGATCCGACGCAGTGATATACGGCCGCCACTTAATTCCGTCCCTGTCTGTATCAATTTCGGACGAAAGTTTACAATTTATATCTAATGTTCCATAAATACCTGGCAAAAAGCTTTTAAAGAAATAAATTGCCGTACTGTGTGTAATTCAGTCGGGTGCTCATATTTGCCCCGTCCGGGGGGCCGTAGACTACATCTACGCACGTTTTGGGGCCCTGCGTTATTCGCAGGGAAGCCGAACGACGCCTTCGTAATTTATGTTGCCGTCAGGCAGGAACTTTGTCTTTTCTGGCTGAGTAAACAAAAATATTTGCCGCAGCGTCTAAAGGGGCTCAATTCATCTTGGCGAACACAATAGAACCATGGTCTCCAGGAGGTGTTCATTTATTGAAGGCATCCAGGAAAAGAGCTCCTTTCGAGCTCATCGAATTTTACTCCCCGCCCTGTTATGCCGCAATCGAGGCAATTTTACAACCGTGCAACTTTTTATCAAAACACCCGACAGGTAATCAAAAGAAATTCTCCGGAGATATAACGAGTTATTTTCCTTTTTTCCTTCCCGAGCAGAGCAAGGATGGGAAGGATAACAAAAGGTTTCTCTTTCCGTGGAGGCTTTTCTTTAATTACGAGCACAAAAACATGAACGCACGGAGCCATTTAAATGAGGGATTACAATCACAGGGGGTATAAATGCTTCCGGGCGGAATGATTAATTCCCGGCAGTCACGGAAGAGCTTCATTTTAAAGACAATAATGTCACGAAGAAGCCTTGCATACCTTATGATAATTGCGGCTTTTCACCCGGCCACTTCACCTCTATTATGCCGATGAAGTAATTGAAACTCTTTGATGAGCTAGCTGCTCGCATAGATGAAGTCGTGGCATGGCATGTTGGCGCACATCAGACCAGGCTATTCGGGACAACGTTGAATGAAAGTTTTTTTGAAAAAAAAAACTGTTGCAAGATTAGGGTAACCATTTGTTATTTATTACATCACTAAGGTTCCCAATTAATTAAATAAACTATGCAGCTTAGCAAATGGAGGGCTCTATACTTGGGAACACGATATGAATCCATTCCTGATTCCTTTCGTATCTTGTAGTATGAATTGCATGTATTATTTCTTTGCTGCACGCAATTTTGCTATAAGATACGAAAGCAACGAACTCGTGTCACATTCCCAGATGTTTCTTGGCTGCCTTTACTAAACTAACGGCAATATCCTTAATGTTACTTCGGCGTAAAAAAGTTGTTGCTGAGCTACAAACGACGCCGTACATTTTCAGCCCTACTTTTGTTACTTTTCTTTTTTATTATGGAAAAAAATAGGTGAAAAAACTTTTTAAGGTAAATGCACAATTGACGATGTACTAAAAGCAAAACATTATTATGAGGGCGTTCCAGCTCTGCCTGGGCTGTTCCAAACTTCCAAACAAATTGTAACTTAAAGTTGTTACAGATTGCATGAAAGTGCTTCATGAGCGAAGACAGTTTTAATTTTTCCCGCAGGAGCCCACAATATTCCCGGGATAAAATTTCGATAGCAGATTTAAAATCAGCGACCCCCAAAACCCCTGCAGATTAATTTAAATGCAAATCCTTTGAAGTTGAGAATTTTTGGCCTTTTACACAATATTCACAAATTGTTATACCCGCATGTCTTTTATTTAATGGAAATCTTTTAAATTAGAAATAGTAGATGCGAAAACGGAGAACTCTTGAAATTAAAAAAGTTCGATTGCCATTTTTGATCCTACTGCTATTTCTGTCATACAAATTCAAGATGTGCACCCTAAGAATCTCGAAGTATTAATATTCGTGGTATTCGTTTCAAGTTTAAAATTTGAAGTTGTCATTATGTAGCCCGCCATCTTGAATTTTGAAATTTTGGTAGATTTGAAATCAGCGGCGCTTAAGTTAAATTAAATTAAACAAACTTCAATTTTCAATTTACCAAACTAATGTGTAGAATTCCTACGTAAATCAAATGCATGCATTTAAACCAGCCCACGGTCACCCTTTGTCGCAAACTGAGAAGGTGTCTTTATATCACTTTAATTGGGTCCACTGGAATTACCAGGCAACACTTTTCCATTACCTGGCTGGTGCTCACCTCCTGATCTGAAAGTCTATTTCCTTTCAAAGGGACGACTCCTTTGAGCGCGTAGAATACTAAAGATGTCATTTAACACTGCGAACTTAATGCGAAACAGTTCAAATGAGTAAACTTGTCTTCATTACATTGACGTGCTTTTCTCTTTCAGCTTTTCATGTAATTTGAAATTGAGGGTATTAAGGTTGTGCGTTAAACACAGCCCAGCAACGCGTTATTTAACTCTATGCAAGTGTTAATTTATCCATCAGGACGGATATGAAATTAATTACCTAAAACTTTAGTGGGATGCATGCAAGCTTCGTGCTCTGTGAATTAGTTACGCGCAAAACTTTGTTTCGAGGATCACGTCCGTAAAGCATGTTTCCCGTTTGTAAGTTTTGGAAACTGTTGTTAGTTAACTTTCTTTCCGGATATTTTCAAAATTTGTGTAGGTACATATAAAGCATCGAATTCTTAATCATCCTCTACTCCTTTTTAGGGTTCCATACCCGAACGGCGCCCTACGGGACCCTATTACTAAGCCCCCGCTGTCTGTTATGTTATATCTTTTTAATAAGTCAAGGGTTTGTTCTTCTCATTATAGTTAATTGTTTTCAACTAGAAAATTTTCTCTTTGAGTTATGAACATTATGAGTGGGCCGATTTTTTGCTCCCAAGTTTAGTTCCCACAGGAGGCTCATGGGTTGATTTATAACAAATTTCTATAGGAGTTCATAAAAGTGGCACATGGGATTTTGGGGTCGCTGACTTCAAATAAGATACCCAATATAAAATTTAACAAAGCGGAACAAAAATAATAAATTTCTTAAGATAGGTAGCGGGATAGTGGCCCGCAGTGTTAAAATATATGTAGGAGTGTGCAGTGCTGCCTATACCGGCCCGACAACCCTAAACTAAATGTTGTTGGAGGTGGAGCGGCAAAGTCGTAGCTGCACACAGATAAAAATTATTTTTCGTATGACATTTAGCGTCCATACATAGTGCCTGCGTTTTGGATGAAAATTTTCCTCTTGCTATACGTGAAAGCACTTTGTTATTAATATTAATTGCAGCAGTACTACGAACTGATTATATTCCGCTTAAGTGATTATTAATTGAAATTTTGTTAAAACCCCCTACTTAAGAATCAGCCGTTTTCCCTAACTAGTTTTATGAAAGCACCAAGTCAATCTCAAGGAAAAGAAAATCGCGTAAGCCCCCTCCACCCCCTTACACGAGAATAAGTTTTAGTTTCGTGGCATGATAATTTGGCGGAGTCGTGCATGCCTCTGTTCTGTGCAACCTTCGTCATTCCTTCTCAAGTTTCTGAGAAGTTTTAAAATCTTGAACATTTTCTGAGGTAATAAGCCCTCTTCTTCCGAGTGAATAATTTCCAGTGCTGAAACTGCAGAGGAGTTGCTATGGCGCTAGTGCACTTTGTTGGCGGTAGCATAGCACCAACCCGCTCAGTAAATTCATAATAAATCATGAAACCCTCGCTTCACAATTTTGTGGAGGGGGTGCAGAGAAGAATTCGACTCATACACGTCTCCGCAAAATTTTAGGCTTAAGCTTTGAACTTAAAGACGCGAGTAAGCCTGCACGTATGAAAATTTGAAACGCACCTGTGCACCATAAAGTTTCCGGGAAGAATTTTAGTAACTTGAGAAACAAGGTGCACTGCACGTGGAATAGCACTCAGCTGCACTCTAGGGAGCATTGACTAATGTACTTATAGGTGGGCGCACGTCCAATACATATCGACGCCTCATCCTCAGCAGGTAAACAGGAAACACAAGCGATACAGGTGCCGCGCTGCGCCGCTTCGCCGAACACCGATTATGTCGGTGGGGGCTTAGCGCTCGATTTGGTCCTTTGCTGCGGACGCCCCCGGCTTATTTATGCAGGAAATGAAGTTCTTCGCCGGCAATGAATCCGACAGCGTGCCGAGCAAAGTTTATCTTGGCAATATGTTAAGTTTGCTCCACTGGGCTAAATTAGAATAGCTAATGGACTGGAAACACAGCACACATTCCCCCGGAGCACCCTGACTTTTTGCTAGGCTGGTTTATGGCTGGATAGGCGAAAAATCAAAGTCCCGGTGATGCGGCTGGCTCCTATCGTGGTAGGGCTTAGATAAGTCCTTTGTCGGGGACGGTGAGGTGAAAAATCAAATTCCGTTCGGTGCCCTGCGGAGGGTGTGAACTGTGAACAAGGGAATTCTTGTCAAAGTCTATCTTGTGTTCGCTTTATTAACTTGTTGTGGCCTTTCCGGGCTTACCAGGAATTTAGTCCTTTGATCTTGTGGCAGTTCCTTTTTATGAGTTTTGACACCAGGGAACCTGAGAGGCTGGGGCTGATGAGCTAAGGGCTGCCCGCATGCCTGGATGTCGGGATTGGGCTTGTTGAAGTTATTCTGGCGGAGTTATTTTGTGACTTATCTGACTCAGCCCGCCCAGGCGTTTTTGTTTATTTACGCCAAAGAGGCTGGGAAATTGGTCTCGTCGCTTTGTAGGGACAACAGGCCTTGTCGCATTAAAATTCATTGGCGCCAACTGCTTTGCATTTAGATTTTGTTATTCAAATAAGAGCGCACCCCTCGAACAGAACAAATCATTTTCCTTTTTGTAATTATGCTCAGCCAACTGTTCCCCGAGGAAGGCAATTGACGTCCTCAAAGGAACATGACTGTAATTCCATTTCAAATAAATTCGCATGGTATTGGTATTATCTAATTAAAGTTACCCTTTATTGTCGTTGCAATAACTCTTTGATAAACCTTTCGGTAAGAGGTCAGGTTTCAGGGTTGGACACTTCTGCCGGGAAAAGCGAAGTGGTGCGACTACGTGGCAAGTGGCAGTTCTTCGTTTTTGGGGGGGAAGAGATTTAAAATCTTGAAATTTATTGAAGTCATTGGCTCGTCAGGGAGCTTTTCATTGGATAACTTTTCCAATTACGGACATTTTACGACATCCTTTTAATTGCTCCTGAGTGGAGTTGGAAGACAAAACGCCAAGAAAGAAAGGTAGTTAGAACGTGATGGATCTACTTTATTTGCATAAAGTTTGAGGATGAAGAAAGTTTTTTTGCAAAGTAATTCATACATATGCATGTTGGACTGGAAATTGTTGTAAAAATTATTTGGTGCCAGAAGCTTGAAATAAAATGCTGGTTTTGATCCATTTACAAAACAGTTTTGGTTCAACTTTCTGGGACTTCTGAAAAATCGGGAAAAGTTAACAAAATCGGGAATTTTCCAGAAAGAAAGGCAATGCATAGATGCATATTTAATAAATTATTAAAATATTTTGCTTTTTTTTTCGTAGGCAAAAGGGGAGGCAAATCTTATAGGCCCAGAGCGCCAAAAGTTAAAAACGCCACTGCACACATCAGTTCTGCCGATTTGTAGCTTGGAGGAATTCTGTAAGATTTAGAAACTTTAAAACAAAGTGTCGTACTCGTTACATAAATAAAATATAAGAAATTTGCCACAAACAGCGATAACTAGAAGTAGGTCGCAACGCCATGCCATGGCTACCTTCAGAGTAATTAGTCTGCAGGCAACAAAACCCTTTTCAATTATGACAAACTCCAAAGCTAATTTATGTGAGAAATTTTTCACTTGCATCACATCCTCCGAAAGGTTGCCGGGAGAAATTTCACTAAAGAGCGCGTGGTTCGCTGATGCCGCCACATCTTCCCGCAAGGCACCCAAGGGGCGTTTCGTAACACGGAAATTGTTCACAGTGCTTTTTTTTCATGTTGTGGTTTCAACGAAAATATGTTGACGCAAAAGACCGACCTTTCCATTTCACTGCTGTCACCCATACCTATGGGGCCCTGATAGCAATCAGAACTTGTTCTTTTCCTCAACTTCACCCTCATTTTGTGGAGCTTCCGCCGCCGCCGTGTCGTCTTCGTCGTCTTCATCGTTGCTGTCCTCCTCGGCGGCCCTGTACTGTTGCTGGAGAAACATTTTCTTTAAGTATGTCAGAGGTTGTATCACTGTGAGTGATCCTGGAAACGTGACAATTAGGGACTCGATTATTTTCGCGAAAAGTAATCTCATTTTGAGTGGTTATCAGCAGTGAGGAAGGTGCTCTGGTGGAAGTTTCACCTTCGCAGCTCAGAGGGTCTTGCCCTTTTTTTTTACCTTCATTCTCGCGAGCATACACGCAGGTGATTGGGGCCGCAAACTAGGTTACTATCGCTGTTGATCAGCACGTACTTTGCAAAATTAAACACACACCCCAGAGAAAGTATCTCAAGTGTATGGTTATTTCTAGCAGGATACAGGAATGCTGAAAGAGCCCAGAGAGCATCTTAAAAGGTTAAAATTTTTTCTTTCTTATGCAAATATATAATTTACGAGATATCCTTGGGTGTTCAACAGCACCATTATAATCTTGTTCTTGCTAGCGTGGATTATACCTTGAACAGATAATGCTATTAATGTTCAATATCGGACTCAGATTGGAATACAATTTAAAATTACAAATACACATTAGGGGACATTTTTACCTTCCACATTATTTTCCTTTTACCATGAATACAAACATTGAAATGTGAATTGTAACTGTAATAATATAAGGAAAGGGGGAGTAGTAGAAAATAATAATATAATTAACAATTTTCTAGATAAAGTTATATAAACAAAAGTTTGGAATCATTACATTGGGGCCTTTGTGATTGTCAGTCTAACAGCTAGTGAGAAATTTAAAATGATTTTTACTTTTCTAACAAAAGCGGCAATTTCGTTGAAGTTGAGCACCTAACATTTACAATAATTCATGGCCACGTCCACCTGCCTTTCAAGATCATGCTTTCACTTATCTGGGATATGATGTAGTATAGTATGCAGCTTCTCAAGAACGATACCAGCCAAGGAACCGCCGCGCCGCGCCGTTAAAAACGATTAATTTAATGGAAGGATCATTTATTCAAAGTACATATTATGCATGCCTCGAAAGTAGCTAAAAGCCCATCAGTACACCCAAAATCGTACTCTTCCCCTGTCCTAGAAGATGTACAAGTCATCTGGCATGCAAATATACACATTGCCAAATACGTACATTTGGCTCGATTGGACAGGAGCCAGGAGGGTAGTGTTGGTCGCCACACCTGATTACATAATCGCAACCGTTTACCCTCCTCAGTTGGCAGAGGCAGACCTTAAAATGTGGAATTACCGAAATTCGGTAAAAATGCCTTTGTCGCTCTCTGTGGCTCCCCCGTGCCGCCACTTGAACTAAATAGACCAATTGGCACGGCGACAACACGACTTGACCTGTTTCAGTCGTTCGGCTCGTTCGACCAGGTCCTTTCCTTCCTGTGTCCGGGAGCCAAGGAGGAGGGACATCGTAAACAGTAAGAAGGGCGCCACTCCAAGGCCGGCGCGAAGTCTTCTTACCAAAAAACGGGGAGAAATCGCTGGAAGGGTTTAATGAAATGTTCTTGAATTTCACTTTGTGCCACTCAGTGGGGACTTTTGCACGTAATTAAAAGAGATTTCAGCGATTCTTCAAATTCACTCTAAGACTGCAAATGCTGAGGGCACCGGCCGGGTAACTAGTAACTACCCGTGGGTACAAGGCACAAAGGGGGCGGGACTACCTTTGTGGAACAGTTGGTTATAATTATCCTTCCGATTACGTTATTTGCCTTTCAATTACGGAGTTGTCACCTGTGCTGCGTAATTAATTTACTAACTGTAAGCCCTGATAATTCCGGTGTGCAACGGAGTGTCTTCGTGATAAGACATAAACAATCAAAGGTAAGCACTAGGATTTAATGCAGGTGCTGCCCGAAGACAAGCGATGAGGCATTAAAATCCCTGGATTACCATAACCCCAAATTAACATGTAAATTTGCATTTCGGCGAGTGCCAACCCGCATCCGACTAAAGCCCTGAAAATGCTTGCACCCGGCTTGTTTTAATTAGTGGATTACAAATTATTACTCATGAGCAGATATTAGTCCCTGAATCCTGGCTGCACTTTGCGCGGGTGCCTCGGCCAGGTCTGTAATTTCGCCGAAAACTAATCGAGCAAGTTTCTCGGATACTTTAAATATCAACGAGCTGGTCGTGCTACTACATATCATGAATTGAGGGAATTGAGGGTAATGGGAGCTAATTAGGCTGCAGAGTCAATGCAATTTTCATATATTTAGCTCGAGCACAAATTGTGGCCCTCTACGTTGGCGATCATTTGCTAAAATTTTATAATTGCTCTGATTAATAACCTCGCATTGTGGCAAATATTGCACGTAACAATATTCGATGGGGAATACGCCGCACTATCCAATTATTCGTAATTAGTTTGAACCAGTGCAGAAAATATTTGCACATTACCTCAAAAGTGAGTGGTTGGAAAGAATATATTAAAAATAGAAGTGCAATATGTTAATTTACCATATTTTTTGTTGGCGTTATATTTTCGCGAAGTATTCAATTATATGCCGTTTTTATATGATCGTGCGTTTTTGAAAATTATTTTAACAGATGTTGGTGAAAAACATTGTTATACGCGTACATGAGTACGTGAGAAACGAATAAGTGCACATTGACCAGGCAAATAATTTTTGAGCACTTCACAGTGTTTTGCCACATTTTCTTTCAAATATTTAAACAATTGCTTTTCAATTTCATCGATATAGCTTAAACTTTTCTTATGTTGCTCTAAATAGTTTTAAATATATCCAAAGACTGCAGAGCGTCTCTAAAAAAAAAACTTTCCAATGAAAGAAAGACTATATTTAGATCATTAAGTTTTTTTTAGCACCAAATCCCAAAAGAAAACGCTGCCCTACACAAAATTTTCGCAAATAGAAAATGTGTCCGACTCGGCTAAAAAAACATATATGTGTGGGCCCGAGGACTATAACTCCTGTGCACACAAAGCCACTCGAATTGATTTCACAAAACAATTTATCTGTCGCAATCACTTCAAAATGAATTAAAGTTTTCAGACTTTTGTCGGGCCTTTTATACGAATAATTTTGACTGGTTGCAGTATCTTGGGATGTTAGGCTGCTAGACTCTTCTCTGTCAAGGTCAATGTCAATAACCCAAAGACGCATTCCTGTCTCAGCCTGTCATCTATTTTTCCCGTACTCCTAATTAAAGCAAATCATTTTAATCAATTGAATCTTCAAAACAGAATTTAATTGACATGTAAGATCACCTTTCCATCGCTCAAATTAATTCCAATCAATTCTACCTTCACTGACACAATTAGCACTTTTCCGCCTCCACTTCATACTATATGGCTATAATTCCTGCCACTCTTTCGCCATTTACAGGCAGTCAGCCACATATGGCCTGTCCCCATGAAACCCAGCTGCAATTACCGCCTGAATATTCTAAGCAACAATTCTCCCTCTTTAATTCATGAATAGTTTTTGCTGTCACCGATAATTTCATCGTGGGCACGCACTCCACGAGTAAATTGATGGTGACAATCACAAAAATGATAGGCCCGACACCCGGCCGCTTTTTGGGGGGCCGGCAATTGAAAGCTTTTATATCCTGCCACATGACCATATGTCATGTCACTTTGCGTTATAAATGGAGATGTTGGGACATCTCTCTGCGAATAATATTAAAAGACTCAAAGGGATATGGACGTGCGGGTACCGTACCGGGGCCCCAGAGCTGGGGCGCCCATTCATGAAACCCTTAGCAGGGACGATTGAATGGCATTGATTTATGACCGAAGGCCTGGAACAGATTGTTGATGTGTCTCCTTCGATATTTCCGGGTGATGTTCGGGTGAAGGTGGGTTCACTTGAATTTATTTGGTCCATTTATTCGCCTTTTGTCTTCGGCGTCTCGGACAAAAGGGGGGATAATTGGCTTATCTCCCAATTATTTTCATTAGAGTGATTTAAAAGCTTTCGAGATGAATTAGCCACTATCATCAGCTGGCGCAAGAAAGTAAATCCCAGAGCTCAGGATGAATGAGGGCAAATATTGGTGCGAAATGCGTCTTATATTGGGACATTTTGGACCTTTTTATCAGGGAAATCAGCTCTTTGCCACGATGGACTTTCTCGAGACCGATAAATAATACCATTTAATATTTCACTAAACGTCTACTCGTACCTTAGAAATAACTTCTTTGACTTTCACAAAAAAATTGTCACCAAGAAAATTACTCCAGAATGCACGGAAAACACGTCTACATATTTTTAACAAAACAAAAACTTTTCAGGTATGCACGACACGATTTAATTTTAATTCGCAAATTAAATTTATAGTTTCAATTTAGTAACCAAACGGCGGAACGTTCCATACATCAGAAAAATATGGCATTCTTTAGTTTCATTTCTGCCCAAAGGATGTAAATCCATTTTGCGATAAAATATTAAGAAGTGCCATTACTAACTTCAAAAGGACACAAAATGAAAGCGGAAAATGGCCTCCACTAGGGAGGGAAAACAAAGTATCTTCGTAGCAGCAAAGGAATATTCAAATTTAGAGTTCTTAAGAATCGCTTCAAAGGAGTAAATCATGCAACATCTGTTCTTTATGAGCGTTTCTCTTGAGAAAAATGAAAGGAAATCGGAATATTGAAAAGCAATTCACTTCTTCTTGGTAGGAAAGGCATGGAGACGAAAGCAATGGGGACTGTTTTGTGCTGTGATTTTTATTGTTTCCAAGGAAATGATTTGCTGAAAAATATATCGTTTGAGCTTCGACCTGTTTAGAAATATCCGAGGAGAATGATAAAGAGAAATCAAAATTAATTGGAGTAATCTTCACAATAATACTCCACAACGATGTTTGAGGGAAGTGCAACCGAGATGTTCTTATTTTTATCTTAATACGCTGTAAAAGCCATAAGTCGGTACGTAGTGTTGAGACAGTAAAATTGTATCTCACAATTATTTTTCACATTCGTATTAAACAAGAGCAAAGAAAACACCTCTATTGATATAATTACTTTGTTAGGGAAAAATGCAGTAAATCTACGTAGTTCGCCCCGCCCCATTGGCATATTAGTCCAGTCAAAATAGACGACAAAAGGTAAACCTGCGGAAAATTCGCAGATAGCTGAAAATTGGTCCAATCTTAAATACACAACTACAAATGAAATCTCAAAAATCCCCACCGATTCGACTTGAGGGGAAATTTTTTTCAAAGTCAAAGGTCAACAATATCGGTTTTTCGCATATACATATCTCGTAAACGCTAAGTGCTATCGTAAAAATAGTTCATACAAAAGTCTTAGATCTTGCAATTGTTTACAAAAATGATCCATATACTTTTTTCCTAGAACTCACCATTCCTGAGATATTGCGATTTCAAACATAAAAATTCTAATATACATGCAGTTACGACAAAATTTATTATAAGCAAATTTGTAGTACCTTCTACGCTGGTATCATAGCTTTCGCCGCCGGTGAAAAAACATCCGAGAAAATTAAAAAAACAATCTTTGCACTTGTTGCAATAACAATAAATAAAATTTGCCGGATTTGATGTGCAGAAAATCGAGAAAAATTTGTTGAGACACCGCTACATCCACTAATATTCACTATTTAGTGTACTTTATGGGCTGGTGGAATCATTGGCACATATATGTTTAAGGATGATGCTGGCCAGATAGTTACAGTCAATGGAGAGCGTTAAGGATTCATGATTACTTTGACTTTTTCGTTCCTCTGTTGAAAGGCGTTAATGTGGCTCAAATTTGGTTTCAACAAGACGGTGCAACATGTCATACAGCGTGTGGAATAATCATTTTATTGCGAGAAACATTCGACTAGAACATAATTTAGTTTGTATAAGGAAAACATATTTTTTTATCAAACTTACTTTAAACTTAGACCGTCGCTTTAATGCGTAAACGCTATGCTCCAAAACTGTGCAGTGGCACACGACTACAAATTTAACATTTGGGGCTAGTAGTATTATATAATTGTCTTTTTGCCTAGCGGGTAAATATCTGATTTTTAATTGTCCGAATGGCAATAATAAAATAACAACCGAACGGGGACGATGTCCATTTTCAGAAAATTGGCAATAAGCCACACCATGACTCTCTGGCCAATTTCCCATCATTAAATCTTACAACCCGAGAGCCAATAAACATTAAAAGTAGATTGGGCACTATTCGCTGGATCAATTTCGCCCGGGACCCAGTAATTCCCAAATTTGTATGCATGTGCAATTAAAATAAAAATTAACCACTACCCAGACGATGACGACGGCACTGGGCCGCACATTGCGCTCCTCTTCGCCGCAACGGGGGCGAAATAACAATTCGCACGGTGGTTCCATGCATCTCTATCCGGCAGTTAATTTAATTCAAAGCATTTAATTAAACCCCACAAAATTAAGTATTCCGATAATGAAAAAAAAACTCCTGATCACTTTTTAAATTGCTACCATGTCCATTTAATTTTAACACTTCAATTACTCATGTCGGCGAAATTATACACATTTCTGCGACGAGGAACAGTGCCATGTGGAAATTTATTGCAGCGAAATATGGTAATGTGGTAATAGTAACAGCGGAACGGGGGCGCGGTACTTTTCATGAGGGCCAATTTTTATCGCGGTTGCTGTTAGTGCAGGTACGAGTATGTTTGCCGCTGGGTTCAAGGGAGATCCGAACTTTAGTAGCGTGGCATTATCAAATATTTGTGCCACTGCAGGGACTGCATTTACTTGAGAAGCATCCACAACACAATGACGGCAATTCTACTTGTGCATGACCATTTCATACATTTTCATCGAAGTACTGCAATATGCAAGTCCATTCATGCACGATGCAAGCTCCAAGTAATTGGGTCACAATTTAGCAAGTTAACAAAAGTTAGGTAAGCCTAGAACTTAATAAAGCATTCGAGGTAGCCACCGGCACCTAGACCGCATTCAAACTATTAGGGAACTGGTTTACAGTTCACTAGTTTTAATCTTGATATTGAAGCCGAAACTACTTCTTCAGACAGAGTTGCTGGAATTCGACTTGCTCGAAAATGTGCCTCAAAAAGGCGCACATATGGTAAAACTTGGGCAGCTTTTCTGGCTACCCCTCCACCATAGGTTCAGCAGCGAAGGAAATTAATTTAAAGGAAAAGTTCTGTCGAGGAATTGTTAAGGGCATTCTAAGTGTATTCAATTTACACTCAAAGTGTTATTGGAAATTTCACAAGAGCTCCTCAATGGGGCCTTCCATATGCATGCACAAATTCCTGGGCCATTCGTGCATACAGGAGGGAGATCAAGATGATGTGTGTCGACATAAGTGTACGTACAGTCGTTGGTTTGCTTAAATTATGCGAACTGAATTCAGGCAAAGATGGCTTAGTACAAGATAGATTATTATTAATTTATTTTATAATCAATCTTTCCAATTAAATTAATTAAATTAAAAATGAACATTATATGTAATTAAAAATTAAGGCGGCATAAATCCTAGCAAAGTTTACTTTAGTAAGTCAATCCATAGTGGCGATACCGACTTTTCTAAGGAAATTACTCGTGCTACGGGCAGTGTGACCACGAGCGTTGTCCTGCTTTAGCACGAAATTGTCGCCGATGTAGCCGGCGGTAAGCATCAACATGTTCGAGGAGAACCGCGCTTGATGGTGGTCTGCGGTCAATTTTCGGCCTGTGGCAGGTCGTTTTGGTCTAAGGCACACTTGCTTGAACCACCCCTCGAACTTGGACGTCAACGCTAGTCAAATGTCGGTTTCGAAGAGAAGTTGACACGATAAATCGGTCATACCTCGTCGAAGTGGCACGGTAGCGTCCAGATCCTAGCCTCAAAATAAAAATGTGCACATTTCCTTTTTTGTTGTCAAGTGATGATTTCCATATAAAACTATAAACAAGCCCAAAAGTGCTTATATTATAATTTCTTAATAATTCGACCAAAACAAACGATTGTGATTTTTAATAATCGTTGCCCGAATAAAGTCACTGAAAATGACTTGTTTGTTGTTTGTGCAGGTGAAATGCAAAAAAGCAGGCAAATTGCAATGATGATGTTCTGATGAAAACTTCACCTTCACCTCTCTCTCTATCACTCTCCAGGAAAATACTTCCCTTTCGCAACTAAGGGCGGCGACATCATTAAATTTTTCCGCACAATTTGACGCCGTCGTTTCGACAAACCTCTGTTCGAGTGGTCCAAAATCCCCTGCAGCGTGAAACTTTCCCTTTTTTTTTTTTTTATCCTGCGAACAATGTCGTTAAAAGGGTGGATAATTTCGTGCCCCTACATCAATTATTTGCGGTAATGGAGGGCCGCTGCAGACATGATACTTGTTTGGCTGCTTGGTTGGCTGGCGGGTGGCTTCGGCTGTGTCTTCTCTGGTGTTCGTCATTAAGTCCCCATGGAATTAAAGGGATTTTGTGAAATGGGATGGATGCTCTTTGAACTATTTTTAAAGTTTACTTTAAACCCAGCCGGAGTTTGTCTGCATTTTCCCCGGCGCGATTAATGTGCGGGAGGATGCAGATGGAAGTAATTTCCGAAAGGAAATGATGCAAACATTTGAAAATTTCGAACTTTTATCATGCTGGCAGCAAAAGCAGGAATCCGTTTTTCCAACCAAGTGAGATGGCTTCTAAATACATTCTACCTTAATGTGAAAATTAAATCGCCCCACATTGTCCTCCTGGTCGTCCTTCAAACATTTAGAGGGGTCTTAATTTAATTAAAGCGCTTTTATGGCGCATTTCGGGAGCGACATAAACCCCTGGCCGGTCATTTCACAATATTGATCGCAAATAAAAAAATTTATAGCTAATTCTCTGCTCGTGCCGAAACAGACGGCAGGTTGCTAGCTGCACACCACTGTAAAGTGGAAAGTGCTCATTAAATTTTATTAGTGTTGCCGCAAAATAAACCTAAGAAACGAACTTTACCGCTGGTTGGAAAAACACGGAACCATGGAAACATTTCGAGAAGTATTTCGGAATTCTTTGCAGTTCCTTTAGCACCAACGACCTCGATTTGTGGGTGTTTTCCACTTCATCTTTCGCGGAAAACACATTTCTCTGTAAGCACGAAATAAAAGTTTCGACGAAATCAGAAACTGAATGCATTTCGAATTGGTTTTGGGATTTATGGTTATCTCGCTGAGGTTGGTTGAGTCTGTAAATTCGAGCTTGCTAGATACATGGATATTTTGTGCCGTTTATCTCTTTTGTAATAGGACGAAATAACAGTAACAAATAAAACAAATAAAGGTTTTATGGACGCACAATTCAAATCTAGATTGGCTGGGCTTAAATATGGAGCCCTTCATTTCCAACTCTCATTTCATCTTTATCCGCTAGGACGATCTCACTGACTCCTGCAATGCAAGGCATAAAGCTCCTCTCTATCTCTGCAGTAATTTGACGTGAAAGTTAATTTCCCAAAGAATGCACAAGCACACATTCCTCCGCGCATACATATTTGAAAATTAAGTGAGAAAGTCCAAAGCATAGCTCGAGAAGGCAGCTTGTCCAATGTCTGCGAAAATGCAAAGCGAGCAAAGCCACAGATGCAACAAATAAACCTTAGAGAAAAGGTTCCCAAAACACAGCAGACGGAATGTGTCAAGAAGAACTGAATATATTTCCTGAGAATATAGCAGCGTAACATAATTACTAGCAGTGCTGAAAATTTAATTGGATGGAGCAGCTGCACGCAGTACAGTTCCGAAAACGTATCCAAAATTTGCCAGTCCGGGGACACTGGAACAGGAACAACCTGCGAGCCGTATTAATGGCAGACAAGTTTTCAGCAACAAGAGCCTTTAATTAAAATTATTTTTGCGAACCTCACAGCACTCTATGCGGAGTGCTTTAGCTTTCTATTTGATATAACATTGCGCCCATTGTGAGGGAGCCACAGTTTTAATTTCGAAACAATTAGAAAATTATCTGCAGGGAGATTGCGCCATTAAGCGACTTCTAAGAAGTAAATAATAGTGAGGAGTTCTATTCAACCGCTTCGGTTATATGCATCAGTAATAGCCACCCGGTTGAAATTTTCTAATGTATTTAGAATTTTGCAATGGGGGTGTATCTACTCCTACAATCAATCAAAAGGACCACAAAAGTCTGGGCACCGTGGAATAAAAGTTTTGTTATGGCCAGAGCCACTGGCCAAGTCACGAAATTTTTTAAACTAATATGTAGAGACTTGGAGTGATCTGTGAATTAATGTTGCAGTTCGTAGGAGGAATAGATTTGGCTCTACAAGAGATCTCACAACTTTTTTTGAGTTTTTGAGAACACTTCAAAGTGATACATAATCGTTAAATATTTTCTCCACTGTCTGATTATTATTAAGTAGAACACAATTTATTTGTATAGTTGGTAATAAGGAATACAAGTTAGTTTAACACCTAAAATAAATTTTCTTGTAATAATTAAGCAATTCCTTCTGTATAAACTAAAGACCAAGCGAATACCAAATTTCAAGTTTGTAAGTCTGCTAGAAGTGCCTTAACCTGTTTTCGTCTGTAGAATCTGAAGCCTGCCATTATGAGAAGTTGGAGGGGGAAATCACAGATTTTTTTATTTTCTCGTTACTTGTATTCTAAACCCAGCCAGCACACCAAATTTCAGCTTTCTAGGATTTCAGGAAGTACCCGAGAGGCCTAGAGGTTTTGATGTTCATGAGTGAGTCAGTCAGTCAGTCAGTGAGTGAGTGAGTCACTCAATTTAAATGTTGAAAATTTCAACAATGACAAACCAACATCAGTCTTGAAGTTAAGCGTTTGCATTTTAGCATGGGAAGTTCTTTAAAGCTCGTCAACGCACGCAATGCATTCAAAATAGTAATACGCTGTTGTGTCGGTACATACATGCGATACATCCATTTTTGAAAATTGACGCGATGTTGCCTGTTTCTGTTATACCATGCAAACGGTCTTTCTCGTGCCTCGGGAGACTATAAACGGACCTTAAACGTGCCTGCGAAGCAAGACGAGCGAGGACCGATTGAACAGTTTGAGTACGGAAAAATATGATATTTATTGAAAAGTAAGGCCGTCAAGGCTAACCTCCACTACGAAGAAACATTGTCGGGTCGTTATCATTCAGTCGCAATTATCGTCTAATGTGTGTTCGTACGTAGAGGTTATGCTGGTTATACGTATGGCCAATTCTTTTAAAGTAAAACTATATATAAGTTCGCATCTTAAGAAATGGGAGCGTAACAGAGGAGTTCGTTTCTCCCAATTGTATCACTCCGGAAATACGAAATATCACAAAAAAAAGGTTTTCTCGTGCCAGCCATTTTCCATAAATCCTTGCATGGAGCACAAAAACCCAAATCCGATTATGACGATTCCACAATGTCGTCGCGCTTTAATGACTTTGTTTGCCCCGTCGTTGTCTGTTCGGCACTTAAATGCAACTTGCGATTTTACACAACTTTCGCAATAGACCGCTCCTGGCATTTCTCCAGTAATATTTGCGTATGCGGGGTTCACTTCCACCTCAGGCGATTCAGCGACGACGCCTTCACGTCCACGGTGCTACATGGGCACAGCAAAGTCATAAATTAAAAATGAATGCAAATGCTGGAAGTTATGAGATTTCCGCTTTATTGCGATTATTTCATCACGATGACGGCCATGTCATTTCCATGTTACGCCTCGCAAAGCATTCACCCCCGAGAATAGCTCAAAGGTGTAATTACGGAAAGAGCAGGTGAACGCAAACATAATTGCGTGAAGAAAGAGCCACCGAACGAGCGCTGCCAGATCGATCGGTGGGACATGCCAAGTCATATTGAGACATTTCCTCCACTTCAAAAGAACTGCTCTGTTCGTGCTACAGAAGGGTGGTCTCCGGCGGCGGAGCCTCCGAGTCCTTTTGGGGGCGTTGAGATGTCACTTGGAGAAATTGAATATCAAAGGATTTTATTTATTCGCCCAAATCTGCAAAATCACTCCTGAATCACTTGAAGTGGGGGTGGGGTGCCTGCCGGAAAATCTGGTGATAATACCAAATCAACTCCACGCTGCTCATAATCGGCTGTGCCGCCTGAATTTTCCATTTGCCTGATTTTGTGAAATTTCCTGTCGTTCCGCAGCTCTGGCTTAGGCGTATACAATATTCGTACGGGAGCAGAATACCTGGCGGAAGAAGTACGCTTTTAGCGAATAAAATCGGCTCAGCATTTTTCAGGGCCCATTGAACTGGTGTATGTCTTTGAAATACGGTGCCAGCTTACAGCCCCATTCTCCGGGACCGGTTCCATCTATATTTGTAATTTAAATTTAAGGATAAACCGTAACCCTACCTCCGCTTGGCAATCTACTTACGGCTGTTACAGAGCAGTACGTTAAGGGATTTAGGTGGGATTAATTATGATTATGAATTTCAGGTGAAAACATAATCCCGCTTATTTGCTCTGATGGCGCTGTACGAAATAATAGAAGTTGACTCGCAGCTTAAAGCGACTTGAATGTACACATTCCCCACTTTGGGTTTTAGCTAAAAATCCTATATTGAGTGAGCGTACAGTTTTTCTTTGGGAATTGAACCCTCGCAAAATATATTTTTTTTATCTGCACCCTAATTCAGGCGATATCCCGAAGCAAACACGATTTTACACTTAGAGCCTTGTCAGTTTCGCTACGGCCGACATAATCCCTTAAAAGTGTAAATTTTATTTAGCTCCCCAAAAGGCCCTGTACACAATCGATAAAACGAGAAAAATGATGTCGACTCCCCCTGCAGCACCTGAATTTCACCTATCCGCTTTCCGGTTTAAGTGCTGCAAGAATCCTACATTTACGGCATTAGGAAACTTAGACCAGCCCCATTTCGAGTTCGAGTGCTACAGCAGCTACAAGGGTGTGCAATTATAAAACAAAAGGACCTAAGAGAGCAGTGCAGTAGTGACGTGACGTGAGTCGCTCGAGTATTGCACAAATAATTGCACAGGTGTGGGAAGAAAGGCCGAGAGCCTGAAACCCCAAAGCGGAAAAGGAAGTAAAATTAAGCACTAAGAAAACCGGAGTGCCCGACCACCCACACCCCAATCCCAAGGCCGGCCCTAGTACAGAACACAAGCGAGCACTTGTCCTGCTGGCGAGTAGGGACTTTAAATTCCCTAAATGGCACTTTTAGGTGTTGATGGCGGGATTTATTTGTGCTGTTGGCTCGTTTTTAGGGACAACGTGAAAGCAGTTAAACTGAATGCCTTTCCGGAAATGTAAATTACGCAGGTCGTCTTCTCTGTTCAAGTTGAGGTATTTTCGGAGACACTTGCAAAATACTTGCAAGAGGACGTGATTGTTTTCGAAATGCTTGGCGATTACGTTGCTTGTTATTTGGTTTTGCGTCCTCGAATTAACACGGGCACAATGAAATCCGAGGTGGATGAGTCTTTATATCCAGTAGGTTTAGGTCTGCGATGTCAAAACCCTTACAAACTACCGTCAGAAGCAATCTCTTTCCATTTGTAAGTTTCAAAATTCGTCGGAATTATTATTTCAGCTGCTGTGCAGGAAAACAGCAAACTTTGTTTT
The DNA here is from genome assembly GCA_947538895.1 of Neoitamus cyanurus. Taxonomy (NCBI): domain Eukaryota; kingdom Metazoa; phylum Arthropoda; class Insecta; order Diptera; family Asilidae; genus Neoitamus; species Neoitamus cyanurus. Next base: position 30,197,859 of record OX384546.1, on the reverse strand, counting down.
TTTTTATGTAGAAAATCTTTTCATGGGTTAGCTGCATTTTCTATTGTCAATTGTATAATGGCTCTTTGCAAAGTTTCAGCAAGTAGGTTTCCAATTTACTCATCGTGTCGGCATAAAGGCTTTGCGTAAGAGAGAGAAAGAATAGGAGGGTAAGTAAAGACTCGTTCAAAAGTAAGGACTATGAGATTTTCAACAGTATAACGGTAAAATAAGTTGCTTAATGAGCCGTCTTTACTAATTTGTATAACCACATAATTCATTTAAAAATATTTCTATCATTTTAGGACCATTTTGAAGGGGGTTCCATTTTTTTTTTAAACAGATTTTCATAGTGCGAAAAATTAAGTCCTAGTTTAAAAATCACCAAATAGTAAAAGTAAAAAGTAGACAAAAAAGTCAGACAAATTTCCGTAAAATCTAACCGCTCACAGGGTGACACATTGTATAATTCATGTCGTCTACGTGCTCATCTTCCGCAAAATTAACTTTGGAATTCGAATTTACGACTTCGGACTGGAGTTTATCGCATCTAGAAATCGATCCCCAAATTAATGATTCATCTAGTGCAGTCATTGTCCGTAGTTGGGACCGAAATTTAAGAGGTATTTAATTAAACAAATCGAAAGGGATGGTAAAACAAGGCTACCAATTAATTAACTCTAAAAAGCGAAATTCAAGCAAAAACCCGATAATGAGAAGTGATCCAGGACAGGACCAACTGTCATACGACAGGATTGTATTAAAAATGAATTAAGCTTAAAGCCCACGGCAAAGCATGGTGACATGTCCCATTTTAAAAAGGGGGTTTCTGCATATAAATTGAAATCAAACAAAGGTAATTTATCGGCTCCGGCTGCACATGTTACAAAAATTTGAAAATATGTAAGTGGTACATCCGGGTACACCCACACCCACCCTGCAATGACCGACTGTCCCCAATTTACTCGGCTCACACAAAGGACGGACACTAGATAGAGCGACACCAAGGGGCAAAGGACATATCGGTCGGTGGTATCTCTGCTCCCTGCTGGTGAATGCAGAACTCGGTTACTGCTACCCCGTCGAGATTTTTCCACTTAAAGCGATTTCATTTGACCGTTTTAATGTAAATTTTCATTTAAATCAATTCCCTCGAGAAAAAACGTACGCGTTAAAATGGGTGGGGGGGGGGGGCTTTGCAGAGCTCTCTCGGATTTGTATAATGTAAAAAGCTATTTCGTTTCTGCCGGGCAGTCAGCACCGCTTTTAGCTACCGTGTTGGCGCCAACGCCAATCTGGCTGTAAATCGCTATAAAATTTAAAATGTGAGCGGGGGGATATCAAAAGGCTAGCACAGAGCGGGAGAGTTTCTATTCAATGGAAACTGGAGGTCCACTTTAAATGGTTAAATTGGGAAAAAATTGGGTAAATATGAGCTCTGATGTGCAATTAATATGTGCTGCGAATTGACTAAAAGAAAAAGGCTTTTCACTAGTGCATGACGGTGCGGAGATTGGCTTTTACAATTTTTTAGCTGCGTCAAGAGGGTGAACATTTTTAACGATTTTATTCCTTTTGGCGTTGCAGTCAATCAGCACGGTTCACGATTTAATCCTTTTGAAGTTATGCCATTTATGTAGGTCAAGCTGAGTTTCGCTATATGTGCGTATTCATTTCAAAGCGAGAAAAAAGCAGAGAAATTTTGCAAATTGATAGATGCTTTTTACGCGTAACTTTGAAATTATACCACATCTCTTTTTGGGTGGTATCAATGTGTTGGATCGCTACTTAAACCAACCAAACAACCATATCCCTTTTGCAATAGGAAATACACAGGGGATCCTTCACTTTTTAGGCATAATGTCATTCTTCTTGAGAAACTCTTTTTACCAAAATCCAACTCGCTAAAGCACAGACTTTTTTAATTAAAATGACGGGGGTTAGGCACTCAATTGAAAATTATAGTACATAGCTTAAAATGTATAAACAAAAATGCAAAGTGATCCCACGTTGTGTTGACTAACAATCAGTAGGCAATTTTCTCTTTTATGGCAACGGAGAACCCGCCCACAAATATCCACCATATGACGGTATCAGCACAATTTTTTTTTTATTTACTATTCCTGAAACCGCACGGCCTTGCATACCCTCGGCCAAGCATAAAAAAATTAATGCGCTGTAAGTTTTATGTACCTCCTCCCAAGTGAGTTATTTTCACGATTTTCTTCATATTTTTCTTTATTGTTCCGTTTCCCAAAGGAATAGTGCAAGGGTACTACCCTGCGGACTTACTCAGATTACGTAGGGTTGGGAATACTTTGGCATTCTTTGCGTTCAAATCTGTGCAAAAGTTTTTAATGCCGTGGTCGTAAAATAATAAAAGAAATTAAAGATTTATTATCAAGAGTTATAAGTGTACTACTCGGACACATAAATTCTTTACTTACTACTTTCTTTCTTGTTTGTTTCATGATTATTAGGAAAATATGATTTATGTTAATTTGTTGGCATTATTTTGGTTGTTTTTGTTTCCAAAAAAAAATGAAAAAATGCTCTAACATTTCCTAAAATTTACATTTCTCCCGAAATTATTGTGATCAATGAAAATCTTTTTTATTTTTATTTAATTGCTCATCTTGTTGCCTTCAAAGGAGGTACAACATGTAGAGAGAGGTAGAGAAAAAGTAAAGAGTGTATAAAACCTTTTGCGATTTGTTTGGTGTCTCTGATTTTGGTACCTATGTAATTAAAAAAATTTAAGATGGTAGCTCCGGTGTTGCGGGTACTATTTTGTTTATAACTATTCTTTCTAATTAAAAAATATAAAAATCTCTAAAACCTGTGCTGCTGTAAACTGCTGTGCTGTGTTATCACAACCACCTATCCACCTAAATATTCATATGTTAAGGCAGGAAATACTGCTCCTGTTACCGACTCCAGAGTGGAAAGTAATGGCGTCTACTTGACCTATCCTTTTGCCTTGTACGAAATACAAAAAAAATACACCCGTGAGAACAGTTTTTGCAACAGGGGAAACATTTTTCAATTGAAATTCACCTGAAATTGGCCGGCATGGTTCAAGGTAAAAATTCCCAGGGAGGAGTAATACGCCCCCAGGGTCGGCCAAATTAGGAGAAAACACGGATTCCAATTAAGCGGAACTGGCTGAAATACTATTTTAATTTTCAATTAAAATTTTCCGGTGGAACATGGTGTGGAAGCCAGCCAGGTAAAATGGCTGTTCTCGCTCCCGCTCTCCGCGTAATTTAAACAGTTTAACACGGCAAAAGACGCGCGACTGTTACTAAGGTGGGAAGACTACGGAACGGATACGAGGCCTGTGTGCTATGTGCGTCGTCGTCGTCGTCGTCGCCTTCTCAAGCGTCGCCGCCGTGGTCGTGTAAACGGAGAAGTTTTTCTTGTTTATTGCAAGAAGTTTTCTACTTCCGCAGCCGGCCGGGACTTTTATGAAGAAAACTTCGCGAGTTTGACCGTTAAAATGCCATTTTTCTAGCCAGGCTTTGTTTGCAGATGAATGGGACTTTCCGCAGTGCTTTAGACATGTCACTACGGCCTTATCAGGCATTTTTTATAGCCGAGGTCACTGTGAACACTAAGAACATTTTCTTCATGGTTTTTTTTTGTTTTGTTTTTTGTGTTGTTTTTTTTTGTTTCACGGGATAAAATTGAAATTTTTGAAGCCCCCTGCTTCGGCTGCAACAACTTATGTATTCGCAGGGCGGGGCACCACCACCGCCCAACTTAATTAAGAGCGACGAAGTGATTTAGGAAGTTTTTGGGCTACGCGGCGTAGTGCTGTTTTAAAAGTTTTCCGCTGTTTTTCTTCGCTTATTACGAAGATGGTGGGGGTAGCGACTGAAGCGGTTATAAGAAATTTTCAAGAAATAGTTATGAGAACTTTGCTGCCTCTCCGGATTTTGAAACTTGCAAACAAGAGGAAATGCTCCTTGCCATTTATTCGGGCTTAAGGGCAATTTTGAAGAGATAAAAAGAACTTTTCGGGGGCTTTATGTGTCTTTCGGAAACACATTACCCGCCCAGGGCCTTGGTCGTAAAACTCCCCATGAAGGGTTCACGGGGCAGTGCCATAGCGCCATCGGGTGCCCCCAGTGTTTACTCATGTCCGTGTAATAGAGGAAGACATGAGCTCTTGAGCCGATGGTGTGGCACATGTAATTCCAGGACATGGTCATAAATCACTGTCAGTCAATAGGCTGCTGAGGATTTCATGAATGGCTAACACTGCGGGCTGCGCGTCCTCCTCGGGTCCTTGAATGCTGTCCAGTGTCCGTCCCAAATTCGCTGGACGTCTCTTCATTTATAACTCCCCCTGACTTGACACATGGTCAAATGGGTCCATAGGGGCGCCGAGGCATCAATTATCGAACGAGGTGGGATATTTTATCAATTTCACCCATTGTCATCAATTTGTGATCGGGTCGGGGCCCAATATGTGTGAAATGATGGGAACTTCATACTCACATTCAGATCATCCCTGCACCCGAACGGATATATCCCACCCTTTGGAATTGGGCGTTTGGCTTCGAGAGGAATCCCACAATTTGAATGCTCTAGGAAGCAGAAATTCGATAGCGTGTACACCTAGAAGCCGCCAGGTTGGAGCGTGTGTGGTATTAGCACTCCAGGTGAGGGTGGTGGCAGCCTGAAGAAACTCCTCAAGTTGTTATTAACTCCTCGATGCTCACCGGGGGCTGATTTCTGTCATGAGAATTTTATACGCCAATTAAAGGCACTCACCTTACTAGGAACACGATAACTGCACATTTCTGGGGCCTGTCCTAGATATTATCCCGGAAACCGGTGTTGGGACTGTAATTAGAAATCAATTCTCCGTTACGCCGCCTATTAGCACAACAATCGCCGGTGCATTTGCTTCCATTTACATCTCTGTATGCCCTGATTAAGCCGGGCTAGGCCCAGGGGATTGCCTGCTGAGGGCAAACTGTAGTTACTGTTTTTGCTGAGCTGAATTGTGCAATTAACCGGAAAATCCAATTGCTGATTGAACCCTACGTAGGTGGATAATATTGTTAGTTATCCATAGTTGCATGGGTACACAATTTGTAGCATTGGACTCACGTACTTGTGCTCAGTACAAGGCATTTGAATATTCTACTTGCACCTAATAGTCCTTTAGAATCTTTACACATGTCGGAAGTTATACTCACTCTCCTCCTCTTCCCATAGGGAAAAATAATTAAACTTTCAGTATTTACTTTGAGAATGTACTACAATTTTTTCAGTAATTCGTAAAGGAAACTAGCGAAAGTTTGTTCAGTAATGTGTAAAATAGACTACATACTCGTACATACGTATAACGAACAAGAACTCTAAAAAAATTGCTTTAATTATTTAAAAATTTCCTATGAAGTTTTCCTAAACGCAAAAGCATGCCTTAACTTATTTTCCTTCTCAAAGTGATCTGTGAAGAGCCAAGTAAGGCCCTTGAAGACCAAAGTGCCTCATCCCTTTTCAAGAATTATTTGTAGGTACATACATACATATGTTATATCATTCAAACTCTTCAACTTATTCGTATATGCCTCCTTTTGAATTTTGTTCGCAACTTAACTTGCCCGGAATCCAGAGCCCATTCAGTCAGCTGTCGAGAGAGAATCTTGCGCCAGTTTTATCGCATTCCCCAACACTTGGAGTTCCTGGTATGCAATAGAGAAAGGATGTCAACAAGCCTTTCGCCATTACACGAGACCAGGCTCTAGCAGCTTTCCCTTTTCTCTTTTCTGTGTTTTTTTTTTTTTTTTGTGGATTAAAAGTGCCACTTACCACAGTTCCTGTTTTGTACGCAACCGACGACACCAAAAGCAGTTTCCAGTAATCCAGACGAGGAAGTAAACATTCGCGCGCTTCGGAGAAATCTTGAACTGGATAACAAAAAAAAAATAGAAAATAAAAATATAAAACATAGAACGGAGTAGGAGTAGCAGTAGGGAAAAAAGAGGAACAAAAGCGCCAGACAATGCCGGATAGGAGACAAAAGCACTAATGGAAGGTGGAGGTGATTCCATAAAAATAGCCACTTCCTGGCGCGGCAAATTAGCTCGAGGGTGCAGCTCAAGATATTGTTCTCTTTAATTAACACACCTCCAAGAAAACTTTCCGGTGGGAAAAGCACACAGTCGCTACACGGTGAGGTCTGGGACCATTTGAAATTTATTTTCTTTTTTACGCTGTGAATCATGCCAAGGTGCCGGGATTTTTGCCCTGCACCTATTGTTACACTCGCCGGGGGAAAGTTATGCATTAGAGCCGAACTCCTACACCTCGCCAAGATTACTCTCCAGCAAGATTTCGCGGACTCGCGGACGCCGCCGCCTGCGCCGGTTAGTGACCTGAAGTAATTGTTCACGGGTATAAGACCGACTCAATCAGAACCACGACGTCCTGGTTGTCTTGTGCTTAAAGTTGCCGGCATTCCTTATTTATGCCTCAGAAGCTCCCGGGCAATGGATTACCCGAAGAGCTCCTGGAACTTGTTAATCGCTCCACAATGGGGAGCTATTGGAGGTAATAATTTGCTCCGGCGGCCTCAACTAATTAAAACATTGAAACTGCTCTTACGGCACATTTGTGCATAGCAAACGTGGGATGCTGATCAATATTTACGAGGTGCCCCACCCAGCAAATTAGCTGCTTGCCAAGGGAAGTGAACAGTGTTTGCTTGGGGCTCATCATCATGCAGGTGTGTGCGTCACAGTTTGGGGGAAATTAATTTAGCTTTGCTTCAAAATATGGACCTAAACCAGATGTCGGTTGACTAGTGATTTCCTTCGCTCGTGGAACAGAGTTTTACTTTTGGAGGGGTGAACTCTTTAACCTCCCGAAAGGAGGTTTTCTGTGGATTATAAATTTCATGTTAATATACATATTTAGCTTCAGTAGTTTTCGAGTTAAATTCCTTCATACAGACAGACAGACAGACAACAATTGTGTGTGCTAATTAGTTCTATAATATTTAATAATAATTATAGTCTGCTTTTACTGTTGACTAAAAAAATAATAAAAATAAAACAACTCCTCTGCAATTTGGAAGGAATGGAGTGCGGGGAGTGGAGGTTTTACTGAAAAATAATTTTGGTTTCAAAGGGATGTAACCGCTTAAACCTTTATGGAACAGCAAGCTTGGCTCTCTCCGTATAAAAACGCTGGGAAAAATTTTTTATTGTTAAAAAAGGATTCGGGTAAACAATCTCTCCCGCAAAAGGGAATTGTAGGAGCTTACCAACTGTCTACCCAGCTTAAAAACTAAAGCCATTCATCACATGAACATCCCGATGTAGGCCGTCAGGCGATCCAGTTCTCTGTGGACGTTTTTTAATGAAAACTTCCCACAAGTCGCATGCATAAAGAGCCCGTCTAAATAAAAGGGCTGAGAGACGCAACGCAACTCAACTCACCGTACCATCCAGCCCTGGTGCCATTGCAACTTGTCCATTTCTATCGGTACTCAGTAGTAGCTTCGGCCGAGGACGCAGATAGTTAGTGGCATCTGTGCCACTGGCTTCCACCATAAAGAGCGCATTCGGCGAAGCAAAAAATCATATTTTTGTAAGAGTTCCCATAAAAGGCGGGCAGGACGGCCTATGCAATTTAGCTTAGTTTGCTGGTTTTGCCAAGCACATCATCTCCATAACGCACGGCCCCTCAAACAAAAGATTCCTAAATCAGAAGCAGTTGCTGGCCTCTTTGAAGCCTCGCTCCACTCGTCGGCGGAGAAGGCCGCAAAAAAGCCTGCAAATGCAAATGGGATTTAAAAAAAAAAAGGTCAGCCCAAGCAGAGCCCCACTTGGTGGCAGGATTTAATTACAAACCACTCCTGACTGTCATAATTGGTAGCGAAATCGTCCAAGGACCAGAAGATCATTAGGCACAAGTCCTCGGCTGCAGGCCCCCTTACATGAAATCCTGCCCGCCGACCCAACGCTCGGGTCGTGTGAAAGTGCCCCGAAAAGAATTAAAAAGATAAAAATCGTAAAATAAATAAAGATTTCGGTTGTAGGAGTGGATGGGGAGCTTTCACTGTCGGGAGTTGAGCTTTTTTACTTTCCGGGGATTCCCCGACGTTGGTTCTGAAAATTAACTCAAGTGCAAGCGATTGCTAGTGCAGCAGGTTTGCCCTTATTTGCTGTGCCTTGCCTTGTAAATCGATGAAAACTTGTTGATGGGATATGAGCAATTATGGAGCCCCATCCTCGCTGGCAAGCGGACATAGTTTCGAGAGTCTCCGGGTCTTCGACTTCAGCAGGATGAAGCACTGTTCCATCGATTTGTGCAGGACATGTTCCCGGCGGTGATGCTACCGGCGAACTGTTGCTGCTACCTCCGTGGTAAAGCCTTTTTAGGAGCCCGAAAAAATTTGTTTGACTAATTCATGGCATGCGCTCTGGATAATCGAAAAAATATCACGAATAGGTGCTTACCAACTTCGAAACATAGACCGACCTCACAACTCCAAACGTTTAATTTCAAAAGTTTTATTTCAAACAGAGTATGTCTGTCACTTAATTTGTAGCAGCATTTTTATGTTTCTTAATCATATGATGATTTTTCAAATATTTTGGCGCCTAAATAATATCTGATTCACAATCCAGATGTCGTCTGATCGCATAGAAGAACTAATTTTGACACTTCATCGCAGCAAATGACGGATTCCTTTATTTTGCTCCAAGAAAGATTTGCAGAAAATATGGATTAAACGTTATTTGGGCTGGTGAGAGACTACCGTTTTTAAAAATTGGGCTATTGTGGTGATGGGTCAAGCAAGGAGCCAATTTTCTGATGAAGAACTCCAAGATTACGAGGTGAACTTTCGTCTGATTTTGTAGGTGCTCTTCTGGGAAAATATTTAAGGTTTCCTCTTTGTTACAGGATTTAACTTTCTTCACAAAAAAGGAGATTTTATAGTAAGTTAACTCTCTCTGCTTAATACTAGGTTAACCCTCTCTGCTTAATACTAGGAGAGTTTAGATGTTGGGCTCCTCAAGAACATAATTTTGAATCTTAGACGATAGAGACAGCATAAACTGTTCTCCCTGGCGTAATTTGTTTTTATAATTATTTACCAAAGCCCCGCCCAATATCTATTCCTCGAAGTATTTTAATCTAAACGGCAAACCCGCTTACAGTGCGCACAAGAAGTTCAAACAATTGGCGCCGGAGAAGGTTGGACACAACAAAAATGCGAAGCTATCGATGAGCAAAATCCTACAGTACCCTGAACTGAGGGTAAATCCATTTGGCGATAGAATTTGCAAAGTCTTCAGCTCCAGCAACGACGGAGACTGCACTTTTGAGGATTTCCTTGACATGATGTCTGTCTTCAGCGATGCATGCCCCAAGTCGGTTAAAGCTGAGCACGCATTTCGTATATTTGGTAGGTAAACCTCTTCTCTCTACCCTTCAAAATCTCGTGTAATTTGAATTTTTCTCTCAAAGATTTCGACGGTGACGATATGCTGGGCGTGAATGATTTGAAGCAGGTTGTCGACCGACTAGTTGGCCCGGACAATTGCTTAAATGATAGCGACGTGAAACAGTTGATACAGAATATCTTGGCTGAAGCGGATCTAGACGATGATGGAGCTCTCTCTTTCCCAGAATTCGAACATATTATAGACAAGTCCTCCGATTTTAGCAAGTAAGACGCTCCTGACCCTGTTGAGCGGATTAAGCCTACCTAGCCACTCACAAATTAAACAGCGTGTACGTCAATAAAGGATTTAAAGGCTCGTTTCTCACAAAGCGTAATTGAGCTGACCGGAACTGAGCAAACATATTTCCTGCTCTGTTCCGATCTCTGAAAGAGACAAATGCGCAAACTAAAAGTTGTTGAGCTTATTGGTCGAGCTCAATTCAGTTCAGCTTTTCGTTCGCATGAATTCTAAAATCCTCACTCGCGGAAAATCTGAAAAGCCGCTAGGTAGGCTCCAACTCCGCTTGGCAAGGCAACTCTCAAGCCTTTAATTAATGAATTTCTTCTCCAGCTCATTTCGCATAAGACTGTAGACATTCCTGGAAGCGGGAGCGCACACTTTTAAACTCGTTTTACTCCAAAGTATTTGAACTAGCTTTCGGCTAGAGCGTTTGTTTAGAAATGCTTGAATTTGTCATATTTATTGTAATAAAAAAATCTCAAAAGCCTTTACCGCCTTTCCCTTCAGGCAAGAAACCGAAGGAGACTATTCCTGTAATCATTCGAACAAATCGTGCGCCTTTGATGTAAGGTCACTTGTTAGTCCGCATTAGCACGGGGACAGGACTCACCCACAACTTTGTTTTGAAAGGGAAACAATTTTTCATGTTTTGCACGTAGCGTGTATTGAATTTAATTACAAAATTCGAGTTAGCAGCTTAACAATAAAAAAAAGTAGGTACCGCAGGGCACAACAGCACCTTATCCCTGCAGGTACCCGGGCAACTTCATTCTCATGAAGACCCAAGTGGTGAAGAACGACACCAGGATGAAGAGGAACCCCATGGACGTCAGCAAGAACCTGTTGAGTTTGGCCTTACCAGGAGCATGGGTCTGGTCCATGATGATGAACCCCAGTCCTCCAATAGTGAACAGGAAGCTGCTCGCGAGCCCCTCCATGATGTATTGGCCATTAACTCGGTACGGCATGAATGCAACAGGCCGCGAGTGGCCGTGCTCGTCTGTGGTCGACCCAATGCTAGGAGGCTCGACAATCACATCGTAAATTATTCCTGCAATAAGGTTAGAAGTTTTTAAACATGCGAAAACACGAAAAACAACAAATTTACCGCCTGTGACTAGAAAGTAAGAGAGGAGGACGAGGAAGAACATCGTCATCGCGGACGGTTGGCGGATCCATGACGGCTTCCTCAGGTGCAAATTAGGTGGCTCCAAGATGCAGAACGGGATATTGTACAAAAACTCTAACATTTTCCTACTTTATCTCAACAAAATTCAACAAAATCTACGAAGCGATAGGAACACCCTACGGTGTTTGTGTGACGTGACGTTTTTCTGACAGCGACCGGTGAAATTCACAATAGCCAACATCGGTTTTAGCACGGAAGACTTGGCTGATTAGATCATTTTTCGAACACCGCCGCTGTCATTTTGACAATTTACCGCATTTTTAGTACACGTCAGTCCTTTTTCAAAATACCCACGGGGAGGGTTCGCTTGTCCGTTTATCGGGGTTAATTTCATGATTTGCAAGAAAAATCGCGACATTAAGCTATCAAAGATGCGAATCAACCTCTGCATGATGTACTGGAGTCTTTTGCTCACATCTCTCATATCCAGGTATGGAAGAATCGTTCCAAACACTTGACCTCCTTTCGGGCTGATCAGCCCCTCCGCCCCATTTTGCATTACATAAAAAAAATCGAAGTACTCACCTTTAAACTGCCTGATTTCCAGCTGTCTCCTGTTCCTGATTGTTGCCGCCGAGACAATCAGACTGGAGGAGATCAACGCCAGCGAGACGCCCGTGCGGTTTTTGCGTGATCCCAAAGAGCCAGGTGTTGTTGCTGCTCCTCCTCCGGTCGCAATGGACAATGAATCGCCTCAGAGAATCGTTGAAAATGTTCAGCCTGTGAGCGATGTTAAGAGTGATTTTGATCCCAAAGAACTGAAGGTGCCAAAAAGTGGTTTCAGTGACTCTACCGAGGATGTGGCGGAAGAGCAAGTGGACGAGGTCAGGACCGCTGATGAAAGGTGAGTACGAGTAGAGGCACTAGTCAGGAACATGTTTGCGCGTAGATTAAGTCTCATTTGATGCATCGATTCCTAGAAACAGATAACGAATAAACTACTAAGAGCCCCGCGATAGACAAGTTCTTGGTGATAAATTACCATACGTCTGCCGTTAGCCACAGGCACAGTCCGCTGCGTTGAAGAGTTTCTCGATGAGCATGTCAGCCGGGGTAAAAGCACTTCTTATCGCAGAGCACTTTACTCGCTGAAAGCATTTGAAAAATTGATTAAAACTGCAAAGCAATTTAAATTCCTCTCGGCATAGGTAAACTCTCTCCGCCTCAATGCGAGGCTAATCTGCATTAGTTGCTTGATTTGATGGGCTGGCAAAAAATATACGCAACAGGCTTCTTTTTTTTTACTAAAAAAGGGTCTAAGTTTTTTTTTCTGCATTGACGAATCTGTAGGAAATATTCCGCTCATCGCTGACCGTCCAATTATTATTGGGTTATTGAGGAATCAGGAGTGACCAGCCTGCGGTATTTGACATACATAACTCTAGGAAATCATAGTCAGCCCCTGGCGACCTAAAGCCAGACGAGGATCTCGTCAGGGGGTCACGCTACTCTGGGCTGATCTGCCTCGGCGTCGAGCGCTTCTGTTTCGGGGAGGTCAGCCAGCTCATCGGGAATGAGAGTGACGTCGAAGACATCAACCCCCATTTCATCAGGGCAAACTAATGTTTCCAGATGTGGCCCTGATTGATTTGATGAGGATTCAAGGTTTGCTTGGGGGCACATTTGCTATAGATTTCGCCGGAACCTGATTGTATCGTTTCTATTCCTTTACCCTTCTATTTCCAAATCATGACACCAGCTTTGAAATTTACGACCGTTGAAAATTTTAGAACTTTGGACTTTTCATTGTCAGTGTCCGTGAAAACCTCTGTATATCAATTTACATAAGATTTCATTTCTCGCCTGAATGTAACCATTTTCATGGCTAACCGTTGAACTTGAAACTTTCTGTCGCCATTTTGGATTCGCCATGTTGCAACCCTACAATGAAATGTTTAGTTATGTTTAGTTGATTTTTGAATTTCATGCATGCGTTTAGGCGTGATTGAAAGATATAGACAGAATATCGCCTAATTCTTTGGTTTTTATGTTGCCGTATTTAGGATATGAGAGGCGAAGGGTTGAAACTTACTTTGTAATAAATCGGATTGTACAAGCTTTCTATCGGCGTTTGGTGCATTATTCTACGAATTTTATTTTAGGAGATACAAGCTCTCAAAGTGTACGGGACTTCGATACAAAAGACCTGCAGGTCGCAGTGCCTTTCATATCACCCCATTCATGCTCACCCCAATCCGTATAAAAATAATAATAATAGAATGGGGTACTTTAGCCAGGCTTTAACGGTAACTTTTCAAGGATATAAGAATTAACATTTCTTTTTTTTTTATTAGTCGTCAAATAGTAAATAGATAGCAGTCTTTCCAGTTTGGAGTGATCGTTTTCTAAACAAGATTGTGGTCTTGTACATGCTCCTAGCCAAAACAACAGTCACGGACAATTGAAGACTTAATCAAAACGGAGAAATAATAGGCCTTGTCCTGAACATTCATTAAAATAGAAACTGATCGCGAAGCGATCTTTTGTCGATACGATCACGCCCAACAATGGCAATTTCGTAGTCCTTTTAATTTCAATCCCAGCAGCCGGTGCCGCCGATCAAGCCACCACTGATCGATGGCCGTAGTCGCTGTTGTCGGGCCAGCACCCAGCAGCAACATTGCTAGAAACCTGATCACATTTTTCCGAGATCACAGCCCAGATTCCTCGGGGCTGTGCGCGATCACTTCATTGAATTTTAAAATTTTCTTCTTTTCGCTCCTGATTCAGTGCGGCAGATCAGCGGCGATCAGAAAGCCTACATCTAACGCGATAATAACAATTTCTCTGTGAATAAATTTATTGTTTACAAGGAAACCAAAAGTTTAATCTCTGTTAAGACGTTGTTTGCTCTGCCCGTAACAGATCTTGCCGGCCTGGGCAGGAGAGGCGAAGGGCGTGAGATAAATTGATCGCCGGCAGTCCGTAATAAAGCGTCTGGCGCAGATAAGTACCTTTCATTTCACTTTCACTGATCATTACTTTAAAAACTAGAAAATTTATCGGGTGCTCGTTAATTGTTTAAAACTTGTTCCCTGGGAGAGAATAGTAAAATAACAAATTTTCCATAAATGCCGCCGCGCGATGTGATCGTGCGACTGCAGCTGCCTTTCCTTTTGAGCATCTTGTTTCACGTCTTAGTAGACATAACAATCTCCGGTGAAAGAGGGAAAAAAAGAATTCGTCTGCCCCAAAGACGCAGGAAAGTAATTCAGTGTGGGCAAATAGTTTTATCTCGCGTCCAAATAGGCATTATTTACCTGAAAGGCCTAGACATGCTAGACGAGTTGTTAATTAAAAGCACGGAGGAGTGCACTGCGCGCATTTCTGCGAGTCAACGAAGTCGCGAAGGGGGAAAACTTGATATGTAAAGTTATCGCGTTCTCTTCCTGGACGCTGATTATAATTTTCCTTTCGTCATGCGACTTATGCTGCGCTGCGGCCATAATGGTCACCGACTGGGGCAATGAAATTTTACTTAATAATCCGTCGTAATACTATACCTGCGCCTTCCGCGTCATCTTAGGCGCTTACCTTATTCTTTTCAGCAGATCCACTGGATAAATATTAGACTTGGCTGCCGGTGCGCCGCACTTTGGTATACACCGCCTTCGCCCACCCGGCATTTGCATGCCGCGCGCGCATTTCGTAATCATCGTGTTCCAGAGCTCCTTCGTGCGACTCTTACTCTTGTTCCTCTACACCCTTGAGGGACTGATCGCGGCTGGACGAAAGTGTTCAAAAATTTCTAAAATAAAATTACCGGCGCGACGCAGCGTTGCACCGCGGCGTACATGCAAAGAAGATAAATTTGGCGCTATTTGTACCTGAACAGAACTAAATGGGCACATACTTCAGGGCCCCGCTTTCTCAGGATGATTATCTTGTATTGATTTAGTTCGGGCTATAAAGATATTTCACGTTTTCACCACAGATAAGTGGGCTGTGGGAGTATTTAGCTTTTATCGCCTCTAGGCAAATTACTCTACAATGGCAGCAATGGGAAAATTTTGCGGAGGCTGAAATCACTTATAAACAAGAAAATAATCGCAGAGCACTCCTGACGGCTTGTAGTTGGTCGGTGCGACATTGTTTACTCGGATCATTAGGTTTTCGAATGGTGAAAACACGCCAGCGAAGGAGGCACACTTTGTAGTGCATTTTGGAAAGTGCTGCATCGCGTTCAGTCTCGGCACAAAAATTCGCAGAAAAGGACATACTTCCTGCTTTCAGTAATTCGAAATGCATTTCTCTCTACGACATCGACAGTCCAATTTGCAGGAGGTGTTGCTCCTTTCTCTGTAACATTTTTACTCGCATACCAAATGAGGTATATCCACCATCCGGGGAAGAGACCTTTTTGTCGTCTTGAGACCGCAATAAAATGTTCGTGTTGCACAAACCTGGCTCGTTTTGAACAACACCAAACACTGCAAATTTGTTTGTGCCCCCAGCGAACTTCCTTATTGCCAAATGAAAGATCCATGCAACCGTTTGTCCATAACTTGGAGGCAATCTGCATTTTGGTACTTTTGCGGCTCTTTACATTCTGAAGCCTCTAAGGCACGAAAGTATTGTGTCGAGGGATTTGCCCAGCGTTTTATGTTTTATGGCCAATTAAATCTATTGCGGTCGTCAAATTATATGGATGTCTTTATCTTTGCTTTAAGGCACTTCTGTGCTTTGTTACATAATTGAACAAATTGAACAATCAAAAATCCAATGAAAATTAATTTTGTACGGCTACAAAATGCGTCGCTGATTCATTGACACATTGGCGTCATACAGTACAAGTCAGGTAAGGGATGCATCCAATGTGTCCATAGGTTAACACGCACGTACAAACACATGTACAGCCTTTCAAAGTAGTATATGTATGTGTAGCGTGTATTTGCAAAATTTCCCACCGTCTGCATGTATTGTATTTTGAATAAACGCTCCCGGTTTTTTGTTTTTTTTTTAACTTTGTGTGATGATGATACATGATGTACCTCTTAAACTTAGCAAAAATCTCTTGGCTTAGATGGTACCAAAAATATTCTGCTCAAATATCTACGTAAAAGGCTATCATTTATATAAAGAATTTATGTACCGTAATGTCTGCTAAAAATTGGGTTTTTTCTCCCGAAACGTCTGTTGCGTTCCTAAGCCATAGAAAGAGGCATCTACCATATTTCGATCCTCGTCCTATCACCCTATTAAGCTCGCGAGGGAAGAGAGGATTGAAAAATATATTAAAAGGAAAATTGAAACGTTTGTCGAAATAAACTAAATAGTACAAGACGAACAATTTGTTTTTGTATCCCTATACCGTATTTTATTGCTGAAGTATCTCGGTGTGCCGGTCATTTCTCTGATAGTTTTTGATTGTGCTCGTTTGAGACCGGATACCATAGGTTTTATGATGCTTTTGTAGATTGGAATTTTTGCGTCCAAGCTGTGCTTTGACTTTCTATTGAGTAGTCAGTGGCTGTTTTTAAAGGTGTTTTCTTTATTTATTTGTTTGACCACAGGCTACAAAATCCATAAAAATCTACTGCCTAAGGTACTGCATACGTTATTTATAAGCAAAGCCAATAAAATATATACTTCTTCATTTTACTAGCAATATATTTATAACAGTAAAATCAAAGAAACAGATTGATGTCCTTTTTTCATTTATGTGCGATTTCGAAGTGAGTCTACGGTGGTCCAGATAAATGCCCAGGTGTCTGAGCTCGTTAACTAGTTTTATCCGTTTATTGATGATTTTGATTGCACGTCTTTTTTAGGATGAAAGTAATTTGTTTTGTTGTACCTTCACTTGATTTTATGCCCCATTTGTTGGGAAGTTTATGATTTTAAACATGGGCTCTTAGATTACACGAGTTGCTGTGCTAGAGTTCCTCTGCGCGAAGAATAGGGCTGTGTTTGTAGGGAGATCTGTGATGCACAGTAGATATAACATATGTAGTACGGGCCCCAATACACTTCCTTGCGTAACGCCCTTAAGGCTTGGGAATACTTGGAGCAATAGGTAAGGTATACAGTATTTCAGCTTATTTTATATGCATCATACTTAAGATCATTTTACTGTCATTCGAACTTCGATTTTTTTATTTAATTAATTCCATAATGTTCTACTTTTCAGGTTTGTTGAGAAAGACGGCCAGCAGATGAACAAACAATTTTCCCAAGGAATTTATAACACTCCCCTGCGGTATGTACATATTTAAAAGAAGTCATTCCTTACTTTGAGTAACAACCCTAACATCTACTGGACTAGAAACTGACCAGTTCAATATTCTTCTATTTGCTAAAGTGTTGCAAACGCATTATGGAATAGCACGCACCATCGCAAGAAGTGCACCTATAACATGATGATGAAAAAATTTGCATCCGCGATTCAACTAAAAGCTTAGATATCAATTTATGAAACTGCTAAATTATGATCAGGTAACCGCTACTTTATGCAAGAGTTTTGCAGCTATCGGCTAACATCTTAACTCGCACATTGCATTTTCAATGCGTCATCACAGAGCCCAGCTGTATTCTGACACGTTTCGTCCCGCTTGAGGAGATTAACTTGCCAGATCAAGCGTCAATGAAGCATGCAACATAAGGTATGCCAACGACCCTGAGTTGGACGCCAAGAACCCAAGAAAAGTATCTTAGCAGTCGCCCTTTTCTTAATCAATCGAATAAATCGTCCGCAAATATTTCACACCTTGCAGCTGCTCGGTATTCCCGTAATAATAGTAGACCTAGCATCAATTAAACGGCCTTCACTAAGCCGGTAAAATAGGAAAGTTGATCCAAGCGCTTTTCAGGCTCGGGCCCATGTGCTATTTAACCATTTAGGTGCCTATATAGGTGCAGGCAGGTAGCAAGCGCTATCGATACGACCTACCCTGACTGAGCGTCTCATATATTTTGTTTATTTACGAAACCGCTAATGATTTACTTTACTGGAGCAGATTTTGCAATGCACAATTATCAAACCGTTATTCGATGCCAGAACCCAGTCATGTGAAAAAGCCAAAACGCGGACTGTGTGTGTCTCAATTTACCTTTGGCAGAATTTCGAAATAGTTAGGCAGTAAGAATGCCGCCCTGCGATAACCAGATTTGTGTGAAGCCCACTTCTTCTGAGAGGCGGTGGGTGCCCACGCAGGAGTACGGCTGGTGTTTGCTTGGGGGGTACTCAGCATCTGGCGGAAGCCAATGAACCCCCAGGTATCCGTATCAGAGCCTATTAGATATCTGCTGCTCGTACGGTCCAAAATCCATAAATTTGGACTTTTTGCAGGTAAAAAATGTTAATACCCAGAATACCAGAATATCGCTGCAACGTTTGACTGGGCATGCATGCCTTCTGCGCTGAGGAATTGTTCCCTGTCTGGTTGCAAGATTGCGCCGCTGAATGCAGTGCAGCGGGCAACGAATGAAAATGCATTTGAAGAAAAGTAAAAATACTTCCAATGTCAGACAGCACGTACTCCGCGAGATTTCACCTCTTCTTGTTCCTCGCTTGCTTGGTACGCGTTATCATGGGGCATATTTGCCGTGGGATTGACTTATTTTCTGACCGGCTTCGCTTAATAAGGTGAATGAGAGTGGTTTGCAGTGATCTGAAGAGTTGCCAGCTCTGCTATAGCCTGCCCGGTAAACAACCTTCTCTTCTTCCTAAACGGGCTTATGAGGCGAACTTCCGCACAAGAGGTTAAACCGGACAAACCTTCAAATCAGAGAAAACTAAATATCACATCTCCAACTACAAAGTCTCAAAGATGCTACAAGATACAAGAACTGTAACTTTCATCGGAAATAATGATCCTCATTAATCCTTCGATGAAAACTGGGCTATAACTTACGAGTACTGCCTTCCGATTACCCCCATATTACCCCAAATATCGCTAAAAACATCATCACTTTTCTAAATGACCGTTGATGCAAAAGGGAAGGCCGCACAATTTTTAATCTCACCGTTTCACTTGTCATCAAGATCTATGAAAGGTTCCCATCAGCTAATACCCGTAATTACGCCAAACCAGAGAAGAGTTTTCTTGAAAGAAATGCAACATTGGTATGCAATTAATATTTACTCGAACGCGGGTATGATTTAATAGCGGCAACGGAACGTGTTTGCATTGATTTAATTAGACGCTTGCATTCAGGCGGCAACATTTTTTCACATTCATTATTCACGGGTTTAAGTTGTGGAAAGCTTGACATTGAGTTTAACGTAGCGATTCGGTTTCCTTACCATTTACCATGGGAAATGTTTTTTGGCACATTGTTTTGCCGAAATCAAAATCAAAGAAATTAGAGTAATTTAGAACTATGTACATAAAAAATGGGCAAGAGAGATATCGACCTTCAACATTGCAGTTGTTTCAAAGTGATCTCTTGGTGTGATCAGTTTATATCCTTTACACCGATCGGATTGGAATTTTATTTACTGACTGAAAACAAAAAGATTCATATAGCGGCTTAACCCCTTGAACTACAACGACATGTGGTATACGTGATACTCTTTCTGGGCCTGAAATGAAAACCACTCTTCAGAGACCTGGGTCGCTGTACGGTCCAAGCACTTCTCTCATACGTTGGCTTAGTGTCCAAAAAAAATATTATGTATTATTTGAAAGGTGTTCTCGAGTATATGTGCAGAACCGAAAATTGAAGTTGATATGTTCATATTGGGTAGGTGAAATAGACAATATGTGAAATCCTATTTTCTCCATACGTTTCGTTTTACAACATCAACAACACACGCTACATAAATCCGTTCGTAACCGTTTTAGTGTACAAATTTGAATTTCGTTTTTTCATTACAAATAATTAGCGGTGTAGATGTGCACAAGAAAAGGAGCCACCCAAATTCAAAATGGCGGATCCAATATGACGACCGAAAAAGTTAAACTTCAACGGATTGCCCTGAAAATCCGCACTAGGGAGTTTTCGGAGTCGCTGATTTAAAATTTGCCATCAAAATTTCAAAATGCAAAGTGTCGGATCCAATATGGCAACCAAAATAGTTATACTTTAAAAGTCGGCTGTTCTGTTTCAGCCTTTCGATTGGCGAAGTGGGGGTGTCGCTGTCTGCTGTTCTGTTTATGCTTAAGACCAAAAAAAAACGATAACTACATACATTTACTGACTAATAATTCATTTGAATTTTTTCTTTTGTATTTTTTTAAACCCGTTTAATCATCAACATCAACAGCACATTTTGCTATCATTTACTTTACTTTACTTACTACTGAATAGGTTAATAAAAATTAAAATTACCTTTGTCGACAAGATAGTTAAATTTTACCTTTTCCTATTTGACACCTTTTTCATCAGCCAGGGTAGACACACCTAAATTTATGGATTGGTACGAAACAGTGCCACCAAGTAGATTTTAGTGCCAGACTAGGTGGTTAATAACTTTTACTGTAAATCAATGTGTTTGTTCAACTGAAATTATTGATTCAATTACAACAAACGTAATTAATAATACTTGTTTATGGTTTATTGCCGAATTCATTACTAATGGTGTAAAATGAAAGGCAATTGTAATAAACTTGTCCAGACCACTCCTGTACGCCTAACTTTAGTAGGGGACTATGTACGTTGAACGATTTGCTAAAAATGAGAGAATGAAAAGTGTAACAAAGGTATTTTTGTTAGTGTGGTGCGCAGCAGTAGGTCACCGTTTTTCTGATGATTTTGCTTTCTATGGATACCAAAAAATTCTGAAAGCAACCAGGTGTATGTATGTTGACGGATTTTACGCAATCAAAGAAATTTCGCAAATATTAGGCATTTATGACTAAATCCTGCTAAATCCAAAATGCAAGTCCTCCGAATTCATAAAATTGTTGAAAAAACTCTTCAAACGCCAACTTTCGAAAGGAAGGGCGAATGAACTGCGCGTAGAGTGTCCGCAGATGAAGAAAACGTTTTAATTAATATTTGGTGCCATTGCCAAGTTGAAAGTTGTCTCATTTGCGCTCAACAGAAATTTACAGTAAAATCGTCTTTCATTCGTTAATTGCCATCTTAGCCTGCGTTTCAGGTGTATCTCCGTCGCCGTTAGTCCAAAGAACTGGTGACTGGCAAGACTGTGCCTCTGCGCGACATGGTGGCGTTTTGTTTATTATTTTGATTTGCCTACCGGTGGTCGACAAAGATTTTCGCGGAGTGTGTGACTTCTTTATGAATGCACTGAGGAAAATGCCATCACACGACGGCGGGACCTATGTGTCTTCTAGCCTTAGCCAGGCCGGCAATCTGTTTCTGTATCTACGGGCGGACGGAGTAGGTTCGCGATATTATGATGAATACTTAACTAGCCGCGAACCTAGGAAAGCTCTCAGTCTCTCTGAAATCGAGCTGAAAGGGGTTTAGGCCTGCTGGATCTCTAAACAGCATTCGCGTTGAGAAAGCGTTCAGTCGTCAGTCCATACCGATACCATACCGTGTTCTCTGCACCTTCTAAGACGCTCTAGTCGCAAAGAGCTCTTCAGTTATAAGTTCCAAAAAAAATAGTCGCGGCGCCGCAGCGCGAATGTTTCGACGACGGTTTCCTTAATGAATGCAAATTAAACGAGTGCCAAAATCCACTTAGCCGCTTACTACGTGTCACGTTATAGTTTGCCAACAGTTCTAGTAAGAAGTGTTCAAGTTCAGTGCTGGTCAGGATTGTTCGCATGAAGAACTATCTTCCGCGTGACTTCGGATGCATCTGCCAAGATTTTGGTGAGCGTTCGGCGCACTCCACTTTGTGGATTCGCGCACAGCTGTGTTTTGCTTCATTATGGCTCGAAGTGTTTTTTGTATATGAGAAGTTGATGATGGTGCGCGAATCGCAGCGATTAGATAAATTGGACCGAATCAGCACGCAGCTCAGCTCGGGAATTAAATTCTTTGGACGAGTCGAATTCTTGAATCGCCATGCGCAAGTAGTTCAGCACTATGACGGCTGGCTGGGCGTAATTGCGAAAGTTATTTAACAATTGGATAAACATCGTGTTGGAGAACAATTAGCCGTGCGCGCAAGCTCGGTTTGTTTGTTTTTTTTTCAATTGCACGTTGCGCAGAAAATGAGATCAGGCGACAAATGTCGAATTGTACACGTTTCAAACGACTATTGGGTAGCGTGGAATTACGCGTATATTCCAGGTGTTTTTTTTTCTGATAAGACTCGTTGACTGATAGTAAACCAAGTTCCCATTGTATGCTTATTGGAGGTGTGGAGTGGTAAATGGCATTTCTCGTCATAGGCATTCCTCGGTAAATAGATTATCGACGTGTTACTCACGAATCATCTATCTTCATGTTTGACTCTGTGAAGTAGTACTGGCCTGAGAGAAAGGAGGAAGAAAGTACTAGTGATGTAATCGAGGCTGATAAGGAAAGGTTTTCAGAAAGTCGTATTTTTTTTACGTCATCTTACGCATAAGGGGAAGACAAGGTACTGGACTGATTGCACCCCCGTTTTTAATTTAATGCATTCATAAAGGCAGCGACCTCAGACTTGCCTTGAAAATTGAAAGATATGATTTCAAGCATATTTTTCTTGAATTCATTTATCCCCTAAGTTACATGAATGATTTTTTAATACTTTTTTTATATGCTGGTATTTATTTTGTGTCGTGAATACGATTTTGAGAGTTAATGGGCAAGCACCATGCTCTTAATTCATTGTGAAGAAGCACGAATGAATAATAAAATCACCTCAAGGAAAATAGGAGATATGTATTCAAATTGTGCTTTGTTGCCGTTGTTATAACTATGATTATGAAAAAGCCTTGAGAAATGTAGTGTTTGAATTAGTTGTTCACGAAAAGTGTATAACGCACTAAGGGTAATGGAAAACACGAAAGCTTAATTTCAGTTCCAGACAAAGTGTTAGTTTCATGTTTTTAAATGTCGAAGATACGGCATGAACATAGCATGACTTTCGAGAACAATAGAAAAATATACGTCGGAGCAATATTTTTATGCTACCGTATGCCTCTTAGTGAAGTGAAAGAGTTGTATGAAGCCAGGAGCTCGCGTATAGGATATGTCTAGAGAAAATTTTTTAAGCCTTTAGATTTTAAATTGGAAGCAGTACTGATTTCGGTACTTTTTTACAAGTGGGTCTCCTGACGTAAAGGTGAATTCGGGATTTTTGCGGACTATAAAAACTTCGTTAATAATTCTATTTATTTATGAAATGAAGGAGCAGAGTGAAAAACAATTTGTTTTACTTCTGTAAAATATTTTATTAATCCTTTATACGTGTACATTTTCCAAGAACAATGGCACAAATCATAAAGACTGTGCAATTGCGCGTAAAAACTTTAACGCGATCCACTTCATCACGTGCCTCTCCGTATTACTGCTTTGTGACAAAAAAGAATCGTCATAATTTTACTACGTCCTTATCAAAGTCAGCGAAAGATGATTTCGCGTGGTAATTTATTTTAGTACAAGCGAGCTACGACTAGTAATTTTCTGCCACGCATTCATTAAAGCGGAATTGTAATTAAAACTTAAAAGAGACCATATTTATGGCGCGACATTAATAATCTGATCCAAAAATATCTGACCTTGGAAAAGCTGCCCAATTGCAATTCTGCATGCCTTTCTCTCCCGTACAACTTCAAGGAGCTTTCCACACAATTTTTACTTTCGACGAAAAAGTGTTAATGACACATTACTTTCTGGAATTCTAGAACGACTACGGATAACACAAAATTCTTTTACAGAAAATGAAGGAACAGAAGAACTCTTTTAAATAAAATTCTTTCTCAAATACAATGTTTCCTAAATGAATGTATTTATAGCTCGAATCGCTCGTTTAATATATGCTGTTTGATCTGGTTCCCTATCAGTGCTTTATAGCCGATGCTATACAAAAATTTATACATTTTTTGCTTCTTTGCAACTTTTGTTGATTTTGGGTTTGGTCACTGACCGATGAAATTTGAATTTTGTGAATATGAAATTCAATCTCTTAATTATTTATTTTTAGTAAGGAATTGCTGTTTTTATGATACAGTGTGTAATCTTGCTTGTCGGAACATGATTGCGAATAATTTTTTGATTTTAATTGAAAGTGTTATTAATCGGACGAACCAATATTACAACGTCATACTAATTATGACGTTATGCTAATTTTAGGATTTTTTTGTACTCTATAAAAAATATTTGTCATTCCCTTTTCACAAATAAAAAAGGCAAATCCAAAAATATGAAAATAATTTTTATATTAGGTAACACCCTTATCAAGTATATTATATTATGGTGACCACTTATGAGCTGATCTGAAAATGGAAATGGCAGGCCTGAGACGGGTCTGCACTAAAAAGTTAAAAACAAATATAAAAACTGACTAAAAAGTTGAAAATAATTGTTTTTGGACTCGGTGCCAAGCCACATGATACACGTCTGCGCAGTGGCTTACGCGACGCAAAGGACGAACGTGGTGAAGTGAGCAAACCGAACGCGCAAGCTACTCCACTCGAGTAGAGGAATTGTTTTTGATAGTCCCCAGGCGCCTGATTCAGAGACATCGAGCCATCAGCCGCACTGATGAGATCAAGCGCAATGTTCTCAATCGAAACACTCGTGACAAAGAATTTACTTTTGGTGGGCAAGTATCTACCTTAGGTTGATTCAATACTCATAGAGGATCTTCCTACAGAAATTGTCGTCTTTGGTATTTTAAAATGGTTATTACTACAATCGATGAGCATTCCACAAGGCTCTGCCTTGAGACCACTGCTATTTAATGTATTTGGTAAATCTGTCTATGCGGCGTAAAAAGTATAGTAAGACTATACTCTGTACAGTCAACGCAGCTGATGTACGATATACACAAGCTAATTAAATTCATTAATTTTACGTGAGTGCCGACGGAAATTTGAAATGTGTTAATTGCGGCTATAAATATTGCACCTTTCAAATTTTCCATTGCGAAAACTGACTGCGCCCACAAACCACCGAAATAAGGGTCATGTGCATATATGTAGTTATTAATACCTACCCGTATTGCGCTATAGTTTTTAATGCGACTGCACTTGCTCCTGACCCCTTAAGCAAGACACATTGACTTGTTCTGTTTACAACTTCGGACATCCACCAGTTCGAGTCATGTAATTTTTTGGCACCGTTCACGCCATGGTCCGGTGCCAAAAATGTTCTACATTTTCTTAGTTTCATTTCCTCAAGATAAATTGAGAAATTTCTTTGTCATGGTGTTGAAGCGCACCGCTCCCTATTTGTGGAGCAGTTTTAAGAACTGAATGAAGAAGACAAGGCGCGCACAAATTCACTGTACAGAATATCTGACGCGTAAATACTTTAAAAGCCTATTTCGAAGTGGGACAAGAATTATCAACGGGGTGAAAGATATATGGAAACAATGCTCGTACATATGTAAAAATCAGTGGAACAGCAAAACTTTATCACAAGTGCTGTAGGTCGCGGTGACTTATTTTAGCAACATATTTACACACTTTAAAAAAATAGCATTAATAGCCATGGAGCGTAATCGACTTAAAGACATGGATGGTTTCATGGCTTGAGGTAATAGGAACTAAGTAAAGCGTTCTAGTGCCTTCAGTCGGGTCTATTTGCGGCCCATTAGACCCACTCGAGTTCAAGGCTTACTATATAATCGTCTGAGCGTGGTGTGCTTCAATTATGGATTTAATCTCCAAGCACATGTTTCGCGCCGGTAATTTTTAATCCTGGCATAATTTGCGTAAACAGTGATAGAGCGCTATCACTGAAAATTATTCTTCATTCATTCCGTGAGTCCGGCGGATAAATACATAAAAAACGTTCACAAAGGTGGGAAGACGAAGAGTTTTATCTTTTAATTTTTGCAATATCTTCGAACATATGAGCGGCCCACATGCAACAACGGCAGCAGCCTTTTGCAGTGAATGTTTCCAGGTGGATTGGACATGTTCGTTTCGTTCGGTTTAAGAGGCACGAACTATTACATGACCTGCGCGGCAAAAGCGAGTTGCATAAAAGGTAATGGCAACTTTGTTTCGCCGTTTAAACTTCTCATGTGAAAATTGCTCCGGGGCTCCGTAGGGCAGGGGCGCCTACAAAACTCGAATAGGGGAAAATCATTGAAGTTGGGACCGTTCGGTTCTTTTGTGCCGGTGGGAAACATCGTGGCAAACAGATGTACCTTTTGTAGGGAAACTAATGAGGAAGATTTCGGAATTTGAAAATGCATGAAAGGTTTTTGATCGAAGACGACGGGTTCAATTTTTACATCAGCACTTTTCAGGAAAGACATATAATTGGCAGATGGCTAAGCAGCGAAACCCCTAGGAAATAATGTTTTGTAAATTCTGTTGTGGTTATGCAAGGGGAGATCTTATCTACGATTGAAGAATTTTGCTGGCAATCCATCGAAGGGTCTTCATATGCATTTTAAGTAGAATGCAATTGGCAAACGGCACCTCTCCATTATGTACGTCTAATCATGAAGGTAATTAATTGAACAGCAATCAAGAATGTTGTGGAAACATTTGCATCACCTTTACTCACCACTTATCCATTAAATCATCCGGAATTGATTTTTAATTTTTATTGGATTTGGAAAGGTCGATGAATTTCAATTATTTCAAAATTTGTTAGCAGTGATTTGGGAATTTTCCAAAACGGAGCGCATGAAGTGCTGATTAGACCATTTGTACGTATAGGCATTAATTGTTTCGTTATTGCTACTTTGAGTTCAACTGGCGGAAAACTTTTTTCTTTTTTCATTTTATTCGTCATACTGTGTACGAGACGAAGGCTAAATATATATATATATATATAGCTTAAAGTTTAAAAAAAATCAACGATTTCAAGTAATGAAGAAAGACCAAATTAAAAAATGTCTCGATTAAAAATAAAAAAAAAACATTGTAAAGTTTCATTAGAGTAAAATTGCCGTGCCTTCATACGTATATTATGTACTTACGTACTTTGCTAGGAGGGTAGGTAGTTAGTTTGTTTGTAAGTTGTTCTTTCTTCCGTGTAAAAAAGAAATGGCTAATGAAAAGTATAGTATCAAATAAACTTAAAAAATTTTCACGATTTTAAGAAGAGGTTATCGCAAATATATATTTTCGACGAGTATGATATTGAACAATCGATTTTAAAGCGAATAACCGTTCAAATACCTTTAACCGGGTAACCAGATTGGTATTGATTGGAAATAGAGACTGAGACTGGGCCATGTTTGATATCTTGACTCATCGTCATGTTGCCAATTACCGCCAAGATAAATTTAGAAAGGATGGTAAAAAGGAAAAGTACAGAAGTTTGTCTCTAAAAGCATAATTATAGAAATATTTCTTATTAGAGAAACTACACATACATTATGTATCCATATTCATTTTCACTGTTACACGTTTTAAAGGATTTAATGAGTAGTTAATTATTGCTGTACTCATCCTTAAAACATTTTGGTAGGTTGAACCGCCTGACCCTCAGACAGCATCTCATTAAAGTTTAACGAGTATCGTTAAATTTCTCCTACCAGTTGAATAACTATTTTAGCGTATGGTTTTGTACATCCAATACTTTCAGTTGGCCCGAATAGTAAAACATCATAAAATCCCTTTATTGGATACTCGTCGTAAACTAAGCAACCATAACTAACTAAATAATATTTCAACTAATTGAATAACAACCAAGTAAATTCCAAGCAAGACGAAAACAACACTATGCAGTCCTTAACTCGTGGTCACTGTCTTGGGAAGAGAAATCTTACTTTTCCACGCGAAGTGGAACGTGTCAGCGACTCACCTTTTAGGCACAAATGGCCAATTCAATTATCATGAATTACTCATAACTTTTAATAGCCGCAAACCAAAGGGCAACCGCCGGGAAGCCGGCTGTTCACAAATTGATTAAGCTGTGACGTCGCCGATCGACCGCCGGAGTCCAAAATCCAAACCCGGTGTATGCGATGGTGTGCTGCGGTGTACGGGGCAAAAAGACGGCACAACAAGACGCCGCCGGGAAATAAATAATTTTGCAATAAATGCAATTTTACTTTTAAGACACTGCTGGAAGTAAGAGCGCGCGGCCGAGTCGTGAGCTCGTGATGAGCTTTCGATTTATCCGCATGGATGAGCTGTGGTGCGGCTAATCATATTTCATGAGACCCCACTCACTCTTTCGCTGCATCTTTTCTATCATATCCCATCTGATTTATTGCCCGAGAAATTATAGCAGACACCCAGCCTCTTGAGAATGTTGAATGAATGAATGAATGAATGTCCAGCCTTATGTCCAGGCCTTATCAAGTTTTCAGCGAACCGCTCGCAGCTTTCTAATTCGCAAGCCGTTGCCATTACCCACAATTACGGCCGCTAGTGATAAGAGCGATAAATGCTAATCCAAGGTATGTAAACATCGTCACTTGCTTGAGAGCTATATTCGTATACTGCTAACTCGGTGGCGGCGGAAAAAATTTTAGAGGGTGCAGTGCCCCATATTTCTCGCTTATCGATTACCAAACGTGCCCGTGAGTTGGCAACTGATTTCGGGAAATGTCGATCAGACTGGGATGAGACGCACAGCAGTTCGTCACCAAGTCATCCGAACGTGAACCTGAATTACCCACAACACCACTAAGTACACGATGTGACTTCAGCAGCCAAGCTTTCCGGTGCTCGAATGGCGCCAGACATTTTTTTAATATGATTATCAGCCGGCACGGGGACTGGTGGGCACTTATGTATATTCATGCTTCTGACGAAGTGCGAATTAAAAAGGATTTCGAAAAAGTCATAGTGCGTATTATTTCCGCTTCGTAAATTCCCAACTACGACTGCATCGAGTTTTTCTCTTTACTTGTCCAAGAGGTTAATGCTAAAAATAGCAAAGACGAAATGTGGGTTGAGGAAGAATACACAAAATTAGGATACGACTCCAACGTCTTTTGACTGAACTCGGTCATCCGTACATACCTCTACTTCCTGTCGGATTTCGTTCATACGATTACGTTTGGGCTCTATTGCGAAATTTGAGCTTCTACTCCACATTTGTGTCGCGAATGGCAAGATCTCTTTTGTTTTTAGTCGCCTACCGCAAGTGATATCACTTGCGCACTCATAATAAAAGAAATAATACTGTGACGCTAAGGTGGCTTATTTTGTTTACGTCTGCAGAGAATTCGCTGTGCTGAGCTTGGTGTTTTTTATTATTATGCAGTAAAATATTTTAAATACTCGTACTCGTATATTGCAAAAGTAAGCACATTAGACTGATAAAAACGACTTAATTCTTTTGCACCTTTATTACTCTGCTTTTGTTTAAACAGGCTTTGTCGAAAATAGCAATTCAGATACAAGTGTTTGCCCTAAAAAAATATTACGTCATTCGATCGTAAATGCGCACTTTTAATGAGACAATTGTACAAACAAATCCGCTATTTTATTGATTTTGTGGCATGTGTAGAATAAAACCAATCTAATTTTTGAAGCAAAATATTATATAAGAATTTAGCACTGAGATTAGTCCAACCTTCTCGGTTTCAGAACGTTTTAGTCGCGCTGGTTAAATTCAATATTGACTGAAGCTGCAAGTATGTACACTGTACAGTCTCACAGTGTAGCAAAAAAATTTTAGCTAGCTATCTTAAATCCAATAAAATCTAGCATGGGAGCAAAATACATAATAAAAGTATTTTTGATCCTATTAAGGTAATTCACATATTTACATATATAGATATGAAATAAAAATGCAAAACAACAGGTTTTACCAACATTGATCTTGAAATGGCGTACTTTTTAGGTATAGAGAAGTTTTTCCAAAGAAATTTAACTCTCCTGAACATCTTAAGTAAAGGATAATAGGCATTTTTATATGGTGGCTGTAAAGCTGTAGCAATATTCTAGTCGTTTTGAGTGATAGATCACTGATCTCCATATCTTATGCGTATAAGTCAGACTACGGAGTCTGTGGGTATTATAAGCTGTCATAGAAATTCTTTCACAATAATTGAAGCTAACGATCAGTTTCACCCCTCTGATCGAAAATTGCTGTCAATATCAATTACCACTTATCAGCCTAGCGCCTGAGTTAAACCACTTTCTTTCATAGGACTCCCTCGATTTCCCGCATCTCACGATTGCCCCGATCTCAAGTCAGCCAAAGATTTCGACGAGAATCTCCACATCTGTGAAAATGGTCTCGAACTATCGCTGCACTGAAGCGGTCAATGGTTTTTCCTCATGTCGGGCGGGCAATCTTAAAACGGAATCTCGTGCGCGCTCTATTTTTAGTACGCCAACAATTTAGCGTGCGTTATCAAAGCATCACAAAAACGTTTGAATCGAATCGGCTCCAAAGCTGGGCGTTAAAATCAGTGCTATACACTGTTTCTATGTAGCAGTCCTGGGTAGGTTCGGGGCTGTACGGTATATGAATAATATTTCGTCAGAGCGCGGATTTTGTTATCGCTCGTTTCGCTAAGCATAACCGAGCAAAATGAAGCAAAACACGCTATTACTATGGTGCCAAGTGAGAATCTAACCCATTTCCTTTTGTCCGACCATGCAGCCGCAACGCAGTAATTAGGTTTAGACATGCACACCGCCTAAAGTGCACCAGTTCATCACGGGTACAGTACAAATTGATATTGTCGCATACAATACAGTGCCAGTGCGAAGAAATATATCGCAATAAATGCTATGTTTAATGGATTATTTACACAAGACTGACAAGATGAAGCACATCACAATCTTCCTATCTGTCTGTTGGATTCTTTGGTTCTCTCAGATATTTGCCATATCGACCATGTTTGGCGGGTAAGTTGCGCCGCATTTTCCCGTATTTTTTTGTTTTTTTATTTATTTTACAGCCGCCGATTCTCTTGAAGCGAGTTTAATCAAAAATATAATTAATCAAGGTTCCATGACTTTTCTCGGCAGTTATCAATTTTTCGATGGAAGCATATAATTACTATACCTATACGATTTAATCTCGGGGCTACTGAACAACCTTGAAATGCGAGTGGACAGTATCTACTCTTTTATTTTTTCAAATATTAAGCTAAACTGTTGATAAAGTTTTACTATATTTTTTTGTTTGTCGCGACTGAATAGTTATTGCATGTTTGAGCTTTATTTAGCTCATTGAATGCAACACTACTTATTAGAAGTGTGTCTAACCTTAATTATCGTTTCGTTTACCGCAGCTGTTCATAGGTCAGCAGGGGTTCCAGTGTTTCCTTAGAATTCCGATATCATTTTTGTTGATGTAAACTATAAGTCACATGAAGGCGATAAAGTCGGCTTGACGCAAATTTGAAATACAGTGAAATAAATATTTGTATCGCAATAATCTAAGTGAAAGAGATAGAATCCTCAATTCTACTCAATGTGAATCTTTGTCGAAATCGTCTTTTTTGTATGCCGAATCAATGGAAGTTTATGTCGGCATAGATTTTATAAGTGGAAAAACTGTATCCAAAAACTTTGTTCAACATTTTGATCGACAACCTTGCTGTAAATGACAACATTCTTGTCGACTGTAATCTAAACCATTGCTTTAGACGTGCTTACGATCTGTCTGATTAGCAATTATTTAATGCCCTTGCTCTTTTTTCCTCGACTTTAATCACTTAAGCGAATCTATTTCCAAGTCTTTTTTTTCTAGCTTTCCTTTTCTAACCAAATCTTTCTTTTATCCCATCAGGTTGTCAGACATACCAGTCACTCCAGCTGTGATAACTTTAAGTGAGAAAACTACAGAGCTTATTCTCGATCCTATGGATGAAAATACCGAAAATGAGATAATTCCATCGCCGGATTCTATAAACCAAACAGAAGACGATGATTCGACTGAAGGTGACCGTCAGACCATACAAGATGAAGTCATCATACTACCGGAACCGAAGACGGTGCAACATGACACAATTCTACCACACGAAATACCCCCAGATGAAAGAACTAGAAAGATCGACGACTCTGGTGGGACATCCCTACCCGATATCGTCTTATCAGAATCTAAAGAGACGCTCTCAAGTTCTCAAGAAAATGACACATCCACTTCAACCATTCCACTAGCAAATACAAGATCCGCAAGTCCAGAGGTGAACATAACCGTCGAGGAGAATCCTATTCCAGTTTTTTCAGAGTGGGCACAGAAACAGATGGAAGAGGCTGAGAAGAAGCTGGAGAAAGAAGCTGTAAACTCGTCTTCAATGAGGAAGAATGCAACTACAGGAAGTAAGCCGCAACAACTTAAAGTACGTTCTAAGAACTACGCCTCCCCTGACTGTGGAGCTAAAATAATAGCCTCAAACGCGGAAGCACAAAACACAGGGGCTCTGTTAACAGCTTCGAAAGATGAATACATGCTGAGCCCCTGCACAAATCGTATATGGTTTGTTGTAGAGCTTTGCGAAGCTATTCAGGCTGAGAAAATAGACTTAGCTAACTTCGAACTTTTTTCATCTTCCCCTAAGAATTTTTCAGTTGCGGTAAACAATCGATTCCCAACTAGGGAGTGGTCGAACGTTGGTAGATTTGTCGCAGACGATCAAAGGAATATTCAAAGTTTCGAGTTGCACCCCCACCTGTTCGGGAAATTCGTTAGGGTGGACATACACTCCCACTATAACTCAGAGCACTTTTGTCCAATTTCGCTTTTTCGTGTATACGGCACGTCAGAATTCGAAGCGTTTGAAACAGAAAACCGCTCACCGAGTGATGACCTTGATGAGTACGAGGACGAGTTGGCTGTTGACCAGAATAGTCTGAAAAGCGAAAATAACTTATTCAAATCAGCCAGTGATGCAGTCATTTCGATAGTGAAAAAAGCTGCCGAAGTCCTGGTCAAAACGAATCCCAACAAGACTGAAGATGCTGTTGGAAATCGCTCCCACCTGGTGAACAATTGCTTCACTCTTAAGGGGGGATTTTCTTGTGATAAATGCACGCAGTCATTGGTGACCCGGGTAAATCACCTGCTTTCGTGCAGACACTACGACTTGATGAGCCTACTTAGTATAGAGCTTCTGAGGAGTCATATTATATCGTCCCAGATATGTGCCAACAGATTCAGCATGGACTTTACAAGTGCTGAAAGCCTAGGATGTAAGCTGGAAGTGGAGGGACAAAGTCACCTAGTACGAGATGAGAAACATAGCTACCTCCTAAGTCTGCTCCCCATTGACTACATAGCGGCGATGTGTCATATCATGAATGTGTCTGCAACCTCCGAGAAAAAATCAACCCTGAAGTCTGATGGAGGTGATGCTGCTCTCAATCTAACCATCGATCGAAAGTCAGGGGAGAATTACATAAATGTTGAGAGTGCGAAGAAAGGACGCAAAATACCTAAGCTGGGGGTACCTGAGGACGAGTCAGAGGAGAAAACGCCTAGTGCTGTAAGAATTAATGATAGGAAAATAACAGATAATCCAGAAGATGTTAAATCTTCAAAAGCAGAAAATCACAGTGAGGAAATTGTTCTGACGGTTAAGGACAGTGAACCCACTCAAATACCACAGCCCCCGATCGGGAAAGATGACCAGTCTGAGGGGCAAGATAATGCTTCTGCAGACCATAACGTCAACATTTTCAATATTGTTGAAGATCTAGATGCTAAGTCTACAGAAAAGGAGGAGACATCAACAGAAGAACCAGAAGTGACTGAAAAATCAATCGAAGAAAGCCTTAGTGTGGAGTCTATTACGGCTAAGGTGGAGGAAGCTACCAAAGCCAAAGATCCAGAGGCAGAAAGTGGAGCTTGGGAAAGCATTGACACTTTGCTGTCTGAGACAAGTTCTAACGAGAATCTTAGCCCTCCGAGCTCAGAATCGAGCCAATTTAACCATCAGGTTCCCCAAAGAGTGCATTCAGAAAGTGTGTTCATCAGGCTATCAAATAGAATTAAGGTAAGCCAAATTATTACTATTTATCATGGAGTGTTGTATATTACTTAACTGGCAGTTAGAGCTTTCACCAAGTAGGAGTTGACGAAAAAAAATTATAGTTGGGGCGAGGCGAATTTGTATATAAGTATTTCCGTAGCTCTAATAGGCAAGAAAGGTTCTTAGCGTGTCAATAAATTTTGAGGCACTTTCTTAGCAACGGACAAAGTTAGGGATAAGAATAGACTTAGAGGAATTCTAGCCCTTAGAATAGAATTCCAAAAGTGCTAATTTCGAGCCCCTTTTTTAGTAACCGACAAATATATCTTGGTAAGCTTTAACGCAGTTATGTTCTAAACAAGTTTTGTTTTAAGATCTTTGTGGACAACAGCTGAGGATTTATTTCAAATTAAATATTTTTTATGTTCCTCGCAGGCACTTGAGCGCAACATGTCGCTATCTGGACAGTACTTAGAAGAGCTCAGCCGGCGGTACAAGAAACAAGTCGAAGAGCTGCAGCACTCCTTCGCAAAAACTCTTTCAGCTATTGAGGAGCAAAATCGACGTTCCCAGGAAAAGGAGCAGAATCTCATTGACCAAAATATCAAGCTTCGCAAAGACCTGGAAGAACTTACCCTCAAAGTCAACACATGGATTGGCCTAATAGCCTGTGTGGGAGCTGTAATAGTCCTCCAAATATTTATATCATGGCTATTCCTACGAGCCTCCAGGCGGAAGCACTACGCAATCCTCCAGAAGTATGAAGAAAGTTGTTTGTCGCGAAAACGTATTGCAACAACTAGAAAGCTAATAAGACGAAAGTCTGTAGAAGGTGTTTCCGGGCATCCATCGCCTTGTCACAAAACAAGAAGGCCGAGCGAGGAGGCGATGAAGATCACCGGTAGTTATAAGGATTTGCTAATCCCTGAGGCAGGGGAGACGGGAAATTCGGACGATGCTGAAAAAAACTGGTTGAATGAGGTGTTGAAGATGAAGGCCAAATTGAGGCAACGCAAAATGTCTGTGATCTACAATGGCAAACAACTAAACTCTCAGCTATTCCGGCAGGAATCCGCTCCAGGAGATTTTACAATGTCAACAATTTCGACGAGTACAGGTACAAGTCCAGATGATTGTCTAATTCCGGATGAGGACTATGAAACGTACATCCCGGGCTCGGATCTCGCTTATAATGAGTTCATGCCAGAAGGTCCGTCGGGTAAACAAGGAAAGGTACTGAACGGTGATCCCGTAAATTTACCTAAGATAAGTAAAAAATCTAGCAAGATAAGACGATTGTCCTCGCCGAACTTTCTCAAGTCTCCGTTCGGTAAAACGGGTAGTAAAAAACTTCCCCACGGTCCAACCGGCTGGGAGTGGTATCGGTCAAAGAAGACAGAAAACAAAAATGTTGTTTCTAGTCAAGAAAACGGGGAGAACTCCAGTCAGAATGGCAATGGGGAAAAGAAGAAACCGGGAAGTCCAAAGACTGCACCCAAGGTAAATGGAACAGGGCTACCATCGGCCGGGTCCGAGACAGTCCTTAACAGCAGCAATGGTAGTGATGATTCACTTCGCACCTCCGGCACATCAACAACAACGGGCTCTTTGTTGAGCAACGGTAAATCTAGTTCAAAGAAGCGTAGTTTTAAAAAGATTTTGAAAAAAGTTTTCTAGAAAACCCCCGCATTGCAATTGAAAGTCTGAAATTATATAATGCACGGCACCCGCCCCTTTTTTTTTAAATTTTAAATCGCGCGATTGCTGAGCTATTTTATTAAGTCGGGCTTTATTTTGACCTACTTTAGCCGTCGACTGGTTTTTTTAATTCTAATGTGTGCCCACCCCGGGCCGCGGGGGAATGCGACTGAGCTGTATTACTTGTAACTTTTAGGCGCGAACTATGAATGTTTTATGTACATAAACTGCCTCGCACCGTGTGCTTGCCTTGCATTTTTTTGTGGAGTCTATGAATGTTGTTTTTGTTATATTTGTGATTTTTTTTTATTTTTGTGTGTTTTTTGCTTACAAATAAATTGGTTATATTTTGGAGACATTTTTACATTCGAGACAGTCAATCTGCGATTAAATAGAATGACAAGAAAAGCCCGAATTAATTCTTTCCCGATTTGAACCGATTCAGCGAAAACCGTATAGAAATATAAATATTTAGACAGTTTTTAGTTTGCTGTATGGCGGTGCCTCACGTTACGAATACGTTCAATATTTTTTCTTCGGTCTCACATTTTTCCCGGCGGTTAATTTTAGATACATGTAACTAAATCAGCGGATTTCAGTCAGAGCCCGTATTAACTGGGTAAATTTAACTGAATACTAAATTATACTAGGTAAAACTAGAATCTCCCTGAGAGCTTTGTTTGAACTAGTATTTCCTAGTTAGATCGTTTTGCGACGGAATTGTGCTTTGACTGTAACATAAGCCATTCCTGGTGGCCGTACTTTCATGCTATCGGCAGTTTGAACTGCTTTTTTGACCACAGAATTGTATCGCTTCAGTATGGCTAATGAAACCGTTCTTCTAGTAATCATCACATTTCATTCATTTCAGATTCGAATTTAGTGGTTGTACCTGTTCCCATTAGAAGCTATAGAGGCGATTTAAAGGTAAATTGAAGTGGTTTCTGAGTGAATTATCTTCAATTACTTAATTCACTTGTGCTTTGGTTTTGCTCTAACGTTTGCCGCAGTATTTCCTTATGAGAATTCATTTAATAACAAATACGCCGCTGATGATATATTCTCCTAAATGATACTTTGATTTCAACGCAATGGCGCTATTTGGGAATACGATACGAACCCGTATGTTTCGTATCTCTTGCGTTGTACCGTCTTATAAAAATTTACATCCAGTTCAGTTTCATCATACGAAAGAAAAGGCTTAGTATCGTATTCCCAAAATAATATGTTTGAGCTGTTTTGATTTATATTTGAGTTGTGTTTTATAAAGCAGTCAAATTGTGTGTCCAATATTTTTCTTTTATTAATGTTTTTGGTCGCGATCCCAATAGTTATGTGAGGAGCGCTTTTAGAGAAGGAGGGGTAATTCAAGCCAAACATGGATCGCGACAATCAATCCCACTTATTTCCAGATTATTTAGAAGCGGTAGGAGATTATTTTAAACATGATTTGATTTATAAGGGTCTGTGTGTAAGCCTTATGGTAAGTCGCGAGTCTGTCGACTTGTCTTTCATAAGCCAATATCTCGACTGCAGAAAGCTAGTCGTTTCAAATTTGTAATAGTTAAAAAGCTATCTAGTATCTAGTCCACTGGTCGGCATCTCAAAAATAATTTTTGTCTATTTTTGGGGGTGCAAAAAATATGTATGTATATTTTTTTCTCGCAAAGTGGAATACCATTTAAAACGGCGCTATTTGTCGATCCTTATAAAAGGTTCGAAACTGTCTCCTTGCTGTTGGGTTGTCGGTAGAGTGACCGAAACACGCACGGAGAATCCCTGCAGAAATCAAAACGCCGCAAGTAGCGTTCACCACCAAGTCGTACATAAAAACACGATCTTTGTAAATCTAGTTTGGAACATATTTTCCAGTTCATTGCAACTAAACAAATTTGTCAGCTGTTGATTTTGCCCTCAATCATCTTCAGGGCTTTAATTTGGTGGCATTTATCATAAAAAGATTTATTTATTAATATAAACAGTTCAGTAGCAAACATTCTGAAGAGAACATGGCAATATAATTTATTTCGTGAATTACTGCATTTTCAAATATATTTTTAATCAAAAAACTACTTTCGAGATAATGCTAATGAAACACGAAAAAATCCCAAAGTATATGTCGCTGGTTACCAGCGCTGGATGAACCAGCCATAAATCAATCTGGCCCGTAGACATTATTTCCTCTATTAAGCAGCGTTGGTTAAATATGTCAAAATGACAATAAGTAGGGAAAATGTATAAACTCTCAGAATACCTACCCTGGTGACCATGACAAGCAGCCATCCAGCCAAAATTTAGACAGTCATCTACATTTTTTTTCGGCTTGTGGCTTACATATTGCTAGTGAACGATTGGTCGCTAGCTATGCTGAGTATCAGCGCTGATGGTCATGATGGGCTTTATATACCATGTGTATTTAAATCGCCAGATTTACTATAGAATTAATCACTATGACTGAAGTCAAATACATTGAAAAATCTATATAAGGGTTTTCGTTGAATTGGGCCCCGTACTTCTATGTCGTTCCTAATAAACCTAATAATAGTTTTTCCACCCACCTGTTTATTTATTTCTCTGAATAAGTTCGTTTTCCATTCACGTCATTAATTTCAAGCTTCCCATTCCGCGTTAATTCAGAATATGGTCATTGTTACATTCGGGTTTCTCTTTGGTTCGTTAAACATTAGTCGTAACAATTATTGCCAACCTACCTTAACTGCAACAACCGAATGAGATATGAATTGCCTGTAGCTAAGTCGTTAAGTATAAATGAACGTTGATGTGCCTAGATGCATTTTGCTAATCCGAGTTATTATGAAAAAATCGTTTAGACAAATATAGCCAATTATACAGCTTGCCTTAAAAGGAACGGAACATTAACAAGCGTCTTAACCGAGTTGTGTGACTTAATTAGATTGTATACATCGTTTTGTGTTCCGATTGACCGTTTGATTTGTTTTCCCAACAATCAGAAATTTTGCAAGCAATATTTATTTACTTAACGCGTTTTACTTTCTACTTTTAAGATAAATTCGACTGTATGATATAGTTAAGAGGTACTTAGAGTACCGTAAGGACTTAGTGACAACCCGTTTAAGAAACCGATGGAAGAATAATGCGTTTGGAGACTTGATACTGTACAGTGTACGTGTAGCTAGATAGCGATTTTTCTCTGGAGAAAAATATGATATAATAATTGTTGTTATACTGCATTGTTTAGAGGACTGACAGAGGAACTATATTATATATACCAAAATTAAGTATAATTAAAGCAAATTAAATGGTTAAGAGTTGTTCGAGCTAGTGAGTGTGAGAAGGGATGCGAGGAGGAGGCGTGTAAATAATATTTGAATCCTTCTACAACTGATATTATTATTTGCCTTAGTTTTCTATGTTCAAATGTAAATGTTACGTTAGGTTTATTTATTATTATCATTATTCAGTATATTTATACTTTAAGGAATAAATCAAGATTTTTGCAAACGTCTACTGTTTCAATCCAATCTCTATAAATCATCATATACGTAAGCGATTCTTGATAGTCTTGGCATTGCCCCAATTTTAACATTTTCCATGCAGTTTCCTATGACCACAGGCCCCACCATTATCCTGTGAAGTTTTTCATGCAACCCAAGGAGCAAATGGGAGTGAACTTAAGATGTTCGATTAATGATTTTGAAATTAATATAATTTTCTCTTATGTTCTGAGAAGCCAGCTATCGTTTAACACCAAATAAAGGATTTAATGGTCAAATGTCCCCTTAAAAGCAAGTCTCGGAAGGGAAAATAAAAAGAACAAATGTGTCGTAAAAAATTTTTATAGTTTTAATGCCTTAATGAAATCCGCGACTTCAATAAGCTCATCTTTACACAGCTTTGTTTTCTTGACTAGTTGATTCAAACTTTCACTGGAAGCTTGCAGAGCTTTCGTCCAATCATGCAAATCTTTAAAAACCTCATCGTTTCGACAATAGCATATTTCATTGAAATACTCCTCGAGTCTGTAGCAGCAAATTGATTTAAATGTACTCTGTAGGCGTTTCACAACTTCATCCCTGATATTTTCATCTCTGCAGACAAGATTGAGCATAAACAGACCATCTTCGCGAAGCGCTTGCTTCACATTTTCTAGAGTTTCAGGCTCGACAAAACACTGTGGCGGACAACTCATTCCTACAGATGAATCTTTACCGTCTACATCGAAGAGGATTGCATCAAAGCGGCGGCCTGGGATTTATCATTGGTATTAAAATGGCTATTTGCTAATTGCTACTAAATTTTACCTGATTCTACACATTCGGATAAATACTTTATCCCGTCAGCAATTACAACATTCATATTTTCATCTTCTTTGAAGGCAAACCATTTTACCGCGATATCTCGTATCGCTGGATCGAGTTCAACAGCGGTCAGCTTTACATTTCTAGAAACATAAATAAATTCGAATATCAATCTGGAAATAAAACAGAATAGTGTATATTTG
Organism: Neoitamus cyanurus; assembly: GCA_947538895.1. Taxonomy (NCBI): domain Eukaryota; kingdom Metazoa; phylum Arthropoda; class Insecta; order Diptera; family Asilidae; genus Neoitamus; species Neoitamus cyanurus. Next base: position 30,157,936 of record OX384546.1, on the reverse strand, counting down.
ACTTAAGCGCTTGACGAATGAAGCTACACAGTCCTCCGCCACCTAATCCTATAACAAGCACTTCCGCGCCCTTTTTCATTCCTTGTTTTGCAGCCAAATTTACTCCTGAGATCATAAAGGGGTGATACTCACAAGGTAAGTAGCCAAGATCGATTGCCTTTGTTTTTTTATTTTTTTGTTTCACTAATAAAATAGCCATTATACATCTTCTTGAAATGACACGAAAAAATGCGACTTACCTACTTTTATAAGGGCTTCAGATTGCACCGCAAACTGATTAGAGAGGAATACAAGACGTCTGTGCAGTTTTTCATCAGATCCCTGAAATTCTTCGATGACATAGTCCCCGGAAAATTCCGACTTACCACGTTCTATGACTTCTCTCTCACCGAAGTCCTTGCCAAGAGTCATAAAGGGAATCTGCGAAACGCATAGGATTAGTTTGAAATATTTTTTTCAAGAAATATGGCCCAAGGAAGATTCTGTATTTAATATAACTTATATCCACTTTGTATTTACTGTTAAGATTAGGCCTTTTCCTTACCTGTTCCGTCATAGCTTCAGGCGAAAAGTGCCTTACACTATCAGCTAATTCGTCCTTCACATCCTGCAAACTCGTATAAGTCTGGTCTCTGTGCAAAGTTATAACTGCTAAGCGATTTTGTTTAGAACACTCAATCAATTTCTTCCTTCCCTTAGGTGTCGAAAAGAGCCAATCCATCTCCCTGCGAGAGCCCAAAATACATAAATTTGTTGTAAAAGAGCTTTTGCTGCATGCCTTCATATTACCTTCCTTGATGAACAATGAAGGCGGCGTACTTTCCGTTGCCACGAGCAGGAGGTTGGTCCAAAATGTACACGGTGTACCGTGGACTATCAGAACTAGGGCTAATTAAATCGATGACTACTTCATCACAGTCTGAAATGATGACAAGAATTACGAACATGTACGCACGCGTTGAAGCATTTGTACCTGCTATACTGCTCTTTTTTAGACCGTTACATACAAAGGCAGCATTCTGAACCGATTTCACGGATTCGACCAACTGCTCTGTGGCAGACAACCTCTGCATTTTTTCTCCGGCTAAATTTAGTTCTAAGATCTACAAAGAGTGTGATAACGGAACGTAAAACTTCTTTAATGTATCATTACTGGCTGTGGTAGGGCTTTGAATTTGGTAGCAACTACCATAAAGACAGGCATCACAGCACTATCAGGGGAGGTTTCCTTCGTTTTTTGCTCAGCCTCCCAGCACCGAACTATCCTGAGCATGCAGTTGTTTTTAGGGAAGTACTCTGCAACGAAATTCAGGATGTGTTCCTGGAGCAGAGATATGCAGAGGAAGCGTCCACCATTTCTGCAATAGGAAAATTGTTGATAAGATTTTTGTTGTAATCAAAACATACCTTAAAACCCTCAAAACCTCAGCAAAGTACTTCTGAATTCTAGCCCTGACGTCCGCAGAATCATCAGTCATAAGGGCATCGAGGGTACCCTTGTCCAGGGCGACTGAAAACTCCTCATCTACGAAACTCATCGCTGTTGCGTCCATTTCGAGGAATTTCATATCTGATCGACTCCTCTTATTCTGTTCCAGCATTTTTCTGATGACTACGCTCGAAATATCAATGTTTGTTATGTCTCTGCGGAAATAGTCGCTACAAAAAGTAAAAAGGAGGCAAATAAGAGATCTTACTTGAAACCAGAGTCGTGCAAGTCCATGCTCAATTTTGAATTACCACATCCAACCACCAGCAATTTGTCCTTATTTTTGATATATTTGTGCAAGTGGGAGCATAACTCCAAATATTCTCCGTACCTTTTAGAAGGAAAAACTTGGAATATTTTAATTTGAAAAAATGTTTTTTGCACCTACCATTCAAAAGCCTTTTCCCCCCTTTTTTTGAAAAATGCATCCCAGTATTCGGCCTGGCCGAATTCCTTGTGGGTTTTGGGAAGTAAATTCATAATTTGGAATAAATGTTAACCAGTGGTTTTCAATAAATTTCACTTAAAATTGCACTGATCTGAAGCACGGCCCGCAATGTTTTGCAAATTTGCTCAGCAGCTGTCTGTCCTATTTGAAATGTCAGGGAAGCACATGCTAAAATTTCTCCTTTTTTGCACCAGAGGGCATACGAAAAGTATGCGGAAAGTGTGGTATAGGCGGGTTAATTAAGAAGCTCATTGTTCTCAGTAAAATCTGAGAAGTTAAATTGTGAACTTTTTTAATAACTTACAAATGCAAATGAACGATTTTATAAATTGCCTTGCTTCTTCATTTCTTCGACTTACAATTTGAGCTTCTTCCCAATCAGCAATTGAGCGAAGTCAACTTTTGATTGAGTCGAACTTGAGGTTTTACCAACCCTGCCCTTAAAAGTTTGCTTTGCCTGTGAGGCTTTGGACGTTGTGCTTAAATTGTTATCTTTGAAAGTACGGTCTAGTTTAGTGCTTACAGTTATTTTAAAGTACAGATATACATATTTTCCGTCGCGACTTTTGGCTACTTCTTTAGCAAAAGGAGTTTTCCTAACAAATTCTAGCAGCTCTGGCCGGCAGCGTTTCGGTAATCAGTAGCTTTGCTCCAATAAGAATGAATTGTACGAACACGAAATTCTCCGCTTTTCCGCTGAATTCTGTCATTTTGTCTTTTTTTGCCCTCAAGCAGCAAGTTATAATTTCGTAATAGCCAGTGCAATCGGTTGCGCTAGATTCAGGCTGGTAGAAAACGGTCAATTCTGCTAATACCAATTTTAAACCTTCTTATAGGACTACGGGAAGTAATCTACTATACCTCGGGAGTGACGCAATCAATGAATTTTGCGTATTAATAAAATCTAAACTAGTAGAGCTAAAAGGTCTTTCAATATTGACACCCGAATTTTGTTAGTTCATCTTTTCTGTTATACCACCATCTGTTAAATTTATTGTAAATTGTTCAGTGGTGTGTGGCAAATCACCAAGTGGTTCCAACAGGACGGCGATACGTGCCACACAGATCATGCACGAGCGATTTTAGGGCGACGTGAACTGGCCACTGAGATCGTGTAATTAAACGCCTTTAGACTTCTTCCTTTGGGGCTATCTTAAATCACAGGTCTATGCGAATAAACCGCAAAAATGTTGATGCCCTCAAAATCAACATAACGAACGCCATCCAGCAAATTCAGCCAGATTTATACGACAGGTATCTAAAATTCCCCCTCCCGAATACGTGGCGCCAAGCAAAGCTGCGGCCGACATTAGAACGACGTATATATTGCATACTTAATGACATAAAATATTCTTTCAAATAAAATAAAAATGGAGTGGATATCTCGCATGCAACTTGTTTTATGTGCATTTAAAAGTCGAGCGTCCTTATTGAAATATATTAAACTAGCTTGCCCGGACCCGGCGTTTCCCGGGATACTATTAAATTTGTATTCCTTAATTTTACAACGTCTCCCTACTGCACCACCGCCTCTCCTATGTGACCCAGCGTTTACCTATTTGCGTTTTGCACATGTTTCAGATATTTTTCAACAGTATTATTAAATTTAGTTTTCTTCATTATATATCTCTCCTATATCTCCCAGCAGATTCGAAATCAGTAATCCCGAAAATTCCCTAGTGCGATTTTCAGGGAAATCCCTTGAAGTTTATCTTTTCGGTCGCCATATTGGATCCGACATCTTGAATTCCAAAATTTTGAATGCAAGCTCGAGATCTGCGACGCCGAAAACCTCCAATTACCTTTTTCATAAAGATTCCTTGAAGTTTGAAAATTCTCTTCCTATACAAAACGGAAATTTCGATTTTCCAGCTTTTCCTTTGGGGTTTCCCGAATTTTCTTTTTTTGTAAACCTCCCCTGTATTATAGCGAACAAAACAAAAAAAAATTATCGAAATCGGTCGAGCCGTTTTTGAGTTTTAGCGAGACTAACGCACAGCAATTCATTTTTATATACTCGTATATAGTTTTGGTAGATTCCATAAGCTATCCTATTCTGTCCTAAAAATTCAAGATCCAAAGTAGTGTCCAGTCCGCAGTTATGAGGGTCCGAAAATACGCCGAATCGCTTCTAGAAAAGGTTCGGTAGTGCCTTGCTCGACTTGGCAGGAGTACTACCGACCAGCTTTCTTTTTTGTTAAAGATTCGAATTAGAATAAAAGAGTGACGCTGGAGTTTAATGCATTGTCATTGACATTCTGATGAAATAAACACAACTCTCCAAAACATATTAAGCCTCACCTAAAAATATCCAGGCTGATAAAAATAAAGCACAACGTTAACAGTACCATATTTATTGCCATAACAAAAACAGACACACTCATTTGTAACAGTTTCAATATTTATCGATATACTTCAAGTTATGAACAATCTCCGGGCAGTCGGCCAATACACTTTGAGCCGCACTTAAGTACGACTTCGCCTTTAGATAGTCCCCTGACTGGGCTGAGAGGACTGCCAAATTGTTCAGGGCCGCACCGTTCGAAGAGTCGGCTGTTAGGCACAGCCTCAAACAACGCCTGGCTAAGTTGAAGTCGCCAGTAGTCTGAGGAAATGAAAGCATAGCGAACCTTAAAAATGTTCCCTTCAAGATCTAAATGGGAGTAGGAATATTCTGCCCAGTGGGGGATTATTGCACCGCCATCAAATTAAGGAGCTTGCAACATCGTAAACGATAAACGTCCACCCCAGCAGGGCAGATGGGCGAGTTCAAGCCAAGACAAAATACTTACAAGTGCAACAAAGCTGAGATTGTACCAAATATCAGCACGTTGCTCGGCTGAAGTAGCCAAACGGATGGCACGCTGAAAGCAAGGCAACACGAGATCGATCTGGCCCCCGTACAGACAGCATAGGGCGATATTGCAGTACAATTCGGCCGTATGAGCGCCCATCGATAGGATCCGCCTGATGTGAAATTAATTGCGATCGTTACCGGCAACAATTTTGCTAAAAAGGTAATTTGTCACCAACCTGTAGTACATTAGGGCCATCTCCGGCTGGTTGTCATAAAAATAGTGGACTGCGATGCAGGCCAGCGCTTCAGCGTTTATGGGGTCCATTTGTGCAATGGTTCTGTAGGACTGGACTGATTCGGGCATTTGCTCGAGCGCCTCATAAATTCTGGCCTGTTGCGTTCGCAGACTGATGTCATGGGGACTTCTATCCAGGGCTGATTCTAGCAGCTGCAAAGCGATTTGGGGCTGTTCCAATTTTATGTACATTTTGCAAAGGAGGAGATACGTATCGGTGTGTGGAAATACGGCAAGTGAACGCTTGAGCAGATCCTCAGCTCGTCTGGGGTGGTTCAAAGCAATTAGGCAACGGCCCCGTTGCTGGTCCCACCACCAATCCATTTTTTGATCCTGTACATTTGCAACTGCTTCACAGAGGCTGAGCGCTTTTTGCGAGTCGCCCTCGTGATAAAACAAGAACTGGAACAGCGGCTTAATAACAGTTGGCTTTTCCGCGTAAATAGTTGGATTGAGTTTGGAGGCCTGGAACAGTCCTGAGGTGGGATCGCCAAGTGTATATGCTGCTGCAGAGGTGACTCGCACACGTCGTGCCGTACCGCACCTTGATGCTGGACGGCTACTTATAGCGGAGCCAGGCCGGTTGGTCGTTGTGCCTGGACGAGCCTTTTGGTACAATAGAAAAAAATCAATGAGTATCAGAAATGAAGTAGAAAAATGACAAACCATCCCGGTGATGGGCCTTGCAGTCAAAGTCCTTGGTCGCCCCGAGATCAAGCTGCTGCTGGGTCGGGGTATAAATGCAGTTTTAATGGACGTGCCAGGGCGGGCTGCGGTTGCGATTCTCTCCAGTTCAACTTCTTCATTTTCTGTAATTACGCGAATATTTCTGCTTTTCCAAAGTGCGGAAGCCATGAATCAATCATTAAATGAAGGCCCCGAAAAACTCACCGGCACCATCATCGTTGGCATCCAAGTCATCCACGAAAACTCTTTGCGTGAGCGCCCGCATCTTAAGCTGCCAAATTCCTTCGGTCATCCACTGGCCCTCCAGCCCGGTAAATTGTGGATTTGTTGCAGTTTGTAGCAATATATTGCAGACTTGGATGCATTTCTCGTAACTCTTGCGCCGGAATAGGGATACGGCCTCGAAATACTTGTCCAAGCCGTCTTGCACTTGAGGGGGGACCATTACTGCTGCTTTACTGCTGTAATGATACACAAATTTACGACCCAGACGAGATTCGAGGCCATTTCTCATCGTTTCAATTTGAATTATGCTGCAATTTCATTTCAATCTTATGTGCAGGAATTTGGGTTGGGTAGTGTCATCCATAATTTTCGGGAAAAGGTGCTCGGCGAGATTTGTAGCAATGCATCGGATGGCAGTTAAACTACTTATGACCATTTACCTGTTTCCTTCCAGTCTTTGCAGCCTTTAAGACCACAGTTATGGACTTACTGTAAAATTTTTGATTTCTTAAGAATAATCACCAACCACGTCCACCTTTCAAAGTCAATAATATTCACAGTGCCTGCGAAACAATGGCATGGCAACGGCTGCTCCCAAACACGCCTTAACAGTCCTGGCTAAGTAGCAAACCATGTAGGAGACGAAAGGCTTTCTCCGGTTACAACAGGTGGTCGCACTGCTTCTCCCATTATGAAAAGAACATTCCTCCAGGTACCAGCAGCGGGCCCACTCAGGCGGACAGCCAATATCCAGGAAATATTTTGAGAGACCGAAAAAGTATGTTAGGAATTTTTCGAATTGGTCGCCAGCTTGCACCACCAGCAGCAGCAGCCGTAGCAAAAACTCATAATATCGAAATCGACGCCGATATTGAGGTGTATGGACTGGACACGATATACCCCGAGTTGAGGAGACAGTCTCGCCTTTCCGGCCGTTTGAGCCGTTGAGCCAGCGGATCATTTCAAAATTTTTCCTTTTTGGGGCGTACGTGCACGATTATGTCTGGGTGCTGGGGACAAGAAAAATGTCTTTCACTGTCGGCGCATTCCTCGGCCTGGGTATGCTCACTTATGTGCGGCACACCAGCGATCCTTGAATCTCTCACACAGAATGCAACTTTGTTGCATACAAGAATTGCGCCCTGACACCTGGAGGAACTTGATATCTGGCCAGTGACTGTAGCCCGGTGGAAGTAGAAGACGACAACGGCTCTTGGGTGATGCTTCTGCAACTTAGTACCGGAGGAGAGCACCTCTTGTTATCGGGCCCCGGAATACATGGCAACTTGCCACGAAGATGGCCATCGGAATGCAGAAGAAATGTTGACTGGGAGGAGGATTTGAATGAAATCATAAATTTCTACTGTTTGGTATCGTGTTCGCCTGGCCGGTTCGGCCGTCCATTATTATGGGTAAATTCTTCTTCAATTAATTGATAAAGGCGACGTATTTGGAACGCGCACTCAGGGGATATTGGCACGCATGCAGTGGGGCTTCTCCATTATTATGGATGTTCCTTTACAGCTGCGGCTAATAATTTTATTTAAATAAATTGCTTCGTGGACTCCGGTCACTGCATCTTTCTTTCGATCGGAAAATAAATTTATTAAGCATTGAGACAAAGTTGCGTGACAATTACGATTTCGGTAAAGCTGTAATATATGACCATTTGCTGGCCGAGCTATTTTGTTTTTGTTTTGTGTTATACTTTACTTCTGTGGCTGGCTATAAGGTGAGTATTCCCAAGTTACATTTGAACTGGGAGAGATATTTATATATAATATAGTAATGACAAGCCCCAACCCAGCTAGAAAGTAGGTTGAAAGAATTGCTTTTCTCGTTCTCACTAGTTAGATATCTAGATTTTTAGGTGTGATTAATTAATCTGCGGCCATTGTACCGTTAAAAATACCGACTGATACAATTTCAAAAAGCAGTAAGCAGCAGTGGTTGGGACGATGATGACTAATAAACAACATATCAGACACTGCTTGTTTTTCGGGTTGAGGAAATGGTTTGTTTGGTCTTAGGCGAATATGAAAATGGAATATGTAAAAAGTAGCTTCAAGGGGTTCCAGAAAATTTTGAACATCTTCGAAAAGCTGTACTAAACGTAGTCAAAACTTTCTGAGGTACTTAGAGAAACCCAACAAATTATTTGTCTATTCGACTATTGTCCAGGTTAAAAGTGGAGCTGATTTTTGGCCCAAAATCAAAATACACAGCATTAGGTCATAACAAGCTTTAACTATGCTAAATTTAAAGTCTTTAGCTTGTACCGTTTGGTTCTGAGATTTTGTGACAGACAGACAGACAGCGAAGTGAGGCCCATAAGTGTTTCGTTATTCCAATTTTAGCACTAAAAATCGTATTGTTCATTTGGCGTGGCGTTAGCGATGTGTTATGGATATTGTGAGTTCCTAAAGTGGGTGAAACCGTCAATGTTCTGTGCTACCACCTGAAAATTTCAGTCCTTGGCGAAATTGACCTTTTAAGCCATATACAAATCTGGACGTGAATGGTGTCATCCCCATTGACACTAGGTGTAAGCGTACGAGCATACAGATGACGTCTATCCGAAGCGTGGCAAACAACCATCTGATCGGTTCGAGGTAATTCGAATACTATCCAACAAAATTGGAAAACACTGCCTCGGTCGACTTCGTTCACTACCAAAATTTTCATCGCCTCGCCTTGTCTCGTCCCGGTTTTTTATTAGATGTTGTGTACCCGGCTTTACCCGCAATGAGACTAGGCAGATCATACCGCTGCATGACAACGAAACGTCACACACTGCAAAAATCACGACTTCATTTGACTTATTCTTTAGACCTCCTATCCTTTAGAGCTCCATGAGATTACCATTTGTTCCGGTTCGACCAACAACAATGAGTAACACTTCTCTTTAAAATACTTTAAAAACCTCAAAGATAAAGTCTGGAACGATTTTGTGTCTCAAGCACCGAGAGGGATATCCTCGAGTATCCCAATATATACGTGATCAGTATATCTCGGCCATCGATGACGCATAGTCGGACTATTTTGAAAATATGAAGAGTTTATCGGCTGAGCCTAAACAGTTTTGGAGATCTCTGACTATTGCCAATCTTTTTGGGGACTTTTTTAAGGGAGGCTTCTAAATTAGAAAGAAATAAAAAAAGTATTATAAGGATTGTTTTTGGATAGAAAGAATGGGCCGATATTTATGTAAATTAAAGAGGTTTTACGGGAATATTACACGGACACGAAGAGTGCTTTTACGCCTTAGCTTTTTGTCAATTATTTATTTTTCTACATTATAATGATAATTTTTAGATGGATATTCAGGCATTTTCCCTGCTTAAAAATGCCACCCAAATTTGGAGCTGTAAAAATTCTGAAACTAAAAATATACATACTCTAACAAGTAGTATAGAAGAGATTTTTGTAGAGAAGGTACATAAATTCCCAATTCCAAATTATCCTTCTAACGAAGCAGGCATGCATTCCTTCACCGCCCATTTCCGTTGCGAACTTAAAATGTTTATTAGTTTCAGTCTTTCAGACTCAACAAACTGCAGTGCCAACTAAGTTGCAACATCTGCGTCCGACCACCGACAAATAAAGATCCCGAAAAGGAATTCGAAGAACAAGACGAAATGCCATCGGGCAATAAGAATTAATTTTATGGAATTTTAATTTTCTGGAACGTCTCACCCAATTTGTCTGCCGTTCCATGTTAAGGCCTCAGCAATGCATATGGGGAGGTCATCCCAGAACGGAACCGATGAAGATCGCTCTTTTTTACCTCTTTCAATTTTTTATTGCTTTCGTCTATACATATCCTCGCTATAGCCTCTTTCTGGGTAGGACGGCGGGTTTTTTTAACCATTCCGTCAGCCATCAAACATATTTGCAATCCGCACACTGCACCTAACCATCCGTCTAAAATCCTGCGCGGAGTATCAGTCATCGCCTCAATTTTAGCTCTTTTAAATCAATCATTTCGCTTGTGGTCAAACCCGTCCCCGTCATTCTCGGGCAAAACTTGAATAATTCCTGGGAGTTGTGTGTGCCCAGACATATCCGTGGAGGAGCCTTCAAGGTCTTTTACATCTTTAGCTGGGGCATCTTCTGTGGAGCATGTGCCTCGTGCGGCAGAGATCAATCGCTAAACACTGGTAGCTATGGGTTAGTTAGTAATGCGGTTTGATTTATCCGACAATTTTTACCTTTCCATCTGTGGGTAGATGTTCGCTTTAAGAACGTTTTTTTTTTCCTCTTTAAGACGACGGTAAAGAATTGTTGGAGGCAGTCGCAGTTTTTTATAGCCTGCTGGTGTACTTGATCTTGTAATTAAGGGATGAGACATCTCTCCTTCAGAACCATTGTAGTTAGCGCTTGAATTATAGAAGTTACGGTGAGTCCCAGGTATAAAAAGATTAAAACCTTCTTTGAATTGAGCAGAACGTAATTGCATTCGTAGTTTCTAACCAGCAAATCCTTCCAGCGAAAGACGGAGAACATGAATTTTAAAACAGATAACAAGCTGTAATTTCATGCCGAATCAGGCAATTAAATTAACTATCAAAAAAATCAATTGCAAAACAGAAGTACTGTGTCTTACTGTCATAAAAAAATCAAACGAGTTTTATTTTCGTGTACATATAATTAAACTTCCCGCTCGCCACTTTGCGGTGCAGCGAACATAGAACCGTAAGATAGGAGTATACGAATAAATCAAAATTACGAATTATTCACTTCGAAAATAATAGGTAATATTAATATATCAATGAGGTACAACTAATTCTCTGAATACCTTTCAGCATATATGATGAGATCGGCCTGTAGACGATGAGCGTCTTGGTTCGATTTAATTAAAATTTTTAAATCATCAAAATAAGCTATATGTAAGAATTCTGCAGTAGGGGAGGGGAAAACAGTCGTTCATTACAATAATAATTTATTTATTTATTTAATTCAACTTAATACAAGCTATAAAAACATACATACATACATACAAACGCAATAACTTAAAGACTTGATCTAAACTAGGACTTATTAACTAACATGGACAAAAAAGGGGACTTTAAGAGGGACCATTAAGGACTTTCTTAAGGGAGGACTTGATTAAATAAAAGTCGGACGAGGGTGTGGAATTGGCTTTACGGATCATAATAAGTATTGGTCTAAGATAGCTGCCTTGAGGAACTCCAGGAAAGGCCAAAACGGGGTAAGAAAGAGAAGAATTAATATTTTTAAATTACCGATTGGCAAAATATAACTTAATCCACTGAACACGATCATTGGGAAAGCCATATAATTTGTACTTTCTTAGTTTAAAATTTAACAATCTAAGGGACAGTTTGTCAAATGCCTTGCTAAAATCAGAGTATACGCAATCGATTTGTTTAAGCTTCTCTGACAAAGAGTTCGTCAAACAGAAATTTGAGTAGGAGTTGATAATTTGCATTACGTTATATTACGAGTACATTGAATAATTCGAACGATTTTGAATTTTCCAGACATTTTGAATAACTAACTCGCGTCAAATTTCGAAGTATTTCCGTTGTGTTTAGTATCTTAAAATACGTTTGGCATCTAAGCTACCATACTACAAATCTTTTATTAAATTATTATTAAATGTCCTTTCATATTTACAAATCGATTGATTTTAAAATTTTCATCAATTCAATATCACAGCGTAGAAATACTTTTTAAGTGATGTCAAAAGTTATAAGATCTGTTTTAGGACGAAGACATAGTACGTATATGTTTCCAAGAGGCAGAAATCCAATCAGGTTAAAACGCAGCTTCTTAACTGCCAGTTTTGCTCTCTAATGCAATAACGTCATTGTTTTGCGGGCCGTGGGGCAGATCGCGCTATCCTGTTGAAATCACGTGTCATTTTCGTCCATTCCATCCAATCCAACATCCAGCCACGATAGATGATTATGCACAGCAAAATGTCACTGTAAAATTTTAATCAATTAGAAAATGGGACTGAAGTGTAACGCCGCTATGACAGCTACGAAATATGTCCTACTAAACATCGCCTCATAACGCTCTATAAAAGGATTTTAAAAATTCTTACGTAAGTAGCTTATAAAAATTAAATTTGGAAAAAAAAATTAAAAAATTAACTTTTCAGCAATCAAACAAACATCAACAGTTTGAGAGCACCTGCCTCTGGTTTGGTTGCGAACTAATTCCAGTGGAGCTTTGGGGCCAGGTAAGCTTGAATTCATTTCTTAGCTGGTGCTGCTTGGAAGCCATCTCGACACATGGCTCCAACACCGTATACACGCAAAGAAGACGAGTACGCTAAATCCACCACTAAGAAGATGCTGGTTACTGTCTCAAGATAGCCACACAAGCCTGTATGGGGTCTGTGCAATTAGAGGCGACTTGTATAATTACGCTAAAACTTTTATCAATACACAGAGGTCTATACACTCTTATCAAGCGGCTAAAGAGGGAGTCGATCGTGACACTCGAGAAAACGCACATTTGAGCAAATTCGCTGGAGCTTGAGAGGCTCCGGAAGAAAATTAGTTGAATACCTTTGAGCTGAGCTAAGAGATCGTGAATTTTTGCGCAGGTCCAGGCGCTGGCGAGGCGACGAAACCAAACTAAACCGAACCACTCTTCACCCAGTTCGGCAGTGGAATGTTTATTTCGCGCTTATTTGCAGCGCCCGCGTTATTGCCTCTACCTACCGGTTTTTGCATTTTCCACACATGAGTGCGAATGCATATGCGGTGCAGTTCGAACCGCGAAAAACTTTATAACTTTTTGCTAGTCCACCTAAGGTACTCGTGCAGGCTAGACGCGAAAATCACTAGATTTCCCAGTGGGCCACACTATCGGCGATCGTATGGCCTCGGCAGTGATTTGTTTGTTTCTTTCTTTGATTTTTTATCTGTTTTGAGCTCGGCTTGAGATAAATGCGATCGTTGTACTCGTTGGTCGGACGGTCCGAGATCCAGGAAAAGTGCTGTTGAGTAGTTTTTCCCAGGCAATCATACCGGGCAGTATACTTGCGACCGTAACTCGTTCACTTTTACTTGAGAGTGCAGGAAAATCACAGTCGTTCCCAAGTCGATTGCAAGTGCAGTGAAATGCTAAAAATTCGATCGCTCACATGACTGACTGAAAGTGCCTGAGATTCTGCAGACCTAGTTATTATACGATTGAAGATTCTCACTAGAAGAACGGTAGAAAAAGTGATCGAAAGAATTCCTCACCTGTTGATCCAACGTGGAATTGAGTTCGCGATCGTACAGCCGCGCGGAGAACTAGATTCAGTGAAATTATTAGGAATCACCGCTGCCACCGTCTTTGCTCCTTCTTCCCAGAACTGTGCAGTGGAATGACTAAGAAGCTGCTGAGACGCCTGCGCCTGTAGAATAATCGCCCAAATGGTAAAGGACTCAACCACACTTTAAGACCCAATCCTACATCGCAGTGAGTAGACCAGACTCATGTTACTTGGTGAAGAATTTTTTTAAGAAACACCCTGCGAAAGCTGCGGGCGCATTCCAGCGGATAAATCCGCGATCAGCCAAGCAAATATATTCGTATGTGTTTGTTTAGCGCGATCCCCGTGGTGTATGTGTGCAAAGGCCCACTGATTGCACCGAGGTTGGACGCGATCGCGAGGGAGGTCGGGTAGATGATAACCGCCGCGCGGCCGTACAGTTTTTTTGGTGCGAGCAGTAGCGTGCCGTGATGGAATTTCAGCGCAGGCTGATTCAGAAGTTCTCGCACACCATCGCGTCCTCACTCCAGCCGTGGTAGTAATCAATTTATTTAATGTTATCGATGAAAATGGAGAGCTTTTCCACAGAGGCAATTTAGCCGCACGGTGGATGCTTCGCGTGTTTGGGTCGCGAAAAACCCAAAACCACTATTGCAAAAAGCTCTCTTATGAACGGTGCAATTGCTGATCATGCTGTTGTGTGCTGTTGTCGGATATTCGCTAACACATACACGCCAAACCGCATAATTTGTGGAATTCACGTGCAATAAAGAATTTTCTTTTGATCACGAAAATCTCATTAAGATGTTTTGGTATTCCTGGCTTAAATATTATGCGGAATATTTTTGTGCAGATCTCGCTTTGGCCGCTTCTGCATGACTAGTATGTCAGTCAGATCGTGGCAGACACATTAACCAGTTGATTTACATTTTTTAGCGCAATTTATATGAAATCAAATTAGAATAAAATGTCACGGAGGACATTAAACTAATAGCGTTGGAATGTCGTCGCTCTAGCTGCTCCAGCCGCAGAGGTCGACGTTATTTACTGCGAGGTGTTCTCCGACGATAGTACGGCCACCGGTAATTGGATGAATATTGCTTTCTATTTTGGAATTGCTGGCAGTGTAATTAGTAAAATACATTTAATCGGAGTCTTACTGGTTTTACGGTCATATTTCTTGGGGGTTTAAGCGAATGGTAGGATTCCTACACAGTTCCTACCTATTGACTCAGCTTCGTAGCTGCTGCGAGTTTGCTTTCAGTTCGTTGAGTCAGATTTCCTCCATGGAAAGAGGTATTGGGTAGATTGTTTACTAAATAAGACAGGCGTACTATTTCATTGAGAGTTAGCTATAATTTCTTCTTTCAAGTACATAGACAATGATTTGGGGATAAGAATATTATGCAAGAATAATTCTGTCATGAAAGAAGGAAATGAACGTCTTGAAAATTATTTTTGTTTGTTTGTAAAGTAATAAAAGAGTGAATATCTTTCCCAGAATTAATTCATTTTTTAGGGACGAAGGATAAAATTACTAAATTTGGACCTGAACATTTGCAAGCGGATTTCAGTTTATGGTAACCACTTTTAACAAATCTTTACTCTACCTTCCACCTTGTCATTAGAGAGCACTTATAAGATTTTTTGTGAGCGCCTACCTAATACAACTGAAGAAATTTTTGACTTAAAAAAATTGAAGGAGTGATTTTTTGGGATAGGAAATACATCTTACAAAAAGATACACACATGTTCTTTGGAACGTTCTTAAATATTATCGATTCAAAGGTGAATTCGTGTAGAAACTTTAGTTTAAATTTAACAAGGACACACAGGAATTAAGATCCATTTTTCAACAGTCTTATGCCTCTTGGTTTGATCTTTAATATAACTTAATTGCGATTTTCATCTTTAACGATATGTTCTGACTTATATCAATAGACACGTTTGTGTTCGTTTCAGGAATTCCTTACAAAATCTGGTGTCCCTCAGAGCATCCATCTTGGTCCTCTGTTTATATTCATTTTACATTCTACTCTAAGATAGTCTATACTCTATGCTGACGACGCTAACATTTTTAAACGTATAAATAATTTGACTGACTGAAATTTATTGGAGTCTTACATCGAAACTTTTAATGTATAATATGATTAAAAGAAAATTACTTAATAACTGTAATGTCTTGTCTTTTCATCAGAAACCTTCTTCCCTTCTGTACGCGTGCAACATTGATAACGCTACTTAAAGAGTTGTTGCCGAAATCAAGGATTTGGATTTCATATCTTACAATAAACAATTACTTTTGCCACATTTTTATTATATTATAAAATTAATAAGACTAACTCTATGGTAATGGCCGTCATCTTGAAGTTTGTAATTTCGATATCAGACTTAAAATCGGCGACCCCAAAAACCCCTATATGTACATGGAAATCCGGCCATCCGCCATATTTAATCTCCAAATTTCGATAGTAAATGCGAGATCAACGATTTTTAATCTTGTCAAAATTCGAGGAATACTCTATGATTTTATTCCACAGACTTGGCAGGAAAGGTAAGGTTCGATTGTTGGTTTTGAAGGAAAGCTGATTTGTAGCGCATCTACACAAGAATCTACCGACAACTTGTGCATTTACCCAATAAACTAACACGATTAATATAGTGTCATTTGTGCAGAATATATATCATCATTAAAGCATTTCCTAAGAAAGCACAACACCTTCCACCAAACACCGGATTGGTACTAAATTAGTATAACCGTCAAAAAGTCATCACACAATTTGGGAACAACCGAAAGAAATGCCCGTGAACTCCACCTATCTGCACGAAATTAAAATAAATCTCCAGAGAGGCCCGTAATAATTTGTCATTACTGCAATCAATACCGATAAAGCTGTAGCGATTCAGAAAATATTTTAATGTACGAGCATAACTCACCCACCCGAAAAATCTCGCCTGGAATGTGAATAAATTCTGGTGACAATCCCAGAAGGTATGTCCGATGCCCCCAATAAAACGAAAAAATACCAACCTTTCCCTAAGACTGGCAGGAATTTGTTCAGAGATTGGGCCTTAACGGGCCCCTAGCTGGTTGGCTTTATCTTAAGGTGGCTTGTAGCTGTTTTGATGATCACCTAAGTAGTCATAATGATATACACGTGCACCATTAATCCCCCAGAAAGATATTTAAAAGAATCTTGCGCTTTTTGTGATTATACTATTACTACCTGTCGCAGCGGCTCGTTGGCTGTTTAAGGTGCTCAAGAATTCGTGCTGACTTACGATTGATCGGTCAATGACTTCAGCCTCACCCTGTGAAAAGTGCCATTTGGGGAAATTAATTTTCCATAAAGCAGCAAATGAAGTAAAACGGTGGAAAAATTTACAATTGGGAGGAATTATGGGAGCCATTTATTGCTCGCTGCCTGCACAGCTTAATGGAAACGAACGACCTTTTCAAGGAAATGAACTTGAAGAGCGCACTTTGTTTGAGAAAGAGTTAAGCCGGGCTGGAGACGACGGACGTATGCCGCATATATGACGCGAGTGAAACAAATCCCAGATTTTACGGCCGTAAAGGTAATAGGAATAAAGGGAGCTAGAAATACATCAGTAAAATGACGTTAGGCACATGGTGCCGCAGCATTGCCATCCCCGGGTTCATATTTCAATGATGTGTCTGCGCAGGGCTTAGCGCATTCCTGAGAACGTCTTGTTTGACGCTGTTGCAACGATTGCTTAAGCTTAAGGGCCTAAACAGAACAGCAGGCAGCGGGCACCGTCAGTTCATTTGACAACTGCCTTCATTTGACATTTCAGCGAAAATTGATTAGAGGAGTTTATAAAAATTTAATTTGGATTTTGCTCATTTGCGCTGGATGGGCGGATTTTTCCAATCCGTGGGCTACAATTTATTCAAACTAACCTCCAAAATAAACAATAAATCGAAATTGGCAGCTCTGAAATGGGTTCGTGCCGTTGGCAATACCGAAGCAGCAGCAGCTCACCTACATATATTTTGCGACAAGCCGCTGCCACTGCTGACGCGCTTACCGCTGCCGGCTATTTTGTTCTGATAGATTCGACCACATAGATTATATAATTCATTGTCTTTTAGAGTGTGTCGAAAAAAGTCAATTTAGTGAAAGCGAATGTGCTCAAATTGTGGCACTTATTGAAGATAAATGTAGATACATGACATGACACCCGTATTCATGGGGATCGTTAAATTCTTACTATTGGCGAACGTGATCCAACCAGAAGTGCAAAAAATATCTTTAATTTATTTTTATTCGAATGCGACGTAATATGTAACTTTCACTACATATGTATCTACCAGATATTTCATTCGTCGGAATATATGTAGATTCAGATAAATTATTTCGAACGATCAATATAGATTAAAAGATACCTATAAACCCAAATCAAACAGTCTCTAGAGTGTGACGATATTACAGGTATGATTTGCGCAACAGTAAGACTTAAAAAATATCCTCACGTTTTAACCTTATAATCTCATCAACAAGTGGAAGCAACAATCAAAATATTTTTCGATAATCATCATTTCGTCAACAGGTTGTGCTCTGCATAAATAGCACATCTCATTAGCATAAAAATACCCAATAAATGCAATGCTCAATAAAATGATTCTGGATTGGCAAAATGAAAATTATTCAATGTCATCAACCCGTGCCAGCATAGTCCCTCTATGGACATGGCATCTGGGTAGAGTAGGTATCGTCGGTGGACTTTTAAGAATGCCCCTCACGCACACGGATCGTTATGACCAGCTCAACCTTTTCAAAGCGAAAAAAAGGTGAAGCCACCTGAAGGCACTTAGGGTGCACACATACCGCTCGCTTCTCACTACTCCTCTTCGGGCTGCCTGAAATGTTTTCCTGGCCTCTTTCTGCTTTCTTGTATATCTAAATGTGTATATTTTTTTTTTGTTCTTAAACTTTTTGTCCTGTTTTGCTTTTAATCGAAAGATTAACATACAAATTGCCAGACGGTTATAATTAAAGAAAGATCGAGACAACAAATTGAAATCACCTCGGCTTGCCCATCCACGGAGAGGTTTTAATGAGCATATACATTTTGCCGATTATTGGCCCACAGGCCGACCAACCATCCGAGGAAATGATATTCTGGAATGGGATGTAATGATGCTGATCGGAAACCATGAAGTCTTCGAAATGGTAAGATCACTTCAATATACAATTTTTATTGCCGTATCGAACGAAGGCAGTTGTTCTCCATAAGGACTATTAAAGTACGTCTAGCGTACCACTTTGCAAGTAAAGAAATTATTTTTGCCTCTACACCCATCAAAGGGGTTTTTACTACAACCTGTTCATATTTGAGATCTGGATGAAATGGTGATGAGACACAAACAGTCAAATGAAAAAACACATCACAATTAGGCCGCCTTTAATGAGATTCGTGGTTTGAAGTTTGTTGGTAACGAAGGACTATATAATATTATTTAAAAAAAACAACACAGTTCGATCACATTTACCGTACCATATAAACCTTAACCCTTTTATTTTCGTAATCAGTTTGCAGTTCTATTTTTTTTATAATTTTAAAACAAGGTGATGTAGAAACGTGATAAATAACAAAGTTAAAAAAATATTGTAATGTCTAGGCAATATCCCTTAAATCCGCTTCAGGCAACGCTCACCGCGTCCAAAAACCCTATAGTATCAAAGGGCTCATAAAATGTGTGTAGGTATTATAAATTCCTTAAAAAAAAACCTTGCCATCTCTTCGTCTATGAGTGTGTGGTAACAAAAATTCCCGCATAATAACAAAAACACTCAGTTGGTAGCAGATCGAAGCGGCTTCACCGACTGAATACCTCCCGGGCAATCGGGAAACCTCCAAAGATTTACTGTCATATGGGGCGCTGAGGGCAAAAAGTAATTGAATTCATAGTAATTACAGCTGACTGACGGTAATGCGACAAAGCCTTCAGCAGAATACAAGGACACACCGCAAAAAAGCGAGCGATCAATTTAAATTGTCATAAGATCACTTGTGCGCGCCTAGTAGCGGCTTGGGTCTCAAAAGACCTTTCATATTCGAAATATGGAACGGTCGACAGTTACATGATCGCTAATTAGTGTGCGAGATGTCTTGCTATGCCTGGAGTACGAGTACGAAATGTAACAATAATTGATCATTAGCCGACATCATTACAACTTACATACAATCGCGTCGGCCAAGGTAGGGGGTGAGGAGGGTGAAGGGATGGCGAAAGAGAAGCAACTGGAAGTTGACAGAGCTCATAGACAAATATCATGTTTCCGAGTCGGTCGGCTAATTTTAATTAGAAAAAAATTATTATGTATTTCGCGTTCCGAGCGCGGGGAATGACGCAAAAGGTCCGCCGTGCTGGGGATAGATAACGCACAGATAGAGGCACAGTGATTAACTGCACGATCGGGGAAAAATGTCCCATGCCAGGCTGGAGAGGACTAGTCTTCGGTGATTAATATCGCTTGCATTAACCACTGACTTTGAAGAATTGTAGCCAGTTGCGCACGCGTACTTTACACATGCGCGCACGCGGATCGCTCACTTTGTTTATCTCCATCTGACGCACAATTGAATGATGGGATGCCCGGTCTCAGGCTGGGTACTAGCCAGTTTCTAGCCTAGCTCACCGCAGCGGCTATAGATTATAATTAACCGGCCATTAAATCACAGGCTGGCAAACAAATCACAATTTTCGTTGCGTCTAATCACTTCGGAGACTATATCAGTATTTTCCCGCCCTTAAATTATTGAATTATCTGGCCGAGCCGCAGACGTTATCACCCAGAGGGATCCTCCATCTTTAACATATCATGTCGCCGTGTTCGGGCCGTAACACCGGTAAAAGAGTCTCCGGTTGAGGAGGCAGACAATGGCGCCGCGGCCAATTTTTGTGGTTTTCCTCCCAGTCTTGAACAAAGACATTTTTACAAATTACAGACTGAAACGGTCAGACCAGCGACAAGCAGACGCTTCCCTATCCCACGAAATGATCGGTTTGATTGGGCGCTTTTCATTAAAAATGTTTCGTTTGGCACCACTCTGCCGAGGTTCGTCAATGGGCAGTCACGCATGTCATATTTCTCAACAGATCCTCCTTTTTCGTGCCAAGACGGCACAACAGCACAATCCCGAAGATGATGTGATTTTTTTTTTTTGGCATCCACTTGGCACGGAAATTCAGTCCTCTGTTCGATACGTGTCGATTAATTTGTTCTTGGGGAGATTTTTTAAAACTTTTATGGCCAAGTATCACGACATTGACCGTGGACAAGTGCCATTAGCACTGCAGAGTCGAAAAAGTGTTATTCCCGCATGACACGACAACACGGCCATTAACGTACTCTTCCCAAATTCTCTGCTTCTGGATGTGAGATGTTTTTTGTTTTCGTTCCTGTTTGCAGCATCATTTGTTTTTCATTTATAGGTACGGAATATTCAATGAAATAGTGATAACATTAAATTGTAATGAGGCTATGTATTTTCATTAAAAATATGCCGAGACAAGTACTTGTGGCACGCTATTTAAGATGTAAGATGGTGATTGGATTTTTATAAAGAATTGTCTGTTTTGAAGTTTTGTTCTGGTATGACGAAAAACCCACTAAAATGATTGTCCTGGTTTTCTGCAGTCAGCCTTAGCTACTTTAGCACCCTGAAAATGATTTACAATTGAAAGTTTAAAAACAAAGTCCTACTGCACCATCTGTAAAACAAATCCTCCCCATTAGAACATTTTTGTTTTCAAAATGTACATATATGCCTTGGGGTCATAAATTTTTACGTCTAGACAAAATGTTACGTTCTTAGCTTTTTCAGTTTTCAAAACAGTTTTCTGTAACGTACGGATGACAGATGCACGACAAAGATTAATAGAGTTAAAATAAAATAATGTGATGAAATTATCTATCGTAAAATTGTTGATTCTCAATGCTTAAAAAGAGAAGTCGTAGCAGCACGTCACTTAAATTATGTGTTCCTTCTGGAAGGCGTGTCCTGCTTTAACTGAAAGCCTAGGAATATTAAAGAAGCCAAATAAAAATGCAATTAATGCTTCATGTGCATTTTGTAATACTTCACTTTTGCATCCACTTGAAATTTAAAAGAGCTTTACAAAGTGGTGCTATGGAACGCTATCATGCCCATGAAAATTTATCGTTCAGCCATAATTTTTCCATTATGCGCAAATTAAGTGTAATATGTCTCCAGTAAAGCCCATAGCCTACCTGAGCGAGATATTTTTAACTTTCATGGCTGCACAAACGCTATGCTTGCGAGCTGTTGCGCATATTTGGTTTACAAATTCCACAAATTGCGTCATAGTTATTTCCGACTGTTATCGCGCTATAAAAAAGACCAAAAATTACACGACTATAGCAAGAGATTTGCATGTTCTATTTTGGCCTTTGTTTTGCAAAATCCCCCTTACACAATTTTTGTTTTGGAGAACAAAAAGCGATCCGGTCCCGTGTTTGTGTCCAAAAAAGGTGTTTTTGTGCATCTTTGACCCAATTCCTCTCGTTTAAATTCCAAGTTGAGACAAAAACGATCACGCCATTTACATGCAAATTGGACTAAAGAACATTTGGACGGTGCGCAGCAGCCGATAGACGTAGTTCCTTCAAGAAGCTTTGAACGAAAATAAAAGTACTTTACGGTTCGCTGGATCGGTGATCATATCGATATCCAATTGGAATTCTCGGACGAGGCAATTTGGTTTGGAGTATTCTCTAAAAAACTGGCCATTAGTTGTCGTCGTTTCACGGAACCGATTGTAAATCTCACCGAATCTAGCCCCTTGCATACCAGATCATGACGCAGAGCACCACCTCAATTATCGCCCTCATCCGAAATTCATCTCACGCCAGACAGCTCTGCAATTCCACTTATCCTTCTCACTCAGCAACCCTGGGTAATTTATTCCCCGAAATATGTCTTCCACCTTCCACCATACCAACCATACTCGCATGCACCTAAACTTCTATGTACATACTCAGACACAGGTGGTGTGCACGGGGCAAATCTCGAAGAAGCACCAAGAAGCGCCCCGGCACGATCATACTCATACCGATCAGATTATCTCCGAGTCAAGTTCATACGAATCAACCACAAAATTCCTTTTACCTAAGCATTCCACCTGCTGCAATTTATATGCATTCCAACATAAACAACCACGTGTTGTTATGGTAACAGCGGTACACCCCCCACAATTCCCCGGGGATCTGAGAGGCCTGCTCTGCCTCTGCACCGATCAGAAGAACTATCAGTTTCAGGGGGAAGAGGGCATCGTCTGTAAGGTAATACCTCAAATGGTGCCTCCAGTAAGCAATACTTGAGACATGTGTCATGAAGGGTGATACCTTGCCATGAGAAAAATCACACTCAACGGGATAAGATTGCATTCTAAAGTGGGATAGATGATCTCGGTCACGATCAGTGGAGAGAACCTTTGCTTTCTTTTTCGATATTTCGCTTCATGAAAAATTCGTCTGCTTCCAAGGAGCCCGTCATGCCAAGCGTGAATTATACGAGTAGGTGATTTATGCGAGGTCAAGATGGCACGACAGAGTAGTGAACCTAAACTTCATGATTAATTAGCAAGAAATTACTAACGAACCGAACAGGAGGAAGATGTACAGAAGGCCATTTATAAATATTGAGAGCTTCAAAGAAAGGCAGGAATATTTATAATTTATTGCAGCGTTTGCCTAGTAAAATTTCACTTCTACGAGTACGTAGTTTTACCTTAGATCTTCAAAATACGCTGCGATTTATAATAGGTAGGTAACAAGTGAACCGGATCTCAGTTATACATATCCGTTTAATCCAACAAGAAGAAATATTATTGTACGAGGTTTTATTAATGCTTTTTATATGCATATCTGTATGATATAATAAAAGAAGAAGCAAAATAGTCAAAGGATATGTTAAAGTTCGCACAATAGTGGGGCATTCGTTCTAACTAAACTGCAAAAACAGGGTCGCAGAAAATTTCGCACTCAAAAGTAAGTAGTGGGATAATGAGCTGCCAAATAAGAAGTATTTTAGTATTCTGCGGCGTAAAAGCTGCAAAAACACATAGCAGCCGAAGAGTCTTATAACCTATACCAATAACACTGTTAATGTGATTAGTCCAGTTAAAAATGCAATTGAATATAATACCTACTTAAATTTATAACTGACTTCCAATAGAGTATTACATAATAGCATTCGATTTAAATGCGTTTAGAGGTCTCTATGGCCAATTGAGAAATTCTCGAGGACCAACCAATTATATCTGAACATGGTCAGCGTACATATGAAACGAGCACTCACGTCACAGATCACTTATGGGAGGTCGTTGATGAACATTGAAAAAAAGGGGTCCCAAAATAGAACCTTGTGGTACACCACTGGGAACCGGGAGATAGTGAGAGGATCTGTTGTGTAATGATGCTTTCTGATCGGAAACTCTAAGTAATGTAGTAGTAGCTATGCTTTGGACGGAAGCCGGATTGAGATGACCATTAGAAGTTATGATCGTTAGCTGCTTATGGAGTAATTTTTCAAAGCACTTTTATAGACTAAAATACTTACACTTATTAACGTTCAATTACAAGTAATTATGTTTTCCACAACACATTAAAAGTTTCGATGTAAAATTACTTACACATAGATACGTTTAAAAATTTTACCGACTTTAGCATAGACTAAAATCCGAAATTTATTATCACAAGCATAATACCTATCGTTAATAAATAAAATAAATAACAAAGGACCGAGATGACTGCCTTGAGGGACACCGAGAAAATTTCGGAAAAAGCATTGCTTGTCAAATGCTTTGGAAAATTCTATATAAATGCAGTCAGCTTACATTCTGCTTTCCATAGAGCTAGCAATAAAATAGGTAGTATAATAATAGTAAGGTTAGTTGCCTATGTATATCTAACTTTACCTTTAACGTAGTCATGTTGCCAATTATCTGGAACCATATTCTACATTTGAATCTAGACAATTTTAGTGTACCCATAATTACTATATAAAGTATGAAAAATGTAATGAAACAAAAAATATTAATCAATGCAAATTATGTAACGTGGAAACTAACTTCCGAATGGGCTACGAATTAAATATAAATTTTCCTCGAAGCAAGTCTTAATTCTAATTCAACAGAATTCAAGGTATATTCGTAGGTACAAAAAATGTGTTGTAAGTGCACCACTGCTGGCGCGTTTAACCTTCAAGACTGGCCAGAGCCAGAGCAGCGTCACACCCCTTTGAGTAATCCCGAAGTGCAGAAGCATAAAAAGTGTGGCTTGGGCTCTATGCGCACAGAACCAGTCCCAAAGTAAATTATTTTAGCATATAAAATTAAATTCAAAACCAGTTATAGTTGTAATTTCCTCAGCACCGCCACACCGCCATTCGCGTCTCCTTACTTCTATACTGATTTTGCCTTACTTTGTCTTTTTGGGATATCTCAGCGTCGCACGGTCGCTCCGATTGCCGCCAAGTGTTGTTAGAGGTGCGCGCGCAGCTCTAAAAAAGCGCACACCCAACAGTGTGAGCACTTAGCGACGTACTAAGCCTACTAAATAAGCAACTCATTGCCTGATCGACGAGCTTTTATGCTGGACATTT
Organism: Neoitamus cyanurus; assembly: GCA_947538895.1. NCBI lineage: Eukaryota > Metazoa > Arthropoda > Insecta > Diptera > Asilidae > Neoitamus > Neoitamus cyanurus. Next base: position 30,133,097 of record OX384546.1, on the reverse strand, counting down.
TTAGCATATCTGCACCATTACGCAGCCACGGGTCGATGTCAGACGACTATCTGGGCGAAATTCAGAGTTTTTCGCGATTTTCTTCCTGTTTTCCCCGATCCGTTTTCCCACTAAGCAAAGGCATTAACCGAGCAGTCCTAATCTACATAGTTGTTTCGCTTGCGATAGGCGTGCACTGCTTGGTCACATATGCGCACTTACTCGTACTTGCACGTCATCCGGCTGAGCCGGGCGAGTATGCGCAGATCTTGCATATCTGGAAATATTCCGCGGAATTTATGCTCCGATCGCTTAAAGGATTTTCAGGGTTTTATTTGGATCCGACCCATGAACATGGTAATTTTAATAATTTAAATAATAAATTTGCATGGGATTAGATATCAAAACGAGAGTGCAGCGCAGCGCGGTGCCCACTTACGGGGGTCGGGTCGAGCCGTTCCGATGCGAACGTGCCTTCGCAGGACCGGCTAATGCACAAACTAGCTTTAGAGTATAATTTAAATGGTAACCTACATTAAGTGCTTTCAACTAGTTTGACAACAAGATCGCGATGCTGTGTCGTAGTAGCACTGGATTCCTTGGCTCCATTGACGCAAATGCTGAGGAAGTTCACCTCTCGGCCCGCCCCGCTATGCCCCCGGCAATCTAGCGAAATATATGTGGAATGCGACTGTTATTTTGTTATATTTAGCGCATATATTACTTGCGATTCCCGACTGCAATTTGTTTTATACTATTTCGAATCGCTTTCTGATTCAGCGATTATTCGCGCGGCCTGGCCTGCCTGAGTAGGTACTCTTGCGCTTACCTGCCCGGCTGCACCGTCCGACCCGCCACCGCCGCTGCCGCCGCCGTCATGTGGATACCAAAGGTGGGATATATAGTTTATTTGATTTTGCAGTTTCTGGGAGTGTTAACTACCAGCCCCGAGAATATTGTGGCATTCAGTAAAACTACTTTGAATTTATAATGCATTTGATTTATTGAGAATTGTTAATTGTTGAGAGCTCTGTAGCTCGTATACACGGGGATCCAGTAGAAATTATGAGCTAAATGAAAATTCCTGAACGTATGGCGCATACGTACTCCGTGCACCCTTTCTTTCAGAATATGCTTCAATTGACTTTCTGTGGTCGATGATGATCATGAACATTGAATAGCAGTTTCTTCTAGAGTCTCCTCATAAATATGTTCTATGGAGGTGTAGAACTGCGATAGATTATATATTATGCAATTTGAAATTGGATTATATTTACCTTCTGCTGGAGCTGAGTTATCTCGTTGCTAGACGGGTGGGTGGCTGGACCAAAAGTGTCTCACATCGATCGCTGACGGTGGAGCTAAGCTTCAAACTCCTCATTCTCTTCGCGTGAAGAGAATTGTGTGACGTTTTTAGTAGTAACTCCTTATCCTCCGTGATCTCTTTGATAGAGATCAGTGATGGTATGGAAATGTTTCAGGAGTCCAAAATACCAAAGCTCAGGGCAAGTTAGGCAGCAACGCTCAACAACATAAAAGAGTGCGCTAAATCATTAAAAATTGTTGGCCTAAATAGCGCTGCGTAAAATTAATGCCCGAATGCTATGGCGACCATCTAATTAAGCAAACAAATGTTTAAAGAAGAATCTTTTATTAGCACATTTTTTAAGTTGCATACAATACAGCGAGTATATGTCTGTCTCCAAGTCACACTGGAGTGCCTACGTAACAGTTCATACATCCAACGTTTCAAAAATTTATACACAAGCAACATAGTTGTATCCCCAACTTGAGCTTCGAAATAGCCAAACTGTATCATTAATACATAAGACCCTTGTAAACCGAAAGATTTAAAGTTAAACAGATCATTAACGTAAACTAAGAACAAGATTGGTCCCAAGACTGTTTCCTGAGGAACACTGTTTTTATTTTCAATACCAATTTTTACAATTTGCAATAAGCAAATAACAACGAGAATTCTTTGCCGATTATACCAATCTTAGCTAACTCTTTTAGCAATAAATTATCGTTTTCAAGACATTTAAAAACTTTGGGGCTGTGACTGTCGATGCCGGGAGATTTACTATTATTTAATCCATTGATGAGTTGGTGAACCTCATCAGGAGACACAAAGGGCGTACGGAAAGTATACGCAATAATCTTTGGATAGAACCAGAATTTTTTATTGCTGGAAAAGCTAGTCAGGACTTTCACAATTTCCTTTGATGCAAAGTCGTTTAAATATTCCAAATATCGTAAGTTTTAGTAATAGATAATTATTCCTTTCCGTGCTAATTCTCGTAAATATGCGAAAAATTGACTTTATAGGATCACTCTGGTCTACACATGTTTGCCGATCTGCCTGCGTATTGCCTGTTTTACAATTTATTACTTTGTAACAAAATGAGCACATCTGCGTAATACATTCCGACACCTCGCGAATAAACCACTTTAAGCAGCATCCAGCAAATTCGCGAACAATTTTTAATATAAGAGACTGCCACTGCTGGAAGGTAAACCGATCAATTTGGAGCCGCAGCAAGTTAATCTGACTTGCTCGACTTTTAAGTGGTGACAACTTTGAGTCGGGTGATCGTGGTGTGGACTTGCAAACGCAATGCTGCTGGAGCTCACCCGCAGAGAATGCGATTCCATCGACTGTCCAGTGTCCACGGTGGCGGCCAAACAGATGCCCGCAAGAGTCCCCAGCAGCAGCACCAGCAGGCAACAACCTCCGCGCCAAATGGCACTAATATCGGAGGCAGTGAAAAAATAGTGTTTAGGTCGCGAAACTGGACACGATTTATGTTAATTGGGAAGAAAATGGAGTTTTTTGCCTTCTTCTATCGTTTGGTCAGATTTTCTCATTCAGATCAAACGCGCTGTTGGTGTTGCCTTCTGCACGGGGCCACGGAGCCATCATTTTCTAGGATGCCTACCTCTGCGAATTTCAATTGAATTCATTAGCCTGTTAGCGGAGCATCCCATTCAGATGCGAAACGAAGCCCCACTCATCAGCTGCGGCGCTGTGGTGGATCTAACTTCGGCCCCTTAGTGCTACCATTAAAATGCATGAAATATGCTTTCGCTACTTCATAAATTCCACTTTACGACGCTTTTTTCCACATGCCTCTAGAGACGTCGGCAATTTGTTGGAATCGACTGAATTCTCAAAAAGGCACCGATTTATGGGACCCAATAGAGGCAACTAAAGTCAGTGGCATGGTAATGAACTGCAGGATGATCTGTGGGTTGTAAAAGTGAGCCGCGGCAGGATGGAGTGATCTGAAGAAATGTGTAGCTAGATATTGCCTCAGATCAGATCATGCCAGATACTGAGATCAAAAATCAAAATGACCTTTAAATAATATAATCGGAATCTTCGGTAAAATAACTAAATCTGATTAGACCTGCCTAAGGCTCTTAATCATCTCCCCTTTTCTCACTTTGGTCGAGCGGATCGCGAAAATCGAAATTAGCGCTTATGGCATATGGCATGGCTTGCTTACCTTGCGTAAACAAATTATTAGCACATTCGTCAAAATGTACAAATGTAAATTGTATGGAAAAACAGCAAAGTACCCCCCCGATCGCCCTCCTCATGCCATTATAATGGAACATAGCAATTAGATGCATTCGATGGAATTTTGCACGCTTTTTCCCGGCGCCAGATGCGTCAGTGACTGGCCAGTGGCCATGTGGCTAGAGGAGCACCCCTTCATAGAAACAGAGATAAAATCACCATAAACTTCCAACGGGGGGAGGATGGGAAAAACTTAAAAGAAAAGCGCAATTTATCGCGGCACCTAGTGAAATTTTGATGAACAGCTTGCATCAGTGAAATCGCAAGTGATTTTCATTGCATGCTTGTCGCTCTTTTGTGCTGCTCAGTTGCTCCCTGGAATTATTGTGGTGAAGGAACGGATGAGGAATTGATGGTGCCTACTACCTACTAATTAAAGACTTTCTTCATCTTACTGCATAGTACATATAGCAACTGAGCGAGGTGGGAAAATTCTTTTGTTTGCATTAGAAATGTGAAGAATTTAATTATATCATTCGGTTCGTTGGTAGAGGATGAAGCCAGGAGATAGTTGTAGTAGAAAATGAATTTCTTTGGTACTACCCTCTTGTTAAAAGTATAAGTAGAATGTAGAATGCTTTTAGGGTTTTTAAGGCTAAAAAGGTATCACCTTGTGATGATACTACGGTGTATGAGGCAAACCACTCATCAAGCCATTTTCGGACGTCGTCGTCAGGCCCATCGACGAAAACCGGTGGTAGCAGGAAGGGTCCAGGTCTGTTGAATAAGCGTTATGGGGAAGCACCTGCCATTTGAGTTTCTCCAAGTAGTTTCGGACTATTGTTGACGTGTGCGATGATGCGTTATCGTGGAGGAAAATCAACTTGTCATGTCTTTGCTGATTAATCCAGCCTTTTGTCACGTAGAGCACGGTGGTATTAGGATTCTCGAAATATATCCACTTTTCATCGATGCAGGACAGACTTTCCTTTTTGTCTAACGAGCAAGATTTCGCATGTGCTTTGGCGTCGTTCCATCTGCCTATTGTTCAATTTATGCGGCACCCTTTTCCGATCCTTTGAATTTTTCCCATGGCACGTAGGCGCATGGAAATGGATGGTTTAGTAACGCCCAATTGCTCGGCCAAGCAATTTTTGCGATTGGGTATCGTCATCGACCAAAAGAACTTGATGGTCCTCATCCTTCCTGAGCTGATTTTCACGCGTCTTGTTGCTCAGCTCAAAATTGCCAACTTTACAGTGTGACAAGATACTCAGCGTCAAAATTGCCAGTTTTGACATCGAACGATATTTTCGCTCTCCTGAAAATAGTCACAAATTTTCGCAATTCTCCATAAACGAGTATCGAGGATTGAGGAATGCACATGCTCATATTGCAAACATTTTGAGACACGAAATTAAAAAACTAACAGCCAAAAGTATTTTCAAGGCTTCCTATTGGTCGTATAGGAGCGAATTGATAAAGTAACGATTTCTCTATATTAAAAATGAGAGTCATCTTTTTAATTTGCCTTTGTAGGTTTTGGATTGGTCATCCCGCATTTTTTTATGACTATCAAAATCCTGCGCAGTGTTTAAACTATAAATTATAAAACAAAACTATTATGCAAAAATATTTATAACTACCAAATTTTATAGCATGTTAAGATAATGTCCAGCATTGGCCTATGCAAAAAAAATTCTCATTTTGGCTCACCTAATTAGTTCTAGCTATTCACTAGAAATTTGCGGTTTCATTTTCTCCAGAAACCCATCCAATTTTCAACCGCCAGAAGTCCAAAAAGGTCCCAAAGCTCAAACCTTTAAGCAAAATTATGGTAATCAACAGCCTTAAGGCACCATTAATAAGGAGACTACCCGGAACCGAGAACACTTCGCTAGAAGAGCATATTTCCTGGAACGGCCAGCGGTTCGAATTTCTAAAGTTGTATTTTTTGTTCATGTTCTTTAGAGATATTCTTATGAAAGGAGACGATTATGCCAGCGAGGAATAGAATTTGATGCAAAAAAAAAAAAGGAATAACTTCACCTCATTCTGCGGATACAAGGCTAACAAAAGAACATCGACCAAACTAATTAAGGGTTTCCTTCAGCGGAGGGCCCACCTGAAGAAGCAACAGAGCCAGAGGCAAAAGCAAAATTCTTTAGTCGCCTCTTTTTTCAGGCAAAAGGCCAAAATCAGTTTTTAATTTTCACTCTGGCTTCTGTATAATGAGCAACTGAGCATTGGAGTTTCAAAGTTTTTCTTGTCTTTAGTTTTTGGTGGTTTTTTTTTCCTCGAAAAATTATTAAACGTATCTGAGTTGGAACACTGTTGCAGCTGCAGGAAGGCTTCTAAGGTGCACGCAAGATTTAAATTAAGAAACACTCAAATGTCCGGGAGGTCATTATGTGGTGCATATTTCAAATTACGGCTTGGCTTACGGGCAATCATAATGCAATTAGTCTTTTCAAAATTGTGGACATCAAAGTCTGTGGGGAAATTAAATTAATACAAAACGAGAATGCTACTCCCTGGGGGTGAAAAGGTCTTCTCAAATAAAATAGGAAAATAACTTTCAACAAACAGTTAAGTTGCCCAGTATTGCAAGAAACCTAGAACCACAGCGATGGCATACATATATTTACGGAAAGAGGTCACGTACACCTAGCGCAGCAGGTCTCCAATGAAGGGAAGCTAAAATTTCCACTGTAATTTTCTTTGTTGCTTTCTGCTTTTCTAATAAGTTGCTGCTGCTTGCTTGTTGGGAAATCCCACATCTCGTTCAGGTTGACCTCGTGCATCGATGCAAAATGTCTTCGGAAAAGAATTGCTTGGAAAAGCAAAACAGTTGCCGTTACAATTTCACTTTAATTGCTGACGAAACGAAATTAGTTTGTAAACTCGACCTCAAACAAAAACAACACTACCAGACAACTTATAGTAAGCATATGGTAAACGTATGCATGTTGCAATGAAATCGGTCAGGATGCAAATTTTTGGAGAACAATTGAATGGCCGTTCGCTTTTTTGAGTAAGACTTTTCTTGGGAATGTTATTGTCTGCATGTTGATGATTTTGTTATGAATGCAAATTTGGGGGAAATTTATGTTTTTGGTCATGAATTTTTAAAATTAATAAATAGCTTCATCTCCGTATAGTTTTTAGTGAAAGGGCTCGCAAATAAATATTCTCGTAAATGAATCAGGTCACAGACACAGCATTCGTTGTGGACACTTCTCGACGTGTATCCCTAAATACGAGATGGCATATCGTGTAGTGCACAATAGAAACACATTTTTGTCAAGTGATCCGCAGCACGCGAACTGAGAATCTCAAATTAATTCTTGGTAAATATGTACGTGCTTTCTTCATTTTAAGATTCGTGGGTGCTACAGCTGAACTGTGATCGTCATTTTACTTAGTTCCTGGAAGGCCTAGCATGTCTGGCTAAACAATAAATATAATTATTGCACAGTGTGCCCAGAGCAAATATTCTTAATGGGAAGGGCCGCAATCCGTGGTAAATGAAAATTGAATGATACGGTAATTTTTCAGTTTTTGGAGTTTTTTCGACTCTTCTCATGAATTAATCTTACGTGCTAGTTGGATAAAAATGGAGTTTATATTTCAAATCAGCACACCAATAACTACTGGTCCCAGACTAAGGGTATCAGTCCCTGTTGCGTATAATCAAAACCTTTGTTTTCCCAGGATTGAGCTGCAGCTTATTATCTTTCGCCCAATCAGCGATTAGCCTATAGATGGTATCATTAACATCTGGAGAAGATATACAGATACACAGCTGCGTGTTACTCGCATACATACGAAGAGAGCAGTGTCTGATCACCTGAGGAAGATCATTCTTGTATAAGCAAAAAAGCAATGGCCCCAATATTGATCCCTGAGGAACACCTGACTTCAATTCACCATCAGAGGAGATCACACCTTCCACAACCAAAAGTCTGACGTGACGTCTGTGAGTTAACTCGATGTCATTTTAGCAGCCGTCTCATCAAAGTTGAAAAATCTGGTTTAGTTTTGACTTAGAGAAGTGCAAAAGTATCAGAAACGAAACATTTTTATTATCAATCTGCCTACTTATTTAACCCACCAGATCCACCACAACTGCCACCTTACTGTGCTCCTGTCGAAAATCCGATTGTCTAGAAGTTAACAAATTATGTTTATTCAAATACTCGTTAATCTACTTCTTCATAATGCGTTCCAAGACCTTAGATAAAGCAGGGAATATGCTGATGGGCCTATAGTCTTTCGATGCTAAGGGATTAGCACATTTCTCATTCGATTAATCGAATGGCTATCGATTCGAACATATTCGCACACAGCTATGAAAACTATCCAATTTGTCTATAAAACTAGTCCTCTGCCCCCAGTCCTATAGTAAACTCCCATTTGCACAGCTAAGCAAAATAATTGTTCAAATCGCTTGCTGCTGTTGCAAACAGGAACAAAAAACCTGTGCGTCGTTAATGTAACTTAAGACGCGATGTGTTAAACATTTGCTCGAACGGCATGAATAAATTAAGGCATGCGCTGGGACAACATCCATGACGCAAGTGGAATGTTGCCAATCGGCCTACTATTGTGCAAATATAAATCGAACCCGAAAACTGTTTAAACGACGAAAACGTCCATTTCTTATGGGGCCGATCTGCTACGTGAATCCAGCGGAGATATTCACGATAATCATCCGTGGCCCGCCAGTGTCATTAATCAACTTTGCTTAACAGTCAACACTACCGTGCGGTGTGTTGTGGACTGACAGACCGGTGTGTTCTATGCGCCCCGCTGGAGTGTCCGACCGTATCGAGCAATCAATCTTGATTACATCCCATCGTCACTGTCGTCGAGATTCGAGAAATTGTTCTTTTCCTCCGGACAAGTGTGGCTGAGGCGTCCTCCATCAATTCCCAAACACTTTTCCTCCACAGTGCCTATGCAAATCCAACAAGTGTCCAGACATCACCTCTGGGCTCTGGGCCCGTGTGGGGCGCAGGTATATACGAGGACTATGTGCCATCAAATTACCAAATATGGCCAGCAACACTGGCATACCACCGCAAGACTTCGACGGGGCCGAAACTCTGGCCCCGGCAACGATGATCGTGTGGCATTGGGCCCCTTTGTGTGATCCCCAAGTGGGCGTCATATGCTAAGCGGTCGCGGGACCTCTACAGAGTCATCAACTCTGCGGTATGCGAAGTGTGAAAAATTATCGAACGGTGTCCAATCCGAAAAAAATAATTTAAGCGAAAGGAACACCAAGGAACGCGGCTCGCTGCATGGAGAGCCCCAGAGACTGAAGCTGCTTTGTCTGCCTGCCTCTGGTTTTCCGCTTATCGCGGCCTCGAAAGATCAAACCGCGCTGCTAGGTGCCATCAATTATTTGTCTTAATAGGAGATGAGAATTACTATCGCCGGAATTCAAGATATCTTCTCCGATTTCTGGATTTTACGGCTCCGGTTCAGATTCCTCAGCACCGCCGCCGCACCACACACAGCCACATAGAGCCCGCGCTTATCTGGTCAGTCCGATGGACTGGTCAACCAGTAGCCGCTGCCGGGCGCGGGGGCGACATCAATACGAGGTCGAGGAATTCCAAATGCTTCTGACCTTTTTATCCGCGTGCGCGCATTCCGGCTCGCACTTCATCCGGGCCAGCATACATAAAATTATGAAAAATGATTTGGACAGGCGAGCGGCTGGCTCCGCCTGATCCCCTTACACCTCGCAGGTGAGCGAAGAGCGCGCAAATTAGCCTTTGAGGAATTTACTGCTTTTGGCTGGCACTCCGCCGTGTAATGAGCACCTTAATAAGCTGAGAAAAATTTAATTACGTCGTGCTGGCGCAGAGTTGTGGAAATACTTATCGAAAAAATTTCGAAGTTTCAATGAGATTTTCTCTCAGGTTTCTGTGTCAATTGGCCACTGATCATTTATAGCTGGCTACTGGGCAACTGGGCAAGCAATTAGTTTCTTGGGCCTACTTAATTTGAGGAGCATGCAGCACAACGGCAAAAACAAAACTATTTATTTCCCAGATTTAGCAATAGCTTCTTCAATTCCTTCACGATTTGCGGGCAGTAAATCTGTCCAGTCAGTGAAGAATTTCCCAATTAAACGAATGATTGTGCTGAAAACCGTCGATACAGCAGACGGACTCTAGTTGCCCATCAAAAGCTAATAACAATAACTTCCATGACTGTGAAATATTCCCCCATTCCAAATATTTCACAAATCCCCCGAGGCAGCATCCACGAATTCCAAAAAATTCCTTTCTCGGCCACTAGGAGAAAAAATGTCGAAGATACGATCGGACGTCGATCGTAAAGAAGATCACAATTTCTCCTGTGGGATCGATTGTCGTCATTAGGCAAACAAGGAAGGCAGGCGGTGCATCATACTACCTAGAGCAAAGCCAGATCGTCTACGGACGGTCCTTCAGCTGTCTGCTCATTGCATTCTTTATCCTTGCGATAAAGAGACGGCGAAAAGTCGTTAAATAGTTCCATAAAGCCAACTGAAAACACGTCGAGTGCATCCGATATCCCCAGATAAAAGAGTTAAGCATCTCGGCCGCGCAGCCTATCTTATAGCCCCAGCGGCCAAATTCATTCTATTCGCGATCTTCGTCGTCGTCTTCTCCCCATTGAGGGACCGTAGCTGGGGCCTTATCGTCGCCATATCGGCTCTCTATCGGGACTCACAAATAAAAGCTAATCAACCAATAAATCTGAAATAATCGGCTACCAAAGGCCGTGTACGCTTATCTTCCTCACGCCCCTCCCCCTCCCGAGCATTTTCCGCCTTTTGCTGTGGAGTGTATGCACCCGATCTTCTTCTGGTGATCGGATGAAGATGATCTTCTGCATTCCAGAGGTTCTTCACGTTCCATGCGATCGCGGGAGGAGGAGGATTTTATGCGCTTTCATGTGCCATATCTCTGCCGTTCAGGGATTGAGCCGTGTGAGTTCAACGTTTGTAGGTAAATTGCTCATTGTCTTGCGCATGATCGGCCGGCTGAAACGTGAGTGACTTTTGGTAGATTCAATTTTATTAGAATTGTAGTGCTGCTGCATTGGCTGCTGCGCGGTTCGGTCATTATCATTATCAATAGTGAAAATACCGGAAAGCGTTTCGAAATGATTCCGCCACGATAGTGGGTCACACCTTGTGGTCAGGTGACTAATCTGGCGAAATGTGATTCACAGTCGCGCAACTCTAAGCAGCAGCAAACAGCACACCTAGAGCAAAAATGCTGATACTGCAATTTGCGCGATTTTCGCCGAACGTAACCAATTTGATAAACAAAACAAAAAAAAATATTTCAGAGTCAAGCAGTCTGTGGGTGGACAACTTTTTGTGCTTCGTCGTCTTCTGACAAAGTTTTTTCCTGAAATTCACGATTGCGTTAGATAAGGCGTGGATGAGGTAAGGTTTTTTTTCACACTTCATATCTGGCTGAAGATAAAATTCCATTGAAGCAGACAACTGGCAAAATGTTGACTTAAAGTCATTTCCAAATAAATTACACGCAAAATATTGGGGAAATACGGTACGCAATTGCCGCTGTAACACCACTAGACTCATACGACTTATTTCTGTCTTCCTGCATTCCATTCGCATGATTTTCTCAAATAGATGCGGATGCAGCCAGTTTGCCGTATTGATTGCATGTAGAAGACTTCCATGCTAGTTTTACCCAGAATCATTTGAAACATTTTTTTTATGGTACTAACAAAAAATCAAAAAAAATTTATGAAGCTGAAATTCAGCGTATGCACATCAGAAATAAATATTTTGTTTGGATAAATGATGTTAGATCCGATGAGTCAGTTATACGCCGTTATGATTCATATCTAAAAATCTTCGCCTACATTGCTTTTAACCGACAAAAAACCTGCATTTGAATTGGTCTAGTCATTCCAAAATTAAGAGATAACAAAACTTCTGCATAATTCAATTTTTTTTTCTTCAACAAATTTAACCAAATAATTTAACACCAACAGAGTATGACAAGAAGTGACAACATCGTTCAATAATATATGTAGGTCCAGCCGCGTACACAGGGGGAGGGCTTAGGGGTTTGAACATTTCTGTTTCATGTTTTGAGTTGTTTGACGAATATCGCCTAAATAAATACATTGCAGTAATTGAAAACCTCAACAAGGTTGAAGAATAAAGGATCCAATATAGATCCCTGTGGTACTCTGTTGTTAAGTGACAGAATGCCGATATTGCTTCACCGAGCCTAGCCTTGTAGATATTTTGCATGAAATTAATTAAAGTGAAGGAAAATGATGAAAATACGGACTTAGAATAAGTTCTAGCCATCTAGGTAATAAGAAAATGTTTTCTAACTCGCCTTACATAATACAGGGTTTGCCAAAAATAATCACCCAATTGGACCCTTCAAGAAGGCAACTCTAAAAATGTTAACAAGGTTAAAGCATAACATTTCAAAATGCGTATTTCGTTTTAAGCAATGAAAACCATTTTTTTTTTGTTAATTTACGTTAACAACCATTTGCAATGTTTCCTTGAGATGGGTGTATGTCGTGACCGAAGGGTTTAGCAAAACATTAAAACAGACGTAACTCAAAATAACCGTGCACGGGCATTATCACTTAACGTTTCGCTTAACGCCGTAAAACTCTCGAAGTCGTTAGGCAATTACCGGCGCATACCTCTCGAGGAAACAAGAGCCGGACGAAGAGACCACTCATTAAAACTTCAAATTCTGCCAAAGTGTCGTTTTTCCTCCATTTCCTGTTGCCATAAAGTGCCTCAATTGGAAATCAGTGGATTCACCAATTGGACTAATTGATATAACTTTGAACTTGGCCCCGGTAAGGGGGTCATGATGACGATGGCATCCATTGGCGTATCGCACAGCGGCTGCCCTTTCTTCGCGGCTTTCCCCAATTGACTCTGTGGCATACTGGTGTCTCGACATTACATTACTGCCGTACTAGCGCCGTTCGCCTCAGCTGCTAATCACTGGGACAAGTGTTGGCTTTAATTAAATTTAATTTTCCTTAATAATACACTCCGGGTGAAACCGCGCCACTAAGTGCTCGAAGTGACTACTGCGTTACACTAATGCGATAGACGATGGCTAATTTATGCGGCGCTTTTCGCTTGGGCATTTTTTAATGGAGCCCCGCTTTGTTTTTATCGATATGTCGCTGCTATTTCAGGCTCCTTTGATATTTGTGCCACTTACCGGGGCTGCGATAGGCGGAATGATTTGAGTGTGTCGCTCATAAAATCTTTCATTTGATCGACAGATGGGCTAATTGTCTACAACAAAAATTACTGCTTGAGATAGTCTGCGATTATAAATATTTTGATGGTCGAGAGAGACGTTCGGGCACACAATTATGTATGTACTCAATTTTAGTAAAAGGTGTCTAGTGTACGAGTATGTACGGAATATCTTGGAAAGATGTGATACGAGTAAGGATCGATTATATAGAATGTCCTGATCTACTTGTGCACTTATTTTATAAGTTTTTTATTGTTTTAATATCTACCGTTATTACTCTGCTGAAGCAGGTCGCGAGTATTGTTCGTTTAAAAAATCAAATTGCCGAATATTTTGTACATAACTTGTCACTAAATTTACTGGAGATCTCCTGATAGTTTGTCTGCATGTAGATATGTATTGTGTTGATAGGTATTGAACTTAACATACAAACAGATACAGAGACCCTACCGTTAGTCGAGGTAAATTTACACGACCAGTACAATTTAGGCAGCCGATGATTAAAGAGCCTTATAACGTTTAGCGTGGTTTTCCGCGAGTTTATCTGACCAAATATGGTGGCAGCGGTGGAATCTATCACGTATGTTTCGTAAAACCTTGGAAACTACTTCAAGTAGTATAGTCAAAATCAGGTACAGGATTCAAAATTACCTTAGCCTTTGACGAAGGTTCATTTTTTAAAAAAATTTCTCTCCTATTTAAAGTATGTGATTACTAATAACATATGTTATACAAAATTTAATTTTTCCAATTTTGTGTACTCATTTCAACAAGCTTCAATTTGACGATGGAAAATTCCAAAATAGATAGACTTGCACATGAGTTTCACAGCTGGCAGCAATAAACGTGAAGCGTTTTCAAAGTATTTTACGATTGTTTACTTTACGACCCGGCGTTCATGGCCTATCCTATCCACCGGCCAGCATGTTTTCCCTTATCATACACATAAACTTGCGTACATTTGCCATGATGACATCTGCGTACATTGCCCGAATATAAAGCAAGGTCCGCATTGCACGCATGTGCGCCTCATTAAGCGGCAAAATTCGATTGCAGAACATTCCACAGCAAAATAAACAGGCCCGGTCGGCGGGGCGGCGGTGGAGCGGCGGTATGGTGTGACGGTAACTTCAATTAGCAAAAAAGCTTTTCTAAATAGAAATTCACCTTGGCACGGCCTGTGTGCGGAGCCTACATAACCCCAAAATAAGACGAAAAAATGAAAAGTAAAAATAAAGCGAAGCGAAGCGCCGGCGCACTAGCATTAAGCAAATTGAAATTTTCTCATAATTTTGTCCCCAATAAGCGGGGCATGCCAGCGAGTAGAGCGCGCAGCACTTGCTCAACAACCGCAGCATAGTTACTTGTAAAATTGGGAAATTTTCGCAGCCATTGAGTCGCGGACTCGGGGGCAGGGGCCCCAAGGAAAAGTTGCGCTTTAAATATTCAAAGCGCGATCGCGCATGGTTCACATATGGTCAATTGGAGAAATTTCACGAATATGTCCAAATTGTGCGGGCAAAGTGAAAAAAATTATTCCTTTTCGTTTTCAGTCGGACACTACTTGTGATGTTCAGGTGTTTGCCCGGTGCGTGACCCATACGTCGGCCGCTAATTGGCATTTGCATACACAAGGCGGCCACTTAAGCCGCCTGCTCTATCCGCGCTGCGCTGAGTAGTACAAGTATGTTATGCGCTGCGCCGGAGAATTTCGAGGTAAAATATCGCATGACGGCGACATTTAAAAATGCTGCGATCCGAAGAAACTCTGGATTCCTTAGTAGTAACGTAACTCCCAACGAGCCATGCGGCTCCGATGATCGATCGCAGGCCGTTCTATAGTCGATCGTGGGGTCGCGCAGAAAGCTGAGGAAACCCTGGCCGTGCTGGCACTACCCGTATCCGACCTGAATGCAAAAAAAATATGAGAAATAAAAGTAAAACAAGCCTGCCGGTGCCGTAATAAATTTTTCAGGAATTTCCACCGCATCTGTGAGATACTTCTTCGCTCAGTTACTTAACGAGGAGGATAATTCCCCATCATCTCGGTCATTCTTGTAACTGCCAACTGCCACTATATTTTTGAAGGCCAACCGCATTCCATCGTATTTAAGCGGAATGAAACGCTCGGGCACTTGTGCCTCGGTCTTGAGCTTTACAATAAAATTTCCTCAGCTTTTTTTGCTCGCATTAGCCCGAAGATTTTTATTTTACTTTATTTTCTCCTCTCTGGAGCCGCGAAGCGAGTCGCGAGAATTAAATCACATGTGCAGCGGAGATAAATACAATAACACGGCCGACCCATGCCCGGGTACACCCGTTTACATACCTACAGAGCCGCCTGAGACACTTGAGCAATGCACGCATCTCGACTTTTTCACGACAGAGGTGCGCAAGAAGCTGATTAAATTTTTTTTTCTGCCCCCTTTTTGTGTTTTTTCATTATTATTACTACAGTTGCAGCGAATTTATAAATTTTGTCGTATCTGGTGCTTCACGGCAAGCCTGGCTTGAGCTGCCAGCAGACGAGACTTCGTTAAAATATTTTCCAGCAAAACTTTGAAGCGTGGTGCATTTCCCGCGTGTTTTTATTTTTAAGATGTTCAAGTGCCGGAATTCAGGTGAGAGTTTTGCTGTTTCTCGGCCCCGCTGCGCTGACGCGCTTCCAAGATCGACGGAATCCCAGCCTGCGAGGCCAGGCCAGGCCAGTGTGTAGGACGCTTATTAATTGCCGACTAATGTATTTTCTCGCAATGGGCTTCTTAGGAAGGTTAGGCCACTAATTTTTGGAAGGCGGTTTTGGACAAAGGAATGTGTTATTCACCTTTAACTGTTTTGAGGGAAAAATAGTGCCAAGAATGTGAGTGGGTCTAAATGGTACACCGAACTCCCACTGGAATTCGCATGCTAATTAACGTTTTTTTTATTGCTTGAGTTACCTGCAGTACTTATAAATTTTAATGCCGTTTTGGGACTGTGGAAGGTTTTTACTTTTTTTCACAACAAGTTTTATATTGAGCTCTACAATCAATCTATAACTATCCAAAGTAGACAGAAAAGAAAATTCTAATTTAGGCACCACAAAAATTCATAAAAGAAACCATTTCGTTAAATTGGAAAAATAGAAAAATATTGCAATATTGCTACACGTATAACATGCTTGTTGTCAAATAGCTATATGACTCTGTAACTGTTTTGTTTTATTAATATTATTTTTCGGAGGCCGCGAGTAGTCAGTCTAGTGGCAAGCTTACTAGACTGCTGATCCAAAAGTCCCAGGTTCGAATCCCACACGCTTCCGAGTGTGGTTTTTATATAGCGAGAACGGCCAATAGGGTAATGGCGACTGTTTTTTGGGATGCACAAGAAATCGTTCAAATCGATTACCTACAAAAGGGCTGAAGGGTCACCGAAAAATAATATTCAGAGCTGTTGGACCGATTTGACGCGATTGAAAGCAAAAATGACCACAGGTGGCGATGAAAACAGTGTTCTTCCACCAGGACAATGCACCGGCACACAAGTGCTTAGTCGAAATGGGAAAATTGTATGAATTGCGCTATGAATTGGTTCCTCATCCACCATATTCTCCAGATTTGCCTCCCAGCGACTATTATCTGTTTCCAAACTTCAAGACCGCAAGAGATGTGGATCGAATGAGGAGGTCATCACTGAAACTGAGGCCTATTTTGAGGACCTTCAAAAATCGCATACATTTTTGGGGCAGCAACGCTAGAAAACATGTGTACCTTTAAATGCAGCATAAATTCAGGGTTCGTCTAAATGAAATTGTTTGAGCCACAGAGCCTTGATGGGAGCAATTGATTTTGAACCATTTTTTACTTTACGAGCAAAGTTTTGAGGTAAAACAGCACACAAATTTTGCTTCGACCTAATTTTGTTTTTATATTTTACTTCAAAACCCTGACATGTGTTCTATTGCCTGGAAGGTAAAATCGGAACAAAACCAGTCAATTTCGGGGTTTCTTGTCTTCAAAAATTTTTTTTAGAAAACTGTTCTGTCGTTTCAGAATGACTGTTGCCACCATCTAATCTTAAGGTGTGAGAACTTCATTAAATATTCGATACTCGTCAGCCGTTAAAACAACTCAAAAAATATTTAGGTGTTTTAATTTTTTTAAGCTGCTAGCTATTTTGTAGAATGTGTCATGAGAAAATTGAAATGCCTCGAAACAGGATGTAGATGATTGCTCTGTGTGAAAGCGATTTAAAAATGTGAACCTTGCATAGTTGCACAACAGGCTTTTTAACGAGCCTGAAAGTTGCACGTATACCTACATTTCCGATCGAGTTGGTGCTATTAAATCGGTTTCACATTAATTTATTAATGCCGCATTAAATACCATGCTCGCCTCCGTAGAGAATGCGCTGCGGAGCTTTCTTCAATTCTCACTGACCAAATGGTGATAACAATGATCAGATTCGACGTCCCCCAAGACATCGGACAGCTCCTCGACAGTTTAATCTAAGGCAAACGCGGTTTTAATGAAACCTGATCCAATAAATCCATTTTGAGGAAATCGAGGACAGTCACCGACTAGAGCACTTGGAGCAGCCAGCCAGCCAGCCAGCAATCAAATACAAAATATTTGGGATTCCATTTGAAAAAGCCAAGAGCTGCCGCCCTGCCGCCACCACCGGAGCCAGCGATTGAAGAGAAAGAAGAAATCCTCGTTAGCTCGGCGCGGCCTATGATGCCCCGTCTTATAGTTTGTTGTACGCCAGCGAGATGTTACATCAGGCCGAGATGCTGGAGGAGCGTGTGCATCTTGACGATTTTGACAAATGCGATACACCTTGGGCCGACCCGCGAGAAGATTGAGCCGCGCACAGCACCACCGGCAGCAGCGGCATCCATCAACCCACATTCAAGTCAGATACATATGACGTCGCAACCAAAAAATTTTTACGTCCGACAAAAAACGACTATCGCACAACAGCACCAGCCCCAGCAGCAGCACGGCTAAGAAGAAATACGCCAAAAAGAAAACGAAATCCCCGAAATTCACGCTAAAGAGCAAAAGAAAAAAATCTTAAGGCGTAATCAAAGCAAACGAAACGAATGGGTCCAGAAGATGCCGGGAGGATAAATTCCATGATGGGGTCGCGGGACGCGGGCAGTCCCAAGCCCAGGCCAGGCATCCAGAACGAGGAACGCGGCTTGAGCCCGTTCCGGCTCCGAGCCGGGCTTCAATAATAAAATCCCAAAAATAAGTCGAGACAACAAAAGCAAAAGAAGCGTGCGCAGAACGAAAGGAAAAAAAGGTGAAGAATGTTCTGCCGAAGTCTTCTCGCGAAGGAAAGGTTCTTGCGAGCAAACGAACCAACCACTCCGCGCACGCACACCATGCCGGATCCAGGCTCAAGAAGTCGGACTTGAGACTTCTTAAGACTTGAGTCGGATTTATGGCGGGCTCGGGCGTGTAGCGCTGCGCTGCCAGCGGTCACACGAACATAGGTGAGCCCCGGTGAGCCCGGCAGCCCGCTTATTTCCTAAAGATCTCGAATTGGAATTTTATCTCATACATATTCGATTTTTTGACCATCTGGCTCTGAGGAATTTTTCGAGAGGTTTTCTTGATGTCTACTCGAGGCCCGGTGCGGCTGTGTAGACGGCTCATTACGCACACCACAGCAGGCTCCCCGATCGGGTCGGGTGCCGTGAGGTGAGGCCCGTGAGCTCGCTCGCCATTAAAACCTGGCTTACCTGTAGTAGACGCGCGGTGCGATCGTCTAATGTTGTGTAAGTCGCCGATCAATGGTTGGACCTCGATCTTGTACCTGTGTGGTGGAATATGCTCGGGTGCCGCGCGGCTACGATCACTAGATCACGGCACGATTTCTTGGCAGTTGGCTTTTCGGTGCTGGACTTTTCGGAGAGTTGGTCCGTAGCCTGCAGCGCACGCGCATATACCGACTTTCTTGAGACTTTCTTATCTCTACAGGCGGAGCTGTGCCTGCTTGAATCGAACGATAAGCCCAGTAGTAAGTCTTGCTCGAATTGTAGCGTTCGTCTTCAACGTGTTCCGAGTGAAATTAGTTCAAGTAGCCCGGCAGGTGCTGTGGTCCTTCGAACCAGCCCAGAGTCCTTCGCGGCCAGTCAGTCCTTCCGAAGTGCGCAAGATCGTCTTGTTTGATTTGAAGAAGTGCCAGATTTTTGTCTTCTTTTATTTATTTTTTTTTGTGGAAATAGTTTTCTTGAAATCCAGTGTGTTTGCCTGTTTTCTCCGACCCGTAGTGTGTGCCGACCTGGCTCTGTGTATGCTGGTCTGGTCCCGGGCGAATATTTTTGAGACGTGCTCATATATACCACCTCGACACTCACACGAAATTTTGTGTCTTGGCTTGAACTCGTTGGAATGCACGGTCCAGAGAGGTCAAACCTAGTAATGAAGCCCGCGATGGATTTCGTTTAATCAAAAGTGTTGTGCGCATCATCGATGCATGGATATCGTCGCCACATCAAATATTTACTTAGACCCGAATACGACGGCGAGAGGGTGCTGGTTCGCGGCCCGCAACGAAAAGTGCGCGAGTGCTTCTGCCTGTGCTGTTGCAGAGAAGAAGAAATTTGCATAAAATCTTGTGTTGAAAGGAATTTTATGAAGATCGCGGTAATAAAATCATTGCAGCGAGAAGAGCCGCTGAAGATCACACTCGCCGAATATGTAGCATCGAATTCTGCCGGTTTTGTGACAAGAGTTTAGTGTGCACTTACTTGTCTTTTTCGTCTCGTTGCCTCGCTAATTTTGGATATTCTTAAAACGACCCCAATGGATACTTAGGACTTGCGGCGGAGAGGTAAATACCTGAAAGTATTTTTACAGCGCGCTTTTATTGAGCCACAAGGCATGCCGCATTGCCGGCAACTTTTTTGCATTTAGCGCTTGGCTCGGCTCGGGCTGGGAAAACGGGTTAGTCGACTCTCTGCAAGAATGTGGCTCTTTGGAGATTTGTCTTTGATTGCAACTATTTAACCGGCTTTTATGACGCAATTTTTTTTTCTTCTTACTCGCCTTTTGCTCGACTAAATGTTAGTTCAAGGCGGTGACTTTGATATGCGAAGCGAAGCCCCAGCAAGAGCCCCGGAGTGGTATACTCGTATGCTGATGTCGCTTCCTTCTAGGGCGCGGTGGACACCAATAGTAGATACTTTCGTCCGGAACTGCTCTCGGCCTATTTTGGACTCACTCATATGCACTTTTAATTCGAGGCGATCTTTCATCCATTTGTGAAACTGAGGTGAGCGCGCATTTGGAATTAGTGACACTGAACGCACTGCTTGGTCGCTTTGCTGTTTTAAGACAAGGCTGAGCAAGTGGAATATGTCATTTGTGTCACGACTAGGGTTCGGCTGGGGGAACACTATTGGAACAGTTGAGGCTTTCTTCAGGTGACGCGACCTTTTCGTTATTTCCAAGGCGACACATTGAGCAATTTTGTCGAGCTTTTTGTTTTTTTCAAATATAAATGAAAGGTCGTAAAAATGAGTAAAGCAAATGTGTAATTGATATTAAAGGTCTCCGGCCAGGTTTACGGGCTATAGCTAAAGTCGTGTAGATAAAATCTGGTTTTATACCGCTGTTACTGCTCAAGACTGGAGTCATAAAATTATTCGAATTTAAGACATTGTAACCATCACATCATGACTGTAAACACGTATAGTTTATCGCTATACTGTCAGGCATCATAACAGTACATTGAAAATCAATTTGCACTTTAGGATTATAATGGACCATCTGTTGAACGAACTAGGATCAAGATAACATCTTCAAAATGATTCTAGAAATGGTTAGAATTATTATGAACACTCTGCTGTCTAGTGTTGCTATCCAAGTCTGTTCAGTGCACATTTGACGTGTCTTTATTGCCAAACTACCGTCCAAAAATGATATAATTTACGTTGTACGTTGTAGTGGGTACCATGATACCTGCAGATCGATATTGAAGGTAACTGGAGATGATGCGCCATGCCACCATGCAAAATTGGTCGAAGATCCTCATTTCTGAGAATAATTCTCTTTTCCATGGTCTGATAAGTCACCAATGTATGAAATACTGGCTCTGGTGATATAACCATAACGGCTTGGGTCAAACTTCAACGACTCAGATGGCTATAAAGACAAGTAGAACGCCCGAACCAAGATTGTTCGACAATGTGGTGAAAGACATCCAACAAAAGAATTTTGAAACTTAAAGTCAAGCGCTGAAGAGGAATTCTACAGGAGGCCAAAGCTCTGGATGGTTTATAGCGCCATGGAGAAGAAAAAGAAAAATCATATATTTTAATATGAAAAAATGGAAAAATAAAACTAAAAAATTCAATAAATAAAAAACACACACGTCGCGGCGGTATTTATTAAATAATCAAGCCAGTCGCCTCTTAAACACGCTTACCGTGCCCGTCCACTGAACTTCCGGCGGAATAAAATTACATAACCGATTTGGTTACTAATCTTCCGCCAACCACGAAATAAATAAAACCAATAAAGAAGAAAGCTTTGTCCTTTGTACAAAATTAATTCCAAAAGAGTTGAAACTCAATAGAGAATATTTTGCATTATCTTTTGTATTTTGGTGTACAGCCATGCGATGTATAAATTTTCCAATTGTGATTTTGTTTATTTATTGTCGAACCAGTTGAAAGAATGCGTACAGGTATTTTAAAGGACCAATGCCAATTTTCATATATTAAACTCACATGAACGTAAAAAAGCTTCTTTTGCCAAAGACTCGGACAGACAGTTTAATAGATTTTACGGTTTCCCAATATAGTGTGCAGGAAACCACTGGAAATTTCGAACAAAAGAATATTTTCAATGAACCAGAATTGTTTTATTTTCGTATATTTTGAATCAACGCCCTCGACGGAAACCCATTAATGAATCAGTCCTGAAGTAACAAAATCAGAAAAACCACTTTTCGAATAATAATGAATGAACGACAATACGGCCGGATGATGTCACGTCTCAAGAATTCCTGAACCCAAGCACGCTGCCGTATCTTGACCTTCTCCATTCAAGTGAATTCCATCTCGGAGAGGTTAAAGCAATTTTGTGGTAAAACGTATGTATATACGCGCCCAGCAATTTCAGGTGCTCCACGACACACCGTGCTGAAAAAATGATCGCGATTTTGCACATAATAACTCCTAATTACGCGACTGGAGCTCGCGATCTATTACGTTGCGGATCATCGGCAATTTGATCTCGAGTTATGGTGTGTTTGCGAAAACGATTAGCGACCCGCGCTTACCCGCATGATATACGGGGATCACTGCAAGCCGAAAATTAGTTAAATTGCCGCAATCAGGAGAAAATCTCGAGATTAAATTGCTCAGAGTCTCTGCGCAAGGTCACAGCAAGGCCCAAGAAATTTCACAGAATTCGCCCAGCAGCCACAGCAGATGGCGCAGTCGCGTGAAGGACAGCCATTAAAATATTTTTATCGAAATTATGCGGCCCTCAGGGCAGCAGGAGTTCTCGTTTTCGGCGATTTTGATTTTATTCAATTTTTGCGCAGAACGTCCGCGGAATAGCCATCGGGCACCCGAGCCCAAGCAAGAACAGCGGCTGCACAGAAGCCCCTTGTGGCTTGATAACAGGTACCATGTGCACTTGATGCCCGCGTTGGGTCCGGTGGAGCGATCTGGTTTCCTCTAAAGGCAACCAGCCCTCTATGGACCAGCATCCAGCACCAGCACCGGTCGTTCGGTCCGTGTCCTCGAGGAGAGTCGCTGATAGTGCTGCTGCGCCCAAGATGCGGCCGAGGAGCTGTGGGCTCAGGCTGGAATTTATTTTCTGACAAGATCAGCAGAGCCGAGCCGATGATGAGGATATGGCCAGCATTTTGGTTCTGCTCGGAAGGACGGATTTTGGCCTCAGGCAGATGCTCCTCAGCCCCGTACCTTGCCAGAGATGATAATTTGCCATCGTATACATAAATTGGCATTTCCTCTGGTTTTTTGCTCCAAAAGAAAAAAAATCGCTAGTATCTCTGGCAGCATCCAGCGCGGCTCTGCAGCCAGCCAACAGTAGCTCCAGCGATTACTATAGCCGAGGAGGGCTGGGCATGGTGTTGCTTGCATACGATTATGCCCCAGACATTGTGCTCTCCTGGCCTTCCATTAAGCCCCCCCGCAGGCCCTGGCCATATTTCAGGTATGTCTGGGGCAGCTGAGGAGCTCTGGGTCTGAGCATCGCGCATTGCAACAAAACCGCCAGGAAATTAAAAAATGCTAATTGCGCCTGCACGGTAGCTCGCTATTCGACGAGGCATCTTAAGTGTGCTTCTCCGTGTTAATGCACGGAGGGGCGTGTGCACGGCGGCCCCGATGACAAACATTTATGGCGACGATGGTGTCGAGGGCATTTTCGGAAATTAAATTGTTAAGTAAATTCGCTAAAGTCAGCACCGGTGACACTGCGGGGTCTCACGGCGCTGGTTTATGGTGTTTGCGATGCTTTCAGATTTTCTTCTCTTTTTTTATCTTACTTTATTTTCTTCGTCGCTATTTATGACTTCTCTGATTTTACTTCACTTCCTATAATTGAGGCATTTTTCGTGCATGGACTTTATGGTTATTGTTTTATCGACATTGCAATTAAACGCTGTCTGAATAAGAAGGTCGTCTTTCTTTCGATTAATTGGCTAAATTTCCAACAATGAACAATTTCGCTGACGATGATTGAAACCTCGACATTCTACGTTTTAGCACTTGTTCATGGGGCGGGGAGGAGGTAGCTTTCAAGTTTAATTACTTTACAAACCAAATGGATACTGTATAGTTGAGTCGTCTAAAATATGACATAGAATGCATGTCATAGTACCGGTCTATAAAGTACTCGTTAGACATTCAGTCGACTGCGTTATGCTCGTTAAACCTAGATTTCAAACCATTTTTTTTCTTTTATTGCCAGAGAGGACCGGAACGGATGAGAGGTCTATCCGTGATTTTATTACATCCAACAAAAGGTAGAATTAAACTTTTGGAAAAATGAGTGACTTATAAGAACTGATGCAAATTTAATATCTACTTACGCAGCGCCTAGTGAAGGTAATAGCTGTATGTCCAGGCAATTTATCTTGATCAATTTTGTCCTTGAGTTTTTGATGACCCAAAATTGGTGTCCACATAATCTTTATAGGATTCAAAATTGCAGTCGAATTTTCAAATGTTTTATTCTTATCGAAAGCCTCGGTAGCTATCGAGATGGGTTTTCAAAAATTTGCTGAACGCTCTCTACAACCTCTATATTGATTCGTTACACACCTTATGGAAGAGCCTGTTTGAAAGAGGTTAACAAACTTGACCTAATAAGTTATTTTGTATATTGTAATAAATAATGACAAAAGAAAGAAAGAATTTTAATGTTAATTTTAACATCATCCAAATTAACCGAAAAAGCAGCGGGCCGAGAATTGAACCGTGTGGAACATCAAGTTACATAGTCCATATACCAGAACACATTGAGATCGATCACTGAAAAGCGAAACCAAACTGTCTTTCTATTTCTTTTAACGAAATGTTATGATACACTGATAATCTGAATCAAATGTTTTGGAGAAGTCCAGAAGGACAAGAACAGATCTATCGGCTTCCGACTATCCTCAGATAATCTCAGTAAAGCGGAAGCTGTGCTATGTCCACTTTAATTAAAAATACGGCTAATAATTGAATGAAAGTAAGTTGTGTCACAAACTTACCAATGAATAATACGTTCAAAAGCCTTAGACACGAACGGGGGAATACTTATTGGTCTACAATATTGTCTATTGGTTTGGTCACACTAACCGTCGCTGCTATTTGCTTTCTTTTCTGCTAAAACTGCTTTATTTAAAACTCATACTCACAAATCAATACCGATTTACCCCATCTGTTTGCCGGGTTTTTGTTTTTACATCATATCACCGGCTGCGCTAAAATTAACATTATTGCTTACTTACCAGTCTAACCAATTCACTTTTCTCGCAAACATTTTAAATATTTATGAATCATTCAAATTTTCCCTATTACTAGATTTGACACTGAATTATTTTTGCAGCTTAGAACGCCTTGATTGTGAGCGGTAGCGATGTGCGTTACCATCCAATTTGTTAGTTTTACTTGTTAACGACTATGAGGTTGAGGCACCCGTGGTGTCGTGAGATAATTATCGGCAGACAATTTCGGCTGGCAGAAAAAGCACAGCAAGTCACTGCAAAAAGGTAAACGCTTTTCACTCGCCGCTCACGGCTCAATACTTCACAGCTCACCACTAATGGGTCGCAGATTGAATTCGGCTTAACATTTGACAAATCTATTAATCTTATAAAGTCGGTCCCCTAAAATATTTACATACAAAAGCATTCCTTTCCTAATCACCGTTCAGGCCGGAATACCCGATTTTTTTATCGTTTCTATACCGTCAAACTATTTTGATTGTTCCAGATAGTAGACTCGCATGCCTGAAATTACTTGTCTGCAAAGATGTGGCGACCAAATGTGTTCATAGTCCCAAAATTCCTCAGCTCACGTCCTTTCTTCAAACATCCTCCGCATGACGACCCTCAAGAAGGAGACGAACAGCGGACCCCTCGGCAGGCACATCTAAATCGCCAAAAACTGAAAAGCATTCCACAATTCGTTACACCGGGCGGCAACAAAAAGCCTGAAACAAATTTCCGAAAATTTTAATTTCTCTCTCTGTTGGCGGGGTTGAGGCAGCAAAAAAAATGTATCACCTGTTCGTTGCCTAAAAGAATTTTACGCATCTCCAGGTAATTTCGCCTGCATCGTTTTCGATTCAAAGTAAGGGCCAGCCGGAGAAGCCCAGCAGCAGCAGGCAGGCAGGCACAGCATACCATCCGAAAAAGCCGATATTCTTCGAGGAGACGATCTGGCCAAAGGCCTTCGAAGGGCGAGCAGGGGCACAGCCGCACGGAGCCCCGAGAGCCGTCTGTCTACCCTACCTTTGCATATCTCAATATCTCCGTGCCATCCATCCACCTTGATGCATGAATCCCTGCACATGGTCGGCCGTACATAATTTATCTTTTTCAGAAAAGCATTTAAGGCGCAGGGCGCAGGAACGGACAGAACAAGAATAGCAGCGGCCCACGAGAGTACTTCACGTGGGTCGCGGGGGCGCGGACCTGCCGCTCAGGTGGAAATAGAATAAAAAAAAAACGTTAATTTGAGGTATGCGTTAAAAACCTCAAAAAGGTAGCTACCTGGGTTACCTGCCAGTAACTCTTGCCGGGATTATTGTTGTTGGGCCCGAGATACTCCATCTTACCAACGGGCCCATCTTATCCGCGGAGAGATGGATTTAAGGAATTTTTCCGTTCTTGTTTTTTTTTGGTTTTGTTTTTGTATCTCCTTTTTCTTGCTTTTGTTGGGCTGCACTTATTCACCGCGCTCCTCGCGGAGTAATTTCGTTAGCCGTCCATCCGCGTAACGTAAGCCGCATTTCGGCGTGATGGTTGGCGTGAATAAGAGAAGACGTGTAATAAAATTCATCTCGCCGAGATCTTGTGGTTTGGCGGGTACGCGCCCTGAAGAGTGGAGCTGCTGCATGCATATATCACAATTTACAGCATTGAGAGCCTCCTCCTAAGCAAACTGCAGACTGCTCCAGCCGCGGTGTGCTGAGTAATTAAAATCAAACGCCCTTGGAGCCGTGTTCCTGAAGGTAACATGAAAATTACGAAGTGGACTTACAAGCTCAGAAGTCCTTTGCAAACAGATTCGTTCTGCAATTCTGCGGTTGGCGCGGTGATTCTGCGTGACGCGATTACCCGTGGCGAAGGTATTTTCTTATTTCATAATCACCTCTAATAAAGTTACCTGCCTGCCAGGCAAGGCAAGACAAGGCAAGGCAAGGTCACCGGAAGGTTGTTGGACCTATAAAAGTGCCCGCCAGCTCTCGCTAGCCGCACTTTTATGTCCCCTGCATTGTTCTTAGAAATTGTTTGCATTTGCTAGTAGCTTGCGTGACATTCGCTTCGGTACACCTATCAGCTCATTATTGATGGTGGTTTATCGTCCCTTTGCTTAGTGCAACACGACCCAAGTAATGGACTTAGAATTGCTTTCTTTTCCTACGAGTTCGTACAATTCCAATTAGAAATATGCCGAGTCTCGTTTGATATTTTCTTCACGGAATGTAATTACTGACCAGTAAGATCGAATGCGCTATCCCCGGTCATATTACGACCATCTGCCATATATGGAATTTCCAATTACTATTTGTATTATATTGCAGTATGTTTGAGGCTTGGATTAAAAGTCATGAAGGAATAACCGAATTAATACATTGGGCAATCCCCATCCGTCCCGCGATTTCTTTCAGTCTGGACCGCAAAACCTCCAAGCAAAGTATTTAAATTTGGTCCTCCAGGTACTGTTTTTTTCTATTATACTAGTTAATATACTAACTTGTATACATACGACGCGAGTAGTTTAGTGGTAAGCGTTCTAGACTACCGATCCAAAAATCCCAGGTTCGAATCCCACACGCTTCCACTCTTCCACAAACTTCCAGAGTGCGCTTTTCCTAATGAGCAACAAATGGAAGCCCCATGAATTAGGATAGCTACTGCGGGCTAATCACCTAGCATAGCGAACATAAACGATGCAAGACACGGAAGCAGAGCCTCGACGTGGAGAGGCTTTGTGGAAGGCCTATGCTCGAAACTGGAGTGATGTAGAAAATATGGATACGTACGTTCATGCATAGGCATGTCCAAGTTAGTACCAATTAGTTCAAGTCCTATAATAATTACAAGCCATGAATTGTACTCTAATTTGTGTGCGTAATTGGATCGTATAATGCCCATAAATACGGCGCAGTAATGAAAGTCTCAGACATACGTATTTGATTTTACCCGGGATCTGTTGCAGCTACGGAATAGAAAATGAAACCCTAGATGGTTTGCCTCCTAAACGTATCTAACATATACATTATTTATAACAAGTCAACCCACATTAGAAATGCAGCACATAAGCTTTATGTCGTCAGTGATCTGTCTGAAGTGGTTTGTTTTTTTTTTGCTTAAAACTAAAAAAAGTTTGCAAATTTTGGTGGAAAACGTGTACATTAGTTTAGTGAATTGGGAAGAAAACATCTCTGGCTAACATTTAATAAAACTTCATTTTTTTCTACAAACTGTAATTTGGAAGCTACTGTCAAATTCTCTTGAATTTTCCTTTTTTGTTTTGTCCACATTTACAGCTTCGGTCAATTTCTTCAGCTTACAATCGAGTTTTCGTCCAATTCCATGTCCTCGAATATTTGGGATGGTTTTCCGCGGTGTTCGTTGCTATACTTACTGAGCTCCTCTCGTGTATCGTGTGTATTTTATTTTTCCACTTCTGAGTCACAATATCTCCAAACTTTTGATAAAGTATAATTTGTGTATTAAATTTTTTTTATTATTTTGCTATAGAGAAATATGTTTGAAAAACTTAGAACAAATAGCAAAATTATAAGTAAGCGAAAAGTAAATTACTTTTTCACGTACAATTGTATATGCGAGGTGGAACAGCAGACAGACAACAATCGATCAGTTACGTAATTTTCGAATTTTTCTTATGTTATGCATACTCGCAAATGTGTTTTTGACACGTGTATAAATTAGAAGCATAAAAGTGTTTGTCTTCGACAATTAGAAGAATGTAAATGATGTAATTCACTACAGTATTACAGAAATGATTAATCGTGGACTATGTTATCTATTTTCATTGCTACCACTAAATTAGTTTAGTTGCTATAAAACTGCAAAAATTACTAATAATAAATAAAGTGAAAATCACCACATCAAATTACTTTAGTCAAAATCCCACACTCTGTTTGCCAAAACGGTGCGGGAAGGAATAAAATAATTCAAAAGACTCCGAAAATTCAATTTTCGTATTTTCAAATTAAGACACCACATGTGTTACTGAATAACATTCCGCATATAGCATTCTAATGAGTCACTCGAGATTTTGAGCATTTGAAAAATGTACAACACACCTGGTTAAACCTGGTACAGATCTCGTGATCCAATCACCTTTCTTAAAAAATTCTAATTTAGTCGTCTCTAAACCATCGAACGGAATTCTCATTTATTTTTGCTTCTGTGTATTGTCTTTGCAAATTAAAGCGTCTGAAAAAAAACATTTAACCATTTCTGTGCAACGAGAAGAGAGAAAGAAGAAATTTATTGTGAAAGTGCCGTAAAAGGTGATTCCGAGGCGCCAGTTTTATTGTCCACACAAATATTTGGTGACGAATTGTGCACTTCAATCGCCACATCTCCCCCACGAAATTTCTTTACATACGGGACACACCTGAACCAACTTTAGGCACAATTGACATCTTTTCCATGCGCATCGTATTCGTAAGGCAAGCAGGCTCATTCTACTAATCCGAAAAATCAAATAGAAGCATAATGAATTCCCCAAATTCTTCGTCTCGAATTTTTCAGATTTTTTACTTGCACGCGCGTCGGCGCTGCTGGAAATATGTTTAGTGAATGTAGAAAGGCTTCGTGGTATTTGGTGGTACTAAGCGAATTTTTTCTTTTATTTGCAGGAAGTATTTTAAACGGATAACTGCAGGTGGTAACGATGCAGCATGCGAGCTTTTTGTACCGTCAGCGCGCCCCTAGAGGTATGCGCGCCACCAACACGACCACTATCTCCAGGTTCCAGATTTTTGGCACTCAGGTGAGTTAAGGTGCAAATATGAAGAAATATAAGCGAATTATCTCGATTCATTTTTCAGATTGCTAGGCACACCCCAACCACACACTCTCTACTTCCTAGTCGAGGCAAAAAGCCGTGTCAGAGAGGTGTACGCACAGACATGCGTACACTTCTCCAAGCAGGGTATGCAGGACACAGAGCTGTTCGGGCTGGCAGTGCTTGTAGGTAGGTCAGACCAAACCCTAACGCTGTTTACACTTAGTTCTTTAATTGAAAGATGCTTAGATAAAAAGGTAGCAATCGGGTACATGAAATAAGGAAAACACTCGGAGCAGCTCCACTGAATTATTAGGGAAGCGCAGCTGCGAGGTTAATTGCGTCCGTTGTAATGGCCAGTTCGTCGCTTAAGTCTTTCGTTATCGCGGGTGCTTAAATTTGCACTTAAGCACGGGCATCGAGCTGGATGCCGTTAGTTGAACTTGTGATGTGCGCTTATCAGTCGATTAAAGCAAATTAAAATAAATGATTTAGATAAAGATATGCCAGCTACATGGGGCCGGCATTCCTCGAATTCCTCGCACACGATGGGGAGGAGGACAGCATTTCAAGACCGAAATGCATGTTGGCCGAAGTGCGAACGAATCTGGCTGGCCACGAAGCGTAAAGGAATTTTTTTTATTTTTTACCTGCATACCCGTATGCATGCAAGCACTTCTCTAATTATACGTGGCGGAGGAAAAAAAAACGCCCATGCGATGACAGATAAATGAAACAAGAGGGATTGTCGGCGAAATTACATGCCAACGATGGGAAGCCAACTCTAGACATTCCCAGGCTTGGAATGCACGTGTAATAAGCAGCTTTATCAGCGCTAGTTATAATCACCGTGAATATTAGTTGTTCCCTCTGCAATGACTGCATTTCCCCCGCCTCTCGCATATTCGCAAAGGGTCTCAAGTACGCATAGTACAGCGGCCCGAGCCCCCAACTGCTACAGTGCACGCATGCCCGCTGAAAGTATGGCCCTATTGAGATTATTGTTTAAATATCTTTTCGTCTCAATAAAAGGGTTACACTTGAGTTTTTTTTTAACGTTTTTGGGTCTTCCTCCCCAGATGGATCTGAGCACAGAAAATACCTGAAAGCACTGGGCTGAACCGATTCCATCTCATCGTTGTCGCCTTCGTCCTGTCCCCTATCTTCTTCCCCTAGTCCACCAACAGCATTATATGTGCGCGCGCGGCTTAAATACGCTGAAGAAGACGACGACGACGATGGCGATGATGATGACGACCAAGACGACGACGACGACGACTACTAAAAGACGACCACGATCTTTTTAAAAGCCGAGAAATAAACGGCTGAAGAGGATCGAAGACATGAGACGCGTGTTCAGTAATTCAGGTAGCTGCGCGAATATAAGTTGAAGAATTTCTTTTCGTCCATCTCCTCCTCTGCAGGGCATACTTCCTTTTTTTTTTTCTTCTTCATCATCATCATCATCATCGTCGTCGGCGTAGACGTCGTTGTTGTTGTTGTTGATGTTGATGGTGTTGCTCTTTTTGGTCGCCCGGTTTAAGCCTGTTTTTCAGTTCAGCTTTACCTTTGTTTTGTTGTAAAAAAATTTTTTAGCTGCTTCTTCGTGGTCGTTTTTTTCTTTATTTGGATTTTTTTCTCCTTTGGCTTGTTTCTCGCTTTAGTTTTTATTGGAATTTTTGCTTTTTTGTTCCTCCATTTCGTTCAGATATGTTTTTTTTTCCTGTTTTCAGCTGTTACTGCTGTTATTGCTGGATTTTTCTCATTTCCCTCCCGTCCGTCGTGTTAAATTCAGTTCGCTTTTTATATTTCTTTTTCGTTTGCTTAGACTTTAAAATGTATGCTAACTTATTTTCGGGAATTTCTCTTAATTTAGTCTGGGGAATTTAAAACCCAAAAAATAATAATATTTCCCTCCTCTACGGGGCATGCTATGATGAAGAATTTTTGCTGCATAAAATTAAAACGACAGCAACATGTTAACGAATTTCAAATGAAACCAAATAAATCTCTCATTTCGCTTCCCAACGTCAAAGGCCGTTTCGCACGCATATCTTTCCATACGACATTTCAAAATATTTAGTGGATAAAAGTAGCTAGTAACTGGGTTACCAATAAAAAGTCTGTTAACCAGATTTCAAGTGCTAGAAAATGTCGCATTAAAAAATACTGCGAATGACTGATTTTGAAATAACTAAAGCAAATAATTTGAAATGCGTCACTTTCGCGATAAAATTATTAGAACAGATGCGCGAAATTTAAAAGAATTCAGAAAAGGCAAACAATGATTAAAGCTGAGACGTATAATCAATAATTTCCTGCACCACCTTTAGCTTCTATTATAACCTGCATCCTCCGAGACATACTTTCAATACATTTATTTTTTTAATGATTTGGCAGAATGGCACGAATATGTTTTCTTCACTATGTGCCAACCATTCTCTTAATTGGATTAAATTTTGCAAGTCGCCTACTATGCTAGGCTAATTCCTTCAACCGATCGACTCCGCTGCAAGGTCACTATTGACAAATCCACTCCTGGCATCCTTCAAATGATCGATTTACTTTTACAATCTTCGAAAAATCCTTTAGCACGTGGTGCTATTAATGGCTTCACTACTCCTCAACTTTTTGACAATATTCTGAACCAAAGCACGCGAAACGTTAAGTGCTTTTGCAATTTGTCGTTGTGAAATGCATTTTTATTCTAAAAGTTAACGTGGGCTATTTTTTCACTAGGTTGTTTCTTTTAGCTATAAAAAAAATAAGAGTGAGGAATTATGAATCATCACCTCAAGTCATTTAAATTTGTTAAAATGCTCTTGAAGCAAAACAAAATGAAATAATAAAATAAATATCGTTCTGTAAGTGCATCTACACTTGATTCAACTGATTTGAAGATTTCTGCATAAGCCAAAACATGATCTTTCTGGAATAAAAGAAACAAGTCATTAATAAATAAATAAAACAATAAAGAGCTCAGATAACTTTCCTGAGGTACACCATAAGTGACGGAAACAGTTTCAGAGAGAACAGGAGGAGGGCAGCCAAGTCTCAAAGGTATAAAAATTAACACTTTATGAAAAAGTTTGTTAAATAATACCTGTATTGTGAATCTGTATATTAGCACAATTGACTTGTTTCAGCTTCTCCATATTGTTAAGACAAAAAAGCATGATAAATGCATACCAGTGAAATGTACATATTAAAAGGTATTCTACACCAAAATGTTTAGACAAAAAAGTATTATATGATAAATGCATACCAGTGAAATGTACATATTAAAAGGTATTCTACACCAAAACATTCCCCTAAAGCTACGTATTTAACGTCCTCTGCTGATTTCCTTTGTTGTTTTAGTTAAAGATAAAACAGGCGAGCTCGTTTTGTAGAGTGCCCCACTACCAGCAATTAAAGTTTTATGCACTTTCTCACTTTTTAATAGCATACATTAAACGCATACTTTCAACTGAATGAAGTAGAGTAATCAGTGATATCAATACCGAAGTTTTCCCTCGTTAATGTTTAAGTTTATAGCTTCTTCATTCCAGAAAGGCCAGTCGATTAAAGAAGGCAATATAAGCATGAAGCAGCAATCAAGAAGAAGCCAAAAATCTAAAATAAGAATCCCGTCTAAATAGAATGTGTGAAGACTTAGCATCTCACACCAAAAGTCACCTAACCAATTAGGCTCTTACTAAAAATTTAGTGCCAAACTGACATATAACCATAAAAATTAAAATTCCAAAAAAAAAAAACAGTCGTTAAAAGTCTCCACTCCGAAGTTAATGAGTGTGAGGTTTGGCTTCCACCGTCTCAGCGCTGAGTTTGACCTCTGACAACGAAAAAACGCTTATGGACCGCATAATCGGACATACATACATAATCAGTCCGCTAACAGCCTCTGAGTTTCGCCTCACTTTTTAAAAAGGTTGAAATAAATAAGCGCTGAGCGCACGATTGAATACGTTTTCACTTTATTCGCCTCCCGGAAAAAAAAAACTGTGTAATTTTACACGTCTGCGCAAAGGTAAAAAAAATAGAGGGAGCCAGCTTAGTTTTCTTCTTTAAGCCTGTGACTATGTTTTCTTATGCCACAGCTTCAGACCTTAACTATTATTAACACTGAGTATTTTCTTCGATTTTTCATTCAGGTCGGAGATCAGCCTCGGGGCCCACAAGTGCCCTGTGTGCGCACAACCATGTCTCTGCGTTTCTTAGGAATCTCAAAAATTCATTTGTACGCCAAGATGCCAAGATTATTTTTTTTTTGAGGAATTTCAAAAACTTCCAAGGCAAATGGAATGAAGTAAGATAAAAAATGGGTTGGCTCGATGGAGTCGAATGAATTCCATACGGAAAAATATTTTTTCTTCTCCTTCGGCTCGCCTTTTCTTTTCTGTGTCTTGTTTTTTTGCTTCGCTGGGCGTTTTTTTTTCGTCATTTTTCTCTTTTATTGTTTGAATCAAGATCCATGGAGAAGACCTTGGCTTGTGATGAGGTACTCAGTCATAATTTGAGCACACACCACATTTTTGGTGTTATTTACCTACTGACATTTTTGTGACAGTAATGCCCGTTTTTTTTTTTGGAAGTTTTAGTGATACTTGCGCAATTTAGAAGCTACATCGTTTTAATAATTTGAACGAGGCAAACCAGCGTAGTGTAATTATTTCCATCATGCGCAACTTAATGGCTGGCTAGTTCATATAATAGCAGATCACCATTGCTATTTACCATTACCATTAATCTGTTTAGTTTTTTTACTTTTTTTAAGAAATTGAATTCATGATATACATTCGGCAAACCTTTGAAACAGCCCTATTCTTTCGCTGAAGATGACAATTGACATGATTTGGTAGTCTAAATAAACGATTTGAAAAATATTATTCGGTGTCCATTGTCCCCAAAATAGTTACTGACGCCAAATCAGGTAACAAACAACCGATTGAAAAGTATATGCTGTGACTGTTGCAAAGAAAAGGGAAGTTATGGGAAGAAAGCAAATTCTTAGTCCAGGCAGTAAGGATCCACGCCGGATAGTACTTTTGTGTAATTTTGTGTCATCCGGAAGGCCTAATCACAATTTTGAAAATTTGCCTTTTAAAAGATATTTACGTACTGAAATTTGTTCCGTGTATTCCGTGTACACACGCACACATTAATTAAAATTTGTGCCGGACGAAGCGAGCGTGCCTTAACTTCTGCCTTTGTTTGTGTATACTCTGCAAAGCCACAAATGGCTCTGCAAAGGATGGTTATATGTGTTCGTGCGGCAGGCACAGATTTTTATTTTAGTATTTGTCTACTAGATTGCAAGTTTATGTGAAAAAAGGTGAACCTTTGTGCGCTTTCAGAAGTAGCCCTTCTTTAATTTTTGTAAAACGAATTTTGTTTGAATTACTGGTAAGCGCAGCGTAATTATTTAGATAGAAGAACCTTTAATTTATTTGGAGGGAATTCCCAATATGAGAGTAGATAATTTCAAAACAATTATTTCGGTATGGCAGTTCGTTCTATTGTTTTGGAAGCTTCAGTTTGCGATATTCTATATATTTTTAATTAAAAATACTTCCGGTGTGCCGCAGGGCAGCCGTTTGGGTTCATTTCTTTTCATCATTTGCATCAATAATATATCTCTGATCGCTTCACACTCGAAGGTTCTTTGTTGCGCTGCTGATGCTAAATAGTGTCTAGCATTAATGACTATGTACTTCTGAACACTAATTTGGAAGCCTTCAAAATTGGTGTAAAGTAAACTATCTCCATTTAAATGTCAGTGAAGTCATGCAAGCCTTTGCACATAACTACCGCTAAAATTTGACGGGATCTCCCCTAACTAGACTTGAAAAAACCAAAGCATTTGTTTTGTTCACAGATATAACAAAATCCAAATATCACCTCTTAATCAATTTGTTCAATTGCCTGCAAGTCGACTTGCATTATTTCTAATTGAAGTTAACCCGAATAAATTTATCTGCCGGCGCGGCGCGGCGAAACCTATTTATAAATTTCCCGCCAAGAAAAAGTGTATCCGGAAGGTGAAAAAACTGGACGCGCGCGCGATCTCTTATTCCTGAAAAACATCCTCCTCAACCTGAAGCCCAGAGATATACTCGTAAAAATAAGACCAGAAGGAAGATGTAGAGAAGATGCCCGTCTTAAAGGCCGGCCAGAACATGGCCGTTTGTCTGTTACTCTGTTCGGAGCATTCTTTTTGTTATCCGAGATTAATTCGTTCCTTTTTTTCGTTTTAATTTTGTTTATTTTTTGGGAAGTTTTTTTTTTCGTAATTTTGCAATTCCTTCGAAAGCCATGTGCTGATCGCCGGTTAGGCCATCCAAGTCAGAGTATCAGACTTAGCTGCTTTGGCTTGCTGCTGTTGCTGTGTTATTGTCGTTGCCGTCGCCGTCGTCATCATCGTAGCCGTAGTCTCCCTTCTTTCGGCCTTTCCGTTTTCGCCGACGTCTTTCTCCAGGCCTCCTTGGCTGTGGTGCTTCTTCAGTTCGAAATCGTGTTGCTGGTGTTGTTGTTATTTATTGAGATTATTATTTCTCTTTGAGAATATATTTTGAATCAGTCCTCAGGAGGATCCCAGACACCCGAGAAACTTGAGGCTTCCCGTTCAATCTGGAGAGACAGCCGAGCAGGGGCCCCATCCAGCCGACCAGAACGTGTGCTGCTGCAGCCGGCTTTTATATATCTAGTCCAGAAAATGCCATTCTGTTAACTCGCTATAAGGTCCTGGCATGTTATTTTGTATTTTATGACGGGCCCGGGCTGGTTCATGATTTTCGTTTTAACATTCCACAGGTCCTATCTTGCCTCTTCGTCGTTTTTGTCGTTTTGGTCGTTTTTTTCAGCGTTTCGCCTTCTTATTTTTTGCACTTCTGCAAGTCGAGTATTTGGTCAGGCAGCGTGTACTGAGGAGGTATTTTGAATCTTCTCCTCGCCTTCTCCCAGAGACTGCTTCTTCCAGCAGCGTCTTGATCTCCATTTCCATTTTACGAGGACTCGTGTTCGCTCGGGACATATTGAATTTATTCAGGTTACGCTCCAGTGAATGTTTTTATTCAAAAGCACTTCGATTGCCTCTTCCCGTTTTTTGGTTTTCTTATTTCTTCTTTTTTTTTACCTTTTACAGTATTGTTACGATCCAACGTTACGGCAATCAAAAATTTATTGATTTTGTGAAAAGTAATCATTCGCCGGATCACCAGTAGTGGTATTAAGGCGTAAACTGATTTTCAGGCAACAGTGGCTGGATGGCCAGGCCCCTTCATCCGTTTTGATTCTCGTTAAAAAAAAAAAGTCATAAAATTCGTTTGCTGGCAAATTTCGCTTCATTTCTTAGCCCCGATGAGAGGCTCTTATTGCGGTGCAATGATCTCCTCCAAAGGAACGCGATATGTTTATGGACTGAAACCAATGTGGAAAGCTACTGGTTTTACGAGAACGTTATATCGCCACAGTCTGCAGGAAGATGTGCTGGAACCCATAAATGCCGTTTTTTTATTGTCTCAAAAGGTTCGAATTAACGGAGAAATGAGGTTTTCGGACAAATTGTAAAATTTGTGAAATTCGTATTTCTGCGGTGGAGTAAAATAATAAAAATCCGTTTGGGTACGCTTTCAATATATTGAATTCCAAGAGTTACGACTTCTGATTATAGCTTTTCCGATTAAGGCAGGAGATTTTATTCAGGGGTTATTTTTATTTTCTTAATTTCTCTAAAGCTGTTTTTTTCATTTATCCAAACCAATAGGTACTTTCCAAGACAATTTTAGAGCCTTATGGATTGAAAATTACGAGGATAAAATTATAACTACTGTTTTCTTTTCCCAACGTCTGTCCGTCCCTGACATTTTTTTGACCCCTCCAATAAAATGCGATTTGTCAAACTCTTCCAAACAGACATCCTTTCGTAGTAACGTTTTCAAGTTAGGGGACAGAAAGAAGTCGCAGGGACCCAGATCGGCCGAGTACGGTGGGTGCGGCATGCAAATTGGCCGTGACGATTCTAGATGAGTGAACTTGTGCGTTGTCGCGGTGGTGGGACAAATAAAGGTCTGTAGTAGTTATGTCGGATGATTAATGGTTTCCGTGATATTCGCCAAAAAATTTTCTACAAAATGGCAGCTAATGCTGACAGCCTACAAGCGCAACTTTTTGGTTTTGATTTGGTTTTGGTTAATTCCAAATGCCAAAACCAAGAACTTAATTTACATCATCTCAACTAGAGTTATGGTGGTTTTAACTGTAAAAGGAGAACATACGAAAGGTAAACTCACAAAGTTCATCAAGATCGTTTTATTTTGTTAACAACTTTTGAATACAAACGTACAGTAATTTTTGTTAGTTTGTTGGTTTGTTGGTTAGTTAGTTTGTTTGTTTGTTGCTCAATTCCGCCTAAACGGCTAACGGAAAAGTCAAACTTCAAGAGAATACTACGAAAATCAACACTAGTTGCTTCGGGGCTGCTGATCCGTTTAAATGAAGATATAGGGGTTTCAGGGTCGCTGATTTTAAATCTGCTATCGCTATTTCGAATTTCTACATGACAGTTGAAAGTTACCAACATAAATTAATTTTCATGAAATTGGGTTTTTAGGGTCTACGGTTCCGAAATAACTGTTTTTTTCTGAGATCATATACATATGTACATATGTGTTTATTTACACGTACAGAAAATTCCGCGGAAGGCCAGGTAACTACCTATCTAGTACTAAATAAATAGACAGTCTGAAATTACTAAAGAAATAACGAATTTGGATAGACTACGAAAAACTTGTATATTTTCACTGGTAAATTAAATTCCAAATAGCTGAGATTAAAGTGCATATTTGCCTCTGTCGAAC
This sequence comes from Neoitamus cyanurus, assembly GCA_947538895.1. Classification (NCBI taxonomy): domain Eukaryota; kingdom Metazoa; phylum Arthropoda; class Insecta; order Diptera; family Asilidae; genus Neoitamus; species Neoitamus cyanurus. Next base: position 30,094,715 of record OX384546.1, on the reverse strand, counting down.
ATGAGACAAATTTAACTTCGTTAGACCGCCAAGATAAATAATCGATAGCGCGGAATTTGTGTTCCGTTCACCACATAGCAAGATTTTAAATGTTTATATAAATATTTTTCCGGGTTATCTGTGTTTGAGTTTGTTTAGATAATTCCGAAAATATTTATTGACTAAGACGTCCCTAATTATTCAAATAACAGAAAGATAAGGAACCGCGTGCGCCACAATTTATGGCAGTAGTTAAAGCCGTGCCCAAATATTCTAGATATTTTTTCCTCCAGCCGATCGTCTAAACTCTAAAGTGTGAGACAAGGTAAAAACTGCTCGTTTATTGAAACATCAAAACTACATTCCTGGCTACTGACTGATAATCTCGACGAAAACAATTCCATGAATTATGAATGCGATGTGTCGTAACAATTTGAATGCTGTGAACGTTTTGCCGGCGGCGATAATTAAAGTCACATCACCCACCTGATTTGCAAATCAAAAGAGAAAAAACGCTAATTTAAAAAAAGAAGCAGAATTGAGTGCCTCATCGCAGCTGCGCGAATCTAAATGTTTTATGTCTATTAAGACGAGGCTATTGAGCGCGTTCTAAGGTGCTCAATTACTGTGCTCTGACGTAAGAGGCCCGCGCACATTCCAGGGAAGAAGCAGGCTGCAGTAATTTCGGGGCTGTTCGACGAAATTTTGGGAGGACGCCGTTTGCTGCACACCCGGATCGCCCAGCCGTGCAATAAGATGAATTCCTCCGAGGGGGGGAAAATCAATCACTCAGTCCGACGCGATTTGAATCAGTCAAAATTTCGGGGCGGCCGGACCGAGCAGCAGTGTCATGGAGCAGGGTCCAGCCGCAGCAGCCGGCCAGATCTCTTAGCCCAGGCCGGCGTCCAGCTTTCCTACCATTTTGGAATTTCAAGTGATGATTACAAAAATATGCTCGTCCGAAACATAAAATTAATGCCGCTGCTGCCATGCTGCTTTCGGGCGAGTGGGCTCGGCAGGCCCCAGGTGGATGGGCACGGGATGCGGGCCCCAGCCTCAGCCTCAGCCCAGCGCGCATGGAGATTACATGGCGATCTCCTCCTCGGATCGCTGGTCGCGCCATCGTCGTCTCCGCCGCGCGGTCATTTCGCCTGGCCGTCTCTGGTTCGTTGTCGTGGCCGTCATCATCATTATCATCTCGCGTGGTACATAAAGAGTATCAGAAAATTCCTTCATATGGCTGGCATCTCGCTGGCCAGCACAAGGAATGCGACCCAAACGTGTTCTTTTTTCGTCTCCTCTCGCGCGCTCTTCTTATTTTTGTTCCTTTAATTTCCTCAGCAGAGTTGTGGCAGTTCTGGGCGATTGTTTATTTTCCCCTTCTGCCTGTCGCCCGGCTCCCGCCTCTCTCGTAGTATCTGCGCAAAGCCAGAAAAGATGATATGATTAAAAGCAAAAGGCAACAAAAAACCCCAACGAAAAATTTCTCGTTGATTTTTTTTTTGGAGTCCCTGCACCGCTGCTGCCATCAGCAACGTTTTAATAGCATCAACACGCTCCGGGTCCGTTTCTCCGTTTTTATATCTCATATCTCTTGAGTGGCTCCGTCTCTATCGAGGGCTTCGGGATATTTGATGGAGGCTTAACCAACTTTTGGGAGCCACTGATGATGCGGAATTAATTGACAGAATCTCTCAAACAATTGTATAGAATTATTTTGGCATTAGGCGGACAGCCAAGAGGGCAGGGAACCCTCCGCACACCTCTCTGGTGATTATGCAAAAATTCTTGATTGTCCGGCCTGACCTTTATTTGCGTAAAGGTCGATTATCGCAGTGGAATGGGGCACAATGGCACAATGTTGAGCTGCTGCCCGGGTCGGAAGTTAATTGACTTTGACCAGTGAACAGCGAGCGCATGCAACCGTCTTCGCTGGGGCATGCCAATTGCTGAATTATCTAATTTTGCCAGAGAAATTCAGTGAGCCGCATATCGCAGACGCAGACATGAAATGCAAACAATGAACTCATAGAATGCTGCTCAATGGACCAGTTTAGCTTCCAACAAGCAAATGATTCTGATTTTGTTAAAAATTGTAAAACGATAATGTACCTTAAAGTCGAAGCTGCCAGCACCAGCTACTTGAACTACATGCAGTCGGTTAAGTTATTGGCGAACTGGGACATTTGTAAAAATATCATAAACATACTGTAAGCAAATTACAAGAACGTAGAAGCAACTGAAGTTTGTGCAACTGTTTGCGCAGTGTCTGGCTTATCATGTCTTTTTTGGTGAACAAAAATTTGCACAATTTGTTCGACCGAGTATGGCGGCCTTAAGAAAGGCCAACAAGGTCCTGTATTTTGTGATAAGAACTGGTGAAGACTTTGGCAGGGATTCAACCATGATGCGCCTTTTTGTCATCATGATTACGCCAATTCTCGAATATGGCTCTGCGACATGGTTCCCCTATTATCAAATTCGCATCGATCTTGACTTGAAAATATTCAAGCTTCAAGTTCATCAAACATATGAAATTTCGTAAGTTTACAGGCAAATATGCAATGGCTCTTTATAAATGAATTGCGGTTGCCATCTCTCACAAAATGTATAACGTTTTCCTATGTATAATTTTTATTCGACGTATGCTTTACTAAATACATAAATAATCTGAAACTGTAGTGTATTTATTATAAAATAGTCGACTGCCATTAATCTACACGACCATTTTCATAAAATGCTGCATAGTGTAGCAACAAACCCAAAAAACCCCTGGTGCGCACCTCCATGGAAATCCTATCGAAAAAAAAATAGAAAAAACTACGAAAAAATTATCCAAATCAATTACGAATTTTACGTTTTTATTACAATTTGACACAGCAATTAAGAATAGACCACGTTCTCTCCTTAGCGTCCCACGATTCATCGCTCACCGTGCGGTGCAGCCTCTCACAATCAAACTTGATTATACCTAATTTCATTTAGCCAAATAGCCTTATTTTAGTAGCATATTTTGTATCTCCAGCATCACTACAAACACGAGAATTTTCAGGTTTACAAGACCCTGCATACCGTCTAATTACAGGTCCGATTGGGGCCTTAAAATAATTACAACCTTCTTGTTAGCATTGCCCGCCATCTAAAACAAACAAGTACGGACAAGAAAATAGTCGCTCGGCACGAATAAATTGGCCCCAAGCCTCTCAACAGCCGGGCAATGAGCCCCATTTGTTATACACGATGGCAATTTTAAGAATACGTATGCCCAGGCAACGACATTGTTGTCCACAAAAATCTACCATTTGAAGCAAAAGTTCACCTCGAAATGCCGCGTCTCTCGTGTATGACGGACACAAAAATTAGAAAAATAACTCCAAAACGCCGATAAACCTCGCAGCCGAGGGAATTCTTCAGACACGTTAAGATAATTGAGCTTCAAGCTGCTGTCCCTAGGTTAAGACGCGGTAAAATGAATGAGATCTGCTGGAATCCAGTTGATTGCCACCAATTACATTGGGAAGCGCCATACAATTATATCAAGTGATCACAAGAATTTTTTTAACTTTAACAATGTGGAAAACGCAGCGTCGTGGCAGCTGCTCCGACGCCGCTATCATCAAGTGCTAATAATCTCAGGGGGGGGGGAAAATAGGCAGTTTTTTTTTTCTTCAAAGTTTTAATTGCATTTTGAACGTCTTCTGATTTTTCGTTACTTTTTGTTCATTTTCAGACGGGGAGTACATGTTCGCCGATCCCGAGAGCAAACTATCAAAGTATGGCCCCAAGAGCTGGCGATCGTCTCACACCCATGTAAGTTCATTGCACTTTCAAAGGGCGAACTGTTTTTCTAAAGCAAACTTTTTTTTTTCCTTATGCAGGGCCTAGACGCCAACGGCCGACCTCTCCTAGAGCTACACTTTCGAGTGCAGTTCTACATCGAGAGTCCCTTTCTTCTGCGAGATGAGACGACGCGCCACAACTATTATTTGCAACTTAAAGCGAATGCAACTAGCCGAGATGTTCCTAAGGAATACTCAGAACAGTCAATGATATTGCTTGGCGGGCTGGCACTGCAGGCTGATTTGGGTGATTGTCCTGATGAAGAGGTGGTTGAGATTAGTAGTGGAGGTGGAGGTACCAGTGGTAGTGCAAGTGGGACTGGAGTAGCTTCTTCAACGTCCTCATCGGCATCATCTCTACCAACAACAAATAATTCAACTGGAGCTACTAGTAGTAGCACAACATCGGACTATTTTCGAACTGAGGAGTATATCCCAACTAGTCTAATATCTGCGTGGGGTGCGACCGCCTTAAGGTCTTGCCATAGAGAAAATCGGGGTATGACCAGGTCCGATGCTGAGCAGAATTATATTAGGCAGGCCTGTAATTTACATGAAGCCATAAATGCCCACGTTTACCGCATGAAAATGTCCAAGACAGAATCGGGGCAGGGGTCAGTCTATTTCGTTGTTTACGCGAAAGGAGTTAAAATCTACGGTGAGAATACTCAGCCCATAACATTCCTTTGGCCGAACATCATAAAACTCAGCTTTGAGCGAAAGAAGTTCGAAATCCGATCAGGCGACAATAAAATCACCCTGTACTCATCAAGTGATGAGAAGAACAAAATGCTTTTAACCCTATGCAAGGAAACCCACCAGTTTAGCATGAAAATAGCGGCAAGACTGAAGGAGGCGATGAAGCGGGAGGAGGAGGAAACCAATAGCCTGCACGCATGCTACATCTACTCGAGGAGCCTTAATTTGCCATATAAAAATAAGAACGACCAGCGCATATCAGTGATATCCAGTACTAGTTCGAACACGACGTCGGGTATTGTAAGTGATCGTGTTCACTCCGAGGACGAGCTAGAAATTATGATAAACACCCCTCCGGCCGTGCCTATAGCTGCACCATCAACCGAAAGCCTGGCGTTGGCACACTTATTGGACCGACCTAGTGTGAGCAGGCAAACATCCTCCGTGGGCCAAGTTTCACTAAAAGACCTTGAGGATCACCTAGCCGCACTGTCGGTTCGATCCAAAACAAGATCGATCAGTAGCGAATCAACCGCAGACCGCAACTCTGAAAGAACTAGGAGCGGAGGAGGACCTGAGTCGAATGAAACAGACTCGCCCAACTCCCAGCATAATATCGGTTCCCAGTGCTCTTCAACTTGTAGCACTGTCGTTGTTGCGACGGATACGATTACACTATCCTCCTTAGCCGCTCATACCACCACAGCCATTCGAAGGCCTTCAACCTCAAGTAGCCTAGAACTGGGATTTAGTCATACTGCTCAGAACTCGACCCTAAGCGACGGTGCTAGCACTTTTATAGACCACGAGTACATCTCAACAAACGATGGAGAAAGTGAAAGCGTCTCCGGAGTGTACACCCTGGCGCATGTCCCACCTACAGAGACCTCAGGTGTATACACAATGAACAGCAGTGAAATGACTGGCCAGTCTTCAGAAATTGCAGACTCTGAAAGCCAGGAGAGCAGCCACTACGGTAGTTTCCAGCCAAAGAGTGAAATGGATGACGAATCTGTGGAAAATATCGATTCCGTGGACGGGCAGTTCCGCAATCGTCTTAAGGGCGACATGAACGAATTTCGTCTAAGGTCTGATTCAAACGTAAGCGCATCTGGATCGTTCCGAGGTGATGGTAGCGATCCCACCGACAACAAACACACACTTCTCAGCGCAGAAGAGCTGACTGATTTGATTGTCGGGCGAGGGACATATCCCTCACGAAAGAGTGTTAGTACAACACTTGACTCCGATTGTGACTATGTGACCCTACCCCTTCCTTTGGAAGGGGATAGTTACTTACAAGGGCACGAAGACACTGCGCCGACTGATGATACAGATGACATGGATGATATTCTACCAACTGACCCACCAGCCCCACCTAAACGGATAGACAGCAACGTGCACAGATCGCTTTCTAGTTTAGTGGATATCCGAATGCGATCTCCACCTCCTTATAACGCAAGACACGAAACAACAGGGCTTTGCGGCCCTCCAATAAGGAAAAATATACCAACGCCGGTTCCTTTAAGAGATCCTCCACCCTACCCAAAACAGCAACTGCGACCAACTAGCCTGCTGAGTCATCACACACCTGCATCGCACTCCGTGATTTCTTCAACGTCGTGCACAGCCCACCAACACCCAGAGGAAGTTCCAGCTCGTTTTATTACAACCAGACCGCAAATTAACATCCTAAAAGCCCACACATCGGTTATAAGCGAAACTCCTAAGCCCAGCTATGCTGCACCAACGATAACTGCAATAGCAAGTCCCAGTCAGGTACACCAACCACCTCAAGGACAGATTTCCGCTCATGTAGCAACAATACCAAGTACAATTGGTATTCCAGTAGTTCCTTATAGTATTCACACGACGCACAAAAGCATGTCTTCAATACCTCCACCGCTACCGCCTTACGCAGACGTAAAGCCCCCACCGAGAACGTGTGTGCTGCTGCCAGTAATTAAACCACGACAGTATTTACCACCTCCTCCACCAACACTCCCCAGACAGCCGCCGCCTCCGCCTCCGCCACAGCTAGCTACGGTGTATACCAGTCAACTGGCGCGTTCCCAAATAGAGTTGTATCAACAACAGCTATACAGTGATGTCGACTATGTGATTTACCCCCTCCAAGATCCAGCTGTAAGCCAGCAGGAATACTTGGACGCAAAACAGGGATCTATTCTAGCTGCGATGGCACAAAGTCCTCCACCGCCTCCCTACCTCGCATACCACACAGGTCCCCGGACAAATACTTGGGACGCCTGCAAGGGCCATGCAATATATAGGAGCACCCCATACCTACCTATGGCGCTATCAACACATTCTCGGTATGCCTCAACGCAAAATTTATCCGACACCTATGTCCAGCTACCTGGAGCATACTCACCCCTGTACAGTCCTTCAGTGGCGAGCCTATGCTCATCGTATGAGCCCCCGCCGCCACCACCATTAAGACCAGCGAACATACAGGCTGCACCTTCCCTATTTGCGCGTTCACGATCAGACGACAACATTTTGAACTCAATCGATGCGATGCCTAGGGCTAAGAGGCTACCACCTCCCCCACCACCGCCCCCGTATTTGGATCGACGAGTTAGGAAACCACCGATGCCCATGCCAACCGAAAAACCACCACCAAGTAAGTCTTCCACCAAAATCCTTTGAGACTTGATTTCCTAATTTCTCGTCCAGTTCCAGTGAAGCCATCCGTGCACAACATGTCCGCAACATTGCTATCATCCCACCAACACTTGAGTACAATCTCATCATCGCCATCACAGCGAATCCATCAGTCACAAACCTCAGCGTCCAGTGGTGAGCTATCGAACGGTGTTGCTGCCCCAATCGATATACAGGTGCTCCGCGAGAAGAGCAAGCACATGGATTTGCCCCTGATATCAGCCCTATGCAACGATCGTTCCCTCCTCAAGCAGACAAAGGCATTCGTGATGCCGAAACATCCGCGGAATCCCCCATCCAGCAACCAGTCACACACTCTGTGCAGTACGAAGTCTAAGTATCCTGTATCAGGATTGAGTACGACACAGCTGACCAAGCCACGCAAGACGTCGATAAGCCATCGTCATCCCAACGATAAACTTCCGCCGCTACCTGTGCAGACGGCTGAGGCTAACAACTATGTCATGGATCCCACACCCGCTAGCATAAAGCATAAGAGCTACAACTCCCAGCCCAGTTCATAATTAGTACCCTTTTGGTTTTTATTATCCTGCAGAAGGGTGGGGATTGCCTAGGACGGTACTTGGATTAATCGTGAATGACGAACAATCGAAACAAAACGAACTAGCTCATGTGTTACCCCAAGAGACCGGGGCTCCTCACCACTTCACAATACCTCCACTCTAGGACTTTGCAACAAGGTCCATCTCGAAATCCGAAAATGTAAAAATGTATACGAAAAACTAAGAAAGGACAGCGCCCCGACCGACGCCCCTATAAATAATAACTTCGTGCATTCGCAAGTGCCTTCAGTAACGTACACCCCATAATCAAATGACTATATAGCCACTAGGACAGCGCTCCAGCACATCTATTTAAATATCGCTCTAAGCCTAGCGTAAGTCTTGTTATTAACTTAAACTAAGCGTAAGCGTAGTTCGTAAGCCTCGAGAATTACTGAATAATAAAATATTAAATATTTGCCCATTTCCATTAACTTGTACAAAGTTAAGGCTCGCAGACATTTGGTTATATCTCGACAGTGAGCTCTGCTCTGTAACTATTGTACATTTAACTCGTAGGACAGTCAGCAGGAAGTGAAGCAAAACTGATAGTGTGTAAGGGTGAGACGTTATTCTACTCCCGACAGTGAGCTGAATTGATAATCCTTTTGACGGAGGAATCTATTGTTTAAGGAGCCCTTTTTACGCGGCTTTACGTTTTATTGTTTTTTTGTGCGTAAAGCCGGACCACTCAGTTGTTTCTTTGTAGCTAACAATAAGTCTGTTTGCATTGAAAGGGTTATCAATTCGAGGAGCAAAAAACCATTTTACTTCTCTTTGCAGTTAGGTTAGTGAAAATTTTTTATTTTTTATTATCTTGTTTTAGGGTAGGCATTTTTCAATAAAATTGTAAAATATTTTTAATAGAATGATTTTGTTTTATTTTAGGATAGAAAAGACATTGCAATAAGTGTAAATTCGCGAACAGCTAACAATTGCGCTTTGTCTAGCAATATATCTTCGTTGTTGCCAGCCCAACAGCCGCACAGAAATCCCTTAAGGGATCGTCTCAGTGTGACCCTCCGAAAAATCACTGATTTTCTCGATTTTTTTTTTTAATGTTGAAATAACCTAATCGGTCCAGTTTTTTTTTATAAATAAATACATTCATGACGAATACAAAATGATAATGAATAGTTCAATAAATTGTTGAAATGACACGTAAAAAAAAAGGTCCTGTATGGTTTCCAGGATTGCGGCCGCAATTTTGATCTGAAACAAAAATTTCAAAAAGATTATTAATCTGTAGGGAAGTCGCTATGGCGCTATGGAAGGTTTTTTTTTTTAATTTGACAAAATGGCGGCAGCTTTAACAAAAAGTATCGAAATTGGCCCTCTTTTTCGACAGTTTTTCGTAAAAAAAAGTAGGAAGATTTAAAAAAAAAACAAAAAAGCCTCCATAACGCCATAAAGAATGCCGTTAAAAATGTTCTCTCCAAATTGGAACTAGATATCTTCAAAACTCTTCCTTTGAGAGTAGAAACCGTTTTGAAAAACACCATTCTGAGAAAAACGCGTTTATAGATTGAAGCGCCCGTACATCTCTCTAACAAATCGTCGGTGGTCAAATCTTCGTAGATTGGCTTCAAAACCTCTTGGACATCGTCATCGAGCGCTGGTGGATGAGAATATTTTTCCTGAAATCCATTGGCCTCAGCTTTGCGCCATTCGCACCACGAATCTCCTCCCGAAGGACAATACTGATGCTGGGGATTCTCATCAGTTCCATCCGTTCCCTTTCTACAAGAATTAAGAAAATTTCACACTGTGACGACCCCTTAAGTTTTCCAGCAAATTTATTCTTACGCACAAAACAGATGCGGCAACTAATCCCTATGAATTCTTACAAACAGTTTATTTCATTTATTGTAGCATTGTAGCATAGTGGTTTTCCATTTGTGTTCCAAGAATTCAAGAGAAATAAGTTTGAGTCTATCAGAGTAAGGAGACAGTAGAAGAGTATTTTTCCAGGAAAAATCTCTCGACACCAAACCGTGGAAACCTGCGTTGAACAGATTCCATACGTTTACGCCACTCATTAAAGAAGGACCAAACAGGGCTAAACAGGGCTAACATATTCAAGACTCGGTCTAACAAAAGTGCAGTACTGGAGTTTAGAGATGTAAAAAATCCTTTGACCAACGCTTTACAAACCCCTAATTTGAGTTGGTTAATATAATTAATTATTCGAATCAATATGGTCCTTAAACGAGAATTAATTATGTGTGTGTTAATTATGACGCCTAAATTTATTGCTTTGTCCAGTCTAGTAAGGGAGAATCCACCAAAAGTGAAATTGTAAAGCACTTGATGCTTTTTTGTGTGACAAATATTAGAAGCATTTAATGGAAGAAAATTAATAGAGCACCATTTCTGAAATGCATACAGGTAAGTCAGAACTTAAAAGATAGCACTCAAGGTCACTAGATATTGTAAGACATAATTAAAATAATTCAGTGGCCCTGGAGTATTCTTCGTATTTGCTTGAAGTTGAGGAAATTCGGCGTCATATTGGATCCGCCCTTTTGAATTTTGATAGCAGATTCGAAATCAGCGACCCAGAAAGCCCCCAACTATTCAATTTCATCACACTCACTCGACATTTGAAAATTTCGGTCGCCATATTGGATCAGCCATTTTGAATATATATAAACTGTTATAAAATAAAATCTCCTCAGGAATATATTGATTTTATCAGCGAAATAATCATCAAAATCAGTCCAGTGGTTTTTAAGAAAATCGCATACAAACACACAAACATAAATACGGGGGAAACACAAAACGTCCTTTTCTTTTAAGTCGGTTAAAAATACAGAAGACATTCTTTTGCAGGTATCTGCATATAATAAAATTGCATGAGACGTACTTATTACTCAAAAAGAACAAAACAGTGCACTTAAAGTGCTTTTATTCATTCAAACCAAAAATCACAAGACTAATCAACCTCCCAAGAAAATCGAGTCAACTTCACGAAAAATTCTTTCAATCTGGCAACGTGAAAGAAAATCTATTTTAAACAGCGCCGTCGCGATGCCACAAATTTTCCTCGCTGTTCCCCTTTTCGTGAAAATCCTCTCGTCGAAGTAGCTCCATTCATATCGCAAGGGAGCAGTACAATTTTCACCCACTAAAGCCGCACAACCAAAAGGTTTACTTGGGCCCTGCTCGGATTCGTAGCTTCCCAATTTCGATTGCTTGCGAACCTATCAAGACTTTAATTGAAATCAATTAAAAAGCATATTCAAATAAATGGTCGCGCGCTGAACTCAACATTGTCACCGCAGAGAAATTAGCCAGTTCGTCGCAGTTATCCACTCCCGCTCGGCTATTTAAGGTCGCGTGAATCTCGTGTGTCGTACGCTCGAAACGAACTGGTGGAAGAGATATAGTGCATTTTTAGTGTCTTATTTGTTATGAAACTCGAAAATTGGGTGCAACTATGAGCAATATGGGAATATCCACGGATCCTGCCCTCCTGGGTGTAGCCCTCACGGATACGTTGACTGAATCGCCATCGGTGACAACATTCCTGCCGGAGGAGGATGCATCCACCTGCCCACTATTGCCGTCAACCCCTTCCCCACCACCCATGGCATTTTCGCATCCTCTAACCCCTAGTGCCGACAATGAAAGCAATAACTCTATTAATGGGGAGGACACGAAGGCAGAGACCAGCTCGTCAGGGAGTAGTTCTGGAATCGCTATGGATGTCACCGACACCGCCACTGCTGCACTGTTCAATAATCACGCATATCAGCACCTTGGAAAGAAGCAGGAGAACTCATTACAGGTGAGTCCCAGATTTCGGTGCTATTTCTGGAAATTCGATCAAACAAGTGACGATCCGCCGATATCTGTGCTACTTGGTACCATGGCACTGGGAATCCACTTAAATCTGAGAGGTAATTGCCAGGACCGCATAGTTGTGCTCTCCCACCTCACCAAGTATACTCGTAGGTACATGCACATTATACTGTGCTAGCAACATATTATATTATACATATATTGCTATCACCCACGAAAGTGATACAAAGTGTTTGCAAGGTCAAACCAGCTGAGAGAAAAATGCCTACGTAAATTTCACGTAGGCATTTAAAGCGTATAACAGGAGGTGTGTCCCAATGACGAATTTTATTTGAAATAATTCTAACAACATTAAGAGAAAAACCTAAAAGTTTAAATTCGGCTAAATCCTTCTAAGTCAAAAAGTCACGAACTGCGCAGAATCTGTGTGACTCCCTATTTATGTTGCTTCCTTAGTTTTCACAGTTAACTGAAATAAGTTACTTCAGAAGCAGCTTAAATATGTGCACCAATCAAAAGTCTTTTTACTTTGCAATCTTTAGCGGAAATTGTTTTTTTTTACTTGAAAGAATCCCTTGTGATTTTTTATATAAGAAAACTATCGACTGAATTAATCTCAACCTTTGAACTTGTTTCCATCGGTCATTAAACTAATCATATCTTTTTTAAATGCTTCGTTCAATTATTTTGCTTTCAAGATGTTCTTGACCATGACACTAAGATTCGCGCTTGAGAATAATATCTCCCATGCGTATTATCTGAAAAAAATTATTATAAATGGCGTTTTACTTTCAAACATAACTTATTTAGGAATTGGTACTTTTTTTTGTCTAGTATTAGGTGCACAATTAAATTCTCTACTTTTCCGTTTGTCATTTCTCGTTAATCCTTTCTTGTAAAAAAAATTATTATTAAAAAATTGAATAAAAAAACCTCGACTGCAAAAACCAGGTCATTTTAATGTTTTGAGTAGGTAGGTACCAACCAAGTATTTTATTTAGACTTTAAGATTACAGTTAAAGCAGGCGGGACCCGTTCGAAATCCCAGGTGTTCTAGAGACAGACGACAATCTGTCTCGCTAGACAGACCTATTTCATGTACTATTATATTAACTAAGTTTCCCTTATATCTAACAATGGTTTGAACACACAGCATTACGAATTTGGGGGGATAAATCATTAATAAAAATTGTGAAGAGCAAGGATCCTAGATGGCTTCCCTGCGGAACGCCAGATATAACGACAACTCTGTCAGGTCTGTAGTTCTCGAATGAGCATTTTTCCTTGAAACTAAGAATGACATAAAATCCTGCTTCCAAGATTTATTTTCCTGTTTCATAAGGACTGCAGATCAATGTCATGCCACGGAGGGTTGTTTTGAGCAGGAGAAAAGTGTACAAATCTGTCATAAATAATTTCATAGAATTCGCAGCATTCTAAAATGTACTGGAAGCGCCAAAATTGGCTTTTCGACTTCACTAATTCCAGATGGTAAGCTACAATATGGCAAAGTTAAACCTACTATAAGTAAAACTGTGATCAGTATATTAAACATTGAGTTCAAGCAAGCATAAATATTCGACTAAATTTAATCGAAATTGACCAATTACTTTCGATATATTGACCCTTAAAGTTTTGGGGTGGATACTTTACTTTCACTTAGCATTTTTTCTTTGATTTCAGGAAAATGGCAAAAAACAGAATGGCTTAATGGACATACCAATAACAAAAAACACGCCATGCTTTGTCTCCTGGAATTGGCCACTAATAAGGAAGTGCACATTTTTTGTATTTATGTCCAGCCTACTAGCAATGTGCGCAGTGGTTATCGCTATGATAGTCACACTACCCAAAACCTGTAATCCAAAGTATGTCTTAACAAAAACATTTTAAAAAAAAACCGTCTAATTGTATTTACTTGATTTAGGATAGCCTGGTACCGAGGAAGCGTGTTCTACGAAATTTTTCCCGCTAGCTTCCAAGATGCTAACGGGGATGGTGTGGGTGACCTTCGAGGGATAACAACCCGATTGGACTATTTGGACAACATGGGTATCAGAGCAATTCGACTAAACTCAATATTTCCGTCGAAGGACTACCCGGACCACTACCAGAACATAACCAGCCTAACCAGCATAGATGAAGTCTTGGGCACAATTAGTGATCTGCACCAGCTAGCATTTGCCTTGCATGAACGGAATATGTCTTTAATCCTTGATATGCCCATCTACCCGTTCCTGAAGCAACTAGACGTCGCCGAAGGTGTCAACATGTCCGATAGTGAAAATGCAACAGGTGCATTTTTTGCAAAAATGCCCTCACAAAATATCAACGCGGTCACAGACGCCATGCGACTGTGGCTGGCTCAGGGTGTGGATGGGTTTTATGTGAAAGGGTTGGAGGTGTTCTCCAACGATCCGTATTTGTTGGAAAATATTGCCGAATGGAAATATGCCCTGGGCCACGATAGGGTGTTAATTGTAAGCGAGCATCTTTTTGAGAATGTTAACGCAGATCAGGCTAAACAAATGCTACAGTATGTCGATCTGGTCGATGTTCACCTGGACATTTCAAATGGAACAGTGTCAATGACAAAGCAGATTAAGTCAACCCTGTCGGGAGTACTAGCACCCTCCGAGAATGGACCTTGGATACAATGGGCGCTTGGAGGTGTCTTGAAAAGACGAATTTCAAAAGATCTCTGCCCGAATTCAACTATGGCGGCGACTATAATGCAACTTATGCTTCCAGGGACTCCAAACATTTTTTACGGTGATGAAATTTCCTTAGAAGAATCGCACGATCCACACAACGAACACTTAGATACCAAACACCTTCACCACCTATCAGCAATGGCATGGAGTGGAGGTTTTCAATTCACCGTGCGAGAGCAGCTACCTTGGCTGCCGCATGGGGCTTCAGCCACTTTTGAAAACTACGAAAAGATAGCTAGCATGATCAAGCTTCGGGACAAGAGCCCTTCCATCTACAAGAATGCAATCTTTCGGGACGAGCAAAGCTTACCCAACACAAATGTGCGACACAGCAAGGATGACATCCTCATTGTTGAGAGGACGTATCCACGGCGTAACACTTTTGTGTCAGTTTCTAATTTCGGCATAAAGCCAGTGGCAATGGATTTGTCGTCGCTTTACTATAGCGGTATTGTGATGACGGGGAGTAGACAGAATGACAAGATTTTCTTTAGTGAGTTTCAGATTGGCCCATTGCAGACGATCGTGGTAAGACTGGATAAGTAACTTGCACGCACAGTGTACGACTAAACAGATGCACTAATGTTATTGCGTTTTATAGAAGATTTTTGTTTTAAATAAAAACCACAAACACCTGTAATGGGATTTGGTGTTTTTGATGGAGTTTGGGCAAGGGGGTTCGTTTAGTAAATCAACCAAAAATTTAGGTCCTAATACCATTCTTCTTGGATACATGTAGCCTTTTCAAAACAACGTAGCCAAAGTTCTGCCTCGTGGTCCGTGCAGTTCACAAATTTTATTTTCAGTCACTTTTAAACCAGACCCATGTCACAAACAATTCTGTACAAGCTCACACAAATTAAAATTTCATTCAGGCGTGTATTGTTTGTTCTTCCCATGACTACAAGCACAGGCAAATAAATAACTAGAGTAGCTCAGCAGTAATTTATCTACGGTACAAGTTTGGGTGAAGGTTAATTAATTATTTTTGTCAGCAGAAATAACACATCAACGGTTGTTTTAGAACGCTGAGCTATTTCTATTTTATTTCCAATAATTCAATGCCTGACCCTAAACTGATTGCTGATTAACTGATAAGAATGCACCGACATCAACACAAAGTAAACATGACGTGACAAAGTATTTACAACAACAAATGTATGTAAGCTTTGTCCAACCGGAAAAAGTTAATTATTTTTAATCAAACTTTCGACAAATTTTTTAAGGTTTTGGTGGAGGTTTTATATGCAAAATGAAATGAATGTAAGATGTGGATTAAATGCGGCGGACTATACAAAAAAATGTTTTATGGTCACAGATACTAATTAAGTTATTCAATTTTTCAACATCAGTGAGTTGTCGAAAGTTAAACTCAAAGTCGATTGAAATGAACCGAATTCGACTTGAACATATGACCTGCGCAATGCACAACTGCACAGCTGATGTCCTTTACAAGGAACTGAGGACACAGATTCCCACTAACATAAACATAAACTGCGCAGTAGTACATTGTGCAGGTCATTTGTGCGCTCGCAGCGCCACAAAGCGGCGCCCATATTTCGTGCCACTCGTTCGATCTCCTTATATTCTAGTCCTGTTTCTCGTAATCTAATTAACATGTCACGACGTTCTAGTGGTATAGAAGGGTCCTATTATGCAAGTCGAATTTGGTCGACTCGACTTACGTAATAGGGCCGGAAGTTAGATTATGGCGCAACCTATGGTTAGCCTATTTACTCCAGAGATTACCCCCAACTAACAAACAAACAAGCAAATTTTAATTCTTTGTAATATTAAGTATAAGATTACTTTAAGCAATCACACAAACACATTTAAAGTTGAACTCGTTTTCACTAATTCAAACTTGCATAGCCCACCCAACCATAGTCTGATAGGGCACTCCAAGATCTGGGATAGATTGTTACATACCAACAGTTGCGTCCAAATGTTCTCGGATTATGTAACGCCCCGTCTTAGCCTATGTAAAAGGTATGTTGGGTCTATTCCCTCCAGAACGGAGTGGGATGAGGACTATCTCGGCAACACAGTATCGGATGCCAGCTCTGCATGGTTGACGGACGGATCCCTTGCAGAGGGTCTGGCTGGAGTCGGAGTGGACGGGCCGAGTGAAGATGTGTGCATCTCCCGCTCGCTAGGCAGATTCATCTCCGTTTTCCAGGCGGAAATTCTTTGTATCTTGATCTGTGCACAAGAGATTCTGAAGAGGAAACTGAGAGGTAAAAACATTTTCATTTTCTCCTGACAGTCAAGTCGTCTAAGCTTCTCAGTGAGTGTCGTCACTCGCTTGATCTAATTGCGACTTATAATCAAGTCTCAATAATCTGGGTCCCTGGCCACTGTAACATAGCAGGCAATGAGACTGCGGACAGGTTGGCGAAAGAAGGGGCCTGCTCTTCCTTTATAGGACCAGAACCCTACATGGGTGTTGCACCATCTCTCATCTGTCGCTCGGTGGAGGACTGGGTCCGCTCTGAGCACAATGAGAGGTGGTCTGAAAGACTGGATTGTCGACAGTCTAAGATGTTCTTGCATCGGGTCGACCTAGGCCTCAGCAGACATCTACTCAACCTTAGTAGAAGCCAGTTGAGCCAAGCAATGGCCATTATTACTGGTCATCTTCATAAAATACGAATAGCGGATTCGCCGCTTTGCGGATGCGAGTTGGAGGACGAGACAATTGCTCACCTTTTGTGTGCATGTCCGTTCTACAATAATGCCAGAACCGCCTTATTCGGGAACCCTCACTCACTGGTCGTCTAACGGCTCAATCTGGGCACTGAGATTAACTCAGATGTCAGTCTCTCTTCTCGAGGTTTGTACAATGGGCCTTTAGTCTAAGTGCAGGGTTTATCTGCCCGCCTCATGATAATCTACATCTACATCTGCATATACACTAGTAAACAAACATGCGTATCAGGAAGTTGATAAAAGCAAATTGTGCACAAGCTACTATCTAATAGCAAAATTGCAATCAATTCACCTAAAAATTTCAATGATGAACTCTTTATAAAAGAAAGTTAAAATTCATGACAACAAGCAAAGTTATTAGCCATCTACTAAATTCTGAAATAAAAAGAAAGAAAAATCGAACGGAAATATGCCACAACATAATATCAGTTGGAGAGTATACAAACGTCCTTATGTTGTAGATCGACCTAATAATTTTGACAAAGTTTAATCACTAAAAAATATTTTTTGTTTGTCCTCCTCTCCTTCACTCTCATCATTTCTCTGTTCAATCGCATTCCTAAATTTTTGTTTTATACATGGTGTTTCTTTGCAATCAGTCACAGGCTAAATAATAACGAAGAGGGTTCAATTTAGACTAAATTACCGGCCATGAAAACCACGTTAAAATAAATCAGACCAAACATTTTAGCAAAATCTTAGCAAATGATCATTTTGGACATGAGTTCAAACGTGTCTATGGTGGTGCTCAACCTAGATTTTTATTATCAAAACTTTCTTATCAATTCAAGCAATTCTCCTAATGTATAACGCCTTTTTTTGTTGCCTTCATCAATTTTTTTTAATTTTTTTTTAATTCAACTATAATGTAATAAGCACTTCATGATCTCATGCACGTGATTATACAGCCTAGAAGTAATCCACATGTCGCGAGACCCGGCGTTCTAATGAACCATTAAAATATCAAAAAAAGATTTCCGCCTCCGATAAGGCAATAACATGTGGTGCGGAAATTTTTAGCTACGAAGACGAAGAGCTCACAAAAGTGTTCTTATCATTTTCAGGAAAGCGAAAATGTCTTACCTTGAAGTTTAAATTGCAGTATCGGTTGGTGATGCTCCCCTTTCATGACTAAAGTTGATTTTACAGGGATGAGCGGTGAGAGATGAGCGATAGCTGTGAGGTAGTTTGAATTTGTTTTTTTTTTAACTGAATGAAAAAAAAACGTTTCCGCAACCACAAAGAAAACAATTGTGGTCAATTATATCATTCACTTCTACCCCAGACAAATAACCTGGTATGAAAGCCTGAACGAAGCATTTGAATTTGTCCATAGTGGAAAAACGACATAGCGATCTCCGCAGCGCTGCACACCTCGTCGGTCACTGCATATTGCTCGTAAGTATAAAACGCAGACATAACACTAAACCAAAAACAAAATCGAATTTGAAAATCCTTAATACAAAAATATATATTTTAAATACAACAAAATGACTAATTTTACGTCATCGCTTAATACTATTAATTTAGGAATAGAAAAGGATCATCGCGTAAGTCACTTAAAACAGGACTAATATCATCACCGATTCTGACATAATTATACTCATCGTCGTACAAGCTGTTGCCCAGCTCGATAATTTCAGAACGACACACAGCCTCGCTGAATGCTCCAAAAAATATCAAACTCTTTATAACATGCGACCTCTTCCTTTGAGACTCTGGACTCTCTGCAACATGGTGGTGGCTGAGGTGGTATCCGGGATGTGATATCGGTGTGCAAGATGATCCAATTATAGCAATCGGTTCCGCCTTGTGGATTTCTATACTCACATGAAATAACTCAGCAAGTTTCATTACCCAAGAGACGACAATGAAGCAGGCAGCATTGGAGGCAAAGGCACGGTACAGCGTTGGTGCCAATCCGCGAGTGTAGAAGGAGATACCTTCAGTTTGGTAACTTTTCTTCATGCAGTCTGTTATTCCACTGTACTTTGGGGGTCCTTCCATTCCATCAGCTTGTAACCGGGACTTGATTACGTCTACTGGGAACGTGAGCATCCAAGAACATGTCCCTGCAAGCCCGCCAGCCATAAGGATGTGCAACGCCGAAGGATTGGTTGACCACTGAGTCATCAGCTCGTATGATACGAAATAAGTGCTAAATCCTGGAAAACACGAAATATTTTTTTTAAACCTGGGTCATATGTAAAATTTATATTTCATCTGCTTACCTGGAACATCCCTAAGGGCAGTAATGCCCAACCCGCGGAACACACCCCTAAGTCCCTGGGTTCGCATGATATGCTGTGCGCACTGCCAAGAACTCTTGTACTTCACAGCTCCTTTAAAATTCTCTTGTAACTGCATCTTGGTCTTTATTAATTCTATTGGTGAGCATACAAAGCTTTGCACTAGACCGGCCGTACATCCAGCCATCAAGTGTGAGTGCAACGAGTGGGGATCACTTGAATTCCTTTGAATATTTCCATACACTCCAAACACAATTGCATTTATAACGGCTACTCCACCCAGAGGACTTGACATACCCCGAAAGAGTCCCTTGAAAGAGTCCTTAGCTATAATCGACCGCATGCAAGTAAGCGTTCCCACCGGTTTCGCATTCGAAGTTTCGGTCTGAAGATGGACCTTGCATGTGTCGTACGGATATCCAACAACCACTCCTGCAGCTCCTGGAATTTTTGAAAACTACATTAAGATATTTTATAGTCGCACCCAGAATACATTTCTACTCGTATCTCACAAGCAGTCACCAACTGCACGTCGAGTTGATGACCTGCTTTTTTTAAACGCGATAATGCAGCCACGGAAACTTTTCAACAATTGTCCACTTGGAAAGAACCCAGTGTAACGGAACCGTGATAAAGGCCGCGTATTAAAATGCATACGTTCGCAGTCGTGACGAAATGATTCGAATACATACCTCCCAGGCATCCAGCTAAAAAGTCCAGCGCCATTGCTCGGGCTCAGTGATTGGCTTCCTCAAGAAAATGCAGCACTCCAGCCAAGGGAGACAAAGATTGCCAAGCTCTAGTTAGCCGTCTGTCTTGCGACTCACTTGTTATCTGCAAAATAATAATTTCAATTAATCTTCAGATTTCTAAGAGAAATTTGCTTTTGTGGATTGAGAGTGCTTTTGAGAGGAGCTGGTGGACCATTCTTATCTTGTTTTCCTCCTTTTAACATGACTCTACTAGACGTGCGCTAATCTTCCCGCATGTATCGTTAATCGTTACGAGTGTAACGCATTATTTTAATTTCTATGTCGTAACCCAGCGCTATACGCAACGTTCGATTGAGACGTTAACTGGAACGTCATAGATAAGGTGCGTATGCAAGTTTGCCTACTCATAAAACGATCTTCAGAGAAATAACCGAACAGGACTTATCGGACAGAACATGTCTGTTTTTGTTACTACCGCGTGCAACGCATTCTGGCAAAAAAAAATTTTAAGTGCTAAATATATCAGCGGATCCGTAAATATAGAAGCTGATGTTATGAAGCCGATTACCATGTGAGGGCCAGCCGACCTAGCGTCGATAAACGAAAACAGTCTCGTGAGGAGTTTTAAAGTCTTGTTTTCTTGTGATAGCTTGTTGCGAAAGTGGCAAGTAAGAACGCATTTCGAAATGTATATGTTTAAGAGATTATTAGACTTAAGATTATAAAAAAACATCGTTCCACTGGAGTAAATGTCGTTTTAGCTCCAATACTTTATTTTTCGAAATTTCTATCTATGGAGTGTCACCTTCATCAAATTGTATTATCGAGTCGGAACCGTACCAAATGCAGACACTTTCCCATGCGTTTATCTGTTCTTTCTATTTATCCTCCACTTTGGATCATTATATCATAAATTCCTTTATATCTTGGTTTTCTTTACATTTATATATATAATTCTATTTCTACCGAACTCGAGACACTAAAAGTCCTCTTATACTTCCCAATTGGTTGTTCAACTTGAAGTTGGCTCAAGGATTGGAGTTCCAGTGACATCTATCGCCTTCAACATTCAGCAATCCATTGTAGCAATTTCTCGGTTGGCCCAACCAATTGGCAAGTGCTTAGGTTACTTAACTGTATTCATATTGATTCTTTATTTCTAATGGTTCTAATGGGATTATCGAGAATCGAAGTTTTTCATACAAGGAAGCCGGCGGTTTTTAAGAGGACTTATAATATACAAAGTTGTAACTTCTTTCCACACCACTTTCGAAGTAGAGCACAAGGTGCCTTATTTTTACGTGTTTTAGGCCTATTAATGTAGGGATTTGGTTGTTTTCCATCATCCATCATCATGTACATCGCAGATACAGCATAATCAATACAATAAATAAGGAACCACCTTCAATGCTTATTTTATTTTCTCATAGCTTCTAAATCATGACATAAATGTTTTTGAAAAACTTTTTCTTAAAACCTGAAAGATTACACTATCAAAATAAATTATTTAAAAAAAACGAAAGAATGTAAAAAGTTGTCAAGTTTTATTCGATTAATAGCTACACCTTGGTAACCAAATTATATATTATAAATTCTATTGCGAGATATATAAGGTTAAGGTTAAGCTACTTGTGCATCAGGTTTTTCATAACGTACTCATAACTTAATTTATAGAAGCCGTTTTTAGCAATTAGTTATATCTAAATATCTTGACATGAACTCGGCCGCTTTTTCAAAAATCTAAACTAGGTTCACCCCTTAATTTTAATTACTTAATATGTCCTTATTATAATATTCGCTAAAAAATCAAAATTCAAGAACAAATTTTAATATTGTCCATCTACTTCTCATACAAAAAAAAGCACTACTTCCCTTCCCATAATAATATCTTGAATTTATAAACATGCGTAAACTTAGGCAATTCATGTCAAAATATAGTTTTCATCACAGACTGCATATTGCATAGTTATTGAAGAAATTAATTAGTTGTACTACATCTTACACAACTAGAATAGATTAGTCAAAAATCTAAAATAATCAATTAATTTTATGTGATTAATCGAATAGTCACATGATATTATCGCCTTTGAATAATCGATTAATTTTGATAAAAATCAATACTTTTCATCTAAAGTTATATAATGACTTGATTTCCCTGCAACCTCCAGCTGGGTCCGAGAGGTATCACAAATTTTAGCACCTGGAAACCAGGGCTGATTTAGGCTGTCTTGCATACGTAGGCATTAGCCAAGCCCAGTATTCCAGTCGTCGGTTTAAATCTAAACCCCCAAACCTGTAATGAAATTATGCCTCCTACGCTGTTCACGCTGGAGGAGTCATCGGGCCATTTTTTTTCGAGAACGCCGTTGGTCAAACGACAACAGTGGACGGTGCGCCCTATAGGGCCATGTTAACCGAGTTTTTGCTGCCGCAATTGGACGAATTAGGACTGGAGGACATGTCGTTCCAACAGGACGGAGCAACGGCACACAATCCCCAAGAATAACCGATATTCTGAAGGCGGCGTTCCCGGGTCGCCTCATCTCTCATTTTGGCGATTTGCACTGGCCCGCAAGATCGCCCGATTTAACCGTTCCAGACTTTGTGGGGTTTTTTGAAGTCCCGTGGTTATGTGAACAAGCCCGAGACCCTGGAAGCCCTCAAGGACAACATTCGACACGAGTGCGAGAATCTGTCGCCCGAAGTTCTCGCCGAAGTGATGAAAAATGCCATAAAACGAGCCCGTATGGCAATCAATTGTGACGGCACCCATTTGGCCGATATCATCTTCTCGACTTGGCCAATAAAATTCTAAAGGTTCAGATAAACATAATCAAAAAACAGAATCGAAGAAAAAAAATGAGAGCCAAACAACATCGGATGACTTCTTTTGGCCCACCTTGTACTACTTGGAGCGATTATTATTTTCAAAGGTTGGAGCTACCGCTACTGAGAAAAAAACAAGCTAACAACAAAAACATTGTTAAAACTCTTGTTCTTCTTCCGCCATCTGGAGTACCACAAGGATCTATTCTCGGTTCGCTACTATTTTTGTTATTTAATAATAATTTGACCTTGATAATTAATTTTGACAGCCTTTTATACGCTGACGACTTAAAATTTTTCGAGTGATAATAAATGCTACTGACTGTGATATTTTTGTTTTGATGTTCATTAAAATAACATATGTAGTAGATCCTTTAGACTATCCGGGTTCATTCTTCGCACTTCCTCCTGTTTTCACAACAGGTCTATAGCCAGACTGTTATTCCAAACTCTGGTACGCATTATCCTGGAATATTGCTCACCTGTATGGTCGCCGTATTATCAAAACAAAATAAACAAAATAGAAGGAGTGCAAAGAAAATTTACACGAAGTATTTTGAGACAACTAAAGCAACCTGATGTTCTTGGATAGACTTGATAGACTCTCCTTTCTAAAGAAATTCTAGGAATTACTCCAGCAGCACTGACAACAATTCCTACTGGGTTATTAATGGACTTCTACAGACTACGCATACCTGCCTTCTGTAGCAGAACCAATAACATCTTTATGCCATCAAGAGCTATGCTTGAGGTTTTTTTAATCCCCCACTAATTCGGGTGCAAAAAAACCATGACAGATTGCAAGAAGAACTTAAACACCTAAAATTTGGAATTTCATGCAATTTTAATGGATCTGCCTGTATGCCCTTTCCCATTGAAGATTTCATTCATTGAGTCAGATCAGAGTGGCAGAGCACGCAACTCACAATCAGAGGATTCCTAGAACAAATCTGAAAACTCCATACGAGTACATCCCCGCACGTTTGGTTTGACCTATCGCACAGTCCCACGAACTCTTTGCACAGCGGAGCTGAGAGCAGACCGCGCAGCGATGTAAACAAGTCCACCTCAAGACCAGCGAGAGCGCAGCAGTTATTTGGCTGCAGTACGAACTCACTGGTTTCGCTGCAGGACCCAGCGGAAGGTCCTATTGAAATTGTTCGTAGCCACGGAATACGTTCGGCGTGCGACTTTATCTGCTTAAGTTAGTTATAAGGTCTTTGATTAAAGGGTACTTACTCCCTAAAGTTTAGTAATAATAACCAAAACCGCAACGAAACCGAAATGACCACTTAATTTTAGCATAAAGGAGAATGTTTAAAAATGTTCAACCACTTTAAACTACAATAAATTTTGAACTGATAGCACCACTGACAGGCTTGAACGGAAATAATTAATACTCACAAAAATCGGGTACTCCTTGCCAGTTGCGCATAAAATTCCTATTCGTCTAAGTGCATAAAAAAGCGTCCAAAGACCATTTTGATACTGAAGAACAAGGCAAACATTATCGTAGACCAAACAGATTCTTAAGGTATCTCTCTGAACGTCTACCTAAAAGTTGACTTAAGCCTCGCGACTCTATCTAGCACCTCAATTTCCACCAAAAACTTTCGCGATATTATTAAGAACCGTTCACTATTTAAAACTGATAGACTAGACAGCAGCTAGAACTCGTCGACGATCCGCCTTTCTTGCGCTCTTATTTAAAACCAAATGATTTGAATGGAGTCTACGCAAATTTTCAGTTCGTCCCCTTATTTTCCTTTTATGTCGATAAGAATGATCCGAGAGAATTTGCTTAAGGCGATACACGCAGGGTTATCACTAATGGGTCAACCATTGCCCGCAATTTAAATAATTTTTGTCACATCGCGGGACAACATAAATCGCAGCGTACATCCGCAGAGAAATTTGTTCGCTATAAGTAAATTACCTATCTGCTGTTATTGCCACAAAGGTTGGGATACTAAAATGCCCCCCCATGTACCCCAAGTGCTTTATGGAGGCTTGACTATCTTGTCCTTGACGGTACAGATTTTTTCTTCCATGGAGTTTTTTGTAATGATGAATGCCAATAATTTTGGACACTCTTGGAAACCGAATAATTTCTTTAATCTCGATGTTTGGTGGTACGATAAGGTCATGTCAAGGCCTTAGGCACATCAGCAGCATAAGTACATATTAATCAATTGAGAAGTAGTAGAACTGTGAACTGGAAGACTTTCATCTGCGGCTTGACGACTTCGGACATCGGACGCCAATGACGACTTTTGCAAATCTGAAACCTACGCCTCATTTTTAAGCAGGGGATTCTTATCTGAATATTAGCACTCCTGGTTGCGTTCTCAGTTTAACCTTTTACGCTATCTGCTTTTAATAGAACTACGTGGATCTGATAAAACTGCACTTTGTTTATTTATTTATTTATTTATTACGAATTCATCGAATTCTATAGAAAGATAAGATTATGAGCTGTGTGCTTTTTCTGGACAAACATCGAGACATGGACGTGACGCACTCATGAAAACCATAATTAGTTCGATGTTGAGGGATTTTTAAGAAATTTCGATTTCTCAATGAGCGATACATAATTGATGAACAAAAACAAGATAATAAAGCCGAGCAGTCGGTAGTACCTAGCAGAGAGTCAAGAATAAAAGCAGCCTTAGAGTTCTTACGTCGGCGCTTGAATTACTCAAGTTTGATGAGTTTGAGTCGATCCAAATAAGGGGGCAGGACAACGGGGTTCCTCCATGTGAGCCCACGAAGGGCAAAGTGAACAAAACGTCTTTGGACGGTCTGGACAGGATTGATGTGTATGTACTGTGCTGTAAAAAGGAGACTAAACACAAGACGCGTAGATATTCAAAAATTGGTCATACAATGGTGCAGTAGAGAAGCCGTGTGATGTAAGAAACCTGGGATTCCCTAGACATCTTTGTAAACCCTAGCGTGGACTTAGCTTTGTTCACTATCTCATCAATCTGGTCGTTAAAAGTAAAACAGCTATTCAGCCAAACACCCAATTCCTTAATTTTATCCAATCTTATCAAAGTGGGGCCATCCAATGTAGGACCACCATTCGCGTACAAAACAAATAGTAGAAATCGTTTCTGGAAGATTCAATACGATCACATTCAAACTTCTAAAATGTGAGCCTGGTTCACCTGAAAAAAAAATGGGTGCCATTTGGGAAACCATTTTCATGGCATGGGCGAAATCTGCCATGATTTTTAGGATCTTCCTGGGAGGAATTTATTTATTTATTTATTTATCATCATCAACAGGTTGATTACACCATCTGATCTTAACATAACAAACAATGATTTAAATTAATTCCTAATGATTGAGTAACAATTTTTTGATTAAATCTTTGCTACAATGAAAGTCTACTGAGGAAAATCTAGTATTGTAAATTTTGGACATGGCCGATACCGGTTCAAAACTGCCATAATTAGTTCTGTGGTACATGGAGTATAGAAAGTCCTTTCCTCTAGTAGAACGGGGGCGTGAGTTAAAATTAACAAGATTTAAAATCTTTGGAGAGTCTATAACGCCAGTAATGATATCGTGCATGAACGTCACACTTGAGATTTCTCTACGGTTGGATAGAGCCGTCAAACCTAAAAGTTTAAGTCTGTCTTCATACCGCGGAAGACTATGCGGGTCACGCCAGGGTAGGTGACGATGACTGAACCGGAGAAAACGCTTTTGGACTGCCTCGATACGGTCTACATACACAGAATAATGAGGAGACCAAACAACAGAAACATATTCCAAGATAGGTCGGACAAACGCACAGAACAATGTTTTTAAGAGATAAGGATCATTAAAATCCTTAGACCAGCGCTTAACAAAACCAAGGGTGGAATTTGCACGATTTATTATTTTATCAACATGTCGTCCAAAATCGAATTTAGAATCAATAGTCAGTCCCAAGTCGACAACATTCTCTTGCCGAGATAAAGGTGTGTCAAGAATTTTGTAGGAGTACTCCAAAATAGAAGAATATATATGAAACGCGAATATAACAATATAAAGAAATATAATTCAAACGAAAGTCCTTTATTTAAAAGTTGAACAATAAACAAAAGTTAAAATAAACAATTTTCATTTAACAATAATTCCAATTTTTCATTTAATATCGGAATTATTGTTAAATGAATATTGTTTACTCTTCTTCGGTTTATATTAATTGTTCATGTTTGCTATGCTCGCAGCAGCTATCCTGACTGATGGGATTACCATTTAACGCTATCAGGAAGAACGCACCTGAATTATTCCCCGGTCCAGGCTCGAACCGGGGATCCCGATATGATGGCCCAGCATACTTACCACCGAACGAATATTAATAGCAGAAAATTTATGACCCTTTGGAATTGTGTGTAACGGATTTAATCTACGTATGTAAATATCTTTAAACTATTTTTAATTTGATTTGTTTTGGTGTTGTTATGGTGTTTGAAACAAGTACACATCTCACATCCTTTAGGAGACGCCTCAGATCAATTTTATGGCTATTTCTGCAGGAATCAATTCAAAACTCTTAAAACTCTTGCTGCATATAATTATGTTTATTATAAATAAATTCTCAAGGAAAACATAATTGTCGAAAAGAAGTGACTTTAGCAAAAAAATTTAATCATCTCTCAAAGTCTGTATGATCCTCATAATGTAGTACTTCTTCTCAGGGAATTCGTTCATGAGGTGCTGGACAATATCGGTCAGATTATCGTTGACCTCGGTCTGTTTGCAAATATCCCTTTCAACACACGTGTCCGTCTTCGTCTTGGGAAGAGTTTTGTAACAAGCCAGAGCCCTATACCGCTTAGCCCTGTGCTGCTTGCGAACAATGCCCTCCAGATTCCTGTGCTTCATCAGTAGTCCCTCTTCAATTTCAGCCTGAATCAACTTATCCTGCATTTTCTCATTCTCAATCTCGCTCTCCTTCCTGCAGATTTCCTGGACAAGCACCCCATACTTGCCGCTGACATCTGCAAGTGCCTTCTCCGTCGCCCCAATCTCGTTGTGGATCGCCTTCAGCTTGTTCTTGACCTCATTCAACTTATGTTGAACAGTCGACCGAGATCGTGTTTGATTTCCTTCCATCTTTTGGCGCGTCATAGCCGTAACGAAAATGTTCTCACGATGCATCACACAATGCTCCAAATCCTGAACGAGCTTTTCTTGGGCCCGCTTGAGCTGGTTGTAGCGGACTTCCATTCGCCGAATTTCCGTTTTCATCGTGGCTATTTCACTCTCATTGCTTTTCTCGTTGCGTTGCCAGCGAACAATATCTTCAGTCATCTTGTACTTTGTTTCCCAGGACAGTGACTCCCGATGCCGCTCGAGAACTACCTCTTTAAGCTGTTCAATCTCCTTGTTCAGGTCCACAATCTCCTGCTCTAATTCGAGGATGTTCATTTCGCCTTCCTACAATATTTAAAATAATTATTTGACACGGTCACCCCAGCACCTTAATACCCTCAATTTCTCCATGTGTTCGAAGTGGTCGTAGTGGCACTCCTCCTCATCCACTTTGTGGGTTTTTTTCTGTTTGAATAGTTTCCCTCCGAGCAAATCGAGCGTCGTTGCAAGTTTTGTGATGTTGCGCTGTAGCTCCTGTCCTTGGTTTCCAACGTCTTTCAGCTCCAGATCTATCTTAAGCGTCTTTTGTTGGATAACCAAAACCTCTGGAAATTATGCAAGACTTGACAGGGTGTATTTAAAAGTTGTATTATTGATAAGTAGTAAGTACGTTTTCTAGCGACTTGCAGCTCATTTAGCTGTGCAGAACGTTTGTCTGTTAAATTCACTAAATGTCCTTGCAGTGTAAGCCAAAATCGCTGCGATTTGCGGATTTGTGTATCTAACTCCTGCATGTGTTTCTCGAGTCCCTTTATCTGTAAATTCGAGAAATAAATAAACATCTCGTGGAAGAGAAAGTTAGGTCTCACTTTCAAATCAATCGGGGAACCCTCTTCACCATCAGAGGCCTTCACGAGCACGTCCAATTTATTAGCAAGCTGCTCAATTTGCTTCACCTTCATATAATTGGCACGCTCGATGTTTTTAATTTCGTTATTTATGTCCGCTGCTTGTGCATCGATTTCATTTAGTCTTTTGGTAGCCTCTTCGTTGTCCTCCTTAATTTTGATAATCGATCCCTTCCACTTCTCAAGTTCTAAAAGTGTCCCGGACAACGAGTTCTCCGTTGAGGATAAATTCACTTCCATATTCCTTCGCTGGTCTTGTACTTCCCGGAGTAATTTCATTCGGTACTGACTGGCCTTGTCGGTTGTGATTTGTTCCTGCATGAGTTTTAAGATCTCCTCCTCTTGCTTCACTTTTTTCTCGATTTGCTTGTCCAGCTTGTATTGAATGGACCTTAGCTGAACCTCCAGCGCGTTTCCTTCTTGTTTAGCGAGCTGAAAATCATTTTCTGTCTCATGAGTGATGGCCTGAATCTGTAGAAGTTTTTCTTCCAATTTTCTGACTGTGTCGTCCTCTTTATCCACTAGAAGTAGATGTGATTACTGATTAGCATTCTTTTGGTTCATAAATAAAATTTTACTTTAATAACTGGTTGTAATTGATTACAAATTAGAAACGAATGGGTGCCTGTGCGGCCTCCCATTGAAAGAGTTACCAAGAAGTGGACTAATTTGGCATTCAATGGGGTCATTTGCACAATCCAACTTTTGTTCGGCCGTCCTCTATTCCGCTTTGCTTTTTCTTGATTGCGCTTAACTCTGTCTGTACTTCCTACCTCCCTCCTCTTAATCAACGAAGTTCTATACGAAAAAGAGTTGGATCGTGTAAGTGGGGTCAGGTGAATGAATCGCTCAAAAGTGAAACTGAAGTGGGACGGAAACTTAGAACCAGCATTCAAATTTAAGTACAGATGGGCCTCGATAAGTGCTATTGCTTTATTAAAATTTCACACAATAGAATCCAGCCAGATCAGGGATGGAATTTTTACTTTCTGCTAGTTGCAGGATCTCTCCCGAAATATATTGACACCACTTTAGGTTAGACAGCTTTTCAAGTTCGGTTCCCAAAAATATAAGAAGGCACCGATAGGAACGGGGCATTTAGCATAAGTATTTAAGGAGAATGAGGTCTCATTTGCCATTCAGTTTTTATTTTGTGTTTCACTTTATTATTTTTTGCTATGGGAACTCCCGCAACAAATATTTTCTCTTAATGTATCCCACTTCTGATTTCAGATAGCTTAAAGTTTTCGGCCATCAATGAACCACCAATTGAGTGGTCGATTTTTCACCCATTTTCCATTACCCGAATTCTTTTCGAACAAAGTGAAAACTTTATTTAGCTTTTTCTCTACATGTATAATACGTTTATGTTTTCCTGACAAAACCGTTTTCCGCTGTAACGCTCTGCTATGGTCGATATAAAAAAGGGTAATTGATAAGGTACAAAAAAGAAAACTTACACAGTCTTTTCAGGTTTTTCTCATCCTCAGTGATTCTTGTCCTGAACAATTCAAGCTTTTCATTTTTTTCCATTTCTTTGGCAGCCTCTTTTTTGGATCCTTCAATATTCGCAAGGAGAACTTTGTATCTTTCAACCCTCTCCCTGCAAAGAGAAATAGTCTTCATTTGCCCTTGAACGCAGCGTTATGGACCCTCTTACTCAACTTTGCCCTTTGCATGATGCAAAACCTTGTCCCGATGTTGTATGGCGATTATGACCTCACCCCAAGCCTGAGTCAGTCGTTTCTGCTCTTGTTGAAGAATTTCCAAGTCGGCATTCGCATCGCTGAGACTACTATGTAGTACCTCAATAACCCCTTGCTGGTCTTTGTACCCGGTGTTTATTGAGTCCAGCTCTTGCTCCTTCTTCCTAACTTCAGCATCCAAGTTGAAAATGAGCAGATCCATTTTCTTTTTCTCAATTCCTACAGATTCTTGGTCCTTAGAGTCCTTGCTGACCACCCTCTTTGCGGTGGTAACTTCCGCCTCGATTTCCTTCGCCCACTTCTCAATGTTGTTCTCCAGCATTTGAAGACTGCTCAGCTCCACAAGGCGCTCATTGTGCAACCGCTTCGCTTCCTTATTCGTTGCCAATTTATCCTCGTACTCCTTCTTACTTACTTCGACTCCCTTTTCGTGGGCGATTCTCTGCTCACTAACTTCCTTGATTTGCCTGGAGTAATCGTCTAGAACGGTGTTTTGGCGACATATCTCCTGCTGAAGGTCATATAGTTTTGCACCGATGTCCTCCCTCTCCTTATCTTTCTGCTTGATGCCGTAGTCGAGGTCCGAAATCTCATCCTGTAGTTGCGCCTGCATTTTTAACAAATGCGCCTTCAGGGATTGTTGGAATCTCTGCAGAAGTGGGTGATCCTCACTCAGGACACCAATTGGCTTTTCATTTTCGAACTGGGAGTCGGTTAGGATTTTAATTTGATTATCATCTTCTGGGCATGCACACACAGGATCCAGTTTGCAGTCCCTCATAGACTCATCATCGGAACATGGGCAAGTTGCTTCACAAGTTACTTCTCCTTTTTTCTTGTCCATTTTAGGATACTAAATTACAACGAGTTCGAGACAGGAATTCAAAAAGCAAACAGACTCTCGAAAGTTCTACCTGAACAGATTATGATTTGTTTGATCGATTCCTTGACATTGTCCTGTGGGCAACTTGTTCCTATGACGATTTCTTTGTTTCTGATCAATTACTGATTGAGTGAAAGTGTGCGAGAAATGATGAGAAACTGTTTGGGCAAGGACTACACTACCCGTCCTGGAAAATCGAAATTAAAACCCATGTGTACAGCAGGTTCAAAATTGAGAAACAAAACCTTTAAAAGTAATTCAAATTAAATGAATTTGAAGTATATTTTCTAATCAACTCATAAAAACTTAATTGTACTCAAATTTAAGAATACTAAATGTACTGCAACCCTTTTTACTTTATTTGTAACGAGAATCCTGTGTATTTTTAAAAGTCCCGCCATTCACTTTAAAACCATATCGCCCTCTCTTGCATTTGACTTTGAACTGTTTGACAACTCTAGTGTTGACATTTACTGTGCGTAGGGCATTGTGCTGCGTCCTGCTGAAAAATGGTAATTTCAGCGAGTAATTTGCGCTCTCAGCTAGTAGCATTAACAAATTTTACTGGAACACACAAGGAGCAAGCCGATAAGTATGATATGTCATATATATAATTTTCATTGCACTGCTGAGAGAAAACAATTTCCCTATCCGTAGGTACCGGCAGCTCCTTGAGGGAATTTTAACAAATTCAGGTAGTGAGCTGATCGATACGCTCAAACTATTTGTAGAAGCAAGTATGTAGCAGACAAATACTTTTATTGAAAGGTATTAAGTGCAAAATTCCTTTCAGTTGTAAACGAGCACGTTAGTTTGGTCATATCTCGGCAAATTCTGACCGACGTCGGGTACCACCTCACAAAATTGAGCGACGACGTCTCAAAGGTAGTCTCACATTTTACTCTCGATAAAGTTCAGCCAAGGGTTATCTCGTTCGAGGAACAAGTGGCTGGAATCCGGCAGCACTTAGCGCAGATTTATGAAAGGAATCAGAACTGGAGGGAAGCCGCAAATGTGCTTGTTGGGATTCCACTAGAGACTGGACAAAAGTAAGATATTTTGGGCTTTTTAGCGTATTCTAGCGTTATATATTTTTCAGACAATATTCGGTTGATTATAAACTGCAGACGTATCTAAAAATTGCCCGATTGTACCTAGAAGACGATGACCCTGTTCAAGCGGAGGCTTTCATCAATAGGGCGTCTTTGCTCCAAGCGGAAACTGAGAACGAGGAACTCCAAGTTTTGTACAAAGTCTGTTATGCTAGAGTGCTGGACTACAGAAGGTAAATACAAATTTGCAGCTCCGTAAGATTTCGTCATCTACCTCGCGGTTTTATCCAGAAAATTCATCGAGGCAGCACAGCGCTACAACGAGCTTTCCTACAGGACTATTGTCGATGAAGGGGAGCGCATGACTGCCTTGAAAAAAGCTTTAATTTGTACAGTGCTAGCATCAGCGGGACAGCAAAGGTCGAGGATGCTTGCCACTCTTTTCAAAGACGAAAGGTGCCAACATCTACCTGCATATTCCATCCTCGAGAAGATGTACTTGGACAGGATTATCAGGCGCTCTGAGTTGCAGGAGTTCGAGGCACTGCTCCAGTTGCACCAGAAAGCTAGCACTTTAGGTATGTGCCGCTTTTGCGCTCCCGCCTCTTAGATATCTCTGAGACCTTTGTGCTGTTATAGATGGTTCGTCAATTTTAGACCGTGCCGTCTTCGAACACAACTTGCTTTCCGCGAGTAAACTATACAACAACATAACCTTTGAGGAACTGGGAGCGCTACTTGAGATTCCACCGGCTAAAGCGGAAAGGATTGCGAGTCAAATGATAACGGAGGGAAGGATGAATGGATACATTGACCAAATTGATGGGATTGTTCACTTCGAAAGTATTTTTCATAATTATTTCGAAATATAACGGAAATGATGTTCATATTTTTGCAGCGAGAGAAGTTCTTCCTCTTTGGGACAAGCAGATCCAGTCGCTTTGCTACCAGGTTAATGGGATAATTGAAAAAATTGGCGCTGCTGAGCCAGACTGGATGGCTAAAACGCTGGATGAGCAAATGTCGCAGTAATTTTGTTGGTAGCTCTATGGAAACATGCTGTGCAAGTCTGAGAATTTTCTTTTAATAAACTTTTGTTCCCTATTTCTTTGGATTTGGCATTTACCGTATCAAGGAACTGCAAACCCTGACTTTTGAAAAGAGTTCGTTGGTCGTTTCCCGCATAAGTCCTGTACATGGGTTTCAGTTTTCAAAATCATAATTTTCTAATTTGAACTTTAGGGAAAAGTTTTCATAGTTCAAAATTTGCGCTAAACATCGATGGAACCGCTTGACGAATATGTACGTCAAAAGGAAGACTTTTTAGTATTTTTCAATCTAATTTCGAACCCACCCATCACTTTTTCCCCTCCATCATTAAACTGTCTAAAAGTGAAGTCCTCAGTTGTCAAAACGATCCATTCAAAATTTAGCTTATTTTTTTCCTATTTTTAACCTTTTGTGGGTGTTGATCACTCTAATCAATATGTTTACTCGATTCCGAGACTGGTAATAATATTTTTTCAACGAAGCACCCCAACATGTTTGCTTCCTCTATCTAACTGCGTTCAATTTCGCCTGTTTCCCAACCCGCAGCTTCCGAGTCAACATGACGGCGGCTACAGGCAGTACTCCGTCACGGCCTGGACTTCGGAACATAAGCAGCTCCGAAATAGCAACAGCACTGCGTCCGTTCTACTTTGCGGTACATCCAGATCTGTTTGGAAGGCACCCGGAACAGAGGGTGAGTTGGTAACCTGAATGCTGAAATGTCACTTATCCCAACTACTATTCATTACAGTCGGTCAATGAAGAGTCCCTGAAACAGCTTAGTGCCCACATAGAAGCTCTACAGCAGCGGCGAATGGCTCATACAGCCCCGAGAGCATTAAGATTTTATATAAGAGATTCCGACAATAACCGCCGGGGTGGGTATAATTCTGCTATGGTGTTTTACACAATGTGTTATCCTTCCGCCCACAGACACATTCAAGCTGATTAATATCACTCTGGAGAGGAGCAGTGACACCAAAGTAATCATAAAACGCCTCTTGGAATCGTGCAACCTTTCCACGGACTATGTGGATAAAATCAAGGCTACCCCAGCTGATGTCGCTAACCAGAACTTTTCAAGATTCTACGACGTTTCCCAGTACAATCAAGGCAAGCCCTTTGGAGACGTAAACTGGAAAAACTCTTCAGAATATTCAGGCTTTGAGGCGCGCTTCCACAAAGAAAAAGAAGACGACAAGAAGACTCTAAGGTTAGTCATACTCTTCATTTCTGCACTAAAGTTCCCACCACCATTCCTCATTTTTCAGAACCTTTTTAGATAAGAACATCGAATTGGCGAAGGAGCGCAACAAAGACCTCGAAGAGCTGCAGGAAGAAGTCTCCAAGCTACAAAAGCTTGTCGTAGAACGGCTCCAGCTAAAGGACATTCGATACGACTGCGGATGGAACTTCGAGCACTACAGAGGCTGCCTTAAAAGCCTCGAACGCCTTGCTAACTTGCATGAGATGGAAATGGACGTGCTCAGAGGTTGCCTGTTGTAATGATATTTCTGTAGCTCTATCTAACTTACGCCCGTGTTATAAAGGGAGGATAGTAGTTTTCGCTGCTTTCACCGGTGTCAGCCTAGAGGGTCACGTTATGCTTTTTACAGGGGACGTGCTGAATAGTTGGTTGGATGTAATATTTTTCATAACGCCCTTGACTAGAAGCAAATTAATTAAAACATTTTCTTTTCCAGTTCATCAAGAATATTCCAAAGCATGATGTCTATCTCAAGAAAATTCCCGCCTATGAGGTTGCATTGTCGCAAGTTTTGAGAAACATTAAAATCGGCAGGAGGAAATTCATGCCCAAAGCCCAAGCACCCATGTACGCTGGACATTTAACGAAAGTTACAACATCACTCTTGGACTACCTGAGTAAACAAAAGTACCCAAAGTCGTGGCCAGACAATTTAAGCGACTTTGAGATTGTAATCGAATCGTATGTTGCATGGAATATTGTTGAATTTTGAATTACTAAAAGTGTGAATTGTCAGAGAAGCTGGTCCTCTTATGGTTAGCCCAACAGGACAGTTTATAGCGCCATCAACTTGTCCTGGGTCGATTCTCGTTGATTTTCTCACAACTCATTTGGAAGAAGCTAAAGAAAAAGGAAAACAGTACAGCAGGTAAATGCAGTTTAGTCAAATGAGGGCCCACGCAGATTTCAAATTAGCTAGTTTGAGCCTGTTTTATTGAAAATGTTAAAATTATTAATTTTTTTTATGGAAGTTTCTATTCACACGGCGAGTGAGCCAGAGAGCGGGAGAGGGGATCAAAGATCATGATAGTGCATCTAAGAATTAATTCAGAAGGACGAAGAACATTTTAAATGTAAAACATGTCGCAATGGGTAGGGGGTCACCTTTTCCATTCCATTTTTTTCACAGATATTTTTTCCATCACTGAATATGCCTTTCATAAAACGTCTTCTGACTGAATATTTACCTTTTACAAAATATCTACTGACTGATCTACTCTCAATCACTCTGATCCACTCTATCACCCACTCTGGGCCCCTCTCGTCCACTTGCAGTGTGAATAACTCTTCCATTTTTTATTCATATTTCGCCACAAGCTGAAAAGACTAGGTAGGCCCTCAAGCCAATAAACTTATCCATCCATCCATTTTAAAAATATATATATGTTTAGAAATAAGCACATTGAGCGAGAGCTCCATAAACGCTGTGTGGATGAACTACGGCTCAAATCTCTGACAAAAGACGACTCAGTAACTCCTGAAAAGATGATAAAAACTCTGGAAAAGTTAATATCGTGCAAATTGAGCAAGCTGACCGACATACATCTGAATATCACCAATTATTATTCGATTCTTCAAGATGGAACGATGTGCATACCGTGGGACTACACCATAGAATGAAGTCTACAGTGGCTAGCTCTATGTTCTGCTAGAATTGATGTGTAGCGCGTTTTTGATGAGAGATTTCAAGTCTGCGACGAATCTATGTGATAGAACTGGTCAATAAAAAAATTGTTTATGAGTTGATGTCAAGCCATTGTATATAGTCGAATATAAAAAAAGTTAAGAGCTTTTGTAACTGATCTTTTGAATTGTTCAATATCCAAACCATCAAATGAATGAATGGAAATTATATAAAATGTCTATTGAGTGTCCGTAACTGTGTCCGTAAAATGTCTATTGTGTTGTAACTTTACGTATGCAAATCAATTGCAGAGTATTCATGAATGTAAACCTGTTTTTTATATGGAAGTGTCTATTTGCACCCAACTATGTCCATGTGTGGGTGTATCCGTACGACCGAAATCCGCGAAATGCATGGCCTACTGAGTGAATATTTGCCTTTTTCAAAATATCTACGCACTGAAATGTTTTCGCATTGCCATTGTGCCCGTGTATTTACACGGCAAAATCGGGTGCGAATAGACACGGCCTTTTTATATAGGGCCAAAGATGGTAGCCAAAAATTCTCAACGCTAACGAGTTTTCATAAAAGTGGGTTCTTAAGACCCGGTATTTTCAAAATAACTACCTTTTCCCAAGCTCGTATGATTATTTAGTACATCATGTCAAAACCCAAACATTTCTAAAATGTTTTTTTGGCTGTTTGTTCGGGCTAATCCCGGATTTCGATGTGGCTTTCATTGGAAGGTAGAGTATTTTATAATCTCGCGAATATTTTGGGTTCCCGCTAGAAAAATGAAAAACTTCAATATTTAAACTTTATTCCTAATGAAAAGGAGAATCTTCACTTAATAGAAAATTTTGTAAAAGATCGCATAAACGCATCCTCTGGCTTACTGGGTGAATATTTTCCTTTTAAAATAAATTTAAAAACACTGACCGTAACATAATATGTAAAGGTAAATTTTTTGGGCAGCGTTTTCTTAATCTTGAGTAATTTCTTGTAGTTATTCTCATTTTTTCCGGAATGCGCAGGCTATTTTGCATATTCATTTAAACTTTCAGCTGAATCTATCCAGTAGATTTTGAGTTATTCTGCAGGTTGATGCACGTACAGACACGTACACGTATGGACGGATAATAAAAGCCGCTGAAATCCATGACCGCATATCTCTTATTTATTAAAAAAAATTTTGAGCTATTTTATACATATGTATATATTGCTTTATAAATAATCTTGAAATTGGGCCCCATTATGGAAATCGAATATGGTCGACTCGATTGGCGAAGACACTAATTTCCTTAGTATCTTAGTTTTGAAAATGTTTTTGCTAGTCGAGTACAGCAAATTCGACTTCCATAATAGGCCTCGTTAGTAATACCTTTTGACTGTGACTACACAGTGTCTAGTGTCAACTAAGGGGTCCATCACCAATATCATTTTTCAGTCGAATCAAAAGCAGAGATCCTAAAATCCCTTGTATTTTAGACTTAAAAACTTGTCTTAGCTTTCGATTTGAATAAAAAGCAATGTTGGAAATAGCCCCATAACTTACCTTAGATTCCTCAAATCGTTTCCTAATTTCCATGAAATCATCAATCTGGTCTCTGCTGAAAGGTAATGTTTTGATGAGTGTATGTATAAAATAAATAAAAGATATCTGTTCCAATCCAATCTATTTATTTCTTCTTTCGCTTTACAAATAAAGTTGTCAATCGTCGCAGTGTGCCTTGGCTATTTCAAAAATCTCTTGGAATACATAAAGTCCCTGCAGTTGTAAATCAAATTCGTGCTTTTGATGAAGGAAATTAACAATTGTAACAAGAAAATTATCGTATTTTGCCGGTAGAATAAAAACTGACAGAGGACACACTGGGACTTCTCACAGTTCTGCTTGAAAATTTGCTTGAAATAAATTTTTGTAGTTTAAAGTTAATTACACGTTTTATATTTTTTTAAAAAAAGACTGCAGTATGATTGACTTAGAATGAGATTTGTGTTTCAAATAATGAGTCTTACTTTTTGTATATTTTCTTTGTTTCCAGAAGTGGCAGTTACAATTGCATTACAAGAAATTAACACTGGAAGGTGGCAAAAAACAGTTTTAAACAATGTTCGTATGCTTGTTCTTGAATGATTGCCAACTGCTACAAATCGGAATTGAGATCATTTATATTTAACATAAAACGGATTGGACCTTGCTTTCTTTTACGAACTGTTTTTGTTGATGATGTGAATATGAAAAACAGAATAACGCATGACTGGGTGAAAGCGCTCTTTCTTTTCAAGACTATTTCCTCTTTTATAACTCCTACGATTTCCTTCAATTTTTCCTTATTTACTTTTTGTTTTTTTTTTTTAAGAGAGCCCAAGTCAACCTTAGGAAAATAAATTGCAGCAGTTTTCTGTTTTTGATCTTCTTAGATATCCAAAAATGTCTTCTAGTTATCTTCGCACAATTTCGATGTCTTGTGGCTTCTGAAGATACTCAGGTTGCTTAAACATTTATTGGCAGTATTTTGTGTGCTGCTGTTTGTTTTTTGTGTGTTTGTGTCGACTGCAACAGAAACCGATTTACCATGCGGTACCATACTTATTTAACAACAAAACCACTATTCTTTTCCGGGTAAAATCAAATTATTTTACGTCTTGCTGTCTTGAAAACTGTCACCAAAAAAGCATCCGCAATGCATCTGGTTTCTTTTGCAGTACGACGTCCCTTTTCCTTCTGATGTTATTTTACGACGTAAGGGACTGTTTTTCCTTGTAAAGCGCAAATCACATGCTCCAGAACAACAACAGTCGAAACAAACTGGAGCGGTAAAAATCAAAGTTGCACAACTGCTGCTGCAAATATCCCTTAGAAGGGGATGGAAAAATACACAAAAAATTTAATTGAGCCAATTTTGATCACATTACCTAAGTGCGGTTTTATATATTTCCCGGGTTTCAAAGTAATATGGAATTTTGAAAAAACGAGTAAAGTAAATTGCAACTTTGATTTCGTAATTTTCGCCCTACAAGGAATCGCCGTGAATCACTTTTCACTTAAATAGAACATCCACAGCTTTACAGAGGTGTTATTTTACAAGAAACGCTGACAAAATTGTCCATAATTCGTGAGACATGTGGACGTTTTTTAATTTGCTAATTGACAATTTTGTCTTGCTGTGGATGTCCAAATTTTTAGTTTTTCGCTTTTCAAAATTTTTATCATTCATTGTCCACAATGCGTTTCGCATATAATTAATGTTACTTAATTATACATTAATTTTTCGTGTAAAACAGGTACATTTGTTTAGAAAATTATAGTGATAATCGTGTACTAGTTTTATTGTTTTAAAAAATATCTTTCCACTTTCTTTTTGGTGTTTTCGGCCTTATCCTTCATTTCATCTAATTTTCCAAATCAAATCTTCTGTTTATTATTTATATCTTACTCCTCATCTCCCCCACTCGTATGTTTTTTAACGCGATCGACAATATATTGCCGATTTAAAACTCAGCTCATTTTATTTCGGTCACGAACTGTTTAATGTTTAATTTATTTATTGCTTTTAGCTCACGCCCTTTTAAAAAACTGTTGTTGTGTATACGCAAAGTACCAACTACTTGAAAGTGTCACTTTTTAGTTATTTAAAAAATTAATTAGATGTTGTTCGAGTGTGTCCCTGAACTTTGAATGAATGAAAACATTTTTCAGCTTTCGTGGTGTTCTTTTGTTTTGTGATTTTTCAAATAACATTACGGCAAGTTATTTTTGTGTTTTGATGAAACATTTTTAAGAAATTATTTTTTATAGGAGATCCTAACTTTGTGTTTCTTTATTAATTCCAAGGCTTAAAAAGTGCAAAAATATTAACCAATTTAAAGTAGTCCCGTGTTAGGCCAAACCAAACAAAAATTTTATGTCGAGAAAATATTCGTAGAACAAATTAACACGGTCGCATTAATGGACGGAATATTCCGAGGAATACTTTCGGGAATGGAAATATAAAATGCCACTTCAGAATTACTCTTCATAAATTTCTGTGTTGATTGCGCCGATTTAGGCACTTTTAGATTTATGTGTTACGAATACTAAAATCGAGGCAACAAAATTTTATTTTTGACATTTTTGCAGATAGGATTTTTTGAAAATGGCTAAATTTGACGTGCTTGTTCAGTTTTTTTGTTGGTAGAATGCGAGTACCAAAGCACTTAAAGCAGGAGACTAAGACCCAAATTAGGACATCGTGTAATTAATGATTATAAAACCATTACATAATGCAGCTATATTTCCATAGCAACTTCACCCAGATCAAGCACAGACGACTTTCTTCATGTTCGTCTTGTGGCTATAATTATCATCTTTCATTAAACAGATGAAGTCAATTGTACACGATGATTTCAGAGTTGTTAACAACCACAATGCTCACATTTAGCCGTGTGAGGGCATTTCCTGAAACATTTATGGTGCGGGGCAAATGATAATTTGCCAAACGAAATTAATTGTATTTTGTTCATAAGAGACTTAACTTGAATTACTATATGCGTGCCAAAATCTTACCTCCTCGTGTAACCGGACGAGAAACTAAGGCACCAAATCGGCTATAATACTTTGAGTCGGTTATTTTTAAAAACATATTTTCAGAATCTATATAAAATAACTGAGATTAATACAGGGATACCTTCTTATAACACGACTTTACAATTGCGCATGTTGCTCTGATTTTTCATATCATACATGCGTATAGAATGCCTACTTTGCAGCTAGTGTCACAGTTGCATTTTTAGTACATATCCCGGAGTTTCACTTAACACGATGTGAATTAATGTGTTATAAGAGTGCACCTGCAATTCAATTAGGACAAATTTCGTTAAAAATGTTTCATCATTTAAAACCCAATGAAAAAATATTAAGCTTGGTAAATTGAGTAGGAAAAAATACAATAATTGAAACATACAAATTTGAATACTTTTTAAGAAAATACGGAAACTAATCACAGTTGCCTTTTCTGAAACTTTAGTAAGTAAACAAAAAATATCGTTAATACAAATACAAAAGAAAAAACATTGCTAAGTTTATAAAATATTCTTAATGAATATATACAAGTTCCTAGGTAAATGTCTCGCAAAAAGAGACGGTATATGTTTTTTTCATTTACTTATTTACACACACACACGTCTTACTTTCTTCACGTTTTGTTTTTTTCATTGCCCACATTAAAAATTCATTTATACAAATTCCTAATTGTAATTTACTTAAGATTTACTTAGATTTTTACATAAAGGCAGATATTGTTCGGGAATTTTGTTTATATTTTTTTCGCAACAAGTTAAAACAAATTCATGTCCATGAAGGGCTGGAGGTTTAATTGAAATAAATAAATTAAATAGATGAAAGGAAGACTCCTAGTTTTAAATATCAACATTTAGTTTATATACAATTTTGATTTTGTTTTCCACATGGAGATTTATTTTTTATACGTCGAATCGAAAGGAATAATAGAATTTCGCCGATTAAGTGTTCTTCAAATTGAGAACAGGTTTCTTGGAAGCCGAGAAATATTGTGAAAAGATTTAAGCACCACAAATAGAAAAATTAATTAATCCGAAATTCATACCCTCATACACATTTACTCTTTCCCAAAAAAAAACATAAATCCAAAAAATGGAATGCTCGTAGAGAAATCGAAGCTGAAAAGGGCGATGCCTTAATCAAAAACAAAACTCCTTTTCAACAGTCCTTTCGAACACACTTAAGACACATTTCCAAAGTAGATTTATTGTACATGGAGCGCAGGAGTGCATGTGGCTTCAAATTTTGCGTAACTCGCCTGAATTGGTAACAAGATAGTCCGAGCCGAGCCTAAGAATATCTTTCTAAATCAAAGCATGATCCTCGAAACAACATATTTCAACGGAGTTATTTTTATTTAATCATAATATTTTCACCCAATGTATTCATGTGTTAAGATATTTTCTGCTTCTGAATTCGAAACTAACCTGTTACTTATTCTGATCAGCACACTCTATTCGAACAATTCCAGTTCGCTGCAAACTGACGTGTTTTATGTAGTGCCTATACAATAGATTTGTTTTTTTATGCTTCTGTACAACCAAGAATTTAAATTTTATATACTTGCCGCCAACCTCGTGAGCAATTGAACCAGCTGTCTTGTATTGGTCTTAAACCAAACGGAAGTTTTTGGGTGATATTCACATATTTGACGAAACTAGGCTTGCTTTCCGTTGTTTTTCTACCAATTTTGTTTTGATATACATATTGTGTGTTGCCATACTTCAACCTTGTTGAATTTCAACCATTAGGTTGCATATTTTCAGTCCTAATTATTTGGTGCCTTCAGATCAATCTCTTCTAAAATTCTTCACCCATTAGTATGTAAATGGAAATCTAAAGTCGAATTATAACATAAATTGAATTGCGTTTTTTTAAATGCAAAACGTTGTACGACGATCTCACTTATAAGGCACAACAGGCATCACACTGCCGCTGTCGTTACATTAGGGCTCTCCACAAATAAATTGTATGCTATTTTCTGCACACCAAGGATTTAAAGAAGGCATGTACCATTGCAGATAATTATAATTCGACTTCAGTTAGTTCCATTCATTAAAAAAATTTAGTTTCTCCTAAATTTTGAATTTCTGATTTCTGGAGCAGAAGAATAATAAATTATCCATAAAAATATAAACGCTAAAACAGAAGAAATTTAAATAATGCATTATTATTTCCATCACCCCTTAGAAGACCAAATTTAAGATCCTTTCGAAACCGACAGAAAGTAGAGACTTATTTGCCTGGGGAAATAGACCCATGATAACAAACAATCTGGTTTTGATTCTTAGGCCAAACAACATTCATGATCACAGTCATATAGTCAAAGGATCTACAAGATGAAAGCCTCCACTACAAAATGCGTCCAGCAGATTTGAAGATATTCAAACATCCGGCTTCCAACATGTGTTATCAGATTTAGGAACTATAGTTAAGTTTAAGACTACTATTCTAATTGCATTAATGTGATATCGAAAGAAATTACTATTTCGGTCTGAAGCCTGCCATACTTCGTTCGGGACTGGGTCATTTCTATCACCGGAAACTCCAGCTTGCTTCAAAGCAGGAGTCAGAAACGAACTTACATTACATATCGCACTTAGAACGACAGGTTTTGAACTCA
The DNA here is from genome assembly GCA_947538895.1 of Neoitamus cyanurus. Lineage (NCBI taxonomy): Eukaryota > Metazoa > Arthropoda > Insecta > Diptera > Asilidae > Neoitamus > Neoitamus cyanurus. The sequence continues at coordinate 30,051,170 of OX384546.1, read as the reverse complement.
GTTGTAGCACATTGATACATTTTTTTATTACATTTGGAGCAAATCTTTCAGCAACGGAATGCAAGCCTCAAAAATGCGAAAAAAACATATGGGTGGATTCAAAAACGCATAAAATTTAATTCAAGTGTTTAATAACGCATCAGCATGCACACAAATGCTGCTTGAAATTTACATTTTATTCTATGCTTTTTTGTGTAAAAATCGACGTTTTTGAATCCACCCTTGTTTATGACTGTAATGTGTAACATGGACGCAAGTATTGTTTTTGATGCAGGAGGCAAAAGGATAACAGCTATAAATGTACATGCTAATTGCAAATTACAATATTGTTGCTAGTGCTCAATTTTTCTTCAAGGTAAGCTTTGCTTCAAACGTACCGTTAATCGTCTTACATGTTTTTTGATTATCCATAAATAGTCTATTACTTTCACAAAACTATCTACATTTCTCCCACTTATTAAAAAAACAAGTAATATATTACCTTGTTATACCCGTAACAAATCTGCCTTGCGATTTTAACAAAAAAGGCAACTGCAATTAAAATAAATGAAAATGGCAAACTAATAAAGGAAAAAGGATTTTCGAGGGTTAAAATTTTTTCTATTTTCATAATCTACGAAAACAGAGTACAACAAATTTAGTGTGTAAAAGCGCAAAAAGTAACAAATAATATCAATAAACTCTAACCCTCTGGCTTTTGTCTAAGCGCAAGTAAACGCTTTTTAAATATAAATCTTTGTAAATGATTATATAAAAAAACCCAAGGAGGAAATTTGGAGGTACAGTAAAATATATTAACCCAAAAATGGATGAAACTTTTTTTGTTGCTGTTGCTGTGGTTGTGGTTGTAGAATCCCGGTGTTGTTATCTTGCTTCTGATGACGTTTTTTTTTTAACGAGCCTGGCATTTTGTTCGCTGTTTCTGTTATAAGATGGACTGATAGAGGAAATCACTACAACACTTTTATCGCAACGATTTCGAATTTTATATAAAAAAAACTCTAAAGACACTTTCGAAACACCGAGATTTCCATGCAAATTGAGTTCACGAGTTTATACCTCATTTCACAAAATTTTTAATTCATTTAGTTTTTTTTTCATTTAACCCTCGAAACTTTGGGAGTCTTTATCTCGCACTGTACTTTATGTTTAACAGATTTTTTGTTTAGTTTCTTTACATCTCTGAGTTCTTGGTTTTGTCTTGAGTCTTATGTTTCAATTATCGCATTATTTGGATAAAATTCAGAGGAAAAACAACGCGATAATATAATTGTTCCTTTGTTGTTATTTTCTTTTGTTGTTTTTTCTTTTCATTAAACTTTGTACTCGCACTAACATTCACACAAAATCATCACTCATACCTGAGTTCAGCAATCACTCGAAATTGGCCTCAGTTATACGAGTTATTCAATATTCTGTTTATTATTTTAACACACATCACTTAACTATTAATAAATCGGAGACTTTTCGTTTCACTTGCTCACATTACCCTCTTCGTTGCTTGAATTATTCAAATCGATACTGCCAATGCTAATGCCGCCCACATTGGCAACATACAGTGCAGGATCAATAACTTTTGGAATAGGCTTGATCTCAGTGCCAAGCTCCTTCTCAATGCGATGCAAATCGAAACGATCTTCATAGGTTATAAGATTGATGGCAATGCCTGCAATTAAAAATTCCCTTTATTACAGCAGCTTGGGATGAAGACATTCACTGCACAACTCACCTAGATGTCCAAAACGCCCTGAGCGGCCAATACGATGTAAGTAAGTCTCAGCCATACGTGGAAAATCAAAATTAATAACAACATTCACAGCCTGAACATCAATACCACGAGTAAAAAGATCTGAGCAGACTAGATTTCTGCATAGCCCCTGTCGGAAATCATGAAAAACCCGATTTCTGTGCGTTTGAGCCATTTTGGCGTGTATGTAATAGCAACAGTAGCCGAGCTCAGTTATCTTCTTTGCAAGCAACTCAACACGTTGTGTTGAATTACAAAAGATAATTGATTGATTTATTTGTAATTTTGAGAACAGTGTATTTAAACAGTGAACCTTCTGCCGCTCCTGTACAAATGCATAGTATTGGGTGACACCCTTTAGCGTTAACTCTTCCATCAAATTAATCTCGTATGGCTCACGTAAATGTTTTTCCATGAAATTCTGAACACTGAGCGGGAATGTTGCCGAGAATAATAATATTTGAGGATCTTTCGGCAGTTTCATGATAACATGATCCAGCATGCTCTTAAAATCCAGCGACAGTAACTTATCAGCCTCGTCCAGTACAAGTATTTTACAATGCGACATGTCAGCAACCTTCTTATCAATTAAATCCAGAATACGTCCTGGTGTCGCAATTATTAGTTGTACTGTAGAGAATATGATAGAAAACAAAAAGAAATCATTAATACTCGCAATAATGAATGCGCGGGAGAGTTGAAACAGCATGAGAGCATCAGCATTGTTTTTTCTCATTTATCATTAAATGATGGGGAATCCGTTAATATCATCATTAAAACTTAGCAAAGAACGATATCTACAAACAAAAAGACCAAATTTACCTTTCATATAAATCCTCATAATATCATCTTTGAGATTGGTACCGCCAGTTGTCACCATAACCCGAATATCTAAATGTTTTGCTAGTTCAATACAAATCTGCGAAGTTTGCAACGCTAATTCTCTTGTGGGAACAATGACAAGGGCCTGAATGTAATCCTTAGTTGGATCGATTTGTTCCAGTACAGGAATGCAGTAGGCTCCAGTTTTTCCTGTACCATTTTTTGCACGAGCTAAGATATCTTTACCACTTAAGGCTATAGGGATAGCTGCTTCTTGAATGGGTGAAGGTTTCTCCCAACCCTTCTCGAAAATGCCCATCAGAAGTTCACGTTTTAAACAAAATTCCTCGAATTCATTGCCTCTTGTATCTGTTACATCCTGCGAAAGTAAAATAGTTTAAACTAGTCCTTGCTTCAAGCTAAAGAATAAGAACTTACGCTAGTCTTCGGTCTATTATCTTTAGGAGGAATTTTAAGTTTTGCTTTCCAACCCATGTCATCGTTGACGGTAGCAACAGTTTTTTCACTGTTGCTTATGCTGTTAAAAAAAAATCGCATCAATGCATTTACCCCGTTCACAACTACAAACAAAATACCTTTTAGGTGTGCCATGATTATTCAGATGGTTGGCAGCGTTCATATTTTCTGTCATCATCTTGAAAAAGTTATCTGAATAAAATGGTCCTCAGAAACTGAGTCTTTTTCTCCTTCTCCTTTACACTGCTTTCACAAATCTTTACTCCTCCCTTTCCCGTGCTATCGCTTTCTCGATCTTTTCCCCCTTTATACGTAAACAAACTTCTCGCGCTTCTTTAACTCTACGTTCTCTTAATATTTTAATGTCCTTAATTCATTTATATTACTTAACTTCAACATATAAAATAAAAATTGCTTTAAAACTTCACTTTTTATGATAAGAGTTCGCATGAATCAAATTTATTCAAAATAAATCGTCCTTTTTGTCTTGTGATTATAAATGTACAAATCTCATATTTTCACCTTTCTTTAATATAAAAATGATATTGAAGTTTTATATTTTTTCTGCTCGCACTCAATCCAGTTGTTTATCACAAATTTTAAGGTGTTTTCATCCTTTGTGATCCCACCAAAGCTTCACACACAAAAGAAAATTATAAGTAGAATTATTCATGCGCAACAGATTGCAAAAGTTGGTTAAGCCTTTATATGATTTACAACACTTTGAAATTTCCTTTTCCTTTTAGAGATTTGCGTAGCTGTATTGCATCTTATTCGGACTTAACCAACTTTTACTTTATTATTTCAAGTTTTCGTAATTCTAAGGTATACTTACTGGCTATTGTGTATGTAAAACTCTGGTTTGACCTCTAGAATCACCGTCTCTTCATATTTCTTTCGGTGAATAACTTTTGAAATTTTCTGTAAAGAAAGGCGACGATTAGTAGCTAAACAAACAACAAATAGAATTATATATTGATTTGTGATGTACACCTGAGCTCCACATTTATTTTGTATTACATAAATTTAGCAGAACTCGTGTATGGTTGCCTTTAGACCAACGTAATCGTTGTAGATCCTGAAAGTTCTGCAGTGCCTACAGGAAGGCCAGGTATTGAAGATGAAGTTCTTTATTACAATTTCAAAAAACCACTAATGTAATAATATATCCTTTGCAACTTGTGAAGTATCAAATTAAAGATTGTGAAAATAGTGCATACAAATCAATGTGCTTAACACGTTAATTTTCGGAGGTGCTTTCAGAAGGAGGAATTAACGAAAGATCGATTTTACATCAATTTTACCCTGAAACTGTTTCTAGAAACTCCAGGAGAAAAATCATCTACTACTATATACTACTACTAAAAGTAGAAAAAATACAAATTAAAAATACTACTGCATATATTTTTCAAATTACATAGGCCAACAAATATACTTTTTAAACGACATATTTTATTATTAGTCGGATAAAAGCCACGAACAAATAAAGTTTGGACCATACTCCAAAGCTCAGAGATACTAATAGTCAACTACTAACCTATAAAATTTATTACTATATTATTTGTATTAGCTTATGCAATTAGTGGATATTTCGTTTTAAACTTTTCACATTTTTGGGAATATTATATTCAACACATTGAGCAACGCACAAATGTTTGCAGGCGTAAAATTTTAATTCCTCTCTATTGGAAATCCTCTATTATTCCACCGATACTTGTGATAATACCTTTAGTGAATTAAAAAGAGAATACAATAAGAAGAAATTTTTAAAATTGCTGACAACACTGAATAAGTTAACACAACGAGCAACTAATAGGTGATACAAGGAATTTTGACTCTAGGGGGAACTAAATAATAACTAAAGAATACAAAATACCGCTTTTCAACCTTTTTAAAAACAATTGTAAAAAGTTAATGAAAGGTACATAATTGACAATGATGAACGGATTTCTAATATTTCAATTATTTTATGTTTTTACGAGATTTGAATGATTCATAAATTCAAAAAAACATGCATGCAAAAAGCAATTGCAAATGTTTAGGTAAGTTGATTGCAATTTTGCAAGTAAATAGTAATTTGTGCACAATTTGCTTTTATAAACTTTCTGATACGCATGTTTGTTTACTTGCATGTATGCAAGTTCAAATTCATGAAAACGCCCTAGATATACATACGTGGCCCTTGATTTTCAAAACCAAAATTTCTTCGTCTTGTGCTCTTGATTTCGTTTTGCCTCAATAACAGCATGCTCAAGTTGTGAAAAGCGACATCTATTCGCCACGTTATTAACCTTTATTTTCATAAAATTATGATTAGGTTTAAAGATATATGATAGTAAAGAGATTTTTAGCAAAAATTCAAGTGAACAAGAAGTTCCTGAGAAGTGAAGCTTTGGAATACCAGACTTGCATAAGGCCAGAACGCGTTCGATTCGATCATTAATTGTAATATTCAATATCTCTAGTGAGGCACTTTTTTGTTCCTTGATCTTATAGGACCAATTCAGTAATTCTTTTTAATTTTATTTAGCACCTTTATTAATTCCCTAAATACATAGGTGGCGTTTTAAGAGATGCCAGTACACAGATATGAAATGTAAAAATGTATTCCAGTTTAATCATTTTACTGGACCGAATTTTAGAAAAAGCAAATTTTGGTCCGATTTTTAATTTGGGTAAAATAGTAGCGTTGCCATTTTAATAACAATATCTTTTTATTTCAGAAGAACACTCTGAAGTGTGATATCTTAGAATCTTAAATAAATAGGCAAGTTTTTCTAACAATTGGCACGTCTTGCTTGAAAAAAAAACTAAGACTTAAAAACCGTGAAACTTTTCGTAAGGCTATATTGGGCGAATTTAATAGCGAATAAGCTACCCTATCGCCGGTTTACGGGTTATCCACTCCTTACGAGACACCCTGTATACCCTCGCTTCGGTGCTCTACCTGGAACCTCCAGCCCAACGTTGCCGCGAGAAAAGGTTACGTACAACTGCCGCCGGCCGTGGGTCTATATTTAGCCAAATGCCAAATTTTAAAATTTGTTTTTTTTGGCTTTTACACACTCATCTCTATTATCGAATTCGTTCGTAATCGCCGTTGTTGACCAGTGCAATTGAATTGGAACTTTGTAATATTGCTAAGTTCACAATTCGCCGTAGCGTTCAGAGTTCTCTTTGTTCTCATCTCACGCTGAGTAAGACTGGGACGTTAGTTGGAAATGTACAAGTAAATTGAAACAAAAGTGTACCCTACAAGCTAAGTCCACTTCTGACTAGCGTTACTTTACTTCTACGTTCTTTTCGTCGTTGTCGAACATGCTCCAAAACATGGTGCAAAACCAAAAATCATGGAACGTGACATGACACCACGTGACTCTTATATTTTAATTGGACCATGTTGTAGAGCATGTTAAACCCCCCTTCTTGAAAAAAAAAACATTTTCCGTTGAAAAACCGTTTTTTAATATTTTTCCTGATTTTTCCCCCTTCATTATCATATCATCATATTTTTCAAATCTATCTTGAAAAAAGAAATCAGAACTTTCAAACGTCGAATTGTGATTTTGGCATATTATTCACTAATTGATTGACCTCCCCAGCACTCAAACTTTAAAGAGCAATTGATATTTTCGTCGGCATAGTTTGACTGAAAGCTGGTACTATATTACGTATCTCGTCATATTGATTTACCGTCGGTGGAAATGTTTACAACAGTAGAGTGATCTAGGGGACGTATTGAGTTTTTTCTCTTCTTAATCGTATTTATATTTGGCTGAAGCTTACAACTCGAACTCCCATTGACGGCAATATGCAACATCGATAAGAAGTAACGAAGGTATCTGCATTACCGCTAATACGTACTTATGAGAAAACTATTTAAAAACTATTGCAAGAATTGCTCGAGATTATGGGGAAATCAAGCGGTCAAGGATTATGGTAAATATTTCCGACATAACTGAACATGGAAACGAGCAATTTTATTAAATAGCAATATACCGCCAATTACATTCCCAGGACTACAACAACTCTCAAGTTAACTGGCGACTTCCAAGAACACTTCATCGGAAATTATTCGATCAATGAAATCAGGGTGAGAGCCTTTTTTCCAATTCTTACTGCTCTTTCTTGTTTTTCGCATCTTGCGGTACATAATTGCTTAATATTCGATCTGTTACGAGTCACCCCTTCAGAACGATCCATTCTGCAGCAGCAATAAATATTCACAATGTTATTACTTATTTTCTTGATTCGCACAAAGAGGAAATCTTGAATATCTACACATCGCCGCAATCCTCAAAATTGGCCTTAAATGTTGCATCGAAAGGCAACCAATGCAATCTTGTGGCCATTATAAACCGATATTTACAGTTAGCTTTCAAGTGGAAAAAATTGAAAACAGTTCACTCCTCCCTCGACTGTGTACACATATGCACCCACACTACTGCAACATGCAGGGGGCCATGCATGCTCAACCAGAAATGGTAGAGTTGAGCACTGATTTCGGGCATCAATCCCCGGTCCCCATGCGACAACCAAAATTGCACTTTTTCAATTAAATTCAATGAGAAAAAATCGCTCCACATTTAAATGCGTATCTTGCCCCCTCACTGCAAGGTATTGATATGTATGTATAGCACTGATCCTGCTGGCCGCTGCTTATACCCGAGAAGCATGCATGCACCAAGAGCAGAGCTAGAAGAGCACCGTTTCAAACTTTTGCAATATGAAAACCCCATATGCATCTTATGCTGTTGGACTAAAAATTATCACGAATAAATACGGAGAAGCCATTAAAAGCAGTAGCCAAAACTAACCTAGAAAATTTGCAGAGCAGCGACAAAAATGGCCAACATCCATTTTTTGAAGTTTCCGCAATATCTACACATTACACAAAAGAGGGCTCACAAGTACACCATACGAACAATCGGGACATTTTTTTACTCCTTACCTACTCGCAATTCTGTCGTTCTTTTTTAACACTGAACTGAACTTTGATTGCGCGTAGTAACTTCTTGGCAATAATACTTTATAAGAATTGAAAGTTTCTTTACCTTAATTTTCACCTCACTACTTTTTGAATACGCGTCACCGTGTTTTATACTTTGGATGCCAACAGCTAAATGAAGCGAGCTTGGAAGAAAAAGAGGAAATTTCGCACAACCACCAACATTACTGCGTTAACACTTTGACAAGAAATTGTGTAGGGATATCAATACTAAAATGGCGGAAGGGTACTTTTTGATGCGAATGCAGCGCTTTACTTAATCTGACAAGCGTTCAATGACGGTACTAATTGCATCCGCGTTAGGCGCACAGTTTTGAATTGTTGCACTTCGAATTCTTTCCTTTTGGCTTTTTATAAGTTATAAAGAAATTTGTAAACTTACCGGCGGTGTAAAATATTTTTAAAAACATTTGGTCGAAATAATTTTAATTCCATCGCCTGCTTACTTTGGCGGTTTGATTGCTTCACTCAAATTGAGACATTTTATTCAATGAGTCGTTTTCAGGTCAATATGCCTAAAAATTTGGTTATAAGATTGGCTTAAAATTTTTAGTCTTTTACGCAATAGGTTGGCAAGTGAGAGTAAATAATTGTGCAACTGGAAATTATATCTTGAGTGGTGACTTGGATTACATTGATCGACTGTTTTCTGATTTAAGGAAAACTTCGAACTGGGCAGGTGAGAATGGGAAAGCTTAGCTAAATAGTCAAAGTGAATATGTTTCTTTATAAAGGTTGCTATAACGAATCTCTCACTAATAGTTTTCTCCGATTGGGGGTCAAGTTTGCCCTGGCGATTTTCCCCCGGCTATAAAATTTCACCGGTCAATTTTCGCCTGTTGTGTTTCAGTTATAAAATATTTTGTAAAAGGCACATTTCAGTCTATTAGTCAGAAACATGACCGCGGCAAATTTAACGCCTGGGAAAAAATACCTAAGGGAAAACAGGAGTCCGGTGAACATGAGAAGATGAAAAATGACTTGGGGAAAATCGGCCCCCACAGTTTGTCCATCTATAACGTCAATATTAATCAAAACGGCATTTTGTTGTAATAGTATAATTTTAGCAAAAAATACAATTGAGTTTTCTCGACAGTTTTAGTACACAAATATTCCTTAATAATTTTATTTCCAGGTTTAAATTCGTTCAACACGCAAAGCGAGAACAATGTTTTGAAACGAGGCAAACAAATAAATACAATATATATTATAAAAATGCTTAAATACATCGAACGGAGTGTATATGTGTACAAAATATTGTTGCGTTGCATTTTTCTTATTTTGTATACGATTTTGGCTAGTACAGGTGAGTGCAAATTGTTGGGTACTCCCTTTCTTTTGTATCTTATGTGCTGTTAAATAGTATAAAAATTATTTGTATTCTTTAAATTAATAACGATGATAAAGGCACTTTCATTCTTTCATTTTGGTTAAAGTTATGAGACGTAACCATTAAAGTATTGAAGGCTAAAACTCAATAAAGGCATAGGTTTCGAAATTGGACTTTACAATCTTATGTTCCGCAATCGTATTATTTTGTTACCGATGCCGTTTCTGAGATTCGGTCTTAAGTAGCTCGGGGGAGGGTTCCGTTTCGAAATTAAAAATAGCATAATCAACAAAAAATATGAAAAACACCTCAGACATCCACCCATAATCTCTCCGTCAACTCAATTCAAATCACTTCACAGCTAAATTATGTACTGCATTTCTTATAAGAAATGTGGTTCGCAATTCAACTATAAAGGCGAGTTATCTGAAGGGACTCGACTAACAGAAAAAGGGTGAAACAGTTCTGGGCTCATTAAGATAATCTTCGAACTAATCGTATTTTTCCCTGATCCATTCAGGCTTATGCAGTAGTAACAGTTGTTTGTTGATGAACTGATCGAGCTCCCTGTGCAATTCCACCAGCTTTGACTGTTCGGAACTTAAGAAATGCATCATAACCATAGAGGCACATTGCGCAGAACCCGAAAAACTGTTCAAATATGAAAAAAATAAGTTACAAAAATATTTCAATTGTATAAATAATATTACAAGTAGCATATAGCTTTTCTTGATTTATCTCCAAAGAAGTTTAGAGAGCTAAATTAAAACTTAAATTCAATTCAGTAATAAAATTAATTTCACCCAATTCATTTCGCCAGTACTTACCGCTGCAGCAGAGTATGCTTCAACTGGATAGGCTGCTGCAAAACTAGCCGCGAATAGATATAGAATGACCCAAATGGCACAATAGATCAATTCGATTTTAAGCCATGGAATTTTATAGAACTTCTCACAAATGTGGAAGAGGTAGAAAACTAGAAGAATTGCGGTGAACCAAAAACCTGTCATCGCTGTTGTACTGAAGAACTCGCCTCGTGATGCATATCGATGGAGTCCGCTCACTTGGATACAGATGAAACCCAATAAGTTAAGTGCCTAAAGAGAGCAAAAATTAAATATTGCTAACAACTCCGACATACCAGGCTGTTTCGGCTTCAACTTAGTAGATGTAGTTGAAATTGCAGGATTTTTTATCAGAAATTAGTTTTAGTAGAAAGAAACATATTAGCCGCCATTAATCTAAAGGTATTATCGTAACTTCAGAGGTATTTAAATTTTAGAAATTCTAGTTGTTTTGGTTATATGTTAACCAGTATGTGTAAACGATGAGAAATTATGTTTGTGCATCCTATACACTGATGACTTACTCTAAAAGCTTTTAATTTGTAATAAACATAAAAAAAAAACCATTGGCCGATTTATTGGAAGCCACTGTTTCTAATATCAGACTTATCAACATAACGATAAAAATAAAAATAGTGTTTTCATCGTAAAAAGAATGTACGTACCTACGTATTGTATGACAAGAACGAAGACTTTTGAACGGTGTTTTCTTACAATTTTTGGCACAGATTACGTCTTATGCTTCAGCTTTGCGCTACTTAGAATCATTAGATTACGTTTCTTGTTAGTAAACAAAATAAATTGAATAGGCATTATCTTAATCAAACATATCGGACTTTTTGTCATTTCATATTTGGCCTCACTACCAAAAGGTTCGCAGGCATCTGTTGAGATCTTTAAAAGCTCGACTGCTTGAATGGGAAGCTCTATGCCTACAGTCACACCTGGTGCTTCTCATAATATGTTTAGACATTATTTTCTAATACTGTGGCCAGAACTCCAATCTATATGATAATCGTTATAAGAAGGCCGTTATTTCTGATGCACCGAGGAGATTTGAGTACTTACGGAATGCAAAATTATGAGTCTACTTCTCGCTGCACTGGCTCTATTCCAACTGTTTTCTAGATTATCTCATTCGAGATTCTTTTAAGTGTAAATGACGTGATAGGGTACCAATTTTAATATTGCTGATGTAACTGATGTAGTAACATCATTAATAATCAGGGAGCTATGCGGCTCTTTTCCTTCACAACTCTTCTTAACCGTAAATATAGCGACCTCATTTTGATAGTGATATTCACCTCGACTTAAAATTAAGCGCTGGAAGCACGCACAGTCGTTCAAAGAAATTTAGTAATTAGACTACAAGCAACCGGGTGAGCTCACCAGTCTCTAGATTAGCCCAATGTCTCTTTTTGATTACAATTAGCAAATCAAATATGTATGTACTTATAAAAGCTAAATAGTTCTATTGGGTCTCTCCAACTTCTCCTGATACGGCGATATCGGTTCATAACGTTTTTCCTGAACAAGTTAAGAAGCAGCTGGCGGAAATATTAGAATGATAAGCTCTGGTAGGCCTTATGTTACAGTTTAAAGCCCAAAAAGTGTCTGATAGTACAACAGAGCTCCCTATCTCTATTTTCTAGTCTCTACTTACCATCACGGCACATTTGAGTATGCCTGGCACTGTCCGTATATACGATGCATCAAGGCGCATTTCCGGCTGCACTGTCGTTTGCTGGACAGACGTGGTGGTCGTGTGCCGGCCTGGGAATCCTGGGTCATTCATTGTGAGTTAATTCTGAAAGACCAAAAAAATGTTTATTTTAATTTCATGAGCGCCACACAGTACTTTTGATTATCAACTAAATTTGGCGCCTTATCAGATTATTACTCATTCACTGGAGCAGTGTGCATCCCTTTCACACATGCAGAGGCGGACTGTACGATGGCATTGGCCGCCAAAAAATCGCCCAGAAATATTACGTAATCTTATCAAACGGACGACTGTTCGCTAAGAATTTTAATTTATTCATGACGATCGAAGTCGATTAATATTTCAGTGGATTTACTGGAATTTTCGCTGTATTGTAAGGTTGGGTGCCTTCCCTTGGGCAGTAATTGCCCTGCATTAGTCCCCTGCATAATTACATTAGCTCAAGGGTTAAATATTTTCAATATAGAATTTCCAACAATTCGGAATAATTCTGGGGGAGAAGCGCTCGTATTCTCTGTTCTTGGCCGCGTACGGTGCTTGGAGCAGTCACACTTGCTGAGCGGGGCTCTCCCGAGCGCCAACAGAACAAAATAGTCAGTGCACATGCTTGGGATTAGCTCATCAAGTAAAAATTACCAGGCGCGCCGATGACTTAATAAATTATGCTTCGGGGTCACCGCCGTGCATGGGTATATCAACAGGTCCAGGCCTACTTGTTGACACCGATGTGCTGCTGGGGGCAACTATCCCAAAAATTAAGATGCACTCACCTGCCGCAGATGTTGCCCGAACCGATGGAATTATCCAAGAAAAAATTGAATCAAATTGCCAAAGCACTGCCTGAACACCACTAACTAATTCCAGTAATATTTATTTTGAGCCAAGCGACTGGTGGAAAGTATCAACTACTCATTCACTGCGAGTTAATTTTAGATGACAACTCCGCAAAGCAAGCAAAGTAGGCGTTCCCTTTCGTTTACAAATGTCACAACAGCAGGGCACAATTGATAAGCTTTCCGTTTTATCGCGGAATTAAGAGAATTGTGAATGTTCCAGTTTCATTTGGCCCGTTCCGAAGTTCATTTGAAAATTGACAAGACAAGAATTACAACGGCTGCCGGAATTGGTCAAGTGTATTCTCTCATAAAATATCGGACATTAAGTTAATAAAAAGCGAACTCCTCATTCACGTTCAGGTAATAGTGTAGAGATAAAATGAATCAGATCATTTTGATCTTTCAAACTGTTATTTTACGTGCATTCTGAGAAAGTTAAAACGAGTGCGTACTTAAATGGAGTACAGCTGACAAATTGTGTCCTTCAAGTTTACAATAAAAGCTAAAACGCTTAATTAAACGTTTAGTTTGTGCAAACTATTATTTAAAGATTGTATTAAAAAAGTAGTAGTATAACTACAATGTAAAAATAGCGTGAACTTCTGATAATTTTTCATAGAAATGGGTTAAGGGATATGCTCTGTTCATGTTCATTCTAAGGATTTCGCCAAGGTATTTCCCCCGATTATGAATCACTGCGATTATATTTATAAAAAGATAATAAAAAAGTTCGGGTTCTTGCCAAGCATTCCCGAAATGTTAAGTGTGCAAAATGCCAAACTTGTTTAACGCTTTTGTACTTTCGCATACACTCCAATAAATCATATGTTTAACGCACTGGACTGGCTGAGTATAAATATAAACCAAAGGCTAATATTTAATGCTTTAAAATTCGAAATGGGCTACTGCCAGACTATCCTGATGTCAATGTTTCGTACGTGGAAGATTTACAGCCTAAGAACAACAACGACTAGACCTGGGCGTTTCAGCAAAGCTAGTACCTGTCAAAATTCATTATAGAGGTATAATTTTGTTTAATTGTGTTCCGGTGAAATTATAATCCCAAGATAGGATATCATCTTTTAAGAGTACACTTTTTGAATATTGTAAAAAAAAATTATAATCAAAATAAAAAACCGACAATGGAAGAAAGGAAAAGTATGAAAAATAATCATTTTTTCTTTACTTAATTCAAATCGACACATATGTAGGTACAGTGATGTTCAGAGAATAGCCGTGGTCGCTTCTACAATAATAGCGTATTTATTTAAGTAGGGCAAAGCGGAATTTTTTTAATTACAGCTTTTTAGATAACATGTACCATACAGAATGTGCGGTGCCCTTTCAATTGAATTGAAATCTATAAATAGTTACCCATCCATAACAAAAGTTTTTAATTAGAAAAGAATATCAAATTGCATTGACTTATACCATACCCCTTTGAAAAAAAGTGATTTAATAATTTATTCATCAGCTCAATTTTTTAAGTTTGGCTGGTTAAAAATCATGTCTATTCGATTTCCTTTCCAGTGGCTATTTTAGAAAGAATTATTTAGCGGCAAATACACGTGATACAACGGTTGTACTGACTTCTGTTGATCCCATACCGGTTCAATCGTTGTAGAATATAAAGCAACCACGCGGTACGATTTGTATGCGATTTTCATTTAAAATGATTTTTTGTAGCCATTAGTTTTATCATGCGACTACACCACAAGCACAAGCTTTGAGTCGAAATATTGAGACTGCGCTATGCCGGATCGACTTCGATTTCGTGCAAAATCGTCGCATGCAATTACAAATCGGGCCAACGCAATGGTTGATAGAAACGTATATCGTGCATTTTTCGCTTTATAGAAATTTCGGGTTCAATATTAGCTTAATTGAATACAACCAATCAGAACGGATTTTATTTAGTAATAAGTTCTTATACTCTATAATATAACCTCCCCTTTTTTTGAGGACGGTTAAAAAAAACTTGCAAAATACTTCACAATTTGTTACTTATAAAAGTTATAAAATTACAATTTCAAGCTACGATGTACTTTACTAAAGAAAAAACCAAATTATTCAGCATCTGATGAATTCAATCGTGCTAAAAATGCTCCAGGAAATTTTCCTTAAATATAATTCACGCATGGAATTGTAAAAGCCTGTATATAAGGGGCTTGCAAACACTGCTCAGGTATCGCTTCTCGGCCTTATGGCTAAGATCAAAGTGTAGTATCTGTTCTTATCAGCTTAACATCTGATAGATCCCCCATAGGGGGACAACAAATGTTAAACTGATTTTTGGAATTTGACGGAGTGCTAGGGGCTTGCTCCACCTCTGTCGCGGGTTGGCCCGGTATTGCAGTACCGCCGGGATCGGCCCAAATTAATAATCCTAAAAATCAAAGTAAACTTAAGGGCTAACCCCATAGAACGCGTCGGCGCGTCGCTTTGCCGCGGAGCTTTCACCTTTTTAGCGCGGCAAGAGAGAGCCGAACCCATAGAATCCGTCGGCTTCGGGCGTCGCTTTCGCTATCGCTCAGCTGTTTATGACAATTCGAGACCAACCGCCAACTGACGCAGTATGCTCCGAAGGTGAATTAACAAGAAATCTAGTAGCAATTCGTCAAGAAACTAGACTAATGAATTCGGGAAAAACTCGGCACCTTCCAGGAAATCCAAACGAAGAAACAGGAAACCGAATAATTACAAAATCACCAAAACAGTTCACAGATATCAAATTCAAAGCTTACTTGTCAAATAAACAGCTGATTCAACGAATCCCAACTGGCCAATCGCAACTTGTAGAACTCTCTCACCAAAGCTATTATACGGCGCGTCGCTTTTGCCGAAATATTAGAGTTTCCTCTAAAATTCTCTCAAGGCCTAAACCCATAGAATCCGTCTCGCGTCGCTTTTCTCTTAAGTAGCTCTCTTACGACGCGCTGCCGCGCGAAATATAGAAGATTCCTCTAAAATTCTCTCTCGCGACGCGCTGCCGCGCGCTTCGGCTATGGGTTAGCTCCCATATGCATGCATGTATTCAATAGTTGTGCGGCGCCGCACAAAGCGACGCCTGATGCCGACGGACTCTATGGGTTTAGGCCTTCACGCGACGCGCTGCCGCGGCGCCTGCTATGGGTTAGCTCCCATATGAATGCATGCATTCAATAGTTGCAAAAGCGACGCCTGAAGCCGACGGATTCTATGGGGGCCAGGCTTTACAATTGCAAAGTTATCGGAAGTGGATTGGTTGTTAATCTTTCCCTTCTCTAGATTCTAGAACCACTTCGGTCTGGAGATTGCTGAGTGCTGTTGCCGGCGAGAAATTAAATTGTGGGCGCGTATTTACCTTTCCCACAGCGTGAATTTTCTGTGCTGCAAATGCAAGCAATTGATAGATAAGCTAGCTAATAAACAACAGCATTTTGTCTCGAACACAAAATTGAAAAGATGCAAGTAGGGCAAGTTTTCTATCAATAAAAATAAATTATACAATTTAGGAAACCCCCTCACTCTGTATAAAGTGTTTACTAGAGAAATTGTTTAGTCAAAAGTACCTACTAAGTTTGCGAATTTGAAAGTTTTTCTTCGAAATTACTTACAAATTAGGTCGACACACAAGATATTTTTTTACATAAATGAGTTATTGAGTTTATTGTTTTTTCTGTCACATCTAAAAAACCTCGCAAATAATATTGCCCTTGTGTGTGTCCCAAGTCGCTTCTTCATGCAAATTCTGAAGTTTGGGAAGCCCTAAATAATTTAAAGTTGCAGGCAATCTAAGCGCACTCTCCGGATATTTGCAAACTCTGATTTTCTGTATAATTGCTCCAATGTTAATAAAACACACCCGCTCAAAGCTAATTCAATAATTCATAACATATTCCGGTAAAATAATTTGGTCATTGTAAAAAAATGTTGTACGTGTCTTATCATGACTGAATGATCTCTAGATGAAATTAGACTTACGTATGGAACCCAATTTACCCAATATAAACCAGGATGCATTTTATGGGTTCATATCTAAATTATGTGAAAACAAAATTCCTGTAGTTATAGCGAGAGAGTAATTATTTATTATTCCTTTAAGGAAACTAAAACAAGGTATAAACAGTTTTTACATGGCCACGACATTATTCAATATTTATATCAATTCGGGCAATTTTTCCGCGGCAGTTTTAAATTGTTTGCTTGCTACATTTGTATTTTACGTAAATATGTCATGAAAAAATAAGTTGCCCTACAATCGATTTAAAGAAAGACGAACACTTCGCCGTGTCATTTAGAAAAAATGTGAGAAAGCTCTTTACGTAATATTTTATTAAATCTTACTTGCCCCACAACAACCAATTGATTCGTCAAAATGTCCATATTCTGCTTATGCTATTCAGTCCCAAGCCGAAAACCAGTTTCAATTCAATTCCCTGCCACCTCACCTTAGATTTCTTTCCATTTCTCCCACCCGAAAGTTTGTGGGTATCGTCTGCTTGCTGAATGTATCCAAAAAGCTTACTGAAAAGCGTACCAAATTTTGCAGACCGCTGTATACTTTTGTTTACGAAGATGAAGCGACGAGCAGGAGAAAATCGAGATTTTGTCAGTTCCATAGTGGTGACATACAGATTCACTACCGTAGTGCCTCGCATCTCCCACAGGGTCTAGGCTTTATCGGAACTCAATTAGAATGGGTGCTAAATCAACATATTCCCTACTATCAGTTTTCCTCAACGCCCTGTTTCTTATCACAAAGGCTGAGAGAATTGTGGACCCATCAAAGACCATCGTCTGGGGCCCAGGTTTACACCTAGGCCGCACCAGATTACCTGCACCATATTTCTTTATTCACGCCGTTGATACTGATGGGAACAGGTTTGTTACTAATTTTTACTTCCTAGTTATTTTTTTCATTACAATTGCATTAATTGCAGATTCACAGAACCACCAGGACAGCCATTTAAAATAACCTTTGAGGGGCTCTCCTCTGTGGGAAAGTGTCGGCGCCTACTTGATGTAATCGATCGCGACGATGGTTCTTATATTGTTAGGTATAAAATAATAGAATTTTGCTTTGACGTGATACTGAGCATAAAGTACAATGGCACGCATGTAGCGCAGTCACCGTACAAGTCGGAGTCTAAAGTATATTCAGAAAGGTGCAATTGTCCCACTCTTGACCCAGAAAGCTTTATGGATATTTACAACTGCCCTGATGAAGAAAATTATGGCCGAATGGAAAAAGATTTAATACCTTTTGACCGTGTGAATTTTACAGCGGTGAGGGAAAGTATCCTTAAGAAGTATGATATGCCTGGGAGCATTTCACTATGCCAGTATGTCATTAAAGACAACAAAGTCTATAGGAATTGTCATGGGTATCATACAGGCTTTAAAATGTTTATGGACGCTACGCTGTTAGCTCTTACTAGATTAGTAACATTACCTGACCTAGAATTCTTCCTAAATCTTGGCGACTGGCCACTATCCAAGAAAAGAAAGGGGGCACAAATGATGGAGCCTGATCCGATATTTTCTTGGTGTGGCAGTGAGGATACTCATGATATAGTCCTGCCCACCTACGATATTACAGAATCATCGCTGGAGAATATGGGACGTGTCAGTCTAGACATGCTATCAGTTCAAAGAGTGAATTATCGCTGGGACGAGAAGGAAAATAAAGGATTTTGGCGAGGACGAGACGCCCGTCGTGAACGGCTTAAAATGGTAGACCTCGCCAAAAAGTATCCGCATCTCTTCAATGCGTCGATCACCAATTTCTTTTTCTTTCGAGACGAGGAGGAAAAGTACGGGCCAAGGGTACCCCATATCTCGTTTCTGGAATTTTTCAAGGTATTATCTGTTCCTTACATTATCTGTACCTTACAGTGATGGTTAATTCTCTTTCAGTACAAATACCAGATCAACATCGATGGAACTGTTGCAGCTTATCGACTGCCATACCTACTAGGCGGAAATTCAGCTGTTTTCAAACAAAATTCTCCGTTTTACGAGTTCTTTTACAGCATGTTGATCCCATACAAACACTACATTCCCATAAAGAGAAATTTATCTGATTTAGTCGATAAAATATTGTGGTCTAAAAAGAACGATGGAATAGTCCGGGAGATTGCAAAAGAGGCGCAGGAATTCGTTAATCAGAATCTTCTTCCGCATCATATCCTCTGTTATCATGTAAAACTATTCAAGGTGAAAATCATGGGTTTATAGAGCTAACATACTTAAGGTTCAATATAAATATCCTTTCCAGGAGTGGAATGAAAGAATTGTCAGTCCAATCGAAGTACTGGTCGATATGGAGTGGCTACCACAAAAATACGACTGCAGTTGCAGTGATGACTTTATGCCGTCGCAAAAAGATGAACTGTAAAATAATATGTATATGTTTGTTGTAATGTGTTATATTAACATATGTTCCTCACAAATGCGATTGTTTGAAGGGGATATATTTTGCAAGAAGATTTCGATCTCTGGAGCAATATTTCGTCTAAATTGCGTGGATCTTTATTTGGTCATATATTTATTTATTTTTTATGTTTCAAAGATAATAAATATGTCTCTCCTTTTTTTGTAGTGTCAGTTAAAGAAAAGTAATTAAAAGCCATACGATTTTTATTTTTAAATAAACATAGTATCAGGTATTTTGAAATTGTACTCCAGTTATCATTTTCCCCATAGCAAAGGGAGAAGAGAACTTTGTTGGTAAATAAAACAGTCCTTTTTTCGGCACTACGGGATCTTCCGCCATGCGCACATAATCTCCAATGAATGAACATTTTCTACTCAAAATCTCATTAATGTCAGTGCACTGTCGAGCCCAAAAGCCAACTGTGCTATTAATTGCTTCGGCAAAATATTCATACGCTCTACAATGGGAGCAAGTTGTAAAAAAACTAGAGCAACCCACCTGACTTTGTCCGTAGTTTGGGTAAAAATCTGCATGCCCTACTGGATCTGTAAATCCAAGAAAACCGGCATCAGTATGAATCCCTTCCACATACTTTGCATCAGACGAATCGACTTTATACTCTGCAGGAACATTTTTAAATCCAGGCTCAGCAGGGTCCAATGCGAATATCGCACTAATTTTTCGCCTCAAATGATATCCAGCTACTCCAGCAACATGCGCCCCTAGACTATGTCCAATCAGGTAGATGTTGTTGTAGGGAACTCCACACATTTTGTTCAAAAACTCAAGAAATTTTGATAGCACAAATCCGACATCAGAAACGTATCTTCTGACCTCCTCGTAGTTAAAATCTTTGGCTATATAACTCCAGTTGGTGACAATAACGTTGTAACGTCCGCGGGATAAGAATGCCTCTTTGATTAAGTGGACCATCTCAGAGCGTTCGTCACTTTTCCACCCGTGGATGAGCACTCTGTGGAAGAATGGGCTTATTGGAGAACTCTAGAACTTGTGAATTTTACCTTGTAGGCATAAGCGATCCAAAATTTGAATACAATACCGACTTTATATCATTTAAAATTAATTCTTGGGTGCAGTCTCTATTTCTACTTGTAAATAGCAAGAACTGCACAGATTTAAATGCGTCAATATTTTCTTCTCCGTTTGGTAAAATATAAGGCAAGGTAGGCACGTTTTTCTTCCGCGGTGTGTATGGTACACACTCTGTTTGTTTTGCCCAGCAAAAAACTGTAACAAAAAAAATAAGTGTGATGAAAATATTAAAAGTTACAACGCACCACACAAATTAACACAAATAGAAAAGAATACGACTGTTTCCACTGACTTCATTGTAATCGCATCGCGCAGTTCTAGAAAAGTTAATGAACGAGCGCCGCATTTTTCAGTACAATTTATAGACGAAATAAAGGTACGTCTGGGCATGTATGAATGTTTGGTAAGCGAAAAATTGAACGTTTCCGCAAAATAAAGCCAACTTACGAAGAGTAAAATGGCTAACGCGACGAATTGGTTAATTCATAATAGTCAGTTTCGTGATTAATGCGTGCGTAGTCAATTTAGAAGGTGTCACTATTGCAATTGAATCGTTATGAACCTGCACTAATTGTAAGGACAAAATCTTTCTGAGAATTTGTCTGATACTTTCTTAAACTTTCATATTTTGCAGATCTCGTTATTCTGAACAAATGTCTCCATGGCCTCAATATTATCCTATTTCGCTACAGGTCGTCCAATATCGGGATAACCCATTAACGCCCAACATCCTGGGTTATGCAAAGAGCATTCTAGAAATGCATCAAATGCACACTTTGTAATTCGCGTCAACAATTTAGAAATCGAAGAATGATTTGCTTATTAAATCAAATCTTTCATATCGTGATTTTTACTCTTGTATGCCGAAATCCTAGACAACAATTTTATTCCAATGGATGAAGCGGGGAGCACTGATATTTTCAAAAAGAATCTGAAGTACACCGAGATTTTAAAAATTCTCAAGGTAGAGTTCACAGCAAGATGGGAGCAAAGTCAACCTTCCCCCCACGGTGGTATTGAGGAGTACGATCAGCTCGCTGTAGTTGGAAGTGGATCATTTGGCACTGTGGTATGACACTAAAATTATTTTAGAGTATCCTCTATACCGAGGCCTTGCAGAAGTTATGTCGGAACAAAAAAACCGAACAATGCTATGCGGTCAAGATTCTGCTGAAGGAGTATATTGTTCGACAGAAGCAAGTAAAACATATTCACTTGGAGAAACGCGTCCTGCACTCGGTCAGATTTCCATTTTGCGTTCATTTGGATTTCTCGTTTAAGGACAACGACTATCTCTACCTGGGTCTGCCGTTCGTGAATGGCGGGGAGTTGTTCACCTACCATAGGAAGTCAGCTATTTATTTGTTACTTTTCTCACCAATATCTCACCAATATATATAATATTACATTCCCGTAGAGTAAAGAAGTTTCCGGAGAAACAAGCAAGATTCTATGCTGCTCAAGTATTATTGGCTATTGAGTATCTCCACTACATGGACTTAGTCTACCGAGACCTCAAACCTGAAAATATTTTAATCGACAATAAGGGATACATTAAATTGACGGATTATGGATTTTGCAAGGTGCTTTGTCAACCGGTTTAGTATGGGTTTGTTCCTAGTTCTAAATATTGCAGCCCATTCTTGGAAGGACATGGACTCTTTGTGGAACCCCAGAATATTTGGCGCCAGAGGTGATACAGACAAAAGCCTACGGCAAATGTGTTGACTGGTGGGCATATGGAATTTTTGTGTACGAACTAGTAGCTGGATATTCACCATTTTTCGCACCTAATGAGGATCCTCTTTCGATGTATGCGAAGATAATTGAATGCAAATATAAGTTCCCCCATTATTTCAGTGTGGAG
Source organism: Neoitamus cyanurus (assembly GCA_947538895.1). Lineage (NCBI taxonomy): Eukaryota > Metazoa > Arthropoda > Insecta > Diptera > Asilidae > Neoitamus > Neoitamus cyanurus. The sequence continues at coordinate 30,029,044 of OX384546.1, read as the reverse complement.
CTAAAACATCTTGTCCAGAATCTCCTTCAAGTCGATACTTCAAGAAGGTTGTTGAACATATTTAACTATCAGATTTTTTAATGCACTTCCATGACATAGGTTTGGTAACTTAAAAAACGGGACTAGAGATATAAAGGAGCATTCATGGCTAAAACAGATAGATATGACCAAACTATATAATCGTGAAATCGATCCGCCTTATGTACCTTACACTAACGACTTGCAAGACGTCTCAAATTTCGATAAATATCCATCTTTGATAGTCAAAAAGTCGAAAACTGATAAATATGCCAGTCTCTTTGAGGAATTTTAATATAACTGAATAAAAGCTTCACAATTTTTATGCTATGCAAATTTATTAATAGTCTAATTTTTCCAACAATCGCATCCTGCCACATTTTGTTATAGGGCCGTATACGTAGTCAGATCTTAAACAACTGTTTGCTATACCTAGTTAAGGTCGCCTTAGGCGACGGACCCGAAATGGCTACCGAAAAAGTGAAACTTCAAGGGATTGCCATGAAAATCCGCACCAGGAGGTTTTGTACTCACTGATTTCGAATCTGCCATCAAAATTTCTAAATTCATATCACCCAACGAATGTATAATATGCTTGTATAAGCTGGGAATTCAGCATTACTGAACTTTTCCACGCGTCGCCGTGCGAAGCCGGGTAATAATCATGTGTAATAATAATTAAATGGAAATTTATGGTATTGTTACGTATCCCGGACAAGCTAGTATTGAATATAATGACACCACATTGACCAAAATCCATCAAGCCTTTTAATATTTTACGTAGTAATAAAAATCTTATAAAGATACCATTGCACGTGAAAAACCTGCCCAGTGGGACAAAAACAAATAAAATGCCATCTAAACAGCAATAACATGCCGTAAGTAATTACCGTTTTAAATAATAAAAATTTAATAGTGAGAAAGTCGTGACATTTTTTTAGCTATTGTGCTTTATATCTAGAATAATTTTTTCAAGATTTCTTTATGTTATCATTTCATCGTAAACAGTCGTATTTGCACATATAACCGAAGTAAGCCAACACAGCTAACAATAGACAACAGCACCGGCTAGTTTTTTTTATCTTTAGTTTGCTCAGCTGCAGTCTGAGAGGTATAATATAACTTTAATTACAATTGAGAGCTAGAAGCTCAGCTCACTTAGCTTCTCTCCAGCTACAGCAAGTAATAAGTTACCTCAAAGCAAAGTCTGCAACGGGGGTTACATTTCGAAAGATCGATCTTAACGTGCTTTAAGTTTTTATTGTCCATATAGAACAAGTCTGATAGTACTCGCATAAAATTTGGTCCGGTGCACATCCATTCCACTTAGGTACGTAAATGTAGTTGATATGGCGCACTGAGCCAAGGTTGTCTTAATCTTAATTAATGACCTTAAAACTTGCACTTGTTGAAGAGAGTAGACCTTCAAGGAGAAATGAAACAAGTTATAAACGATTTTACGTAAATGAATAAATGAAATTAACGGAAATTCAGGAAATATATGGCATATAATTTAATTTTGGAAAGTGCTGTATTTTAATAATTCCATAGATCGCAGCGGATGATCTTAGCTTTGTTTTTTAATGTGATATGTGTTTAGTGAATATTTTATATTTGAGACGGCTCATGCATGCCCAAACGTTTTAGAATTAAATATCATTATCAATTCAAATGAAAGAGTACATATGCTGCATATTTATAATTTTACACAAGAAACCGAAGCACTCCTCCGCCTGTTTGTAATGATAACACTTTGCTTTAATGAATTAGACAAGGTGAGACTACTCTAATCATTCTTCATCATCTAGCAATTCGTAAGTTCTTGATCTGAAATCTTTTAAAAAACCCAGATTTAAGAATGTGCAGATCTTCCAACCTTCTGCACTGTTGCACTAGTCAGCAGGAAAAGGTAATCCACGGAAAGTGAACATGAATCACGACGAGGAAATGTGTGCTCCCATCAAGCTAGAGAAGTAACTGGTTGAGTACACGCGTAAAGCGCATTGAAGTTTCCATGAAAGACTTGCGGTTTTTACTCTGACGTCGAGTGCTGGCCGCTGGGGTTCTTAGCGCAAGATTGGGCTATATATAATACTGTAACGGAACTGAATGCGTTTAATATGAAATTATCGAGCATAGGTACTAGTCAGAAACATTCAGGAAGAGTTAAACAGTCAAGAGATGGATATTCGAATTTTTATATTTTCTGTGATATTATGCCTTTGTGGTAAGTTCTTGCATTATGTTTTGGAAAATAAATTAAAATAAAATGTAATACTTAGGAAACGTTAGAATTCGTGCTCAGGATATGGCGGAATGTGAGCCCTACGAAAAAAAAAATTCGCCCTCTGTACTGCAGCTGCTATTAACACCAAAGCCAGTAAAAGTACCAAGGGATGAGACTAGATTTTACCTTTTCACAAGAGCGAATCAAAACTGCTTCCAGCAGTTAACTGATAGTACTATACAGGATTCGTTTTTGAATTCTAAATGGCCTACAAGGTAAGAAAGATAGTGTTAAAAAAAACGTATCAAAAGTGCGGTAGACTGCTACAAATCTGAACGAAAAGGCATATTTTTATCAAAAGTGCGCATGCTGAGTATCCGTACACGTCTCTTTACAGAAAAAAGGAACACTAGAAAAGTAAAAAAATTGCTTTTCCCCGTTATTTTACAATCATAAAACGTTTATCAATATTATGGGACAAATTTTCGGACTCTTAATCTACAGAAGAAATACTATCGAAATAAAATTCCGGGCAAAAAAAAAGACGGGAGAAATGAAAATAAATGACTCGAAACTTTTCCGATTGTTCGATTTGAAAGCATTTATTCCGAATATTATTCTTCGCACTTCCCTACTTGGTAGTTTGAAGATTTGTTTAAAAGCTTACTATTAAAATAAGGTGAACGTTTTTATAATGAGAAACCGCGCACAGATAATACAACATGTGAGCAGTAGCTGCCTTTTTCCACTTAAATGAGCATGAAGCTGTGTATTTATCATTTCCTTATGAAACCGCAGGTTTTTTTAGTGAATTCAGTCAAAATAATCAAACGTTTAAGCGCTCAAGCGCAAAGCTATTCCCACGTGCTTCACACGAATAGTTTGCCAGCTTTGTTCGAATGTTTATCAGTGGAACAATTATAAATCGATGATTGCATGGCATGTACTGAACTGCAATTATGAATATGCTTTCCCTTTGGTTTATTGATGTAGATCCTACCCTGTTCTTCTCATGTAGAGTACACATTTAAAATAAAATTCTCCACAGGATAATAATCCATGGATGGCTCGCCGATGCAACATCCGACATTAATCAGCTCGTAAAGGATGCCTACCTATCGAAAGGAGACTTCAATGTAATCATAGTGGAATGGGGCAATCTTGCAAACGACGTCAACTACAATCGAGTATCAAAGTTGGTTGATGACGTTGGTCTCCTCGTTGCAGAGTTCCTTGAAATGTTGCATAGAGAAAATGTGTCCTACGACGACATTTACATTATTGGACACAGCCTTGGAGCTCACATAGCTGGAGTTGCAGGATACCTGTCTGAAGGCAAAATTAATACAGTTTTCGCACTGGATCCTGCTGAACCAAATTTCCCCTTGGATGAATCGAGGATATCTTCTTCAAGTGCAAAATATGTTGAATCGATTCATACTAACACGGGATTATTAGGGGTGGACTATCCTGTTGGTCATGCTTCATTTTTCCCAAATTATGGCGTGAAGCAAAGAGGCTGCAAGATTTTAAGCTGTTCACACTCTAGGGCTTACAGGTATTTTGCTGAATCTATTAATAGTCGAGAGGGTTTCTGGGGTATACAGTGCGGGAGTATGGAAAACATTTCCAAGAAGCATTGTCACGACGACGGAATGAAAACTGTTATGGCTGGTGAACCATCAATCGCTAAAGAGGGATACTTCTTTGTTCCTGTAAATTGGAGGGAACCATTCGCTAAGGGGAAAGACATTCATTTTGGTCACAGCAAGAAACATTAAGATTGATTGTTCACTATATACATAAATGTACTGCCAAAGATTGAGCTGTTTTTCGAATAGATTTAAGTAATTTTTGTTAATTTTCATTAATTTATTAATGCGCACACAATCATCAATCCATCCCGTCAATGTAGAACAACTAAATAAATTGTCTAAACAATGTATTTTACTTTCCTTCAATCAATGAATTAAAATTACTACCATTTACCTCCCTGTTGAATATTACTTCAATTCAGCTCATCAGTGTAGCAGTGTATACAAAATTTCAAAATTCTGGTCTCCATAAAAAGCGATGGTAAAGAAATAGAGACAGTCAGTATTTTTGTACAAAGAAAGAGATATGCATCCTTAAGGATGATACAATAAATTGCTATGAGCAGGATTTAAATGAAAAAGTGAGGAGTCTAAACAGCATAAATAATAATAAGAGAATTTCCGCTGGAATGCTCCAGCTCAACCGCACTTAGCCTGCAACATCTAAGACCATTGAGTTGCACGGTCTTCTGGCCCGTGGCTTCATCGAACATGAATGAATTCAGACAAGAAGTAAAACAGCTTTGTTCGTTCTGCAACATTTTTAATTTACAAGTCAGGAAAAGCTCAGACAAAGCGGGGATTAGTCTGCTACTGCATTATAAAACTTTTTAGGCGTAAATGACCCACCACAAAAAAATACACTTTCTAGTCCTTTGCAAATCATATTTTTCAATCAAAAAAAAAACCAAAATGTTAACCAAATTTATTTTTCGAGAAGGGAACTTGTATACCTCATGGAGTGTGCTTGTAAGTCATTTTTCTTTCCCACTCTCTCTCCGTACTTCCCTTACTATAAAAGGCATATAGTACAAAATTACTTTTCTATAGCTAATGAGAAAATCGGCTTTCAGCTTACGTCTTTTAAATTGACACAGTTCGCAGTGTTCATCATATGGTCTACCCAAACGATTGTAATACAATTTTTTTAATTAAAAAGTAAACAGCCCTTGAAACCGTTTTGACTATATTCAATAAAAAACATTAGCGCTCCAAACTGATTTTTTCAACATTTGAAAAAGTCATCATTCATATTCTGGCCTTCACCACCATTGTGCAACCATGTTTAATCAATTTAAAGGTGGTTTTGCAACTGGCTTACGCATTAATTAGCAAACAAGTGACCAAGCTGAACCAATAAAAAGAGTAAGACGTTGGAGAGCCCCGTTAGCTATGATTCACATCTGAAGCTCTGCATCTAACTTAAAAAAATATTTTGTTCGTATTCACAGTATTTAGGTAATAAAAAAGAGATTGCTCTCTTTGTCCATTGTCACATTTTGAATGCCCCATTGCGAGCGCAACACTAAGATAAGCCTTTCTTCACTGTGAGAAACATTTCTCCGATGACACGCTCTGATAACGTAATTCCGAGGTATTGTGATTGGGATTCTGGTTAATAGAACTCATATTCAAGCTATTTTTTGTGGCTCATTTGCATTAATAGTGATAATGTGATGGAAAATATGCAAGTTTCGTGAGATCTTGACTGTTTGCGAATGCTAAACGACGTCGTGATCTTAGCTCATTGAGAAAATCTAAAGCGGTTTCAATTCGGCGCATTGTACTCGGAAGTAGACTTTCCGGCCGTTTAAGGCACATTTATCTAATAGCCTTATAATAATTAGCTTAGCTATTCAGTCGCCAGCGAAAGTCGTGAAGCGATGAGGTTTATTATCGCTATTGTGGTGATACTTTGTTGTGGTAAAGAGTTTTTGTAAACGTGTGAGAAATTTTTACATGTATTGATTCAACTTAGGTTACCCATCTGCAGCTAGAGAAGCCGTAGGATGTGTACCCTATATGAAGGTAAAGTCTCCTTCGATCCTCAAGTCATTGATGACGCCCAAACTAAAACAAGATCCAAAGGATATAGTGAAGTTTCTGCTTTTTACAAGGGACAATCAAAACTGCTATCAGACATTGCAGCCAGGTACTCTCAGCGAAACGTACTTCAACCCTACATTACCTGTTAGGTAAGGTCAAGTTATAGTGGTTCTGAGAATTCAATAATTTTATGTTGTACTTTCCCGGTCAGATTTATCATTCATGGATGGAGGAACAACGCTTCTTCGGGTGTAAACAGAGAAATAAAGGACGCGTACCTTTCTAAGGGTAACTATAACGTTATAGTTGTCGACTGGAGTGGCTTAGCCAAGGAGGTGAATTACAATTATGTTTCAAACCAGGTCGATGAAATTGGTGAAATTATCGCCAATTTCGCCGAAACTCTGAATCAAGAAATGCAGGTTCCCTACGATAACATGTACCTCATTGGTCATAGCTTAGGCGCACAAGTTGCTGGACATGCAGGCCATGTGGCAGAGGGTGAATTCAACACAATAATCGCTCTAGATCCAGCTGCACCGAATTTCAAAGAATCGAAAAACCAATCTAGGATTGATAAGCAAAGTGCCAAGTACGTTGAAGTCATTCATACAGATATGAGATTTGCAGGTGTAGGATCCGCTGTAGGACATGCTGACTTTTTTCCCAATTATGGGAAAAATCAGAGAGGATGCCGATCTATAGGAAAGTGCTCGCACTCAAGAGCGTATAAATACTTTGCTGAATCGATCACTAGTGCCCAGGGATTTTGGGGCATAAGGTGTGGTTCTATAAAGCAAATCAAAGATTCGCATTGCTCAGCGGCTTTGGATGAATGGGCTTTAATGGGAGGTGATCCTTCAATTGCGAAAAGTGGTCTCTATTATTTTCCAACGAATAAGGAACAGCCTTTTGCTAGAGGAATGAATTTTCAATTGCAAAGTTAAATTTGTTCATTAAACGTAAGTTTATTAAAATTTAATTTGTTATTTTTTATTTATTGTTCTACTGGGCATATCAAAAATTTTTCATCATATAAATCTCCCCAAGAGACAGCAACATTTAGAGATGTAGAAGAACTAATAGTGTACGGTATAATAGACCTAAAAGGTTTAGCTGAAATAATAAAATGTGTAACCCTACGTGATTGCGGTGTTTCATATGCACTATGCACATGTACAAATCGCAGCTCTCCTTATTCGTATCATGCACATTACGGTGTATAATTATTTTTCTACTGATTCAAAACAATTTACCTTGAGATTTTGTTTAGATATTCTCTGCAATCACCATTCACCAGTTCATGTTTTTATCCATATGCCGTCAGCAGAGCTGCTCATAACATATAAACAGTCGACCTCTCGGGACGATCGAAAATGAGTTTATACAATCAGCTTATTTCCTCGAAAATTGACAAGAATCATCTCAATTTACACTGGACAACAATTTTATTTACAAAATTTGTATCATTTATGGTTCTAAAAAAGCGTCGCCTCTGCCTGAGTAAGAGGGGAATTGTTTGCTTACAATTAATTCTTAATAGCATAAAGAATGTACAATTACATAACAGCAGTGAAAATACCACGACGCAACCTCTTAAATTTACAGAGCCCTTACAGAAAACTCCCGTCCGCAATAAACAACTTCACGAGTGGATTTCAAAAAGTTTTGCTACTTCGTTCAAATCATCAAAAGTTTTGTTCTCGTTAATAACTTGTCGGGCTACATTAATTCGATTAAATAGGTTCCACAGCAGGATGCCAACCACTTTGCCCCCCTTCAGATAGAATATAACACCCTTCCCGTACTGATCATCCTCTTCAGGAGTTCCCTTTTGCTTTTTTGAGGTTTCTTCCTTTTCAGAGGAATCAGACCCTTTTTCTGCTGTTTTATTTTCTTGTTGGAAAGATAGTTTTTCTAAGTGTGACTCTGGTTTTTTAAGATCCTCTGGTGATGCTTGAGCGAACACACCAACAGTGGGTAGGGATGCATCTATTAACCCAATTCCTTCGTACCCGACTTGTGGACCTAAATCGGACCAGAACATGCTTTGATGCGTATACGGTTTTCCTGTGATACAAATCAAGGTTTAATAACTAAAAATTGTTTTGTAGCTTCTACTTACTCGAGCCAACCATATTTTCCCCTGCTAGTCTACCCGAGACCACGGAGTGATCGTGATGTTCTACTCTTCTTCTACCGAGCAGTGGGTCATAGAAACATGCGGCGTCTCCAGCCTTTAATTTATTCAGATATTTAAATCTTTTTACTGCAAAACAAACTCGCAACTTACCACAAATAAATGCCTCCGTGCTTCGAGTTCAGCATTGACGACGAAACCACCTAACTTGTTATCAACTTCAAGCCCAGACGCTCCAGCCAATTCGGTGTTTGCTTCGCAGCCTACACAAATCACAACCTGTAAAGAAATATATCAGCTCTTCTTTAGGTTCCCTACTGTCTTTTGATGAGAGATAAACCGAATTATCATTCTGCGACATATTATTCAAGGTATATAACATGCAATTTAGCAGCAAAAGATATAATTCCCAGAAGCAGTTTCAATAAAATTAAATATAATTAATTAATTATATATATATATAAAATTGCGTGTAATATAGCCAGGGACAGATGACCATAAGAGTTATCGGGCAATCCATTGCCGGATGATATTTAATGTATTACGAACCCGATAATATTTTAGATAGTCAGTCTTCCCTTAAAAACCATCATCCAATTCAAATATTGTCTTACATGATCGGTTAAAATGCTTTGTCCATTGGATAGGTTCAATTTGACATGGTTATGCACAGTAGTCACTTCATTAACTTGTGCCTGCGGTATAACGCATACTCCCTGCTCCTGTACTTGCTTCGTTGTCCATTTGCTCAAGTACTCAGGGAGAACCTTGGCCATATTTCCAGATTCATGAAATATTTGGTACACTTTAAAATCTTTGTCTTTACCTGCAAAAATCATGTCAACATTTTTGTTACCATTTAGACATTGTCACCGTACCATATTGGGCCAGAGCACAAGAGAGTTCACTCCCTAGAAACCCACTCCCAACAATTACAATTGAAGTTTTGTTATCACAAATATTCTTAAGCTTTTCATAATCGAATGGGGTGCGAAATTGTGAAATTTTATCCTTCGCACTTATTGGAGCACTCTCAAATACTTCCAGAGTCTTTGGTGCACAACCTATAAAATTATGATGCTATATTACTTTTGAATAAATCTTTTCCGTACCATTACCTGTTGCAATTAAGCACTTGTCGTAAGTAATTTTTTTGCCGTCGGTGAGGATGACTTGCTGGCTGCATGAGTCGACTTTTCTCACATGATACCCTTGGCATACAGCTATGCCACCATTTTCATTCTCCATTAGTTTAGTTGGGTCGAGATAAAATTCGTCAGCTTCATAAAATAGGCTGCAGGGAAATATGTTAGCTGTTATTTTGGAATTTAAGAGTAAGTACTAATTTCAGGGAATTCAGAGATTTCAAAATATATTTATTTTTCGCCCTTTACACATGTACCTCCTTTCGGCACCATTCCACTGCTTAAATCGGATGTCCCTTGGAATTGCTCCAGGCTCAGCATGATACCACAGTTCCTTAGAGAGTGGGGGTCTCATGTATGGCTTGTGATACTCATTTGTAATAATAAGCACCTGCAAAAGCGATTTAAGAGAAACCTTTTATGATGAATTCCTTGTAATATGTCCCTTCATTGCAGTTCTTACACCACCAGAGAACGAATAGGACGGAATCTATTACCAAAACATGCCCACTCATAAATTATTGAAGGTTGATATAGACCAAATCCCTATTTGCTCGGGTAAGACTTTACTATACGGACCTTTCAAATATCATTCAGTCTGCATAAATATTTTGTAAAAGGCAAATTTTCAGCCAGTAGATATTTTATAAAAGGTAAATATCAGCAAGAAAATTATAGTAAGCTTAATACATACATACATTAACCAACTTTTAGACAAATTTATTTAGGCTAAAATTTGACAGGTTCGTATAGTAAAAGACACCTCTTAATTGCTTGTCCCTAAAATCCTAGTATGACCCCTTGTATTGCTTGCAAAAAATCTAAAAATATTAATCAACAAACAGCGATAATGGCTGCTCAAAATATAGTACATATATCTATAATGTGCCCAAATTTTCTAGTATATTGCATGTAGTAAAGAATCTGAGCTTCTCTTCTTTATACAACATTCCAAGTATTGAATATTTTGGTCTCAGTTGGACCGATATTTTCATCAAAACACACCATAGGCAGCTATTTAAGAAGTCTGTAAACGGAACAGAAATCTTAAGAGGTCCTGGCATACCTTATAAGCAAATGTGTATAGCAATACTCCTAACCCAGCATTTTTTGGGTAGATTAGGAATATCAATTTCATACTTTGTACTTTTGGAAGCAAGCCCTATCGATTGACTTTTATCCTTTTCTTACCTTCGCCTTAGGATCGTGCGATTTGATGGCTCTGAAAGCAGAAAAGCTTGCAGTTCCACCACCAATTAACAAGTAAGGTACATAGTTGGGGATGTCAGCTGATGACGCAGGCACTTTAACTGAAAGAAGAAATTTCAACTCAAATTATTATTGTTACATAAGCCATTATTGCCGAATTACCTCCGTACACAGGTGGTGGTGGTGGTGGCGGTTCTTTGACCTCCTCCTCCTTTTTAGTAAGGAACCAAATCTGTGAAGAAGATATGGATGAGACTTTCATTATTCAATCGGGTCGCTCAGCGGATTGAGGTTCTTCTGACTTACAAGCAAGCCCGCAGTACCTGCAGCAAGCAAAGCTAATATCCATTTTAGATTGCTGCTTTCCTCTTCCTTGCATGGTGGTGGTGGTTTTTGGCAATCTTTGGCCTTAAGCATTTCCCGATTCTGACAAGGGTCCGGCCTTTTTGCCCCAGCAAGCCCTTCGCACTGAAAAAAGCGAGTGAAATGCATTGATGAAAATAAATTATGTAGTAAGAACCATTTTCTGTCGATTTGGGTCCATTTCTTTTGGATCGGGATAACAGGGATTGGCATCTGGGAATTTGGGAGCTTTGAGTTTGGCACGAGCCTCTAGGGCTCTTTTATTTACCTTATCGTGGATCTGCCGAAAGGCGACATATTGTAGGGACCGACCAAACCCTGGAAGGGAATTATGTTAGAAAACTGAGGTTTACATTGAATGATGAAAAATCCCTGGGAGGTATGTAACCTCAATTACCTGAGTAGACCTGTCGGTTGACGAGATACGAACACCGGTAAACATTCGCCGTCACACTGTGCCGCAACAGCCCAATCATTTTCACTCAAAAAAGCAGCTAAGTGCCTTTCAGCACCTGCGGATTCCTTACTATAAAAGCAAAATAGTAAATAGATATTGAATCATAGGTTAATTTTCTCCCTGTTCCGTGCTGTGCCGTAATACAAGCAGTATGCTGATTTTGCCCCGTTCCAGGTGAAACTGTCAACTTTTTTTTCTGATGATGGCTTTTCGTTTCCACGCCTTCCACAAAATTCTCGTTTGCTGCACAGTGCACTGCACAACTCTCTTACACGATTTTTACAAGTGGTGAAAATTTGATTAAGCGCAAAATTTAAATTTTCCTCCGAGATTTGATTGGCAATTAATCACTTTAAACAATTTAAACAAGATGTAGACCACAAATTTGCGTTTTTTAGCGAATAAATAAATAGTATATCTGCTTTTTTTGTTTGATTGACGTTTTCTGAGTGCTATATAGCGCACAGCAAAATTTATGGTGGATAAACAAAAGTTCGACAGCAGCGCAAGGCCTTCTCTTTTAAAAGAAATATGTTCGATTTATATTTATCGCACTTTTTGCAGTTCTATCTATCTACACTCAAATTCAACTCTGTGACATATAGGAATTTTTTCAAGATTCAACGATTATATCATTGTTATAAATGTTTGATAATTCTTTGTTTAATTTAAAACTTAACTTTAAAACAAAAGTTTTTTTGCTTTAAACGAAAAATTACATAGCCGATGGGTTGAACATTATAGAATCCTTGTACCACAAAACGGTTCCAATTCCACTGTCAAATGTTAATTGACAGCTAGAAGTCAGGCTGACAATTGAGTAAGACGAAACACGATTGGATTGGAGTGGCTCGCCGAGATATTTTACCATATCAGTGCACAGAATGCGCCTGAAAGTCTCAAGAACTAGTTAATTTTTAGGAAAATTCACCAAAACATAATATTAAGCCTGTGACGATAGTCAGCAATATGGACTTCCCTCAAGATTTGCACGCTCCGGTGGACTTGAACAAGGTTTGTATCGGAATAAGCCTTTTATGTTTACGATGGCCAACCCTCTAATTCGCTAATTTTCCCCTTGTGGCCGCAGTCCTTGAGTGATATGACCCCAGAGGAACGCAGGAGGTATGCTTCTTTAAACAGCAATTATCGATTCGCTCATATTACTAATTGGGTGTTTTTTCTAGAGCGGAGCACCAGCTGATGCATGAGAAGCATAAAGGGCATGAAGCCATGCATTCCGAGATGGTTGTTATACTCTTAATTACCCTAATTCTAGCTCAAATAATCCTAGTCGAGTGGAAGAAACGACACTATAAATCGTACTCTGTAAGTAGCTGAAGCCACTGGCTCGTTCAGCGCACGGGGGACTACTTAGGCCAATCAAATTTAGCATCGACAGAATATCGAGGATTATGCGCAGACAGAAAACGCAGTAGAGCCAGATTTGAATTAAAACTTTAAAACGATCACTAATTATAATGGGCAAACACCTGATGAATCAGCTTTCTGTCGACGCAATGTCCACGTCAGGATACACAAAGATTGAAGTAAACAAGTCGGAAAGACTAAGTAGCGCTTCAGTCCGCTGAACAGTTCTGTATAATCATTTGTCTTGACCCCTTTTTGCTTTATTTGTAGATGGCCACCCTCCTGGCCATGTGGATCATTCCCGTAGGGATATCAGCTCGCAATGTGTGGACGCGATTTGTCGTCTCCTGGATAATATTTTCAATCCTCACCGCACTGGTTATGAGGAAAGCTCTCGGAAAGCCCGTAAATGGAACTACACCTAGGTAAACCTCTGCTCCAGAATGAACGTTAAACCGTGGGCAGATGCGCTTGACCTCACGAAAACAGCGGAAACGTAGGCTATGTAGCGCTAATTAAATTTCCTCTTTTGACCTTTAGTAGGTTGTACCGATACAACTGAGTTTTGCATGGCATAAATTTATTAAATCCAAGCCCGACGTTTAGGACCGTAAAATTTGAATTTTGTAGGCGCTTTATAATAAGAAAAGCAACGAGCTGAAAATACTACGGTAATTTCCATCAGAACGTACATATTAACGAACTAATTTATTTCCCACGAAAAAGCCCCTGTTTATTTCAGTGAGGCGAAGCGCAGGTGGTCTGTGTGCACTGGCTTTTATCTCCTTTTTTCCTTTCCATAGATTAGTGTACAAGTGGTTCTACTTTATCTACAAGCTAAGCTACGGTCTGGGTATTATTGGGTATCTCATAATGATGGCAACGTTTTGCGGATTCAATTTTATTTTCAATACGCCGCCAAACGTGTGGATGGATGTGGGACTGCTTTTTGTATTTTACGGACTGTATTATGGAGTATTAGGTAGGGACATATCAGAGATCTGCACTGATAAAATGGCTGTGCACATTGGGGTAAGTAAATTTGTGTTTCAAAGGGCGGACTGCTAATTTGTAGACCTTTTATGGATATTTTAACTAGCCCTAGTTCGCTCTTGCATCTTGTCCATTAAGAAGCTACTTTTACTAATAATTATTCCCTGAACGCAGTATTACACACCGCAAGGGATGCCTACAAGGCATCTGGAAGATAATGTCTGTGCGGTCTGCGGCAATCGGTTAATAGTCAGCGAAAAGGAGGAAGGAGTCATAGAAAACACATACAAGCTGTCGTGCGAGCACGTGTTCCACGAGTTCTGCATCCGGGGTTGGTGCATAATTGGTAAAAAACAGACGTGCCCTTACTGCAAAGAGAAGGTCGATCTTAAAAAAATGTTCTGTAATCCGTAAGTACACTCTTGTTTTAATTTACCAGATTAAGACCCACCCAAGGAATTTTAGATGACAAAAGAAGAAGGACGAAGTCGTATTAGAGTTCTTTGGTCCTGCTAAGCAGAGAAATTGTTTTAAAAGCTGCTGTAAAACCACAGATAGTTCTCCTTCTGCTCGTTCATCTAATACCTTTCTGTCTTAAAACACATCACAATAGAACCAGAATTTTAAATGCATATATTTTTCTGTTTCTACAAAAAGATGGGAACGACCACATGTGCTGTATGGACGACTTCTGGACTGGATAAGATGGCTGGTGGCGTGGCAGCCGCTCATCATGTTCATTGTGCAGGGAATCAATTGGGCCTTAGGTTTGGAGTAGCAAAGACTTCTGTCCCCTCCCCCATAGCAACGTAATGCGATTCGTCTTCTGTTGTATTTTTAACTGCGTGTCATGCGGAACCGTGAGTTCAAATTTTTCATAGAGGCAAAAAAAAACCAACTTTTTGTAACAATAAAATACAGAGGCACTCGAATTAAATTATATTGTACACAAATTGTCCTAAGTGTGTTCTTATATTATTAAACTGCTCATGGAGAGAATAAGAGTAGACTTGATGGTTTTTAATTCTTGAAAACACGGTTAAGGATTTACAGGGACATATTTTGGAGAACTTAAGACAGAGTAAAATAAAGGAGCAGATAATATTGCTTTGTAATCTTTAGGTTGTTTAAATAGAACAGTGGTCGTAGAAACTACAGCACCATATGTATAAGCCTGACAAGAGGTACATAATTTTATATAAATTCTTTGGTCAGCATATTAGTGTTGCTGGGTTTCACACGCGAATTCTTAAGGCATTTTTAAGACAATAGTAAGGGTATAAATGTGTGTTATCTTATTTTAAAATTATTCGGCGCTTAGTCACAGAAGAATCCGAATTTAGAAGTTATGCTTCACCCCAAGGTAATCATTAATAACTTCCCCAAATAAAAAGGTTTTGAATTCAAAATGCCAGCTAGAGAACTTTAAGAGTTTCTTTTGTATTGAGTTTGGATGAAATTAATTAATGGGTTTGAAAATAACGACTGAATAAAATATCCATTTGAAAATTATTCACCTTTGGTATGTTCATTGCGGGGAAGCTCTCTTTAAATTCAATGAATAGATGCATTCTATACGACTATAAAAGTTTGTATTTTGCTAAATAAATCATTTTGAAAAATATTAGTTGAACTGAGTGAAAGTAAAGAAAATTTTCAATTTAAATTAAAAGAGCACCGACATTCTCTATATGGATATATTCCAAATGAATAAAAAGATTAGACTGGCAGTTCTTTAAAAATTATTCACCACAATGGAACATCTAAGATTGGAACGTGTTCAATTTCAAAGTACAATTCCCCGGAGTCGGAAGAATTAACTAGTGGAAGAGGTGGATATCCACAGTTCTGTGAAACGAAAGCTGTCAAAATTGATAGTGGTGTTGTGCAGCGCGTTCGTGGAATTTTTCGATACCACAAAAGTTCTCTCCCATTTTTTTATAATTTAACGTCGAAAAAATTCCGATTAGATGCGAAAATTTGCACAATTGGACCGGTAATTCAAATTTGTTGTTTGTACGGGATTGCATGCTTGGCATTGCAGTGCTGTTTAAGTGCGCCGCCCCAAAAGTGAGAATTTGCAACAGCAGCGATTCCCCGTGCATGGTTAAGTGCCGTGCTGTGGCTGGTTTTTCTGTGCTTTTATTTCTGGTTTGGTGATTCTTAGGCCGTTTTTTTTGTTGCGTGAAGCTAAAAGGTATTTTTGAAAGATCCCGAACGAATTGATTCCGTTCGGAAGTGGATAAAAGTCAAGGGTTTTCGTGTTGAGTTGATGTTTCGTCGCTTATTGTGTACTGTGCCAGCTAGGATACATACGCGCCTGGATCTTCTCTTGAGGCGCCGAGCGGAGGCCCGTCTCTAGATTTGCGTCGTTTTAACTCCACTCCAGGAAAGGTAAGTCGCTGCTGGGAGCTAGGTATCAAAGTTTTGTTTGGTTCTACGAAACATTTAACTGGACGTCGCCTGTGGCCATCTCCACCACCAGTGGAGAGCTAAGTGAACTTAGAACAAGTTTTCCGACTACTGGCGGTTCGCTCGGATGGAACCTTTCCACTAGGCGAGCTGCACTTTGTGTAATATCCCATAAATGTTCCATGCCATCTACCCTGTCGAGTTTGACTCTGCATTTCAAGCAAAAATGTGGCAACTAAAGTGCGGGCTGGGCAGAAGTAGAACAAAAATAATTCAGGCAGTTTCTGGGTGACAGGGGTTCAAGGGCGACGGTCCTCTATTATCTTTTTCCAGCCTTGTACGCGCACCCCAAACTCGAGGCTTTTAAAAGTTGAATGCTTGGGGATGATAGATCTTGGAGCTTGCCGCACCGCTCGCATCATTCAGCGATGACCTTGAAACTAATCGACTGCAATTAGCATGACGAGCAAAAGAAGTCAGCACAGGTTTTTATGAAAGACGAAAAAGTGTATCTAGCACAGGGAGCTGCCAGATCCAATTGTCGCTGATTAGTTATGCAAAATTCGCTCTAATTGGAGGGCATTGAGACGAAGCAGCTGGTCCTCCTTGTGTGTGGGCAGGGAACTGTAGCTCGTCTGTCGTCAGTGCTCCTGTCGGGAGATGATGCGGACTGGGAAGTTATATACGTGGGCGAGTCAAATGCGTGTAAATTCCCTTGGCCAGAGAAAATGTGTAATGGTTTATTCCTGATATAATTTAATTTCAAGATTTCATTTTTGAAAAAATTTTCTTATTGGGAAAAATCCGAGCGGAAACTCTTATCAGATGGATCTAATGGGAGTTCTTGACTTCTATATCATGATGTGAAACTTGGTAAGATCTCTGGTATAATTAGATTCATTCCAGGCTACGAAAAGCGACAGACACTATACTCTATAATTACACAATAAGTTTTGCTTTAAGAAGTTCATTTAGAAATATTGCTTTAACTTTGAATAGCGAAATTATGAAGCCTTTTATAATAAGATTATGAAGCCTTTTATAATAAGACGAGATAAAGGTTCTCCACCAAGCCTTGATGTAATGGAACCATTTGGCGGTGTTTTGATGCTATTGAGGCGGGTTAGAGGTTCATGTGGAGGTGCGGAACTTACTGTGGGATGCGCTTAATAATGTGGAGATTAGGATTTCTTAGAGAAGGATGCAAAAAAAACATACATACTGCAACTTAGCAGCTTAGTTATCAATTATCCCTTTTCACGTTAATATTATAGGTAAGTAGTTTTGTACCAAGAAAGCGATGTCTTTGGAATAAAATAAATGATGTGATATAACGGATACGCTGGCAAGGCTCTCGACTAACACCGTTAGTTGCTAACTGTAACAGGTTTGGAATACAGCTCTCAGGAAAATCCTGGCCTTCTTCAAAAAGCTAGTCCTGGGATGAAATGTGGATGTGGTTTCACAGTAGATCCAAGTGGCCGTGGTGATCGAGAAGCCTTGAACCTGAACGCCTCCTTTCCAACTAAACTAACTAACGATGAAATGTTTTTTGTTCCTTTATTCACGTCAAGAAAAGCCCAAAAACCAAAAAAACAACAGGAATCCTGCAGAAGTGTTGACTAACTACCAATGATTAGGGAAATAGAAAGATTACAATGTTAGAAAAAGACAATCTTCTATTTGTAATTGTAACTGTATGTACCAATGAGATGCAATTGATTTTGACCTACATATTTGTTGTGTGATGTCAGGATATTCGAGCTGCTAGGCAGGGGGTTTCCTGATGACGGGGTCCCAAGTACGCAATAAAAATATAAAATGGGTGGAAGGCAATAAGAAGAATGAAAGAAACCAGCTAAACATACAATCACTCCTTTTGGTTTTGGGGTTGTGGAGTAATCAAGCAAGTCGTGTCTCTTTTTTTTTTTACAACTTCGAAATCACGATCGACAAGCATTTGCGTTTTGTCTTTTGACCTCACCTATAATTTATTATGCTCAAAGCTGCAAGCCAATACATCTGTTCACTAAAAAACAAAAACTCATCATTAAATTTTTAAGTTCTTACGTTAGTTGTTGTTTTATATAACAACCGAACGCTTAACCTACTCCTCGCACGTTAACCACATCTTAAAGACTTCCCTAGTCTTCCTTTTTTAAAACGACGGTTTTTAATTAAGAACGTCATCCTGCCATGAAAATGGTCGGTGATATCACGTGTACCGAAAATGTTTTATTATTCATGGCAGAGCAGCTGAGAATTAAAGATAAAATCACCCACGTGAGTGTTCTTAGCAGATAAGAAGGCACAGAGTCCCTGTTACATCCTCAGTAGGTCACCTTAAATAATTTGTACGAAATATTTCTGGTAGCTTTAAGACAAGACCACACTGAAGGACGCAAAAAATCCATTAATTCGTGGGAGTCTTTTGTACCGGCCTTATTGTCGTAAATAGTCGGCCGGGTTGGTTACCTTTATAATTGGACAACGATTAGAATCAGCGGTTCTTTCACACGGGCGTTTGCCTAGTGTTAATAGCCAGGCGAGCCATTTAGCAATTTCCAAGCAGTTCAGAGTCTTTTGTACCTTGCTCGGCTCCCTTGATTTAGTCCAATTTTGCAAGTCGCGTAAATTGAGAAAATTGCACACCCGCCCGAGACTCCCACGATTTACATATTGAGAAAGTCGGCCTCCGAGTAAGTGCTTGTTTGAGGATGATTTGGATTTTTCCTTCTGTTTTGCAGGCATCAATTGCGAGCAATAGAACAGAAGGCTTTCATCTCTGAAAGCTTCTTGTTGCGCAAGACATCCGTCAGAAAAGTAAGAATGTTTAAAGAACATTTAAAGATGTTTTTTTAAGCACAGGGAACACTATGATTTTCAGCGCTGAAAATCTAAGCCTACGTCAGCTAGAAAGTG
This sequence comes from Neoitamus cyanurus, assembly GCA_947538895.1. Classification (NCBI taxonomy): domain Eukaryota; kingdom Metazoa; phylum Arthropoda; class Insecta; order Diptera; family Asilidae; genus Neoitamus; species Neoitamus cyanurus. Next base: position 30,010,146 of record OX384546.1, on the reverse strand, counting down.
GAGTGAAGATGAGCGGGTACAGATTTGCGCGCATTCACCGAGTGTCTATAAAAAATCTTATCCAATTTGGCAATAAATTGGTACTTGACCTCAGTGAAGCCACACCTCCATCGCGAGAAACAGGCGGAATTCTATTTTCATATCAGCGAGCGAAAGCAACAGAGGGACAAGTGCGGTTCCTTGCGGTATTGAGTGGTTATTCACGATTTCTTGAGATGGGTTAAGAATGCATATGCGTTTCTGCTGCATATTTGTGTGCAATCGCTCAGCTTTCTGGACGAGAGCAACCAAATATTTAGAGTCAAGGGACAAACCGGCCAGCCAGCCGGGCGCAATTTATGTAACACAAATCCGACGACGACTGGTGCGACCAGCGGAGCAATTTAATCGCGGACAATTATTCGCCTTGGGCTATTCTGTAAGTTCACCTACCTATTTGAGGTCAGAGGAGCCCGCAACAACGTGTGGTAGCCCAACTCTGCCTGAAATCCGCTAGGCCGCCGTCTTAGGTCTCCATCTCTATGCTGGTTTGCTCCTCAAATTGGCGGAGGCACTTGATAAGCTTCGGATGGCTGATGGTTAGTATGGGAGTGGTGCTGCTGTTTTGAATGCCGCCATACAAGGTGGCTGATTTTGTTTAAATTCAAATTAGTGCGACTAATGTAATAGTTGGTTAGTCAGTTAAGAGTTTCCTTTTCTGGTTGGTATTTACAAAGGTCAGGGGTATGCTTTCAGTTCGGAAGTTTTGATGGAAATCTTACACAACTAGAGGGAAGTCTGCCTTCCAACAGGTAGATTCAGCAGAAACTGGTTTGGCCGAGGAGAGGCTCTGTAATGGTACAACTAGAAGTAATTTTCAATAACTCGGCGATTGACCCCTACCTCCAGCACCTTACACGAAAGTATGACTAATAAATGAGGAGTTTGTACAATTTGTTCAGGTAGACGACATGACGCTAATCTGGCAAGTAGAACTCGTTAAATCGTTTCATACAAAGAGCACATCCCATTCGCCACCATAAGATACAAAGTTTGCATCTATCGCTTCGGCTGGCGCCCAAAATCTACATTTTACTTATATTGTGCACACCGATTTTCTGGAAGAACAAACAATGCAATGATAAGACTATCGCAGTTGAGAATTTTATCTTGGAGTATTTTATCAGAATTACAAAGTTCAATAAGACCATGAGGCGGTACACATGGCAAAGTTATTCTTTTGAATTGAATAAGGTAATCGCGAGATGTCTTGCTATTTTATTTTGCCTACGCACAAAGAGGCCTTCATGAAGGTTCATTGAGTTTTCATAACACCAAATGTACGTGGGTTGCTATTTTTGTTTACGTTTCCGCGGAATATGTAGGTAGCATAGGGTAGTGGGCCCGATTATTCAGTTGGTTACTTTAGGAAGGTGAACTGGTGGTTTTAACCAAGTTACACGGACTATCAGGAGTTCTATGGAGTTCTGCTTTGAGTCCTCAAAGGACTTCATCCGACCTTTCAAAGGATGATGTACAATTAAGGACGGATACCTTAAGTTCAGTAATGCTTGCGTTTCCTTACATGCCCCTGAGTTTCCTACCTTTAAGCAGAGGTAAATATGCGTCTATAGATACAGGGCACATTCGAGCCACAGCTAATAAATTTAAAGGCTTTTGTAGCAGTTTTCTTATTTTATGTAGTCTTTGGAGTTCAGCCTTTTCCAACGTAATATTTAGCTGTAATATTAAAGATTAAATAAAATTGTTAGTTGGTGCCTTCCTAGTTACTTAAAATATTAAAATGGCCTGGTTTTTTGTAGTCGTGTTGTTTTCGTTTATTTTTTATTAATATTTTCTTTTACTTACAACGTTTATACCAGATAATATGTAGTAGTACGACATGATTGAAACAGGCAGCTCGTACTCATAACTAGTAATTTTGCATAATCCCACGATGCTAGTATTACATCTACGTCCAGAAATTGTGTTTGATATCATATGGTATTCTGCTCGTCAAACCCTTTCATTTGGTACCCATGGGATGTTAAGGGGGACTTCATTTGATATATACATGTCAAGGGGGCTGTGAAGAGAGAGGTGGCGGATGGAAAGTCCGCCATATTGGGTTTAGAATAACGTCACATAGTTTATCGGAGGTTACTCATCAAACACTTTCATTTGATGCCTATATAAAAGGGAGTTCTGACAAAAAAAAACAAAATGTCAGCTGACGGTGGCCATATTTATGATGATGGGCCACTCTTTACTATATTTGACTGTTAAAAATCTGAGCAGGCAAGAGCGATCACGAGGTTAAGAACGTTATTGAAATGTACAATTCTTGAGGGCCAATGTAAAAAATCTTCATGCCATTTAAGTTATACGGAACTGAGATGAGATCGTGATGTGTTTACCCATATTTGTAACTGGAGGAATTTATGATCGAACAGAAGAATGCTGCGTAACCTAAAATCATATCAAATTATGGACCTTGCTGAGAAGAGTGGGTTTTATTATCTTTTATCATAGTCTAGGTCTAGCTAAAAAAAAGGCCAAAAATAAATCGGAAGTTCTCTCGATGAAATAAAAATAAAATTTGTTCCCATCGAAAGCACTTACACTGAGTCTGCGACTGCGGCCTTTCCAGTAGATTTAATCACAATTTCACCTTGAGGCCGAAGACATTTGTGAAATTCTCGCCACTGCTGTACCAATGATTACAGACAAGCAGCCACAGCACAGCAACAGACAAAAAGGAGCGGAAAAAAGAGGCAACATCAAAAACAGAGCTCAAATATTACCTGGCCTACATTGCTGAATCTTTAATAAGGAAAGGCTACTTAAGGTGCTCCCAAGCAATGAGTTTGAGAGATCTGCCGAATTTATAGAAGCGGCAACGAGCGAGACTACCGGCCAGCAGTGGCTCAGTAGAAATGAAAGTAACAAGGGGCGGCAGTAAAAAGTAGAAAAGTGATAATTACTGAACATTGAAATTCTTTAACCATGCAGAGCTTGACTTGTTATGTCAGCCTACCTAGTCTGATGGGGTTCGGCTTACATTATGCGGGAAAGTGCCGAAAGCTCCTTAGGTCGCAGTCGCAGCAGCATACGCGGTACCTGTGTGGTACCTGCAGAAAAAGGGAAAATCAAATATAATAACAGCAGACACGTGAGCTAAGAAACTAGTCAGCATTCTTCACGATCTTGGTAAGCACTGGAGAAATTTTAGGCATAGAAGATACTGCCGCAGGCTACCGGGAAAAATTTTGCTGTTTGTGGTGGAATTCTGCAAAAATTAAGGTCACAACAACGTCGAGGCATGTGGATGAAGCTGAAGATAATATACCGGTCGCGGAGCTCCAACTGAGTCAACAAGTCATCAGCGTGCAAATTTCGTTTAATGAGACCACCTAATGGGGCTCGGCTAGATCCCATTCATAGGTTTCAAATGATGAGTTGAGGCAGTCTAACGCCAATTTTGTCCTCTAATTTGTGACCATGAACCGCATCATAAAAAAGATGCACTTTTGGAATTTAACGCGAGAAAATTATGAAATTGCGGTTCAGTTCAAGCAGAGTGAACTCCTCAGGTCCATGGGGCCGTTCAGGCGTGAGAAGGCGGGTTTCTTGTGAACTGGAAAATTTCGAATGGCTCGAAATTGAAAATGTCATCGGAGGGTTTTGGATGATGATTCGACAGAAAGTTTTTTTTTTGCTAACGATAGAAAGTAGAACGGATGATATCGAAACTTTAGGCGATGACCTTTGAAAAAAGCAACATTTTACGTAACAGCGCTTATTATAGACAGATGGTCGGCAATTATCTAGTTTTTTCAACGAGTTGTATTGTGCCCATAAGTGTGGCACCGCAGTTAGGGTCATTGTGGTACTTTAATTAGAAAATTGGATCTAGATGCTGTGCTAAACGTCTATGAGTCTCCCTATTTGAAATTTGGAGATTGGACAGAACAGATCATAATGAATTAGGCAAACACAATCAAACAAGTTAACTGGATTGATTTTCGTTTATTTGCTGTGGGTTGCCTAATCACGACCAAACGCAAACGGACATTTGTCTTATATGATTGTGTTTACCTATCAGTCAGTGGGGTTCCGCAGGGTTCTATTGTCGGATCATTTATTTTTGACTAATTAACAAGCTACCAGATATCAAAGAAGATGCTAGTATACACATGTATGCCAATGATGTCCAGATTTATTTTCCTCGACCGATCGGGTTAGTCGAAGACTTTATACATCGAATCAATTGGGATTTAATAAAAATATAATCATGGGCATCTTTTTTAAATCCTGTGAAATCTATCTGTTTGGCCTTTTATCGAAGAGATATGGATACTTCTAATTTACCACCGATATATTTAAATGGAGTACAGCTTCAATATTCTGATAAGGTGAAGAACCTTGAGGTTTTTTTTTCAATTATAAACTGAAGTATTGCGATCATATAAATTGAAGTAAATGAATTTATGCCACCTTCAATGATTGTATACAGTTTATATACAATTTGAGACGCCACAGATCATATCAGTGCCTACAAAAATTGTGTGATCTAAATCCCTATCTTTCATTGAGAATTTTCGGTCGCCATTTGCATCTGCCGACGTTCAAGATGGCAGATTCAATATATATCCAAATACCCATAGCAGATTCGAGATCAGTGACCCCTAAAACACCTATTTATTAATGTGAAAGTCACATCGTATATACTTTCATTTTACGATTGTATGAAAATTGTGTTCAGCCCCACCTATTGAAAATAGTTCATTCAAACTTGTATGTTCTAAACCTTTCTGATGTCAAAACAAACATAGCCCGTACATTTGAGCTTAATCGGTTCAGTAGTTTCTGATTCTATAAGTCTCATACAAACGAATATTCTTATATTGCTTATTTAGAAATTCTGGAAAATGCAAAACTCTTACGGTGACTCTTAACGACGTACATAACTGATTGTGTAAATAAAAAACACGAAAAGGGATTAGGGTGTATACTAAACAAATCCGACATCCGGGAAACCGCAGTATTTTGCATTCGTATTACATTTCATTAGCCTGACTGAGGCAAAATATGCTGTTACGTATTGCGCTTGTTAAGTGGAAGTTTCCTTCTAGTGTTTGGCACGTTCCAAACAATATTTATCAATTTAAAATTCCTCGGTTATTTATCAAAACAGGTTATAAAGTCCCGATTGATGCGCACTTGATGGATTTTTTGCGTATTGCGGCAACAGCGCGAAGCAAGTTCAATGCTCAAAGCCCATTAGAGCTTATATAATGCGACATGAGTCATGTAGACGACTGCTGGAATCGGATTCCTCGACTGGCTTATCAGCACATGTGCTAGAGTTCATATGCCATGGAGTTGGCGTATCTTCCATTTTAAATGTTCAAACGAGTTGCATCACTGCTCAAAATTAAACTTGCTTTTTTGCAAACGTCAGAGAAAAATAATTTTTTGCCGATTTTATTAGAAAATAAAGGAACAAGTTAAACTACAAACAAATTTTGTTTACCACAGCAATAAATATGTTAAGTATGAATTACATCAGGGGCACTCCCACTCACCCATTTTTGCAGATTTATGACGCTCTATACGTGCTGGGAAAGAAGATAGAGCTCATGAAGCAATTTGATGGAGATCATACCAATAGGTAGCAAAGTTGCTATTATCGCCAGGTGAACAGTAGCTGCCATTCATGCTTCCGGAAAAGGTGCATTCAATTCCAGTTTCCTTCACAGGTGCATAAAAGGCAGGCCGGCACTGTCGAGTAACGACCGACCCATCAATGAGGCGAGCTAATTTTTTAAAGTGCTTCCACACATCGGATTCTCGTCATTGAGATTTGCATTTTTAATCTCGCGTATGGAAGGCGGTGAAATCAAGTCAAGAATGATGCTAGAGACTGAAGATGCATTCGACTAAAAATAGCGGAACGTCGTAATGGGTCTGACGACGAACAGAGAGGTGGTGATATCATTTGGCGCACGAGGGACTCCACCTGTTTGTGAGCCATCTGTGGAATTGATGAATTCATCAGGGAGAATTAGTGTATTAGTACAGGGGGATTATGAGAATCAAACAAAGAATATAAAGACGCTCTCCGCTCTGCAAACCTCAGAGACAATTGATTGTAATGACGAATGAATAATTCTAACCTGAGTAGATGGGGAAAGCATTTCAAACGCCCGCGCTGGTAAATAATAACAGACTCCAGAGCCAGAGATCTTGTAGCATATATGAAATGGCTTATGTGCGATGATGCTTAGATGATTTATTTGTAATCCCAACGAGAAAAAGACAATTTATTCGGTTGGTTGCGTTTCAGTTTTATTTTAGAAGTTGGCTTCGGTGTTCCCAAAGGATTTAAATACTAGCAAAAGAACCTAAAATTGGAATATTAAAAAAACACGAAAATAGCGTAATCCTTCGATTTTGCCTTAATTTTTCTAGGATTTAAACGTATCCTTTTAACTTTTTAGTGCTTTAGATGATATATGTATGTCTGAAGTCGGTTTATTTAATTAAATGTTTTGCAAATCGCGTTTCTTAAAAAAACGTTTAAGCGATTTGACGATTAAATGTTTATTAGGGAGCTCTAATAGAAAGGTTATTTTCATTGGGTTAGTGGCTAGGTTAGTGCACGGAACAAGAAGAGACGTTCTTTCAGACGAAAATTTTGAATTGTATATAATTAAGCCTTGAATGTATTTAATAATTTTTCCCTTCAATAACAAAAACGATTAGAGAACATACATACAGTAAAGGTCCAGAAGCGCTAATATACTTTGGGGCTGAGTACGAGTACTAGTGCCAGCTACTGTACTCATACTCTAAAGCTTAAGTGCTTGATACTCATGCTCAGTCCCACATTTATAAAGCTCTGGCAGTGATATATGGCAACAAAACATTCGTGAGTACCTTTTTATATTTATCTTGCCCCATAGTACCCTCTAATTTATAGAGAAGGCCAGGACTAAATAATATCTATCCAAAAAAAGGGACACTCGTGACGTTTTTCCTTATCTTTCAACAACCTTGCTACCATTAACCGAACCAGACGTTTCATTTTGTTAGCAATAGATAGTTACATATATATATAAAGAAGTTCATTTGTGAGAGGAAGACACAAATTTGGGAGGAGATGATATAAAAATTGAAACGCTTCTACAGGGTGCATGATTTTATTTTGAACAAATCGTACAACGACATCTTTGATCTTCTTCGAATCCAGGTCAAATTTCCTTCGCATTTCCTATGTTGTATACATCCAGTTTTAATTAATAGAGAGTGAATGTGAAATCCAAATGTGCATGCAATGCAGTGCAATTTTTGGAATGCTGCAAACACTTATAAATATAGAAATTCATTTCCACTCATCTAATCAATTTTCTTTTGGTTTTGGTTTGTTATGCCTCAGGGTTCTAGTTATGTAGCCATAATCTACTCACTCGTTCAGTCCTAACTGGGTAAATTGAAAAATGGAGGAAAATAACGAGTCAGTACATAATAATTACTCACTGAAGCTGAAATGTGCAATCAGGTAAAATGTTCAGTTTTGCGCCATTTTAAAATTTGTAATAACGTCCATTTTACACAATTATAATAAATCGCTGAAACGTCTTATAAGCCCGTGCAGTGTGTTTAGGGTCGACAAGTGTGCTCCGGCTTTATTGTGCTCTTCTGATCATAAAAAGACTAAGAATTCCATAGGATTGTGACGCGAAGCACTAAAAAACAAGAATTGCTAATTTAACTGTTTGTTCAAGATCGAGTTCATATTGCATTTGAATTGTTCATGAGATACTTCAATCGAATTCTGCCAAGTGTGATGGGTTCCAAGATCACACAGTCAGCTTCTCTGTGCAGTTTTCTCAATGCTAGAGGCCCAGAGGTGAAATCACATTGCCACTGCTCACGCTTCCATAAAAATGAAAATTGCATTTAAAATCGAGCTCAGATTCACTTGCTGCTGCGAGCTGTTTGCTCACTTTCTTTTAACCCAAAAACAGAAAAGTATTTTTACTGACCGAAACACGGCCAGGCGAGACGGCCGCGGGTAATATCGATCGAACCTTGAGGTGCGTTCTCCTTGTGTGCCAAAAGGTGTCTTCTTCGGAATTACATTGCGTTTTCATTACCTTTCAGCTTGTTTTTATGGTGATGTTTGAATTAAACGCAAAAAAAACTCGCAGTACGGTGCGGTGCTTCTTGGGGCTTACACACCGGCGCGAAAGTTGTCGTCAGCCGCCTCTAATTGGACGGATGCACTTGGTATTCCACGAATGCCCAAGTCGTGAGCGATTGATCGGTTTCTATTTGTGCGTGCACGGTGCGCTGAAAACATATTTCACTGCGTGCACGTGCTGTAGGACTGTAGCCGGTGTACCGCGCACTGCAAGAAATCCCAACCTGCTTTTACTCAAGACGAAACCGTGAGGAGAAAATATAACTCTTGCTTGAGGAATCATTGACCATTGTCTTTGCTGAATTGAATAATTTATCCGCACTTGGTGTATGTACTTGTCTCAAAAGGTGGCTGATGGTGTGATACCTTTTAAATTATAGTAGATGGTTGGATTGGAAAAGATGTATGATAGTGAAAAAACAGGATATGTTATGGGAAACACTTAAATAATTTAGCAACAAATCAAATCTTTAAAAGATCAAAGTTCTTCGTCTGCAATGTCGCAGTCTTCATCAGGGTCTCCGCCTTCTGAATAGTCCAACTCATCCATCATGTTTGTATATGACGACTTCAGGATGTCCACATGGCTTTTCAAGTTCTGAATTTCCATCTGAGCATCATTGAACTTCTGTTCCAATTTCGATATTTCACACTGCATTCGCTGTTTCATATCGTCACGCTCTTTATGAGTTGTACTAACATTCAGCCGAAGTTGCTTCAACTCCTGTTCAAGTCCAGAGATTTGAGACTGGAATGCACGCTTCTGGGTTTCGGCGCGCTCCTTGATTCTTGTCACCTGTTTGAATGATGCCAACAGTTTAAATTTCTCCCAGTGAATTAAAAACAATACATCAAAACCGCTTTGACACATAATTCAGTTTAAAAGTCTATTACGTTGTATTAGTTGTTTAAGTATGCCGATGTAATTTTGATGCATTTGTGAATGTGTCCTTTGTTTGTATCAGATAAGTAAACGTATCCTGCTTTTAACCCTTTCACACACACAATTAAATGATGAAACAAAGTATTTATAAATATTTTAATCTCCAAAGAAAAACTTGTAAAAGTATCTTCAAACATCGAGATAAAGATATGAAATCTAAAAGTATAAGTCAGTTAAAGTGGCGAGATACAAAACAGCCTCGCGTGTGGCCACGCGGAGGGTTTAAGCGTGACTGTAAACTAATTGACAATCTTAGAAACATTCTTGTTTGTAGGCTGTTGTTAACTTTGTCCACTTCGACAGATTTTAAATCCCTTTTAGGCCCGTGCCTATCTTAGGACAAATAACCCGATGTGCGTGAAAGGGTTAAAGTGTTCTTCAGTTTTACATTTGATTGATATTCAGCAAACATCTATTAAAGATAAATGAAATAAATACTTACATGCTTCGTATGATCACTCTTCAACATTTCAATTTGCTTGTTTAGCTCAACTACCGATACCGTCTTCGAATCCAAGCAATCTTCTAAGAATTTCATCTTTTCCACGCTCTTCAACAGCAGTTCGTTTTCCTTGTCTAGATCATCGTACTTTGTCTTCCAGACTTCAACTAGACAACCCCGCCAAGTTAGAATTCAAATAATTAGTGATAATTTGAAGTCATGTCTATATGGATGCAACTCACTTTCTTTAAGATATCCACTAGCTTCCTGATTAGCTTTACTAGTTTTCGCCCTCTCTTGCTCCAGAGTCTTCTGAAGCAGTTCACACTTAACGATGCACGACTCTAGATCTCCGGACAGCGCGATAATTGTTTTTTCTGCCAACTTCAATTTCGCATGAGCCTCCTGGAGCTGGAGCTGCTTAGCCTCTAGAACAAAAGGTAAATGACCCAGCTCTCCTAGCTGCTCCTTGAAGCGTTCGTTAGCTAGCAGCAAGTTGCTGTTCACTTGCTCTTGGCCACGGGCGCTCTCCCTATTGCTCGCACTCAATTGGCGTCGTAATTCTTCTGTGGATTGCTGGGCACGTAGATACTTGTCTCTGCGCAGATAGCCATGTTAGTAGCGAAAAAATGCAGAAAAATAAATAAAAAAATGAAAGACCGGAATTCAGTGAGTACGACTAGCGTCAGTGCTAATTCAATCAATCCGCACTGTGACCAATCGTTTGAATGTGGCGACACCTAGTTTTTGCAGCCATTAGCAGCTCCTCTGCCTGTTTTCGGAGGCACCGCCCAAAGTTAAGGCGCGCTAATAGGCTTAATTTGTAAACTTCGACAGAATTAGGCCACATACTGGTCAAATCTCATTGCGATGGACAAGGCACTACTCCGAATACCTTAAGTTGATTATGTCAGCGGCTGTTATTTCCCCGTCCCAGGCCTGAGAAGCTGTGCAAATTCCATCGCCAATTTCTCCCAGACGAAGCTTGTCCGTTAAGGAATACATGGGTCACGCTTGCACCGACCAGGAGCTGGAAATGGTGTCTGATGGGCAACGATATCGCCACTTGAAAGATGCGCATATATTTGCACTGTGGGAACATGTAGAGAACCTGGCTGGCTGCCAGGCGGCCGGATATTTCCTGAACTTTGACGTAAAGCAGAGCCTCAAGAAAGTATCCAAGTATCCTGAATTTGAGGAATCTCGGTTATTCGGGGCTATTTTTGTAATTTACAAACCGAAAATAGGTGGCACAGGCGGAGTCAGCTTGTGTCGGATGGAATTGATTCCATTCAGTGCTACTACCCGAGAGGCTTAACGACTTTACGGTGGGCCAACCGATTTTTTTGGGATTTATCTCAATGAAATATGATTTGGCAAAGATTTGAATCTGTTTTTAGTTGTTCCTTTATGGGGATATGTCACCTGATTTAGATAACTTTATCTATGTTGGGTAAAATGTATTTGAATTACGAGTTTGCAATTTAGTGATTAATGGAAAGATTTTTATTAAAATATTTGCAATTTTCGCAAAATATCTTTAAATTGTGTAAGTTTACGCAAACCCATTTTTTTTATTTTCTGTATGTTGTAGGTTGCACTATTGCTCTAATTGCCCCGCTCGCTTGCCTACATTTACAACTAAACAAATGAAAAGAGAGGCGCGCCTGGTTCACGGGCATAAGATTAATAAATGTAATGCCCCAAGCATTTCTTGGTTATGAAGTTACTGCAGAGGTAGCCAGAAACTATTTCTTTCAACGTCCCACATGCCTTAACATTTTTCAAATTCGACATTGTCCACCAAAGGTCAAAGCGTCTATCACCAAAACAGTCAGCAAAGCAAAATACATGCTTCATTTTTTTTAAAGTCGTCAAAAAGTAAATTTTACAAAGTCATCTCGGCTTTGAATGCACAATGCAATGAGTTTGCAGTTTCTTAAAAGCCGAAAAACATTAAGCTACAGAGCGTCTCTAGTCCGAAGCAGCCTTGCTAATAGCTGCGGTTCCAAGACCCGGGTCGCATTCTGCCAATTTCGCAGTTATCGTTTGCATTTTCATCATAAATTAATCTGAGATTGATTTGCTGCATACCTGTTTTGCTCGCATTCCTTGGCTTTTTCGTCATAAGCCCCTTTCCACTCGTGAAGGTCCTCGGACAAATCTTTGTTCGTCTGCTCCAGCATCTGAATTCGCTTCAGAAGAACATCATTTTCTTCTAGTTCATCACCTTCCTCAGGCTCTAGTATACTTTGCGTGCAGGTACTCTGCAATTGTTTCCTATCTTCGTTCACTGAAAAATTGGGTTGGGTATAGTTAGCCTGAAATAGGCCTACAATCTCAAAATAGCTACTCTGGTTGATCTCATTCTCCATAATGGAAACTTTCGTCTCCATCTCATCGATAGCCCGCGTGAGGCTGTCGATCGCCTCATTCTTTCCCATTCTTCCGCGTAAACGGGGGCAGCACGTTAAACAATTGCCAAAAATATAACTCAAAAAAAATTTCGCCTTCAACGACGCACTATCTGGGAGGAAAAAATCTTTTGCAAAATATTACAGCTGACACGAATTTAAAAATTGTGCCCGGTGTTGTCAACGTGCCGGTTTTTAATTCGAGAATGGCATACTTCACTTCATTTATTGTAATTGGTTAAATTTCGCCCTGCACAGTGCTGCTCCTGAGATCGAAATTAGGTTCCCCTCTGTAGTGAAATGGAATTTGATTTTGCTTTCTTTGAGACGAAGGTGTGTTTGATTTCGTGCAGTGATTTCTATCTCGGACATAACATATTGCTCTGCCTGAATTCAAAGTTTTTGTGAATTTTAATTAGCTGAATTGAATTTTTTGTTCGTACCCATAAGCTTTTTTTTATTTTATCCTAATGGTGAGCATATAAGTGAAAAGCATGCCACACTAATTTGAAATAAAATTTCATTGATAAAAACAAAGCTGTGATACGTTCTATCATTAAGATTGTTCCAGTTAACTTCTGAAGTTAAGTTAATATTATAAGAAGATCTCAAAAGTTGAGAAATTCCTTAAGGACTCGCAGATGGAATTTGCTCGAATTAATGATAAATTACTAACATTTTGAAGGCATAAGTAATATTTGCCCCAAGGGAGAACTTTTCAAGATTTCAATCAACAAAAATAGATGAGATGTTGTGTGATCTCAAATTTATTTGATTGAATTATTGAGATAGGCGTTGTTGTTTTGTTTCAAATATTTAATTAGTTTCAATGGCTTTGGGGTAGAGTATTTGTTTTTCACAAGGATCGTATGCTCGCATGATACACAATTTCCTCCTGCCATTTGCATAAATTCGACACGCTTTTGACTGGATATTAATACTGAATTATAAAAGTTAATTACCACCGTGCCGTCATTGTTTTATCAAAATTTTCTTCAATATCCAAAAGAAGTAATGTAGGCAGGCTATAAAAATAACGCACGATAACGCACATAATTGCCAAGTGGTTTCGAAGCCAATTCGTTAAATGTGGGGTGCAGCTCGACGCACCTCGTAGCCTCCCCTATCAGCAACGAACGATCAGCAGTACGCTCAGCGAAAGCCTCACAGAATTCTTCAATTGTGTATCTGTTTTACTTGAGCTGGGAAATTCTGAGGCATCGCGAATATCGGGCTGAGGCAAAAGCCTTCACAGTTTTTTCTATGCGATGCACGGGCTTTATGATACTTATTAGTCTATGGTAATACATATTCGATTGTACTGTTTTGCTAATTGTTTAAATAAAGTGGTAGGCTTTAAAAGTATTCACAAATACCTAATCAAATAGCGCCAGTAAATATGTAAATATTTGTGCCTTAGCTTCGTTCCTTAGCACTCGTATATCGAGTGGGGAATCTTAAAAATGTTCTATACTACTATTTTCTGTCTCCATCAGGAAATCCTAATTTTTCAATTAATTTAATTTAAAGTTTAGAATGCGACGCCACAGATTGGTCATTTCTATTCTCCTCTGTGGCCTGGGCACTCATTAATATGTAGCTACGAAATAGCACCTAATTATTGTCATAAAGTCGAAACGCGAGTTATTGCCGTCGACAACAAATTTGTCGCAATCAAACCAGGCACAGGCACACCAAGAATTTTACTGCTTTGCAGCAGTAAATCTGAGACTACGAAACATCTAATAAGGGAACCGAATGACCCAAACACCTTAGGAGGCAACCTGATCACGGGAGAGCCCCACAAGATTCTTTTCCAGTGCCACGTAATGTAATAAAAATTCAAATTTAGGCGAAGAAGTTACTTAAGCGTCTCAAGGAAAAAAATGTAAGCATTTGCATATCCGCAGACAATTGCAGAGGCCTTTGAAAACTTTTCAATGTCACACATCTTTGCCTCATCCGTCGAGCCGGGCGGGCGACGGCGGTTTAGGTATTTTTCAATTTTTAGATATTCCGGGCGAGATATAATCGGTGGCATAGCAAGGTGGAAATACCTCAAATACCGCGACCATTGGTCAAGCAGGTATGGTCGCTTGTTCGTGATGTAATCGACTTGACTGTATGCATCTAACGGCGCAATTTTAATGATATCTGGCCAGTGAGGATGATTAGCTCGGTCGCTGTGGCGATGCGGAGGTACTATGTATATTTGTGCGGTGCCCTGTGCGGCGCATTCGCGTGGAGATGCTAATGAATCACTTTACCGTACAGAGGACGACTTCCGCGTGATGCTAAAAAGCGGAAACCGACCAAGCTGATCCATCTGTGAGCTTCGAAACAATTTTCTAGCAAAAAGGCCCCAGAGAGGCAGCTGCTTTTTGGAAGGTTTTGCCCGGATTAATTAGTAGACATTAGCTTTGGTAGGGGTTAATCATCCACACCGGCTTATCGCATGTATCGTGGGTAAAACATTTATTGTGCAACACCTTTTTTGCGAAGGCGATATATTTTCCGCGGAAATTCCACTTGCGTTCACTATTGGACAGTGCCCTGCCCTGCATACATCCAATCTTGGTGCAGTATCTTACACAACGATCATGTACGTGGCTGCACGTTTTAAATTATTGTAGTTTAGTTTTCGAAGCATTGACCCTGAAAGACTTCATTAAAAACAAACTATTTCACCTTTTACACTGAACGGTGGTACGAAGTACAACATTTTTTCCGACTGCTCCGTTACTACGTCCATGAGATGCAATCAAAATGTTTTCTTCATCTCACTTTCCACGGGCGCTTAATGAAAAATTACGTTCAAAGTCAGATAAGCGAGCGGGGCGATAAGGTGCAATGTCATAAAGATAATTACTCGAAAGATAAAAAGTTCGTGTGCTAGACAGTTGCTCCACATAATGTTCGGATAATATTACCTAATATAGCCGCTTGTGGAACACAAGGCAGCAGCAAAGGAAGATAGCAGAAAACCTCTCGTAATTAGAGACGAACTCAATTGCTCAAAAGATAATGGTAACATTTTACTTCAGTTAGCGATAAAATTGATAAGTTCGCTAACTGGGGTTGCGATAAAGCATCTGCCTTGCCGGTGAAGTGACGTTGCAAGCCATTGATTAGGGTGGGAATTTCCAGGTGCTGTTAAGGTGCTACAAGTCTATTAATCAAGGCGTCGACGATAGCGTCCTTTATCTGTCCATCAATGGTGTTGAGGCGTGCCGCTATTACTGTTGTTGACATTCCTGTCACGCCTTTGAAAGAAAATTTTCGGAAATTGGTTTGATAATCACTTTCTTGATTCGGTAAATTGGTGCGAGGGCAATTAATTTGATACAGAGGAGAGAGCCTTATAGTGAAAATTCTAAACCATCTTACTTCATGGTAATTTATTTTGGGGACATCAATATTATAATAGTGAGAGACGAATTTGATTTAATGTTGCGACCACTAGAAGAGAAACAGAAAGTTACTTGATTACGAATTCTTTCAAAAAAAAAACTCACGTCCCTAATAGAGTCTTACAGGATCATCGATCATCGCAGCCTAAATGATATCAATTGACAATAAACAAATATATAGCTGGTCAAAGAAATAGGAGAGACCCGTTCCCATAGTAATTTTGGTTCCAAATGAATTAATTATTAGGAAGTGTCTATTTACACGACAAATGGACCAGAGTTGACTAGAGTGACACTCTATCGCGCACTATCATCCACTCTCGTTCACTCTGGTCCACTCGCCGTGTGAATGGACACTTCCTAATTATCTAATTATCTCAATTTGCAGCAAATTACAAGGATTTGTTTTAAGATTTAAAGCCCCAAATAGCTGTTTGCAAAAATTATTTAACCCAAATCGGCGGTCATCCTTGCGCCCACTGGTTAACATAATAAATATTAAAATTTTATTTCTATATATATTTGCATAGAGCCAAGGTAAAAATGACTTCGTTGCATCGTGAAAAGGTACTCGATAGTACCAACCGAAAACACCTGATTAACATTTCAAAACGCAAACAAACCGATCATACGAAGCATCTGGTAAAAATAACAAATTCTCTTAATACAAATCTTGTGGCAATGATTATTTTCCGTTTCCTCTTCTTGTGGTAACAACTGCTTGCCTGTCTGGAATAAGATTATTGGCCTTTTCTTGAAAAATGTGCAAGGACTTTAATATTCCCACCGCAAAAAGTCTGCGAAGGGTTACCTCCATCTCCCATGTTTCTCTTTCTGTTTTTACCCGAAGTATTTTATTGGATTCCTGTCTCATATCTAATACTGACCTTTGTCAACGGACGCATTGTTATAGGCCTTGGTATTTTAATTTTTAAATGCGCTGTTTTTATAGCCAAGCCTAGGGGTATCAGTAGCCTTTCAAATATTCCCTAAAAATTCTGTTTGACACTTTTTTTTAATAGTAAAGCTGTTTGTCTTATTTCCGAAATCGTTTAGCCTTTGCCCGTATTAAGAAGGGAAACAGAAGACAATAATAGCGGTATAAGAATTTCAAGACTCGTTCACAAGAAGAATCCGTAAAGCAATTCGATTTCCCTAAATCTAGTCATAAAAGCAATCAAATTATCATTAAGCCCACAGTATGTGAGTTGAGGTATTTATCCTTTATTAAAATTCCATAAAACAAATTAATTCTTTCCTGTTTCCCAACCGCAGGATCTCTCAAGCAGACGAACACACTCAAGGTCTGGCGCTGAAGGCGGACCACTCAGGGGTCTGGTTTTGCAAAATCCTTGCTAAAAGGTTAAAAGCGTATTGATTTTCTCCTTGAATGGAAAGAATCCATAAAATCTGGCTTGTAACCTTCGGATACATCTGTTTTTCCTGTTTCTTTTCCTTCATTTCCGCCCCCGCGTTCTGACTTCCCTATTGTTGCCGTATAGTAGCAGCCGGAAAAAGTTTCTGTGTTTTTCATTAACATTAAAATTAAGGCAACTGGAAAGTAGGCCAAATGGAAGTTGTATGCTGGCAGGGGGTGCTGGACCCCGAAAATTTCATCCTTGTCAAAGATTAAAAGGATGTCAGGGGACTTCATTGGAAGGAAGAGGGCTAACTATGTATTTATGCTTTAGGTTCTCCTTCAAGATTCTCAAGAATTTCATTGCTCTCGAAATGAAGGGCGAAAGATTCCTGCCGTTCGCCATCAGGGAATCGTTAGAATAATTGTTTTTGTGAACGAACCGCTTTTAATTAAAATTCTCGGTTATTTGTGTCATCTCCAAGCCAAAAGTGGCTTGTGTTTACTCTTAATTCAATTTTCATATTCGTAAATGCATTTGCAGCGGAAGCTGCTTTCAGTTTTTTTTTTCAAATGGTCGTATACTCGCACATTATTTATTCTCAGCGCGTACCTTTTGCGGGTGTGACCAAAATTAAACACCTCGAAAAGATGCAACACAACACTCACACTTTCGGCATACCTTTCACTTTTTGAGGTATTTTAAAAGGCCGCATGCATGTTGTGTTCTTCAATTCGTGACTGTTTTTTTTGGAGATCGAAAAATGACTCACTGATAAATTATGAAATAAATATTGCAATGGACAGTGTAGAGACTATGACAGTTTACTATGTAATTTCTATCTACAACTTGTAAACGGAATTTTTTTTTCTATTTATGAAAGCATTTCAAAAATACAAATTACAAAATTGTTTGTTTACGTATATTCCATGCAGCCTTTTTTACGAATAGGAATAATAAAAGAAGATTTCACAAATTTAGGAACAATGCCAGATTATAGAGACAAATTAAAAATATGAATATGTTCCCACATTTACTTTGGAATGCATCGTTGCCTAATTTAACGTAATACTCTTTAAAACTATACATCAAGGCGCCTTTCAATTTACCAAAATTTGAAAAAATATTTTTACTCATGGAAATACTTCTATAAGAGGTAGAGACTGAATGTGTCTGTTTAATAAGAAAAAACATTACGGAACAACTTTACTTCAAAGACATATATTTACTTGAGTTGCTAAGGAAGTTAGAATGCTTATGTATTATCATTGCAAACAGTTTGCATAAATGCAGCATCACACAATCATTAAACTCAAAATGTTTAGCTACTTCCAAACCTACCATGCCAACTGCATTTCGAATGTAAACGAAATCGCATCGACGTGTGCATGCCCAGAAGCATCACCCATCAGCACGTGTTCGATGTAATGTGCCTTTTGGGCTCGCTTTCAGCCTGAGTCAATTCTCACCGTTCGATTCCGTACACAAAGCAAAAGTATCTGTTGTTGAAGTTCGTTCAATTTCCGCTCTGTCATTAGAGTTAAACAGAATTGTCGCAAGCATGCGATTTCGATTGTTTCCATGACATGGCTGTGATCAACATCAACTTCACAGGAAGCAGAGGGGCTGTATTCCTGTATTGTGCTCATACATGTTTAAGTTCCAAATAAAATGTAAAAAGACTTACACAATGAAAGTGCTTCGTCTTAAATAATTTTGGATATAAAGCTTGAAAGATCAAAGAGACAAATTTTCCAAGAGGGTTAATAAATTCTCGAACCCTTGAACTTTTCCTGTCTTAATTTTCCATAAAGTCCAATTAGGGACTTCCCAAGAAAATAATTCCTTTCCCACCCGCTTCTCGATACAACATTTAGTATGAAGGTGAATACCCATTTCGGCCTCCACGAGGTATTTATGATGCCATTAAGCAAATATTTGGCGCTCATAAGTTTTAAGTGTAGTAAGAACTTGGCAAATCACATCTCAATCATCAATGACCGACAGGCAGCAAAAAAAAGTTTAACTTGAATCGATGATTCTATTTATATCTAGAATATACTATCTCGCTAGACCTCTGAAGGCGTGTAACAATTTTTTAAATACATAAGTCACCTTCATTGCGCATTTACCGCTGGGGAGTCAATCTACTCGTAAAAACAGTCAATGGAGGCGCTATACAATCACCAGTCTCATCTCCGGAAGTATGCTAGGCTCGAATGCACAGTAAAATTGTTTTGGTCGACTCCTCGCCGATAAAGAAAAATAATCACTAGGTCAATGCATTTTTAATGGGGCTTTCATTATACCTCTCTTTTTGTTTACTTTTACAGAAAAGTGAACCGCTGGCGGCAGGGCATCATCCATTCCGCCGAAGAGAACAACGAGAGACAACGACTCACCAGCAACACTGGCACCGATCAGTTAATTTCACCTTTTAAAATTGCTTCACACGGCAAATTACAAAAATGTCACATCACAGCGATGACCAACTCCTGCAGGCTGGAAGCGACTCATTCTGGGAGCCAGGAAACTATAAAAGAACTACCAAAAGGATAGAAGATGGATATAAGTATGTTACTGATTGACCGCTGGCTACTTTGATTTGAATTTTGATAATTTATTTCCTTAGACTTTGCCAAGATTTGCAAACATTAATTCAGGAAAGGGCGGAAATAGAAAAAGGGTATGCCAAAAGTCTTAGGGCGTGGTCCAAAAAATGGGGAGAACTTATAGAAAAAGGTAAGGGTTGTTGCTTTCTTTTATCAAAAACAAAAAAAAATTATGTTGGCATGAAAGTACGTTAGAGAAGATATTTACTTAGCCTACCGCAGTTACATATCTTTAAATTAATTGGAAAAAACAAGTACAATAGAATTTTCCCAAATGCCAGATTCCCTTAAAAACGCCATAGTTAACATTAAAAATGTATTTTCTATAAAAAGCCGTTTTGTTAGATCTTCTTCTTATGTGCCAACAGTACACAGTGCACAGAGGCAAAAAGAAACAAACTCCCGACGATATTTGCAAAATTTTGACATGTGCCCGATTCTCTTAGAATAATACCTTGGAAAAATTAAAAATGTGTTAAAAACTATATAACACACAAGACCCAACGTTGTATGCAAATTTTTTGTGAACGCACGATGTGATGCCCTAAAAAATACCTCTGTGATATTAAAAAAAACTATTTTTAAAAAAAGCGTAGCAGGATTGAATTTTGTGCCTAAATGTTCCTCATGAACCAGACCAGTTGTCTGTAAAAGTAAAAAACGATAATGAATTTTTTGGTATTGTCAGTTTTCCTCAACCTCTTACAGAATAAATTCCACCCTAATTCTTGAAATTTGAATTTTACAAGATAAATGCACCTTTGTTTACAATATAAAGTGTTTCCTTCAAAAGTGATAATAACTAAAAAAGCAATAAATTTTTTATCCATAGATTCCTGCTTAAAATAATAGCATTTTAAATTTTAACCTTTGTAATAATATCCTTTTCCTCTGAAACAATTGGCAACTCCGCTAGACAAATTGTTCGCTATTAGAGGTAAATATTGTCGGAAATTTTGAATTTTGAATATGAATCATAAACAAACGAAAATATAGGTAATAGGGCTGCACAAAAACGGCGGCTGGTCTATGGAATGCGAGGGTTTATTGGAGAGATCGGGTCTAAATAAGCCAAAAAGGCAAACAGATGTAAATTAAAAAACGTCTGCAGTTAATTAAATTTCTTTGTATTGCCGATTTGCTAAGAAAAGTTCTTCAGTTAAAATTGAAAAAAAATTTTCTTGAAAAAGGACTTCAAGCTGGCTATTTTTGTACACACTAACTCCTAAATAAGCCAGCAGCGAAATAAGGCAAAAGGGAGAACATTCTTGGTATTAATTGCAATTTTTTTCCTATTAAAAAAAAAATCCGAGTAAGATTTAATAAAAAAGATACTTTTTAAACTTCAAGACTAATCTCGTATGGTGTTAAGTGCTAAACTAACTGTTGTACTGTGCCAAAATAGATAAAAGTAAATAAACAATGCAATCCTCTTATTTGTTGAATGTGCAGCATTGTGCAGTGGGGCCATTCACAGAGCTGCAGCAGAAAAACACTTATGGGAAAATGTTCTAAAAATAGTAATGCGGTACAACATTGAGATTTTGATGAATAGTTCTGCATAGGCTAGGCATTTTAAAAGCCCATTAAGGTTTCTGAATTTGGTGAGGAATTACATTGCTTACTACTCTTCAAAACAAAAATGCATCGAATAGATTTACGAAAAATGTTCAATACATACGACTATAACCCTCTACTAAGAGTAACACCACAGCAACAAATTGTGCATACTAACGTATACATACTAACTTTTCCCTTATAATTAGCGTAATAATGCTAAATTTCCTGATCCACAAAAAAAGTCTGGAATTCCTGCAAACGACTATAAGTGCTCCACATTGGAATTCGAACCCCATCCACCTAAGCTACTAGAAACGGTCTCCCGTCGCTGTGCGATCTCATCTCATTACACTTGCTAAACATTTTTGGTGTCACTCATTTTCGCTGTGCAAACTGCTTACTTCCCACTTTAAATTCAATAAGCAAACAAACCAAGTAACTAAGTGAGTGACTTATTGGCTCGGATGTGTGTTCGAGTTCGAGGCGCACTTTAGTGGTTTCTTAAATCCATCGACCGAACAGAGCTTCCTTTGCCAGAGTCACTCGAGCTAGTGACGCGTCCGATAAATAGTTTATCTGATTATAGGAAACATGATAAAAGGCAAAGCACTCCTCTCTAAGCTGGATGTATCTGTTTCATTTTACAGGGCCCGAATATGGGACAACGGAAGCCGCCTGGAAGGGTGTATTGACCGAAGCCGAGCGATTATCTGATGTTCACCTAAAAATTAAAGAAAATCTCTGTACAGATGTAACACAGCAAATAAAAACATGGCAGAAGGATAATTACCACAAGACTATGATACAAATCAAGGAAAGAAAAGAAATGGAGGACGCATTCAAGAAGGCACAGAAACCATGGGCTAAACTTCTAGGCAAAGTTGAAAAGGCCAAGTCCGACTACCATTCTGCTTGTAAGACTGAAAAATCTGCGACAAATCAGGAGAGGAATGCAAATGCTGACACCTCGCTGTCCCCTGACCAGGTAAGTGTGAGTTTCTTTTTCAACTTTTGCATAATATGGGGAACGGGTGTACACGTGAAGTGTACTTGGGAAATAAACAAACCGCAGTTTAGGGAAAACGATGGGGCATATATCAAAGCAGACTAATTTTATCATCCGACACGTGACCTACATGAATGTGGTAATCGTTTGCCCCGGCTGATAACTTTGCGGTTTGCCAATCTACACTGGCGTAATTTTTTGTCGTGGTGAAGTCATTCATCGCAGTAATTTGTTTTCATTGAGTTTTGCATAGCAAATTATTCGAAAAAATAATGGAAAAATTAATTCTTAAGAATAAATTGCTCATTGAGCCTTTAAAATTCACTTAAGTTGCCTCAGCTTTTGGGTCTTTAGTTGATTTTTTTTAAAGTCCAAAGTTAACTTGAAACCAGTTACGCTACTGGTTCATTAAATACTCATGTGTATATTTTGCAGGTAAAAAAGATGCAAGAGCGAGTCAAAAAAACAAAAGATGAAGTACAAAGGTGTCGAGAGAAATATGAACAAGCTCTAGCCGAAATCAATAAATACAACCCCGTGTATATGGAGGACATGACTTCTGTATTCGTCAAGTGCCAAGAAATGGAAAAGACCCGCCTGTTGTTCTTTAAGGATGTACTGTTCTCGATACACGCCTGCCTGGACATAAGCAAGGACCCCAGGTAAGCACCAGCTCCCAATTACCCGTTAATAGTTCATTTTATTTCGATCCTATCGTGCGTTCTAATTGGTTCTCACTTCATTACAATATTTTTCCGTTTTTTCTTCTTTTCATTTACCAACGCAATACCAATTAACGGCATGTAGCTTACCACAAATCTACGAAGAATTCTACCACACAATCAACAATGGTGATCATCAGAAGGACTTGAAGTGGTGGTCGAATAATTACGGCGTTAACATGGCTATGAACTGGCCATCGTTTGTGGTAAGGATAAAATCCTGCATAGCACCTCCCTCGAGTGTTATTTTGAGGTCCCACTAATCGTTGTTAATCCGAATTCCCTTTATGTGAAATTGTGTTATGTTTTTGAGCAATTGGATGAAATTACCCGTTTTATTTTAAATATTTCCTTTTCTTTACTTTTTAAAAATTTTCGTTTTCCTGAAAATAAACCTTTTAGGAATACACTGAAGAGTTCCGGGACATCGCGAAGGGCAACAAGTCGAAGGAAGCGCTACCAGCAGCCCCAATAACGCTAATTAATCAGCGGCCTGTAGCCGAAGACCTGCATGTACGCATGATATTTGTTTTATTTTTATTTTCCGCTTCTCGCTCATTGCTTAATAGTCGTGGCAATTTACTTTGTCAATTTAGTGCTAAATCATAAACGCTTCATAAAAGAGGCTGGTGCTCCCTAAACGTGCCCCACTAACCCTGAACCATCTGTGTCCACAGGAATACACACCCCCATCGAGCAAGAACAGTATCAATAGGAATTCGGTGAATGCGTCGAAAACATCGTCGAAGACGACATCAGCCAACAACGAGTCACCAAAGTCAGAAAACGCGCGGGGTACCAACAGTTCACCGAACAACAGGGGCTCCACTATAACGTAAGACACACAGCACGATGCCTTCTAATTTAAGGTTCTTTTGGGGGGCCGTACTAATCACGTGAAATTAAAATTTAACAGGAACGGCACTAGCAAGTCAGATGCGAACCCCTTCGAGGAAGAGGAGTGGGATGAGGGTGATGCTGAAAATGTGCTTGTCGACAACGGAGAGCCTGGCGTGCCTGTTAAAGCTTTATATGACTACGAGGGCGCGGAGAGCGACGAACTTACATTTAAGCAAGGTAAGATAATGCCTCCCTTTCTGGATGCCATCATGGCTCCTTAATTGGTTAAATAAATTTTAAACGCGTACGGTATTTCGGGTAGATGCGGGTGCCGTAATTGCTACAGTATTTTGCCTACTACACTGTTTGGAATAGATTTTCTATTTCGTCTGATCCTGATTTCCTGCAGATATATTAGTTGAATTGGTCGTGATCCAGTCGCGAACTCACTGACACTATCAAATAATTTGTAATTTCCTTTCAGAAAGAATATGAAATTATTTCTTATCACCCCCAAATAACTTAATGGATTTGCTCCTGTTATTACGGAAAAGTGTCAATCAGAATGTCTCATCACAAAGCTGGCTTTCAGTACCACTCCTGGTGGTTGATATTACATATTTCCCTTTTCCCATTTTTACAAAAACCCTCCATTAAAATCTTGACCTGCCCTGTCTACGTGAGTACTCCGAAGATTCCCAATTCTCATTGTCCATTCGTCACTTGTCTCTTAACAAAGCTATCGAATCCAGTCCCGAATATCTGTGGCCGTTCAATGATTTTTTATCGGTCTCTTCGACATATGCATACCTTAACAGTTGATTAAGTGGATATACACACCCAATACAATTTGTTTTCCTGTTCGAAGCCACAAATCAATTTTCCACAAAGCAATTTAAGGTTTTCAAAAGGATCCGAAGATAGCCAACGAGGGAGTGTTTTTCGTATCTGCATTCCTTTAAACATCAAATTACCATAAACCTGTTGAATTCCCTATCACTTGCGTGAAGGTAAAAAGCTTTTGGTTAGCTTAGATTCAATAGTGTTGCGTGGTGAGTTAAGAACGTTGGGCTTTACGATAGTTTTTACATTCTTGCAGGCAATTTTTCAATTTTTAAAAAATCCTCGGTTTCAGTTGCGTCAAAGTCCACTTGAATAATTATAAGGGAGATGCTTAAGCTATGAGTCGGCAATTGTGATTACACCTTTTACCTTACCTTTTTTGTGCAATCAACTTTCAGAAGAAACTCACAGTTTCCATTGTATTCCAGGGGACATATTCGAAAAGCTGGAGGATGAAGATGAACAAGGTTGGTGCAAGGGTAGGAAAAGCGGCAAGGTAGGCCTGTATCCAGCGAATTACGTAGAGGTAGTGACGTAAGGCACTCAAAATTCCCATAGTGTTGAGTCTACGTTAATATTTTTGGTAATTCTAAAAAAAATATTTTTTTATGTTTATGTATTTTATAAACAACAGTTATGTATAGTAAAAGAAAAAGCAGAAAAGAAACAAATTCATACGTAAGCATAGAGTCCCTTAGTTAAGCCGTTTGTAAAACATAAAACCATAATAAACTGCAGCTGCCTGAGGATGGCTCGTACTCAGGCGATTCAATTAACCGATTCGACTATCATCAGAGTTTTAAGCGTATTTATATGAGCATGTATGAAGGAAACCTATTTATAGATGTTAAAAAAGAAGCAAACCAATACTGGAAATATTCATTGACGATATTATTTCGTTGTAAAGCAGCGGGAACGGGCGACATGAAATGCTGCCCCGTGTTATACACAAGAGCGTTAATTTTTATTCGTTATCAATTGTTACTAAATAAAGTTTTAATAAGAAGTATTTAAAGAATAAAAAGATATTTTAAACGTGAAACCAAGACAGAGTAACAAGACGCTACATTTACTAGCTAGTAGAGAAGCCGTTACTGTACTAGGTTGTTTGCATCAATTCAGAGCGTGACAAAGTGGCAAAGGTCGCAAGAATTATTAAAAAAAGAAATGGAAAATGAAATAAAGTGATTAAGTTGAAAGTCGCTAAGTGTTTTATTCCTCCACCGAATTTATATCACATTTCAACAAGTACCTTCTCATATCGCACTGAGGTACTAAGTTTTATCTGGTTTACTCGCCTTCCGCTTCATTTCGATAATCCGCAACTCTGTGTTGAGGAAGGCCTGCATATTAGGATCGGATACTTTTTCCATTATGATTTGCTTCGCCTTTGTACCGCCATCCTGGAACAGTTTAGCTAAGTTTTCAGCGTATTCGATCCACACACAATTGGCACATCCGGACATACAGCAATTTGTTGGCTCTTCTGGTAGTTTCATATTATAGTCCTTGCCATTACTATTTGTGCAGTAACCCATGCATATGCGTCTGGCGAGGTAAGTGTAAGGCCGGCTTGAAACTTTCATAACTGAAAAAGTTGCAAATAATAGAGGTAAGTATGCCGACAAGTGGTTTATGAACCATTTGACGGGTTCCGGCAAGCAAGGTATTAGTTCTCATTTAACACTTTTGCGAGGGTGTTTGAAATGTTAAGCAAAATTCTAATATATAATTTCAGCCGGATGTGGTTGCAAAACCTTTGAATTTATTAGTGGACATTTGCAAGGCCAATTGTCTTAGGGGGCTTGGTGCCAGGTGGGACATTTTGATTAATTTTCTGATGAACTTTCAAATATTTCTATGTGTTATTAAAGCATATAATACATTCTATATTTGCGATAGTGTTCCTAGTTCAATGTATCTAAATATAATGCAGTAAAAACGCGAATTTCTCTACCCTCTTTGGATATACATATGTATGTATTTGACATTGAAATTCTTGGGGGTAGACATGTAATTTGTTTCGACCAAACGACGACTTTAAATAGCGGAATGTCGTGCATAAGCTGATTGTCGTGTATAAGATTCATATGTGCAATTCAGCTATTTTAGGTCGTTTCGACTTTAGTTAAAATAAATTACCTGATTACCCCTAGCTTATTTTATTAAGCCTTATTTTGGGATTAGTACGATACTTGAATAGTGTTGCTATTGTTATTTGAGGAGAAGTGAAAGAATACTAAAATGGATGTTTTTAAGAGTCTAATCAATTTGTGACGGGAATGACATTTATTTGTGACGATTAGAACCAGTAAGCTATTGAATAAAAAATACACACATTTGTTATTTGCACTTATTTAGTTACTTACTGGTACAGTAGTATAAGTTCAATAACTTCTCTTTGTAAAATTCAGATTTACATCATATAAAAAAGATCAAAACTAACAACCTCAAATTTTCCACACCATAATAGGTTTTATACTAAATAAATCCTAGTAATAATAATCATACTTAAAATATATTAAGAAAACAGAACAGTCGCCTTTAGTTGATATTATTCTGGCAACTATAAATCTATAACTATACTTTAAACCTAAAAATAAATGAGTTTAGTGAATACATACTGCAAGTTTATTTTTTACTAGTCAGGGGTCATCTTTCATGCAATGACCCTTAGTATATTTCATTATTTCTGTTTTTATTTATAATATTGTTTCAAGTATTATTTCTTATTGTCATAATTAGGTTTTAGCTGCTTATGGAAATTTAATTGACCATTGTATCATGTACAAAAAAGAGTAAAAACTTATGTACTTCCATTGTAAACTTAATAATGTATCGAGTAAATAAAAATATTTTTGGAAACCCGATTTTTTATCTTTTATTTCTGAAGATATTTTATTAAAAACTATACATGGTAAATTTGTACTTATTTGTATTGTATTATTTAAATTAAAAAGATCTAATTAATTAATTTCCTCATTATATTATTTAACCTCTCCTTCTTCACCGCCTCGGCATGTGGGCTGTATAATAAAGTTGTCAGAAGCTACCCCATGCTATGTGCTGCCCGAAGGATAATCTCGATGGTTGTGACGACAAAAATATTGATTGAAAATAAATTGATTAGTCTTGGCATTTATAAGAGAAGTAGAAACAGATAATATGGCAAAAAATACATTTTGCGTACAAGAAAGTAACCAAAATTGATAATTTTAGCTTGAGAATATGATTACACTTTCCACTTGCAGTACAATTTATTAAAACCGTTATTATCCATTTCTGGTAGTCAGTTAGATACTCGTAGGAGGTATATCGAAAATTCCCCTTTGAAACATCAAAACCCCACCATCTGGCAACACAAACTAGCCGAACCAAATCTGACAGCCAATGGTCTCGGTTAAAACGTAGAGGGGATATTTTCAATGTCTTCTCTTCGCTCTTAGACTAAAATACTTAAATCTACAGCGTTAAAAAGCTCGCTTAATTAATTACCAGGCCTTAAACGTCCCCCCAATAAGTGCACGAGAAGAATTTTCAAGGCGCCAAAGTTCACACGAATCGAGGCTTGATTGGATTTATTACGAGATTTTGACACTTTGGAGCGATTTTTGTTGACAGCTCGTGGCGAGTCTCAATATCGATTTATTTCTCGGACTCTTACCAAAATAACCGGAACAGGAAATAACCGTTTAAGATATATAATTTTTTTAAAGTTTAAATTTATTCCGTTGGGAATGGAAGGTGAAGTGCTGGAATATACGCGGATGATAGTGCCCTCAACGATGCGGAGTCGCTACTGGAAATACTTTGGCTTTCCTTCAGATAATTTTAATAATATTGTTACGCGGAAGAAAATAATTTGTACACTGTGCAATGGAGCGATTGCATATAATAAAAATACAACAAATTTGCGTACGCATTTAGTTGCAAAGCATCCAGATATTCTGATACAGCTGAACCAGGAAAGACGCGAGAAGCGCACCTCGGAACCTGATAATACGCCAGAGCATAAGAGGCCGAAACTGCTGAGTGGGGCTGAATCCCCGAGTGAGCCAAGCGACCTGCGATGTGATGGTGCTATGCACATGAAGCTGACTAACTCCATAATCGATGCCCTTACCACTGATAACATCATCGAGAAGAACGAGGATGCCACTACCGACTACAACGATTACGCCAGCAATCTGCAGCCGGACTATGAAATTGAGGAGATTGATGGGAACAATATCGAGCCTGATGCGAATTTTACAGATTTACTGCAGGACATGCTGGTTAAGGACCTTCTGTCACCCGCTTTCATCGAAGGCCAAGGGTTCCGCAACTTAACGTGGACGTTGTGTGGCAATTCGAGCAGTCCCCCAAGGCGGCAGGTAGTTCTATTAAAATTAAATGGATCTGTAATTTTCTTTGCTCTCTTGGTCGTAGATGGATGTTAGCATTGCCAAAATGTATGAGGAATTGTTTGGTTCAATTTCCAACAAAATTAAGACTCACTCAAAGGAAAACAACTTCGCCCTGGGGATAGAACTGTGGCAAAATGTTGATAAACGAAGCTGGTTGAGCATCTACTACAACTACGTTTCACTGGAGCCAGAGACCGTTTTAAACAATGTCCTCTTCAAAACGGTCGATATGCGTAGGTTTAGGTTCAGTGTGCAGGAAGTCTTTGAGGATTTCAATCTGAAAAACTGCACGGGTGTTGTAATTAATGTAGAGGACAGCAGAGTGTGTGAATTCTTTTCTAAAAAAGGTATTATTGTATATTACCCGCAAGCCATTATTTTCACGCATTTACTTTTTACAGAAGTACCTGTTGCCCTTTGCTTTGAAACAATCATTTCAAGGTGCCTTCAGGCAGCTTTCAGTTCGCCTGGCATTGCTATTCTCTTGGATGAGATTGTCGACTATTTTGAAAAAAGTGAAACTATCTGCGATGTAAGTATAATATTTTTAGAGTGCCTTACGAGCTTACCTTATTTTGGGAGGCTACAAGTTCAAGCAGATATGATTAAATCCAACACCAATACATATTATATTATGCTAGAGATAATGTTGCACTAATTCGGGCCAGTTTTTTTTATAACACGCATTTGGCTGACAATAACCCAATTAGCTCTGCTTGGCGATTACGGCGAATGCTCTTATTACTAGAGATTTTTAAATAGTAAGAGATAAAGAAAAAAACAACAATATCAGATATTTGCTCGTTTTATTCCTCTAAGTAGACACTACAAATTTTTAATGACGTTGCAAACAACTTCGTCAGGCGATGCACAGCCCCCAATATCCTTGGTCATAATTTTTTTGTTGAAAGTTACATCCGTCAGAGACTTCCATAGTTTTTGACCGTAATTGCGATGACCCAGATGAACGAGTAAATGAACCGCAGCTGAGATGGCTCCGAAGGGATTTAAGTCACCATTCACAATAGACAATTTCCCAACAATTGGCTGAAAGGTAGCAATATGATCCCCATAGTTGGTTGCACAAATTAACCCGGATGCACCGCATATACCACAAGCGATCGCTACCAAAGGGTTTCCATAATTCTCATTCATGCAAATTACATCGAACTGATGTGGGTTACGAACAAGTTTGTCAGACAAATCACCAATTTCAAGTATTTCGAATTCAATATCTGAAAACATTTGGCTTATGTCGCGTGCTTTTCGGAGGAAGAGACCATCCCTTAGTGGTAGTTCCATTAGTTTATGGCCGAAAGTTATTTTTCTCCTAGAGCTGCTTTCGGCGTATTTGAATGCATACATGAGAAAGCGGTCAATGTCGTTAGCAGTTGTTATGCTCAATGTTTCAACGACGCCCTTAACAGGCTCATATTCTAATTTTGTGTAATCTCCCAAGTTGTTCTGCAATATAAACAGTAAATCCACTTTAGCGTTTTTCGATATATCGATGGGAAAGGACATAACGTTAACCACTGCCGCATATAAGTCCAACATATTGCCAATAAAACACATTTCATGATCGACCTGTAAGTCGTATATCAGGGCAATACCGGTGCGTTCTATGCCCACAACTATTTCACAAAAGTCTGAATCTTCTCCAGTTTTGTGTATATGATTGCTAGTGTAAAATTTTTCGAACATGACAGGTACATGCATCTGATCAAATATCGCTTCAATGTAATCTCCCATGCGATCATGTTTTTCATCGGTCACAATTAAGGTTGCTAGATGGTCGCCGCCGTATTTTGCCGGAGGATACGTTGGATTCTTTGGTGGGCGCTTTTCTAAGAGTATACTGTCACGATCTACCTTCCCATCAGCTAGCGTTGCCTTGCTATATCTTCGGAAAATACGACCTCTATCTAGTACTCTATTTAACAAGCATCTCCACATTTCAGATTAAGTTTTAATTTCATCAAATGAAAATGTAAAAAAATAAACTTCACTTCTATATTGACGTACGGATGCGAGCTACCTACGATTTTTTATTTAACCAGTGCTATTAAACCATGTAACGGCTATACTTTCGCGGGAGCTATGTTATTCTGTTGTTACAATTTTCTTGGAGGAAGCATAATTTGCGAAATATCCTCGACCGTTCAAATATTTTCGTTTGAATTGTGCGAAGCCCTTGTTTGGGCATATGAATCCGTTCATAAGATCAGAAAAATATAAGTATGCATATGACCCCATTGAATATGATTAATTGAAAAGGGCGTTTTGCAAAGTTTTGATTTGTAGTATTAATTAAAGAGCGGTTATAAAGATCTATTTTTGTAGGTTTCTAATATATTTATTGTAAAGGTGAATATGCCTTCAAAAGACTCGCAACTAATTGTTGTTTTACTTTCACCGCTGCTTTAAAAGGTCAAAACCTTAATTCTTATCAGAAAGGAAACCAAATAAGCTCTTACCGCCTAATACATACCTGCCACAGAATGTTGAGGTGTGAGTCCTAAAGTTATTTTTTTATTCCAGACAATACCAGACATCCTAGAAGAATACCCATGGACAAAATACAATGCCTTAAAGTGTTTCTACGACCATGTTTCGTGGACAGCAGAAACAAACGAAATGCTGATCAAGGCCAAAGGCATTATTGATTGCATAACACCTTTAAAAGTAAAAATAATATTATCTGAAGTAAAATCAATTTTTTACTCAAACGTCCACTTGCAGGTAACCTTAGAAACCCTCGCCGATGAGCAAATGCCTCTCAGTTCACTAGTTAAGCCGTTGACGTTACAATTAATGGAACAATACTTTTGCGCGTATGAATGTGATATTGAAATCGTTTTGGAAGTTAAAGAAAAAATCAACCAAGAACTAACTCGAAGGTATCGTCAGAAATCGGTTATGATCGAAAACTCAGTCTGCATTTGACTATTTGGTGATGCGGGACATGCATATTAGAAGCAGAAAGCAGAATGATCGTAAAACTGCCGCAGAAACAACGTTTTATTTTATTGCTTTCTGTTCTTAATGTGGTATGCCCGTAAGCGGACATATCGGTCTAGAATACTCAAAAAATCGTTTTTTTTTTTGTTTAAAAAATTCTCTGCCTCAATATTTTATACCTCTAATTTTCCCTACAATTTTTTTTTAAATAACGCCTTTTTTAGAGATCTACTATTAAAGGGTTATCAGTTTGAACCGGTTTTTTTTTAAATGATTAAAAGTCACCTTTTTTCGATCCTAGACCGGTCTGCCCCTTTAAGCTGAATTCAACAGGTGACTGCAACAACTGAATTTGCTATCGCAGCCATAAGCTTAATAAACAAAAACGCGAACTTTTGAATTGTAAAACATTTTTTTGCAGCGTACTTTCCAGTGACTTTTTAACAGAATGCACCTTTCTCGATCCGAGATTTCATCAACGTTTTATCGATCCCGATGGTATACAAACAGTAAGAAACAACTTTATGATAAAAATTTCAAAAACAGAGGAGTTTGAATTAAAGCAGATCAAAGTGGAGAACTTGAGCAACCCAAGGAAGTCAAGTAAATTAAAAAGTGCCCTTATCTAGGTCCATATTCTCTCAGGACTCCATATTTTCCAGGTCTTACACTATTCTTCAATAAATCCGATCAGGATCAAAAGCCCGTAAAGATCAACTCACGGAACAGCCTTGAAGTTGAAATAACAAAATATGTGAGTGAAACTTGTGCTGATTTAGAGCAATGCCCCTTGGCGTGGTGGAATGAAGTAGGATATATTTACCGGTATTTGAAGAAAATTGCGGAGAAGTATGTCTGCATGCCATGCTGTGTTAATTTACTATTTAAAAGGGGTAGGGATGAACATATTGAGTTTCTTAATAGGAGGCATATGTTGAGCGCGAAATATGTACGAACGTTGTGGTTTTTGCATTATAATAAAGACTGTTTACTGTAACATTATTTGGAAGTTTTACATATCTTGCATGAGAATATTAGTTTCTTAGAGGGATAATAAGATCCTGCGCTTGTTGCAATGAGCAAAATAGATTGGTACAGCTAATTGTACTATACTCTACTGGTGGTTGGTTAAATTACTGGTTTGTTTGCGGTTTATTCGCACAGACCTGTGATTTAGGGTAGCCCCAAAGGAAGAAGTTTAAAGGCGTCAACTCGTACGATCTCGGTGGCTAGTTCACGTAGCCATTGCAGAATGTCCATCGTGGCATGCGCTGTGTGGCACGTAGTACCGTCCTGTTAGAACCATATGTCGTCGGTATCCATATTATTTAATTTATATTAGCAACAAAAAGTTCGGTCGCAAGAATCCAAATAAATATACGGAACGTGAAGCTAAAAATAAATCGTTTAAAAAGTGTGAAGAACAAAGTGTTTAATTAAAACATTCATTATAAAATAAAATATACGATTTATTAAATATTTTACACTATATATAGTTACAACATTTAAATATAAATAATAAATCTCATGATTTGTTATAAAAAGAATGTCTCTCTTCTCTCGTCGATGATTCATTTTATATGTAAAAAAGCCTAACATTCTACTGACTACGACTGAAGTGTTATCAAAAGCTCTTAGCATCTGCAAAATATTAAAGTTTGACACCTATAAAACGTCGAACAACACAAAGGCATTTTGTATTAACTGTTATTCTCTGGTAACTAAATCTTATCTCGCCTTTCGCCGCCACTACTGATTCTAAAATAAACTGCAGGGCGCAACAATTTTTGACTTTGAGCTTCGACCGTTTTAAGAACTTTTTACATAAATATTTTAGGAAGAGGTCAAATTCAGACTTAAGGACGAAATAAATGATGTAATTCTAGGTGTTTGAAAAGTTTAAAGAATTGAACTTACTACGAATGAAATGTTGAGAAGAAATGTGGAAATTCAAAGCAATGAGAGCTTAAATAAATTAAAGGAGCATTAAAACTTTTTCGATGTCCAAATTCAGCGTGTTGCTCTTTGAGGCAGAATTATACATCAAAGCAGTTTGAAAACGTCTTCGAATTCACCCTCTGTGCTTAAAATATTTTAACGCTAATGATTTGTTACAAGATAAAAGACTAAATTAAATTCGAAACTACACGTTAATGCCCTCTCTATAATAATCCAAGCAAAGCATTTCTCTCAGGGGGGAGATATTGCTTAAATTTTACAACTCTATTGCTTCAATTTTGAGGGTCTTTTCAACAATTTTAAGTCTATACATAAAAAATCACATCTTTTCTTCGAAATAAATTGTATATGGCTAGCTTTGGTCGTCTTCAATTCCCACGCTTTAACATTACTTTTTATAGTCCAACAGTAATTTGCTTTTCTTTTCTTCTTTAAAAAATCCAACGTTTTTCAGATGTAGCGATCCATACCATTTCGGTCTTGTTTTCTCCTTAAAACCAATTTCTTTCCTGCATTCCGATGTTATCTGCAACGACTTTTAGTTTGCTAATGTTTTTTTAATGCAGTTAGTAACACTCGCGAGCAAAAAGCAAAACTTCCCAAAGTGATGTCATGTCCAAATGCAATCCCAATTTGCTCAATCTACTTTTTTTTTCAAAATGCGGTTGCAGTAGCTATAATCGTTGTTACAAGCAAGCCCTCTTACATAGAGCATTATGTAATTGTACCTTATAAGTAGTATATTATCGTTCCAACTACTAAACCTTTAAAATAAAATGTACCGACAGAATTAAATGAAAAGTGAGACACAACAAACAACAGCTAAATTAGTTGCGAGATTCAAGTAGCCCTTTATGCTTGATGGAGGACTGAATTTGATGAGCACAATTTTTTAAAATCTAGCTCCAGATATTCTTTCCCTGTGTGTTAAATCACCAACCCATAAATGGGGACCGTAACTCTCAATAAATGGATTTGTACAGATCGTGATGATTTCATGCACTGCCAACGTTTGGACAAAACCTGGCTAAGATTGGATTTTTCCGTGCCCAGTGACTAGGGCAATCATGGAAACCAGCTTTTTTGTCGCTACACTGATAGAAATATAAACGACACAAAATCTTCGTTACATATTGTCACTAAATAAAGATGGACATTCTTTTTTTAATCTTCCAGCTAGCCTGCTGGAATAGCATTTTAGGACTTCATATACGTATGTGGGTCGACAATATTTTCTGCTTTGGTTCGAAAATGAATTCAAAAAGCGTTGAACAATTTTTAGGACAACTTAGTTATGTAGCAGAGTCACATTCTCACTTAATACCGCAAATTAACACTGCACAAAGGAATTTTTTTCGATTCTAGACGAGATGGTTTTTGACTTTGCATGCGTTACAATATCAATATGTGTGTACGTAGTACTTCTAATTTAACCACAAAATGTCTTTTCATCAAAATATTAAAGTCTAAGAAATACCATGAACCCCAACAGGGATGTGAACAGATACAAATGTTATTAGTTTAATGTTTCAATACGGTTAGTATGTATGATAAAAATACTCTAGGAGCAAGGCAATGACGCAACGTGAAGAAATACACAGATGTACTTAGTTTTTGTGGGGAGTTTAAAAATAGTAGCAGAAAAAGAATGGAAGCGAAACTTTTATATCTGTACTTGTTACTTTAAAGGACGGTAAGCTTAAATCACAATAATATTACCCAACTTACCTCTTCTACAAAGCCCATAATTTAATAAGTGAAAGGGAACAAAGTCAACATGTCCTCTACTTTTTCAGGATTGCGAACTCTACCCTACACATCATTGGGTATAAACCTCCATTTTACCCATCTCTAGTTTAAATGATAGAAACAAAAAGTTAAATGAAAACAAATTTTTATACTTAACTCTTTGGAAATTATTTTCTTACAAAGCTCCCCTCAAGCGTAAAAAATTCATTCAATTCTCAAAACTTTAGAAAGCACCATAACACAGTGTTTTTTTTTACAGACAAAGCGGTTTTTTTCGCTTTTAAGCTTTGGGGTCTCCGGACAACGTGATACGATCCCTTTCGACTCCCTTTACATCAATTCCCATAATCTCGTCTGTAGGAGTGCTAAGCCAATCACTGGCACTGCTGTCGGATTTTTTAATATTCACATTTCCACTACCAGCCGTAGCCCCCGTATATGTCGAATTCGATTCACTGCGTGACGACGTGGTCACATCATTTCGGGTCGATGCACTCGACCCTTGCTGAGATTGACGATTTTGAAAAAAATTTCCAGTCGTTGGCGCACCATAGTGCGGTGAGTAATCCTTCTCTTCCTTCTTATTGATATTAATAGCAAAATTTGATTGCTTCGAGGTGGTTATGTTATCTATTGCGCCGTAACGATTTTTTGATGCTAGTGTGTTGCTAATTGAGTGTACGTTACCTGTATTTATGTCGCTTTGATAGCACTGCACGCCGGACGAAGGTTCAATTAGGTATTGTGATTCGCTATTATGTCCACCGCGCGGTACATGATAGCTAGATCGGCCGCGAAAACGTCGACTTAATGAGCTGCTTACAACGCCGAAATGCTCTGTAACGTCCTCTTGAACATCCGATAAATCCCACATTGCCCAGAAGGCATCATACCAATTCACATTGTCTAAATATTGTGGAGCGTTTATGTGAAATGGATCATGTGGAAAACTGTATATGTGGGCAATGGCAGCCAAAAACATTTCTATACATATTAGGAAATTCTGAAAAAATAGACTTTTGTTAAAAACACGAGACCAATTGTTTAAATAATATTTCCCACCTGTAACTCGGAAGCCAGACCCTTGTAGTCGCCATTTTCGGCATCGGATCCAAAAATATTTTTTATATACCCGAAGTATACCAAAGCATTTATCATGACACCTTGGCTGCAAAAGTAAGAAAGAAGTTATTCACTTTGACTGGTTTTCTTCTTTTCATGGCGACTTACAAGAATGAAAAGAAAACGACAGCTTTAATACATAAAAACTTTGGTATGGGCCTCATTGGCCTTAAGTCAACCTGGAAGAGATAGATGAGG
Organism: Neoitamus cyanurus; assembly: GCA_947538895.1. Taxonomy (NCBI): domain Eukaryota; kingdom Metazoa; phylum Arthropoda; class Insecta; order Diptera; family Asilidae; genus Neoitamus; species Neoitamus cyanurus. The sequence continues at coordinate 29,973,413 of OX384546.1, read as the reverse complement.
TTTTAGTTAAGTGCTACGTTATTTGCAGTTGTACTTACCTTGTTTGCTTGGTAGAATAATACTAGGCAATACATTGCAGCGAACTGTGATAAATTATTTACAAGTATTATGTAGGGGAACGCCACATTCGTTGAAAAGTTACCTTCCCCGTAGACCCCACTTACCTCGCAGATGCTAAATAAATATAAAAATGGGTAAATATTAGACATGAACGGAATTTTGGAAGTAAATAGTAGACAAATTCCTGACAATGCTGGCGATAATACTTAAAATTAAAAAAGAGAAGGAAGCGGTCTGTTATGATAATTGTAAGTCTATTTGGTGAGAGCGTAATGATTAGAATTAAATAATGCGATAAAATTAAGAAAATATAAGCTTTTCAAATTAATATTTGGTGAAGTTACTGCTATTTCATATAACGGCCGTACATAATTTGTTTCGAGTTAAGTCGAAGCGACTTGAAATAGCTGAATGTCATGTATGGGAATCCTATACAAATTTTAAATGTTATTCAGCCATTTGAAGTCGTTTCGACTTAATTACTTGCTGCCACCCCAGCTTCTCTACTTCTAATAATGCGATGCCAGCCTATCATATCTTCATGCTTTTTCGAAACGGAGAACAATTGAATTTGAGCAGCCAGCATCGTTTTAAAAATTTGACGGAAAAGAATTAGCGAAAAATATACTCATAAAATCAATGGCAATGCACCGTGCAGACTGATCGTCCAGCATTAAGTTCAGACGATTCCCCGCGATAATGAGATAATAAAATTAGTTGTACTAGCAATAGTGACTCATGCCCGCGTGTTAACCTTGAAATGCAAAGAAGCTTTCTCCAGCAAGTGTAGCGTAGATACTGACGCAATAAATTTTTATCAAGACAGAAATAAATGAAGAATTGAGCAGCAGACACTGCAGTGATTACATCGCCTATCGGTTGAGTCTATCCAAAGGTTGAATGCAAAGAAGTACCGAAGCACGGTGCATTACTTAATGGCTGATAAGTCGGGCTTGTTAAGAAAAGGATTACTTACACGGAAATGAATGTCGTTATTGGCCTAACTACGGTGTACTGCAGAATCCCGTGCTTGCAATTGTGTATGAACTCACGACCCATTTCCCAGGGGCGCATACAGCACAGAGGGAAATAATGCTTAACCTGTGGCTTGTGCTCCAACGTCACCTCCAGGTCCATGCCCAGGTTGAGATAGTTCAGCAAATACACCATGAAGTTGTAAATCACATACGCCTCGTAGCACTCTCTTAGGGAGTCCACGTATATCGAGTGCTCGGGAAACAACAGGCCAAGCCACTGAAAAAAGGCATCACGTACTTACTATTGCTGTAAACAAAGAAAGGCTTTCCTTACCGCGTTGAGCGCATAGATCGGCACCATCCAGAGTATCCGGATGATGTGTTTCTGGAGGATTGGCTTCGTGAAGTGGATAACATGCTGCATAATGTGCCACACCGATATAGGAACAGCGGTCAGAACAAACAGTCCACCGATGAGAATAAGCTGGTCCTTCCGCTTGAATCCATCCTTTACCGAGTTCACTATCAACAGGGGCACAACAATAATCGCAAATAGCACATAAGAAACGAGCAGTAATGGACGGATCCATATCCGCCATTCTCGGCAAAAATGTCGCCAGCTTATTTTACACATTTTCACTACATTTGTCTTTTTGGCGATTCAGATCAATCGGGTGCGGAATGTTTCTCCACAAGAACTCACTAATTGAGTGTGGAGATGCTTTTCATTTGCGATTCCACTCGCACTCTCGATGACATCAAATTTGTGGGCAAACAACACTACAATCTGTCGCGTAGAGAGTGGAGTTCTGTTTACGTGAAATGTCAGAACAGCAACAGCTGGGAGCTGAGAACAAAAATCGGTGATGTAAAATTGTGCGAATTCGAGAGATGGCGAGGTCCGATTGTGTAGAGATTTGGTGGTTTCTTCATGAATTTGCCTGCGAGGTAAAACTTTTTTTTCGCAAAACTAGTGAACAACCACAAGAAGTCGTGCCCTACAACATTTATAATTTATGCAACTAAACAATAACTTTTGAAACCGAAATGATTTGTTTGTAACAACATAACAACTCAAATGATTTTTTTAAAAATTAGTTATCTTAACATGGCAATGCCGCTTTCGATTAATCGCCATTGCCATTGCTGTGTTGTCAAAGTCAGAGATATCGATTGAGGACCGAGCACTATTTTGAATTGATGGTGAGTACGATAATTTTATCGATAGAGAATTTGTTTTGGACGGAAGCTATTTTAGAGAACGCAAATTCATTTCCGCTATAACGGCTTGCATTTTCTGAATTTGTGTGGGAGATAGTAGCGCCAAAATGCTTAGTAAATTAACTGCGAAATATGAGGAGCTATTGCTATTATTGAATGGAAGTTCAAAAAGTCCAATAATCAGTCTAAGAAAGGCTTTCGGGTCGCAAGAGGCGCCCAAAATGGTAGTTTAAGCAGAAGAAATATAACGCATGCATAATTCGATTTTACTACTTATCAAAGGGTTTAATTAATTAGTACTTTTGTGTGCGTCCGCTTGACATTTAATTCTTTTCTCGGTTTCTGAAGGTTTGCCGTTGCCCGGTGACTTATCTTGGGAGTTTTATAAAACGAGTGTACTAGAACGTAATTTTATTTAGAAGCATTGGCCCCTTTAAGGCAGTTTATGGGCGATTTCTATCTCGGTCCCGCCTCGCTCCTTGAAGGCTCATGATCAATATTGAACTGAATTGCTCACTGTTGCCGACTCCTTCCTATATTAAGCAATTTAAATGATAATTCGAATTCGGAACAAAGAGGCAAATCGTTTATTTCTTACTAATTATTAATTTATATCTGGTTTTTTCTGCAAATCCTTGAAAGACATACATATTAGAAAAACCGTATAGACTATTTTGTGTCAACTACTATATCAAAAAAAAATTAACGAACAAGTTGTGGAACATTATTAAACCTACACTGGCCTTTTACCTAGTATATGCCGCCCACAATTCTAAAATATTTGCATGTTTAGGTTTCCCAAGATCTGCTGCAAAATGAACGGAAAATCCGTACTACGAAAGTTAATTCATAAAGATGCCGAGTTGGAATTCAGCAAGGTTATTATCCCCAAAAAAATGCGAAGTGTCTACTGGAAGTACTATGGATTTCCAGCAGATGCAGCCAATAATATCGTTACCAGAGAGACAATTATATGCACTCTGTGCAACAAGGCCATCGCCTACAACAAAAACACCACAAATCTCCGCACACATTTATCCTCGAAGCACAACGAAGTAATGCCCGGCCTCAATGCAGAAAATGAAATGAAAACACCTAAAAAATCCAAAGAGAAGATTATCCGTGCGAGTGAAACTAATCGCCAAGAACCAATAGTGAAAAGACCTCGAAGGAAGGTTGAGGTGGTTGATGTGAATGAGTCGAATCCAATTGATAGTGAAGTTGAACAGGATAAACACAACACAGAGGTGTACAACTATCAGGACTACGCTAGTTTAGAGGAGCCAACATATGAAGTGGAGGAGGTTAATATTAGCGCAATGCATGTACCATCTTTGAGAGTGCCTGTAAATCTGGCTGAGCAAATTCAGGATATGATTATAACAGATCTACTTCCCACGGAGTTCATCGAAGGGAGTGGATTTCTCAACTTTATGTACCTGCTGTTAAATACCTCGAATATCCCTCGAGCACAAGAGGTAAGAAATTAAAACTCATGTTTGCTGGAATTTGAAATATGAAACCATTCCACGTGCAGGTTGAGACGAGTCTCACGAATTTGCATGAAGTTAGGTTCAAGAATATACTGGACAATTTAAAAGCACACTCGAATATTAAGCCATTCGTGCTTGGTTTTGAAATATGGAAAAACGTCGAGGAGAAAAACTTTGCAAGCATTTACGTTAACAACATATCCACAGATTATGGCGTCTTTTTCGAGCAGATGTTGTTTTATACTGTGGAGCTAGATAAATTTATTGACCTCGAAGAAACGTTTGCGGGGATAAATCTCAAAAATTGTTCTGCTGCAGTGGTCACAACGAACAATCCAATTGTGGATAACTTTTTGAGCAGTCACGGTGCGTAGTTGAGTCCCATAAAAGTTTGTAAAGAACAATTGATTGTATTTGTAGATATACCAGCCATTCCCTGCTTTGAGGCTGTTTTGAACAGATCCCTTACCGCCGTATTCAATTTGAATTCTGTTTCCAGTATTTTGTCTGAAGTGCTAGACATCCTAGAAAAACATACCGATTTACCTGAGGTAAGTATGAATTGCAATCCGTGTTTTAATGTTGAAAACACTGAAGTTAGCTAAAACAGAGTCATCCAGAATTTGACTTCAAAGAAGTCTACGGCCTAACGTCCTCATTTACTTCCGAAATTAATTCAGTACTTTTTAGTTTTCAAAACTTTCCTGCAATTACTTTTTCAGGTTATTGTCCCTCAAATCAACTCCTTTTTTCCATGGACAAGATACAATCTGATTACATATTTTTATGAAAACGTTGTGAGCGAGGGAGAACCAAATGCACTATTGGGAAAGATCAAAGAGTTAGTCCATTGCCTTAACCCTTTGAAATCAGCAAGAGACACGCTTCTCGAAGAAGCCAGCGCAATAAGCTCACTTATCAAACCTTTAACAAAAAGGTTGCTCCAACATCATTTTTGCACCAAAAGTTCAGATTCTGCACTGACAGCAGAAGTAAAAGACACCATCAATCGGGAACTATCTAAAAGGTTTGCATGGAATTACTGGCCTATTGCATGAGTCGTTTTTCAGTCGACTTAATACCTAAGAAATTGTAGAGGTAGAAATTGCAGGCACATTAATATCGTGGCACTCAATGCGATTGAAAAAAGTTTCCTACAATAAGCCTTACAAGTAATTTCAGGATGAACATCAATTTTACTTTTGTAGCGTTTTATCAAATGATTTCCTTACTGTGTCAGCATTTCTTGACCCGAGGTTTTTTAAATTCTTTGAACCAAATGAAACCAATTGCGCCACGCTGTTGCTCGAAGAGAAAAGCAAGCAAATAATGAAAACATCTAAAGCCCATTTCTCGGAAAGAGACTTCAAACCTAGTATTAGTGATGCTGCTTCCAGCCGAAAATCAGGTAAATTAACAATATTACTACTGCAGTAAGTTACTTGTTAGAATGATCTCTTAAAGGCCTTAAAATGTTCTTCGACACATCAAGTCTAAATGTTGACATTAAACCGGGCAGAACTATTAATATTGAACGTGAAATAAATAAGTACAGAAGTGAGGCAGTTGCGGATTTAGAGAATGATCCACTAATTTGGTGGACTAAATTTGGATATGACTTCGACATTTTGAACAGGCTTGCTGAGTATTATAACTGTGCACCTTGCTGCATAAATAAATTTTTCAGACGAAGCATAGAAGAGCAGATAGAGTTTTATAACAAGAGAGCTATGCTGAAGGGAAAGATTGTGAACCAAATTTTATTTTTGCATTACAATAAAAAATTGTAAAACGAAAAATATACCCATGTAAATATTTTTTGATTAAATTTTATAAGAAATTAGCTGCGTTTTTCTATGTTTATAAAAAAATTAAGATGTCCCCGGTGATATTAAAACAGGGATGAAATTTTGCTTGTGCCAAAAAGGTTGAACCCGGAAAAATCATCTTTAAAAAAATTGATGAATGATTACGAATCGCGGGGATATAATAGTCACCCGGGACATATTTGTTTTACTTCGTCAAGCTAGATGCAGGGTCTTAACAATGAAAATACGGTTCTTTTTATAATTAATTTCACAATCTTTATGTTCCACTTGGTTTTATTTGCTTCACCTCACCTCCTCGAGGAGTTATAATAAAAAGTACAAATGATGATTTAATAATAAATATATTTTGAAAACACTTTGACTCCCATTCGTTCTGCAATCCTCTCTTGAATGATATATCTAGTAAAAAGCTCTGAAATCATAAATGACAAATTCATATATTATCCTCTATTTCTATTATTCACATAAAATGTCGGGAGTAAGACACAGATAAGAGAGATGGCAACCTTCTTTAATACGCAACCAACAAATCGAAGTCTCTGGCTCTGTTTTATTTTAAAATAATATTAATCAGCCGCTCTATTAATAATGCTACCACCTAAGAAACACTGTCAAATACATTCAGTTAACATAAGGTACCTGCTCTGGTCTTTCGATATTTTATATAAACTACTTACACAGTTGAACGGACCTGTTCTCAATGGCTTTCCTTCTCTAGTTTGATAAAAGTCTTAGGATATGATCGTATAAATTTCGTTACAAACTGCGAAGCATTCGCGCGAACAGGCTACAAGCTACTCAAAATTAAATTATCAGACTAATAACTATGGAATAATATTTTTTATTAACCGCTACATTCGCTGCCACCATTTGCTAAAAGAACACAATTCAAACGCTGGCCATCGTGACAATAATTAGCAAGAAGTATGCATTTCTTATTATACAAGTGCAATTGAACTAACCGATATGCAGTCTCAAAAAGCCATCAAGATCATACCGTGGACCAAGGAACGAGCACCCAATGTGCTTCTTATCAAACATCAAAACTCGCGAACGTGAGATAAACTATAAATAAAATGTACTTCTTACGTGATTTGGCTTCATGTTCTATGGATGATTAAATTATCGTAAAAAAGAGAATAAATGGTGTTCTAGTTTCTTGTACAGAGCAATAAAAACTGCCTACGGATGAAATCGTTATTCTTTCCGAGACTTTCGCTTTCGAGCACCGTCTGTGGTCTGCGAAGTTGATCCCTATAAATGTACTCATTAGCAAATTTTATACATTAGCGAAACAATTAATTCCCTACCTCGTTTCCTACGATCTCCTCAATTTGAGATTCGGGTTCTCCTGACTCTTCTTCCTCCTCCTCCTCCTCCTCCTCAGTATCTGGCTTTTTCCCGTCTTCTTCGTTATTTTCTACTTCTAAATCGGACTTTTTACTCCTAGGACTAGTATCTTCTTCTTTGCTATTAGTGTCTTCTTCTGCTTGTTGCGCAGTTTGTTCCTCGATTTTGTTTGGTTCCTCCTCTGCAGCTGGCTCATCGTCTGGATTGGATTCATCTGTCTTTTTTCCTTTTGCAGCTGCGTCTTTATCCTGTGTTGTATTTACAAAAGAGTATATTAACAAGGTGCAATATTAACATGTGCGTTCAACTCTAGCGGTCGTCTACCTTACCTTACTAGCACAGCATAGCGTATACAAAGCATATGTGAGCGGGGTTCCTACTACGACTATATACACTCCCCACAGCCAGGGGTTATCATTTGTTATTTTTATAATCTTACCCAAAAAGCTTTCCTATAACAAAAATAAGTAGTTAGGAATGGAGTAAGCAGCTAACAGAGGAATAAGAAAGTAGCTTATATGAGAATACAAAATATCGCCAAATTTTTAAATTTTCCAGGTTCAGGCATTCTAAACGTAAGTACTGTAACTAGAGCTCGAAATACCTCTCTTGCTCTCTTCAAAAGATAACGAATGTAGAATCCGGCTGGAATCGCGCAATAAATAAAATACAATGCCCACCATCCTGGTTTATATCCCATGTAGCGCATAGCGCGTTCCCAAAGTGTTTTCTTACGTAGTAGTTCAATATTAAATTTCTCAACAAACTTTTTTTAAATTAAATCCAAATACTTACGGACTCTTTGTCTATTTGTTTTCTCTTGAGATCAAAAGTCACAGCAGCCCACTCATCTGCCAATGCAATATCATCTGTGATTAAGAGATTATCGAACAATATGTCGCTTGACATTGACCACAGCTCAAAACCAACAGCAGACTAAAAATGAACAGAGCTATGAATATTAAGATTATCTAAAAAAAAATGCAATTCTCACAATTGAAGTCATTTTAAATGGTTCGAAGTCTTCGAAGAAGTCTGGATTTGGTATCTTGCGTGGCGCCCATTTGCCTTGATAATTTGGATTCTCAATAAGAGGTGCCCTCCATTTACCTTTGTACTCAGGGTTGGTAATGAGAGGAGCCTTCCAAGGACCGCATCCGACAACTTTTTCGCAAACTGGATTTTCAATTAGTGGCGGCTCCCATTCTCCATCAATTTCTGTGTCCCAGTCCTCTGGTTTTTTCGCGTTGGGATCAGGTATCATTTCTGGTTCATCGTCTAACCAACCATCTGGTTTAACGGCACTTGGATCTGGGATTTGTGGTGGTGCATCTTCATCCCAATCTTCTGGTTTTGTAGAGTCTGGGTCAGGAATCTATTGTTCATGTGGTTTTAATTAAGCAAAAAACGGTTCATCCCATTAAGTTTATTACCTTTTCACGTTCGTCCCAATTTTCAGGTTTCTTGTCTGTGGGGTCATCAATTTCCTTAGGTGGATTGACTGGTGGCGCAAAATCTTTCAGAAGTGATCCTTCATTTAAAACCTTGTGATCAACACGAACTTGGAATGTATTGTCAGGATTCACGACCAGCTGGTACAGATGGGGCAATTTGTCTTTGAATGGTTCATCGGATCTCTCCCTGTAAGAGGTTATTTAAGCTGTTTTGGCGGTCCTAATTTATTGTAAACAAAATAATAGCTTACTTTGGCTTTTTGCAATGCTTCTCAGAAATAGAACCATTGACAGGATTCTTATGGCGGAAGATGAAATGTAATTTAACATCATTGCCACATTTGTCCGGCCCAAACATAATAGTGTAAGGGGTTTTGTCATTAAACTGTCGAAATTTAGAATTATTACGAAACCAGTTTTTGTTATGTTTTGTTACATAAAAGAAAAAAGTAACTGTGCGCATTTCAAAGGGAATTCAGCCTCGAATTTGTCAGCTGAACTTGGCTTAACTTACCTTTGTCAAATCATCAGTGTCTTTTCCTTGGGATAGTAGCTTTATGTAAGACCCTCCGCAGTCCTGCCCATCCTATAAAATTAATGAGAACAAGCTAATACCTGAAATCATCTCAAAAAGTTAAAGCAACTCGCACCTGCATAGTAACCTCATACTGAATCACCAAAGTTTTGTCATTAAACACAAACGGTCTAGACAATTTCGACGCGATAGCAGCATGTTTTGCCTTCGATTTGAGTACCAGCCCGAAATCATTTCGCCACACCTGTTTCTTAGGTGATTCGATGCTCCATTCGCCGTCGTATTTCGCTATTTCTTCAGCTGTGTCATCTTTCATTGCTTTGGATTTAATCCAATTCTTGGCAAAGTCATCTTTGTTATCAAAATGATCAGCAAAATAAAATGTGTCCAGTTCCGCTACGGGGCTAGCGTAATTTTGTATTTCTTCGTCATCTACAGAGATTTCAGCTTCTATGTCCTGGACACGATATACAAAAATATGCCTTAATTTTTGATATATGGACGTCGTAAAACATTTAAAAAAGGAAAAACGGAAAAACATTGTCGCAACAGCAGATTTTTTGCCGTAGCAATGTTGTTCTGCTCCTGCCGCTAATGTTTGCTTTTAAATTAATCACAGTTTAGAGGCTTGAATTTTGCTTCCACGCAACCGCTTCGGTAGACACGTTTGTCATGTTAGAAGTGGCTATGTGGTCACAATATAAAGCATCCTGCACCAAGCAACTTAATTCGGCTGATCTTCGTAGATAAAAATCCATCGATAAAATTAACTTCCCCTAGTTAGTTATGTAAAAACAAAGTATATAAAGCTATAGAGAATTCGCAGTGCAACTTCTTTATGGTTATATGTTCTTTGGAAAAGGCAGTGTATGCCAATTGAAACTCAATCATCGCTTCAGTTAGAATTTTTGCGACTTTCCGATTACACTATTTCCAGGTTTGGGAAATACTCTACTTGTTTAATACAAAAGCATCTAGGTAAGAAAGAAGAAAGGCAGGATGCTGTGTCGGGTTAGAGCATTGTTAATTTTATGAAAGTCCGAAATAGATCCCCTGGGATATTTTGATTGTTTCTCGAGTAATACAAAAACAATGTCTTAGTTCTGGCTCTGAAAAGTGGAAGGCAAATAAACTGAGATCCTGAGGATTGGTACGGTTGATCGCACTTAAGGAATGGAATGATAAGAAGCATAATTTAAACTGTACTTCTTGGACAAAATTCTGCGAAGATGAAACTCTCTATAGGTAGATCAGCTGTTAAGTGTGTGGTTTTCATAATCAATAAGTATCAAGCAAATATGTGTAATCACCGGAGTAGGAGGTTATGATTTTAGTTCTGCCCTCATACAGGAAACTTTTATATTTTCAATTATTAGTCTAGTCTGTTAATATAGGCATGCTCTTTGCTTTAACACAATAAACTATACTTAAAAGGTGTTAAAAATGTTAAAGGCAAAGCTTGTTATTGAGACGCCAATATAAAACGTGGTTTAGGCAAATATTCTCCACACCGAGAGTGAGCTGTTTAACTGGCACTTAGGCTGCAGGCTGATAACAAGGCATGTGTAGCAGAACTGCGATAATTGGGTTAAGCGGCTAGAATTTCTCAGAGTGCTTTGTTTCTCTTTCATTTTCCGCACATTAGTCAAATTCGTTTTCCCTGAAGCCACAGCCCCACCTCGGGCGCCCCGCTTATTGCAATTAATGATGCAATGAAAAACTGTGCGTCAGAGACACATTGGCTAATTGGATTTACCAAAAAATCACAGGCCACTTCCAATCGATCAATCCCCTCCTTACCTCGATTTCTTCCTCCTCTACGATAGCAGCAGCCTCATCATCGAAATCCTGCTCTGAGCTAGATACCGTCGCAATGGTAAGCCCCAGCACGAGGAGCAGCCCTATCTTCCACCTCATTTGGGATAATCTTCAAAACTGACAAGCTGTAAAACAAAAAATCGATCAAGCACAATTCAACTGAACGAGAGACAACCACTATGTGCTGTCGAATTAACGGGCGAAACTATCATTTCATTGGTTTCGCTCCTACTTAATAGCTGCTGGCTCGGCGAGTCGAATGACCCCATTGCAGCAGCGCACAGACGATGGCTATTTACCTTTGTAAACTGGAGAAAGTGAAAATCGACAATTTCGACTATTTCGATATATTCTTTGAATACTTTACAAGTTCAACCAGTTCTTTTTCACTAGAAAATCGTCTGTGTAAATGAAACTATTTGGAAATTTCTGCATTAACCGGTAATTAGCAGAAATCTCAACCCCATGACGAGCACTTCAATAAATACAGGAAAACTGCCGTGTCTCCCAAATTCCAAGTGTTCTAAACGGATTTGTGGAATTTTGTACTTTTGTATTGGATGCCCTGCTTAACCACTGTATTCTGGTGTGTCCCGATTGAAAATGGAATAAGGTGGAAAAAGAAAATTTTTTAATAAATTGATTTATTTTAATTCGACTGTTATTTCTTAAATAAATTAAATTTACTTTATTATTATTATACAAAATAGTTTTTCAGATGTTAAAAATATTTAATGGTTGTATTGTTCCATTCCAATAAGATTCCAATTGTCAGCTGACAACTGTCTGCAAATCAGATGACAGTGACGTTTTATGTTTTTAATTTTAAGTGTTTGCTTATGAGGTGGCTGGGAATCATCTGGGAATTATTTAAGTTATAAATTAACATGATGTTGCATTTAAATATATTAACATTGAATGTATGGTAAGTGATTCAAACTAATTTGATATTCAGTTTGAAGCAATTATCTTGCATCGATTGGATTCTATTGCCAAAAACTACTAGCCATCGCCAAACGAATAATACATCCTTTTCGCGCCGTTATATCTTATTTACAGCATTAATAAGCAGTAATTGGATTCAGTCACCCAAGGGTTGAAGTAAAATCGTCAACGCAGCTTAATTTAGCCAGTCAGTCATACAGTCTGTTCGGAATCTGTTGATATGATAAGGTTTCTTTATTGTAATAGAACAAAGCTGAGTTGATTAGAGGCCGCAAATCGAAACATTTCTTTGGCTAGGTGTTAACAATCACGTATCTGCGTAGCCTTTTACTTTTAAATAAAGAAATTAAGCTTAAGAGAGGACCTGCTATACATTTCCTAGACAAAAAAATCGCATCAGTTTGTAAAACATTTCTCACCTTCAATGACTGGGATTAGGGCCTTGAATAGCCTGATAGGTTTATGTTTGAGGAATATTAAGTTTAGGATACTGGTGTGCCAAAAAGATTATTAAGAGCTTTCTAGCCAAGGAAATGCCCCATTTTCACAGCATTTCGTATTGCATAAACTAAATTATAGTCATCAATTTTGCTTTTCTCTTTTTCAGGGGGATACCATATATCTCTAGTGATCGAGATGTTCGTATGCAAGCAATAGGCGCTGAGCTTGCAAAAGGAGCCTTCGATTTCGTCTCACTGCAAGAAGTCTGGGTAAATAGTGATTACGAGCTGATACAAAATATAACAAAAGATGTTCTGCCGTATTCGCATTACTTCCACAGGTTTTGCCTTGATTTATTTTAAAGACTGTGACATATTGGAAGTAGGGCTTCTGCTTTTGCTGTTATTCTGAATCTGCCACCTCTTTCTGCTTTTAATATGTCGCAGCCTTAATCTTAACTTAATATGCAAAACATATATTAAATCGTTCCTATTTAGTGGTGTCTTCGGATCAGGTCTATGCATTTTCTCAAAACATCCGATAATATTGGCACTCTTCCACGCCTGGTCAGTGAACGGATACGTGCACCGCATCCAGCACGGTGATTGGTTCGGAGGCAAAGGCGTTGGACTTTGCCGTGTAGCAGTTAACAATGAAATCGTTAATATCTACATTGCTCATGTAAATCTATATTTCATCCACCGTGTAGTTCTTAGCGTCTAATTAATTAATATCTTGCAGTTGCATGCCGAGTACGATAATGAAAACGACGAATACAAAGCACACCGTGTCATCCAAGCATTCGACACTGCTCAGTTCATAGAAAATACTAGGAGTGATGCAGTCTTGCAGATTCTGGCAGGCGACTTAAACACGCACCCCGATGACATCGCTTACAAGTAAGAGGGTACGGCAGGTTCATATTTGCAGCCCCGTTCAACCCTTTTGCCCCTGAGTTATTGCATTCCGGAGTTTTATAGTTCTGCCTTTGTAGAACACTATTAAAAGCTTCTAAAATGGAGGACACTTGCACGGACAATATGATAGGGACCAATGATTGCAAAAGAAATTCATACTCGGTTCGTTCACTGGTTGAGAAGATTCCCAGGGGAAAGAGAATTGACCACATTTTTATAAGAGCAGCTCCACATTTTCAGGTTGGAAATAGTTGCTTATGCTGTTTGATATCTAAGTAATTAATTACAGGCTGTAATCGAGGAGTATACGCTCCCTTTTCCTGAAAGAGTCCCAGGGAGAACATTTAGCTACTCAGACCACGAAGCTGTTTCAGTTAAAGTAAAGGTGATTAAGTCTCCCGTATTTGAAGCCGAAAGTGAGAATGAGAAAAATTTCTGTGAAGCTACAGAGAAAGACTCAACAGCAGCAGATGCTCTGAAGGAATGCATTGATGTTTGTAATGAGAGTTTAAGCACATTAAGGATGAACCGAGTCGTGTATCTCAGTATGGCATTGTTTTTGGGTGTTCTTCTCTTGGTGGTAATCGAGATTATTCCCCCATATGGCCTTAAAACGATTTACTTGGTGCTAAAAATCATTCTGTCGGGAGTTGTTTTATACTTTTTATTTATGGGCACACTATGGAATGTTATCGAGAAGAATGGTGTGCTTTCGGGGAAACTTTCTATGGAAATTGCCCTGAAACATTTGGATCGACGCTCCGAGTGCCAATGATTTATTTATTTTAACTATATCGTTTTTATTTATTTTTACTATAACACGTTTATCTATTGAACAGTAAAGAAGACAAATAAAGATTTTTTTAACGAAGGTTTCTATTTTGGAAAAATATTTAAGAAACAGAAATTAGCGGCAGAAGGGAAGTTAAGCTTTACTTTGTGGGCGTTTTTCGCTATTGTTTGTTATTCTGCAATTAATTCATGTTATGATTTTAGTGTCACAATTTAGAAGTTCCAGTAAGATTGATTTTTTTCAAATCAAGAAACAAACCCATTCAGTTTTCACGATAATATGTTTTCTGGAATTACAGAAAAAAAATATCCTGCTTTCCGCTATCAGTTATTTTTCTGCTTCTACCACTCTTTTCTGGCTCTTTGAGTCCCCCGTCTTTCCATGTTTTTACTTCTAGCGAGCACTAATTAATAAATGAACAATTTTGAATTCATATTTAGCGAAAAATTTACGAATAATTCTATTTGGAAATCATCCTTAATATCCCGAAGAAATAAAGAACACACGAATCCATCTCCATACAGACAGTCCGCCATTATTCGCAGCGTTGTCAGTTTTTCTGGTGCATGGAACAAGAAATTTCCCATAAAATATCAAAAGTCTCCTAACCCATTTAGCTGCTAATCAACTGAATAATGCAATTATAAGCTGTATACGTATAAATATGTGAGTAGAATGGCTAAATTTTTCCATAGCTAAATCCTTTAGTTCTATGGGGATCCACAACACCGATGTGACCTTGGCTGCAAATGGGAAACTGTCACTAGGGCTTTTGACAGATATTTTGTTGACAAATTAGTGTGTAGTGGCTGGTCCTAAAAATGTTGGGTGATTTTTTTGGTGAAATTAATGTGCAGCTGAATAAATGAAGGAATTTTACGGATGACTGAAGGGTATTTTCTTAAGTAATTCTTGAATGAATTTATTTTAAGATGCATGAGATAGTACCACGGGTTTTGGAAAAAACTCTAACTACCTGAGTCTCAAGACCATGGAGGGTCTTGAAATATCAAATACAAAACCTATTGTGAGTGAGCCTAGAGCCTCTTATGTAAATGTGACATTAAGAAATGTTCGCCCGCTGTTTTGTTTTACTTTCTATGTCCATTCGTCAGCACGAGGCTGCGGGAATGAAAAGATACCCTTTAACCTTCTTAGTACTTGAGCATCTCAATAAGATTGATCAAGCAATTTAATTGTCTACTGTGGTATTAAGCTTAGTAAACTCATGCAAATTGGTGAACGTTTTAGTTTTTCAGGCGTTTTTATCCTAGGAGTTTTTCACGCATAGAAGGGACACGAATATCGCTGAAAAAAAGTGTTATTCATAAAGGCACGATGTTTGAAGCAGACCTTTGTATACATTTTCAGAACTTCGACAGCGATATTTGATATGTGTTTTTTTAAGAATTGTTGCAATCGATGAGAAGAAATATCTTAAAAGCGACCTCCTACTTTGCTCGGCAGATATTTTTAGCTTGTCCACTAATGGAATATCTTAAATATTCTTTTTAATTTTATTATACGAGGGGTAATTTGGATTATGCAAACATTGTTTGATCGTCGTTTATGGTTTCGTTAACTCGCCGAGCGTCGACCGCGCTTTTTGTAATGTAAGGTATGTTTTGTTTACATTTTCTTAATATTTTTTTTTTAATTTGCAAGATATGTACGTATATATACCAAAAGATAATTGTTAGATGAGATGAAAAAATTGATTGCTTTTTCGGAGTGTTTCTCTAAATCAGATGAATATTGCATTTCAATATGTTTGCAGTTGCGTTCTCAATTAAAATTCCATTTCCATTAAAAAATTAAAAGCTTACTAACATATTTTTATATCCAAAAACTTACCAGATTTGCCACACTACTTCTCTGCATTAGAAATCCCGAAAGTGATCCTCGACACGTTTTCTGAGCTGGGCATTGAAATTGTAGTTGTGCACAGACTGCTTATTTGAGATGGGAGAAAAAGGTGCCAAAAGTGATGTTCTTGCAGTGTCTAGCCCCTGGCGTTGATGTTGCGGTATGGTTTTTTTCTACTCACAGAAAACTAGATGGCCAAACCTAACAGCTCATACAGGCTAAAGCTGATATCCTTAATACTTAACGGACAGGTTACATAGATTTGGATGTTGTACATAGTCGGATTGTTCAGCACTCTTTTTCTTGCTTAGGGTGAGAACCCTAAAAAATGGTGTACACTAGCTAGATTACCAGGAAATATGGCACTCGTAAGAAAATTACATGAAAATAATTAAAAAACTTGAAATTTTAATAATTCCTATATATACGAGGGTGAATCAAATATAAACCGGTATTTTTATTTTACGCATCTTGTAATAAATAGACCGGAATGCGGCTTATAAGTGTAGTAGGTAAGGTTGCGTCAATGTCCTCTGCCCGTCGCGTCTTTAGTCAGAGAGGAAGAAAAAATTTTGGAGATATGAAAATTAAAACGTTCCCAAAAAAAAATACCGCCCTGTACTGGCTCTTTAGCCCAGCGAACGCCGCATACAGTCGTTATTAATCCCCTGCGAAATGCAGAGTGAAATTATGCAAACAATCGTGCACGTATTTATCACCTGTGTGTGCGCTACCTGCGTTTCTTCCATTCACATTGTCGCTATACCCCAGCAGGAAATTGGAGATTGCGTGAAATAGTACATCGATGATTTCATGCATGACTAAGGTATGTATGCCAATTCTGAGGACATAGCCATGCTAACAGGAAGGCATAGGAGTTTGCTTGTCTCAAGTGAGCTGAAGTTTTATTGCGGTTTTGTTGTTTCATGCTTCTCAGTAATCCAAATATTCTCCTTTTTGTATTTTTGTGATGACATCATACATTTTTAAGGAGAAGGTTTGTTTTATGTAATCAAGCAACGCGTTTGGTGGGTCGTCCTGAGCAAAACAATGAAGTGTGCATAACTGCTAAGGATTGTGCGCAGGTCATTATTAAAGAGTCCCCTGCGGTAATACCTTTTCTTTCGTGTCGTTTTACCTAGGAATTTTCGCGAACATTTTGCACAGGTATGTGGGATCAAGGGTTAAGTGAGAAACAATAGAACGCAATTGATGATCTCTGCTTTTCTAGATTAGGCGAGGCCCGACACAGCTACTCAGAGTCCAGCTACCACAGGTATTTAATTTAATGTTTAGGGATCGAATAGAGGAATATTTAGAGTATATATTCGACAATATGTCCACACAATTTTATTAATAAATAATAACCCGAGATAATGTGCATAACTTAATAAAAATGTGTGAACATATAGTCGAATATATATTCCGCTATCCGATTCTTAAACGTTAAATTAGACCTGTGTAAAAAAAATTCGCCTTTGTTTTGCCCGTCACAAATGTGTTCCCCCTTCATTGCATGAAATCATTGATGACATGACCATCAATGATTTCATCAATAAAAAGACATCGATGAATTCATGCATTCCATAGTCATGCAAAAGAGGATCAGCATACATGACCCCATACATTCCGTGGTCATGCAGAAAGGCATGCATGAATTTCCAATGACATCGCCGTGAGAAATGTCATCGATGTTGGAATGAGTATACATGCCCTTTTATTGATGACTTCCTCGATGCCGTCATGTGTAAATTTCCTGCTGGGACGTTATCATTGGCATTGAGATGTCATTATAGTAGTGATTCATTATTATGAATTAGCGTCAAATGTGCTAAACGTGCAGGTGCTTGAACCTCTACTTTTGAAGCGTTTCCCTGCCTCAGGTAATAAACCTAGGAATTTTTCCTTCGGGATTCTAACGTCCGTCTCCTCTACAACACCCCAATGAAAACAATTCGAAGCGCGACCTTCGATTTTTGGCCACGAAATCGGGAAAAGCAAACACTGCGCTCCAACGGATACCGTAATAATTTAGAAAAATGATTGATTTTAGTGTAAGCCAATATTTACAACAACAATAAAATACTCGAGTTGCACTCTCCACTCTTTTCAATTCTGAAATAAGTAAAATTAAAACAGGGATAAGTACCACAACACAAGATTTATTTTCTGCGAACATACACCTCGAGTCTTAACTTAATATACAGGATCTAGAAAAACTAAAAGCTTGGTCCTATTTTCGACAGCAATGAACATTTCATTAAAAGAAATTTACACGAAAACCAAAAGACTATTCAACCAATCATTAGACCGCAGCCCATTTTAAATTTTCCAGTTTTCTGATTCAATAACGCACTTAATGAGAACGAGAAGGGAAGTGGCTTTAATTTTTTCTCCAACACAGAACAGATGTTCCAGTTGGTGTCCATCGAAGCGCGGAAACTCAAATTCGCTTTCGGGACGTTCACTTGATAGCCCAGCGTAGTGTAAGTACTTTGAGCATCGAAATTAGTGTTGAACTCAACGCCAATTTTGAGCTGTGGACTTGCTTCTTTAATGTAGGACAAGTGAATACCGCTCCCTCCTATTGAGGTGCTGAAAATTGACGAATCTCCCCTGTATTTTGAGATAAAGTTGAAGACGGTTATCATGCCCTGCGGATACAGCAGGCCATACTGGCATCCCAATTCACTTCCAAGTGCCAGGTTCCGTGTAACAGATTGCAAATATTGACCAACAAATATTCCTGAGCTCTTTATTATATTCGGATTGGCAATGCCCATGGAGGCCGTGAAGGTTTCCCCCACATAGTCCGTAACTAGTTGCCCACCTATCAACTGGCTACCTTGGTACTCAGCTCCAAATTTCATGCGTACATGGTCGGTCAGACAGTGAACTATGCTAGCCTGCATACTTCCGCTCTTCTCAATTTCACCTGGTTGTGGAATGGAAATAGGCGTTAAAATATTTAACCTAATATTTGAATTTTACCGAAAAGTACTGGATACGATTCAAAAACACCATGACGCTGACTTCCCACGTAAGTTGCACCAAATCTGTAACAGCTCTCAGCACTATTTGGGAGCAACTTAATTGTATGCGATAGTTGGAAGTAATTGCTCAAGCACTTGTTCAGAATTATTCTGGCGCCTTCACAGAAATTCGGCATAACTTCCCTGCAGTCCTTGTGAACATCTTCAACAGCGCCGGGATTCTCAAGTTTTCTTCGTCTCCCTTCCAACAATTGTTCAACAATCGCATTCCCTGAACCGCCATCACTGTCTCTGCCATAGTTTGTACCCTGCGCATAGTAAGAATTCGAATTCTCTGAATTTGTCGGCGTTTTTGCTCTGCCTGAAGAGTTTCCCATTTCTGCGTATCTTCACTGTCACACTGTGATAGGTGTCAGTGCGTGCGTGATGCAATTCCAATGGTAACTTGACTAATACAAAGCAGGGACAATGATTGGTGTAACGGCCAATTTAAACGAGATACAAGTCCAATTATTAAAAGAAACTGCAGATTTTTAACTATTGTATTGTAGCTGTACGACACACGTTTTTTTTGACAAATTTCATTGGTGATAGGTTGCTACGATGTTGGAAATCTAAATAAATTTTTAAACGGGATTTCGGCGAAATCGTGCGATGGCAATTTAAAGCAGTTGCAAATGCTTCCCAAAGTGTTTTTCAAGTGCAACGAAGTGTCTCTCAATTACGAACGCTTTGTTTTACAAGGCATCTACTTTATCCATACACGCATACAGTGATGGACAAAATTATTGGCACACTATGATTTTTTAAGGGTAAATAGACTCTTAGGGAAAACATGAAATATTTTTCATTATTCTTATTGCTTATGTTTAAAGGACCCAAGGAAACCTTTATATTATTTATTACTACGCATTTACTGCATAACTACGTTTAATATATAAATAAGTTCTTTTGTAAATAAATATCTCAAAAAGGAGGCGAGAAAGCGGCCGAAATGACAAGGCTGAGTAATCTCGCCGTGAGTGAAATGCAATAAACGGAATTCTTCCCCTAATTTTGCACCCTATGTGGTGGTATATTTTCTTCATATTTAAATGGGACCACACTCGAGGTATAGCCTATTCAATAAAAGAAAAATTACAATTGGTTCACAATCGACGAAGACAACGCGTATATACACTAACATCCCCTATACCCACCTTTCTTAGACGTGGAATATTTTCATCAAATTTAAATAGGACCACCCTCGAGATTATAGCATATTCAACAAAAAAGAATCATTCAAATCGGTTCACAATCGGTGAAGATATCGTGTAACATACACACAAAAAAATACGGTCGAATTGCTAACCTCCTCCTTATTTTTAAGTAGGTTAAAAATTATACCTTCATGAGTTATAAATTAAATTATATAAAAAACTTAAATTTAAATACATAGGTACGTAAAGAAAATAAATAAACATTCCTTGCCTGCACAAAATGATTGGCACATTTACTATTTACACACACAAAAATGAAGTATTAGACTCAATTTCAGTATTTCGAGGATATGCCTTTTCTAATCAATTCATTCAATCTTCTTGGCATGGTATAGCGATTTTGGGGATGCTGATTTCGAATTTGTCATCAAAATTTCCAAATCTGCTATCGAAATTTGGAAATTAAGGGAAGGCTTTAAATTTTGTGGAGCAGGTTAACCCGTTTGAGAGCGTCACAAAATCTATAATGCCTCAAAGTAATACGAAACATGAGAAAACCCAAACCGTAATTTACTAAATTTTAAAAGATCAAGATGGTGGCTGGCTCAAAACACTAAACTTCCAAATTTTCGTGGAAGTCGGTACATGCGGGTTCTTGGGGTCGCATTGGGGGATTTCAAATATGATGACCGATTTTCCAAATTCAAGATGGCGGACACTTAATAGTAAACTACCCCCGATTTTTACGAAAATTGACATGAATTGAATTGTGTTTTGTTTTAGAATTATCTTGGATTAGATTTTTCTTGATAAAGTTCTGGTTAAAAACACACTTATACATCGTTAATTACATATAGCTTTGTGTACAAAAAATTTTTAATATGAAACCAACATAAACTATCTTTTTTAGTCTTTCCAATCCCCTTATGATGGATGACCAAATAAGTCGCACTATTTTGGATAACTTTGATGTGGCACACGTTGAAAGTGGCCAGGTATTCTTTCACAGAACATGCTAAAATTGTGTTAAATTATATTCGGTCGTATTTTGCAGAATGAAATAACTAAAATAAATGCCCCTAGCGTTTTGCGGGGCATAGAGAGTGGCGCTTTACATTTTATCACTGTTCCAAATAGGGAACAGGAATTTATAGACCATGTAACATCCAACCAAAATAAAAAGAATTTCCCAAGTAATGAGAACGCCCCGTTTGCTTTGCAGTCATTTTTAAATCCAGAGTATATAGCTACGCACATAACCAATGGGTTCATCATCGATCTTATGAATAATCAGGATGGCAGCGATCAAAACCAACAACCTCATTTTATAAACGAAGCAATATCAAACGATTTAGAGTTTCAGGCAGACGAGCATGAGCGTAAGCTAACGGCCACTTTTCTACAGATAGTTAACAAGCAGTGCCCCTCAATTAAAAATGAGAATGAAGCTCAAGTTATCGTTACTAATAAGGTAAGGTGAAAATTAGGGTATTAAAGAAATTCTCAAAGTGAAAATTACTTTAGGATCTCGGAGCATTTACGCAAACCAATGAGACAACCAAGCAAAATTCAATTGACCACAACTTCCTGACGATAGATGAGCCGCAACCCTTTCCTCCAGCATTGCTCAACGATAGTCAATTAACTCACATAAACGTGAGTTAATATTTTTGCCAAGATGTTTAGATGGCTTCTAAAAAGTTAATTACAGGGAAATCCACCCCTCCCGCCACTAACTCCAATAAGAAGACTGAATTCCCCGAGGAAGATTTCAAGTGTAAATAATCAGGCCGCTCTCAAGAATGAGTTCAATCCCGAGAGTATTAATAATTTTAAGGTGATTTGGGAATTCCTTAGATCCAGACAGATAGGAGAGATACATTAGGTTTCAGCGCTTTAGCTTCTTTATTTGAACATTTTATGATTTTATTCACCGCCTAGAGCTGTCTAGTAAGATCTATAGCAAAAGATTTCTCCCGTTTGACTACGTCTTATTTATTTTGGATTTGAAATTATATATTTGAATTATTGTAGAACGATTCAGAAGCAGCTATCGAGGATGTGAGGCTGCAGCGCCCTTTGACCAAGAGGAGTTTACCTCACAAGAAGCGTATAACAAAAAAGCTCAGAACAATTGATAAGGTGGAGCAGCAGCCTCCACAGCGCAGCCTACTCTATACAGTTGAGCCGGAAGACACCGTTGAGGAAGAAAGTATCATCAAATGCTTCAAACCCAGCCCTGTGTTAAGTCGTTTTTTTAATAAACATTTTCATTTTAGGTTTTAAATGCGCCACAATTTTCCTGCCAGCTATGTGGTCATGTATGTGAGTCTCAGCTTGACTTTTTTGCGCATTTGAAGGAACATTATGAGCCTGTGAGAACTGAGGTGAAAGTACCGCTTACTGTTCCCCCTCCCGTGGAAGTGAAAAAAGTAAGATTAATCAGTGATCAAACACGTCTAAAGGCTCTTTTCTTTAAAGGAATCGTTATTAGGGCAGGGATTATCGGAAGTGGTGATTCACTTTGAGAATTTCGAAGAGGATATCCTTCATCAGGTTAAAAATGAGGTGGCCAATCCAAAAATCCCCATTCAGGTCGATACTAGCACCAGCGACCCGACTGTGAAGGATGTTGACATTAGCGTTGCTGAGGTAGAGTTCAGCGATACTGAGGATATGTTGGAGGGAATTCGTGGAGTGGTCGACAAAGTACAAGAGTCTGTGGACAATGATTCAAATGATGGTATGGATATCATTTCGGAAAAGAATTGGTATGTTTTTCCAGACAAATCCTGGCAGGAAACGTGAAAATTTTTTTTCTTAGGTACACCAACAGTGCCTTAAACGGCGACATTCATTTTAAGACTGGTGTAGTGGTTAGTAATCACATAAATCAACAATCCGTGGATAATTTTTCACTTTTCTTCAAGAACGATTTGACTAAGGATGCCGAGCAAAGTGAAGGTTAGTATTATGACAAGCCATTCCAAGGCTAATATGGAATATCTCATACGATCGGTTGCGATTGGTTTCAGTTATTCTTAATCGATTTGTGCCATATTACTTCCGTATTAGCACAATTAAGTCGATAAATATTTGTTTTCCTGCAATGCTGCTAGCAGTCGAATAATGTTGTCTATATTTTAATTACAATTGAAATTTTGCCAATTATCGGAACCAAATTGAGATAATCTAATATTAGCCCAGATCTGTTGTCGAGTATGCTTTGATTTTATTATTCACCCACAACAGCCATACTCCCCGCTTTAGAGCCAGGGGAAATTTCCGATCATGGAGACGGAGATGTAGAACTAGATCAATGTATGTCTCCTCAAGAGTCGATATCTCAGGAACTTAGCAAAACGAGTAGAAAACATCGAAAGGCAAAGGCTCGGAAAGAAGATGTAAAAGATCTATCTGAAGAGTGGGATTCGAGCGATTCCGAGGACAAATCTAAGCCCAAAAAGCGGATCCAGTGCACGAAGTGCAACAAGTTGTTCAACTCAGCAAATGCTCTTAAATATCATGACTTGTCGCATACTGGTGAAAGGCCACACCAATGTGAGGTGTGCGGAAAGAGTTTTTTCGCGTTGAGCGCCTTAAAGGTGCATATGCGATTGCATTCGGGCGTAAAGCCCTACCAGTGCGAATTTTGTAAAAGAGCATTTCGGCAATGGGGCGACCTTAAGTACCACACAATTTCCATTCACACGAATGAAAAGAATTTTCAGTGCGAATTTTGCGGAAAGGCTTTTGCACGTAGGTACTCTTTGGTCGTTCATAGGCGGATACACACCAGTGAGAGGAACTATAAGTGCGAGTTCTGTCCAAAGTCATTCCGAGCAAGTTCTTATCTCCAGAATCATCGGAAAGTTCATACAGGTGAGTGCAGGTTGAAATATCACAAACTTGGCTTCTAGCTTTTTTTTGAGGTAGGCAACAGATCTTCTGACACAAAATGTTTACTTGCAGGTGAGAAACCTTATGCATGTAAGGTTTGTGGGAAGAAGTTTCGAGTAAGTGGAGATCTTAAGCGACATACTAATATTCACAACAGAGATAAGAGGAAAGCTAAGCTACCAACGCCGAACACAGCAGCGGATGAGTCTTCAAAAGCTGGGGAGCCAAAACTAGAAGCTACGGCTCTTCCAGCTAGCAACGTTAAATCTGAGGTGTGTATGGAAGTTTATAGTAGTTCAAAAGCCTTGCAAATTGTAAATGCACATACGTTTTTCGCTTCGATTTGCGGATTTATAAAAAATTGTTTGCATTAAGTTTTTAGATATTAATGCCATTCCTCTGATACACTACCTGTAAAATGCTTTTTCTTCTCTGTTACAGCCATCTGCGGTTCAGCCAAACTTGCACGTAAACAACAAGCAGCATGAGATAGGCATGGACAATAGACCAGCAAGCCTCACGATATTTTATCAAGATGAAAGTTTCGACCTCTTTAAGACTGAACCAACCTTTTAGTAACCTTTTGCTTATCATGCGTTGAACAAAATACTCTCAACGTCGAAAAAGTATAGAACTGAACTAAAACTAAATAGAAACAGGAAACGTCGATCAGGTAAATAGATCTTCCAGTCCTCTAACTGAGGACTACGAGCTACATATATCAAGGCTAATCAGGTTTAATTTGGTGCATTTTATAATGAGGTTGCGTTAAAATTATATGCGGTCCTATCATATCTGTTTTTATGGTCTCAGGCACTTTTGTAGTTTTTGTTAATGAAAAACGTTTTATATTAAAAACTGGGAGCATGAACTAAAGCTTCATTGTGATATTACTTTTGTTTGTGTTTTTTATTCCTCACCAGTGGAGGTGGTAAGCCTAAGTTTGAAAAAGGAAAGAACGTTCTGTATATAGTAAGTGGGATACGTGTTTTTTATATTACGACATCGATAATAATTTTCATCGTAACGTAAGCTGTAGGCTATGAATAGATTTACCAAGTTATTTGTACTGCAAAATTATTTCATTGTTTTTATTTGCAATAAAAGGTAACTTATTTTATAAAATGTGTTTTATTTTTGAAGACCCGGCTGCGTCCCCTTAGCCTGGGTTTTTTGTTAGCGAAGTGAAATCCTCTGCTTTCGATTGCGACGTCATTGCCATAGCATAACAGAGACTATTTACGGAGGTAGATATTATACTATCTAGTTGCAGCCGCAGATCGAAATCATGCTATTTCCTTGCAAAAGCGTTCTGAAATATCAAGAAAAGGGAAATGGGATTAGGGAGAGATGAAAAGATCATTGTAAATTAAGAATAACTGTTTAATTATTTGCTAATGCTTTAATAATTCATTTTCACATTTGGTCTGCATCACATACAATCAATCACGCATAAAACTATTCCACTGTACTCGGTCTCATTTCGCATCGCATTCAACTATAAAGTCCTTCTTAACGTAAGAGCTTAGAAAAGTCGTGGACATACAAAACAAAACGTAAATTCAATAAAATCAATAAAATAGAGGAAGCTGGGGGATCGGGGCGAAATACTATAATTACAAAAATTTTAGAAAAATAATCACACGAAAATGGAAGCTTTCATTTACTCCTACGCGGCGTGTCCGCGTCCAGCAAAACACGGCCTTCGCCCGGACCTCTCGTATGTTACAAAAGGTTTGTCTAACTTTAAAAAATCTAATAGATCTACTCTACGCTTGTATACATAACTGCTAGCGATTTTTGGAAGTTCTATCGTCCTAAGGCTAGGGCTGCCCGGGGCGGCAGCGGCTAAAATCTTCAAGTTCAATAAATCTCGTCTATAATTATCCGTAATAATAAGATTGGCACATTTTTATTGTATTAAAGTGTAAACAACGGGTCTAGTCCTACTCTCGTCTAACAGGCCGACCAAACCAAGTCGTTGGGCCCGCAACTAACTGGTGCTGATGATTGTCTTAGAATTTGTAGCTACGAAGGTGATATGGGCGCGACTCCGCGGTCGCGTAGCGTCCTAGGGGTCTGGGCTGCAGCGCGGGTGTGCCGGCTGCTGCGGCTCTTCCCTGCTCCGGGGGCTGGGTCGCCCGCAACAGTGGGCATGTAATCGATTCGAAAGTTTATATTGCAAATGATATTTCAAGTGCGGTGGCCTCGCACTTATTTCCGCAAGTCGGTCGGCATCAGGGTGTCCTCCACGTTGATATCACTGGCCTCCGTGCTCCGCGGAGAATGTTGTCGCTCTGATGTGTGATGGCTGTTGGGCTGCGATTGCTGCTGCTGCAGGTGGGATGGTGAGCTCTGTTGCGCTGGATGTTGCTGGGACTGCTGCTGCTGCTGTTGCTGTTGCTGTTGCTGTTGCATTTGGGGGGATGCATTCTCGTTGTAGCGTATCAGCTTTATTGTGGTCAGGCCGTCGGAATTTCTTATCAATCTGGAATGGAAGGAGGAATGGATTTAATTAGTCTGCTCTGTCGTCGATCGCTTTATTAATTTAAACTGTGCACTGCAGCCTTATCAGTATTGTTTTCAGCGAAATTAATAAGGAAGTGAGACTGGGGAATTTTTTACTTTTACTGCACTGATACGTAAGTCGGAGACTATTTGAGAGATAGTTCCTATTTTTAAATTAGTTAAGAAAGGGGTGCAATACTTGGACAAAATGCAACGAGACCTTTTAGTATTAGTTGTCCCGAAGGGCTTAGAGGAATCACATTGGTAAACTGTAAGCTGAAAGATAGCGCGACTAATTATTTTAAATTAGTTCATTAACATCGGAGAGCAATGAGAGATTCGCCGAGGTTTTTTTTTCATGACTCAGATTATCTTAATTGTGCAATGTGGGATGGTTTGTGACTAGTTTATTATTTTTATTTATAAAATAATAATACGATATGAAAATTTAAACGCTCTAACGCTTCGTGATTCGCCGCTCATCGCCAGGGAATATAAAATCACCCTAAGGCGTGATAGTGCGCATCTTGTTGGTGTCCCTGAGGGTAGGCACTTAGGGCCTTCTCTTGTTCTTCTGAATAATGTGGTCAATGTTATAAGGCATTCTTTTAATTGGCGTAAATCAAATTTAGACGGTGGTCTACCTTATTTCTGGAGACAGACCAGCAATATATAAACAAATCAGTTTATGTCGAGCTTATTAATTTTTACGCAAATTTGGGCTCCCGTGTTAGTTGTGTTTTCGTCTGCAGCTGTGCAATTTCAAAAGTTTAAAATATTTCGTTAGAAAAGTCTTAAAATGTTCAGTGCATTGGGAAGAGAACTTCCCAGGCTAGGGTATGATCGTTCGACTTACTTAATTTGAAAAACTCTCATAACTTTTTATATTTATATTTTTAATAATTTTTCTCCTCTTTTTTCTTGCTTGATTATTATTCTAGTAATTTTAATTGATTTACCTTTTATTTTACTTCTAATGTCAGATGTCTGTAAGTCCTGTTGGCAATAAATAAATAAATATCAAAGTTTGCTATCAACAAAAACTAGGTTTACTAGGCGGTTCAATAGGCTAACTAACTTGTTCACGCGATTTTCATTACACGCTGAGAAAAAGAAAACTGTTGTGATAAATCTTTCTGGAAAACGTGAGTGGATTCAGTTGTTTTAGTAGAAGGGCAGTTTTCCATTGTATAATTTAAAGCTTAAACATAAAATTCAGGATGTATGGTATCTTTGAATTTTTCTGACAAGGTGATCAGATCCATTTATAAATTTAAGATGGGACCAAAAATAATTTGTTTTCAAAAAGTTTGGCACTTTTGGGTTTTTGGGGTCGATGATATCAAATATGGTACTAATGTTCTTTAGATTTTCATATTAGTTGGCGCATTGAAAAATTCATTCAAGCAGTCGATTTTAATATGGCGGACACAAAACACAAATTTTCTTTAGAACTTTCAAAAAGTGGCACGTGGATTTTGTGGGTCCCTGATTTTAAGGTATATCGAAGAACAAATATTTAAGATGCGGATCCAGTAAGGTAAAACATAAATAATAAATTCCTTAAGTTTATATGGCCTCTATTTATCACTCTATCGTAAAGTCGAAATTTTACTGCGTTCCTGAGGATTTTGTGAATTTCCACGCATTCTTTTGTTCTTTAAAGTTTTCGAAGCCTTAGAGATTTACAAATACAAATCGGCAAGCCGATTTTCGATACTCAATGTAGTTTAGGAAATACATACAGGGATTTGTTCTGCACGACACTCTCAGACTCACAAAATAAACTCGAGAACGGTTTGACCGGTAATAAAATTTTCTAGTGCTTGGACCACACTTATTTAAAAAAAACAAATTTCGAATGAGTTCCATTTTCAAAATTTATTCTCTTATAAAAAAAAACTATGAACAACAGATTGGGAGACAAGGAAAATTAATAAGCTTTAGAAAACAGGCTCAATGTTCTATTTTAGATGATCGAGCTCGGAGGTCTACGTCTACCTGAGGTAGAGGAGGCGACAGACATTGGATGTTTGATATTTTAATGCCCACACAGCTCTTTATGTTGTATGTCGTCATGATGAACGTGAATGAAAGAATAAATTACCTTAAGGGTCATTCAATGAAAATTAACAATTAGACCCTTCATAGAAACTCAAGCGTAAAGCTTTCGATTAAAACATCTTCAGCGCTGCTCTCGCCTGCAAAAGTTGTCAAAGTCTAGCTGGTCTTGGGTAGTTGATGCAGGAATAAATAACGTGAATTTTTTAATACTATTTTTCTATTTAAAATTGTCAACAATAATTACATAAAATAAAGGCATTCCTTAAAAAACACTTAAAGCACCTAAGCGTCTACTTATCCTAATTCTATAAAAAAGACAAGAACTCACGGATAGCAATCGTTGGCACTGTTGCTATTGTACCGCCTATCGCCACCCAGGCTAAGATCAGTCGGTTTCACGTCCTCGCACTCGGGCGCACTGCCTTCGATCTTGAGGCTGCTGAACTGCAGCTTCTCAGATGGGGTTTGCGGCAGGTTTGGCGAATGGGGCTGTGATGACGTGGACAGGTAATGGAAGGCACCGTTGATAGCATGCATGATGAGGGGGGATGTCGGGGGTGGGCCATACGTTGACGCCGAAGACATCGCAGGGGACGACAATTGCGGCAAAGATTGTGGAGGCCCTAACTGACTACTTTGTTGCTGTTGTTGCTGCTGGTGTGGCAGTTGTTGTGACTGCTGCTGTTGCTGTGAATGCAAACCCTGGGGTGGTTGCTGCTGCTGTTGTTGCTGGAGGTGGGGTTGAGTATTTTGTGATATCGTCGTGTTATTTGTACTATTGCTAGGGGATGATGCATTTGAGACAGCTGCCCCGTTGGAGTTGGCAACGGACTGCCGCAACAGCGATATGTTCTTGATGTTTTTCAGCTCTGTGGGATTTCGCAAAAACCTGCAATGGAGAAGTAGTGATCGTGTAAATTTATTGCGTCAGCGAATTTCGTGGTAAAAAAAACTTACTGGTAGCAATGCCGTTCGCCTTGGACTTTTCTCAGAATGTTTACTCGGTAGTAATAGCGAAGGGCACGTGACATTTTGTCGTAGTTCATCGACAAGTGGTTCTTTTGGATCCCCCACAGCTTGGCCAAACCGGCCGGATCGACTATTTTGAAGACTCCTGTGTCGCGGCACTTCCAGGCAATATAGTTGCTGTACCGTTGCGCAGGGTCATTCAGTAGTTGTTGGAGAAAGTCCCACAACAGTCTGCCATCTGAAAATTTTGGAAACTTTAGTTATTTGTTCTCAAGCTTACAATTTACTACAGTCGAATGGAAGACATATGTAGCTAGAAGCCTAGCTAGAGACCCCCCAATTGACTACCTGAATTTCTACTCACTTGTATTTGGCTCTGGGCTGTCCGGGAAGAATTCCCGCTTGACTGGCATGTAGGCGCTAGGGGTAGATGGCGCTGAGACAGATCCTCCATTAACTTCGCTTTTCTGGGAGTGGCTATTTGTCCACGAGTTGACCACATTTGTAATCTGCTGCGATAGGTTTGGTTTGATGTCCTTCAGAACAGGCGTCGGAGGGGGGCTAGAGTTCATCTGGGATTTGGGGCCATCCGAATAGCTGTCCTCCTCCGAATCGGATTGATTGCTACTCGAGCTGGTCGCATTGTTTTGGGAGAACACATTTTGGCTTCCATCTTGGTTTTGTGGCGGACTGCTCGCCTGTGAGTCTATCGACGGAGCTGGGCTCAGTGTGACTGAATTTGGTTGCATGAAATGATGCAGATGAGCATTGTGGAAGGGGCTTTCTGGCGGCGCCAATGATGCCCAATTGGGTGTAGGGGGATGGCTGTGTGGTGAGAGCGGGTACCGGCTTGTTGGTGTAACTGGACTGCTCGGCAGGTGTCTGTGCATCATCTGTGATTCCCGGACCAACATCTGTAAGACATTGTGCAGAACATCTCCAGCTCCAGGGCATCGTTCCCCGAGATCAGCTCTAGTTAGAAGGCACAGTGCTTTTCCGTTCATTTGGAAGAGATCAAGCTCGAATTTGGGCAGATCAAATTCTCGCTCGCAGAAGCGAAGAAACAGTGAGACGTCCTCACGTCCCCATAGTCTCGGATCTGGCGGCAGCTGCGGAGGAAGTTGGGTCTTCAGATCAGCCAGGGGACTTGGTGGTGCTGGGGGGTACCTCCACAGCACGTCACTCCAGAGACCGAGTGGCGGACCGCTTAACGACAACGGTATCGGTAACATTTTCATCTTGGATCACACGAAAAGCTGGCAAGTTCCTCGCCCTGATGACGATGCCTGCAAAACGAAACCAGAGAGAGGATGAAATTAAAAACCGTCCGAACGTTGTTCAGTTCTTTTTGGGGCTGCGCTGGTGTCCTACAAAACAAAAACAGCGGCTGTGTCGACAGAGGAGTAAAAAAACCTACGTCTTGGGTTGAGATGAACTCATGCAAACAATATCCGGCAAATCCGGTTTCAACGGAAATTGAGTTTTTCTCCGAGATCCACTCTGGGCCCTACGCTTGCCCACCGGGTGATCTTACAAGTAACAGAGCTCGGTGCTCGGCTGGCTTGGAGGCAGAGTGAAATAGAACTGTTGCAAATCTTGTCACCGTCTTAGACGACTTGGGTTAGTCGTGTTTGGCTAACTACTGTGAATGCGCGTGCAGCCGAGATTAGCATCTGCTGGCACCGCGCAAGTCAGAAAACCGCCGAAATGACGAAAAACCTGAAAGCATATTTGTCGGAAGGCGGAAGCAGAAAGACTTCCCGGACTCGAAAAAAACGCCAACGACTTGAGGAAGACTAGTTGCGCGCTTTAAAAGTGGACTGAGAAGTGCACAACAGCTCGTGTGCGCAGAACGGCCCAAGGTTGCTTGACTGAACGGTCCGCGCCGTTTTGGACAGACAGGTGGTCCGCGCGGCTGTGATGGGGTCAAAGAAGCCAACCTCATCATGGACCGCTGGGTGACTCAAATTGATCACCATGCACGCAAGAAGACACCACAAGAGTCCGTCTGGGTTAATACACTTCCCACGGATAAATCTTGGGGCGATCGGATAATTAACATACGCGCCTGCCAGCGACTTCCGACGGGTGTCTTCCTGCATTCCAGATTTATGGTCGTTAGGCTCGAGCACAAGAGGCGATGGAGATCTCTGCTGGGGAACAACTTGTTCTTCACTGGCATTTTCAAGATGCTCGTTCATGTGGCCAAAGAAGACACACCTACAGGGCTTCGTTGGCACGCAAACGGCCATGAAATGGGGCAGCTAACCAGCCGCGACCAGGTACAAGATTCTGTGCTCCGCATATTTACATAATGCCACGCCGATGATGGATACGCAGCGTTACGTAGCCCGGGCTATTATGCTACCGTTGTTCGGGATGGTGGCCAGTGCAGCGCTCTTTGGGTACATGGGTGCGAATTAAATACAAAACCCGCTAAGGTATGTCTTCCGCGGGTGTTCGCTTCTCCTTGATATTTCTGAGGCGTTTCACAAACCAGTGGTGTTTCCTTCCATTCGGGGGAACTTGCCCAGAACCGGGGGGCAAACGAACTGTCCGCTGCTTGATTGCCAAATATGTGATATCAATCAAGAATGAGAAACCAAGAAACTCACACTTCCGCAATTTAAATATGAAATGCATTTTTTGCTGGCTTCTTTAATTACCTGCTGGGGTAGTGGCAAATGTGAGACATCGCGGGAAGTTTTCCCAAATAATACATTTCCGGATTCGTTCAGGTTTCAGGAGGTGTCAGCGAACTTGGGTGCGAACTTAAAAGGTCAATCGTGTGTAGGCTTGAAGGTCTTTGCAGCCAGATTTTGTAAAATGAGGTAATTTCTTTGGATTTGAAGTTCTGCATTGGGTTAGTGTGCTAATACGTTCAAATCAAAAATTTGTCTACTTTGTGATTTCCGCTCTGTGGGTAAAGGGATTTGCACCCATTTCTGGTAGCTACAAGGTCGTTTTTAATGTCGGTTTGTCATTTGTGGTTCTATCTGACGCAAATTGAACAAGTCTTTTTAGAGTATTTAGACGAAAGTTCAAGGTAGCTGTGTAGTAAAGGTTTTTCTTTTTAGTGAGGAATCCTACGCTTTCGCGACTTTTTCATTTTTGACTTTTTTTTTTATTAGTTTTTATTTAAAAAACTGAGCGGCGAGTGGGCCAGAGTGCGAGGTAAAATGAGTGAGAGTGGGAAAGAGTGGACCAGAATGCATGAGAGTGAGCGACAGAGTGGGTAAGAATTGTTGAGAGTAGACCAAAATGCATGAGACACTCTTATGCACTCTGGTCTATTCTGTGCCACTCTCACCCGCTCTATTGCCCACTCTCTGATCCACTTGTCGTGTGAATAGACTTTTCCTGAAAAACTTTAAAACTTCATGGAAAACAAATTTTATTTTTTAGTTGTTGTTGAGTAGGCACTGACAGAAACGCTTAATGGGGGGTAATTAATTAACTTATAGGAAGAGTAGGAAGGTTTGGCTGTTCCTCTTTGTGTAAAATTTCCTTCCGTACAGAAAGGCAACGTCATTTAATAAGTCTAATATTCATTAGACTTTGCACATTCATCAGACGGTATATTCCCAAGTTGAAAAGGAAAATTATTCAAATTCAGATTTCAAATAAGAATTGTTCAAAGACGTATCTACATATTTCCGATAGTCTCTCGCGTTGCTTTGTGAATTTTATACTAATAAGAGGGGAATCCGTTCTGGTTCTTTCATTTTGTTAGGCGTCCCCATAAGTTGACGCCCAATACTCCCTTACTTCTCAAAGTTATGTTAGACGCATGCAGGTATGTATTCTTTTGATATTTGCTTAAAATCCATCTTCCTTTTAAAAATTCATTCCGACAATTCTTTTACATTTTTACTTACTTATTTATAAGAATTGGGGTGACCCATATGACGACAACTGTGACCTGAAAATCTGTTGTGCCACATTCGTCGACTTATTCCGACGGCAATTACCAAATATCAAAAATCGTAAGTTTTTTATGGGAGTACAATTATCCTGGCACTGCAAATGAAATTGCTAAAGTGCAATGCGTAAAATCGTACTTCCTACAAAAATTCCTACTCAAATCGCTTGCCGTTTTTCGGGAGCAAAGAGACAACATGAAAAATTAGATCAGTGTTGTTATGAGGTATTTCGTAAATTCGTCGTCGTTCTTATAATTAGACCTATCACTCCTATCATTTTGGCACGCGTTAACTGATACACCCTGTATAATCGCTGATTTTTCGTTGATGCTAGAATTGCCTCTTTTTCATCGGTTCTTTCTTCGATGTTTGGTAATGGAAAGTGCAGCTACATCCTCGGACATGCCAATGTAAAAGTAATTGATGATTTTGTCCGTTAAAGAGTAGCCGGAACAACTTCAAAGCGTCATGTCGCGTATAATATCGATGTGGTAATGATAAAAAGTACCGCTGTATTCTTAAAATATAAGTTAAACAGCAGTGTGAAGATGCGTGCATCCTAAATATAAATACAGCCATAATCCGAAACATTTAAATTGTGAGCTCAATAAAAATGTACACTCATTTAATTTAGCCTCCACATTGGTTTCACTTACTTGACTTTCAAAATGTAAATGCAGATTTAATTGTAGTGAGAAGATAAAATACATAAACACTGCGAGTTTAATTAACAATCGCTTCATTTTATCTTGCAGTGGACGACAGAACCATTATCACATCAGCGTCAAGTAAGTTAATCGATATGAACACTTACTCGGGAGGACGTGAACAATTGGCAATTAAACAGCCGCACACAATTTTTTGTTTTTATAGAAAACTGCAAGTGATATAACAAATTGATTCATTTTGTCAGGTTTATTGTCCTTAAGCAGTTCTACTTATTTAAGAATTTCAACTGGAATATTCGAAACGGTCGATCCAGAAAGTGATCGAGAGAACAAGACAGTGAAAATTGCTTCCCACTTTTGCTATTACACACGTCTTGCCGATTTCCGAGTTGGGAATGAGCAAAAACACTCCCTGAAGTTGATTTTCACTGAAATGCCTTCGTCTTGCAATCCCTGTAATTTTGAAATAATCGTCGACCTACTGTTACCCTACTAAGTAATAACTTACAGCTAGGGTAATTGGCACGGAGTACGTGAATTTTTTAACACAACACATAATCACTAGTGCGAAGAGCGTCAATGCGTTTTACCTTTACCTTTGTAACATCTTCGGACGACACGTTTTGTTATTGAACCAAACGCAACAATCACAGTGTACTTTCTTTTCCCGCCAGACGAGCGCCGTTTATTGTCTGCTAAAAACCCACACAGGAAAGCATGTCGCAGCTTATTTGTTTAGTAAAAACATTGTAAAACATTGTTATTAAAACAGTTTTTATGCAAATACCCCGCGCCAACAGTTGACGCAGATTTTAAGAGGTTGAAAGCGTTTTTCTTAGTGATGCAAATCACCGAACTCCCACAACTCACAAGTCAGGTAGAATGACGACATACCCCTACGAGACGCACGTCGGGCCGCGTCGCGTCTTGGTCCCCACATAGTTTGTGAAGTTTTATGTGAGCATTTCCCTACATTTCGTCGATTTGCATAATGACAATCGCTCAGCAGTTGTCACGTATCTCTGAAATCTTTTGTCCGGACTATTAAATAATCAGAAACTTTTTTTTTCTCCCCCAAAACTCCTCCTTGTATGCATGCGACAGAGCAGCCGAGCATCGTTATGTTTCACAACCGAACAGGGCACAGAAAACATAAGTTGATGGATATTTTGAATTTTGGCAAAGCCCTGCGGACTCGGGTGATTTTTGCATTAAATTCATTTAAATTCACATTAGTATGCAGCGGATGCTGGTCAAATTGAATTTCGGGCTGGAGCACTCACTTTTTTGGAAAACAGAAGTCACAGATATTCGGCGAAGACTCAAAACTCAATTACTCGGCACATGTAGGGCGGCTGCTGATTAATGGTCGATCGAATCCGATGATCGATTTTCTACTTTTTGCAGAGTCGGGCGCGTGCAGGTAGGTAGGTAGGTAGATGCAAAAAAAAAATATTACGTTTTTAAAGAGGAGCCACGAGCAGCACAGGTAAGGCGGCTGACTGCTGGCGAACGTCTGCTATCGTGGGCAGTCGATAAACAACTTGTCCTCTGCGTTCCCGAAAGTCAAATTTTGTTGTGATTGAAGTTTGATTAGAAGGAATAGAATCACCGAAATCAGGTCTCAGGTCCAGACCAGATGTGTGCTTTGCAGCCGCGGAAAGAGAGAAAATCGAAAAACAGGAATGACTTGTTAGCCGAAAAGTAACACACTGGAATACCTGAGGAGATTTTTATGAGGTCACACTTCCGTATTTCGTCGATAAGCGTTTTTTTTCTTTTCGGCCGTTTCGGCGGTTTTGGGGCTCAATCAAACCGCCAAGAGATTTGTGGTGCTCCAAAAATGGCATATACAGGAAATTATGAGTGATGTCACAAGAGTGCGGACTCACATTTTACATCACATACATTGCGAGGCTCGCGCGCGGCGCTCTTGGCGATTTTTGGAAACGGTCTTTTAGCATATGCAGATTCCAGGTAAATGTCAACACCTCTAAGGTGTTACGCCACAGAACGGGTTTCCCATTGGGCAAGAGCGAGGTGTGAATAACCTACATAGTGTCAAGGAGGTACTATCAACCCGGCTGCGGTTTCCTATTTCAGCCGGACGGACGACCACTACGTGTGATTCAGGTTGACCGAGTACGAGGAGATGATGATAACAAGTGCAAAACAAATCATGAAAAATTGATGAGGATGAGGAAGAAGTTAGTGGCCTATAACATGCCATTACTGGTTCAAGGAAGGAGGAGGCAAAGACCGAGTAAGGTAGCGATGACAATTGCCCCGATCAGCGCGACTGTTGTGGGCAATAACTAACCTGTTCAATTAAGGTGAAACCTGTTCGCCACGAAGGATGCCCACCGTCCTACCGTCGTCGTTCCACCTCGGTTAGTAGCTAGAAGCGATCTTAACGACATGTGGGGAACCACAGGTCCACAGCAGCCGTATAGCTACTCTTCCGATCGCCGACGGTATGTCTTCTTGTCTGCTGACGATCCTCAGGCGCTCTCATTACCTTCGGGATCCAGGAAGTATAAATTATTGATCGCCGCGAAATTAAGTTCTCTGATACTCCTCCCATCATCCACCTTGCCTGCGTTCTTACCTGCTTGGGTTGAGCCGTACCACTCGACGTGGAGGAAGCAGGCAAGAAACGTAACCAACTGATGATGATCGGTGATCGCCACCGCCGAGAACGATCACGACCAACATCCAGTCATTGGAGCTGGAGTTCCTGGCTCGGTGGGATTCCAGACTTTTTAGGCCGCGATCGGTGGCCACACGATTATATGCCATTTCGTTGGTCGTGTCTCTGCCGTCCGAAGAACCGCCAAGATACCACCAAGATACCACCAAGATACCCGAGAACCGGTTTAAGCGGAAACTACATAATAACAAACAGATTCTGGGCAGGAAAAAAGGTTTTCTTTTCCTCCCAGCTTATGCCCACCAATAACAACAAAACCTCCAAGAAAAAGTAAATCGTCTTGGCGAAGCCGGTGGACGGAGGAGCTGTGAAAAAGAAGCATCACGAAAAGAGGAAACGATCAAATGTGAGCACTGTCCGTTCCGTGCGCCCGTGGATATCCGAGGGAGATGCAGCGGCACTAGTGCTGGGTAAAATGGTCCAGACCTCTGATTTACACCGCCCGGGAATTCGGTCCGCGGATGCTGGCTGGAAAAATGGTGTCACACAATTGTAGCCATACATCTGAGGCTGGTTCGGGGCTCTTCGGGGATTATATAAATTTTTTTCCCCGCGTATTCAAATAAATAACGACTGCGTGTGCTTTGGGCGGAGCAAGATTTTAAATTTTGCCTTAATCCGCAAAAGGACAGATGACGACGGGGGGGATCGAAATGAAGAAAAGGAACTGTAGCAAACGGCGAAACTCTTCGCGGGCTCCTGCTCGAAAGAGATCACAATCCGTGGAATGCCTCGCCTGATTCATGAATCATGTTTCAAGTGTATCCGGTTTGGGATTTAATTACGGAACGCGCTTCTTATTTTCCCCGATGTCCGCCCGCGGACGTCGTTCGTTCGTTGTCTTGGGTTTTGTGTGCCCAAGGAGTTCGGAATTAATGATTTTCAGGAACTGCTCTGGTTTGTTTATGCTTTTTTTTTCTCCGAGTTTCAGGAATTGCCAGGAATGTCTCGCTGCGCCCAGTGAGGCCAAACAAGAATTTTGATGAATTTTTAAATAAATATGACAAAAAAGGGGAACAAGTTAATTCACCTTGACGTACCACACAGACAGGCACTGACCTATCTCCGGCTCTCGATCGGCCGGTGAATTATTCGACGATTGGCATTTTCATTTTGCGAAATATACAGCACGCAACTTGTTTAGAGAAATTTACATTCGAGAGTTACAACATAATTTTAGGGCCTAAATATTTACAGATATACCTTACCAGCTGTTCGCGCTACTTGCTGGAGCAAGATCGGATAGATCCAGGGCGGATCGGTAAATCAGTTACATATTCAGTGTATTTTGCAAGGGCAGTGATTTATTTGAAGTCTTCGCTCGCTGATTAATGTAAATTAATGTGGCTACCGGTGGCTAGTGGGGATTGTGCCAATGTCGAATTAGAGAGATCATTGGCACTGCCCATTTTAAGTTGTTTAAAATTAAATTTATGATCTAGTCGAGTTTTTATTTTAGAAATGTTGAAATGTCGTTTCCGTAAACTTTCAAGCGACTTATAATTTTTCTATACAAATTGTTGCAG
Source organism: Neoitamus cyanurus (assembly GCA_947538895.1). Classification (NCBI taxonomy): domain Eukaryota; kingdom Metazoa; phylum Arthropoda; class Insecta; order Diptera; family Asilidae; genus Neoitamus; species Neoitamus cyanurus. The sequence goes on along the minus strand of OX384546.1, from coordinate 29,935,254 downwards.
TGTGCGATAGATCATTGTCTTGAGGAATTTGGTAAGAATTAGTCTTAATACAGTGGTATCAAGCTTTAAGGTATTTCGGGGTAATAAAACTGTTTTGGAGTAGTGTAACAGGTGAAACTTCTAGATTTAGTGTATGTGTGATAATTACGTCAAATTGGCAATAATCCAATTCCGAAACTACTGAAACCTGTTCCCAAAATTGTTTAGACAGGTTAATTGTTTTCATCAACAGGTCAAGGCAAATATGGTCTGTGCGACAAGGTTTAGTAGGGTAATAGGTCAGTCTATAAACTGGTCTAATAGTTTTCCGGTTTGATTGATTGATAAAACTTACAGAACCTGTTGTAATTGTGTAACAGCTCGTTCTACGTCAGCTTCTTTATTTGCACTATTGGGTTTTTTTTTTGTCAGAGATCGGCTTCTAAAAAGGTGAAGTTGACAGCGAAGAGTTCAAAACAATTATAAGTACTCGTTAAAGCAAATGAGGATGGTTTCTCATGGCATGAGCAATCGGATCTTTACGGATTACCTTTTGAATGAAACACAGCCAAGTAAAATCACTAACAGTGTTTTATTCCGACAACTGAAACCAGGAGCTAGTATCCCCGACACACGGCAGGTAGCAAATATTTGATAGGAATGATCATTGATCTTGTTGTGTGTCAGCACAAATGAAGTTCGAAGTAGCAAGTCCTATCTTCATTTATTTACTTTCCTATACTCAATTAAACTCGCGGAACTTCATTTGTCAAACTGCCAAATTATAACCCAAAAGCATGGCTGTCGTTTCCAATTGTTAATTGTTCAAGTTTAGCCAAACTTCTTTAGATACGTTTTATCCGTTGAAGCAAAAATAGGTTTAGTTTCCTAGATTTACGCCTACCCCGACTTAACCGTAAAATAATTTCCAAGGACGAGGGAAAACACTAGAGCAGAAAGACAAATTAAACAACGCAGAACAACACCGAATTTTATCGGGCAAATCTGAGTCAGTCGAGTCAACAAAGTTAGTTCTAAAATTTATCTGCTCTTTTATATTTAATGTTATTAGAGTAGCAGGTAGTCTTTCATTCAACGAATGATCATTCAAGCTACTCCTCCGTGTGTCGAGAGTACAAGATAAAAGTAAAGATGGTATCGAACCCATGGCCTCGGAATTGGTAGTCCAGCGTCCTCTCTTGAACTTAATTTTTTTTAGCTTATTGACGCAAGTGAACTTTCAATCACTATGAATAGATGGCGGTAACAAGTGATAGTTTAAAAAAGAGAAGAAGAAAAAAGCAGTGTGCCTTCGCGAGAAAGCACCATGTCCTACAAATCTGAAGTTGCTAACCTTTAGATTTACAGGTCTCCATCGACCACCGCAAACATTTGCAGGTTCCTAGAAAAACGTTGAGTAATTCTTGCAAAATATGATCGTTATTTACTTCGTTAAAAAACAAAATAAAAAAAAATGTTCTTCCCGGTGCGAGATAATCAATCGACCAGAGAACTACAGAGCACCACCATTAATAAGCCAGCCGACCAAGACATATTGTTTCCTATTTTGTTTTCTACAGGTGCCAAAAGAGCCAGCGAAAGAATAAATTGAATATGTCGCTAACCTCGCATTTCTCATTATCGTTCGACCAATTCTTTCCCAGAAAACTCCTTTCACTGGCGCTGCTTTGGATTGCTAATTTATTCAAAAGAATTATGAATCGAATCTAAGCCGTGATGGGGAAATTATGGGAGAAAAAATAAAACGGCCACCATCCGCAGAAACCAAGTCGGCCAGAATTAATTCATGACTCCTATTAGAATCGCGACGGGCATCGAAATGGCCAAACTAGTTCTTGAGCCGTATATTGGATTCGTTATAAGTGCGGAATTAAGCGTTCGATAACCTCCTCGTCTGGAGCCCCTTATGTGTCATTAAAGCTAGTTCCGATCCCCGATCGAATTTAGAACCTTAGAAACAATCTGCCTCAGCAGGTCCGCTTAGGTAACGAATCTACGGGTGGGCCATTGCCATTTCATCTTGTCTTTAATGGCCAAAATTTTTGCAACCATAACTAATTCTTTGGCGACAGGCTGCCCATTGATTATGTCACCGCGGCCGGTCGCCGGAGAGACATGCTACTCAACTCAAGAGGATGCGACGCGTACACGTCTTGAGCAGCTTCCGCGACTTATTTATTTCTTTATTTTTTGTGTGCACCGTTGCCGGCCAGAAATTAAACTATTTTCTCAACGATTTACCAGAGGGAGAATTAAACGACGCTGCACTAGCGGCGTGCCTGGAATTTCCTTAAGTCGCCGGAGCAGCTTAAGGTGAAACGCGTAAATACCTCCGGCGGCCTCAAATTGCGCCCCGAGTATCTAGTTGCAGCGGAAAAATGCCAATTTATGCTGTCTGCCCGTAGAGGAGCATATGCGGTCGGCAGTGACATTGAAGAGGTTTAATTGTGTCTACCGTGGACTCATGAGATCTGCGGAAGGTAACAAGGCGCTGTGTGACCGGTTAAGTGTAAGTAGGCACCGGCCACCGGGCATCTATCAATTGAACGAGGAGCGGAACAAAAAAGCCCTTGGTTAGGAGCTTCGCCACCCGAGAAGCCTATGTGGCCGACCGAGTGTGCATGCATCGCAGCTTCCGGGTTGGGGCTAGAACATGATTGGCGGTACACAGATAAATTTGCTTCGTCACATGATAGATGTCTTGAGGCTCGGACAACAAGGCGCTTTTTAATGGGCGCTATTTGTATGACATTAGCCGCTACATGCGACTGGAAGCGGCTATCGCAGCGCAATCAGTGGATCTTACTCCCGTATGGCACGGAGCTGTCGACGGCGACATTCACTGATTTAGTAGTAGCCACCACTTCGGTGATTTCCTTTTTTGTCGCTTCTTGCTTAACCTTCATTAGAGATCCGATCCGACTCGAGCGGGCTCCGCTTGTACTGCACGTACAGTACACGATCGCGTCGCGCTGCTGAAGCTGATTTTCTGCACGTTCCAGCGCTTGGGATGTAGTCTAACCGGGCAGTCGACTAAAACGGCGACGATACCACCTCAGGAATTTCCGCATATGCGAACGTATTCAGTCATCAGTTCTCGCATTTCCCCACCACGTCATCTTCGTGGACCACAAGTCCACAATCGACATATTTTCTTCACTTTTAACAAAGGCCAGTCGCGCAACTAAGGTGCGGGTAGGTGGGTGGACGCCTGACTACTTGCGGCAGAGGCTTGGCTTCTCGGCACTGTTGAAACGCGAATAAGTCATACGGTGAATTTTAATTTATTTCAAAAATTTTTTTTTCCTCTTCCGCACTCCAGCCACTGATTGCCGCTTCTGTTCTTGATTTAATTTATCCAAGAATTTCCAGAATGACTGGGCGACTGCGGTTTTTGGTTTCGAGTCTTCATAATGATCTCCTCAGCTTTCGGGAGGGAGATTATAAATCTTCGCTTCCGCTGGAAAATTTCAAAATTTCCTGAGCCCGGAATACCACCTCATTTCCGCCTTTTTGATTTTTCGAGTTAATTGATTTGCGGAAGCTTTGCTGTTTCCTACAAGAGGTGATTATGCCAATCTGCGGAGAATTGGCATTTACACGGGCAACCAATTTCTTTGCATGACACACGCTTTATGTATTTTTTTATGGAGGCCTAAACGTTTCTCTATATTTCGACTTACTTACGTGAAGTTGCTTCCTCTGTTTGATACATGGCGACAGATGATTGATTTGCCAATATTCGCCGATATGTGGAAATATGCCAGTAAAGTCTTTGTCTTGTTTCGTTGAACTTTTGCTTTGACTTTTTCATTAGTGATCTATTGGGATATTTGATTGTGTCTCATCACATAACATACCCATAAAAGATCATCTTCATTTTCATATTTCCATAAATCCTGTAAGCCCTCTAAATCTAGTCAATGGTAGCAACGGAAATTATTTTTAAACGTGCTGTCGCACATGCCATTTTAAATAAACTTAATTAAGAAGCAGACATCATCTGCTTGATAGACACTATCGACAAGTACGTGAGGCGTCTATTGCTGGTTTCGATATCCAAGACCAAGCCCATACATTATGCAAATTTGTTTGGAAACAGCACTAGTAATTTCGTAATAACGCGTACTATGCTCTGAATAAGCAATTTGAATAAAATTTTTATACTTTTGTGTGGGGATTACGAATAGTTCAGAAGAACTGAAATTGTCTTATGTAAGACACGACACTCTTGAAATGGTCAAATGAATCATCGAAAATCGATCAAAATGGATCGACCAAAATAGAGGGAATGGTTCTAACATGCTAGCTAGAGAGGCGTTATCTACCTTTACTTAACGTAAATGTGATCAACATGCAACTCTGGATTTGGATTCGTTAAATGGTATTATGGAGAGGGCGCATTGGAACCACAGTAGAAAATTCTCAACTTGAACGAATTTCCGAATATTAATATACAGGGGTTTTCGGGGTCGTTGGTTTCGAATCTTCCCCCGATATTTGGTAATTCGAGACAGCGGAATTGCTCATAATTGGTGCGATGATTTGTAATTTATTTATTCTACAGAGTACACTCCAACAGACAATTCAGTATACTAATATAAATACATACAAAGATCTAACAATTTGAGTACACTCTTAGCTGAAAACCTAGTACTGATTGAAAAGAACACATTTGCAAGTGTTTATGCTATACATTTAAACATCCTAGTGTGAAGTATATTAATAATATTGAAAGAAAATATTCGTTCGAGGTGGAGGTATCATGAAGAATGTTTTTGCCCGTACTTGCATTAAATTTGTTCACTTGTACTTCAATTACGAAACTCCGTAAGGAATAAATTTTTACGCAGTTATTTAAAGGATAAAAGTGTTTTTTTCTTCTTTTAATAAGCTATTATTTTATTAATTTTGGAATGTGGTCTTCCTCTGAGTGTATGTATTGAAATTACTTTTTCTTGTCTTTAATCTCGAAGCTGAAGTTATTGACAAAATGACAAAAAAAAGCAGACCATCAAGTGTTTTTTTTTCGAATATAGGATTATTAAAAACTCATTGTACTTCATAAAACTCTTATACTGCAAATTAATTTTCAGCCTAAACCAACATACCCACATTATGTGTACCTTATACAGCTGGCACTGAGAGAAAAAAAAAATCTTAATATACGTAAAACCGCTCAAGCTGGGAAAAATATTTGCTCAGAAATATTACGAGTCCCATAACTTTTTGATTTTACGTCTCCCAAATACGCGACAGATTTGTGAACAAAATAAATTTTTTCATTATCGCCTTATTAAAATGCAACGACCTTAAAATTTGTGCACTTTTCTGGCGAAGCGGAACATGTTAATTGCTTATATAAAACATTTTGTCATTTACAGCAGAATTATTGTGATAAAAAACGATAAACGCGAGAAATGTTGTTTTTGGAAATTTACGAAATTCCATTTTAATTTGCGTTAAAAGCGAACATACATCAGCGACGTAAAAACAAAGGAGTCCGAGACGTTTCTCTTTCTCGTTTACAAATTACTTATACCTCATCAACAAATTAAGCAAACGATAAATAAGGAAAGAAGGCAATTTCCGCCTGAGATAAAAATGTCCGGTTGTTAAGAATAAAAATTATGCCAATCGGTCCACGGTGAGGGGAAACGAAACAGCAGGTGAGCGGGACGGGCACCGCACGCTACAGTTTAGCACTTCTCGGAAGAAGCGCAACTGAGCAAAGCGCGAAGTGTTTGAATTAAAAAGAAAACGAAGTGGAATTTGTCCAAGTGGAAATTGAAGCAGTTTTCGTTTTCTTTTCAAATTGTTTGTCGTATTTCTCGTATTCGGCCCGATCGGCGGATTCCCACGAAAGTGCCGATGCGCCGTCGCGATGGAATTACTTCATAATACCGGAGCGATCGTGCTCGATTCTGACCTCGCGTTCCTTCATTGCTCATAATACGTTAGTTGCGCATCTTAAGGAGCAAGAGGAGTGGAAACGAACGGTGAGCCAGCCAAAGCGAACCGATAAATTGTTTTATTCCACTTGGGCGCGCTTTTTTTATTTTTGCGGAAAGAGAGACACCCGAGCGGTCTGAAGACAACGAGGAAATTAGCATACCTTCAAACGGCATTCATGAGCTATTCTTGGGAAACGTATTTAATGTCAACAGGAGTGGAGGAAGCGTCGTTGCATTCGTTTTTGGATTCTCAGAAAGCTTTGTCAGATAAAACCGTCTCTCTGACTGGTTTCGTGCTGCATCAGCTTCTATTTACCTTTTTGACCGTGCTGCTCTAAAAAAGACAAAGAAGTTGAGAAGTTGCCGCAAACTTGAAATATTTGATCGTTGCTTCACATCCGGTCGGAAGTTTGTTCGCATTTTTGCTGAATGAGTCTATGGCTTGATAAACTGTGCGTAAGTACGCTTTTCTATTGTGCGAGCGCTCACGTAACCAAAGTGTTGCGACTCAAACAAAAAAAATTAATAATGGCAATTTACTGGCCTTATTGCCAACGACCGAACTGTTTAGTAAAAATATTACCCAGCTTTTGGGTACTAGTCAAATATTCCAATGAATTCGGTAATATGCTCTTAAAACGTGTTTCGTTCATTTTAAACTGTTTACAGTAGCGAGCAACAGTAGGTTCGTAGAAGCTCAAAAGACGTAAAAGAAAGCAACACCCACGTTTTCTGGTTTTGAGATAAGAAGCTATTTTTGCAACAGGTCTCGTGTTGCGAATTGAGTTTATAATTCTACTGAGCACTTGTCAATAGCAGAAGTGAAAGGTCTTGTATAAAACATTAATCGACAAATTTGTTTAACTTTTGTTTAAGTTGTTGACGAATTGTTAAATAATAAATTTTGTTGCAGTTTTGCAAGATGTCTTTATAACAACGATCAGTAAAATAGGCGCATAGTGACATTTTAAAATTAATTGTTATGTTGCCAACATTTTGGATTAATTTGGGAAAGCAAAATATTAGTGTAGATGTCCTTGCAAAACGCTCATACTATATTCAAAACGATTAAAAGCAGCGGTCTTAAGAACGGCATACAAAATTCGGAGAAGCTTTGTTCTAAAATTGGGTTTCGTCCCGTATAGCAGATATTTGTGTTGAATGGTTCGACTTCACCTTCACTGGCCTGTAATGTTTAAAACACTGCTGTAATCTATCACATAATAAACAGTTCAGTTCCATTTTAACTGGCGTAGCATTCACTACATGGTGTCAGAAGTGGGATCAAGGAACTGTGGCTTTATAAAACGTGGAAAATTAAAGTAACGCGGGAATACCGGATCATGTTAAACAGAATCACGGCCTCTTTTAACACATTGTTCTTGTGTGCTAACGAAAAAAATCAATTTAAATGAAAAAATCCTGAAACTATTTGTACATGGTAGTATTCTTTGGGTGAATCAATCCACACCCAACGACATACCATAAACCGTTGGCTGAGTTCAAAAGAAGTTCTGTTGCAGTAGGAGAAAAGATCGCGCGATGTATACAGATTTTTCACTTTTAAATATAAAAGTAGTCGGAAACTCTGTAGTTTTAATTTGCCCCAAAAACCCAAACCAAGTGATTTGAAGGATTGTGAAAAAATGTCAACAAGCTTCTTTGGTAAAAACGAAATATAGAAAGCGAATTATACGTAAAAATTACTGCCAAAATAAATCCTTTTCTGCTCTTGTACAAGTTAATAGTACGAAGTAATTGCCTCTAATAAATTAAAGTTATTATTGTCTTCTTTCTTATTCTTCTCTTAGTTTTCATTTCATACTTCCAAATATTTTTATTTGCTCTAATCACCAAGTGGATTTCCCAATAGGTCAAATCTCATGGCAACAATAATCGATATCTCCCAAAAATGTTTATTCCAATTTTCCGTATGAGCACCGCACAAAATCTATGACGATATCACTTCATAATTGTCTAAATATCAAATATGTTACTATACTACACCCGATCAGATAACATACAAAAATCGGTGAACTAAGCAGCAACAAGCAATTCCGCGGATATCGATGATAAAGAGGGATTTGCTGCAGCTCATAAATCAAAGGAATCTTATCGCCAAATACGACTGACCAGAGTATTAGTTCCGTCCCAATTTCGTTTAGTGTTCTTCTAATTTCTAATCTTTCAAGAGTTGAAGAGCGTCAGTGAGATCCATATCTAGGGGGGCGATTCCAAGCCAAAACTCCAAACGATATATGTACATGGATATACACCAACCATTCGGAAATGTGGTGGGGAACAAAGACCTACATATTTATTATTATGATTATTAATTAAATTTTTCTCGCCACCACCGCCAGGAAATTGTATAAGAGCCCCGAAGTGCTTAAGGAGTAATCAGCTGATAAAGCAGTCGAGTGGTCGGGCGATAAGTTCCTTTTTTTCCCGGAGGACATCTCGTAATCGCGATTACGATCTCATTTTAAACAATTTAACTTCTATTTTAAATTATGACAGCGAAACGATGTGGCGAAACGACAACGGGCGCTTAGAGTGGTTTCGTTATCTAATTGATGCCCAGGCCGACCGACGCGACGCGACGACTGTTGCGTTGCGTGTCGGAAATTTGATAGAAGGTACGAAAAGGTATAGCGTATAGGCTCAAGCTCAGCTTAATCGCTGCTGGCAACCTGTTTTGCGCAATTGATGACGTCGTCGACCGCATCGTGTGCTGGCTAAGGCTTGTGCATTTTCCCGAGTTAGTAATTAAATGATTGGCCCGAACAATTTCAAATAAATACTTCCTGTGTGGCTGGTGGCGGCCTTTTCTTCGCATAGGTTATTATATAATGCATAAGCGATTTGCTTTACATCAGAGCGAATTTTATCGTTTAAGCGCGAGAAAACTTCTTGACTCTGTGACCGATAAAATGCGGTGAATGTGTGCGATAGTAGCAATTACCTTTTTTATTTGTGCGTCACAAGCTACTGATACTGTGCATTTTGGAGTGTTGTTTGAACAATATTTTCAGTGTACTCACAGGAAACCACGTGATACTTTTAAGTTATAGAATTTGGCGATTTTAATCTGTTTCCGATGGCTTTGTTGCTTCGGGGAAGTAATAGTTCCACCTTTTGTGGGAAAACCCACCGAAATTGTGATAACGGGCCTTTAGATTTTTATCATTTTTGAAATTAAATTAAATGAATTCGAATTTATGCAAAGTGATTTCAAAAATGTATGTATGGTGGTTCAATCCGGTTTACGCTGCCTACTACAGGCTTTCTAGAAGTAAAAAAAATGCATAGGAGTTTGAAAAAGTAGAATGTTTGTTCAGGCTTACATTCACAAAGTACCTAATTGTAGAGGATGATGATGGCAATAATTGCTAAAAGGTATTAGAATTATAAAATAATCCTAAGTAGCAACTATCTAGCTAAGATTTTGATAGGGAGCCTTATGCGGACGCACTCACGATCGCGAAATTGGGAGGTGGAATGGAAAAATTCGAGAAACTTTTCATACCCTAGAAATTTATGTTGAGAGCTACATACATAAGTAGGTACACAAAATTTATTTATTTGTGATTTAGTGGTTTGTAGTCTAAACTAATTATTATCTAATAATAAATAGAATTAAAAAATCCGAAAACTAACAATTTGTCGTTATACTATTTTGAAAATTAGAAAAATCGATACAAGGAGCGGACTTAGAATAGATCCCTGTAGTACATCACAAAAGCAGGATTTCCATAATCCGTAGAAGTTATTGTATCTTCTTGAAAAAAGTCATACTGGCATAGAAGGTGACTAAATAATCCGAAACAAAAGCAGCCAGAATGTCCAAAAGCACCCTTAATCCTTTCCACCTAAACCAACTTCCTGTTTTCAACTCTACTTAAGTTCGTTCCTCCCATATTTTGCACCAGTGACATTCACACCGTGCTATCTCTCAGCTGCGTGCAATAAAAGCCTCCTTTAGTGCCGCTAGATAGCCTGGCTCATAATAATCGGTTTTCATAAACAAATTAAGAAATTTTGCACTGACTCAATTGCTCCGGCTAAGAACGATGTACAGTACGCAGCAAGCCGGCAAAAGAGTCTTCATCCCATTTGGGGCTATAAATCAGCACGTTAACTACGTTTGCAATTTTCCGCGATTTACCTACATAGCACACAAACAGCCGGAGATTACTATACTCTTGTTCCCGTGCTGGAATCCCTGTCCCCTCGTCCACTCAGCATTACGAGTGCTGGTCACGCAAAAAGATTATAAAATGTGTACATCGCGGCAAAGCAGAGTTCATTTATCACCAGTGTGTCTCTCTGGGTTTGCAATGTTTCTTAATAGGCCTCTCGGTAAACAAAATAAATTTAAAAAAAATCCACCCAGTCAGGCATATATTTCCCACAATGTTTGCTATGGGCAAATGTGGAAAAAAGGCGAAGAAATTCGTCAGGAAAGGAGCTGTCGCTGCAGACGAAAAGTTTAGCGCACGAATCGTATAGTCGTAAAATATAAAATACAGTCGCGGTCGCACCAGCCACACGAGAGGCAGACACAGGAACTGAATTTGTTCCTTATCGCTCCGTTCGGTCATACAATTGTAAATAGGGCTTAAACCGGCTTTGTGGGTCTCGGAGGTCTGTAGCTCAGCGAACGCCCAGCAGCCCTGTTTATCTTTAATTGGAGGAACACCTTTATCGCTGTGCCGTGATTTCCGGGTGTTCTGTGGTGTCTGGGCTTACGATGGCGGCCACCACGCCACTACCGGGCTTAGAACAGCGCAAGCCCAGCTGACTTGAATGCTGTCATCGCACTATAAACCATTCGACGTTATGAGGAAGTTGTTCGCTTTTCCAAGCACTGTTTACTTCCTAATGCGATAAGCCTTATCTTGGCGATTTCTCGCACTCTCAGTGTATGGGTGGCAAACAGCGAATTTGAAGATCTTCTAATGGAATATTTTCTTTCGAGACGATAACTGCACAGTTTGAATGGTGTCAGATTACTATACAGGGAGTTTTGTTAATTTACCTACAGCGACCTACTTTGTGGATTTTGGACGCACTTATTGTAGCTACACAGGTTCAAAAATGAAGTACCGCACACACACTACATTACAGACGCAGAGCTTCATTTGTTAAAAACGAAAAAAAATCGTTCTGTAACATATGCGAAAAGCACCCCTGCCTGGGGTTGCCTACTAAGCCATTTAAACAAAGAAAAATATATTGCTCCAGTAAATACAGACTGTGGCTGCGCTGTTTGTAGAGAGTATACACTTTACTTTGGAGTATTGTGAAACAGTCTTGAATTTTAGCATTGCTAACTATTGGAAATATGGAAATTGGGAAAGCAACTAAAATTCTTTGTATCTTTCAGATCGCTTTTAAAGATTCTAGTAATTGTATGTGATTGAAACTTCCAGAATATTCAAAACAAAAGACACCATAAAATTTTGAGATTGAATAAAAATTGAAATCAAAATGTTCATATACAAAAACTACTAAAATACTTTAAAATTTAAATTTCTTCTTGTCCACCCGCAACTTATTAATCTCCCTTAGTGACTATAGCAGTTTTGAAATGTTTGGAAATGCCTTGAAATGATTTCTGACAAGCGTGTATTTTGTTTTTAATCACAGGCACACTCTGGATGAATTGTTTGTTAATCGAAGGCCAAAAATATTAAGCAGTCACCTTTTGAAGTGAGACATCTCTACGAACGGTAGACAAATTCCATTCATGCGACTGAAAGTGAAACGAAACGTTGCATCGCTGTAACGAAAAGATGCATCGTGAAACTGTATCGATAGGGTAACCATTTTAAAATTTCCTGGCATTCGGTTAACAAAAGCAAAAATCTTGTAGGACCGAATGAACACATCGGTCGAAAGTTTGTGTTGCGATGGAAAGCTTGAAAATTAAACGTTTGTTCTTGGATATACAAAAGGTGTAGGTAAACTGTTTTTTGCATGAAATAAAATTATCTTTTTGCAGTTGCACGTGATATCAATATCATCTGCATATCCAACCAACTGAGATATCTTCAATTTTATGGTCTTTTTAAGATTCACACCAGATGCGTTTACAACTTTTTGAAGGACAATATCAGCGAGAAAAATAACGGAGCAATTTTGCTGTCTGAATTAATCAAAATGTACGACCGTGTTTGATTCTGACGGCATGCATCGCGATTCGCATCATTTAATAGGATCTAATTAAAATCTTTAATTCAAACTCTTAGACTGCATTTTACAATAATAATTTTGAAATAAAACATTTTTATTGCGCTCCAACCTGACAATAAAACGTTACACAACTCCCCAGATACAAAGCATTTCCCCATAGACACGGAAGGTTAGCATTCCCTTCCAGCACTGCGAATTTCAATCTAATAAATAATAAACATTTTATTATCGCCTGGGTGCCTGCACATATCGGACAAAATTGCTTTAGTGGACTGTTGACAACATAAATGGCATCAGTTATTGAATATTCCGTTCGGAATTCCTAATGCGAAATAAAACTTTTTTTTGCAAGCCGGAACGATCATTCGAATAAATTACCACGTTCCGTACGGGATCTATAATGACCCCTGATATTAAAAGACTTACAATCGCCTAAAGAGGTGCAAATGAAAGTTAAGTGTGACGTGTGACTAATATGGAAATAATGTCAGATGAACGGACTTTGATTTTTAGTTACTACACACCACGAACATCTTTCAGTGCAAGATGCAGGTAATTATGTCGACGTAGGTTGTGAAAATACTTCCTTTTTTTGACTAGGTGTAGGTACCTGCCAGATATTACCTCATTTGCCTTCACAAGTGTGTTAAAACACAAAGGGCCTAATAAAGAGCTCTGCGGGATATCTTGTTAGCGTAGCCATTTATGCCAACCATCAGTGCATATTTCCTGACTTTTAATCTGCCAGTCTGAAAACTGTGTGGATACGTCCGTTATTTATTGCAACATAATTCACTAATTTCCCCACAAAATTTTACCAACGGAAACTTGAATTTCACAGTGGCCGTTAACAGCTGCTTCATGGGCTCCATCATAAGTTCTGTGGAAACCCTCAGTTGCTGCAAATGCGCTCGAAAATTTCCGCATTTAATGTTAATCATAAGGTAATAGTCGTTTTAATTATTCCACCGTAATTCTTCCTAGTGGTAGACGTCCCCGTCCTCTGACGTCCCGCCCGAGAACACCATCGGCGGCGGCGGCGGCGTGCTATTAAACTCTCGCTGCTTACATAAATTGGATATGTCATTCACGTTTTGTTAAGCCTTCAAGTCGACTTAGCAATATTTCCATTCGACACCGTCTGAGGAGTTTACACTATTCACATAATGAGGCTAATCTAATATTGCATGAGTAGCGCTTATATCGCCTCGTCCGGCGCGGCTTTCTGGCTCTCCGCCGCGTATAATCCCCTCTGAGCCCGGGCAGCCCCCAGGAGGAAGAAGCAGGAGTCATAAAATATTAAACTGGAGAGAGAGCCCCAGTATCTCGGGCTTCTAAAAGAATGTAAACCAGGCAGGCCGTGCCGTGCCGCATAGTGTGTCGTATGTGCGCGCCAAATGGTAACGAGAAAAAAGGCTAAAAACGTGGCAACATCGATGAAGTACTTGTGGGGTTATGGGGGGAGCGGTTAGGATTGCCGCACGGGGGAAGGGAGGGAGTGTGCGACGTCGCTACCAGGAAAGACAGCGAGAATCTCTGATAAACTTACTGATACGATAAATAAACACCAAGAAAGCGATACTGCCGCACTACTACTTCAAGTCGAGGTCAAGCTGCAAATCAGCTATTTCCGCCACTTTTTGTGCGCTCCCAATGCGAATCTCGGGGATAAGTGATCACTTGCTAAGTCTACAATTTGCGGCCCCATGGAAGCGGATGATCTGTTCCTGGACCCACCACTACGCCACCATGCCCATTCCCTAGCAACCTGCAGTCCAGTCGACTGAACTAGCAAGGGGTCTCAGGATTTTTATGGCGGTTGCTATAATTAGACCGTTTTATGCAAACGGAAAAACACACATTGGAAAAATTAAGTTGTGGTGACGCAATTCCTCTCGTCCTCCTCGTGGAAGAATTAGAAAAATTCCTCAAAATCGACGATGATCTCCCACTGAGAACTTATAAAAGGAGGAATCTGTCACGTTTGTATTACGAGACAAGAAATTTTACAGCAGGAGACTTTGTGTGATGGGGCTCATTTGTCATATCTCTGGATAAGTCAGATGGGTCTGGTCTCGGCGAGAGGAGACGTATGTACATGTGCCACATCAACGGCAGGGAAAATAACACAAAAAAAACGTAAGATGATGCGAGGCAAATAAATAAAACGCGATGTCCCTCAATGGTTGCCCCCGTAAAACGTGGACTTTTTAAAATATCATTTGTTTGCCTGATGCGCTTATAATATAATATCTTTGATTCGCGTGTGATTTTCCTTTTTTCAATATTTCCATTATTCCTCCATATTCTCTCGGCGTATGTTTTCTGCAAGCCCTGGGGACATCATTTGGCCTTAAGTTGGTAAACCCTTTTGGGTAACTTCACCACTGAAAAAATTTACAATGAAAATTTCAAATATAAATCTGTTTGCAGCATTTTTAAAGTGAAATATGTTTGATTAAATAGATTTATATTCAAAAACATAAATAAGTTTGCATCAAACACGATTCTGTCTTCACGAATAAAATGTTTTCATAATTTTGTCCACAGTGTGCTACGGTGCATTGTCTTGTGGAAATTTTTAAAAGAATTGTCTACATTGTATTCCTATCGCTTTGGCAATAAAATAATAAGAAGCTTTGCTTTATGCAATCCAATCTAAGCGAATGTTGGATAAAGCAAATTATCCGGAAGACAATTTGTAATCGCAGTTAACCTGCTGTTGCATGTCAAGTCATTTCAATGTCTACACTCAGTGGGCGATCAAGTTGAGTCGCTCAAATCGCAACTAACGTGAGGCAACACATTTCCATGTACCAGACATCAAATAAATTGAAAGTCTGATTGGAACTCATTAATCTTCATTACAATTCGACGGGTTATCCGAAAAGTGCCCAAAACTCCATTCAAAAACGAAACTCTGTATCCCACCTTACACATCCGATCAGTCTAAGCTGGACTTATAATTCCGCCTTATTCGTTCTAGGTAATTGCATTAACCAGAAGTGTTTATCTCGACGGTAAAGATGCAAATTAAAGTGCAATTTACACATATTACCCAGTTTTCTCCGAGCGATAAAGGTAGAGGCAAGCGGCAGCGCCAATAGGGAGCGACTGACTGGAAGATTACATTCATTGGAGCCATTTAAAGCGCAGGCGCAACCGATTGGAACGACTGTGACTACGAGGTAGAAATAACAGAATTATGTCGGTGGAGATTGCGTGCAGAATTGGAGATAATCCGCGCGTAAATAAACAAGACAAAAAGTTGAAGTAAGAAATCCATTTACTTGTACTTGGTACAGCAACAGTAGTGGGCTCTATGCGAGACTGCCATTTCATCAGATTTTTGCAAAATCGACGCGTTCAGTCATACGTAACTCGGTGTGGCGGTCCTATAGGCAGTGAAATCGACCCCGGAAGAAGGAGTAAGAGGGCAGACGTGTGAAAAACTCGAACGCCTTGGGTTTTCCGCACTTCTTTCCTCTTCGACTCGGACTTGCGCCTTCTTGTTGTTTATAATAATTTCTCGCGTATTGTTTCTAAAATTAAAATCTACGCCACTACTCTGATAAAGGGGGGAAATAAAAATGCCACTCATCAAATTGCGCATGCGCCGCAGATTTAAGCAGCACTCAGAACACGCTGTCTCTACTGCTGGTTGCTTATGATCATCGATTTTCAGGCTGAATGATTTTTCTTAAAAGACATCAGAACAGAGCGGCCGGGCCATAGAGCGCAATTATTTCTACTTGCAAGGTGCGCTCTTCCGGATTTTATTTGATAACATGACGAGAGAGAAAACAAGCAAAGCGATGGGGAAAACTATAAAGGCAAACACGACCATTTCGTTGGTATTATTATTATTGCAAATTAGGTGGGCTGGGTCTGGGGCTGATTATGTTTACATTTCGCCATCCGATGCTGGGAAGATTTGTTAGAATTGAGATGGAAAAATTAAAGAGTGGGGAAAAAGCATATTGCGAAAAAGAGGCGGTGATTTGTTGGATTTTGCTGATTTTATTGTCAATTTCGCGCGAATGATTGGGAGGCTATTTTTGAAATTGTTTTTATTTCCTCAGCAAACCGTTCGAATTTTATTTTTTAAATGAATTCAAAAATAAAAATGGAAGCCATTTGAGATTTGCTTATATTATACCACTGTTACATTTTACAGATTTATTAGTTGCAACTTCCCACGAGGGGAAGGCTTAAATATTTTCGATTATGCATCAGGCAAGGTGGGTCTAATATATTTCGGAAGTTGCGGAGAATGTGAGACACCTTTTATTGTGCGAAGTTGTCGTGAAAAGAAATGCGTTCTCTAAAAGGTGTGAAATATCGACATTTCATCGTATCGAGTAATGCGAAATGAAATATTGCCTTTTTATCTGTCGGAGCTTCATAACTTTCTATTCAACCATTTTACGTAAATACGATAAATTTCGATCAAAGCTGGACTTCACTATTCCTTAAGTTGTGCTAATGTAAAATTCTAAGGGACAGCAATAAATGAAAACTTTTAAGTTTCAGCGTAACTAAAAAGGGATGACTACTGCTGGTCTGATTGTTTGTCGAGTTGCTAATTTCGAACGTAACTTAAACGTGAACCTTCAGAACTTTTAAGCGCTTCTCTCTTGGGAGGATTATTTTGAAACAATTATATAATTCAAATTGCATTCTTGACAGGAATTTGGATAGAATTTGAAAACTGTATAGGTATGTATTGCTGTCTTAAAATTGCTTATATTTCGCTATAACCTGAACTAAAAATTCCATTTACAAACTTAGACTGAGGCAGGGGAGCAAAGGTTTATTATTAGATTAGATTGATGGTGTCTAACAATTTCCTCAGCAAACCACGTATGTGCATACGTGCATCCTGATAAATAGCATTAATGTTGCCGCTTGTGGGATAGAAAAATTTACAACATTGCAGAGCTGAAACAAACTGTGTAAAACTCACCGCACCGTGAAGATAAATTAGACACCATATAGCGCAGCCCGATAATTGACATAATTGGTTGAGGACATAAAATGGAAAAGCATTCAAAAAGTACTCACCTCAGTAATTAAAAAGTCGCGTAGAACCTCTAAACCGAACCAGAAATAAACAAAAAATCCACGAGGTTTCTTCTAGTTTGTGTCATATCTGAAAAGAAACAAAAAAAAACCAAAGTCAAGTTCCGAGTTTTGTAATTAATGTTCAAATTCAAGGGACACCTATGCCCTAATCGCCTGTAAAGAGTGTAAAGAGACCGAGGGACCCTACCAAATCACAGGCCCTCGTAAGACAAATAGGAAATCGCTGTAAAAGCGGCTGTAAAGCCATAAAGCCGTTGAAAAAAATCGACAAGAAAATTTATAGGCTGCCTGGTCAGGCAGTACGACGCTGTAATGACCTTTTGGCTCTCCCGTTTATAGTTCATAACGTCGCTCCACCAAATCATTCCAGGAATCACTGGAGCGCCTGTAGGGGCGAATTAAAAACCAAAATCTCCCGGGGAAAAGTAATAAATAAGAAGTCGCGTCCTCTCGTGGATCTTGAGCGGGCTCTAGTCTGAACCAAGTCGTCCTGGGCGGTTGGCGGCTCTGTTGTGCACTGTTTGCGGCTTCACTTCACTCCCCAGTCACCGAGCCGTTGCCGACTTTTCAATAGCTTTCTCTTCAGATAGCTCGGCATAGCATTTCGCTTTATTCCGTGGATTTTTTTTCTGTTTTTCTGTCGCACACAGCCCCTAACTAGGCTCGCCTGACGACAAACAGATTTGTTGGCAGTGTAAAAAATTTTACGAGCATTTAATGCCCTGCGAGGTAACGCCGTAAATCTTGAAATTAGCCCCGAATCTTCTCACTTGCCTCAAGGAGGCGCACATAAAAGACTGGAGAGACCTCCACCGCCCGAGTGCAGGGCGGGATAAAGAAATAAAAAAGAAAATATGAGGAAAAGTGCAGGAAGGCGCCGGAAGGGAAATGCCGGCGTTGAAACTATTCAACAGCGAAATCCAGTGCTCCGTGCACCGCGCGAATCGTCATAAGTGGGTAATCCTTCGTCTTAACGAAATTTGCAGCTAAAGAATCCCCACAACGAACGTCCTCAAAGTGTTGCTGCAAGTGCAGTGCTGTCGCTGGCTGGTAGAACCAAGTCAAGTCACACACGACGGGTGGGCGCATATGGCATATGTGTCGTGACGACTCCTCGAGGAGACCCGCACCGAGTGGTGCAGCAGTGGTAGCTAGCACCAGCACCCATCTCTCGTCCCGTGCTGGGCGGCTGCACCCAGTCAGTTTAATTCAACGAAATGATGAGAGGACGATGATAATCCCCGTGTGTGCATCCTGGAGCCACACCACCGCTGAGGTGAATTAAGTTGGGGCTCAAGGGGACACAACATTTCTGCCATAGTGGCACTTGTGCCTGGGAATGATGTGTGTCCGTGTCAATTGTTCGCCTCCGTGCCGTGCGCCTGGCTTAGTTTTCAGCTAGGATTTCGCGGGATATTCTAGTGTCATTGTGACACGAAATAATGATGCAGTTAGGGACTAATGAGTGCCGCTAAAGACAATCCAATCTTGGCATTGTTGCCCGGCGCGCACTCTTTCTTTTCTCTGGATTCTTTATTTTCTTCGTGCATCATCTTCATCTGCGGCTTTTGTGAAAACTTTTTCAGATCTCGTTATGCAATTTCTCATACTGTTGCTAAGTAGGTAAACAAATAAGGCCTCCGCAAAATGGGAAGGATTACGGGCTGAATCGCATGAAGGATGCGGAGAAGTGCCGAGGAAAAACGAGACTTGTATTGTTCCCGGGGTTCATTCGTTAGTTGCCATCATCCTTTATCTGAGGAGGGGGCGGCTTTACTGGCAAAAGAAATGGGGGAAAAAGTTAAGGACTATTTGTCACATAACTGAGGAGGTGTCACAACGACTCTGCACTGCATAACTGTGAGTTTGGGCCGCACTGAAGAATGCGCCCTAGCTGGTGGTGCAGTATGTGGATCGTGATCGCACAATAGCTCCCTGGCACGTCGCTAAACTATTTTGTTTAGTAACAATTAAATGTGGCGCAATCTAATTAAGCGAATTCAGCCGGCTTCGTATAGTAATGACTAACTGCAGAGGCAAGTTAACAAAGTAGGGGGCTGAGTAATTGTCGAGGTGCCTTAGTTTTCTTTGTAATCGCCCCTTCTAAAGCTAGCGGCCATAGTCGCATTTTTAAAATATTTTATAAGTTGTTCCTTATTTGCAAGTGGAGTATAAAAATGGAATAACAAAATTAACATTCTTGTAATTGCATACGGCTATGTCCCTAAAATCATTGTTAGTTTTAAAAAGTTTTAAAAACAATTATCTAATCAGCCGCAGTGGCCATTTGACTAAAATTTTATTTCATGTCTAATGTGAACAATTACACTTTACAACAACAAAAAATACGATTTGGGCTCAGGCAAGTATAATACTTTTTCAATCAAACATCGTCCAATAGCTTTATATATCAAATTCTGTAATCTGTTTTGCATACTTTCACTTCTACTTTTTATCGCTCTCACAATGACGAAATGGATTCGTCTTTTTGCTCTCAAGCTATGATTTCATACTCGAATGGCATTTTCAGTTAAAAGCCTAATAGCACTTTAAATGTTTTAAGCAGAGTTGCAGGTTTTCAGTGTTTCCTTGGATAACAACGTACTGTGTAGAACTTTCAAAATTGTTTCACTCATTGTGGAAAGCGTTGAAAATTTTAAGCCTCTAATGAAGCTGCTTGAAAAGATAGCTGCGGTTAGACTTGGGAAATCGTAATCTCTTCTTTAACCCTTAAGATGGGATGGATGGCATATCTCGAGAAATCTGTATTTTTAAAGTGACATGCGAATAATTCGAATTTAAATTACAGAAAGTAACATTGAATGGAAGTAATTGTTCAGGCCTTTTCATAGGTGTTCCCCAAGGGTATATTCTAGGACTTCTCTTTTCTCTACTACCTGATCTTGAAAGGACATATTTAAAACGAACGAAGTACCCAAGGATCGTGACTGAGCTTTTAATTCTTTTTAAAAACAACTCATCATTTCTGACTACCGACTGAATTCAATTTTTTTATTTTTTTTATCATTTTAAAAGACAAGAATGGAAAGAAAACAAAATTTTAATTAAAACCCCAGCAAGGTTGGAATTAATATCGGAAATGTTTTTGTTCATTGATCAGGTCAAATGCTTATACACGTTTTCTCCTCTCCTCCCCCCTCCCTTTCGGTAGAAGAACACAAAGAGCTTCAATCGGTTTTTAGCAACTGTAGTTCAATTTTGAGGCCAGAACATTTGAACATTTTTCCATGTTTACAACATGAAAGGTAAAAAAAAACCTCTCCACCATTCCTAATCACTTTTTCTAAAGTTGTTTGGCATCGGCAGCAACAATTACTAGAAAAAAACGCACCACGGAAAAAAGAAAGACAACACCTGAGATACGCTACAATCCGCCTAAAGAATAATCTAATTGATGACTAAACGGGTGCATAACCTTATCCGAAAAACTGATCCGTGCTAGGCTGTGTGCGATGGGGGGATCATCTCATCGAGATCTCGTGCAACATAGCGCTCTTTGGGAAGAGAAGAAAGGAAAACCGATTTGGTCTGTTCTAAGTGAAACCACTTTACAAAATCCGGAAAGAATCTGCGATTCTCCGTGGATTGACGAAGCTAAAAAAAAAGACCACAAGAAAAAAACGTCGAAAAAGATCCAATCAAATGTTAGCCACACTACCGGGCAGAGAGCATATTGTGGGCATCTCATCTCAAGCTCATCGGAATAAGAAAGACATGCGAAGGAATAAAAAAACATACGGCGATGACTCTCGGAAAGAAGGTGTAAACCGGAAAGGTTACTGACATCTCAAGGCTGAAAATGAGCCACAAAGCTCCGATTTGCGTGATTTGATTCTTTTGACCATTAACCATTCCCGGGTACCGACCATTCCGGACGCCTGATCTTGGCTCGATCTGTGCCTGATCTCCGCACTTTTTGGGTGGATGCTTCATTCCCCCACATGATGCGGCTTGTAATCATTCTAGTCACGTACCTACCGACCAAAAGGCCACAGAGCGGCAACTACCTTTCTGTGATAAGGTTTTCTCGGAAGGGGCCCCAAAAACGGGACCGAAACGTGTCGTATTACTGAAAATTTTTTAATTGACCGGCCCTACACTGTACACCATGCCAATGCACCGTGGCGGCAACAGCGGGAACCTGTAGCTCCCCACAGTCTGCGCGGGGTCACAGTACGGGCGGTGGCTCGGTTATCGCAAGAAATGCAAACTTCCCTCTTAGGGAAGTCGTCGAAATATCGAAACACGGCTGCCGCGAATGTTTAAACAAATAACTCCGCCGATATGACGCCCCAAAGTGGTAATTATGGGCGAAATGAAATCAGAAACGGGCGCTGAATCATTTTCCTTTGTTCGATGATATTTTGCTGCTTATTAGGTTCCAGGCCTTGGCAACGACTTGTTATCAGTGCGCTGGACTTCAGCACTCTGCGCCCACCTTTGATCTGCTTGTCCAGCACCCATCGTGGGAACGATGTCACACCGTACGACATGCATAAATCGAAGGTGTCACACGCTGTTAATTCACCTCCTCTTCCTCTGATCGATTGTTCCTTCGGCAAGAGTCCACAAAATTTCGATCGTTGCGCAACAGGCGAAGAACACGAGTGGGTCCTTTGTGTGCTCTAACAATTACCAGAAGAGGACCATAGCTATAGGAAGGAGCTCTAGTGAATGCACCAGTTCCTGGAAAGGACGTTCTCTTGTCTCGAGCATCTCCGGGTTCATGGTACCGTTTGCTTTTGTCCCTTCCGACCGCACCATTTTATGAACTCTTAAAAAAATCAAAAAAAAAAAACAACCCGGACACAACTGCATTCTTCAAAAGGTGCCTCTTTCAGTGGTCCATAGTTTCAGCTCCGAGGGTGATTTGGAGTTTCACATTTTTTTCCTAACCTATTTGAACGTTTCAGTTCCACCCCAAACCCATTTCGTGATGATTCGACTTTCTCAGAAAAAAAAAATTAGGAAAAAATGCCGAAGATTTCTTGCTCTGTCCACTTAAGAATAAGAAACTCGCCCAGCAAAGGGAAAGACACTTTTCGGGGTACGTGAGGGCATTTTCAGGTGCAATCTATGAGAGTTTAGCGTTTTTTTGTGACCAGAGTAGTGTGCCGTGCTTGGCTTCCCTCAAAAGAAATTTAATATGTGGGGGAAATATTTTCGTTGATTTTTTGATTATTTCGATGTCGGCCGGGATAATCAGGTTGGTCATCGGCGGAAAAACGGTGGATGCTCTGAAAAGGGGTCAGATTTCTCTTGAATTTTTGATTCTTATCGCACCATCTGCCGATTTTTTTATGATTTTTTTTATGGAATTGCTCGAGAAATGATGGTATTGATGCCGGAGTCTTGGCTCATACAATTCAGGCTGCCTTTTGGCTAAAGTGGTGGGTGGGCAGAGGTATAATTGTTCCTTTTCAATGATTTAATGGAAATACCTTTCGGTGCAGTCGCTCTTGAAAAAGTAAATCGGTGAGTCGTTTCTTTACATCTTCATGGAGTGTTAGCTTTTCTTTATATCTTGGCATGTGAGGCCAGCGAGAGATGGATAAGTTGCAGATTGATAGAAGAGGGGAAATTAGGAAATTAAGTACATAAAAGATAAAATTGGGCTTTACTCGAAAAATATGCCATTAAGGCGGCAAACGATGAATTAGAGCCTTTCACACATAAGAAGCAGATATCAGTTATCGAAGCACAACAACACCAAAGCTCTTCCAAGAGCAGAGCAGTAGATTTTGAAGCTACTGCAACTACAAAACGATTTATTTTTTTGGCGGAAAAACAAGTCAACACATCAAAGCTAGTTGGCGGACAAGGCAAGTGGGCAAGTAATTTGCTTCAATTTCAGTCAGGCAAGTGCCGGGGCAAGTAGCGTTTACACGTGTACACACAGCATGCAATTAAGAGTAATATTCTCCGCAAAATAGAAATGATAACACACAAAAGGCATATCGTTTCAAAGTTTTGCTGTCGATATAAAATATGAGCGTTGCGATCAGAATTCGATTTGATTCGATTCCAAAAGTTTGACAAAAGCTGCATTCTGAAGATAGCATACAGCATTATTAGCACACATTGCCTCTACAATGAAAAGCCAGATCTTATTCCTCGAATACGACACTTGGATTTACTCTTACAAAAAGTTATGTATAATAAAAGGGCGCGTACATATGTGCCAAAAAAGTGAAATTTGTATTCTTTTTTCTTTTCGTCTCATACGCAGATCTCAATCAGTGGACATCTGCTGGTCGGTCTGAAATAAAATCATCAAACGAAAATAAAAATTAAAAATCCACTTAATTCCCCGAAATCATTAAAAACGCAACAAATCAGCCTAAGACTGGATATCCCCACAGCTCCAGCGATATTTATCTTGCGGAAGTGAATAACGTTGAATAACGTTTCGGGCTGTGAGAGAAGAAGAACAGGCAGGGGCACCACAAGATAAAGGCCGACCGGGACGGGGGCCCTCTGTAAGCAAATTAAAAACTTGGGAAGGAACAAAAAGTGTTAATCCACGCGGATCTGGTCGTCGTCGTCGTCGTCTGGCAACTTGTTGCATTCCTTCCAGAGCCCTTTAAAATCCAGTTTAGGGAACTGTGGAGTGCCCGCCAAATAAAGAGCACCAAAATCGCCGCGGCCGCCTGTACGCACATACACTCGCACTAAATTTAATGTTTCCTTTTTGTTTCGCTCGGCATCGGTTCTAATTTCTTTTTAATTTTTTATCTTCCTTTCCTCAATTTCCATTAGAGAAAATTAAAGGCGCATTAAAGCATTAAAAGTGAATTAAAATGGAAGTTGATGAGGAGCGCTGGTGAAGAACGCTTTTCTTCGCCACCCGAGGCGGCTCGCTATCAGTTTGATGCGAAGATGATTCGGTCGTATTAAACTTTTCTTTAGATGCTGTCGCAGCTACTGATATTTCGAGAGGAGGATGGAGAAAAGTGCGAAGAAGCCTTAGTAGTGTGGAAGGAAGTCAATTTGTGGTTCGCCGTGTATTGCATTGTCTGATTGGTTCTTGATTGAGTAATTGGTAATGCTGGTGGTCAACGTGGGTCCGATGGCGGGTTAAAGGTTCGGTTGTAAGACTCTTTAAAAAGGCTTTTATATTGGCTTTTGTGATGCAGAATGTGCGAGGATGGAAAATTGAGCAGCGATAACTTGCATGATTCGTTTTTTTAAATGAGTCTTTTGATATCGCAGAGCTGTGAGCAATAATCGTTTTACTGCATCGCTGAGCGTTGTTTTTGCAGATCAAACAATTTTTTTTAGGAAAAGCAAATGGTATGTATGTATGGTTGATATCTAACCCACAATCTAATGAAGAACATGTTGACTTCGAACATTACGTAAAGAAACTGTTTAATGCATTTGGGTCTTGATTTGCTGTTGGAGATTCGTTACCATGTATACGAATAAACATACCAATAAATACCATTTTTATTACTCGTATAATAAATAGTAAATGGTAATTTTTTATTTTAAATGACGAGTATACAGTATACACTTGAAACACTTTTTTGCTGCTCTTCAGCTCACCGCTTGATCGCTCATCGCTCGTTAATATGTAAAGTGAAGTCATAAAGCAAAATTAAATCATAAAAAAATAAAATTCTCCAGAAAACACCCGTAAAATACTTAGGATGAAAGAGCATAACATTATCATCGGACACTACCCAACATACCCTTTCCAATCAGCACCTGCACCTCTCATCAACATAACAGAGCAATCCCTGCAATATGATTTCATTCCACCATAGCTCGTGAACCAGCATTCCCACAAGTCTTAGGCCGCCAGGTAGACGAATTAAATGAAACCTCCCTCTGCGAGGTAGGTCAAATTTTATAAGGAAATATTTTTTTCGTCTAGAGAAAAAAAATACCGGAGTCCTCGAAAATCCCTTCCTTTTTCCTTTTGTGAGATTAGAAACGAGGAAGAAATATGTTCCGAATACAATGAAATCAAAATAGTCGTCCTTTGTATTCACGTTTCGGGTATTGTTGTGAAACGCTGCGCATAGTCGAGAGAGACGAGGTTTTTTTTTTTAAATAGGGAAAAGCCGTTAACACTTATAGAAGTGTAATTATGGTTCCTCCAAATATTTTTTTCGGATAACAGTGGAAAACACGATAAATTATTCGTTTGACACAATTTTGAAAAGCAGTTCACCATTTCTGACCTTTTATTGTATAATTGTATTCACCAAGCCAAGAGGATGGTCAGTGATGCTTTGAGAATTTTATGGTATTTATCGATGACCGTACGCTTGTCCCTTTTTTCACTGCTTACCAATGACTAATGCTGACAAACTCACCTAGGCGGAAATATATCAGAAAAGAGTTTTTCTGGATCGGTGTAATATTTCACTTCGGGGTCATGTCGCTGCCTTGCGTTCTTGGTGTCATTAGCCGGACATGCACGGTCGGCTGTTTCTTAAGAATTTGCAGTAACGCCTCGCTTTTTTATTTGAGCTGGTTTACTTCTATGTCGCAATATGTTTTCGATTAAGTTGCATGACGCATTGTAATATGTGATGCCAAGTTCAATGTACAGTAGGAGCGCGATGATATATTTTGAGTATGCCTTTGTATCGCGGACAAGGAGAATTTGCAAGTTACTCATTTTTTTAGGTTAAAATTCTAAAAGATTGCACACTACCGCGAGTCAACCAATATAATGACTTTGCTATAACTTGGATTAGCCTCGTGTGAAAATCCCGTGAAGTTAAAATTCTTTTTATTTGAAAGACAATCCAGAAATGCCATCAAATTTTTGTGACAATTAAAATTTGAATTCTTTAGCCGTGTGCAAGGGCAAAATCATTCTTTATGGCAGGCAATCAGAGGAAATATCCGCGAATTGATTGCCTATCTATGAATTCTAAAAATATTACGATAGCACGGGTCAAGAAAAACATTATTTTTTTACTAATCCACTATTTGTTTACGTTATCGAATTCCAATAACGCTGATATAAAATTCACTCGAGCAAATCGGGAATACTATTTGATCTAATACCAAAGTGCACCTATAAACAACTTCTTGGAAGCCTGAAGTCGGCGAACACTCCAGCAAGCTGAGATAGCGTTGATTCAAAAAAGAAATATTGCTAAAATCGTCTAATTTTCTGCACCATCAAGCACCCACTTAGCGTCCTAATCACGCAAGAATCGTTAAAGTCGTCGAAATTTCTCAAAACAATTTATTCCCGTTATTAAAAATCTAACGAAGGACAATAAACAATTTTAACCGAGTTAAATGAAAACAAAAAAGAGAAAGACGAAAAAAAAGTGTCGATCAGAGTTACGATCGTGTCGCCCGAAATAAATCCCGCCCCAAAAGAGACACCCCGCGTCACTTGAAGCGATAATAAAAATAATAATCTTGTCAAATATTTATTATTTAAAGTGTTGTTTCCTCTCTGCCGTCGGGCAATTTTTAGATTCTCAGATATCTGGGCCCGGCTTTAACATACAAGTGACACGGGCGAAACATGCTGACATGCTTCGAAACGAAGCCATTTCTCATAAGTTCTTCCCCCGTATCTTCCTATCCGATGGGTTCTTTTTTTTAATTTTTTTTAAAAAAAAAATATCAACGATGTTTTTTTTATGAATGCTAGGCGAGTTGCATAAAAATAAAATTTTGACGGGAAATAAATTCAAAGGAGGCGGGAAAAAATAAATTGAAAAGGAAGAGGAAAGTGGTGGAACACGCTTTTGGCAGAGGAATTGTATTCGATGTGATTGGAGTGGGGGTTGAGCCTACGTGTGTTTTTGTTTATTTTAGGAGTACTTCGGGCTTAAAAGATTACGACCTGCTATATTGTTTGGACTGTGCTTTATGTTGAATGGGTGCAATTTTCGAAAATTATATCACAAATCCTGAAAATGCATATTAAAAATTTGGGTAGTGTTTTCGGTAGCAGTCCTGTCGTAAAGTTTTGATCAGCTGTTCGTGTTTTGGTATTTTATGATGTCAACGTGCATGCTCTATAACAAAAGCAAGAACTTTGAATTTAAACTGAATGAAGGCAAATGATGTAAAACAGTTTTTATTTGTACATCCGAATCGAAATTTATACTAACAAAATTTTCTTCAGCAATAAGGCCCATTTCTCGCTCGGTGGATACGTGAGTAAGAAAAATAGCAAATGGGACTCTGAAAATCCACAAGTCAGTCAAGAAAGGCCAATGCATCCACAAAACCCGTTACCCTCAATGATGAGCGCTATAACCATATGATCACCGACTTCATTTGGTCTGATCTTAAACATTTTGAAATAGAGCATAAGACATGTGATTCCAACAAGACGGTGCCACGGGCCACACAAGATAATCGGTTTTGGCTTTATTGCGAAAAAAGCTCCGTGCGCATAAATAATCTCGAAATTTGGCGATGTCAACTAGCCTCTGAGATCATGCGATTTGCCACCCTCGGAATTTTTTTGTGGGACTAGCCGGAAGATCGTGCTTGCGTAGACAATCCAGAAACCTTCTAAATCATTTTAAAAACCAGCAAAACAAACAATTATAAACAAATGACTTCAGCAGTTAATTAACCAATATAAGCCAAGCTGCCTTTCTACAACTCTTTCCTGCCTACCTTTGAGAAAGGCTTCCACTTACAAGTAAAAAAAAAAAATCATTAAAACTCTTTTTGCAAACATTTTAAACTTACTAAACACCTGAAGAATGCAGGCCACTGTATTCCCGCGAAACTAAAGCCGAAGCAAACAAAAAGCATGCGGCTAGGCAGTTTTCAAGCAGTGCACCATCGGGCTCGTCAACCCTATACTTCATACACAGGGTGAACAACACGCTGAACTACTACCGGGGAAGTTCTCGATTCCAGTCGGACATGGACAGGGATAAGCTTTAGGGATTCGGGAGAGATTTTGCCGGCCCTTTTGTATGCGTGCTCTTGCTCTGGTGTACACAAAATACGTTTAGTGTGTGGCTTTACAGTCAGTTTACGGGAAATAGATATTGTTCGAGTATTGGTGCTCTGGAGGACTGAATGGGTGTTCCGGGTGCACAAGTGCATTTTCTAATGCTACTGTATCCGCGCACTGCGTTATCTCTCCCACAGGTCGGGAGTTATCTCAACAGGAAGGGATTTTCTGTGATGCTGCTGTTGTGCTGCTGGTGGTAAATTTTTATTTTTTTATTTTTTTTCCGTTCCCCAGCACTACTTTCGTGCATATATGTATGTATAGCGAATGTGGGGGAAGAGGGCGAATATCGAATGTCATTTCACTTTTATCAGCGCTGGGTTACCAGATGATGGAGAATTAATGGAAGGTGTCAAAGAGCGAGGGTTTGTTGATCGATGAAGAAGAATGGGGTTAAGCAGGGTTCAATCGGTGTTGTTGGTCCGGACGTGATGGGACTGTGCCATGTAGTAAACATGGTGAGAAACGTTAAAAAAAAACTGTCGCAAAACTTGCTGATGGTCAAGTGGGCGGGTATTGATCTCCTAGAGACTTTCTCAATTAAGTGTACCACCGGACCGGACCAGTAAAGTAAAGTAAGTCCCTTCCAGATATATTAAAATGTTAAGGAGATATACATATGTATGTACGGTACCCGACTCGGGTAATCCGTTTACAAAAGAAAATTGGCCAGTTTCATTGAAGACATTGAAGACCTTCAGACTCCTCTCAAGATAAGGACGTGCACCTTGCAGGGGGTTCAGACTCGTTGTACTTGAAGCCGAGCTAAATGAATTTTTAAGACGAGTCTCGCAGGGAAATGCCTTTTCTTTACATTTCCTTGTGAGACTCAGGAAATAATTCCAACTCACTTCTGGTTGACAATACACCCACCTGACGATGAGCCGCGTAGAGAAGAGGATAAAGGTGGGCATGCAATAGACTTTTACGACTCCTCCTCAAAGTTGCATTTTAGTCCTTTCCTTCCTTTTTTTGTTTTCACTTCTTTGTTATTTTAGTAGTTTATTGCAGTTTTCAGGTATTCAGAGTGAAGTGAGCGCAGGTATTCAACGGTGGTACTTCAGAGTTATTCACACCATTTTAGGAAACACTTCAGCCTGAAGCACCTATCACTTCAAGTGGCCGATTTTACACTTTTCGGGAAGTACCGCTTTTTCTGCCTTTCGACAATAACCTTTTGTTTGAATTTCATCTTTCTATTTTGCACCTCGTTTATGTGTTTTGCGTGAAATTGTAGAACTCTTGGGGTTGATTTGAGCTGGTAATTTGAGAGAATTTCTTAGATTGAAGGAATATTGTTGTTATTTTGCTCAAATCAAGCCAATAAGTTTATTTTCTTATTTGCATCACTTGGCCATGTAGTCTGATGAGTGGTAAGGATAGAAAATCACATCACCTGTAGGGAAATATCGTAAGGGGGTTCAGTTTAGATAATTTTCAGATGACTATGTAGATATTTGTTCCAAATTACTGTTTACACAAACCACGCAGTCATCAATCAATTGAAAACGACAATTGAGGTAAACTTGAAGTTAATCGACATATAACTTGCGGCAGGTAGCTGACATAGAGGCTAAATATTAGCGGTCTTAAAATTAATCCAAGCGGGACACCAGAAGCAAGAGATAAGCTATCAACTATACGTATAACGCTCAAAGGGTATTCGTTGTTTTACCAATAACCCCGTATATGATTTCATAACATACGTTCCCTTTCTTTTTTTTTCTTTTCTCATAAGAATAGAACTCGAAGAAAAATTCATTAACAATCAAGACACGCCCGAAGAATTTACCTCTGGGTTATGAGTAATAATTCCTTTGCGGCAGAGATTACTGACGCTGCGTTCGTTGAAACAAGTTCTATATATGTTCCAATGTGAGGGTCGCATGAATAGTCAACGGTATGTATGTAAATATACTAAACGTCTTTTTTTAGCCATTGCTCGTTTCGGAGGGTACTTGAAGATAGGAATTACAACGACATGACATCATATTTCACCAGTACAATGCCGTCTGCCACACATCTCAGACAATAAGATTCGCCTGATAGATTGGCCTGCTGAATCACAGCATCTAAATCCGATTGAACATTTCTGTTTAGTATATAATAGTTTAGTCGCTAGGATCAGGAATCATCAAATAACATCCCAAGATAAGCTTGAAGACTGATTACGTGAAGAATGAAACAAAATCACCACAGAAGTATATGGGAAATTCTAACTTTGTGTGATCTTCATAAAACTGCTTTAATAAAAATAACTATTAATTCGAATTTATATACATATTGTACAGAAGTAAATTATCGAATCGACTTTCGCCACTTTCAACCCCCTTTAAAAAAATTGATTCAAAGAGCTATTACGAGAGATTATTCCTCAAAACTAAATATGTTTAGAATCTTAGCATGGTGTCGACTCGAATGAAAAATAGTTACTCCTGCAATAGTCTCCACAGAATAAAAAAAAAAAATTCTTACGATGAAACAAACTAACGTATTATTTTTATATTTTTTTTTAGCAGTAAATGACTAGCTTCAAGAATTCATAAATTAATTCATTTCAAGTTCAATTGAAGAGCTATGACATATTTTAATTTTCCAAGAAATAGAATACTTTTACATCGTGCTTAAAATAGACACAACAGTAATAACAAAAATCAGGGAATTACCTAATGTATCAATGTGAATGTGACCTTCCTTATTTGTTTATATCTTCAAATTGTTTTCGGTGAATTACCTGTAAAAAAGGAGAAAATGTTATTCATTAGCATTCTGCATATAAAATGAAAAATGAATTCTATTTTAGACTTAACTGACAGAGTAAACAAGAATCGATTTTTTTTTCATCAGAAACGATTTTCAAATGAAGAGATTAACGATAAATTAGGTGCAGTGCTGTTACTATGACGTAAAATTCAGGTAAATAATAAATAATATACGCACTTAGTAGAAGTCACTTCCACCTTCCAAGTCTTACATAGAAGTCGCTTTTATGGAGAAAAATATTTTTTATATTATAAGAATTGGGATGATTCATATGGCGGGCATATGGTAAAGGTCTCTTGTGGCCCTATAATTGTTGACACCCAAAAATTAATCAGATTTACTTGGAGGCCTGTTTAATGAATAAAAATTGTGTTTCTGGTAACATTTAAATTGTCAATATCTCAAACCGATAGGTCACCACTTGCGGGTTAATGGTTTCCACTAAAAATCACATGGTTTTGATTTACTATTTATTCATCACAACTTCATCAAAATGCTTATTACTCGTTAACAGTCCGGAGTATTCGTGCAACCTAAGTCCTCATTTGTCATGTTCGTAATCTGAAAATGCACACTACTATACTATCGCCCCATCTTTGCTCTATTTTCTTTTTTTCATTAATGCTGCTTTAATTGACCATGAAATTTTTTTATGAGACCATTAACTTGGAATTGGTATGCAGTTATCCTAATTATAGTGCGCCCAGAAAATCGATTAATTGATGAAGCAATCCGTTTTCGTATTCCTTGTCTTAATTATTTGTCATTAGACTTGACACGAAAAACCTAGAAATGTAGAAATTGAGAGACACTTTCGGGACCTTTAAATGCAAGCCCTTTAACCTGATAGCAGAAGACGAAAAGCTAAAAAATCTCAATAATTTTTAAAGTAATAGTTTGTAATCAACGGAATCAAAGGTCTTTCTAAAGTTCCACCATAGGAATTGGCTGCATTATGAGTTTATTTTTCGCAGTAAAACGTGATATCGTATTTAATTTTGAAAACTACAATAATTCTGTCTTGTGTAGGCGGAATTTTACCTATTTCTAGTTCTGAGGGGTAAATTGAGGAAAATCGGAATGCTTTCACTTTCTTGCATATATTTTTCAGGGATTGTTGTGTTCGGTGAATATGAATCATTTTAGAACATGGTGGTGTGCGTGGGAGCGTGGTGGCTCTTCATTTCTTGTTTCGTTTTTGTATAGTTCTTACTTTCTCTTATTTGCCTTCCTAATTTTTATAAAAATAGAACAGATAAATAGCTGTATACAAATAATTCGTTCGGCCTCATTACAGTTATTTCCCAGGAAATAATAAAAAAAAAGACTTCAAAAGCAATCACAAAAAAAAAACTGATTAAAGTCTAAACAAGACATTGTACCAAAACGCATCTCCATTCTTCCAGGCATAATTGTCGAAGTTCACTGTCCCATCACCGTGTGCGTCGATTTATTTTCAAACATTTTACTCGACCATCGACTGGAAGAAAACAATTCGAAAACTCCCACAATAAACATTTCGAGGGAAAAGTTCATTCCAGTTATCTCACAATTTCCTTACACTTGTGCCCCGGTCCAATAAACAAAGAATCACCCACTGATAGGCAATTAGTCAACCCGCCGCGCACTGAGCCCAAAGCAACGGACTATGCGATGGATGGGTCTAAAGAAAAGTGAAAAATAGCCCCGCGTCAAGCGGGGGGAGCAAGGAGGAGGAAAATCTTACTTGTTGGTTGCACCGCACCATCGTTTGTCGCAGCTTTTGTGACCAATACAGCACACGATTACAACGGACCGGAGCACTAGAGCTACATATATAGTAGCGCAGCGCCAACTAGCACTAGCACCAAATCGACTACGGGCTAGAGATGGGCATAATCTAAGCAGTAGCAGCAGGGGGTCGGAGGGGGTCCCCCTATACCAATTGCTGTTGTAAGAAAAATGTCTCGCGTGTTTGTGTGTTTTTAGATCAATGCGGAAGTAAATTGCAAGGGGGTGCTTGTGTAGTCGTTGTCGCCGTCGTCTTCGACTAGCATGGGGCTCCATCAGCCAACCTCCTGCTTGGTAGTAGAGTTCCACTTTTCTTCTCTGGCCGGAGCCCCGTTTCTTTGCAAATCGCGTAAAAAGCGGAAAAAGAGCAAAAGTGAGGAGAGCCAAGTGGCGAAACAATTGAACCGAAGATGCAAAGAGGAAAAATCGAGCAGCTGGAAAAAACCCTGTTGAGTTGGCGGTCAGGCCAGTGCTGAGCTGAGCATAAGAACTATAGGCTTGGCTCGTTCGAGAACTGCTCAAGACGGTCGCGGACCAGGGCGGCAAGGCGGTAGGAGGCGGCGGTAGTCGTAAATGCGGCGACGGGCCGAGGCAAGGAGGAAGTGACATTGTGGCAAATTCCTCATTAAAAATAAAAATTGCTTGGTCTTTCCTACTCGCGGAACGCGGCGGCCGCAGCGGGCAGAATTATGAATAATTTAATTGCTCGCTGGAACGATCGCTTTGTTCGCGGGTGCGCTGCGGGCTTTCAGAGATCGGCGCAGTGGCGGAGGTGGCGGTGGCGTTCCAGCTCCTTCTCCCGAATCAGAATATGCAAATTAGCCGATTGCTGCTCTGCGCAGTTTTTCCTGGTTCGGCTGCTTGTTATTCTAATTAATTTCGCGCCCCGTGCACCCTCCGCAAGATGGTTGGTGCTGGATGGAGATGACGGACCAGGCATGCGGCAGGAGCTAAAATGGACATCGAAAGTCGCTAGCGGCTCATAAGCCACTCGCTCAGTACATCACCTGCCGCTACTTTTCAGTTTCACATCTAGCGGCCCTGCGACTTACGAGTGCTTGACGACGCTTGTGACGCCGTCTTGAGACGTTGCATTTATACTTCCTCAGCTTTGTTGGGGCTGCCCGATCCCTCCGCCGTCTGTCCCGTTTTGCCTCTGCTGGCCCAGCACTTTTGCTTTGTTCAGCGGAGCGCGGTGGAGGCGGTGGGTTGTTGCCTGGCCTGTGCAAGTTCCGTGTTTTCCGTGCGGCCCGTGTGGAGTGGACTCGCGGTATGAGTCTGATTCGCTGCAAGGTCAAACATTGCGGAAGGAAAGATTTCACACGATTTTTGCACTTTTTTTTTGCCGTTGCGCTGGTGCCGCCGCCGTTATTTTCGTCTAGCTATCGCACACAGTTTCTGGCCGTTCGTTCCTCTACTATGCGACGGATCACGGAACGGACAATATCTTGCAAGATGCCCAGCACGCTTCGACGATGACGAACGTCTTCGACGGCTTTTTTTTTCCTCGCCTTTTTTTCTGTTTCTTATTTTATGTAATTGTTTCGTTGCAGAATCGTCTGGAGGCATTTTAGGAGCGGTTTAAGTGGCTCCAAGTGGGCAAACTCAAACCGATGATATAATGCTGCGTTTTACGCCTTTGTCTTGCGCCAGCCAGCGTGTATTGCTTCCACTTCCCGTTTTGTGCGATTGCGCGCGGTAAGCAAATGGGAAATTTCGGAATTGTTGCTATACTTCCCACTATTTTTGGACTCTGATTCATTTTCTGTTTATGCTCGGAAGCCAAATCCAGCCGCGACGAGACCTACATCCAGCGCCGTACTTCCTTATGGACTTCTTTCTATCCTGAGATGTCTTTCACTTGCTCTTTATTTTGACGATAGTCATTTTGGGGATTTATGGCTGTTCGTGACCCAGCGCTTAGTGATCTCACGCCACATAACACAGGCGCTTGTTTCCTTCTTCCTAGACTCTGTTTGCGGTTTCTAACGTTAAAAATAGCTTTACCAGATGTCTTCGTATCGTCTTACAGAACCCACTACTATTACGGAGAAGGCCTTGACACTTAAAATTGCACTACGGCTGGAATGGAATTTAAATTGAGAATGTCCATTACGCCAACTCCTCCTATTTTAATCCAAACTCCCACTTTTTTTTGTTTTTCAATCCTCGCAGATTTCTTAGGTTTATTGAATAGTTCGCACTGGTCGGAAAGTGTGTTCTGACTTCTGAGTCATTATCCTGCAGACTAAACCAAACCAAAGTTGAGTCAATGGTTGCAAGAAGTTCGTTTTTTTTATGAATTGTTAATGTGACATTTCTGTATAGGGAAATTGAAAGTCAAGAATTAGTCACCTAATCGCTAGAAAGTTGGACAATAACGCCATAGCTATGAGATCGTCACGA
This sequence comes from Neoitamus cyanurus, assembly GCA_947538895.1. NCBI lineage: Eukaryota > Metazoa > Arthropoda > Insecta > Diptera > Asilidae > Neoitamus > Neoitamus cyanurus. The sequence continues at coordinate 29,900,094 of OX384546.1, read as the reverse complement.
CGGGTACTGCTTTCAATATTTGTGTACATACATATGCATTTAATTTCCTCATTACCGCAGCTGTTAGCACGAATCGATTTGGAAGCTTATTTTTCGTTTAATACTAGGCACTGCAATTTGAAGCACTCAATTAGAATTTGTGGGAAATATGTGAGCACGAATCAAACAATTATATTTTGTACCATGGTTGCGAGAAGAAAAAGCTTCATTTGAGGAATATAATTAATTTTAGTCCTGCAGGAACATTAAACTCCTGGATGAATATCTTCAGGTCAATATGAGGCCAAAAGGTCGAATACACCAAAGATAACGAGCCTATTTAAAATCAAGAGGTCAATATGACAAGAACGGACGAGATCGAGATAAGTGCAGGTTGAGAACGGGCCGATGAAACGGACAGGTCGAGAACTATAGTAGAACCGATAGGCAACCGACAGAAACCCGACAAGAAGTCGATGTCCAATTCTCGGTCGTATCGGCCTGTTCTGGGCCTCTTCAATTAGAAGGTCTTGAAGATATTTTCACTTATCGTATACTTACTTTCGATTAAATCTACAAATGTTAAGTCGAAACAATTAGTAGAAGATCATTTGAAAAAGACGGTATGGTGATTATAATTTTGCAATCACGACTAGAAAGAACAGTACCTATACGAAAAATCTGGTATATGTGGTCAGACAACATCATCACATATAATTCTTTAATTAACACATTATTGACCATAGACGTCATATGACTTCTCATACGTTGCTGACCGGGGACGTCATATTTCAACCATATTTCGGATCAGGGAATTTGTGGCTAAGGTAAGAGGGGCAGTTGATGGAAGGTATTATATAAATTTGGAAAAACATCAAAACATCCATAAAATTGCCTCAATTTGCAAATTATATGTGCGTGCGGGAAAAAAGGAAGCAATCTATCACAACCGATATTACGTCGAAGAAGGGAAATGTTACTGGCACTACTTACAATTAGAATCAGATTTGGATACATGCCACTACAGCAAAAAGGCGCTAGAGTTCTATACGACTCACAACATCAATGTTTTGCCAAAAGCTGCAAATCTGTCCAGAGCTGCGTCCAATTGAACGCTATTGCGCTCGACTGAAGAGATAATTGAAAGGCACAAAATCTGGGAATACGCAATTAAATTATAAAAGATTATCTTTCGAATAAAACCAAATTTATGGTCATTTGCTCAATTTGCTATTGAGAGCCCAGCCTTGCCTAATCTAATCAGATTCTCTGACGATTACCGTCTTTCTCCCCATTATGCACAAAAAGATTAAATTAAATTAAAAGGACAGAACAATTTACAACTCCTGCAATTAGTGTAAAACGGTCAACAAAACTTGCGCTTACTACTTCTCCTTTCCCTTGATGGTTTCCAAACCGATTCGCACTAACGACATTATCAGTGCAAAATTCCCACTTCCTAAATTTCGTCGAAAAGGACATTGAACTTTTGTGTTATCTTTGAACGTGTTTGGACATTCCCCTTTTTTCCATGCGATTTGTTAACACAATTTGAAATGTCTTATCTCAATAATTTTTGACATTGATGGTTTTCTGTTTAAGAATATGAAGCCGGCCTTGCATATGACCTACATTTCATTCCACACATCATGCTAGGGTTCTTTTACTTAAACAAATCGACCAGTCCAACTATTAATTAAAGTGAGAGCATTAATCAGTCCGCAGAGTAAACCCTAAAGGTTTGAAAAGAGCAGGTTTGGACTTTATCAGTTTTTGCCTAACACAAGATGGATCATCGGCCTTATGCGGGTCGATTTAAAAAAAAATATAAATCTCTGAATTAATTAACTACACCAAATCCTCTTCCTATATTACAAAACTACCTCGTGCAGATGATCAGTTGGGTAAGAAAGATGTGTCTTCTGCTACCGTGAGGAATGGCCCTAAGCGAGTTCTTTAAGTGCTCAAGACCTTCTTTCTAACGACTGACTGTAGAGTGTAGGGAGTCCCAAGAGGTAACGCACTTATCAATTACCCCATTAGGTGAAAAGAAATCGTCAGAGTCAAGAAACAGCTTAAAAATCCGGAAGCTTTAACTGTAAACGAAACATAACAGTGGGCTGCTAGACATTTACATACTAGTCATGGCCATTACCTGAGCATTTAATTTCTTTTAGGGGAACGAGCGCAGGTGTTGTCAGTCACCTGGGCAGCGTGCGTTAGCATTTCTGACTGAAATAAAAAGAAAAGAAAATCTCGCGAACACCACCAAATCCGGCCAAAACGGACCATTAGTCACTTGCGCATGCCCTTGGGACTGCTCGTTTCGTGAAGAGCAACGAGCACCATTTATTGCCCCGAGAACCTCAGGCAGTGTGAGACTTCTCAAAAAAATAAAATTTAAATCAAAATTTGGAAGGAAATAGATTTTGCCCAAAACTGGCACAGGGTGACATTTCAGAGAATTATCTTACTAATTGCCAAGTTGTCGTTTGTCTGGTCGTCCCGATTGCTTCCTGCAAAATTGTTCTAGTGAACCAGTTTAGTCGCGCAATTACATAGACCCCATGACGTCACCGCCTATCTGAGGATTTGTAGCAAAACGACGATTTCGAGTGGCTTCCTAAAATTGTTTACACTTCTGCTTACTTACACCGATAATCCGAGCTTTTGGTGTTTATGGCTCTTCCTGATAGCCGCTATCTGCGGGCCTATTAATTCCCGTTCGAAGACAAATCAGCGGGCTCTTTCCCCCCTGCCTTCGGATAGTTCGCGTTTTTTATTTATTTATTTTTATTTGTAATTTTTTTTTTCGGGTATGGTTCGGCATAGTTAGCAGCCAAACAGGTACAGCCGTGCCGACTCAATTGTTTTTCGAACACACTTCGAATTGAGTAACCCAGTCGCGCGGCAGAGATTAGATGATTTAATCACGAGGAAGTGCGGCTTTTTCCGTGGGTGTAAAGTGCAAGGTTTTCTTAGAACGAGAGCCGAACCGAGCCCGTTCCTACCGGGAAATAATTAAAAGCTCTCGAATGCTCCTAAACAGGCGCTCAAGTGGCTATTTTAATGCACTGCTTATGGGGAGTTGGTCGAACGAGGCTGTGTGCACAGTACAGTACAGTGCACACGTTTCCCTGAATCACTGATAGGTCGCTTTTGATATAATAATAGGCTTCGGTGGTCACGTGTAGAAACTGTTCGGACCTTAAAGCTTACTGGGTATCTCGGTTTGTAATTAATAGCTTCAGGTAGGTGCTCCTCTTCTGGAGGCTTGATCACTGCCTTAGGCGGAGTTCCATGTGTTGTTAAGACGTTAATCATTTGCCGGCTTAATTACCTACTATGGGAAATACTACGAGTATCTACCAGACATGATACCTATACAATGTGGCAGGGAGTGAAACAATGGAATTTCACTTATTTAAAAAAAATTAACAAGAACTTACAGTGGAATGTTAAGGGCGGTTTTACACGAAAAATTTAGTGCAAATGTACAACTAGTTTACACGCGTGTATTTATTTAGAGCTCCACTGAGTGGACATTTTACGGTCACATTTTTTCCCGTCCACTTTTTGGGATGTAGACGAAACAATGTAGATACTGTTTTCACTTACATACATATATGTAAGTGCCATAAAATGTTGGTTGCAGCTGTAGCAATGTAACGACAATGCCAATTATTATGTTGAGAAGGCGAAGAAGATCTAAGAACGAAGTATAGAAAAGGACTTGCTGGGTGTTTTTTTGAAAGAGCTTGAATTAGGATATGAAACTTGTTACAGTAACTCATTACATGTGAAATTCGTGAAAAAAGATTCGGTTTGGCGAAGAGAAACAAACCTGTTTCATCAAGACAATACACCTGTTCATATAAGTGCGATGAGAAAATTGAGGGATTTAAAATCGGAAACGGATTGGTCGAACATCCACCATATTCATCAGACTTGGGTCCATTTGAGATAGCCAGACTCCAAACTCTTTTCGCCACTTTTTATACTTTTCCCCAAAATGTCTATTGCTACAGTGGTATTAAATTAAGCCTGATACTGGTAGTCATTTCATTACGACACGACTAGCCAAGACACATCGTCAAAACAAACGTGCTGGGCTTACAAATACGAAATAAATATGTAAGTACATTTCAGGAATCTGGACCTGCACTTAAACTAGCTGGCCCTGTACCTATGTTGACCAACTAGCCTTGCATCTAGACCAGTTGACCCTCTTTGAACAGTGTGAAATTCTTGTTTCACTTACAATGTCTCAATGGTCAGACAGAATATCAAGTTTTGCGCTTCTTTTGCAATCAATCAACCATTTACTTGTGTTATGATCAACTTCCTTTAATACAATTTTTTATTGCCTTCAGTCATCAGTGTCCTCCTTTTTTGAGCTAGAAAACTGCCTTAGGATGTTCCAATATCAGACCTTGGTATTTCATTATTTCTAGGTTAACTAATTATCGATTCCTTCCTTTATATATGCATTTAAAAGTATTAGGGGTATCCATAAGTATTTTATTGATTAGTTTTCATTGGATTTACCACAGGAGGTCTATCTTTGGCCTAAGTGCGCCTTTAGGTACTCACGTAAACCTTTCATTGAATTCAACCCATTGGAAGTTTGGACTTTCAAATGAACATATTTGCCATTTTGAGCCATTACACAATATTTAGTGTACCATTCGCCATATCGCACTGTTGGTATGAAATTGTTACTTTTTTTTATATCTTCTTTCTTCCACTATCACCATCTCTCTCTTCGATCATATTTCTGATTCTTTTAGACAAGACTTTGGGCTCACAGTTCAGTCTATAGATCACTGCAACATTATTTCCCGAACAGTTCTCATGTATTTTCTTTGGTATTATAATTTGCTTATCTTTATCTCAGCTGGTAACGAACTGAGTACCAGTATGGCCGTACTCTTGAGATCTTTTAATTTTTGTGACGGTTCGAGCAAACGACAGTCGCAGTAGTATTATATTCGTCGACTGTTTTATTCAAATTTAGCTTGATGCTAGATTTTATTAAATTGTGCCTTTTTTGCAAATATCAGTTGGCGTATACTCAGGCAGTTTGTCATCTCATAAAGTATATTTGTTGTCTTGGAAGATTGTGGATTACCTTTATCGTTCTTTAAACGTTTTAGGTTTTCTATGTTAGTACATCGACAGCAGTTAATTATATTATATGATGTTATTGATAAGATAAATGAGTTATATATTAAACTCCGCTTGTGAGCTGAAGTAACGTCGTCGCATTATTCCGATAAGCGGGCCAATTTTCCTTTTATGACTAATGTGCCCATTCTATCTAAGTTTTTGCTCCAAGATAACTCCCAAATATTTCGCCGGGTTTGTTCTTTTGATTGTGCAGTTTTCACAAAATAAACTCATATCCAAACGTCGTACTTCCCAATGGTCCTACCTATTTGAAATTTTTTTTTTATTTATTGTAGCCGTTTAATCAGACATTGCGTAGCCAGACAAGTGGATAAGTTTAAGAACGGAGAAAAAATTGCAAAATATCTCAACCATACGGAGTTTGTTTTTCTTAGCTATAAATACATAAAGCTGTTCCGTATCTTCTCAAAATTACTTTGGTATCACTGATAAAAGTTACAACACTGTTCTCAACGAGCTCCTTTCCATGATAAGCCTTATCACCTCCGCCTGATAACGTCCTCCCAAAACGTTATGTCAAATGACAAATTGACGAAAACGCCTCTGCAGGCGAAGGGAGTAATTAAGAAAAAAATTCTTCAAAAAATATATCGTTCTTCTAACGAAGCGCCTCACTGGCAACCCCAAAGCTAAGTAATTAAGGGTGACCGATGCTTGCGATTAGAACGACTTCCGCCGCCGCCGCTTAGCGAAGGCTCTTTTCGTATGAAAAATTCAGGAAGAGCGTTTCATCGCAGTCGGTCGAATTAATTTCGCCGCAGACTGCAGGGTGTGTTTTTTGTAGTTATTGTAGTTACCTTGCACAGTGCAGAGGATGTCTGGACTTGTTTCCTTCCCCCGCCGAAGTGTCGAATTATTGTGTAACGTAAGAAATGAGCCGCTTCACTGTTCGCACTCCAGTCGCGAAACAACTGAAATCCAAGGAGAAACAGACCAAAAACAGTTATAACACTGACAATCCACTGAACTTCCGCAACGCGTTAACTGCCTGTTCCTGTTTTTCGCGGGTCTCACTGAATAAGTGGCAACGCACGAGTTTCGCACCTTCTAAGCTTTTGTTAGTGGCAATGCTAATTCTGTGCTATTTTTTCCGAACTTTTCACTAAAAAGTAAATCTCGTCGCATAACCGAGGGATGTCGACGACGACGACGGTTCCTTTGGGAGGCTTTTTTACGGTTCTTTGTGTGTCACTTGAACCTGTCGCCAGGGGGTGGAACACTTGTCAACACACTCGATGAGAACACGGAACTTCCGCGCGCCCAAGCAGGCACGAATCGAACCGCAAACAACAAGTGATTGCCTCTGTCGAAAATGATGGGGGCTTTTCTGGTGGGCGCCTCCCGTACGTCACTTCCTCTCTTCCGAGTTTTTAAGCGCGAGACTTTTGCTGTTTTTTTGCACAAGCAGTTCCCAAGGGCTGGAACGGGGAACGGATCTCACTCAGCGACGGCGTCTGCAGTCCACACTTTACCGGAAACAAAGAAGCGCGAAGTGCGCGTTCGAAGCAGCAACTTCTTCAGCTTTTAGACTTCGAGGTCTGAGACACTTTGGACACTTATTTTTTTTAACCGTTTCTGCTGCACTGCGCGCGGTGCTCTAGGAGTGCTCCCTGAACCCAGCTGAGAAGAACGAAATTCGCCCGACGTACATCGACGGCAGACCATCGACTACTACACGAGGCCATCCACGGAGCAGCAGCATCAGCCCGATATTCCCGACTCAACATGCTGCCGTCAGCTCAGAGTCTCCGTTGCCGCTCTGACGCTCAGCCGCTCTGCTCTGCTCCGCTATGCCGCCGCTGACGATGACAAGTGTGTGGCGTAGCGCTGGTGTGGTGTGGTGCGGCGTAGTGTACGTGAAATGGAAAGGGAACCGTCGTCGGAGCCACTTGAGCGCGTTTTTCTCTTCTATTTTTTTGGCGTTATCATCTTCCTCGGCTTGGTGCGGCCGCGCTTCCTTGTTCAGCGGCGGCCGCCTCGCCACACATTCTTTACGGTGCTTCGGCTACGGCTCCGTTGTGTGCGTGACGCGCTTCATTTCACACAGTCTCCGTAATTAAATGCGGATTCTCTCCGGCTTTAGCCCGGCCGTGGCCGGGCCGATGCCGGAGCCACCAGAGGAGTTGTTGATTAGATGCCTCAGTGGTGTGTGAGTGTGGCCCGAGTTGCGGGCGTTAAAGAATTTCTTTTCTTGAGGAGCGGAGCGCCCCGTCGTCGTCGTCGTCAGCTGTGTGCGTCGCTGTTGGTGCTGTGTGTGCTGTTTGTTTACTTGCTGTTGCGTTCTCGACTCGCCCGACGTGATTTCTTCGGCTTCTTCAGGTTCAGGCGTTCAGCAGGCAGGCAGCCGTTTTTAGGCTGACTCAATCCAGGCAAGGGGTGAATTTGAGGCTGTGCCGCGTGTGTTTGCGTGCAGAAAAGGTGGAAATACCGAGGAACAAATAATTCAAACAAGTGAAGTCTCGAAAAGGTGGAGCGAGAATTTCTGATTATGCTTACATGCCTGGGCTTGTGTGGGTGTAAATTTCCTGATAGTCGCTGACAAAATTACAGTGATTTCGTCCAGATTAGGAACATTTTTTGTGTCTCCTTTTCATTTAATTATCTCTCAAACAGGTGTTTCGAGCCTCATTTCACATTTACCGTTTTTCATTGCAGGTTACCGAATTGGTCGTCGCTGGACAGTGGGTAACAGTATGACAACTAATCCTTATGAGAAATTGACAATACCGGAAAAATGTGAAACTTTTCTAGTACACAAACAAGACGGACGGTTACAATGCTGAAGCTGTTGTCGACGTCAAAAATAAAATGTGTGGGGTGCACTAATCATTATTACAATTTTATGTTAAGATGAATGCTGTCGCGTTTCGCGTTCTTTAGGGTCTTCGTCTTAATGAAAGAATGTATGGCAATTAGAGTATTAGTAAGTATAGCAGTAGTAACTATGGTAAGTTTAAATTGAATTTTTTTTAGTTTCATTCTTTTAAATAATCTTTAAATTTCAGTCGGGTACCCAGGAGCCCGAAAAAAGTTACCAAATATCTTCCACGTAATACCTTTCTAGAATGTATGTTAGTAGGTAAGTACTCGTAATTAGAATTATAACTCCATTTTGTATTATATTGTGCAATTGATGTGGTGTTTAGTAATGTTTTGTGTTGTGAGTGGTAAGTGTTTGTACTTTATGGAACGAATCGTGAGACATGACGGTGCGTAATTTACATGTTTACTTATATTTATTATTCATTATATTATACAATCTTTTTTCTAGGTGATCATCTCTCAACATAGTCCCCAGTACGGAAATCTTTGGAAGAAGCCTTAACAGCGCTAAAGTTACTAAATGCATCATCTACTTTTCTCAGTTTGTCGAGTTGACTAGTATGTTAATTAGTTCAATTCGATTTGATTAAGGTCAATGAGACACCAAAATAAGACAATTGGTTTTAGAATTCAGTTAGGCTTTTTTACCGACAATATTGCAACACTAGAAGTCAAATAACAAATAATGCTTTTGAACTTGAGCGATTCATGACCGCGATAGGCACGAGCGTGTTTAGAGACGTGTGCCCGAAGTTCTTAGTGTTTTGCTTGTTTTACATCGAACTTGATTCGGCTGTCTAACTATAAATACATCATTTCAAATGAAATGTCAAAAGTCCCCACCGATCCGAGTTACGCTCAAAATATTATATAAGGCCAAAAGTAAACGACATCTGGTTTTCGAATATTTCTCATAAACGGTAAGTGTTACCGTAAAAATAGTTCATACAAAAGTCGTAGATCTTGCAATTGTCTACAAAAAAGGTTCATATACTTTTTTTTCCTATGAATCACCATTCCTGAGATATCGCGATTTCAAACTTCGAAAATACTAACATGCCCTCATGTAATTCTGCTGGCAACCGTGATAGTTACGACAAAGATCATAAGCATACTTATATCACTCGAAGCGCCCTCTACGCTGACTATCACTTTTGTCGTATCTTTAACATAAGAACAGTCGCAGGGGAAAAGAACGGGTGCATTTCGTTACACCTATCAATACCGGTTATGACCAAATTGTTTTCCAATTTTCTCTGGTACATTTCATTTGCAATGATGTAAAAACCTTCAGCTCTGTGGGAATTTTGTTTAGGTTTGTGTGTATTTTGACTGAACTACTAGACAATAGAGCGAGTATGGTAATAAGATTTCCAGTAAACCAAAATACATAATCTACTCGGAATACCTGCCATGTTGTTCCACATGATAATTTTAGTGAATTTAATTAATTATTTCAAATTCTCGACGATAGAACTCCTGCCGTCCTTTATGACAGTTAGAGTCGACGAATTCAAATTACCTTTTAATTAAACTGAAACATTACCAATCATGTACTCTGTGTCAGCTACAAAGCCATGGAATAACTTGCCTATCGAGTACCTGCCCGCAAAACCTGAACGACAGTTTAAGCAAAGCTACAGAATTCACATTATCTGGAAACGCATTACACCACCGTATTAAAATAGAACTTATCGTCGTACATTTCGATGGCCTTTGTTCGAGAGTGGCCTTTTCTTGCTGCACCACGGAGCGTTGCAGTGCGTAACCCAAGCCCAACTCTTTTATAAGTGCTTTTAGCGAAAATTGCAAGTTTTCTCTTAATTACTTCCGTCATTGCATCCCACAAAACTGCAGCACCACGTCCCCCAGATAAGCGAAAAATCCCGCAAAATCCGTACAACAGCGCCCGCAAGAAGAACGGCGAAACCCTGTGTAGAGTCCAGAGTCCATTAAGTATTCCACTTCCGGTACTTATACACTACGGCGATTATCTCAGCGAAATTTATAGCCGATGCTGTATCGTCTGTGCCGTGCCGCAAGTCTATAGGTATGCAAGACCTGTATGCATCGCACCGCGATCAGAATCTCTTTGTGGGCCGCTGATGCAAACATCTGTACGCCGACTTAAGTACACAATCGGCCGACCATATCAGGTGTAACCGCGGGCAAAGTCCAAATCAGAGCCGAACAGACAAAGGGGAGGAAGGAACAATGGCCAGACATGGGGAGATCCTCGCAAGCTGAAACCGAGATGCGGGTCCTTACTGGTCCTGCCCATCCAGCTAGAGATAGCCGTCCCATGAGGCCGCCTATCGTCGGCCTGTCACACTTTGCACATGCGACCTCGGCCTTCCGACGATGCTGTCCACCTAGCATGGAAGTGACGAACCGGCAGTTGGACAATAGTAATAAAAACGCGACCTGGAATAATGCGAAGACGTTGAGCACAGATAACGATAAAAGAGGAAAAAAAAATTAAAAAAAAAAAAAACCGGAGATGCCGCATCGTACCGCGCAAGGTGATATAAGGAGGGCTCGCGGACGTTGATTGAAAGCCGAGGTGAGTTGCGCGGAAGGGAAACCGGTTCATGCTGCCTGTGATCATCCTCCGCAGATGCTTGATCTCTGGCTGAGTTCTTAGGAAATGCCCGCCGGACACATACCTGGCCAGGCCAACAATGATGCCCCACGGTCCATGGATACCGTGAAGAATGCTTTATTGGTTCTGGAGCTGAACTCTTCGTAGAACTATGCGGGTACGCTTCGAGGCAGGTTACGATTTGTGTTTATTTCCACATTAGCTGAGTTCCGTCATGCGCGCTCAACAGCCTGCTGATGGGGCTGTGCGCGCTCGCTGCGGCGGAAGACCCACACCGGCCAAGAACAAAAAAAGTTTGAAAAGAAGTCGGAAAGACCTTAGGGCACCACAGCGAGAAGAAATCGTTTGCAGGTAGAAGAAGCGTTCGCAGAAAGTTCATCACTCCCACCTGAAGAACGGCGGCGGCCATAGGCACGTTAATTACATGTGGGGCGGGCAATACTAAGAGATTTCTCAGGTATTTTCTACCGCTGCGAAATCAGTCATGCTAATAACCAGGCAATTATCGGGCGAAAGTTTAGCCGACGCAACAGACGTGGTGTGGTGTTTCTATAATGGCGAGGTCGGGTTTGTTGCATATGTCACACCTCCAAGATTACTTTAATAATTCTGTTCTTCCTTTTCCTGTAAACTGGCTAAAGTTCCTGTTTTTATATTTATTTATTTATTTGCTATCTTGCCTGGACGTGGCGTTGCCCGGGATACTATTATTATTTTTTTAGGTTGTCGGGAAAATTCTTTGTGGGAAAGTGACTGAGTATTTCAATGAAATCTCTGCATTTCCGATTGCCGCTAATTTTTCGCCAAACCAATTTATCCGATCTATTTATTTATGGCACCGAAAAATGAAATTTTTTAATCTGCGGATCAGAAAAATTCCAACGGCACTGTTGTAGTGCTTTTCCGCAACAGCTCTAAAATTATATACAACGAAATTCACCCGCACTTTCCTAGGGCATCAGGCGTATGATGGATGGTATCTGCTTGCGTCTGCGCCATCAGCTCACGAGCGGTGCACGGTGACACAACAATATCGTCAATTTCTCACGGTGTTCTCCTCTCACCTTACCACCCACTCGGTGAGTTATGTCTGGCCCCCATTGTATTCGATGCGGAAACCATCCGCAGATTACGCTAACTCTGCTGATAAGTGAGGTAAAGGTACTTACGAAAAGAGAACGACGCACAAGGTACCGCCAGGAGGACGTGCAGTATATTTTATTGCACTGACGATCACCGGTGAAACAGACACCCAAACTGTCTGGAAGGAAGGTGTCGAGCTACACCGGTGATGTAATGTTGGACCACCTATCCACTTGGCAGATTCTTAAAAATTCTGGAGATTGAAATTTGAAGTACAAGTAGACGATGACCGTAATGACTTTGTCCGAACGAGAGGCTCGTGAGACCAATCCGATTTGCCACACCACCGACAGATCGGCTGGGCTATTCTCGAATGGGACACGGAAGCCCAGGAGTTTGGGTATACGTTTCATGTAAAGCCAACAAAGCGAACGGGTTAGCTGTGGAGCGGCTTTTCGTCGTCTGGGCAACTTTAGATGCCGGCAGATAGTCACTAGACGTTGATATTGCGCAATAAGATTAGTTTGTGATCGATAGGCCTTTCAGCAATTGCTTGGGAAAATTCCTCTGAAATAAATAGGCAAATTCCAGGGGAAGATAACTAAGAAAAAAAACACCAACAAATTATTGCTAATTATGAAATTTGGACAAATGAAGAAAATTTTGTTTTTTAAAATGGTCTTGTGAGAAAAGAGTGGCATGTAATTTTTATCTGTGTATCGTGACCACGCAAAGCTAATGCGCAACCGACGGTATGTCCCAGTAGATGCAACCACAGTGCGAAGGTCATCCTCATCGGGCACCTAGAAGATTTTTCGAACAAAAATTTCTCCAGCAATGAGGCCCATTTCTCGCCCGGTGGATATGTGAATAAGCAAAATTGCCACATTTGGAGCCATAAGTGATTAAAAGATAGGGCAATGCATCCATAAAAGTAACTGCCTGGTGTGCATTGTGGTCCGGTTGTGTTATTGGGCCATATGCTTTTGAAAACGGCTAAGGAGAGACATTTACCGTATGATTATCGACTTTATTTGGTCAGCTTTTTGATATAGAGCGCAAGACATGTAATTTCAACAAGACGGTGCGACGAGCCACACAACACGACCAGTTTTTACTTTTTTGCATATAATCTTGAAATTTCGCAAAATGAACTGGCTTTCGAAATTATGAAATGTGACACCATTGGATTTTTTATTCGCATTTATAAACCTAGATAGAGCCAGAAATGGCGCAAAAGTCACACATTTCGAATCAGTTTGTGCAAGTCAAAATTTAACTACAACTTAATTAAGTTTTGAATATTAAAGGCAAGACAACGCGTTAAGATTAGTCACATTTATTTTTCTCTAACCATTTCCGGGATAGACCACCGTTTAACGATGTAACATTTTTAATATGACCAAAAAGGGCGTATTCCGGTCGTAGGATTCGAGTCGCTGAGTTTGCTTTATTCCTATCAAACCTGCAGTGAGAGAGAGACTTAAAAAAGTAAAGTGTGTGGACTGACATCGAAATGACGATATTTTGTAACTCAGTATTCAGTCTATTATCTCGGCCCCATCGTAGAGGCTGGCAATTATTCGCAAAATACACACATACGCAGAGCTTTGCATCGGAAGCAGGTTAGCAACCATTATTTAGCTCAGGATGACTGCATATCAGGAAAAAGAGGAAGCTCAAAATAGCGGTAGTAACAACCACCTGTTGACCCAGCAAACTGTCGATATTTTGATTCACACATAAGTCGCCCCTTCAGCGCTGGCAATTAGCACAATTTAAATGCCCGGCCTGCCGGTCTGTTCGCAAATAAGCGAAACAGCCGTCCATTCGAAGTGAGCCACTCCACCTCTCACAGGTGACCCACTCGTCGTTCACTGGCTAGGTGTGTTGTGTGGGAATCGGCGAATCCCATCCCATCCTTAGCCCAGCCACCGAGTCAAATCCATTCAAATCTGCACGGCATATAGTCGCACAACATTACGTTCGAGCACCTTACAACTTTCCGCTGTGCAACTTGTTTCCCATCCGCATTTCCTCCTTGTGCTCGTGTACTCATTACCGGCTCACCTGAAAAACGCCGCACGCTGGTTACGACATCGATTGGGGCACAATCATCAGAGCACCGCCGAGGAAGGCTGTTATGTAACCGTACTGACGCTAATTGACTTGCAAAGCACAAGAAATAAGGCGCGATGTGATATGAATACTATCCGCAGTCAAAAACAAGCCTCGCCGCTTCCACCCGCCAGGTACGGGTACGGGCGCACAATTCTAGTGCGGGACGAATCTGCTGTGGCTCGGATGTGTGTGCACATCGAGAGCCTACCTGCCTACGATGCTAATTAATTCCGAAGCACTATCACCCCCCATCAGTGAGGAATTCGCTGGAGTTGCAAGGAAATGGATTCTTCGAGTGGTCCAAGTGGCTGCTGCGTGGGAATTAGTTATTGCAGCGGTGAGGTGATCGGCGCTAAAGAAACCGAAAGTGGCATGCTTGCTGCGCGGATTGACCAAATTGGGGCCTCGGAACCTTTTGTGTGATTTACAGCAGCGGAAAGGCCGTGCCGCCGCTCCTCACTCGCAGCGGCCGTGTTTATATGGGCAAAGGATGGAGTCATTCGGGTCGCACTTGCCTTGCTTATTCCGATAAATGGCAAAAGTTAATTTCCCTAAAAAGATTGCAACTTCCACTGCACGCAACTTCGTTTGATGGTTTGCTACAACTTGTTGTGATAACGTGTTACATTGGAACGTTTTTAGGTCGGAAGTTAGCACTGTTTTGCCTACTTTTGTTATTTTATGCGAAATTTACAAATATCACTCTCTCTCGCTCTCTCTGTAGCTCTAACAGGGTTCCGTTTAGTACCCTTGATGGGGGAACCCTAAAAAAAGGCTGGATGTACCGTTTTTATTGAATTATTAGTGCGATAGAATGATATTAATGCCATAAGACTATATAATATTACAAAAACAGCAAAATGGCGGCCACCATAGGTCAAAATGTCTGACAGTAAAAAGAAAATTTCACCAAATACTAGGTATTAATATGGGCATCAAATAAAAGCGCGAAGCGAGTGAAATACGACAAACTATGTGACGTCATTCTAAACCCAGTATGGTGGATGCCCCAAGATGGCGGAATACCTCTTTTCTTCACAACTTCCTCGACATGGGTAGCAAATACAAAGGTTTGACGAGAAGAATACGAGGAAATATATGTCGTCATTTCAACGGCCCGGAGGATTACATTTTTTTTACACGCACTTGACATGTGGCCGTAGTCGTGTCGTATGCCGCTTTGCCCTAGTGACATAAGTACCCAATTATTGCAGCATGCGACCACGACTATACTTTGAACATCACTCATCATTGTCCATTACTCTATCTTTAGCTAGGCACCTACGAAGTTAGCATCCACTGAAGTCCAAGCAAAATCTCAAATTTCAGGCTCCGATTTCCTAAATGGCTTCCCCCACTTTTCGATGGAATGCAGTTCACCCGAGGTAAATGATAATTGGCAGCCTACTTCCGCTGTAAATCGCCGTTGGAAATTGGTCGAATGCCTTTCCTACTGGTACGGCGGCGGTATCCAACTCGCGAGGTGATAAATTATCCCTAAGTGCAAAATTAAAAGGCCGACCTGCCCCAGCCACAGGTGCTACTCGCAAGGTTTCAATTTCCGCGCTTACTCGGTACGAAATCGACCCCTTCCATTGCATGACTACTTAGTCCAATTACAGTATCAAATCAAGTTCTAAAGATCCCTAAACACCGTGCAATTACCCGCTCGTCGACTACTTGGGAATTAATTGAAAATCCCTCGAAGATGGGATCGACGCAGCCTGGGCTGCTGCTGTGGCGCGATCAGAATTCCACGTAGCTGCGCTGCGCCGCACCGCACCGCTCCGGTGCAGTGCTAAACAAACTCAGGTCCCAGGCCTTCCAGATCCGCTTATCTGGAGGGGCACATCGTTAGAGAAAATTTATTATCACAGCTCAAGGGATCCGGCGGACCGATATTGCGTGAAGAAGTCATCCTCCACTCGATGGAACAATTCCGATCGGTTCAAGTTATTAGATCCGCCGGGGGAAGATGCTGGATTCCGTCGAACGTGTAATTTTCTCCGTCCAATCCATAATTTTTCCATTTCACCGCAGGTTGGTAAGTGATTGAATGCAATCTGCGGCCGGGCAACCAACCAGGCAGCCAGCCGGGACCAATCTGGAATTCCACAAAAATAAACCTCACCGATCATATGAGGGGCAATCAACGACGTGGATGGAAAATTTGAGGCTAACGAAAATTTCCCGTTCGGAAAATTGGCGGCCAGGCTTGGCTTAAAACATGTTGTAGGTGCCTGCCTATCTGCATCCAGGCTTGTCCCCACCGCCGCCACCGCCGACAGCACGTTTGTGTAGAAATTCTGAAAAATTTATGAGACGTTGGTCCGGGAACCTGCACCTCCTCCGAGGGAAGTCTCAGTCAAATCGCGGCCGATGGTGGCGCAAAATCAGATTAGAGTCCCATTCCCGTGAGCGTTTCTTGGATTTAATGCGGCACGTGAGGTTAGAACTTAATGGTGCGACCTCCTCATATGATCTCCATGCGATCGTTACTTTTCCCGGGATGGAATAATTTGAGGCCTGCACCGAGCTAGTGGAGAGCTCTGCGCGGTAATAACGTTTTAATAGTCGCCAGCTTTCGTGAAATTGCTGGTGGATGAGCTATGGGAGTTTGTAGGATACCTCTAAGGCACCCGCACCTGATTCATCTTTTGGCAGGGTAATCACGCACTCAAGATGCTCCTGATACCAACTTTGAGCAGCTCACTTGCTCTAATGCGAGCACCACAATTTGTAGCAGTGTTGCGAGCATTCTGCACTTCATAGGTCATTCTGCCTTTCGTTTTTTCTTAGGAACACTTTTAGGACATTGGCTCATTACAAGCCTTCACTCACTTTTCAGCTCATTTAAATTCTTCCTGCACTTCAGTCGGAGCCAGATATGTTGCTACCCGAAAAATCACATTTCCTTCAGAGATTCTATTTACTACAAGATTCCCATCGGAGCCATTCATTAGGGTTAAAATCTTCCAAACCTTCCCGCCCAACACGCTATTAGCAGTTATACCCAAAGACTGTCTGGCGGGGACATAATGGAAGAGATTTAGTGGGGCATTAGGGCGCCTTACCGTGGAATTAACTATCACAGGAAATCGAGGAGCCCAATGCGTGGAGAAATTGGGGGCGCGAGAAATATCTGTTAGGTCCAGAGCTCCACAACTGCCATAACACGACAATTAGTCGGAAATTTATGTGCACAGCTTTTAGCGATGCGATTAACCAGCTTAAGAAGATTTCCGAGCCACTCCTCCACATATAATTTGGTGGCTCGCATCCATCCAGAAAAAAATATAAAAAAAAAACGAAAATATAGAAGGAAATCCCGAGCCGTCGACCGGGAACCCCTTTGATGCAGACCATCGCCGTCACATTTTTGTAAACAGGATTCAAGTCTCGGCCCCCGTCAGCGGGATCCCAACTGTGACTCGAACTATTTCGGAAAAAGAAATCTCTTTCCAATTCCCATCGGAGCGCCTGGCTATTTTTAATTTCTACAGGTGCCCAAAAATTAAAATCATCCAAATGTCTGCACCTCGGCCTCCGCCCGACCCCGTTCCGCTGCCCCGGAAGGTATACACGTAACCAGCCGTGAAAATAAACGGAGGAAAAACTGATTTTCTTTTTCTATTTCGAGCCCGCAGACACGTCTGAACTGCCGGCGAATTTCCCTTGGCCTCGGCGTCTTTTTCCAAACGAACATTTTCTCAGAAGCGTCCTCAGCGTGAGGCGAATTTTTTTTTTTAGGAAGTTTGAACTACTTTAGGATGGGAGCGGGCGGGGCAAGAGATTTATAAACAGGAAACTTTTGGGTTGGAACAATTTACGAACTCCGCCGCTGGAGGAATGGGGAAGTATCGAAAACACTTAAATCTCCGTAAAAATAGAGGCGCTTATCGTCAAGCACATAGAGGTGTTCATCTATTCCGAGTCTTTGTAGATACACAAACAATTTGAAAAAAAAATAGCAGTATTCATAAATTTCCCCTTAGCTGCATATGTGTGTAAATGCGTGTGCCAGTAATTTGTAGCTGAAACTCCTAATTGTTTTGATACTTTATTTCTTTAAAAAATTCAATATTTTAGTATCAGCTTAAGAAAAAAAAAATCCCTTCCCCATTAGTATAGAAAAACAAAAAACTGTTTGCATGTCTTTCAATCATGGCTGAAAGACTGCTCGAGTCTTTTGACTTGGCAGGAAAGTACTTCATATATCAATATAATATACAGGCCACCTTTTATTCTTGAGTTACAAAATGGATACTCCAATATTGCTACCGAAAAGTTTCAACTGGATTGCAGTGAAAATGGGTACTGTAAGGTTTTCTGGGTCACTGATTTCAAATCTGCTGTAAAAATTTTTAAAATCAAAATGGCGGATCCAATCTTGGTTTGAATTCGATAAAATATTAAGCAGTGGACTTGGAATCGTTTCCTTAAATTGTTACTTCCATTCTGGCTGCCCTATATAACGGATATATTCAATATTATTCTTGTAATCTGAACGGATTTCCTTGTCATTAAATATGTAAGGGTTTTCGGGGTCGCTCATTTCATTTGCTATCAACATTTCGAAATTATAAATGGTCACCACGAAATTATAAATGGATACCTTTAATCACGCCTAAACACTTGCGTTGATTCTTTTGATTCCTTGCCAGAAAGTGCCTACTTCAACTTAACACGTAGGATACCTTCCATTTTAGGGTTGCAAACAGGCAAATCCAATATAGCGACCGAAAAGATTCAACTTCAATATATTTCCATGAAAAGGAGTATTTTTAGTTTTTCGGGGTCGATGATTTCGAATATGGCGATGACGATGAAATATTTAACTTGAACGGATTTCGGTTCACATAAATATATAGGGGTGCCACGTACCAATTTTAACTTCACTGCATGGTCCTAAAAAACTTAAAAATTAAACCCATCTCCTTGAGCCTGCCTTTACTTTCCTAAATAGGACTAATCTTCTTACCTCATAATCAGGCGACTATAAAAAGCGACATGTGCTCATCGTTTGCGT
Organism: Neoitamus cyanurus; assembly: GCA_947538895.1. NCBI lineage: Eukaryota > Metazoa > Arthropoda > Insecta > Diptera > Asilidae > Neoitamus > Neoitamus cyanurus. The sequence goes on along the minus strand of OX384546.1, from coordinate 29,881,267 downwards.
TTTTGCTATTCCGCAAGCAACTTACATTATTTCACCTGGACTTGCAGCCGAGGGAGCTGCTCATCTCCGCCTAGTATGCACCCGTAATCAGTGACTAACCAATCCGGGTGATGCATCGCGTTTATTAGTAGTCAAATCAGAGCGGAGCAATAAATTTTAATTCCCATTCTCAGCGGCGACCTGCCAGAAAAATGCGATTGGTCTTAACGCTGGTGGAAATTCGAGAATGATAATGACACGACAGGTGTGATTCAGCCGATTCAAAGCGCTCTGCGTCTCATCCATTTTTCGTAGGCCCGAGCTTTTCCCACGCATGCTATAACCCGACGACGGCACTGATGATTTACTCACCTCACGAAAGCCGCGTCACATAAATCGAGTCATAATTCACCGGGGCCCCTGACTTCTAAACCGGTGTTCCACAGGGCGCTGAGCTCTGACTCATGCCCGAACAGGATGTCACCGCCTGTTCTCAGGCATGTTATTGACTCCTTGTTGGTCAACTAGCCAGCTCCCGGTTCCTTGATGTCTTAAGAGGAGGAGCAGCGCTTCGTGTTTTGACTGGCAGTCGTTCCGCTGCATATTAAGTGGAGCCCCAGCGTGGCAAATTGTCCATTCTTGGCTGCTTAATTGGAAGAAATTCATTTCACGCCTTCGCGGCGCATAACTCGAGGTGAACAACTGATTTGGCTCTGTCCATGGAGGCTCCGGGCTCTGGGCTCCGCGGCCGAGCACGTAGGGACGCATATGACTTGTCTGTTGCAGCTCCCATGCGTGATAGTAATGTCTCCATTAGGCTACGTGAGCTATGCCCAGTACACGAATCTCCGTTGCGATCATGCGTACCAATTTGCATTTGGTTCCGATTGTAAGAAGAAAATGAAAGAAAAAAAAAAACCACCGCTACAACGCGCTCTGCAGGGGAGCCATTACGCGGCATAGCTACTTATTCACAGCGCGTTCCCCGTAATTAGATGCACGCCGAGATGTTCACGGTCCGATTTGGCTGGTCACGACTCCTCCGCGGAGTCGATCCCAATCGGAGCAGTGATGTAAACAGATCTTGGAAGGTGCTCAAATTACACCTTTCCCGCCGCCCAAAATTATACCGTTGCGGGCTTGAAAAGGTGAGGAGCGTCTGGGTTCTGGTCTGAAGCCTGGCTTAGGTGTTTGCCACTTTTGCGTGCTCAAGAACCGTCGCCACTTTGTGTCCGCTCTTAAACCTCCCACATCGAGCTCCTACACTTCCTTAACTTTTGTGGGAAGTGCCATTTTGAGGATGGCCTGCTCCGCGAGGGTATTCGCTCCCCCCGAATAGCATTAATTTGCGACATATGGCCAAACGGCGGGATTCCCGAAGCGATTTATCATCCAGGGATGAACTGCTTACACCGGGAATCTCGCAGCATACGCCCGCTTCCTGCTAGCAGCGCAAATCCCGGCGAACGCCTGTAACGTGCACAGCATATAGACCCACACCCAGTACGGGGGCTCATTCAGGGATTCTGGCGCGAGGGTTCCGCTGTCTTTCGCCGTGCAGTTGTTACCCACTTTTGTCGTTATTATAAATTGACTTCATCTGTCGTGTTTTCGGCGAATCTTCGTCGGCTTTACTTTCATTATGTGATTACCCAGGAGGGTGTTCGCCCGGAATTGTTCCGACGGTTCCGTGGTGTATCCTGGGGAAGCCATCCGTGATTATTGGAAATTGCAAAACAATAGGGCCAGTCTGCATTAGCCCTTTTCCGATTAGAGAGACGTGAAATTTGCATGACTCCCGTACGTGGGGCACATGCTTTCCGGAGATAGCACAAGTCCAAAGAGGTGCTCACCAACGACTGGCTCCAGGTTGATCTTGCAAATCATAGGGCAACCGCGCTCACACCGCAGTAATTCCCTTGCTAATTCAGGGGAACCTATGCACGCTAGCCACAATGACCGGGCATATCACAGAACGGAAATTTCATCTCAGTAATTCACCGGTGGGTTCTTGAAGCGGGGCCCCGGCCGTGCTCAAAAGAACACGTCGCTTGCTCCGTTGGCCGGCGGAGTAATTGGGTCACACACGAAATGACATGGTGGTTGAGGAGTTCATTTGATACGAATACAGCCGGGAGCGTACCTAATGCGAGTAACCGGCTTCGGGGCGCTTTCTTCTGCTCCCTGCTCATTACCGACAATTGCATTATGCGCTGGGGCCACCTGACCTCTTGCAACTGAGCCAACCGTTGCCGTAACCGCCGTTGCCGAGAAGCACAGCAAAACCAGGGAGAATCCCAAGGTGCTTCTGATGTTATTCGATTTATTCCACTGCACGGTGCGCGGCGGAACCATGTACTACGATTATCGTCGAGTGCAGTGTAGACCGCGGCCCGGCTGGCCGCGCAGAACCACCTTCGCCTTCCTTCCCTGCCAACCCAACCCACCAGGGTAAGGTAGTAAGGTAAGCGTTTAGCTGTGCAGAGAAAATGCTGTAATCCCTTCAGCAAGACCGGATCGCTTCCGGGTGCCTCTTTGATTCTTTCAGCTCGAAAGTCAGAGGTTGATTTGCCTAAGCCAGCGCAGCGCGGCTGATCACTAAAGACATCTTCACTTTCTGCAAGACTGCAAGCTGGGCGAATCGTGTGATTTTTGTGGCTATAAAACGTCGATTGGTCACACCCAGGCATTGTTGCAGCTATGCACATTTCGCCTGTCTGCTGGTCATCTTCACTTCGTCTGGGACGCGAATTTATAGCTGAGTGGCGTAGAGCCTCAACATGTGAGCTTGTTGGAAAAAACAACAGCGCAAATTAATGTACTCGTAGTAATAAAATTATAATTTCTCTTCATTTATGCACACCTTCCCAATACTAACGACTGCTTGATGTCTGAATTGAATATGAATTTCAGTTTTATCCGCTAAGCTGAAATCTTTGATGGTTTTATTGGAAAACTGCAATTTTATGATATTTGCAAAATTATAAGCACTTTGTTAGATATTTTGTGAATGTGGATTCGCATTACTATGTCTCGATGTGCAATCCCATAGAAAATATTCGTCACGTGTCACAGAATTGAAATCTACCAAAATTTAAGATGGCGGACACAAAATGGCTATCGAAAAAGTTAAACTGCTAGAGACTGGCCTGAATATCCGCATTGGGGGGCTTTCGGGGTCACTGATTTCGAAACTCGTGTGTCGCGGGCTTTTATGTCATTTTTCAGGTAAAAATTCGAGAAAAAATTTAAAACACACCGAATTCGACGGAAAGTTATAAGAAAGCAATTAGAAAATTCCGGCGTATAATAGGCAATAATGATCAAACTTCACAAAAATAATTAATTGTCTGGCAAATTGAGAAAATAAGGGTGAGAACAATCGTGTGTGTGCGAGGTGTATGTATATAATTAAAAATATACAAGAACACAACCGCCACTACATAAAAGCCTATTTAAAAAAATTACGGGACCTTATAGGGCGCCATCCAATTACCAATTACACTCCGCACAACTGCAGGTCATGACGGCTCTAAGTAGTAAGTGGCAATAATTTTAGAAATTGCCTTTGACCCCAGAATATTTCGAAACTGCCCTAGTAGATGTTTCAAACAATGTGTTCTGTGTTAAAAGTGAAACATCCCCTAGCTCCCGGCCATGGCCTTTTGGCCGTTTAATTACAATTGAGCGACAAAGTCATGAGGCCGTCAGCAAAGTCACTGGTTCATTAAAATGATTTTATGGCAATTTTAGTGCCCCAAAGTGGTTTCGAGAAATCTAAAAATAAAAATATGGCAGCCATCAACCGTCTAATCCCGATCAGGGCGGAACAAAGGAATCAGCGTTGATGTACTGCGTCTGAATGCGGCCAGGGTACACTATCACTATGACTGCTACTACTTACTACTCCCCGTCTTAAAATAAAGTATCCAGGCGGCCGAGAGTGCATTGTCCTCGGCAAATCGCTTCAGGAAGAGGATATCATGCTAATTGCTTTGTGAGGCACATAAATTAATGAGCGCTGCACATGTGCCAAAAAATAGAAGAAAAATGTTTCTTCTATTTTGCTGCAGTGTTTTGCTCTTTCTACCAGCCAGGAAGACACTGTTGGCGTGCCGAAATACGACATTAATTTGCTGTCAGTTATGACGCTTAATTGCTTTTGTGCCCGAATGGCCTCTTGGTCGCGAGACTGGCAACTTCCTTAGACCGACTATAGCAGTTGTTTGCCAATAAGGAAGCAACAACAGAGGGCTATTTAAAGAAGCGCGTGAGAGATGGGGGCAATCGGAACTAGGAAAATAAGTTGGCTAGCTAGCAAGTCACACTGCGAGAAATCTGCAGAATAGGGATGATCCACAATTTATTTATTTAGAGAATTTCATATTTAAAGCGATGATAACAATAAATAAACTGGAGAAATATATATTCGCATAGTAGACAGAAAGCTGCGGTGAAAGCAGAAAGCAGAGGCAGAGAGTTACAGCAGAAATAGAACTGCACAAAATGTTCAGCAAAATAAAATAATATGGATTAATCGGACAACGTAAATGAAAAAGAATTAATTACGGCACCTGGAACTCCGCGTCAGGTGTCAATCCTGGAACGTTCTGAAATAATATAAATAAATATCAACGAAGTACAATATTGATCTCTTTTCATTCCCATAACCACAAACAACAACACAAAACAACAAAATACACATGGGAAAATAAAACTTGAACCCCCGAATTTCATTCACTCGTTCTCTTGCGCAGTGCAATTTCAAAGTGTACATACAGAAGAAATTTGTAAATATTGCATAAACGATAAATCGTGTATTTATTGTGAATTGGATTCAATCAATAAAAAAAAATTAATATAAGTCTGCACACATATTTTTCTATTTAATTTCCGCTGCATAATCTATTCCTGGAACAAGTCCTTGTGGTACCTACATAAAATAGCGTAACTTTCTAAAACTATTGAAGACTTCTGTTCTACTATTTTTAAAGTTTGTTTGGTGTGTTGGTCCTATTACTGCTTCCTGCTCTAAATGTGTTACGGTTTCGACAAAGGAAATATAATTTAAAATTTCTGAAGCAAAATCCCAGAGCGCGAATGTTGATCAAGGGGATATGATGCTTCAAAGACGTCCAATAAAAGCAAACAGCATATTGGTGCTCCCTTAGAGGATTTTTGTATGGTAGTGCCAGCCGCGGATCACGGGCATGCAAAAGTGCTGAAGTGTGCCAAGCAATTATCCGGTCGTATGGAAGCGGCTAGCTCCTCCCAGCATTGTTCGCATCAAAATATTCCTCGTCTTTTGAAAGGAATTCCATTTTGCATTAAACTCTAGACGTTTTGCCCTGTTGTGTCCTTACCGAGAATCCGCACGAGGAGCAGGTGTTCCTTTTGTCCGTATAATTTTTCCCCGATCAAACCAAAAGTTCCGATAGCTTGGCGGCTTTGTTCCCTTCCAGTATATGCAAATGAGTCCCTAAATGCGTGCACTTGAACTTATAGCCAGACCCGCATACTCGAAGGTGCTTGAGTGGTCTAAAAGAGGCCATAGTGTGCCACAAAGAATGGCACAATCCGAACACATGTTTTCGCGATCATCCCTTAAGTACCCACTCGGCCTCTGAATGCAGGAATCCGCCGATATACATATTATGTAGGGCTGAATCATCGGGGCAGTTCTTTGCGATGAAATTTGATCTCGCTTGGAATCCAAACAGATTTTTTTTTTCGCCTGCCCCTAATGTCTTCAGCTATCAGAGGATGATGAGTGGACCTGTGGCAGGCCTGTAATTACCCAGAAAAGTTAGTCCGATCCTGGCTAAGGGTATAACTGACTTAAATGGTGTAGGTGTGACCGGATTCTAATGGGCTTTTAATTTCCTTTTAAATGTTTGAGAGCGATCGCCGGCGCAATTAGGCGTGTTTGGGGCATCTTCATAGGACCATCGCGTAAGGGTTGACCAGTTATAAATCATCGTCCTGGCTGATTACTGGGTTGCCCACAAGACCCGGCAATTTTCCGCTTTTGGGGCCAAAAGGTGATTTATCGATAAAGCATCGTACAGTACGATCGCATAGCTATTTTTTGGGGCAAATACCTTTGTGACGATCTGGTGGAATCCGTTAATGGGTCTAGCAAGATCCCATGCCTGATGGTGCAGGATATTTTCAAGGTAACCTAGGGATCAAGCTCGCGCACAAAGACTGATCTTTCGCATTTCAATTGGCCTGGGTGCGAACATAGCGACGTGGCTGCGCTGCGGCAGCGTCTTGCGCACATCGAATCCCTAGTCAACGGGGCGGGATCAAAGTTCGGCGTCCAATTCCCGCGTAATAACTCATTCCGATTCCAGAGATTCTCATAGCAATCAATGCAATCACACGTCCTATTCAATTGACTCTAGCTGGCGAACGTCATCCCGACGATATTCGATTTCATTAATTCAACTTCCTCGATGAATCTCCCAGCTTCCACGCGAAGCCTCATTTTCCAAAGGGGCCCCGGGGTCACGTGGCCCGCATAAAGGCACAGTACAGGCCATTAGGAGAATTCCTCAATTCCTCTTGTGTAGCCAGTCGTCGTCGGTGCCTCGGCGGTTTGTTAATTTAACGGAATGGAAACGACGGTTTTGCGTTTCTTACTTCCATTTAGCCGATGCCATGCGTACCATGACGGCGACTCGGCCCGACGACGAGGGAGTCTTCTCATCTCATGCAGCGGCCACCTCGAACGGCCGCGGAGACTTCGACTTGGTGCCCAGAAGCGTGTGTATCACTACTTGAGTGGAGCAATGGAGCATTGTTTGTCCCCATTGTGCTGCCTCGCCAAAAGAAATCATCTCGATTAACGAAGACGGTGGTCAGAGTTCAAATACCGTCAATTGAGCCAATCAAGGAAGAATCAGCGAGTCTTGGTGTTTACACATTCGAAGATTCAAAGCGGCGGCCCCCTGACCCGTCGAGCTTTATCTGGGCAACTCTCTGGGCTGTCGCCGTCGCCGTTGCTGCAAACAATGTCCGGGCCCCAGGCTAGAGCTCCGCATGATCCAATCTGCCATTAATCCCCACACAAATTAATACCTTCCCCATCAAATAATTAGAGAAGTCTTACCCTCGCCCATCCTCGCATTGTGCAAGTGCATTGCTTCCTTTTCAGCTGTCGGGCTGCAGAGGGCTCCTTATCCGCCGCCTTTTGCTTCACGCCGTCCGTTGTTCGGTTTGTAAAGACATTTTAGCAGAAAACAAATAATTTTGCAGCGAATCGTCACATCCGACGGCCCTTTCACTGCCTTTCTCGCAGCTGAATGGCGGCGGAGGCGGTAAGGGCGAAAATTTCACGCTCAATATATCATGCACATTAAGAAAATTAGAATGTGAGGGAAAGTAAACAAAAGGTCACCGAGACAATGCACTCTTGCAAGGCAAGTCGACCGTCCTAGCCTGGGCGCATCCTGCCAGGACTACAATGCATTATCACAACGTAGAAGAGGGGGCTCCCATCTCTGGGGTGGTTTCGTTTCGACAATTGCAATTGTGAACTTGGTATCATTGTGCTTCAGCTTAATGTTAGAGTACTTTAAATTTTATCAACAATTTCCCGCATATGAACAACATTGGCAAGAGAATTTCTTAAAAGCAGCAACTAATCGGCCATCTTGTGGTATACACCATTTTGGGATTAAAATAACGTCACATGTCTTGTCGTATTGTGCTCATCCAACGCTATCATTTGGTACCCACATTAATGATATTTGGTGAACTTTTCTTTTATTGTCAGACATTTTGACTTATGCTGGCCGCCATTTTGATTTATTAGTAACGTAATATAAATATAGCTCGGTAAATCCAGTGGGGGCGGCGGTAACATCCGGGCAAACATACACACATCCATAGACTGATAAACTAATAACCTTTCCGTTGCCGGGTAAAAAGATAAATAGTTGTATTTTCTTTACCAAGCATTTTACTAACTATGTATTCTCATGTCTGATCAAGTTAGAAACTATTCAATAGTCAGTCGCTGGGCAATAACCCGTTGCATGAGGTGCACATACTTCAGGGTCGAATGCGTGATTAACTTGTCACCGGTGTCGTCTTCAATTTGTCAAAGATATTTTCAAAAATGCACTTGCCTGAGGCACCTTCCTGGTAATATACGAGCCCTTCACGGGTCCCCATCGTCTCTAGCACTCCATCACGTTGTCAGGCACCATGTTTGGTCAACGACGGCAATTTGAACGACCGATTAGCCCCGTGGGGCTGCATGACAATTAATCATCAGTCGGGCGATAGATGTGGAGCCCCCGAAAATTGTCTTAAGCAAATATGTATAAGCGCGGCGTGTCGCATCACCGCATCACCGCCGCCGCCGCAATCGAGCCGTTCCTGACTCCTAATTGCCGCCGGACGTGCCGGGAATGAGTCGGGCTGCCCCTTGGCTACTCCTCATGAATTTTTTGGTTATTACCATTAGAAGTAGCCCCCACTTGGATTTGGTATTCAACCAGAGAGAGTCGTTGGATCGATGGAAAATTAAAAGCGCTAAGACTGCGATGGTGCGGCGCGGTGTGCTGGGGCTCCGATTTATCTTGATTGGGGATTTTTGCGCCGTGCATACTTAAGAGGTGTCAGGGCCGTCATGAGTAGCGCGACTGCATGCGGAGAGCGCTTTGGGGATTCCTAGACCTGTTGCTTCGCTTCTATAAATGTCCATTTTCTCTGGGAATTTCATTTTCCACTTGCGCGGAGTTCTGGGAAGGAACAGGTTATGCAACCGGCTACTGCATCACTGTGGTAGCCCCCATCGACTGATCTGCATTTGAAGGAGGAGTGCCGCCGATCTTAATGAGCGATAATTTGCCGCTGCCCGTCATTTGCCCAGAAATTGCTATTATTGCCGGCGATTTCCATTTTATCTTATTATAGCCGACTTACATAGCTATGTGATGGGAACTGGGGACAGTGCTATTGATGAGCCCAACAACCGCGGCTGCTTCAAGCAAATCAATTTCGAAATCTTGAGAAAATCTAACTCGTTCTCGCGCGCTTTTTCTTTTGAAATTTATTTACGTGCTTTTGTCGTTAGGGTCGTATTGTGTTGGAGGAGATTTAGCTGTTGTGCAAAGTTAGTCATTCCTTTGAATTCAGTTAAATGTCTAAGGTACACATTTTTGACATTTGGAGTTAAAAAAAAATCCTTAGACCAAACTAATCTTGGTAATTTATTTTTTGCCTTTCCTCCACCTTAAATTACCTGTCTACACTATAACATTGTCCAAGATGTCGAAGTTTTCAACAAAATTGTGGAGTAAACACGGCTAAGCCCAAATTGCATGAATGTGGCGTTCGATTTCATTTCTACCTTGAGCTCTTGAACTGTCTCAAGGTAGTTCACACAGACCTTACTTTTCAAAAAACCCCAAAGGAAGGAGTTAAAAAATATTAAATTTCATCTCGTTAGCTAACATAGTTTTGAGCTCCACTTGGTTTACAATAATGTCATTGTTTCGCGTGTAGTGTGGCAAGTCGCATCATCCTGTTGAAATTAGATGTCATTTACGACTATTCCATCCACCCGCCACGAATGATTATGCACACCAAAATAAGCACGTAAAATAAATTAAATTAATAATAAAACGTAAAATTTTCTTCTTTTTTGTAAGTCTAACTAATAACTGAAATTGCAAAATTAGCGCCAACAGAACCATCTTAGCACACACCTAGTATACTAATCATCTCAAACTTAATATTGGAAAAAAAAAATATTACATGCAGACTCATTTTCTAAAAATTGTATATAAAATAAAAAAACGCATCCGCTTATCCTTCTACATATTTCTAATTAGTTCCAAAAGCAATTAATATTCTCGAAAAATCAATCTCTAACGGTCATAGTGAAACCCGAAACCTGGAGTAATTACACGTGCAGCGCACTCAGAAGATCAGGAAAAGAAAACCCCAAAAACATTCGTTGGGTTCAGGCAAAAAAGTGTTTAACTCGCAGCCAAGACCATTACGCCACCATTTCAGGTCCTTGCGGAGGCGAGGGCAGATAAAAATGGCCCAAAAATAGGAACAAAATCAGAGAAATGCATTCACCGATGAAAATTCCTTTCCCACGCTTCGGAGGCACATGTTTGGTGCCCACAAGAACTCCTTGAAAGACGCATACACTCACGTCCCCGGAATTGGGCTAGAAATGGGTCGGCTGCTAAGAGGTTACTTAATATCCCCGGTGGGTTTTTCGGGCACTTTGCTCAATTTCAACGTGATCCTACAGGCGTTGCTTGTTGCTGCTGCCTCCTTTGTTGCCTTTTACGCGCCCAAGCCGTAGTAGTTTCGGCTGCGGGGTAAGTCAACGGTTGGCGGTTAGGATGTCTAGCTGCAGTCGAGCCGGAAGATGGTATACCTACGAATTCTGGCTGAGACGAAATAAAACAGAAAGTGTCTCCTTGGAAGGACTCGGGGAAGGGACAGGATAACAAATAGTCTCGATATCAAAAGATTTCTTCTAGGAGGCAATTACTCGAGAGGATTTTTTTTTTGTCAGAGTCTCGTCTGAATATGCGGGGACGGGAGTGGAGCAGGAGAAGTCCTTTTAATTCCTCCCTGTCTGCCTTTTGTGTACAGATGACAGATGAAGGAGATTTTCGGTACTATTGCCTCCTTGTAGTCGGGAAGGAAACCTGCACCAATTTGTTGGCTTTGACGAACTATTGCGTATTTGGTAAAAGGATGTGGGGGAGATTATGCGTTCGCATTGAGTTCCGTGAGAAAAGTGTTCCGCCGGCATACTCAGGGACGTTGGGTGTTACACTTTTTCTGCCTTTGTGCTGTTAAACTTGTTAATCTCCCTTCTAAAATTTTATTCGTAGGCATTCGTTGAATTATACTTTCTTACAAAATCCTCTGTTACATATTTGCGCCTACTGACAATTGTAAGTATCAAAGCAGGGCATCAAAAATTCGCATTGTTTCCGTACGTGCCTCTGCAATATAAAAATGCCGAAATTAAGCAACGCACCACCGCCGGTGGAGGTTAATCGAAACGACGACGAGGTAAACAAACGAGAAAATTAATCAAAACAAAAAACCGCGATACCATCAGCCATGGCGTCTCCGTTGAGAGCTCCCGCTCGGAGTCGGAGCAGTCCGGCGGATTCTGCAAGAATGTGTCCCCGATGCGCGTCCCAGTCATCGCTGAATTTAATTAAAATTAAATCGAAAGAGCTACGCAAAATTGCAGACTGTCATTCATCACGTTTATTGGGTAATCGCAGTAGAATTTATCTAATCATCCGCAGGAAAGGTGGCGGCCAGATGAGGACCGGTTCCATTACGTGCGCGGTCGGTGTCTTCGGGCCCCAAGATGGTCGTCGTCGCCGTCATACGTACATACGTACGTAGGTAGGTACGATGCCCGGAGCCCCAAACTGTGCACAACATTTAATAATAAGTGGCTGGACGGAGTCGCCATGCAATTCGCCTCGTTGTTATTGCGGGGCTATGTCTGCCAATTTCATTAGTGCGGCACTTTGCACTACAGCGTTGCAGCCGCCGCCACAATACCGTAGCTACCACGACCGGGCCAGGCCGCAGGGCGGACTAGTGCACCACCACCATCGCCGCGGCCCGGACAGCCGCCCAGCGCATTTCATTGATTGCTGCAATATACGGAAAGATTACGTGAAAGGTGAAAGTTTCGTGCCGTTGCTGCTGCTGTTGCTTGGAGCTCCTCTGGGTTTTGGGGCGCGGAATCGGAGGAATCGACGGTATCGTGCTGATGACGGCACTGCCGGGTCCGACAGGGTGTGAGGCTTCTTGGGCTGGTGCTGCAGTGGTTGCGATTACATAACTTTCCTCACCAGAAGCAAATAAGACACCGCTGAGACGCTCTAAACGACACAAAATGGGAAACTAATTAATAGCCCTCCTCAGTTCGGCCGGCTGCTTCGAATTCTTTGCCAGGAATTTGAAGTTTTTATTTCCCCCCAAAAAAAATGTTCGTAAATATTTTCAGCGTTCCGCCCGGTATGGTGTTGCACGTAAACTGGAGCGTCCAAGCGTGTACCTTCATTTGCACCATTTGAGGAAGTGAATTTGTCGACTGTGCTTGGCAGTAACTGCTTTTTCCAAAAATATGTAAGCGACTCTCTGGTCACTTTTGGACGGATTGAGATTGGTGCTTGCTCGAACCCGCAATTGCATTCCGTCGAAATGGAAGTCGAGATGACAATACTTATATATATTTAAGTTTCATTTGCGTAAAATTGGAAATCTAGATTTAGTATTATTGCACGCAGGGACGCGAGTAGTCTAGTGGTAAGCGTGTTAGACTGGCGATCCAAGAGTCCCAGGTTCGAATCCCACTCGAACCACACGGTTCCTAATCACCCAGCATAGTGAAGTGAAGAAACGGAAGTGAAGACTATGGACTATACTCCTAAGTGGAGTGAAATATATGGAAATATTATTGCATACAAATCTTTTTAGGCAGTAGAAAGGGAAAAAAATTAAAAATACAGAAGGGAGACTAGGATTAGTTGCTACAGAGACAATACAGAGCTGGTACCTCCCTCACGTCTCGTGATGACTAATATTGCTTCAAAAATCTCCGTGCAGTTCGTTGAATCCAAATAGGCAACATAATTCATTATTTGTATGTCCTTGATTGCTCAAAAGCACAAAAGAGTCAGTTATCAGATGTTGTTAACTACTTGCCACTCATGCAGGAAGACTGAGCATAAAAATAAAAAATAAAAAAGTTTAGGGTTTTTAAACAGTCAATAAACAAATAAACATTTCTGCCGGGCGGAACGTACAACAAAGAAAAGCAATTGATAGGAGCGATTTTTAGTTAGATATTTGGAAATACATTAATTAGGTAGCATACTCTCAAAACCCGTTCTCCACTGTTTTTCTGATGTAATTTGTTTTAATTAAATGGAAATAGTCCCTACTATGTACTATGTATGCGCTTACCCCTTCATCATTATTCTGGGCAGACCAAAGCGGTTCTGAAGCCCCATAAACTATACCGAGCGATACAATACAACATGTGTGCAGCGCAGCTCCCTCCCTGTCTGCGAACACCCCGATCTTCGGCGATCGCGTCCCTATCAGATTTATGAGTTGCGAGGTTCGAAACAAAATCTTTGCCGGCTTCCTCGTGGTCGTCCAGCATAATGGCGTTAGTCATGACGACAGACGGATAAATGAGCCTGTCCTGATCCGGTCGTGATGTCTTCACTTTTTTTGGCCGGCCGGAGGCACAACGTCTTTTCCATCCTGGTGTTTGATCTTATTTTGTTTCGAACCAGCGAACCAGCGAGGGCGGATGGGATTAGCGTGATATTTATCGGCGCTCCTGAAATTTTTCAAAACATCGCGATCGGACAAAACTCGCTGCGACAGTGTCAGGTCGAATCACTCAAAACTAGATCTCAAGACGAGTCTCAAGGAAGTTACTATTTTGGATGCGGTTGACATACATAGTCGGCCGGCGGTCGCTCCAGCTGCATCGAAGATGGGCTCCGTTTAGATTAAGAAATGTACGGCTGCCTCAAATTATGAGTGACACTGCACCGCGCTAAGTGGAGATGGCTTCTTTAATTTCAGAATCGCTCAATTGTGTAGAGTCAAAGATCATCGGCGTTACAAGCATTTTCTCGCACACATGCAGCTCCATCCAGCAGCATCCTCTTGTTTTGCCGACACAACTCCATCCAGTTCCTGAACATGTGGGGGCACCCAAAAGAACCTCCCAGGAACTGAAGAACTTAAACATTTTTTGTTTGATTATTTCCACCGCCATGCCACCCGGGCCACATTTACTTTCTTAGGCCTTAGGAGCGATCGTGCAGGGGAGGAAGGAGCTATACTGTTTCGTCTTCGTGTTTATGGACGATCGCCGCATAAAAAATCGGTAGCATCATGCTACACGCGCATTAAATTATATCAAATGGTGTCGCCGAGCCGTCCGTGAAATGATTCCCAACGAGATGATGATTGCGATGGTATGACAGCGATAGCTGATCGTGCTACAGATGCTGCTGATGGAGACCCCGCGCATGATTTACATGAAGATCAGGAGTCATCTTGATGCTTTATTAATTCGCCTCCATTCGTCGCTCAGCCGATGCGTGGCGGTGTCTGCAAGGGGACTCGACTTTGTGGCAGTGGAAACAAATTTTTTTTTTAAAAACAAAAATTTTCGACCTCAGCTTGTTGCACTTTAGCTGGATTTAATGGGAGTTGTTTAGTTTTACGATCTTGTTGAAACAAGTGCTGGCTGGCTGAACTGGACGGCTGGGTGAACACAAATTTAAAATTTCAGAATTTTCAAATTTTATTTTGAGTGAAATATTTGGAGGCAGACAAGAATGTCGTTTTTAGCATTATAAAGGTTTTGACAGATATACGTATATAGACGAAGCTCCGAAATCCAAACTATTTGAAAATCCCATACAAAAAGGATGGGATCACATTGAGCAGATCTTCTCAGCCAAAAAATTGGCATTACCTATTTAATTAATTAACAACGAATTATTTCTTCCCGACTTTGCTACATGTATTCAGTCTGCATGACAGTATGATAATAATTAATTTTTTGTTCCAAAATAGAGGACCCAACATGGCGACCAACAGTTTCAATATCCAAGGATTTACATGAAAATGGGTACTTTCAATTTTTGGGGGCGCTGATTTCGAATCTGCCATAAAAATTTGGCAAATCAAGATGACAGAACCAGATTGGAAGTTTGCCATCAACATTTCGAATTTCGATATGTCTGCCGAAAATCCCTACCCTTTAGTTACGCCTAAACGCTTATTTTGATTCTTTTGAATTTTTGCCAGACTTAACTTAAAGGCGGGGTTGCTGGTTGCAGAATGGTGGATCCAACATATCAACAGAAAAATTTCAACTTCAAGGGATGCTTCAGATTTTGGAGGTGGCTGTATAATAAGTTTAAAGTGGCTATCAAAAACTATCAACTTAAAGGTATTTCTCTGAAAATGGCTACTCAGAGTTTTTCAAGACTGTAAAATTCGAAATTTAAGATTCAAGATTGGTTTCATTTTTGGTTGTTATTTTCTTTCTCACTCTGAAGAATGAATAAGTACGGGCAAGACGGGGTACGACCCTCCTAGTCTTGTGTATGGAATTATTATAATGTTTGTAGATGCTTCATATGGGGCATTAGAGCAACGGGATTTCATATAATTTTATTCTGAGGAAAAAGTTTTTGATTTAAAATTTTTAAATTTGCCATGAATGTCCTGTAAATGAAAAATCAGAACGTACCAAAGCTGGTCCACAGTTGGTGTGTGTTACAAAAAATCAAAGAATCCCACGGTGAAAGCAGGCAATTACCCAAATTAGGTTCTGAGGACCATTTCGGGAGTATCAACTATCCAGTCGTTAGCACCTGCTGACCCACTTAAATGATTCCGGTAAAAATTGTCTTTCTTCGCCTTCGCACCTTGTCGCGTATAGGTTTCCATCAACTTCGCATAACTGTCGCCACTCAGGGCTCCAGCGGCCTCATCAATTTGTCTAGTGCTCTCCACTATACGCCATACATTTTTCCGGAATGTTGCGAATGCTACTTTTATTATATGCGGAGCATCCAAGGCGGCCCCGACTAATGGGGTTTCTTACACAAGCCTGCCTGCACCGAGGAGTGTGCAGCACGCAACCCAATACGGCGTGACTCGGGTCTTCTAGATCACCTGTTACGTCGGCGCTGATAGTAGGAAACGACCGTAACTCACGTAATAGCGATTTATCTGCTGTTGCATATTGGAACAGATACTTCTTTCTAGCCGAGCATAGCCGCCCAGAAAGTTAGACTGTGGAGCTGTGGGGCGCGGTATGCTATGGTAGGAGGTTAGGGCAGCGCCTGTGCGGTGCACTCTTGTGTCTGCCTGCGCACGGGCATTTACGTGAACGCATTATGCGTCTGTTACGTGTGCAGCGGCTGCATAAGACTCTCCAGTTGCATAACATTGTAGAGCGGAGTTCTGCCGCTAGCTCCATCCGGGCTGCGATTTAGTTGCACCGGCATCCAACGGTTGAGTACTTTACCGAATATGCCGCGAGTTTCCCGTAATGCAACAGTAAATGTGCATTTTTTTACCTTACGACGGCGATGGGAAAATAATGGGGAAAATGAGAAAAACCGAACGAGAGCACATTTCTTTTCGCAATTCCTATTGTTGCTCTATTAGCGGCACGCCAGCCGAGAAAACTAGGCCAGGAGTCGCCGTATTTGGTGGGGTTGAAGCTGTCCCGGCAGTGGTCGCGGATCTGTTACAGATCAATGGAAAATTCTGATTAGACACTTTTCCGTGGACACCAGACAATGTTGTCGCTTTCCTCTTCTCTGTTCAATAACAAGCTTTTAAATTTCAAAAATCGGAAAAATGGATTCTTAAAAATCGAAATCTCAGAGACTGCGAAAGATAAGAAAATGCAACTCGAACTAATATAAGCCTTTGAAAGTTCTAAGCGAGATTCTTTGTTTTCATAGGGCAGCGGGGTCGGCCGTGAGTGTAGGACAGAATTTCCGGAACTGGGGCGTCGTCATTTGACTACCATCTTGAGAATTAGGGTGCGATATCGTTTTTTGAGTTATTCCCATAACCTTGGGACTGACTAAAATTGAACACAAAGCATTTACGTAGATAATTAAATTCTCTACACCTTTTGTTGTTAACTTTTCGACATAACATTAATAATAAATAAGTTATGAACGGAAAAAGATGAAAAATTCGGAAAAACTCATGATCAATCTTGCAATGAATTGCAGCTGATGAATGAAGATAAACTTGCGTCGGCAGAATAGCGTTGCTTACTTAACGGTTCTAAGTCGATCCTCATAAGGAGGAGGCATATTATGGTGACTAAGGGACCTACGCTGGACAGATTCAAGTCTGTTGACGTACGTTGGAAGACCACAACTGAGCGACATATTCAAGGAGAGGTCGGACAAAAGAGATGTATATGGATCCCGTAACGAAAGGGATTTTAAACTGATTGGACCAGCGTTTCACAAATACAAGATCAGAGTTAGCTTTGGCTAATGTATTGTCGATGTGAGAACGAAAAAGTTAATGATATACTCTAAAGGGATAAGAAATAAAAACGCTTGCGGGAATAGGCAATGCATTGGCATTTAGAGATGTTTTGTTCCAAAATGTTTTGGCTGCACCTTTTGAAAAAAAAATCCAGGACTATTGTATGGGCCTCTTGGACTGTTGTATGGGTCAACATATTCCTGAAGGGTATTTTCAATTGGTAGTGGTCATATATTCGAAACCAGATGATGTCCACCTCAAAACTATAAACGCTATGTACAAAGTGGATAGATTTTTATTGTAATGAACTATGTACATACATAAATATTACAATTAAAAGATTGCCTTACGTTGCAGTGTTCCTCGACCACTAGGTATAATGTTTTTTTTGTTTTTACGTCATTGCTTTCAAAACATATCCTCACCTGTTGGGTAATATGGAAAACTAGGTGTATCTTCCCAACTTTTCACCAGTACCTACTGTCCAAGCCTAGTAGCTCAACGTAATTGGCCCAGTATAAACAAACAGTCGTATACCCGCTCTTACGCAACCAATTAAAATTTGACGATATTCGCGGAATGCGCTTTAGTACAAGGAACCTCCGCCCTACTTTCACTTTCGCTTGGCTGGCTTGGCGTTCTTTTGGCGTAAAAATCGGCGAAAAATGGCCTGCGAGCGTTTAGTAAGGAAATGCTGCAAACCGACTCAACCTGCTTTAAATTAACTTTTCACCGAGCCGACAACGACGACGGTGGGTTACATAAAGGCCCAGAGCGCTCCAACTCAGCCGGGCATTGGTATGCGGGCTGCGTGCTCTACTATTTCACTTGAATAGGTTCTTCTTGTTGTTCTTCTCCTTGCCCGCTCGGCGTCTTGGTCGGGCACAAGACGGCACGCAATCCACCAGCAAGGAGTGAGCCGCGGTCGCGGTGATAAGAAATTCCCGTCGCGCCGCCGCGGCCGTTTCGACGGCTCGTTACGAGCGCCTAGCGGTGATGTAACGTGCTCAGTTTCGGCTGTCAATCAATTATTATTATTACCTTAATCGGCACTCGCCTGGGCGATTATCTCATGTGCCCGCGCAGCCCGGGTCTTTATCAGCGATGTCTGCGCGGAGCGATTACCTCATAGCCTCAGATAGTTCTTCCCGTGGACCCGTTGGCGTTGGGCAGGTGAGGAGGTGAGGCTTTCTTGCTTGGGCTCCAATCTTCATGCAACAAGCGGCAAGCCCCAGCAGTCGCGATCCCAGCATGCGAGAAGTGCAGTGGAAGCGGCCAAGAAGCGCCGCGCGACCGTTTTAGCGGCACGAAACTTATCGTTTTTCCTCCGCCACTCTTTCTCTGTTTTCCTGTTACCTGTGCAGGAAAGTTTTTTATGCACACTCGGTTGCCGCATCGGTCTGAACCTGACTGACTGACTGATTTCCCGTGATTAGGCCCTCTCCCTCCAACCCAATCACCTGCGCCTTCGAGGCACTGCTTTTGCACACTTCCTCCAGGTGGATCACCATTTTCGCGTTTTTCTGTGATTTATTCACAGATAATTCGCTGCTGTAACAGCGCGCGGTCGGTGATGCAATACCCGCGCGGCTCGATGGGAATTCAGGTGAAGACTCTTTCTGACCGTGCGTCGCGTCGCGCACTCTTCGACGGTGGCGCAGTCGGCGGCGGCGGCGCGTTCGTCTAATTAATTGTATAAGAAATTTGATTTAGCTTTCATGTCTCGGCAGTCGGCGGCTTGAGGCATGGTGCGCCGGCCGATTCACATGTCATCTTCGCTCCCCGGGGTTACTCAACCAGTTGCACAGGTATAGGAAAGAGGTTCAAGTTTGCCAGGAAATTGCCCACAATGAGAAATTTAATTGTGCACTTTGCGCAATTTTCGCACGAATGGAATGGGCAAAGTGCCGACGCTCTTTTGGCTTGCAACACACACCTTCTCCCCAGTTGGTAATTTGGTATACCTTCTTCGTGGGGAGCTGTGGCCTTGACACGCATAAGGTGTACCTGCCCGTCCACTGTTGTACCCCACCAGCAGTGATTGCGGTTGGGTAAGGACCGCTCACGAGTTGACAGAAATCCCAATCGCATCATCGAATAATCGAAAAGTTTGCTATTTTTTCTGCTTGTTGGAGTCATTTCACGCGACGGGGATTTCCGGTGTAACCGACCGACGTAAGACTTTAATTGGACCAGTTCTGCGTGGGGCTTTTCGAATCTTTTAACGTTCCTGGAAGTTTAAAGTGAATTCTTTCCGCGAATTTGGTTATTTTGAAAGTCACTAGGACGTTTGAACATTCACACTTTTTGGTAGCACTCGAGTTTAGTAGGAATTTCTCATTGGAAGGGTAAAACCACAGAATATTAAAGAAAGGTTAAGTATCTGTTTTTTTACTTCGTTCATTACATATTTTTACATGTGTGAAATTCAAATTTTGAATTCATCCTCAAACAGAATTTGAATTTGAATGTCTTCAGCCCTCATTATGCACAAATAAACAAACATGCAAATATACGCCGTTCATCTACAGGGTGTTTCCGATAACGTTCAAAAAAGTTCAAATTGTACGACACAAAAAATGCCCCGTGAAAATTGTATAGGATGGAATGCGAATGAACCACTTACAAATATGCAAAACACAAGATCTCCAAAGCTAAACAAACTTAATTTAGCTGCTCTCCTACCATCGGAAGATGCCGCTACCCTACATTTTAAATTGGTTTATCATCAGGTGCAAACTTAACCTGGTAATAAACTGCAAGCAGAAGACTGAGGATGGAAACGAGAGGATTCGGTTATGATTCCGATTTTTATGATTCAAGGTCCAGCCACCAATGAACTTCTGAAGATGATACAAAACAAAAGAACACATTTCCCCGATATTTTAAAAAGTAACATTTTCCGAAAAAAATCATCTCCTTACAGCACGAATTCACGATAAATCGTTTATAAATAAAATAAAAGCATACATGCTGAATAGTGCCATACTCCTCAGATTGGGCACGACGACAAAATTTTAAAAGAAAAAATCGCACAAGTGGACGCGGGTGGGCCCGTGCCAACTCCAGCATGCTAATGGCCACAGAATCCTGCCCCCGAAATGCGATGAAATAACGAGGACCAGGACCGGGGCACTGTCGAGGAAAAAAATATTCGCCATTCATTTCCTAATCTGCCTCATTTTATTGCGAGTCATCTTTCATTGCTATCTCGAGAGGAAATTTGTTGTCAAAACTTGAAGGTATCCTCTCTTGGGCACGGGGCTACAGCAGAGCACAGAGTGCTCCGCAGAGGGCCCCCGTACCGTACACATCGCTGAATTTTGCAGGAAGCTATCCCCTTTCGGCATAAGCCCTATATACATTAATATCCACCCACAAGCGACCGCCCGCTTCCGTTCATCCGCTTCCGTAAAGACGAGGAGCAACTGTGCACAAGGATACACAAGTCCTTGCACATACACCTCGGCTCCAGGAAGCCCTCACACCCATCGGGGGCCTGGGCACAATCTCGGGCTTTTCATTTCCATCAGGGAGCGATACAACGGCATCGGAGACAGGAAGCAGGCATGGCTTGGTATTTTATTTCCTGGAAATGTCCTCGAACGTGAACATTATATCCCGGAAGCAGGAAGATGAACATTTTCATGGAAGAAATTTCTAAAGCTTTCAAAATGATTTGTAGACATCGCCGGGCGGGCGGAAAAGGATGCTTCTGCCGGGACCGAGACCGAGACCGGCGGACCCACGAGGATACTTGGGCAAATGGCTTTCCATCAGAAGGAGGGCGGGTGGGCGGTTAATCAGTTTTGTGGTTGGGAAAATCTCTCGGGGACAGGAGTTGCCTGCTTCTTAAGTGGCACAAGATCAGGGTGGAGATATCATTCTTGCGTCAGTGCACTGCATGGGTCAATTGCGGTTACAATTCGCATAGTTTTGCGAATTCCAGGGCATCTCGTTATCAATCATCCACCTACGCCGTCCTCCCGCTACCACTCCCGAGCGTTAGCAGACAATGGTGGGGTCGTGTAATTTTCGCGGCATGTGACTGCACCGACCAGTTCACAAGAAAAATTTCTTACCCTGAGCATATGAGATACGCAAGGCTGCCTTTCTTTCCCGGAAGTTCTGATCGTCAGACGGAAATCTCAGATAACTCACATTGTGCTCCCCGTCTTCGTTCAATTGAAGACAATCTTCAGAGCCCGGGGGCTCCGCAAATAGACGAAATGCCGCCGCGCTCGCTCCTCGGGCCGTCAGGCAGCTTAAGTGGCGAGCTGTTTACCTAAACAAATCGCATTGTTCGCAAATAGGGGAGCCAGGCGGCCGCCGTCGCTTCTCCCCGCGCCTCGCCACTACTGTGCCACTTGCTCCCATTTGCTTCGATGACTACTTGAGATTTTTAACCTATTGAGCCAGTGTCTTACTCACTTTTCCCTTGTTATCTAATGCTTATGCAACCTCCGCTGGGATCGGGTTCCTCCTCCGTGTGGCGGCGGCGGTGGCTGTGGTGCTGCGCCAGCTAGTTGCCTGCTGCCTGCCTGCCTACTGGATGGGGCTGCATTCTTTCATTATATCACCTTTAGCAAGGGAACTAATCGTCGTCGGCGGTTTTATTTAAATTTTGTTAATTTATCCTATACTCATGGCTGATGGTGGCTGTTTGCTACCTGAGGAGTGGATTCATTGTTCGGGATGCCCTCACGATACCATGGGACCTTTTATCTGGGAGTGCGCTGCAATTGGACAACCAGTTCAGGTAAGAGCCTATATGATACACTTGGCAAAGTCCATCATTCAAGTGCAATAGACTTTGAGGGTACAGCATTCGGATGAGACCTACTCTTGCCTACAAGTGGAATGTAGGTGCTTGCATTACTCTGGAGTATCGTGTAACTACAAGCTTATGGAGCCACGAAATAGGAAGTTCATCACAGCCTACGAGGAGTTCGTTTTAATACAGCTCAGGAAGGGAAATATTTTTGTATGTTTTACCTAGCTATTTTAAAACTTAGAGAATATCATGCTAATGTATATGCATTCAAGTGACATGGCGTGTGATCTGACAGTAACATGAAAAGTTAGTTGAATTAATTTGGAACCCTTTTAATTTTTGTATTTAACTGAAAGTGTCCGAAAGGTAGGTAGAAACCTCCCCCACCCAAAGGAAACTCCACATCAATCAATATCATTCGCTAAGGCATTTCCTACAATTCTCATTCTATTCTTTTGGACGACGAAGCTCCTAATTTGTTCTAACTAGTCGATGAGTTCGGAGTTCGATGAGTTCGGGGTTTAATGAGTTAGGAGATTTAAAGTTGGAACAGAGGAATTACGTAAACATTGATAGAGTCAGACACTTCACATAAACCATTGATGAACTTGAATAGGAAGAACAAGACACTAACACGAACTATGATTGCAGTTTTATTAGCTTGTATTCAACTAATTTTTCAATCAACTAATTAATCAATTGATTAAAAAGTTAATTACAATTAATTTAATTGAATTTTGCAATTAAATTTAGTTGTAATTAAATCAATTACTTTCCGCTTGAAATTAATTTAATCAAAATTAAAAATTCAACCGTCAGTTGCAATTAAGTATTTCAATTGTTAATTGTCATTAACGATTAAATTCTTCCGCAAATCATGTACATATGTATTTATAATTCAGAACTCGGTAATAATTATATTTTCAGGAACATTTTCGAGAATTACTTTCAGTTAGTGGGAAATCCAATAATTTTCTGTAATATGTATCTTGTATCGTTTGACTCTGGAAGCTGTAACAGACAAACTGATACGAACAGACATCGGAGTAAGGTAAGTAAGTGTTTCGATTTGCCAATATTAGTACGGCAACAAATTTATGTATTAATCATCGTTAAGCTCAGCGTTGGCCTGAACACATCAGCAAATCAGAAAGAAGGTATCGCACTCCACCTCGGCCAGCAAATTTGCATTCTAATTACATTAAGACCGAAACTTTCATCCGATGGTGGATCTCCCAATGATTAATGGTCGGAATTGCTTGTGCTTCCCGCTTGGTGCGTAATCGGCACTTGCCGCAGTAAAACCTGCGGAAATCCTTCCTCGCTGCACCCCAATTTGATGACATCTGCCGCATTAAAATGTATCAAGCCGTAGGGGGCGGGAACATTGAGCCGATCCCCTCACGTAGTTCGGCGGTGGTGCCAGGTTTTAGTGGTATAATCAGTGGTTCATTCAAGCAGCGGCCCGAACTGTCGCCCATACCCCTCTGGGAGCAATGTATCTTTCTGGTGGTGCTTTCGATTAGGATTAGAACTCGTCTGTGCTAAGACCACTTGGGTTTTTTAGCCCTCACTAATTCAAGAGCCGGAAAGCGAAGGACGCGACAATGTGTGCACGCAAGTGTGAAATTCCCATGGGTTTTTGGGATTATCTAAAGTGGGCACAGGGTGGCGCGCTTTGTTCTCGTGCCGCTGTTCCTGGTGCACTGCCTGTCTCCATGCTTTTTTTTTATATTTTGTCCTCCACCGAATGACATTCAATTCCTGTTGCACCCTACCCCCTACAGTACATGTGCACTTGTTCACCCTCCTCGGTGGGTCGATGGCGCGCTTCCTTCCGTACGCATGCAAATAAATTAAAACTAGCGACCCCTGTAAATGCTCGTTATTTGAGCATCACCCCATACGAAATCGGGACGAGAACTTGTTCTATCGTAGGTAGTAGGTACGCTTGTCGTTCGGACAAGAAGGGGATGTGAAGGATAGGACAAGTACTTCACGTTCTTGGTGTCACTGTCGGGTTCGTCGTCAGTGATAAAAATGGAAGGAAAAAGCGTTCTCCTCACTGAAAGAGGGTGCAATTCCTCCCGAATGGGATTCGCAAACATATCCTGCTTTTTTTTGTTTGTTGTTTTTGTGCGAAGGACGCAATTGCGTAATGTAACTGACCCTATCTGCTGCCACAGCGGCTTTATGTCTTCGAACATCAAAGAGAATTTTCATGTTGTCGGAAAGTGCTCTTCCCGTTTTTTTCATCATTGATGGAAGCCTTACATAGGAACCTTTAGAACATGAGCTTAACTCCACATAATGTGTTGGAGCTCGTTTTCAGTTTTCAATGCTTTAAGGCTCTTGCAAAATATTTGAGATGTGCCAATGTCAAGCATCACAAGTTTTCAGTAACGCATTTTCCAAAAAGGGCCAGATGACAATATTTAAAAAAAAATAGAAGTTAACTTTTGAACAGACGTCTTTTTTATTCGAATGATTGAAAAATTGAAATTCTTGGTATCTATTAATATTTAAAAAGGACTTCGGGCCACCGCGACTGTTTTCGATGAAAGGCACTCTGTGAGCCCAGTTTTGGGTCACTTTCTCGAGTATATTACGAATAAAATTAGCATAACCAGGGGCTTCACGTAACCCTGTAGAAAATAGTCGAGAAGTGTCAGACCACACGACGTTGGAGTCCAAAACTTGTCGAAGCGTGAAATTTACTCTACTAAAGTGCATTGCTAAATTTGAAAAACACTCTTACGTTTCATGAAATATGTTGAAAATATGCATTCATCATCCACACATTGAAGAAAATTGGGACGAAGAATTTCAAGAGTGAAGACAGAGGTAGCCCATCAAATTCTACTTACTAATGGATTTGACAGCCTTGTAGAAATACCTGCGGTGCTGTTCTAAAACCAAAAAATCGGTTATTAAAATTTCCAATTTAGAAAATTCTTGCTGTCACAGGTCCATTAGCATTCAAAGATTTTTTTTTATACCCTCCATCGACTTTAATATGAGACACTTTCAATAAAATCCTCATTTTCGCCGCCTCTTCCTGTGATTAAGAAGGAATGTGAAAATTTTGAAAATCGTAAAGTTTTTTGAAAATCATTCATGTTTAACGGGCGCTTTCTTTCAGTGGGATGCCGGCAGCTTATAAGCAATAAAGAGATTTTAAGGACCCAAGCACCTATGCACAAGGGATTTTACGGCCCTATCAATTAAGACGCTGTTAACAAGCGTGATCGGCACTAGGGAGCGACTCGTAAAATTTTTTCCCTTCTTCTGTTGTGACAGCTGTAAATAATTCACAAATAAAATGCCCATTATATTCGGCGCTTCTCAGAGGACAGAATTTTTATAGCTTCAGAAATTTGAAAAGAAACACTATCGCCGGCCTCGACTCGCATAATTAGATGGAGAAACTCGTCGACCTCCCTCCGAATTTTACGGGTGCAGGCGAATAATTCGAGCCGATGAGACGTGTGAGGTTCTAGCGCCACATACATATGCCGGGGGCTCACATCTAATTCAGGCGGGAATGATGGTAATAAACCAATTAATAAGCGTCACCTCCTTAAATATGAGACAACTAGTCAACTTTGGCCTCAATTGCAATTTTGAAATTGTTTTACTTCCCGTTCGTGACGAGGACCGGGTCCGCACAGCCGCCGAAAAAATTCCAAATCGCCTCAGAGCGGTTAACTTGTTGAATTTTAACTTATTTATGAGCAGCTAGATTGCAGCTATGGAAGCCACACTGGGAGCTATTTTTGTTCCTTTTCTATGATAAGAGATACGCGCCCTCAAGATGTCGAGGAACAGAGCGTAGTCATAGTTCCTGTCGCGGCGATCATGTGCTAATGATGTCAAGTGATCTTGTTTTTTTTTTTTTTGAGTGCACTAATGGAATGCGGTGCAGGCCACTACTCTTATCCGCGTCAAGAAAGGACCCAAAGAGGCGCAAGAGGAAGAAAACCAGAAAAATGTCGGCCCTAGTGGTAATGTGATATTCAGCTGGCCTGATCCATATCCAGTCCAAGGAAATTCTACTAGCGGCGGATGGTTGCCACATACATGCGGCAAGAGGTAACTGCTGGCTGCTGCCCTTCAAGGGCTTTGAGGATTCTGTTTCAACGCTGGAAGAATACAACAATAACAACAACAAAAAAACATTAAAACAAAAATACTACTATAGCGGCTGAGGACTTGCATTTTGTGGCTGGCGCGGCATCCACGGACTATTTGGTTGCAATGAGGTAAGCAAGCCCTATAAGATCACGAGCCGGTTTGTTCACATTTCACTTGTAAGAGATCACTGCATGCTTTCCATTTTTTTTAAAAGATTTGCGGGCTCTTTGGTCATACGCCATTTGAGGCCATTTACTCATTAGGCGGGGCAGAGTCAAACGATAAATTGTGATTTTAATTAGGCTCATAGTTTGTATGTTTGGGACTTCATAATTTAGAAACAGTTGGATCAATTTTAATGAGACCTGCTTCAGTAAATGAAGTAATTTGTCCAATTGGTTTTAGCCAAAAATCGTAAAGTTTACGATCTGACATACAGATGGAGCCACAAATATTAATCTACTATCTGATTACCAGGCGTTTCCCGTTTATTAATTTATCCCAATCTTCTACATATTGGACAGAAAGACGAATAAATGCTAGCTATAATGTAAACTCAAAGTATTATTATTTACAGATTGATGCTCCTGTTTAAGCAGCTCGAAAACCATAAACAAAATTCTAACAATTCTGGTGACGATCATTTTGGCGCAATTATTTGTGGATATTGTCTAGTCTGACCTCGGATATTTTATTGTGGTAATGTGCGGTATTGCGCACCTCCCATCCTAAGTCCATATCAATCAAGTGCTCCGTAGTGTACATATGTATATATAATACAAAACAGCGTGTAGCTTTCTTCCTTAAGGTTTCCGCACCATATGTCCAAAAACGTTTGTTAGAATGACTTTATGACATATTTCAATTTCATCGGAATAATTTCCCAAAATTTACTATGGTTGGTAGGCACTCCTTACTTGTTGCATACATTATGTAACTTCAATCATTCAAACAAATCGATTAATAGCCATTTTAAAATCGTCGATTCAATGGTTTCTGAGTAAGGAATAAGGTCAGAAAATTGCAAAAAACCAAACATTGCCAAAAAAACCACTTGGCTTCGCTGTTGTCGGATAAATAAAAACTAAACAACTGCCCACGTTGCTCTCGTGCCGACAAATGTGCGGAAACAAACGTTCGCTTCGCCTCATACCCCTCCAGAGAATATGCGTTGTCTTTTTGACAAATTTCACGCCATTTTTCTTCCAAGGGAAAACTCACTCGCGATTTTCCGTTTTTATTGTGCAGAAAGTTTCTTGGCGACGACTCAACAATTATAAGTACTGTCGCTCTGGATATACCCTTCCGTGTCGAGTTTGATTTATCGCGCTGCAATGCCCAGCGACTAGCGAGACACAACACTAACAGGCAGAATATCATCGACAATTCCTCCAACAAATGAACGAACCAGCCAAAATCGCAGAAAATAGCACATCATGTCTTTCCGCTGCACTCCACGGTATGTCGTCGTCTCCGGAGGAGGCGGCGGTAGCGGCTAGAAGTCAAGAATACTAGGAAACCTCTTCTGCATCATCCATCCCGTCGCGCATTCTGTCTGCGGCTATCGGCCCATAACAAATCTCAGCCGTCGCGTCGGCCAAAATATTTCTGATGGTCGGGGAGATGAATATAATTTCCCAATTCTCTGATTGCTTTATTAAATCCAATTATTTATGGGTAGTCGTCAATAGGATCACGCCAGCTGGCAACTGCAGCTTACATAAGACGCGACCAACGAGTCTATTTATTTCGCGGCAATCTCGTCGTCTTGGCTACCCCCGGCACTTTACCGGCCGGCAGCAACTCTGTATCTTGTCTTCCGTCTTAAACAATCTCCTCTATGTTTTACGCGACAGTTGGTGGAAATTCCAAAATTTTCTAACGTGCGCAGATATTTTGCAACAGCTCTCTGTCAAAGAGGAATTTTTGCAGACGGGTGTCGGCGGTGCTGTGCAAGTATACAGACTTCGAGATTGAATCTAATTTTGCTTTCTGACAGAAATACGAATAAATCTATAGGACCCCTTCTCTGGTTGAAAAGTCGCTTGGGAATTATGTCGATGTGCTTCGAGAATTATTCTGATAATTAAAGTTGCAAATGTCCGAGAATTTCCGGGATTTAGAAGCAGAGCACAAGCATCTGGTGTGTCACTGTATAATCTGGGGTACAGGTCTCGGGGGTCGAGTGGGTAGGCATCGGGACCTTCGTTTGAATGCATTATCCGAAAATTAATCGATTTAAAACACCTAAAATACTTCGACTATTTGAGGGTGCTGTAATTCTCGCATTGGGCATTTTTTATCATATAAAATAAAAATAAATAAGAGAGGAAAGCAGTTAGTCTGAATTTTTGTTTTCCGTGTTAGGAATGAAGACGCAACTTTTTCAAACATTTTTTTTTTATTTTGCAACGGGACGATACACTTCTCTCAACGTCCTTACCATTTCTTTAATCCCTCCAAAAAATAAGATTTGCTCAACTGTTCACAAAGGCTTCTATCGTGATGATAACCTTCTTATTCGAGTTGAATAATAGAATATAAAAACTTCTTTGTTATTTTTCCTGTTCTCTGATATTTATTTAATTTATCTCTTCGTTCTAGTGTCTTCCAAAATCCTTGGATGATCTCTGTAATTTTCCCCCTTCATTAAAAAGGCAACAAAAGTTGCATTTCCAATTACAGACCTATTCGAATTCATAAACAAAAACCTTGGACATTGCGTCCATAAGAACATCGACACAATATTAATGAATATGATGAACAAGAATGGACCAAGATAACTACCTTGCGGCACACCTGAGATATTAAATATTTTCCTGGACAGACGTTTCTAAATAGGAAAAAATTCAAAATATTATCCAATAAGGACTTCAAAGGATCCTTCAATTGAAAACCTTTTCTTGATTTAGCTTTATTTTCGATGAATCGGGTCGAAGATCCCGGCGGAACCATAACGTGCAGGACCTAGTCCGAAAGGGTGTAGGCGTGTAGGAGAGGCACTTTTCGCAAAGAAAACAAAATTTATTATATATTATAAGACTCGATACTTTAATCTGACTGCACTATTATTATTATTATTAACAGAACTTAAAAGGAAGCAGTTCTCTCTCCCGCTCTTCACGAGGTAATGATCCCGTAGCTGCAACGAACTCTAACTCGCAAGACGGAAGTTAAAAATGGCTTTTAAATTGATTTTCATCAGCAACTTAGGGGCAGAAATTCGTAGCGTAGCAATAAATCTGTCAAAATGTCCCAAAGTACGACCAGAAGTTCAAGAAATCCATCATCCAAAAATTAAGCTTCTTAAGTCCCCCCACCAAGTAAATGTGGGGAAAGTCGCGGGACTTCCTCAAAGGCCATAAATCGTATGCCACAAATTAACAAATAGACCAGCAGAACAACCACAGCGCGCAGCACCTCGTTCTCCCCCAGAGGAATCGTCGGAGACTAAAAGAACAAGACGTTCATCTCGCGGCCGATGATAGATGTCCCAATTTCCAAAAATACTTTGTTTACATGCCTGGATGACAGGAGGAAAGATGCGCCCAAGGAGATGGTGGCATCGTTGTCCCCACAATGTTTTTTTTCCACCGCCATTCGAACAAAGGTGTAGAACCTGACATTGTCGCGTATTTACAACGGTAGGGACTTCCCCCAATGCATGCTTTCCTTGACAGGCACGAGATATGGTCCAGCCCCTGATCTGATCAAGGAAATACTTCCGATTGAGTAGTGCCGGCAGTGTAACCGGGAATTCTTGAAAATTGGAGTAAATATCACGAATTCCTAATTTCTGCTCAACATATGCCACAAATCAAGCGGTGCTACTTCCTGGAAGCTTGTTCACCGCATGTTACCCTAAAATCGAAAATCCAAGAAAAATCTGAGAAAGCCGGATGAAAATAGTATCGCGCTTAGGTTGGCAATATTTCTTGGAGCGTCGGACTCCTTACAAATTGGAAGGGACGGCTACCCGAAAAATAAAAGCTCAAAATGTGAATCACGGCGACAATTAAATCACGCCGCCCTGCTCCATCACATTAAGTCGGCTGGGTCATTGTTTGAAAAATTTAATTATGCCATAAATCTTGCGGGGGCCCTGTGGAGCACACGGCGGCGGCGGAGTGAGGTCTCTCCACACGTCAATCGCCTTTAGAACGCATTAAGCATTCTTCCTCCGAATAGCCGATGTAAATCAACGATAATTCACGCAACGGCCTTTGCAAAGGTTGAGAAATTACTCTACCCACGGGTATCCGGGGCTGATTGCTATTCCAGGTACGCTGCACCGATCGCATTCCTAAGAAAGTCATTACGGCAATTACCTCTTCATCACATCCGGAAACTCAACAAAATTTTATTGAGCCTCTCTCCACTGCGGTTAAGTTTGCCCTGATCTGGGGCCCCGCGATTGGCCTGGCTAGATCATTTTACCGGGCACGATCCGTTCTTTGGCCAGTGTCGGTGTCGGTGCGCCGCTATTATAGCGTATACGCATCCAAGAAGAAGAAACGGAGACGACCTCCGAAATAGGGAACAACTATCACGTAACTGAGTTCTAGGTAAATCCTGCATTCCTGTTGTGCCACATGGCCATTGTCTTCGGATCTATACGGTCAGCTCAGCGGTGTTAGCCTGAAAATCATATGCACGGGTGCAAGACTGGTAGTGTACGTGAAGGAACGCCAAACGGTCAGACTTATGTCAATGCACTTCTTCGGCCGACTCTTCGAGTTCTTATGTTTACTAATGACGTTGACGGTGGAAGAAAGAAAGAAAGCAGGTGGCATGAGTCAACCGTGATGAGAACGGGTAGATGTTCTTGAACCCGGATCTGAGAAAAGAACCCATTGCGGAGCTGAAGCGTATTGTATGAGAGAAAGCAGTTATTGAGGCGATGTTCCACATCTCGCAGATGAGGGAGGGTTAGACCATATGGAAAAATACCCTAAAAATGGGTACCACAAACATTAGTATGGTATTCGCTTTTCTATTATTTTTTTTATTATATACAGTGATAAGCACTAGCTTCCTACACAGCATCTCAAAGGATAAATGTTCGTGCAATCCACATGTCATCGGATAAATTAGGGGTAGGTACGTTGGGTTACCATTTCGTCTGTGATATTGTGTGGCGATCGTTGACAAAACCGGAAGAAAAGTGTTGCATATATGTATATAAGGTTGCCGTTCACAAATTGTAAAATTAAATGGTGCCTTATCAACGGTATTATTTCTTTATTCTGGTGTTCCTCAGGTATCAATTCTGGGTCCACTCTTATTTAGTTAACATATAAATGACCTTCCGCGAGCTTGATGTAAGACTATGTTGATCGCATGACTGGTCAGTAAGTAATAAATTATCTTTGATCCCCACCAAATCCACCTGCATTGCTATTGTTGGTTTTGTCACTGGAAAATCTGTGGCGTTAAAATCTTGCGTGCTTTAAAAAAATTGTGTTTCGTGTGCGGTCATCAGATTGATGTAATTATAAATCAGGCGAAGTATGATCTGGTGATCTAGGCAGGTCAGTTTACTGGACCATTGTAGATATTGAAGAATCGCAGAGTGTTTATTTTTCAAGATTTTTGAAAGTTTCTGGTTAAAAACCTCACCCTGTATATGATAGGAAGGTTAATACTTTATATTTATTATTTCAAAGCCTTAAGGTGATATGATAATGGATGTAATTCTCTTTACAATTTGGTTAATTGTATGAATAAATAAATAAATAAAATCTGGTCAATTGATTCAGTCAAGCTTGCATATGCCACATTATAGTTGGGCCTTAACATCGAACCAACATGATTTCCTACAAATTATAAATCCCCAATATAACATAAGCCCTTACATTACATTACATAGATCCACTCTACCCGCATAAAGCCTCACTATCAATTTGGAAACAAACAAAAAAAAATCTTTTCCGGTTCAAATTCAAGTCAGAGATTTCTTATACGTATGTCACTGGAAAGATCGATAATTTCGAAACGAACATCAAAATAAATTGCTTTAATGGTGGCATTAATTGAGCCACCACCCCATTTAATTCAACTCTTCCAGCACCCAGCATATTGTATGGCGATGAGCTGATTTAACTCGATTAATGCGCGTACAAAATCCGAACATTTATTGTCACAAAAGACATGGCATTTCCTACAATAGTTAAGACGTGTGCTGGTCATTAATGCTTTTATAAGGGTAACGGGACTTTATTCGATTATTATAGGAATTATTATGTGTGACCAACCATCTCTCTTTCATTAGGAAAAAAAGGAAAATAAAATCAGCCAAGTATGTATAATTTTACTTCACCGATTTTTTGTTAGTATTTTTACTTCTTTAACTTTTAACAAAAAATAAAGAAAAAAGGAATGCAAGAGTCCTGCCGCCCGCCCTTACCACCAGATGCGAATGTGAAACGAATTCTAGCTAAGACCACTTTTTACACGCCATACGCAATTTAAAAAACTGTGCCTGGGGGCTAAAATTCGGAAAAATCCCCGCTAGGCCCCAAACAACAAAAGCTCGCCCTCATGAGTCTTATTAGTTCAGCGAATTGTTTCTTGTCACATTCAGTATCCCTAGGATCTTTGTATGAAATCTACAAAACGCTGGCTCCTGTGACGTAAAAGTCTTTTCAATCCAAATTGTTACATTCTCTAGTTAATATCCTTCAAAGAGATCGTCCTTTAATTACAAAGGACGTCATTCATTTGCTCTCGTTCCTCTGTCCTTTATCTATCCCCCAGAAACCATTAAAAGCAGGAAATGCTTGCAGGAATTACAGTGAGCAGCACCTAGCAGGTAATAATTTTTCCCAGGGGCTTTGCAACCATTTTCCCAATGCATCAAGTCATCCAGGTCCTCATCCTCCCCGGCTCAAGTGGTCAGTGGCACTTTACCTGACACCGCTGCATGCGGCACAGCACAGAGTCAAATGTAAATCTGCGGTCCATACAATGGGCCAGCATGACTTCGAGTGGAATCATAAATAGCCGTCCAATGATGACAATAAACCTTCGAAAAAGTACCACAAGGAAAAGGAGTGCATTGATGGGATTCTCCGTAAAGAGGAAGCCACAGCAAGTGGGCGCACACATTCGGGACATTCGTTGTTTTTCTGCCCTTTCTTCTTTCATTCTTCCCATTTGAGGTCCTGGCCGGCCGTGTCCGTCGTCTATCTGCCATTCATCTCCTTAAGTTCCTTGGCAGTATCTGCCTTTGTTGGGTAGTTTATGGATTTATTGTTCTCTAGGTGAAGAGGACCATTTGCCACTCACGAGGGTCAATCCATTAACGGCCCGATGTCCTCAGAGGTGAGAGATTGTAATCGCTTTCCGTTCTCTGATCGATTGATTTACCTGTCCGAGGAACCCGCCTCCCTCTTGCCCGTTATTATCAGCAGAAGACTGAAGCGGGATTTCTTCTTGGCCCAGCCGAGTTATTTGGGCACTGCCCCCGTCTCGATTGCTTTATTGGAGCTCCGTCGAGCGTGCTTCCTTTCATCCTCTTGACTTGTCCGCTTAAGGTACAGCAGAGATATGCAAGACAAGAACCCCTCAGGGGGAGGTACTTGTTGGATTCGGTTAGCCATTGTTCCTTAGTGACACAAAGCGCTGCAGTGATTGCATTTTTCTGGCTGCACACGATATCATACCCGACGTTCATGGTTGATCGATTGCCGAAAAACAAAAACGAAAAATGAGCAGGGGACATGGATGGGGTTACTGCATTGTCTGCGCCTCCATGGGAACCGCTTCAAGCAGCTCAAGACCCCCAGGTGCATGGACGCGTCAAGAGGAAACGCATGCTCAAGTAATTGCGCCCATTCGCTTGGCGACTTATTAATTACCATCTTGGGCGTAAAAAACGACCGGAAAATGTTACACAATTCCGCATGAGCGTCTCAACTAGATTTCCATAACAAGATCTACCCAGTCACCTTTCCCACACTCCCACGAGCGGCAGCGCAGCGCTATTGCGGCATCATCTCCGAGCTGTACCAGCCCAAACAAAATCTATATAAACCTGCGCCGGGGCAAAAAACCCAACCTGTTGGTCTCCTAATAGCCGTGGAGTTTTATTTAGAAACAAATTTTACTTTTTTGCTCGACCAGTTCAAGTGCATCTGGAATTGCTCGGTGCTGCTGCTGGCTGGCTGGCATGCAATCCGACAAAAAGGAACCAGCAAGAAGGAGCTATGCTGAATCTCTACGCGATCTGAGATGCGTCCAACCCAGAAATGTAAATGATGCCAGATGTCTTTTATGAGGCGACCTCTCTCTGCATGGGACGCCGGAGTGGTAATAGTTTTTTTTTTGTAGGCCCATGTCTACTTACTGCCACTGTAAACAAAGGTCCCATTTAAAAAGCCGGCCAGATTCATTGGTGGAGACTTTATCGACAAACTTTGATGATAGCCTCCTCCTTTTTTGCTCCTGGATGGCACTCAATGAGTTCTGGATCGTTTTTACATTTTCAGGACTATAAACATTTTCGGGAGTATTCCCCCTTGATGATGACAAGAAGTTTGAACGGATCATAGAATTCGAAATGTGGACATGCTTCTTAAAAAAAACTTGGTATGATGACTTGTCTGGACTTAATCACATTAGGACGACCCACAGTTAGAACACAAGTAGAAGAAAGATAATATTTAGTAACATGTGAACGTATATGGTGTGAAAGTATTCCTCATGTTGTTCATGACACTTCAATATACCAGAAAAATATACCGTGTGGTGTGGTTATTGGCCCGCACTAGTTGTGTGAGAAAAGGCCGAAAAGCTGGCCAAAAGTAATAAAAAAATAAACCAATTAGTTCGAAACTTAGAACTGGAGGGTTTTTGGGGTCGCTGATTACGAATTTGATGTTCCTTTTCTTTCATAAACAATATAGCGGTTCCAAAATGGGGCCGGTGGCATCATCAGTCCTTATTTTTTTCGAAATGAGGGTGGAATGCCGTCACCGTCAGTGGTGTAGGTTATTAACATATGCTCAATAAATTTTAGTTTCCAAAAATTAATGGGATCAACATGGACAACTTGTGGTTTCAACAGGATGGCGCAATATGCCATACAGCCATAGAAACCATCAATTTATTACGTGCCAAATTTGGGGACAGCATTATTCGCAGAAATGTTCGTGCTAATTGGCCTCCAAGTTCATGCGATTTGACGCAATTGGATTATTTCCTTTGGGCTACGTTAAATTCCCAAGGGCTCACTGAAATTACTTCTGTCAAACAGTATCAAAATTTTACACGTGCGAAGTGGATAACATGCAATACCATCAAAAACGGTACGATCGTTATATATGGGGGCCATAAAAGTGATCTATAGGACTTGACAGCCATTGAATTGGACTTTACTTATTATTAATGGGTATGCAAGCTTTGAAACAAAATTGAAAAGAAGAATGGGCATTTTTGGCCTAGTCGTGACCGTTAACAAATTTTATTATCATTAAGTAGTTGTGAAGAAAAAAAATCAGATCTCCAAATTGTATACCAGCCTTTCGAAAACTCTTCTTCACGCCGACTTCCACAAAACAATCTGTCCATCCGCAGTGGAATCATCACGATGACAAACTCGGACCCATCCATAATGGTTGGATTGCTCGATGAAAATCAGATCCCATGAAGTCGGGTCCGCGCGATCGTCTATATCGGCCATGGGAATGGATTCTCGAAAGAATTCCACCCTCTTTGGTGTTTATGACCAAATCACGCCGGCTCATACTTGGAGCACACACCTTAAACGTCGACGAAGAACCCGGACGGACAACGACGGCATAACAGCGGCAATTAAGTGCTCATTGTACGCATATGCACGCCGGATGAGCACCGGATAGAAAAGGCAAGACGTTTGCGCCAGCACTACTTACCTTCCTGTGCGGTGTGGTGGCCCTGACTGGGTAAAGCGATCCACTTTGACGATTTTCAGAGTTAGTTTACCGTGACGTCAATTTTTGACGAGTGCGGGGGGCATGTCGTCTTAAATTCTTTTGTTGTTTTTACATTTTTTGAATTTGATTCTGTTTTTGTTTTTGTTACAATTTTTCTTCCACGATCACTTCTCGTCTTTTCTTGCCTCATTCGAGGAGGAAATGATCACGCTCTGTTACCCGAACTTCCTTTTTCTGACCAGCACCGTGGAAAAGACGCAAAACCAGTTCATGTGGATCGAGCACGAGACTGGAAAGGCGCTTTCCTCCTCCTCTTCCTCCTTCTCCCCCTCCCATTCCCCTTCCTCCTCCACTTTATTCTTTGTCTTCATCTTTCTTAGGCTGGTTGCCATTCTTGAGGTCGTACAAAGTACCCATAGGTCTTTAAACTCGTAGAGCGCCCATCAGGCCAATGTGAATGTGCATAACCAAAGTAGGTGGAAAACCTGCCATAGGCCATTGTTGACACTCATTAACCGTCTTCTTCGTGGATGAGGAACTTTAACTTCCGCAAGAGAAGCACCAGTCCGGTACTTCGTAGACAGCCTTTAGGATGTACACAGGAAAATCACTGAGGCATGGACCTCTTCGTCAGATTCGTTCGGTGCACATTTTATCGAAGAAATATGCAAATCACAGTCTAGCTGTGCAGTCCGAAAGTAGAGGGACTAGTGAACCTAAGTGGGAAGTCAAATTGCGGAGAATAAATAAGCAACCAATTCTTCAATTTAAATTTACACAGCTAATGAGTTCAAATTAGGGAAAAAACGTCTTTCTTGGGGGTAACATCTGGAAGTTTGGGTCAAGGGGGCTGTGGGCAAAAAGTAGCTAAATCGGTCTGGGAAAATTTCCATTCAAGGCAGAGAAGCTGCGAAAACCGTTTGTAATATTAAACCGAACTCCAAATAGTCTAGTCTGTTTTTTGAGCTTTAATGTATTCAGTCATTAAGCCCCGTCTCTTCCCCAGAAAAATTGCCCCAAGTGGGTGATCTTGTTACATCCAAAAAATCTCGCCTTGACAGAGCGGCCCTGTCATCCATGAAAATATCGCGTTACTATCTATCATGTGTTCCTGCAGCGCTTCCAGGGTGTGTACTTGCTCAGCTCATTATCGCCTCATCGTTAGGAGTTGAACAAATTTCACATTCGGTCCGCTTAATGCTTAATCCCAAGAAGGATCAGTCTCTGTTTTTCTAGGACTCTAGCGACATGCAGTGGGCTCTGTTTAGTTTGCTCAAGCCGTGTTCTACCTACCTCCCTGACACACGAGCACTGTTTGCTTAACTTATTTTGGTCATAAATTTATATACCGCCCGGACATGAACAAGCCGTCAATTAGCGCAATTCTCAGATTGTATTGGGTTGTGCGTGTGTACAGGATTTCTTAGGAAATTCCCTTCAGATGACTTCCGAAAACGGCAAGTAAGGTCCAATTGGTACTTTGGGTGCTAAATTTGTATTGTTTAGATTTTTTTTGTTAAACACATTTTTCGACGGCATTTCCCATGAAAATAACTTCGCACTCCTTTTTACGTTCAAAATTGTTTGCCTCCAGTTTTTTTTAATTACAGTTTTATTTTTGTTAAGTATACCGTAGGATAGCGATAACAAGCTTGTTTGTGCACTCTTTGGTCTTTCTAAAAGACCTCCGATGTACTTCCAATTCGCACGTAGGCCTACCCCTAAGTCAAGGGATTCTGGGATGCTCACAGACTTTTTGTCAGTAAGTGCAGTCTCGTGTATCGCTGGGTAGTGAATAACAAAAAAAAGTGGAGACAATTATAAATGTAAGAATATTAATTAACTAACAAAGTTATTCTCCATAACTTTAGTTAGTCTGATATAACTTTAAGAGTATATATTATTGGATAAGTCCACAGCAATTTAAATTTTCAAAAACGTCTTAGTTAGAAATGTATTCCAACGTAACTAAAGAAACCATCACTCATCATCATAGCACTGTAGCCATCTATAACATTTAAAATACAGCTTGCTAAAACTTTGAGGCCTCATATATCAATTACAACCAAAAATTCGCAACGCTTATTTCTTAGCCTAGATAACCGCCTGCCAGGCGATTGAGGTGAATAGAACCAAAACAGGACACGTACCCGCCGTTTTTCTAACCTTTTACGTACATACATCAGCAACGCCAGTAGAAAAAATTTAGAAATTGATTTCTTTACAAAATATCGCAACGCCTGTTATTCTGCCGAGATATGCTCCGGCTAGGCCAGCAAGGCGGCACGAATTACCAAATTGTTGCAGCGTTTAAAAAATGGAAAATACCAGTCCGGGGGAAATTCGATCACCAAATCTCCCACCGTAGAACAATTTCATCAACTTTAGTGAACCTCAGAGTTGGCATCTAGACTGCCATACCATTGCGAGTAGAATAGAAACATACCGCTGAGACATCATCAGGCAGAGGTCGGAACCTCCGCTAAAAGATTTTCCTGATCACCTTTCAACTGTTCTACTAGTTTGAGATAAGACCTTGGTGGCAACTATGGTGGGTGAGTGGTGAGACATCAGACAGGGGTTAAAAGCTCACGATGAACGTGCGACATACAGAGGGGAAAACCATTTCGTTCTCATACTGTTCGCAACAAGTTTGAATTGAAAGTCAAAAATCGTTGAGCTTGGGGGACTTACCTCCATCCGACACCGATGAAATTTTCTTAATTTTCACAATTCACAGCGTCGCTCAGAACACGGAATTCGTGAAATACAAAAGTTCTGCGTTTAAGGAAACGATTTTTGCACTTTTTGCACTTTGTCACACGCGCAATTTGTTACAATTAATTATTTCCCGACGCAAACCGTGAATTGGAGTATTGGACTGACTTGACTGAGAGGAGCCTGCCTGGTATGGCGTAACGGTCAAATTCAAATCGTAACAGCGTAAGGATAAATTCAAATGGTTTGAATCTCGTGGCTGGTACTTTACTCCAGTGGTGCAGATCCAGACTGGGTATGACCAAGATGTTTTTCAATTTGCTCAGCTTCTATTAAAGCTATGACAAAAGTGATGATACCAGCGTATAGGGTGCTCCAAGTACTACAAGTTAGCTTATAATGACTTTTGTCGTAATTGCAACGATTGCAATTAATATTCGATTTGATTCGAACGATATGTGCACACTCCCTACTAACTAACCCTCTCTGCGTTGGCACAAAAGAAACGTATGCTCTTCCCACCCATACGACGGCATGCCATAGAAGTGTTTCCACAAATTGATGTGCATTTAAACGCGAAATAAAACTGCAAATTGAGTCACCTCCGGCCAAGCCATGCTCATAGGTCACCGCTGTTTATTGATCCTACACCTGGCGGGGCAGCACGTAACACAGCCGCACAGGTTGGTACTCCATCAGTACCCACGGGTTGTTTCTCTAAGGCGTGGTACCTAAACGAGCATCAGTGATATCAGAGCCGAGCAGAAAGTTAGTACCCCTTTGGACGAGAGCCATCATCGCTTGCACTGAGCCCCAGTTGGGGCCATTCCATGATGAGAGGCAGGAATTAAATTCATCAATTTTTTTTTGTCTCCATCGTTTTCGAAATATAAGCCCCATTCGCTGGGAGTTTAATATTTTCCTATGGCTATCCCATCACCGATCAGGAGGAGGAACAACAAAGCGATGGAAGCCCCCATCGTGGGGCTACTGAACTCGCTGGGCGAAAGGTCTGAGTTCAACTGATTTGAATTAGACAATTAGAAGACACGCATATACACAGCCCAAGTGCGCTGCACCGTTTCGCCTATAAATTGCCCACTTACCGATGCTGCGAACGTGCATTCATCAACCTCCGTGGCCCCTTGAGATCGGGGCAGATCTCGGCTCGGATCTTGGCTTAAATTACCTCCGTATTCACTTCACTTGTTCGCCTCCATTGCAGAATTGGCGGTAATTACGACTGCTCCGCTGAGCACACATAGAGGCGGCTATGAGGAGTCTTCCGCTCGACAATACCACACCGGCTCCTCCGCCTTCTTCAGCTGTGCAGCAGCAGCAGCAACATACCGCCACCGGAGAGATTCATGTCTTAGAAGACATCTCGGGTCTGACGTGCGGTAATGTTACAAAAATTCCGATGTTCTGTCCGAGCGCTAAATTAATTAAGGCTGCGGTCTCGGAGGGGGTGTGAGGGGGGGTGCAAGCTGCGTGTGCAAGAAATTCTCCTCATCTTCCTGTTTTCGAACCGGGGCGGCTTGTCGGACAATACCACTAGCCCCAGTCACAAGGGAATCTTCACGTACTGTGACAAGAATTAATCGCCCTTTTGAGCGCAAACATTGGACTCTGCCATTCTTGTGTGGTTGCCAAATTTGTTAGGTGTTTGCATCGAAGAAGACGCTCGCTCGCGGCCGACACAGGAATTTTATTTTAATAATTTCGCCTCTATGGAAACTGTGGCCGTCCACCTGCTCGCCTTAAATTAAGCCAAATGCACTCGGAATGCATCCGCACCCATTTATCTCCGTGGACTCTGCGATGATGCGATTATTTAACTCACTAACTCTTCCTAGTAGGAACGCGACGACGAGCTCCTTGGTGCATGTGACTGTGAGTGGGTTTCTCAAGGAACTATTCAATTTCTTTCTTTTGGAATAATGAAGATCTAGATTTACTACCGCACAATACGAGCTGTGGTCGATTTGGAAATTCACCGTCGCAATGCTTTTAGTCTGACTGACTGTTTTGTTTTAACTCAATTATATTGTAATGTTGTCACGCATTGGCATAAATACTTCGACTTAATATCCCCCATAAATTTCCTATGGGATTTAAATCAGGAAAGCGAGATGGCCATTTCATTAACTTTAACTTTTCTCACTAAACCATTCATTCTTCGTCTCACCTGAAACATGGATGGGAGCGTTGTCCTGCTGAAAAATCCAATCACCCGTTGGCATGCTTTCGGAATAATCGATCAAAACTGCTTCTAAAAAATTGGCGTTTTCCTATAGATGCTAAGAACTGCCCATATCATAACGGATTCTCTGCCAAAATTACTTTTGTCAAATCGCTAATAGTACTTAATTAAACCGGTCCGGACTTTTGAAATTTTTCATCATAAGAAAAATCACGTTCCTCCATTCTGAAACCCACTCCATGTGCTCTTTAACTGAAGTCTAGCGCCATTTTAGTCTACTTGAAGCGATTGCTACAATTTGAAAACTCTTCAGCTCGTAATGGGTAGCTCTAACTCCGACATAATTTGACTGGCGTTTTTATTTCCTGAAGAGGCGAGACATTTAGAATGGCAGCATTTTGCCGACATGTAAGTTTATATTTCCTCCTTTGGGATGACGTTTGTCGTAATTTTCTCCTGGATTCACAAAATTATTAATTACGTGATGAGATCTTCTTGTCTTTTTAGCGATTCCACGATTCAATAATCCTTAAACTTAAGGGATCGTCTCAGTGTGACCTTTCGGAGGGTCACTGATTTTCGCGATTTTTTTTTTAATGTTGAACTAACCTAATCGGTCCGGTTTTTTTTTTATAAATAAATACATTTATGACGAATACAAAATGATTTTTTTTATGTTTATTTATTGGGTGTAAAATAGTTCAATAAATTGTTGAAATGACACTTAAAAAAAAGGTCCTGTATGGTTTCCACGATTGCGGCCGCAATTTTGATCTGAAACAAAAAT
Organism: Neoitamus cyanurus; assembly: GCA_947538895.1. Taxonomy (NCBI): domain Eukaryota; kingdom Metazoa; phylum Arthropoda; class Insecta; order Diptera; family Asilidae; genus Neoitamus; species Neoitamus cyanurus. The sequence goes on along the minus strand of OX384546.1, from coordinate 29,839,676 downwards.
TTCAAAAAGATTATTAAGCTGTAGGGAAGTCGCTATGGCGCTATGGAGGGTTTTTTTTTTAATTTGACAAAATGGCGGCGGTTTGAACAAAAAGTATCGAATTTGGCCCTTTTTTTCGACATTTTTTCGTAAAAAAAAATAGGCAGATTTAAAAAAAAACAAAAAGCTTCCATAGCGCCATAAAGAATGCCGTTAAAAATGTTCTCTCCAAATTGGAACTAGATATCTTCAAAACTCTTCCTTTGAGAGTGGAAACCGTTTTGAAAAACACCATTCTGAGAAAAACGCGTTTAAAGATTGAAGCGCCCGTACATCTCTCTAACAAATCGTCGGTGGTCAAATCTTCGTAGATTGGCTTCAAAACCTCTTGGACATCGTCATCGAGCGCTGGTGGATGAGAATATTTTTCCTGAAATCCATTGGCCTCAGCTTTTCGCCATTCGCATCACGAATCTCCTCCCGAAGGACAATACTGATGCTGGGGATTCTCATCAGTTCCCTCCGTTCCCTTTCGGCAAGAAATGCTGTAGCGACCGTAATAATTTGAATTTCGATTTGAAAATTTGAGAGAATGTTTATTACAGTGTATACTATCCGATAATGCAACAAAAAAATTCACACTGTGACGACCCCTTAATAAGCCGTTGATTTGGCCCCTTCAGCCTAGTTAAGTGATTTTCCCCTTAGAATTGCTGTAAAAGTTAAAAAAAAGAGTTGCCAAATGAAGGGAAAAAAAACTCTTTCCACATATTGTTTCACTCTTTAAAGTTGCAAAATAGAAGATGGTACTATGGAAATTTCAATTAGGGTAGCAGAAATAAGCAACCAAATCAAAAACCCCAAATAAGAGGTGTGGAAAAAAATTTTACAACACAACACAAAACCAGCAATTCTACGAATTCAAAACGAAAAAAATGTCTTACCAACACGTCCAAATTTTTGCTGTGAAACAAATGAAAATTTAAAGTCCTGTTTCGAAATGTTTTTCTATTTTCATTTTTCGCATAGTTTTCGATATTTTCCAACAGTATTAAAAAATCATTTTACACCCCCTTCCTACTGCATCCCCTTTCCTACCATAAATGGTATGTCCCAGAGGAGTGCGGGTGGTCTCATATTGCGAAATTTGATGGCAGATTCGAAAAAAGTGACCCCAGAAACCCTTTAGTGCAGATTTTCAGAGCAATCCCTTGAAGTTTAACTTTTCCGGTCGCCATATTGGTTCTGCCTTTTTGAATTTGGAAATTTTGATGACATATTCGAAATCAACGTTCCCAGTGCAAAATTCAATGTCCCGTAGTGTCCGTCTCCGTGGCCGACTTTCCCATACGTCTGTTTTGTCCTCCTCATGGGAGAATATAATTTTGTTGTAATTCCAGTCTTGACCGTAGAATGTGTGTTTAAGTTTTAGAGATACAAAGCGAAGTAAGATTTTTTACATTGACAAATTATCAAGTATAGTTCTAAATGTTGACAAACCATCAACGCCATAAATCTGCTTCTAAACTCAAGCATACCTCTTGGCTGTTCTTAGGGATTACGTACGCAACCCTGGTAAATGTTGCGATAAGCTCTCGTAAACTGCCGGATTATGTTTTAAGAAAGTTACCCACAGCGGCCACAGCGGCTGCTGTCCCCGTCAGAGGTCAATGAATGGCCTTCGGTGCACCACCCTCTTGTGCTTTTCAAAACAAAACGCCAAGGAAAATTCCAAAAAGCGCCGAGAAGTCACGTCCGAAGAAAGAAAAACTTGTGGGCAACGCAACGCGCAGGGCATATCTGAGTGGGGCTGACGGTGGCCAATGCATTCTGGACGTGGCTCTCTAACTGCCTTCAATTCTAGGAATGAACACATGTTCGGCCACCTCCTGCCCATATCAACAAGCTCCCGGGTCGTTCGGCTACCTTAGAATTTCTGGCTTCTGGCTTCTGATGGCCACAACAAAAGAAGGAGCAACAGTGTCCGAGCGCGTATTCGTATACCGTCAGGTTCCCGGCTCGAATCCATCATCAGTCGCCGCTCCTCCACTCAAACCAACTCAACTCGGGGGGGCTCTGTGGGCTGGTAGAAGAGATTCCTACAGGTGATGGGGGAAAACCCCATTTTCGCGTTCTTTTGTCTTTGCAGCGAGCGGCTCCTCGTTGGTCTCCGGTTGATTTGGTCGCTGCTGTCGCCGAGGCCGTCGTCACTTGTAATGCATGCGTTGCGGAAGATAATTTATGACCATCGGCTAACTGTAGAATTCGCAAGTGCATGCAAATTAGCTTTTGATTATGCGCCTGCAGGCGTGGATCTACGTCGATTATTTGTTTACTAGAAGTATTTAGCAGGCGCAGCCGATTCACGTGCTACTCGGTGCCATCGGGAGTTGTTTTTGCGCCTCGTTGAGCGGCTGCTTGAGCCCGGGTGAAGACACCTTCTCAAGAAGTTAGCGTTAATCAGCTCTTCTCGTTGCTTTCATTTCACCTGAAAAGTCGTGATAGTGCCGAAAAGCAGCCCAGCACAGATCGGGGCTTGCCGCTCCTACTGGTAGTTAGTACAGTGGTACCCGGAAGCACTCAGTTGCGTGTGACCTCAGCGCCTCAGCCACCGCGATCGGTTCTCACAGGAGTTCTTTCGCGAGACCATTTAAGTTTCCGATCACACAGCACGGAACCTGAGATTTATTAAAGATCGTTCCGAGAAAATTTAAAAAAGGAAAGAACTCGCGCACTACTAGTTGCTTGCTTATGCGCAGATTGGCACATCCAAGCGAATGTAAAACAGGAAATGCCGTGAGCAGAATTCGTAACGAGAAATTCGTATGCCGTCAGAAGCTGGTGAGGTGGAAAAACACCAATCGCGGACACTTTTATTGCTGGGCTTATATTCTGCGCAAAGCAGCCAAGCTCTGGTCTACCCCGAGCCGAGTGGGCCCCAGGCCTAGGCAATTACGCTGCGCAGTCAGGGAATCGGCGCGGTGGCTTGATTTCAAAGAATTTTGACCTGATAAAACGTAACACGAGAAGAATTCAAATATAGACGCAACTCGCAACTCTTCCTGCGGTCATTGGGCACCTTGTCGTTGCGCAAGTAATTACCTGGAAAGACTGACATCGGAATATGCGGGAATTTGGAGTCAGGCTTATAGTTCTGTGCTGAAAGGCCGATATGGTGCTTTTGAACAACCTGGTATGTATCCACCTTTATTTGTACAAAAAGTACGAGAAAAACCCTCTCCCTCTCCTAATTCTCTTATCATCCTCGTTGATCCCACTTAGAGCAACCTAGCCAATAGAGTTTATTGTCATCAAATTTAGGGAATTTTTTACCCCTCTTAACCCTAATGAGAGTGCCTACTTCAAACTTATGTCTCGCAAAAATCACTAGTCCTAGAGTTGCTGTCCTCCTCTTGAAAATTTTTGAATATATGGACTAAATTGGAAAATAGAGAAATCAGTGCAATAATGCGTTAGGTGTCGTCTACAGATGAAATATTTGTTTTTGTGTAGATTGTGTGCCTCGTCATGCGTCAATTCTGAAGGGGTTAAATCAGTGTTGCGCATTTGTCAACTAATTTTGTAATCAACTAAGGGGCCGTTCATAAAATACGTCACGCTAAAATTAGTTTTTTTGGATACCACGTTTACGTTTAAATGTCTGTATATTTACTAATACGAAATGAATGACTTCTATCATGGCATAAATAAAAACAAATAGTCGAGAGAAATACTCCAGTAAAGTTTTTTGATGAACGGCGAACGTCACGTTCCGTTGACCCCCCCCCCCCCCCCCCCCCCCCTTTGAAACATTTTATGACACTCAGCAAGACCCCCCTCCCCCTTGCGTGCGAACGTATTTTATGAACGATATCAAATTGGTAGGGGGTCACTTTTTCAATTCCAAAATTTCCACTAGGACATTTTTTTCCATTCATTCTTTTTTCCATGGTCTTTTTTCCATTGTCTTTTTTTTCCATTGTAATTTTTTCGGTAAAGGGGTCACTTTTTTCATTCTAAATTTTCCATTAGTACATTCTTTCCATCAATTATTTTTTCCATAACTGAATATTTGCCTTTTACAAAAATTTTGGGCAATGGAAATTTTGGGGTATGGAAAAAATTGGATGGAAAATTTGGACATGGAAAAAATAGAATGGAGAAAATGACCCCCAATCTATCAAGTTATTGAAAAATTAATTGCAATTAATTTAGTTGAACTAGAAGATTATTTGCAGCTTCAATTAAATTTATATTCGGAATGCATTTAAATCACTTAATTTCCGATTGCAATTAATTTAATTAAAATTAACAATTTACTCGTTAATTGCAATTAATTTTTAAAATCAAAAATAGAAATCATAAAATAATTAACCCGGCGATCGCAAGGTTAAAATCTGTAACACGTGGCATGTGATGTGATACGTGATATAATCTTTTTTTTTGCATCATGTTGTAGAGTAGCTTCGACAAGAGCTCTAGAGATCTGGGAAATGTTGTAAACTTTAAGACGCGGCGGAAGCTTATTTTCTAAATTATTTCTGTTCACAAATGCACTGGAGTCAAACTGATTTTATTAATACAAACGAAGAAATAAACAAACCCCGAAATTGTTTTATGGTTTAAAGACTTTGATCGATTTAACATCTCTAACTACAATAAAAGTAATTATTAATGGTAATCTATAATTCCAGCCATATTTCATCTATACTAAGTCTGTTTTTAAAAAATCCCACGATGCGGAGAAAGTGACCATTTTTCTTTGAAGAACAAAAAGCAATAACAAAAACAAACAACATAAGCAATTTAAATCAAAAAGGAAATTCCAATACTCTCCATGTTCATTCTGCTCTCCTTCCTTCCCCAAAAATCTGTAAGCGAAAAAAAGCGAAAATCTTTTTCTCAAGAACTTAAAAAAGTCCCTAAACTTGTTGAAATCGAACACCACCCATGCAAAGTGCTTAAGTTCACCCCAAAGAGCCATAAACCTCAACTTGGCCCCTTCGAAAACCTCACGGCGAAGAAGCCACGAACTTCTTGAACATTTGCCCCCAAAAGAGATCAATTTCAGAGTCAAAATTTGATATTCTGCCGGGACAGGACACATGCCCAGATTGACTGGGAAACATTTTCTGGGCGATCAATCCATGTCTTCCCTCTGCCCCCGTTTGGATTGCAATCAAGATTCAAAGCGGCTCCTGCGCCCACCTGAGGGAAGGAAGTGAAAGAGGCTCAGCCACACCGCTGCCGACTGGACGAGCTGGTTGTTTACGTGTTTTGTAGAGCACCAGCAGCTAGCACTATCGCCGCAACTGGTTAATTTTTATTGAGGGATCAATTTCTACAGGTTCTCGCCGGTTGCACCTGATTGCCTGCAGACAAAAGGTCTCTTCACCTGATATGCCAGGGAGATGGGGTTATCGGTTTTCGCCATGTGAACATTTTTCGATTCTTTGCGTTAGCAAGCACCCCTAAACGTTCTCACCATGGCCTGGCCTGCAAAAAATTTTACTTGCACTAGCCCGACGAGGGATGCATTTTGTAAACAAACACCCTAGCAGCCGCGATTAAATAAATCTAACTTTAAAAGGACACTCACCTGTTGGGTTGGGGACTAGTGTACGTTACCCGCCAGGGCCAGCGATTAATGTCATGCTTCTTGCGCGTTTCGTCATATGGTATGTCGTTGAATTTGCCAAGTATAAACCTTTCGGAGCATCATAGCAGCGTTCTCACAATTCCAGTGACTTTCCTCAGAGCAGGCAGCGATTGTCCAAGGTCCTTCCTCGAAAAGAAGAGGTCATCGCTCCCTACTCCGGGGGAGAAATAGGTAAATTGAAAATACAATTCCAAGACCTCTTAGAACATTTCATTTATTTCTTACAACTAAATTAGCACAGGTTGGGTTAAATCTCAGTAGAAACAACTCGAATGCAGGTGCATCCGTCTTTGGCATAGGATAGGGTGACTAGAGCGAGAATTCCTACAGTTCAGTTCAGATGCCGCATAGTGCCTAGTTGGCCGGCCCCCACAAGCGCCACAAGCACACGAGAAGCTCAGCTGCTAAAAAATCAAGTCGAATGAATTTGATGCTGACTCTTCGAACGGATGGCAGGGTCGGCAAACAAAACCAATTGCACACAGGCGGCGAGCAATGGGGGCAGATAAGACTTGACTTGAAGGTACTCGTGTGCCTGTGACTGGCTTTTCACTCAGCTTGGCACGCGATTGAGTTGAGTAATGCCTTCAGCTCAGCGATGTACTGAACCGCTTTTTGGAGGGTTTTCACCTTGGACACTCGTTTGTTTCGGTGGGCGGTGTACGGGATAATTTTTCGAAGTCGGCTGAAAGCCTCGTTCACAGCACGGACCCTGCTCCGTTCCCTGGCGTTTCGGAGTTGAATGTTCAGGTTCTGGTCTTCGGCTGCGGTGGGTGAGTTGTGCTTTCGAATGTTGTGAGTGTGTCCTCGATATTGAGTCGATTTATATTTGCCTGAAATTATGAGTGGGAATTTTTAGTTTTACTTGTTTTCATTGAAATTTCTTCTTTCTTTCTTTATAGCAAGAAATATTCGATGGAGATGTAATGAAATGTTTGTTCCCTAACCGAGGAAATCAGTTCAGTAGTTAATTCTTAACCAGTGCACTTAGAGATTGGGAATTTAGACCCTTCCCTAAATTAATCAATCACGCTGTAACGGTTGCTTTGTTAGACTTAATTTTTTTCACAGAAGATAGTACGTAGTCCAATTTAACATATAGACTATGTATTATTTTGATTAAGTGCAAGGTATTAAAATGGGGGCTCAAAGATGGCTACCGGTTATTTAAATCAGCTAAACTCCTGAGGTTTCTACTAGAAGATTTTGGGGGTCACTGATTTCGAATCTACCAACGAAATTTCCAAATTCAAAATGACGAATGCAATATGGGTCCGATCGAAATTTCTCAATTGTAAGCAATTTCAAAGAAATTAAATATGGAAACGTCTTTGGGGTTAGAGAACTGAAATCTACCAAAATTGATGATGTTGGACCCATAATGGCTGCCGAAAAGTTTTACTTTAAGGAATTGCCATGAAAAGCAACACTAGGACGTTTTTAGGAATGCTGATTTCGAATCTATTGTCAAAATATCGAAATACAAATCCAATCCGGTCCAATATCTATGGCGACTGAAACTCCTTCACTTTCAGCACTTACCTTCTGCACAGTCCCAACTTTGATTTGAGTCCAAGGAGTCACACCAGCAGTCGTCCTCGTCATACTGTTCAAATCGAACGTGCATTTTTAGATCACTTGTTTCACCCCGATGCAAATAATTGTGCGACATTAAACATTCACACTTATGGTATCCTTTCGGCACACAATTCAGCTAGCCGTTCCAGCTTACTAAAAGGACTCTGTCCTACTGACCCCGAATCCTGGTACAATTTCTATTTCGATTCGAAGAACTGGCACGTGCTGTGCAGGACCAACTAACAAGCTAATTGGACTGAAACACCTTTTGACTATGCATCGACGCATACAAAAAGTGACGAGACTGTTGTCGCTGTAAAAAACACACAAAAATTGAAAATGCGGGTAGGTTACTGACTGGGGGGAGTTTTGATATCAGCGTGACGCGCGCAATAAGACAATGAAAAAAACCGAACGCGGTTAACCATGTTAAACACTATCAGTCTCTGGAAACAGGAAGGAAGAAGTCGGGTGAACAATTTTTGAATAATTCCTGCTGTGAAGAGCAGTGCGCAATTAAAAGCCATTGACACAATTTGCCCTTGACAATGAAGATGTGACTTACTGGTAAAGGAACCCTCGCGCGTGATGTTCGTGTCGTAAATATTTATCATTTTTTACTTTGTAATTTCAGCAAGAACCAGTAAGAAAAATTTATATATCTCAAGAACGGTTCTTATATTTAAATGCAATTTAACAACAGTCGACCGTTGGTGGTATTGCATCGTAATTATGATAAGCTGAGTTAAAGTTAATTATTATTAATTCTTGCGTAATATTTACTATATTTTTTATTTATTTTATTTTAGTTGAATTGAGTTGGTGGACAATATTTTCAGGAAAGGTTCCTTATGCTCTGACAAATCTAAATAGCATGGCTTGCCTCCCCCTCCTGGTACCTCCTCCATTCCTCTCCCTCATTTCCGGCGTTCTGATGAGGGCTGTATAAGTTAGTCTATGTTTTCCTCAAAATAGAAGATTTCACCTTTCATTTGAGCCCTATTTCATGGTCCTACTCGAAATAGATTATATATCAGCGTTTCACCCCTCCCGGGGTGGCCTTTTGGTTATTGGGGGGGGGAGTGACACAACCCTCAAGAGACAATTTGAGACCACCACCAGACGTACATATATGTAATTACTTCATACACCCGCGTACGTTTTTCAGTATCTTCAGTTTCAGAGGTAAAAAAGTCGAAAAGTGAAGAGCTTACTGAATCACTTTAAAAGAAGAAGAAGAAGAAACAATCATTCAGTCAGCATCACAGGGGTATTTTTAAACACTTACACTTCAACTCCAGAACCCTACAGAACCATTCCATTCATAGTCATATTGGTTGAAAAAATGTTGCTATCATCGAAAGTCAACAATGATCAAATAAACTCCCCCAAGGAGCCTCATGTTCTCAAGTGGTCAAATAGATCCATTTAAAGCCAAAAGAATGCCGCGCGGTATTTTTATTTGCTTACTACGTCAATCCAAAAGAGTTCCCTTTTCCCCATTAATCACCCGATACATGCTGCACGCCCGCCGCTCGTTATTAAACATAGAATTGTTATCACTTCACACAAAGCAAATATTTGTGTTACGTTTCGTTACCTGTCTGACATCACAAGTTCGATAAGTCCACGCGATTTAAATCCAAACAAGACATGCAAATCTGCGCATTGCATTCAATTGCGAAGACACCGCCGCCGATGGTAGTAATCGTTACGTGCGTTTGACGAATCAATTATTCCGATCCATAAGCTGTCGAGAGAAGATGATGGAGATAAAGATGATTGGGCTGTTAGTGGTCATTTTACTAGCACATCTTGCATCTTCCTCACCAGCTGAGAACGTGCAAAAACATACTCCAAGATTGTTAACTGGCACTTCGGATAATGAACAGGTGAGCTTCCACGAAGAGAACTTTGTAATGACAGTATAAATATTTTTAATTTTTTTTACAGTGGTTTTCTAAGCATGATTCGCCTCAAGTCACACAGCGTCCAGGTGAATTTGTAACTGGAAACATTGGATTTCCAAGAAAGATGTCCAAGTCTATAGCATGGAAGCCGACTATACTACGACCGCTTAATGGAACTTGTTCTAATGGATATCGCCTCGACCGGCGGCAGAAAATGTGTCGATTAGTGTGGAAGTGAGGTGTTAATGCAAGCTCTCTCCGTTAGTGACGTGGATATTTTTCATTTAAGTATTTTGTAATGCAATGCATTTATGAGTCGAATATTTCTTCTTTTTTGTAATAAAATAACTTATTTCTGCAAAACTTTTACTCTTTCCTGCAGGGGGGATAGGCATTTGCGAAGAGACATTCTCGAAGAGATTGCGAAAAAAAAGAGAGTCTCATTTACTTTTAACTCGTCACATCTTGGACGAAATTAGGGGTCGCTTCAACACATCTTGCCTCTCGGACGCAGCAACTGGTGCCAGATGTGGGGTTACACCGAAAATTTGAAGGTCCTAAAGAATTAGACCGTCTACGTAATCTGCAGATAGGAACTTAGAGAAACCTACATAGAAATCTAATCTCTTCTTCATCCATTCTATGATTAATAAGCATATATTTCTTTAATACCGGCAACACCAATATGAACAATGAAAGGTGACCACCAAAAGTGTTTTTTTATTTTCTTGGCTTGTTTTGTTCACGTGCTCTTATTTTTTGTTTGCCTACGTCTATTCATTTATTTGTGTCTAGTTATTAATACATTTATTTGTTTGCATACGTCATGGTTCCTAATTCTATACCAAACTATGAAGTAGTCACAAGGGTTCACCGAATTTACTGTTATCTAGCTACGCTTGGACAAAGCTGAATGTTTCGATTTAAATAAAAATAAAAATGTTGGTGATTTTTCTTAATCTCATTTATCTACATTAAAATTATAACAAAGTAACAATAAACCGAAGTCCGTCATCTGCAGTTCACAGTTAGTTCCTTAGAGCAACAATAGCACCGGCCTAAATATCTTAATTCGTAAAGTTGGTATGTATAAAATCACATTTTGTTTCCAAGTCATAGTGGCAAGTTCCCTCAACGCAATGGTCCTCAGTTATTCGCCTTCATGTATCCATATGACGCAGCCACTGCAAGGAAGTAAAAATATTTTTTTAAATGTCCTTGTCTTTCCTTAAAGCTTCACTCACTTTCAAAGTCTTTCTTGTAACAATCAAACAAATCGGCAAGAAGGTAACCGGGTGGGACAGGGATCTCTAGGGTTCCGCCATATTTTGGTGGAAGGCACTCTTTGTTGATATGTGATGTCAAAGACTTCATGTCCTTTCCGTGGAAGAATATCTGTTGAAGGATTTCGGTTTTAAAAAATTGTGACAAAATATTTTTACTGTTTGAATGTTAATCACATAAACTCACAGTAAACGCAATTATATAAATTTTACAAACTTACTCTCTTCCTCAGCTTCTCCCTGATGAACGGCTTGAAGATGGCAAAGAGCATATTGAAGACGTACGAGTTGTTGATGATGTGAACAGCTTTCAAGCGCACTTGAATGCAGTCTTGGATATATTCTAGGACCATAGCAGCAAACGATGGGGTAAATTGCATTACATGGCTCATTGGGAGTCCTTCCATGTCAATAATTACTACCGCACCATTTATCTGCGTCATTGGCTCAATCAGAGAAGCTAAAACGGACAGGTGAATTGCCTTGAAAAGGTTCGTCAGAGGTACTTTTGATGGTTTCCATTTTTCTAAAAAGAATTTATATGTGAAACAATACTGAAAATTTTTTATGTGCAGTTAAATTACTTCCTGCTTCCAACAATAGGATTCGAGAATCGTGTTGATCTCTCTTCGGCATTAGGGACAAAACTTCTTCGTCAAAAACGTTTCGAACTTCGGATGGTAGAACGTTTTCGAAGTACTTTTCGTACTTCTGTGAGATATTGTATAAATTTTTTATCTGTTAAAAAAAATAATGTTTTTATAAATTTTAGAGATTTAAATGGGTTTCCCCTAAATAAGTTTACCCTCTGCATTGCGCTATTTGGATAATATTTGGCAGGTCGCAAATATAATGTCACGTACTCATCGTCAGTTGGTAGATAAAGATTTTTCTCGTCTAAAAGAAAATTCATAATTTTAGTTTTAATTTTGTAAACACAACTGCTGAAATCAGCAACAAGATGCTAATTGAGGGCAATAATAGTCGTGATTCATAAAATTGACAAAAGACAAAACCAAATAATTGCCGATCTATTAGCAAAAACTAAAATATACGAAAAATTCATACAAAGCTGAATAAATAATTTTTTAAATGTGCCAGTGACAAGCGGAATTGATAAATATCAATTTGGCTTTCAAGAAAAGAGTGGGAGCGAATTAGCATTACGGATATAATAAGTTCACTAAATCTACTTGGGCTTCGATGAACCGCAAATTATCTACTACAAAACAGAATCATCAAGACGAAACAAAAATATCAACTAAACAACGTATTAGTGCTGAAAATGGGTGTACCGCAAGGATCTATATTAGGACCTCTATTGTACTTGCTCTACATCAATAATACATATAATTAATGCAAAACTTGAAGCAGAATAAAAAGTGTGTGCTAATGACGCAATAATCATGTACCATGCCAGGACTTGCAACGAGTTGGAACTAAATATAAACCAGAACTTAAAATGATTACAAGGAAATAATTTTTTTTTAATTTTTTTTTCTTTAAATAATAATAACAATAATCTTTATTCAGCTATTGTACATAAGAAACAAAGTCTTTTTTGGTACAGTAACTTCACAAGGCCATTTAGCGTGGTAATCGAAACCCGTCAACAATGGCAAGCCAGTGAGGCGTCCCCACCGAAGGGATCGATGGTGTGGTATACGGACGGATCAAAAACAGATAAAGGGGTAGGAATTGGCGTGTAAGGTGCCGCATTTCAAAGGCACTAGGTAAAACCCCTACCATATTTCAGGCTGAAATATTGGCCATACTAGAATGCGTCAATACCTGCATCAACAGAGCCATCAATGGTTCTACTATCTCTATATTAACAGATAGTCAAGCTGCACTAAAAGCGGTCAAGTCCTTCAGTGTAGACTCAAAGCTGGTTTGGGAATGCCTGGAATCCCTGAACCTTTTAGCAACCCACAACAGGGTGACTCTTATGTGGGTCCCAGGCCATGAAGGCTACACAGGCAATGAAATAGCCGATGGTTTGGCAAAACAAGGGGCGGAATCTGCTCTTACTGGTCCAGAACCCTTCTGTGGCGTGTCTAAATGCCACCTAAAGGGGGCCATAGAAAGCTGGGAGAAGAGGAGCCGACTCCGGTACTGGAATAATACCCCAGGATGCCGGCAATCGAAGACCTTCATGGGTGCACCCTATGAAAAGGTCGAGAAACTCCTCCACGTAAGCAAACAGGAGCTCAGAATAATTACTGGGCTCTTCACTGGACATTGTTCCTTAAGGTACCACCTTAAAAAGATTAGGAAAGCTGACTCTGACACCTGTCGCTACTGTGCGGAAGCCCCAGAGACAGCGGTGCACATCCTTTGTCACTGTACAGCCCTAGCAAGGCTCCGACTAACACAATTAGAGGATGCCTTTCCAACACCTGAACAGGTTTGGAAAACGACTTCCAATAAAATCCTAGGCCTCTACAAGAGGCTAAATTTGGTGGGGATTCACAATAGATCCTAGCGGTCGCGGTGAACGAAAGGCTTTATAAGCCTGAACGCCCCCTTTCAAACTTAACTTAACTTGGTACAGTAAAAAATACCAGGGTTAATTCAATCAAGAATGAAAAAATTGCAAAAAAAAGCTAAAGTGAATAAAAATGAAAACTGAATATTGCTACAAGTTAATGAAGTTAATAACATAACTAAATATAAACCGATGAATAAAAGAAAGCTTAAGTTTGTAAAAGAAATTTAAGAATTATGAAGTGAAATGAAAAAAATTAAAATGTGTATAAACTGGTTTACGTTTCTATAAATTTAAAGATTTTGTCGACGAATTTACGGGGTTGAGAACCATTTACAAAATACCCTAATTATTACAAAAATTGTTTGGGCCAAGGTTTAACGTACTTGTGCAGTCCTTGAGCTATTTGCATACATATGGACGTTTTTTTGTATCGAAGCATGTATAAAAAAATCGCTTATAATTAAGCGTAAGTAAAGCTGAGTGAAAACAAAAGAACATTAAAAAAAAAAAAATTTGTTGACCTCTTTCACTTGTTCTTATTTTCCTTTTCTTTTTCCAGTAATAAAGCGTCTTAAATTAAATAAATCAAAGGCATTTTATTGAAATTGTTTTCACCTGTAAGTCACAGTTCTTCCAGATCACTCATTATACTTGTTGTCAATTGTTTTTGGAGTAGTCACGGCTATTTCGGTTTATTTATCCAATGACCTATTTTGCGACGCATTAGCATTAAAGAAGAAAAGCTGTACAAGATATGCGCATTCGCCGCCATTAAATGAGAAGTTGAAGCATATCATAATTGTAGGGGTTTTTGTTTTATCTTTAATATGCAGTGGCACACACCTTCTGGGGTTTTATTATAACCGTGTAGTCCATGTTAATCACTCTGGGCGTGCAGAGTGCAACACAATTGAAAAATGACCCCGAAAACAGAAGACGCGGTAGCTAATACGAAGTTGGAAATTGGTTACGCAATCTGTTAAGTAATTTCTCAGTTTGATGGTACTTTACTGCATTAGTGACACCAGTCAGGTGGAAAACCATAACAAATGGTATTAAAGCGGCTGCCCACGAAGTGTGGTGGGTTTTAAGGTAAACCGATTATTTTAAGATGACTTATTTAGTATCTAATTCGTGTTGTTGGAGGTACTATTTGGACTCTTGCGTTGAGTTCCACTAATAGTAAAAATTAGTACATAATAAGAAAAAAAATGATATCTAAATTTCTTTAACAATTCTCCAGGGGTCCTCTAAATTATTTCGATTGATTCCCAACCGACTTTTCTTTATGTTTTCGTTTTATGCTATAATTACATGGTTGAAAATGACTTACAAGGCACCTACAATATTGTGAAATAGTGAAACGCCTTGGGGAAACCAAGAAACAATGTTTATGAAAGTTGGCTTGTGAGGTTTTTGGAGCCCCTGATTACAAGAGTATGGTACCCAATTCTACAAACTATAAACGCCGGACACAAAATACTAAACCACATGAGATTTTTATGGTAATTTGTATGTGTGTTTGGGGGAAGTCACCGATTGCAACAAATATGGAACTAAATTTTACAAATTCAAAATGCCGGCTTCAATATTGCGAATTCAAAATATTAAACTTCCTACAATTGGCTTGAATTTTAAATACATATGTAAATCCATTTGCAATGCAATATTATGGGTACACTGAGCTGCTCTGGTGTTCGAACTTGAACGGACTTCCGTGTAAATTAATAAATGGGATTTTCGGGTCGCTGATCTTGCATCTAACATCGATAATTAGAAGTTCAACTAGTCCTTTTATGTGTTTGGGGTCGCTAATCTCGAATTTCTTTCAAAATTTGCAATTTAAAGACTCCTACTTGTACTTATCAAAAATAAGGAAATTGCAAGTAATGCAAATCAAATACCTCTAAATGATTTTCGGCTTGCCATGGCATTATTCCACCAAATAATTACACCAATTAGTAAACTTACACAAAATTATTATATCTGCAAAAATGGCCACTTTTAATTTTTTTATTATAAATATTTGGTTATTTAATTTCAGATAAAGTTATCGTGACTCATGACCACCGCGAGGATGCTTTTTTTTTTATTTAAAAATTTTGTTTATCTTGAAATGCAGACGCCGCAATGAAACTATGAGAAAACAAGAAATGTGACTATGCTAATAATATTATTTACGTTTGCAGTGCCAATTTAATTATACATACATTAGCTTGTAAGAGTAATAACGCATGATGCAATATTGCCAGAAGCATTTGGAAAATACTCAGAAAATTAAAAGCAGGTAATTGTGAGTAACTATAATATTATACTTTCTTTGATTTAAGCAGGAAGTGGATAACCGTTTAAAGACATTGCATTCGTAATGGCTTTACATACTAGGTAATCTTTAAGGACTGGTTCTAATTATGTTCTAATTATACTTGTTGATGTCGTTGTTGTTGGGCAAGTACATTTTCCCAGGGTCACTACGTCTCTGCGCCAATGTCCCTATATGTACGGATCTTGGCTTACAGAAATGTGACAGCCAAACCCCAAGAAAATACGAATTTTAAAGAAGAATTTTATCGGAATTCTTCACCCCAGTTAGAAGTATAGGGCTTCCACAAGCCTCTCCAATTCGATGCTCTGCTTCCGTGTCTTGCATCGTTTATGTTTGCTATGCTAAGTGATTAGCCCGCAATAACTATCTTAATTGATGGGGTCTCCATCTGTCACTTATAAGAATTTCCCGATAAAGAAATATAGGGGCTAATGATTGCCTTCTCGAAAAATGCCCGGGCAACACCTGGTATGAAATGGATCAGCTACTTTAATTTAATTCGGAAGTTTTCACAGGACCTATTAGATGCCGCTGCACATTGACTGCGACAATTATGCATTTAATAACTTTAACAACCATTTACTTGTCTTGTTGTGTCTGCGTTGGAATTTAATATTATTAAGGATTTTATTTACTTACTTTGAATTAAAATCCTCAGTTCTTTAATCGCTGGCTCGACAATATCAGGATATTCTCGCAGTTCACGTTTTGCTTTTTCCAAAGCCTCATTTGTGGGAGGTTCGTTTTCCAAGCGAATAATCCCATTGCCTAGATCGATGAATGGGGCTTTGTTGTCGTCAAACTTGAGACTAGCGTTGGCCGCGGTGATGCTCATTGTGGAAGTTTTTTTAAATAATTACCTGAAAAAAGGTAGTGAGCTAGTTAGTTTAATATTTCTTAAAACACTTACACTGAGAGAAAAATTACATTGCAAAATCAAAAAGACAATAGATTATTTATAGACAAAAAAAATTGGAAGAAACTATACTATTATAGTTGTGCATAGTTATGAAATTATATCGTACAAACTACCATACAATAAAAAGTCTCTTAATAACCCATAGGCCTGCCCAAGGATACCCAATGAGGTACGCGATAATAAATAATAAGACAACGCATGCTACAGTCTACACGGACAAATAAACGGACCTGACGAAATTATAAGGGTTCCATTTTTGCCATTTGTTTACGTAACCCTTAAAGGAGTATAAGCAAGCTGCATTTTATTTTGTAAATTTTTTGTCATATTTCATTTTCAAGGTTAACAGGTTAAACGGACTGTTAAACAAAACAGAAAAAGAAATTATGACAAAGCAAACACAAAATGCGTGAGAAGTTACCATTTCTGAACGAAAAGGTTAATTTATGCTTATTGAGGAATTTGTGAATAATAAACGTCCGGATTTCCGATTCATCAACTAAAAATAATCCCACACTCAGAAGAAAAAATAAACAATCACTACTAGTGCTTGCCCTTGTTAGTAAAACGTTGCATAACTAGATAGTAAAAAGTATAATGATTGGCAAACCATAAAAATAGAGCTCCGCTTCTTATAAGAATAAGCGAGATCAATAACACCTCTGTGTTTCGAAAATCTTCCTAAATTAAAAGTGTTTGCTAACTCAATAACTTCCAAAAAAAGACATGAGCCAATATTTAATTTAGGTGTGAATGCAAGCTTATGTCACCCACCCGAAGAAGTGTTTACCTTCACTTTATGCGTTGGAGGAAATCTCTGGCACCATCAGAGTTAACGCTCCAGCACAGCACACGCGTTCAGTGACCAAATGAGCGCCTGTGTGGTGGAGCCTTTAACGCGGTTCGACACGAAGCAAATCAACGTCGTCGTGATTTAATACTGACGCTTTCTTTCTACAGTCCCTACGAAGGCAACAGCAAAATAATAACAAAAGCGGAATGCTATAGGGTGATGATGGTAGGTAATTATTATTTAATAAATCGAAATAGGAACAATATCAAAATTATTACTGAAAAGCAGAGCGAATCTCTAGAGTGAAAATAAAAGTGAATAAAAATTCAACATGCATCTGGTAATAGAATGGAACAATTACAATAATTTCCAGGTGAATAAATTCCATGAAATTCTTTCACCTGGAACGGCCAAACGAATTTTTAATCAAAATCGCGCAACTGTTATGCAACTAAATTATGCATCGCAAAAGTGATACAATCAAGTCAAAGGTAATTTTCTTTGCATTCATAATCAGCTCCAAAAGAAGACACAGGACGCTTCTACAAAAGTTGATTTATCCAAAAATTTGAATATGCGTGAGGCACTTTTTCTAAATCTATAAATCATGCGCATTGTACTTCTCAAACAAAATCCTAACAAGCAGCAACGGAGAAAGGTAGTTAGTAATGCGTGAACTTGACTCGATTTCCTTGACATTGCTTTTCTTCATTCTTCACCTAGGAAATTGATTTTCATGCTGATGTTTGTTTTTATCGTCACATCTACCGATCTACCTATTTTTCCTACCTGACTTGCACGTACCCATGTTGTCATTCGGTTGACAGTAACGACCATGAATTAAAAACAGTGTGACAAAAAATCGCCAAATCTGTTGGTACACAGTGGGAAAATGTATGGCGAGCTTATATTCGCTTACATCACAAGCTTTTGGGAAGCTGCTTATGGAAATTAGGACTGGTTGTGATTATTGTCGTAGGTCTTGGTTTTCGACTGTTTTTATTGCCTGAGAAAGCACTATTAGCATTTATACATCATAAAGCTGGTGATATACATTTTGAATATTTCCATCATATTACTTGAAAATGGTGTGCGCACTTTAAGGAAAACAAAACCCAATGGTTGTAAATAAACAAAGTTTTGCTAATTGAGAAGCCGATGCGTTTCGTGCGATTAGAACATCATCAAGGCTATTTGGCTTGATGATCTAATCGAGTGACACACGTCGGCTTCTCAATTTGCAAAAAATTAATTTTGTGGAACGAATAAATCAAGTGTTTTTATTTACGACCATGCTTCAATATTTTTATTATTTATCGCTATTTAAAATTAGTGTCTCCTGTTTAGAAAATTTAAAATTTGTAAAGTTTTTAGAGTTGGAACTTTGCGTGTACAAATTAGTATTACATTTTTTCAACAACTTGGTTTAAGCCAATATTTATTATTTATATTTCTTGCAATTACTTCACAAGAGAGCTTTAGAAATTTTACGAGTACGCCTACAGTTTTCACCTGACTGCAGCGAAGGGAAGGTTATGAGTTTGACAGTATATGTATGTGTGTATGTGCGTATGGATATTCAATTTGTTCTTCGTAACTCCTAAACTACACATCAGATTTGGACAACTGAGGTATCATTGGATTTGTATGGATGATCTCCATAACATAAGTCATATGGTGTCACGTGAAATCTAATACGACGGAAAATAAGCACAAATACGCAACGCAAAAAAAAAAAAAATATTTACAAATGTTTCGAGTTTGGTATCAAATTAAAAGTTTAAATTTATACGAGCCTTTTATAATGATACGAGTTTAAAAGAAATTAGAGAAAACAACAAAATGTTTTAATCCCATAACTGTCTGTTTATTAGTGAAGTTTCGAAATTTTCTAGAGAAGAAAACTGTAACTGTAACAGAAAAATTAGACAGATGATGATGATGATGACGTATGATATCTCATGAAAGGAGCTTTCAATTTTGAGGACATTTTTATCAGAGTCAGAGAATCAACATCAGTAGCAGCTGTCGGTCTGACCTCTGAAAACAAACAGACATTTTTAATTCATCAAAATAATCTTTTATGCATAAAATTTTGAGTTATTCCTTTGATCAAAACACATAAAAAACATTTTATTCAAAAACTGTGTAAATGCAAAAGTAATTTCACGACACCGATAAGACCATATAAGAGGTGCAAGTATCACGTTTTCGACTTACGTATATCAATCATTTATTTTAGGCATCTTATATGTTATTAAGATTGCACAATGAGTCGAAGTCTATAATTTTCAAATTACAGAAGCTTTTCAATATCAGTATCTTGTCATTTACAAGTATTTTAAACTACCTGTCGGTCATTCCTCTCATTTGGCTTCAGATATAAAAGCCTATCAATTCTACAAAATTGATTTGAGAAAAAAAATAGATAGCTATCAACTCTAATTTTATACTTGGTAGGATGTATACTTGAGAAGTTCAAGTGGATTGTATTATATAAAATTGTTCGCTTTTTGTTCGTCTTTCTATCTTTTTGTATAATGAAATTTTAGTATGTATAGCGCGTGGCGTGTTTAGAGCGGCTGTGATAAAAAATAAAACTAATCTGTAAATGTTGTTAAGTGGACCTGATATTTATCAGTACAAATGAATACCACATTATCGGATCAATAAATACTAATCTAAAGATTTGGGATTAAAATTAATTATAGTGAAATAATGTTGCATTTGTAATTTATAGTGCAACAATGTTGGCTAGTTTGCTTATTTTCGACATCACAATAAATTTTCAAAAAATGTTGATACGTTCATCCATATTTAACCTACCTATGCTGGTACCTAATATATATAATATACTTTTGATAGTTTCTCCACAAAAAATATTGTGTTGATTGTCGTGTCAATCTTTTAAAGTTAACTTTTCCGGTAACCATTTTGGATCCGCCATCTTGGAATTTTGGTAGATTTGAATTCTGTAACCCCAAAAACGTCTTCATATAAAACTTCATTAAAATTAGTTGAAATTGAGGAATTTTGATCGTTGAAGTTTTGTTGAAAGAATCAAAACCAGCGACCCCGAAAACCCCATAGTGGTGATTTTCATTGAAATCTCTTAAAGTTTAACTTTTTCGGAAAACAAACATCAAATTGCGTTCAAACAATTACAGTCCAATAATTAATTGTTCAGTTCAATATTTCAAGATTCATGGCAATTTGATGTGCCCCTTGCAAATTTTAATTTTTTTTTATATCGATAACAGTTTAGAAAACTTGATTCAATGCAAATTTTGCTGCAACTGCAAAATTTTAGCTCAACCGGACATCAGGAAGTGAATCAAAATCAATTTGTAAGATTTGTAAAATTGCAATTTATTATTCAAATTTGAGAAAATCTTTCCGATTTTATGTATTTATATGTGTGTCAATGCAATTTACTAAACGTTTTTTATAATTCAATTCAATGGCTAATGCCCTTGACTAAGACACTGATCTACATGGTTATAGATAGTAAAACATGCTATTAATATATTGTTCATGTCAAATTGATAGTTTAGTCAGATCTTACAAATTATAATCAATGATATTTTTTAGAGATGCGTCAGTACAGACAAAAAAATATTATAAACTGCTCACGACAGTCAAGTTGCTACGAAAAAGTAGGACCACCTTGTTACATCTGTCCCTCTCTCTCTAAATTAAGCATTATTTTCAACTCAACTTAACTAGTATTGTAACAGTTAACTTTATGGTTTATTGGAGGTAAGCAACTTATTTCGATGTACCTACATATGTATGTACACTTGAAACGGCAAATTTTGAAGTGAGAGCAGCTCAAATAAAATTAAAAAAATTATTCACATTAAACGTTAAGTAAAATTATTACTTCAAGTTTAATTTTTTAATGTTGGCATTATACAAAGGTTTTTCCAAAAAAATACAAGGCACAACAAAGTGTCCCACATGAGATAGCGAAACAAGCAGTCCACTAGTTTATTTTATATGTGACTGACGTGCAAACAATACTATAAATATTTGAAATGTATTTTTAACAAAGTGTGTCATGGAACAGGTTTCATTCACCTCGATTGCTTTTTGTGGGTTTGCTAAAAATGCACACGATGTTTTAGTGATTTTCTTTAAACTGTGCATGAATTATTCATTCCAAATTATCAAACAGTCATCACGTCATATTAATGAATTCTAGCAAAAACCACCAACCACAACATCGTGATGGGTTGCAATCGTAGTGACAGCGGTGACGCTTTTTAAAAAATAATATTACTGGCGCTTTAAGCTTGCGCTTTAAGCTTGATTTAGATGCATAGAATTGATGAATTAATTCACGTGCGCATGGGCAATTAAGTAGTTGATATTGCCGAAAAGTACACTACGTTCGAGTGCTGGTAACTAAGTTGTTCACAGTTTTGTTTGTATCGTTGATTGGCCTTGAAATAAATCAAAAGTAACCTTCACCTGTAAGAAAGCATTGGATTTACGTAAAAAAAATTTTACCTTTCTGTTTTAGTTTTATTTAAAATTAGCAATATTCATAGACGATATAGGAATAAGATGTTAAGGCCATTTGCAGTATGTATCTGCCTTTTGTTTTGTTTTTGTTAAATATATGTTTTGGAAATAATCAAATAAACACGTCCTAATTTTCCGATAATTTACTAATAGAAAACCCGATGTGCAGCCATTAGCTTCCATGTCAGCACTACAACTGTTACACAACAATAATTTGTAATTATATTTTTTTTAGTTTTAGTAACTGCTAAGGTTGTGCAATGAGACCCCGCATTGCAGCACGCTCGACCTGAGTTTTAACTGATTTTATAAATCTTGATACTGATTTAAATTAAATGCATTGAACTCAATAAGCCTTTCTCCTGCCACACCTAAGTGAACTTGCATGTTTCAATATCAGACCAGTGTACCACTTTTGTCTTATTTTTTTGCCAGCATTTTGAACCTCCGTGACATTTAACATGCTTCCTGAATAAATAAAAAAAATGCTTTCCATTGAAATTCACCGAAACAGATCTTGTTTCGAATATGCACCTATCCAAAGGGCATGCGCCGCTGTTCCATCACTAAACTAAATCAACACAATTCTTCAAGTCAGCACACTTTCTTCTTGCAGTCCTTGTGAGCTTGTAAGTAAGAAAATCGCAAGCAACTAGATGACTGCTAATAAACAGGTCATGTAACTTTCCCAGATTGCGTTAAACCGATAAAACTACTTTTACTTAAAAATGCTTCACATTACCAGAGGGCGCTTTAAATGCACCTTTATTGAGGTTGCTTTGCACATTCTTATTTATCTCTTTTGTTTGTGAATATTTTCTTTTTTGTAACTAGGTGCATGAGAATGCAAGAAAATAGCTTAAATAATTTACATACTTCATTTTAGTGTTTTCAACTGAAATTGGTTATACAATGTGACTGTCACTTACCGAAAGTCGTTAAACTTTAATTCAGATTTATCTGTTTACAATAAAATGAATGAGTGGAGGTGGTTTTACATAACCCACTCCCTGGGGTTTTTCCTATTTATCGTTCTCATGCAAATTCCATTTTCTTTATAGTAATGCACGCTGCGTTTCATATTATGTAAAGTCTTACGTCTTAGACGTAAGAACAGATTGTGCAGTTTAATAGGTGATCCCAATACATTCTTTTCTGTATATTATTTCATAAATGCAAATGTGTCAGAACGTAAGGTAACAACACAAAAAAATATTATTGAAATTAAAAAAGAAACCGACTACGAAAAACGAGGTCATTTTAATATAGCATTTACACTACCGGCAGACCCAATTCGATTCGCACGTCCTAGAATTGAATCCGGCGAGCGCTCATGCAGACAGCCAAAGGTACATCCGCACATGCTCAGAACACCATAGCGCATGAGTCCATAAGATTAACAATAAGCTCGCCTGAATTTCTGTACATTTGAACACTTTTAAAATTTTCTACGTATAAATTTGTATATCCTTTCTCTACCTGGACATGCTGCACCTCTATGGAAAAGCAATAAAATGGGTAATTCAATAAAAATAAAAAATAGGTGCATTAATTACGTGAATTTCGGAGAAAATTTTATGAATCAAGAATTTTAAGAAATTGCAGAACATTTTTTTCAATTTCGGAAGTGACTGTACTTGCAATGGTAGGGGTGGATAAACACTGTTAGGATTTTTGGAAAGGACATTATGATAGTAGTTGTTTGGCGTGAGTTTGATTACGCTGCGTTAATAATATCAAAAGATAAAAACGCGTTAACAATATGCATACCATGAAATTTTCTAATTCATAAAGATAACCCACTTCGAGCAAACAAAACGCGACAAATTTTCTGAGAGCTCCACAGAGATGCACTTATCAGCGCGGCCTGGCCTGCTTTTCGTGTGCAGTGCCGGGCAAATTCCGAGAAACAAAACCAATAAAACAAGGCAGCTGAAGGTTCATACGATAGCTGCGCTGACCTGCTGCCTTGCTTGAGAATGGTGTTCCTGTGTGAGCTAATTTGCATAATTTAATTTTCGCGAACTACTAAACTTCCCCCATATTTATAATATCTCAATTTGATATTTTTGCAGCAATATCAAAATCTAAAGAGGTATGGAAATAAAGGGTTGGAAGGGCTGTGACAGACAAAGACAAACGAACAGAGTGAAACTATAAGTTTTCCTAGTTGACTAAATTTAGAAATGGTAAAAAAAACAAAGACTATTGCAAATATCTTAACATAGATAATAATGATAGTACGAGTGCTGATGAGCTCTGGTACGGCACACTTAAAATAATTATGATATCTGCATGTGAAGGATTTGGCAGATACCTACCGGGTTAACTACCGTTGTACTCGATGTGTCCAACTATTCGGATTTTGTATTTTAATTTTTACTGAATTTGACCTCAAAACCATGTACGTTAAAACCTGAACTGATGTACGCCATTACTCGAATAGTTCGGGTAGTTCCGGATTTTGAATGTTTTACTTAATTATCTGCTACTACATAATTCTAAATTCTTGAGAGAATTTAGCCAACAGTATAAGCTCACTAAATTCGCAAAAACTGTGTTTGTATGTATTAACAGTTAAGAGCAATTTACATCCGTGCTTAAGGGTACGACAATACCCAACTTTTCCCAATAAGTGAAATGAGTGCAAGAAATGAATTAGTTGCTAAAACTCTTTTGATCGTCAAGTCAGATTGATTAGAGTTCGTGGAGACGTTGGAGACGTAGGAAGCAAGGGCAAGAAATAGTAATTAGCATATTGAATAGGTTCGTCTGCCAGGCAGATATGTAGTGAAACCTTACCAAGTGGAGGTCACAATTTAACATATTTTAATTCATTGGAATTTTATTAGCGGAGTGTGTGACTGTTTTAATGTCAGGAAAGATGGTTCGATTTTAGTTAGAATTTCCCAATATAAATTTTGAGACGGATTAAAGTAAGTTAAACGCCAGCAATTATTTTTCAAATTGCTCATATTATGCATAGGCTCCATAGGTCGGCGTGTACCACTGAGCTGAATGCATGAAGTTGTGGGTTCGATTCCCACCAGTGACCCTGGTAAAGTGCTATTACAATGAGCCTAAAATGAAGGCGTACGTCTTCTGAAGTTAGAGATACCCACAACAACCTAACGTGACCTATTTTCCATATAAAGGCGACTAGAAATTATTTTCACATTAGGTCGTTCATTTATTTTAGAGTATGTGAAATTACGCCAATACAATGGAACAGAATAGAAAATTATGATATGACTCGCCGATCTTCATGTGAGGATCATATTTCTAAAACAAATTTCTGCGTGTAAGTTTTTGAGAATTCTTGTTAGCTGACTAAACTTAAATAAATAAAAAATAAAAATATAGATCAAATTGCACCACGATTTTTTCCTGGTCGTGTATTTAAGCACCTTCCGCGCGATTATCTGCAATAAGTTCCAAACGACTAGATCGGCTCTAACAGTTTGTGCTTTTCTATTATTTAACATTATTCAGACTTGCTAGCAACAATCATCCGTCATCTCAAATAACATTTGCAACATCAATAATTATTCCATCGATCCACTGTTGATACTTATCCAGTTCGTGATAGAAACCGCAAACAAAAAAAAAAAATTTCAAGAACACAATTTCGCAACGCAAGTATGCAAGTCCGTTTCAAAGGCGGAAGTGCAGAGCGCCTACTTTCGAGTTGCTCACTTTTCATCGTAAAATATTTATCTCAACATCCTGCTCAAATTGCAAGATAAATATTCTGTGAGCACACCACTTTGGCTTTCTTAAAATCTTTCAAACTTTTTGAATTTGCAAGCATTTTTCAAGCCCTCTAATAATTTTTGTGTTGAGTGTGGAAAAAAATACGCACCACTAACTTTGTTAAAAAAAAAAAAAAACCAGCAGAAAATTTTATTTGCCCGCACCTTTTGCACCTTTCTATTTAGCCGTATGAGCTACCTTTTCTTTCACCATGTACGGGAACGACGGTCGACGTACGCGATTGTAACGTTTGCCCAGACAAGTGTGGCCACGATCAGCGAAGACGCTTAACTGAGTTGTCCGGCAACTTCGTGGAGTTCTTTTAACCCTCCATCCAGTTGTACTATGGAGCGAGTGAATCTCGTGGCTGCTGTCGCGAATAAGTTTAGCCTAGCACAATTGTTTCATGTCCGTGACTATAAGTTGAGCTAGCTGCGTGCAGTGGCCACCGGTTTCTGTTTTGTTTTATTTTTTTATTCGCAAGCAGCAGTGAGTAATTTATGCACTTCTTACATTCTTCCTTTGTTGCTCTCCGATCAAATGGTAGATCAAAGATCAAATCGTGCGATCGCTAATGACGGCACTCTTTTAATTAGGGCAGATCGATATATCGACGAAAGCTCATTTGGTAGAACATCACTTATCTAAGAATTTCGGAAGTATCTATTAATCTGTTTTTTGTGCTAAATGAGATGCGAGTAAAACAAATTGTCACGCATGCTCACGTGCCTGCAAATAACCTTGAAACTGTTGAAATGCTGCTGAGAAATTCAATTATTGTTATGAATTTTTTATATTTAAGCAATATTTTGCTATTCCACGTTTTTCGTTTTATACACACGCTGAGTACCAGTTTGACACGGTGTAAAAAAATTCGCCAAGCTGGATGCAACATCCTGAATTAGTATTCTAACAATTTTGTCGCTTTATTCTACTTATGACGACTTAAAAGCGATTGATTTGTCGCAGTAGTTCATTTTTATAAATCACTTTATATGTACATACATATATTATCCGTCTAGTGCTAGATCACAAATATTCCAGCTCTTCAATACTCTTGAGTAATGAAGGTACAACTTTTCATGTGAACAACAACGGGTTCCTTAATGTATACAAGTAATTGTAATACAAGTTTTAAATGTGATATTAAAATTCTAAATAACAGTGCTGCAAAATTGTACACACACGATCATAATGAGTTCCATAATTTCTGGGGTTAACGAGAACAAACAGACAGATAGGCAAACGTTAGGTTTTATATACATGTTTATTTATATAGAGATTAGAGAATAATACTTGTATACTATATGTCCCTTGTATATAATTTCTTTGATCTATTTCTGTTAATTCCCGCACTTTACCGGAAAATCTATATTCAAACTTATACGGCGTTTGTATAATAGTCCTATGTATACATAAATCATGTATACATATATAAAAATAAATGTTTGTTTGTTCGTGTTCTACACGTTTCCAAACCGTTCATCCGATTGCGATGAAACGTTGATGAGCTATTATGCGCTCGCCTGCAAAGGTTTCTTACAAAAAAATTTCTGGAAATCAAGATGGCGGATCCAATATGGCCGCGAACTTTCCAACTTCAAAGAATATTTAAGTAAAACGGCACCCGGGGATTTTCGGGGTCATTGATTTCGAATCTGCCAATAAAATTTCCAAATATGAGACCACCCCAACGTGCTGGTACATCAGTAGGTACAGAATGGATGGTGTGTAAAATTAAAGAATAAAAATTTAATGATATCCCGAGGTACACCGGGTCCGAGCAAGCTAGTAATTTAGTCTATGTACATATTTGCACCAACCTGCGTAATTAGTCACACTCTAAAAATGTTTACAACATGATATACATTTTAATTGCCATGCCAACTCTATCTGAATAAAGTGAATTGCAGTTCAATTCGAACGCAACTAAAAGTGCAAAGGGTGGTTGAATTCGAAAACGGCATAATTATGTTAGACATGAAGTTCTAAGCTAAATTTAGGAAACTGTATGAGTATGTTAACTTTAAAATTTCATATGTAGTCGCCAGTGATTATTCTCATAGACAATGCAAGAGCATGTAAATATTATACAACATTCTCTCTTTATTATGATAAATAAACGACAACACGACGGCTTCCGCAAACAATCAAACTACTCAAGAAAACTTATATAAATCTCAAACATATAAATCATTTGTATAGTGTTAGATTCAAAGGTCACAACTTTTCATTCTAAAATTAAACATAAGTTTCACTTTGCGTATTTGCAAACATTACACGCCTTGAAAAGTGAAATGTTATCACTATCAGCAGCAGTGATAAAGCTGACGCCCACATTCTTATGCAGCAAAACAAATGTTAGTTAGCTTCCTCAAAGCTATGCGGAAAATTTCTGGAGATAAAGTCAGAGAAGCAAAATGTATTCTAGATGTCTGGAAAATTTACCGTCAGTGTTTTCTTGCTTAATTGAATGTTCTTGACTACAAGTCTAGAGATCAGCGTTAAAGGTAGAATTTTCTTCACCTTTAAACTACGGCGGCAGTTACGGACGGTGAATCAGCAGAATGATTAAGAAGAAGTTAATTGGACCTTGTGCACTTACTCTTATTGTTTTATTTTATTTAAAAACTCATTCTACCTTATAATGTGTATATACGTAATGTGTTAAATAATGACGTGGTTGGAATGAGATGGTAATATTTCAATTAGAGCAATTTTGCTTGAAGTAATTGTTGTATTTTTTAGATGCTAACAAACAGAAAGAACAACACAAGAAAATATGATGGGGTTCCTTTTTTTTGCACCTACAGATTGCGATCGATACTTGTTAAAGATACTTTCTAATAGATGCATCACTAAATACTAGATATAGCAACACAGTAATTGTAAGACGTTTTTTTCTATTCTATTTTGTCCATTCCGAAATTTTCATTTGCACAAATCTTTCCATCGATAAAATATAAAATCTTGGTTTGCAATAACGTCATTGTTTCGCGTGCAGTGTAGCAAATCGTGCCACCCTGTTGAAATTACATGTGGTTTACGCCTATTCCATCTGATTCTGAACAAAAATGTTTCTCCACATGCAACGCAAGATATCACCATTGACAGCCATGGATCCCGATAGCACTTTTCCCGACAGGTAGGTACTATCTCGACAATATTCAGTCAGTAGACATTTGGTAAAAGGAAAATTTCAGTCTGTCGGGTAAAGTGTTGTCAGAAAAATTGTTTGTCGGGAAAGTGCAGTTGGGAAAGTGACGGGAAGCCACATTTGCATATTATGTAATTGTATAACCATTTGAAGGCTGTTAATTAAAAAGTGAAAAGTTTCAATTATATTCCCTACATCGAACAAACCGGACGACTAGACTTAGCTAGTCCATGAAGAATACATACCTTCGCCTATGGCTAGGCTACTCCGACTTAAGTAAAATGTTTTAAATAAAAAAAAAGTATGAAGAATAATTCTGCGCTCACTATCCATCAACTGACAAGACAACATAAGCATACAGAAGTAAACAGTTTGAGAAGCTTCTATATTACATGACTGCGCAAATCAAACAAAACATGCTTACTTTTAGGCGTAATATTTTGAGTTTCATACTTTCCAGATTTTAGAAAGCTTTTGCACAACAACTTACTTCAGTTTTTTTATCGATCGATCAACATGAAATTCTGACAATTTATTTGAGGATATAAAATGGTTTTGGTGGCATTTGTGGAAAGGATATTTAGATAGTAGTTAACAGTAAAAATAATAAAGTGCATACCGAATTTATGAAATACGTATATATACGAATTCCTTCCAACCGGCCCAAACTGTTAACAAGGAATATTTTTTGAATGTTATGCGTCTTTTGCGTGATGGTATTCGCCGCAAAAGGCCGGGATTATGGACAGACAACTCTTGGGTTTTGCATCATGATAATGCACCGGCTCACACAGCATTGATAATTCGAGACCATTTCGCAAAAAATTCAACTGATATCGTTCCGCAACCACCGTATTCGCCTGAAGACTGATGTAGCACCGAGTGACTGGTGTCTATTCCCTAAACTCAAAATACCACTCCGTGGACACTGTTTCGACTCGATCGAGGAAATAAAAGCCGAATCGACGAAAGCATTGAATACCATACCGGAAAAGGACTTTTCAGACTGCTGTTGAGAATTGGAGAAAACGTTGACATAAGTGCATTGTATCTGGTGGGGATTACTTTGTTGTCGACGAAATTGATTTTAAAGAATTAATAAAGATTTTTCATTTTTTAAACAAATTCACTTTATTTTTTGGAAACAGTACTACATAAACAAAAATCGTAAGGCGTTGGAATTTCGTTGCAATATGGAATGTGTCATCAAAAAGTATAATATTTTAGTAAGTTCGCAGATGTTATAAAAATAATTGATTTTATTTAGAATAGTAATTAATGATGCGATTATAAAATTTGGAATAATATTTCAGAAGCGCGGGTTACAATGGATTTTCTGCCGGACGTTTTTCTGGACAAATAATCTCAAAATCCGACAGCTGCACTTGACCACTTATGTGGAGATATGCAAAGATTGCTGCTAACATAACGTAAACAATTGAATAGTTCAAGGCCAACATTTGTAAGTATTTTCCAAACCATTTCTATTACTACTAACACTTTAGCATTTTCTAATTATTTCAATTAATCACTAACAAATACGTACTACAAAAGCTCTTTGCGGACAACAAACATAAGAGAGCAATGATCAAATAAATATTTGTGACCTTCGAAGTGCAAAGCTTTTGATAACAAACTCCAAGGATCATAAAACATAATTGTAATGTTTCAAATTCTCACACTAGCCAATTGTAACTAAATTTGTGCGATAATTGCTTTGGAAATTTCACATATGTGAACAAGAGTGATAAAACACTCAAATACTTAATCGGACGTTGTGTGAAAACAATCATATGATTTTCAATTTGAGTGGCCTGTCGTTATAAGATAATATAAGAAATGAATGCGGACTTTGGAGCAGAGATAATTAGTATTCTTTCAGTGCGGATTCCAATAAGTTAAACTTTTATCAAATTTTGTTAAGAGTATTACGTGAATCATTTCATGCAATACAATTGGCGAAATTTCGTTTTGTTTTTCGTGAATTAAATTGATTGAATTGAAAGTCAATAGAGAGGTATTTGGGTAATGCACAATGGGCCTGTTTATCTGCAATTCCAATTTAGCATTACCAAATAATAAAAACTTCTAACTCAGCTCACGTTTATTTTGGCCTTACCAAATGTGTGCGTACATAATAAACAGGGCCAATGACACAAACTAGATTTATGTATTATATCTCAAAAAGTAAGGCATACGGTTGATGAAATATAAATGAGTAGAAACGTAACCAAAACTGCATAATCGCTTGATTAATCATTATTCATTTTTCTATCATGGACCGGTTGATAACAAA
The DNA here is from genome assembly GCA_947538895.1 of Neoitamus cyanurus. Taxonomy (NCBI): domain Eukaryota; kingdom Metazoa; phylum Arthropoda; class Insecta; order Diptera; family Asilidae; genus Neoitamus; species Neoitamus cyanurus. The sequence goes on along the minus strand of OX384546.1, from coordinate 29,809,005 downwards.
AATTCTGAGACAACTTACTGATGGCGGATTGTGCACTTTACTCAATAATTTGCTCTCAGCATTTCTCTTATCAACTTGTGCTCATTGAAACGTTGGCTACTTCTTCTTAATTATATTTCGTCGTAAGTGCGGTTGAGCAGAATTACGACGGAACTTGTTTGTATTTTCTATGCGTCGATTTTCTCTCTAGGAGCATTACCTATCTTAACTCCCCATCGCTCGCGTGATCTTGTCTTCTATAACGTCAGCAGTTCTTGACTTGACTCTAAGGTGATGATATCACCCCACACAAGTGATCGGGGCCTAAGAATTACACACTCGAATTTCTTTCAGTAACGTTTTACGTAAATCCCCACTTTTGTTTTTTGTTATTTAATACTCGAAATTTTCTGTCTTATGAGCATTGATGTTTCGTTTAAATTTCGATATACTATAGTTTAAAGTTAGTGAACGATTTAAAAAAAAAACAATTCCTAATTTTAATTTTTATCCTGTCCTATGGGATCCGAGTTAGGAGGGTAAAATACGACACATGTTGATTAAAATAATTTCGATTTCCCATAATTTTCAGTATATAACAGTCCGCGATTTTGCATTCACTTGCCACAGTTATAATATTGATACAGCCTTCTTGGAGGTATTTACTTTTATAACAATATTTATATTTATATTTATTGGCGCAATGCGTCAGTTTGATGTCGCTGCTTTGATATTCGAAATCAGCGACCCCGGAATTCTCCTAGTGCGGATTTTCATGGCAATCCCTATTTCATGGCTGCTATTTTGGGTACCCTATCTTGAATTTTGGTAGGTTCCAATTGTGTTTAAATTTTAATAAAATCGTTTAAAATTGAGGAATTTCGGTCGCCATATTGGATCCACCATTCTGAATTTAGAAATGTTGATGACAGATTTGAATTCAGAAACCCCGCAAACCCTTAGTGTGGATTTTCAGGGTAATCGCGAACTTTTTAGTATGTCCGTTTTCTGTGGTTGAATTGGTTTCTATTTGAATTTGTACAAATTTTTGGTACTCGGGTTCGGGTACTGCCGACTAATTGTCGGCATTTTTATATCATTATTAGATATCTGACATGGGGGCAGGAGGGTGTGCAAAAATGTTGTTTTGTTTTAAAAACATTCAGTCTTTAAATGTTGGTGAGTGTTAGGATACAGCGGGTTCATCGCATGCACGCGAATATCTCCTGACAAACAATAATTTCCATTTGGCAGTAATCGGATACATGTTACAATATCACGTTCCCGCACCGATGATAAACGCATAACAAAAGCTTCTTTCTCCGCGTCTCCATCGTCGACGCATGCGAATATAGGTAAAAACAATAAACCGCAGCTGGACTAACTTAATTGTACTTTACGTGGAGGAGACTCATCGTAAATACTTAAAATGTGAAGATCGGTCACGAACACGGAAGTTATTTCCGTAAGTAAAGAAAATAGGCCTGATTTTCGTTGATTAAAATAATCAACCAGGTGGATTTCCACAGGGGTACGTATCAGTGTCACCAGAAACAATAAAATTCAGTTGAACAGTAGTAAGGTAAGGAGTGAGTAATCAATGCACAGTGCGCCAGGGGTCAATAGTAGTCGGCGTCACAGACTCCTTATCGCATACGTATTGGTTCGGAACACAATAGTATCAAAAGTAATACAACACTCCTGCCCCAGAATATGTCGAATGAATTCTGATCGTGAAGTGTTGGTCAAGTGCAATAAACAAAACGAGTTCACGTTTTAATCTCATGTCTTATCGAATTGGGAGAGCTAAATTTTGTTTTTTTGTTATTGTTCCCGTCTAGGCAAGCATTGGATGTCTTCTTAACGTGTTCGAAAAATTTGTATAAACTTTGAACGGACTCAGTCTGATAGTGTGCACTTGGGAAGGCATATCAGTTACAGTATTTTCTAATCAGTCCAGTTTTCTTATTATTTGAGTGGTGATGAATAATGTACTGGAGATTTGATTAAGTCCAATTCGGTTATCGGCAGATTGCGCTCCTTGTTAATGTGCACCCCGAAATACTGAACTTTACTGTTTTATCGCGGGGAAAATTTCAGTCTTCCGACAGTGGCCAGTTAAGACACAAGTAAGAAGTCTAAGGGAAAAGGTGCTGTGTACGAAACATCTAGTATTTTCAAATCTGGTGTAGAATCTTAAATTATTTTAAGTAAGTGAATTAGTGTTTGATTTTTTTTATTCAACTATTCAACAGCAGTAAATTAACAGGAAGCTGTGAATTGTGTTAGTTTCAGTATTTTTTTTTCTAAGGCGCGTATATACTTCGTAAGGTGTTCGTTGCATTCTCACATATGCAGAGGACTTTCAAAGTCATTGCGTAACAGACAGTTAACATAAAAAGTAATACAAAGTTGTGAGACCTGTGAACAACTTATGTCGCCAAGTGCAATAAGAGATACTAGAGGTCTTTTATAATTTGACACTTTTTCCTGCCAGATGAGATAACATTGACTCCAAATGTCGAACAATATCAGTTATCAGCAATCAGCTCTGGTGTTTAAGAAATCCTTGAGCATTAAGTACTTGAATAACATCAAAGATATTTTTCAATCCACCATTATGTGTCACTATTTTACTTTACCTTATTTGTTATCAGGAAGTTTTGATTTCGAACGCCAAGAGACATATTCAAGGACATAATAGAAACTGAGAAATTATATATTACAGATCTATATCCGTAACATCTTAAAACCGCACAACCGTACAAGAAAAGCATAACTAATGAACGTACAAATCACTAAACACTTAATTCTACCCATAAGTACAAAGGTTTTTTCGAGTTACGATCTTTTGTAATTAGACCAGTGATTTTTCAAAAAAACAAAATAATTGAATTGATATCTTAAAATTAGGTCCACACGGAAAACAATTTGTATTTTATAGTCAAAATTGCAGCTATGTAAACAATGAACGTAACGAAAATATTCCTAGCTAAATACTTTTTTAATAAAAGCAATTCTAAAACAAGAGTGTAAAGTATACAATTTTATTAAGTCACCAATTTCTTATTTCAGAATGGCGGATGAACAATTCAGTTTAAGACTTGGTGTCCTTAAGCCAGAAACAGTAGAGATTGCCAAAAATGAGCTTCGTGAAACACCAGAAGTAACAAAGAAGGCTCTCGAAGAATTAAAGACACTGCTTCATGATGCCACCGATCTTCATTTTCCTGATGATGATGAATTTCTTACAATCATCCTGCGGCCTTGCCATTGGTATCCACAAAGTGCTCTAGAAAAGGTAAGCGATGATGTTAAATTGGGTTGCATATGAACATGTATAGTACACACACACACACACGCACACACACACCCATCTTGAGTGGTATCATATAAGCCTTAGAGCGATAGTAATATCTGGTATCATTTAATAATAGCCACTTAATAGGTTTCATAATCCTACTGTTGTACCTCATAACTTTTATCTGTCATTAAAGGTATAAATACGTAGATAGAAAACTTATATTGGCCAAGTGGCACAGTCAAACTCTATGGCGCTAATCTTGGCTCCCGGTCACTAATTAACTATTATTGATGATTCACTTATCGTTTTTTCATAAATATCACTACGTGTCTAGAGCTAGAAGAAAAATAAAAAAAACATTTTGTTAGATCTCGAAATTCTCTACAAATTTAGTTATATCAATATTTTTGGTCCGTAAAGGCAATACTTTTAGAGTTACGCAACGCCCAAAGTTTGCACCAAAGAATATCTAACAACAAGTAGGGACACGGTCTATACGCCTTCAAATCACTAACCCATATGCAATGTCTGGAAATACACCCAGACAAATTTACCATTAGATAAAACAGAACCGAACGAGTGCCATTGTATTTCTGTAAGCAATTAAGAGAGAGAACCATAGTCGGCAAAACTTTCTCACGCACAGCATCTGCATTTGCAGGCGATAATTAAAGACTGTGTGTGGTGACCATGATATCCCAATTCTACCTCCCCTGGAAATTCTAACGTATGGTAATGCGAATAAAAGAAGGGGGCAACGCTGGTAGCGCACATACTGTTTGATAAATACGTACACGGATGTTTAGATTTTTTTAATTTTAATTTAACGGACGATAACTGCATAAATACTGTATGTGGCGTTCGCTCGGCGTACAGGGTGGTTCTGTATTATTGAGAATTTGAAAGACTTGAAAAGTTCTTGAATATTTTGATATTTCTTAATTGTGCCTTTCATTTCGATCAACTAGATCCTATTCACCCATAAACGGCTACCAACTAGTCATTAAAATAAATTAGTTGACATCCTAGAAGTGCATCCAACGCAACTGTGTATGTAGTGAAATTTATTGAAATTTTTAGGTGTAGTAGTGATTTCACTGATCAAAAGTCTCTATGGGCTCAAGATGGTAAAACTTATAACATCATAGTTAGGAACCTCTCAAAACTCCTATCTCTATAGTCGTAAATCAATGTTAGCTTTGTGATTTTCTCTGAAACTATTCAATGTAAAAATTTGAAATGTATCACTATCAAATGAAAGCATCGCACGAGTTATTGTAATTTGAAATTTTTAGAAAACGCGATTACCGTAAACTCGCTTAATACAATACAATTTATAAATTGAGTAGTTTCAAATAAATAATTGTTTTTTTTTACCAAAAGACTTAAAAATCTCCTCATTATTTTACAGTTGCGGAAAATTGCTGAATTTAGGAAAACTTATGCCAACGTTGTAAAAGGATTGACTGCTTCCGACGAGATGTCGTCATTCGTTGATTACAATGTTGTAAATGTGCTAACCAACTGCGACCATAAGGGACGCAGAGTGCTTCTTGTCAATACGGGTGGTTAGTATTTTTTCTAAAAAAGTTAACGTACTTTTGATATTTAAGGAATATTCACTTAAATCGTAAATAAAGTAAGAAATAATAAATAAATAAAAAGAATAATTTAAATATTTTCTTTACACCGTTTGCATGCTTTTTATTTGACTGTAAAATTTTGGTGTTAAAAATTTGATTGCATGCATATTTCCTTGCTGTGCCAAACTCTGTTAAATAAATTCTAATCGATACTATTCTATTATATTCTAATCTTTAATCTACATATCCCTCAGCAATTTGGGATCCCAACGAAGTGTCCTCCGATTCACTCTTCAGAATGTTTTACCTCATTCACATTGCTGCGCAGCTCGAGCCAGAAACACAAGTGCGTGGATGCGTTGTTATTATGGACTTCGAAGGGCTCTCCATGAAGCAAGTTAGAGCACTTACCCCTAGCTTCTCCAGGAGGCTACTAACGTTCATCCAAGACGCTATGCCTATTCGTTTGAAGGAAGTACACATTGTCAAGCAGCCCTTCATTTTCAACATGGTTTGGACCCTTTTCAAGCCATTCGTGCAAGCTAAACTGAACAAGAGAGTAAGTGTTTTTGTCATTTTGAAAACGTGCTGTTTTTTCACAAATTCTATTTCGTTAGATGCATTTCCACGGCAGTGATATGAAATCTCTCCACCAATTCTTGGAGCCCTCACACCTTCCAGCTAATTATGGTGGAAAATTACCTAAGATCAATTACACCGGAAAAGAATGGTATCCAGCTATTGAGAAACATGAAGACTTTATAAGACAGTGGGGTGAATTCGGTTTTGCTAATCAGTCCTAATTGAAGCCTAGAAGAGATGCTGGGTTTTTATAAAACAAAGTGCATTCCCCATTTTTTTCCCAAACATTTAGAATAAAATATTTTGTTGTAATCTAATATTTTATTAAAATCGAAATATCACATTTCCCAGCTTGCTGTTTTATGTCCATTGTGACCGCATAACACAGTACAGTGAAAAATATACGAGTAAGTATTTACTTGAATCAAAGTTTTTTTTTGCGAGACAAAGCTCCAACAAAAGTCACGAAAATAACGTCAGTCACTATATCAATGAATTCAATTGACTGGAAATGACTTCAAAGGTACTTCAGAGACTGTTAGTAAACCACAAGGCTTTCATTCTTATGACTTCAAGACTTTGTTTTGTTAAAATGACTGCGTCATTCATCACTTCAAAATGAATGGAGACGCAGTTTCTTTACATCCCATTACCAAAGTGAAGTAAATAAATTAAAATACTTTTCACTTAAATAAAAGGAATTGTCTGCCAAAATGAATGCATACTCTTACAACTCAGTAAATCGGCAGCATCTTAAAAATTTCAAATTTCTCACCTTAGAATTTTCTGGTATGAAATTTTATGTCATTACATTTATAGATACAAAAACCTGACTAGGATTAAGTTTGACAGAAAAGTACCGTTCCACGTTCTGAAATTCAATTTCACGTGTACTCGACTCCCCATATATATAACTGCTGCGTTACAACAGAATATATTATTAAGGTGCTTGTAGTTTTAACTTTTTAGATAAAATGTTTGCGTTGGTCGGTTTCGTTAATTATACTTTTATGCTTATTTAAAATTTCTCAGTTAATTACTCAAACATCATATTCATGATATTCCTGAAAACCACCAAATTCTTTGTCTTGATGTTTCAAAGAAGTAAAATAATACCCTTGTGATGAGGCATTACATGAAATACCTTTTTCTTCACAACCCCCTTGAGATGGGTATCAAGTGTATGTAAGTGTAAGGGTTCGACGACTAGAATGCGAACATTTGAAATATGCACAAACTGTTGCCTGGCGCTGTGTGTTGTAAAATATATACTATACCCAGAAGTTTTTGGGGATATCGATACCCCATGTCTGTCCCAGTAATTAGAATAGCAGAAATGGGATTTTGGCACAAACCACCTCCCGAATCGCAGTGTCCACATTTAAGGGCGCTCCAATTAATAAATAAAAGAAATATATTATAAAATAATAATAATCCCTTACTCATACTTTTAATCCGTAATTGAAATACGTGCAAAGCTTTAATTTTTTATGAATAAGACAAAAGATGAATTGACATTCAACTTAAATAACTATTACTTTATATGATCTACAGTTTACTTTAATAAAAAAATCGTCTACTAGAACCGGCGCCACCGCTATCAAAATTATATCCCGGCAACAATTTCGATCATCTCTAACTTTTTCAATATCTTGTCTCTACGCCCTTGAAGTTTTTGTAGCACTTATTAAATTTGTGTGTTTCAATGAATATATCCAAATGAAATAAAAGTCAAAAGGTTTCAAGGTTCTAGATAAATAATTTACAAAGTTAAGTATGATCGAAATACCGACAAACCTAAAAGATGTTGAAAAATCGAAGAACAGATCTCGAGAAAATTGAAAAACAATTTGCACAAAGAAAGAATGATCGCAGCGAAAAAGAAGAACGAGTGTGTTCCTATCTATCTATCGTCACGGCTTCGACAAAAGTGCACCATCACGTATAGAGAGCGCCGAGTTTAGGTGCTTTCGTAGAGAAAATGTATTTTAACCATTTTTGTAGACAATTGCAAGGTCAACAATTTTTGTATGAACTATTTTTACGATAACACTTACCGTTTACGATAAAAATGCGAAAAACCGATGTCGTTGACCTTTGACCTTGAATAACATATTTAGCGTAAGTTGGATCAGTGGGGATGTTTGGCTCTGTGGTAATCTTGTCCCTGGTTTTGAATTTTTTTGTGTATTTTGACTGGACTATACGACTCGACTAGCGAAGACACATTTGTCGAGTAGTAGACAAAACTACACTCACAGTAAGGTCTATTCTTATCACAATGGCTTTTCTAGACATCTGTGAATATGATTGAGACACTAAAAAATTAAGTTGGACTTTTGAAGCACCTGTGATCGGATAACTGACATCTCATTACGACTTCTTCTACTTCCCTGTTGAATTTATATTATACCATCAATAAAACACGTTTTTACCTCAACAGTATATTTTTATATTAAAAATAAGCGATTTGCTCTCTTATATATTTTCTCTAGGTTCACAAAAAATTGTTTAACGATTAAGCAAATACCTTCTATTAACTTTATCTTCATTGGCACTACTACTCTCACTAAAACGCCTTTGATGGGCCCTAATCGTTCTAATCGCAGTTTTCAGAAATTTCACACCCAACGAGTAAACCCCTTGGAGGAAACCCCAAAGAGCCTCAGGATCCAGCAAATCGCTATACTTAAAAGGAGGCCCAAAAGACATGTTGTCAACTATAACATCAAATTTCCTTTTGTACGTAACGGCTTCCGCTCTGGTGCAAATAATAACATATTTCAAAAGTCTAAAAATTATTAAATTAATATTTTGGCAATTTATGTTAAAATATGAACAATTTATACGAACCTTATCTGGAACAGTAGGGTAAGGCGGATGGCATTTATCAGGGTGAATATGAACATAATCGTTCGCACAATTTCCACTTTTAAAATAAATTTTGAAATACTTAGAACACTTTTATGCAAAATATTGCAGACACCAAACATCTGTATGAACAGAAGCAGTAAGAATGAGGCGTTTCGTCAGGGCACCTAAGGGAAGTTAAATTCTCGTGGTAGGCTGGCTGGTAGGCATATTTATTGAGCTGATAAGTTAAGAGATTAAGAGATGTCTGTTTTGTGGGCAGTCTAAACAAAATAAATATTTGTTAATTAATTTCACGCTTAATTATCACTCCTTCAGTGATACTCGGTAGTGCGTTATCAAGGAGACGGTGAAGAAATACTCGGGTTATGGTGCTGCAATGATATGTAGGCTTATTGGTGTGATGGGTCAAGCCGATTCGAAAAGGAATGTGTTCTTTTTTGCGACGGGTCAATGCACGTACCTCACATACTGATGAAAATTATAAATGAAAGTTCTCGATTAATATATGTATGACTAATTTAACGACTATTATTCTTGCTGAAGTTCTTGCAATAATATTGTCACCGTCATTAAATTTTGGAATTTGTTTTTTACACGCTGATGCTGTATTTCATCAAGGCAATGCGAAATAGCTAATTTGCGCTTGAAACGTTCAGCACTGCAAGGCAAGCGAAACCCAAACGAGAAGAAGAATTAGTTGTTCGCCATTCGGAGCTGTGCGTGTCTGGCTAAAATAGCAAGAATTGAAAACAAAGCTGGAAATAAAAAACATCTATAGCATCCCCGATGAATAGGAAGTTCCACTGCATGGCCCTGGAATAGCTGATAAGTTTATTTAATAAATTTCCTTGTATCTTTAAATCTTGTATTTTTGAATCTGAGATACCGGCTTTCAGTAGGCACCACTAAACATGATACTGGGTGCCTAACTGCGAGAAGTTGTTGATTCACAATCCAAATCATAAGATACTTATAAAGACACAAGAAAGTTGTAGCTTGTGATCTATAACTGGTTACAATTTCTTCAGAAGTCAGCATCTGCCATCATATCTTCCGCTCCACTGGAAAATTTTTTTCAAACAACAAACAACACATTCAAATTAGATTAACAGCAAAATTATTACATTAACAAATTATGTATCTCTTTGTAGGCATTGTAAGAACTCTTCGGGGTACCGGGGAATATGCGGCGAATGGGGTCCCTATCTGAAAATAGTCCCAATTGCCTAATGCGAATGTAAATATAAAAAGAGGAATGAAATTTATTTCACGGCTAACATACTATGAATAGAAACCCTAGAGACAACTTATCACGCGTAGAACGCAATTTAAAAGTGTGCCTTGACCAGAACTTCGCCTTCTGTGTTATCCTTCCTGCCGGAGGCAGGTTCACAAGGGAATGGGAATACTGAAAGTACCCTCAATTTTGTGCAAATTGAATTTGAATGTAAACCCGGTTGCTTGGTAACTATATTCTGATCTGTTCCAGAAATTAGGTATTATCACCTCAATAGTACTTGCACGATTGCCATTTTTATTTGTCTTTATGAAACTTGAAACATTTTAACTGCAAGCAAAACAATTGTCTATCTGCTCGCATTTATTCTTGGCATAAACGGTAAAATAGCGATGAATACCAATTGTTATTTTATTTTCTACTATAGCGGCTGAATTTTCTCATACAGTCGTTTCTTGAGAAAATTTAAATGTTCCTGCCAATAAAACTGTAATAAAAGTTATCCCACGAACTCCTCTTCTCGCACTTCACCTTACAAATATTTCTTTTTAGTGTTCAAAAGTTCAATGCCTCAAAAGGAAAAACAGTGGAACGCAAGGATCGCTCGTTCTCTCTTTTTCACAATTAATTTCCCAGAAATTTTCGCTTAAATTATCCGTAGTGTTTAAGCTTGTTTACCTAAAAAAAATATTCCAACAGTCAAAGGACAAAAATCCTGCACTGAAATTAAAACATTTTTCAATTTGTACCGCCACCCACTGAAGTACCGAAGATCAATCAAACCAATCTAGCGGCAGTTGATAACTTACAAGGGAATTGCTCAAAAATACAAGACAATGCTGAGCTGACTGGACCGTACCATTCTAACACCCTAGCGTAGTGAGATCGTAGTGAGAGTTTTGTATCTACCCGGTGAAATCGTAGCTCTAATCGCGGAAATCTCCATCTCAGAGGAGAGCAAGAGATGCATCGCATAGATAAATACATTACTCGGGAAGATGCCCGAGTCAGTTGATCTCAGCATGGCTCCACGGTCGGTCGATTTGTTTGTATACTGCGGTGCAGGTAGAGCTCCTTTAAATTTGTTATGTACCTACTGATGCTCCCCTGAAAATGATTTCGCTCTCATCTACTCGTACAATGTATAAGTGACCTGGCCAAATATGTACAATCCGTAGGTACAGCGGCGGGGGTCCCGGCCGAAGTGCAGTTGCCGGCTTTAAAATTAATCAAATGATAGATTAGGAATTATGTTCAGAAGAAATTGAATTTCACTTTGCTTTAATTCGATGTGATATAACACAAGTGCATATTGCCCGAATGCCCAAAGCAAGAAACAAAAGTGTACATATGAAATCCAATCGACGAATCTAGAAGGACCGTTCACCACCAAAGGTTCCAACACTAAATCGAGCTGCTCGAGTGCTGCAATTTATTTTCATTTTTAAAAACAAATTCCAATGGACCAGTAAGTCACCTCATTTTTCTTCTTTTTTTTTGTACTTCGCTTTTTATATATTTTTTGAATTTCTGGATTAACTGCTGAAGGGTTTTCCTTGGAACATTTCTTTCCATATTTTCTCTTGAGTTTTTGAAATTTGTTGCACGGTGTTTGGTTTCTTCTTCTAGGGTGTGAGTTTCTTTTAATTTTCTTATTGTTTGCGTTTTTGATTCTACTGTCAGGTGTTTGTTTTTACTCAAAGTGTTTGGGCTCTTCAATTTAATTTTTAATTTTTTTTCTTTTCAACAGCAACAAGGTGAGTACCTTTATTTTTATTTTTTTATTCCGCTCCTTATTTTTGAATTTCTGCATTTGCTGGTTGAGTGTTTTCTTTGCGACAGTTATTTTCTGCTTGTAGAGCTTGAGTTTTTGGAATTTGTTGCTCCGTGTTTGGTTTCTTCTTCTAGGGTGTGTTTCTTTTAATTTTCTTATTGTATGTGTGTTTGATTCTACTGTCAGGTATTTGTTTGTACTCAAAATGTTTGTGCTCTTCAATTTTATTTTTAATTTTTTTTCTTTTCAACAGCAACAAGGTGAGTACCTTTATTTTTATTTTTTTATTCCGCTCCTTATTTTTGAATTTCTGCATTTGCTGGTTGAGTGTTTTCTTTGCGACAGTTATTTTCTGCTTGTAGAGCTTGAGTTTTTGGAATTTGTTGCTCCGTGTTTGGTTTCTTCTTCTAGGGTGTGTTTCTTTTAATTTTCTTATTGTATGTGTGTTTGATTCTACTGTCAGGTGTTTGTTTGTACTCAAAATGTTTGTGCTCTTCAATTTTATTTTTAATTCTTTTTCTTTTCAACAGCAACAAGGTGAGTACCTTTATTTTTATTTTTTTATTCCGCTCCTTACTTTTTGAATGTCTGCATTTGCTGGTTGAGTGTTTTCTTTGCGACAGTTATTGTCTGCTTGTAGAGCTTCAGTTTTTCAAATATGTTGCTCGGTGTTTGGTTTCTTCTTCTAGGGTGTGAGTTTCTTTTAATTTTCTTATTGTATGGGTTTTTGATTCTACTGTCAGGTGTTTGTTTTTACTCAAAATGTTTGGGCTCTTCAATTTTATTTTTAATTCTTTTTCTTTTCAACAGCAGCAAGGTGAGTACCTATCTTTTTATTTTTTTATTCCGCTCCTTACATTTTGAACTTCTGCATTTGCTGGTTGAGTGTTTTCTTTGCAACAGTTATTTTCTGCTTGTAGAGCTTGAGTTTTTGAAATTTGTTGCTCGGTGTTTGGTTTCTTCTTCTAGGGTGTGAGTTTCTTTTAATTTTCTTATTGTATGGGTTTTTGATTCTATTGTCAGGTGTTTGTTTTTACTCAAAATGTTTGGGCTTAATAGTTTCTTAATTTTTGGATTAGTTAGTTAAGTGTTTTATTTCGTGGTTGTAGTGCTAGTTTTTTTTTCACATTTTCTTATTGGTTGAGTTTTGTTGATCGTGGAATAGGCCTTATGGGGACACCACATAAAAAAAAACGCACCTAGAACTCTACCTCCTGGGTGGTGTGGAAAAGAGTTCGAGTATTAACAACTGTATATTGGTAATTTAACGCGAAATAAAACAATATTCAACCCACGGTGGGTGTTAAGAAACTTAGTTATTTTAAAATGAAACTAATCCTTCACAGAACTGTTGCCATTATTTCTTTGTATGCCCCCCGTACAAAAAACCGAAAGATCATTAAAGGAGTACGTGACTTGATGCTAGAGTAGTTTTTGAGCAGGATAATTGCAAACCGCTCAACTCAATTCCTTAATTCTTTAATATAAAAAAAAACATATAATTCATAAAAATACTAATTTGGTGGGAACATTTCATCGAACGTTGCTGTCTCCAGAATGTGATTTGCAATCGCGAGGAATTTCTTCGAAAGTCCTCGTTCCAACCCCGGTAAAATTTCGCTGAGGTAGAGATCTTGATTATCATTAATGATCGCGTTTCCGACCTCTCCTAAAACTGGATCACCACCGAATAAATTCTCCAAACGCATCTGAATATCCTTCACTTGAATTTTCAGTGGCATTTTATCGAATTTTACATAGTCAACTCCATCTCTGTTAACCGTGGAGCCTCGCATTCGAACTGATCCTCTTGCGTTTTCTATAAGTAATTGAGTTTTAATTTTGTTTAGACCATTAATAGAAACAATAAAAATGCGATGCTACTTACTAAAGATGCCACTCATGTTTCCTTGCCCATTTATCTCGAGTAGCAAAATTTTTATTTTTAAAGTATACTTTCCAGTAAATTCAATTTTTGGAATGAAAACACCCAAATCGAAGGCAAGAGCCGAAATATTAGCGCTATAAATAAATACAAACTGAGTACATTTTTTAAAGCGTTGCAAAATAATTTTACTCACTGTAGTTTTTCAATTTGAAAAGTACTTCCACCTCTCGCTTTGATTTCGCTGAATACTGCCTGGAATTCTCGACCTCTAGACATTTCGATGTTGTCCAAGCTGAGAGGCTCCAAAGGTGGTGTGTGGTATCCATCTCCAAGATCACCTGATGCTAATAGTGGTCGGACATGATTAACTGCATCGATGATACATTGATTTGGAGATGGATGTGATCTGGGGCATGTTGTTATGGTTGAAGCTAAAAAGATAGTAAATTTGGTAAAAAATATTTGTTTGTAATGTAGTTAGAAAATTTTATTTGCGGTTTGGTTTTTTTTTATCATTTTGTAAGCCGATTTGGATTATTTCCTAAAAATACCCAAAAATGTTTTTGAAATCGGTCTGTAAATGGGTAAGCAAGAAATATTTGAGAAAAAGATCTTTCAGTAGATTAAGAGTGAAAACCTAGTTGTTATGTGCATAGGAAGACAGTATGGGAGAAAAAGCAGGAATTTGAAGACGAAATATTATAAAGATTTAGCTATGACCCCCGTAGGTTTGTTTTAAAATTTTAAAATAATTATATTGTATGACTTAATCTAATAAAACGGGATGCATAATAAAAAATTGATTCACTATTTGACTGAGTTGTTTTGCCCCTCCCTGGACAAAATCCTGGCTACGTCCATGCAAAAATGTCTAACACAAAGATTTCTGAGAAACATAATGACCCTTAAAAAATATTTAAAATTCAGGAGACACAATGTTACTTTATTATCTCAAAGAATTTAAAAAAATATTTCTTTCCATCATTTGAAAACCGGATTGGCTCAAAATGAACTTAGGATCGCGCTTTACTCGTACTGAACGATAGTGAATACCTAAACATGAAAAAAAACAAGGCGCCAAACATTATTATTTTGAAGCTTTGCCAAATCAAATAAAATTATCCATGAAACACCCGAAGTTTTTTACAATCAATTCACGAAAGGAGAGATATTGAGAAAAAAAAACAAATAATGGGGTTTCATGGGTTTTTATGGGTTAATAGGCGGGTGGTGACTTGAATGAAGAGCAAGCACTCGAAAGTTTGTTGTTTATTTATTTGCAGCAAACACTGCAAATCATTCGGTCACGTATTGAATTCGAAATTTGAATGATACTCGTACTCGCAATCAATATAAAAGTTGCGTGATTGTCATTACAAGCTATGACTTCATTTTAAGCGACAGTGCTCTTTGGGAGTTCAAGTTCACTCCTATCACTGAGTTGGGCACTTTCTTAAGTTTGCCAAGCATAAGTGAGTGATCATTGGGGAGTTTTTTTTTTTTTTTTGGTCATGCACTGGCCGCTTAATATTTCATACCACAAATTTTACAGGTGATTGCGTTAAACCCAAGACCAGCCTGCATATTTCCCTACCGCAGTTGCATAAGACGCGCTTTACACTGCGTTCTTGAAAGTCAGTGCGCGCGCAGAAATAGTCGTCAACCTCACCTTGATACCGCGCGCTCAGTAGCTACATATATGTTGTACACCGCGCTGCAGTTGAAGCTCCGAGCGCTGACACTGATTCCAAGTTTCACAACGAACTGGCGGCGAATTGCAATGGACGCAACGTTAGACGGTTGAATCCAAGCAGAAGTCTCGTCGGTGGGCTTTTTCCCAGTTTAGCCAATGTATGCCTAGTTACGGACAAAAACCGCAATCCATTCAATAGGAGGATCGGTGTAATTTGAGAGATCGCGATGATCACCTGAAGTAACATGCCCAATTACTGGTGGTATTGTACCATTTAACTTTTGTAAGATGAAATGATTTTTGTGAAGAAAAGCAAAAGGTTAAAAATACCACAAACACTTTCCTACCGATTTCTTCAAAGCCCAGTTGGTGGTGCACAGTCTTACTGCCTGGAGGCCCCCATATGTTCCAGTTAGATGAATTATTAGCACACGAGTACGCACTCGGCGATTGGATGGTGCTACCTCCATTCATCCATTTCAAACAGTAGTTGCTAATACTAGCAAATGTAATTGACCGCAATTGCTCCATAGACTTGTTTGTATTGCGAGACATTTTCATGTTTTCATTTTTTCCTGGTGTCTACCTGTTTCAATTTCGATAGACTGTATCAGCTTACATGACTCTAGCAGCCAATTGGCAAGTTTTATTTTCGAATTTTAATTCTAGTTAGAACTATTTAAATTTGCAAATGTCTCGTAACGCAGTACATAGTTAGGGGTCATAATAATTTCCCGAGTTAACCTTCTCTGCTTAAAATTAATACAGTTACCGACTACACAACGTTCAATATCTACGAGTATTTCTGCCTCATTAATGAAACAATCTTGTAAAAGAAAAGTGCGCCCACAACCAATAAAACACACTATTGCCCAGTCGTCGAGCACTTTAGCTCAACTGAAATTAGAGGTCCAAATACAAAATGAACTTTCCTGTTTAGCTTCGGTGTCTTAATAGCGCTATCGCGGCAATGATCGAAAGAAGCCGCAGCCATAACGCTGGGGAACTATTTGCATTTTCATAAATAAATTTCTTCATTGAGGCGTCGTCGTCCAATAATAGATTTATTTCTTTCCTCTAATGGGTGTTAAAAATGTATGCGGTTTTTTATATGACTGCGGCATGGCATGGCATCTCTTCACGTATTTCTGCAACTCAAACTTTCCTCGACAAATGTGCAACTACGGACATGTCCTTGAATTCTGCATTTTGTTCCTATTTGTGTTTCACTAGTTGGCTCAATCGCCCGTAAATTTTAATTTTACTTAATCCACCTTAGACGTCAATGTGATTAGTAAAATCATTCCCAACCACACAGATTGAAGTTAAAAATTCGGCTAATGATAGAAAATATGTTATGTTGGAGGTGCAGGCATATTGCAGAGCGCAAATAATGTTAGTCATGGATAAGTGCATATCATAGTACAGGCACATATAACTCAGAAAAATTTAAAAAGCATATATGTTCCTTGTAAGGCATTTTTCGCCTTAGAGGTGTAGTACTTCCTAAAAATAAGATTTTTGTAAACTTGTCTCACTACCGGTTTATATAGTATTTTTAGGGTTATTCTTCATTTATAAACTTTTCTGTAATAATAATCGCTCTTTTCATAATCACAAAATAAAAACCGTGGTGTCCGATTAAAAAAATAAAATGCTGGCAAACGAAGCCTGATACAAAAAGACGTCGGTAGAAATAAAAAGGAGAACCCTAGAGCTAACTTGGCGGCTTCCTGAACATTTTAAATAAAAGATTTGCGGTATATTTTTGGGTGCAAAAAAGTACATTTTGAGTGGAATGTAAACAAATTCAAATTTTAACTATTCATATTGCGTGTACAGACGTTGGTATTTCATATTTTTAGGCAACGGCTTATTGAGTTTATTTAAGGTTCTATCTCCTATTTGAGGTGCGTCTCGACTTCGTACGAAAGGTTATGTTAAGCTGTTATGGCTATCTCTACCTTCAGACGACACACTTAATTAGACCTCATTTTTGGCCCAGGAATCAAGATCTCAAAAGACCCCTAGCGCTCCTCTAATTTCGCAGCAATCACGTCGGACGACCAAATAAGCTATCAAGCTACCCATTTCTTTTCTTTTTACAGTCTTCTAATTTACGAAAAAATAACCAAGAAACAAAACATGTCAATTGCAGACCAATTAAGGCAGACATCTTCGTTGTCCGTTGCACACGCTTTAATATTTTATCGCTAGCAAGGCAACTTTAATCGCTTTTGGTTGCACCAGCTGAAAGTAAATGGGCCAGTGGGCACCTTCACCATGTTTCTTTTGACCGGTTGTTCTTGAGGGTTACTTCAAGAAAACAACAAAAATATTCAACAAATAAACGGTTTTCATTTTTGTTTTTGTTCAAAATAGAAAATTTTAACTGGCATATCGTGCTTACTCATATCGCAGAATGCGATCTTTATTTGCGCAAGTAGTTGATTTCACAAACAACAGTAATATTACACAACTGTAGTAAAAATAATGTAGGGGAAATTTTTGAATCCACTCAAAATGATAAAATGTCAAAATATCAAAATCAAATCAAATCATTCCAAAAAGATGTTTTTCTACAGATCTGTTTATTGTGCTCCCTTTAAAAATTCAAACTTTTGGAAAACATTAAACATATGTACACGTCTGATACCTGATGATAGTAAGTGACATCAACTATGTTATAAATGCTTTAAAAATTCAGTCACATATTGAGAAGGTCAAATATGGTATTTATATGGTAAAATTTCCCTATAAGCATAATACAGCAATTGACAAACATACAGCCTTTCTAGCACTCGTACACCACATGACTCTGTAATATCTTATAGCGATGTTATTGGCAAACTACTCGACGTGGAGACGTTCGTTAATTCGAAACATGATTTCAAATTCAAAACACGAAACCGCCATTGCAAGCTGTTGTAATATATTTTGCAAATCAATCGTTAGCAATCACCCGAATGGAGGCAGAAGCCTCTAAAAGATTACGTGCAAGTCTTTGATACAAAAATAGAAAGAAACTCACGAAGTTTAGCTCTTGTGATATCCAAAGTCACTAGCAGGAGCACTGCACCAAAGAAACAATTCGAACTAGCCATGTCCACCGCACGATCAGGGTTCAATCAAAGCACACAAACCGAAATCCACTAAACGCACTAAATGTAAGAGCAGACGTTCATTTGGTTCTAGCCGCAGTAGAATTGTGACCGAAAGTTCATTATTCGCTTAGCAGAACGCGCACCAAAAATTTATTGCTGTTGCCCAACACAAGGTGCAGCGGAAATTGTAGAACGCAGCGCGAAGTCGCATCGATTCACAGCCCTGGTAGATTTCCTTCTAGGCGTCCATCAGGCCAGGGAGTCTTAAACGGATTCACTTTTATACGGGCATTACGCATCGACAAAAGCTCAAGTTACAGGGGGCTTTCACAAGACCCCAACTGCCTGTCCAGAGCGCTGCCCAGCCTTCCCAGCGGGGAGCTCATGTGCAGACGAGCTTTGGTTCGCCGGTTGCTCGGATGCCCCATGCCACTGTGCCTGACCAGCGATGCGGTTACAACCTGCCCGGGGGCTAGTGGGTAGCGACGATGAATTGGGTAAAGTGGAAATTGCTTGAGTGCGTCCAGCAACAAAACGACTGTAGCTGCCTCGCCAGCAGGGTTGGTTCACCTCGCGTCATTGGAGTTACCTATTTAGTCGGTAGCCATACAGTGAGCGCCCAGTTGCATTGTTTTGCAATCCACGCTGATGTGTCGTCAGCTTGTGCTTATATTTTGCACTGCGTTTTCTGCTGTAAGCTTTAACACGCTTGAACGGCAGAGGCAAAAAAGGATTAGAGGTCAACCGGCAATGGGCAAGTAAACTCATTTCTGTAATTTTTAAAAATTTTTAGTGTCTGTTGTAAACACACGTTTATAGCTTGTGTGTGAAGACGAATTGAGATTGCGAACAAAATAATATGAACTGTGCTAGTATTAATAAACAACATAATTATTTATAAGTTAAAATTAAAAATACCTCCGACAAAAATAAACGAAACCTTTAATAAAGGTCAATTAAAAAACTTTTAAAACCCCTTTAGGGAGGGGATTGGTCTTTTGAACATTTGAGCTCAAACTCGAAGATACTAGTTGTACCTAATAAAGGCCGAGATCCCTACACGGGCTCTGATGAAACCTGAAGATCTTGGAAACGGCATACCCAATTTCCCCTTGAATAAGCCTTGAAATGAATATTTTGAATTATCCATTTCCCTGAACAGATTCCACAGAAGGTTTTTACGAAATCGTACTTGCACAGGTTTTACAACCGCACCACTTCTTGCTCTGGGCAGGACTTGTACTTAAGACCTTACGACGAAACGATCAATAACAACAATTGCATACGTTTAGGCGCCTGAAGTTCAAAACTTGTAACTGCCTTTATATATCTTTACTGTTATTTTATAATTATACGCAATACGGAATGCTAAGGATAAATTCTAGTACAAGCCCTTAGGACATACACGTTTTATTAGAATGCTGTGCGATGTAATAAAATTCCACGGGTACTGTAGAAAATGTTAAATGGAACCGAATTGATATCTAACAACCGTTAACAGGAATTTAATTTTAGGCCAATTCATTTGACATTTTATCTATTTCTAGAATTTTATTTCACTGAAACTCAGGAAAGGGTTAAACCGATAATAAAATTTCGCGGATAGAAGACGCTTATTTCATGCAACTACCTGCACACATCATGGGCATGCACTAATTGCGAACTGCCTTATCGGTAGTGATTCAAAGCGTATGGCACTCCTAGACGGAACAATTAATTTCTTAACGAACGCAACCATCACTTCCTCCAGCCGAGCCGCTGCACTGGATTCATTTGTCATTTGACAGCACAGCTGTGTGGTCGCCTCGTCGACGCGAGTTTTTACTTGTGAAAAGAGCAAGCTCATTAAAATCGAAAAAAAGTTCATTGTGATTCGGAAGGAGCGGGTGAATACTGTTCAAAAGAATTCACCGATCAGCTTGTAACCATGCTGACTGCTCCCAGTTAGAAATTCGGATAACTAAACTCAAAATTAAAGCAAAATGCGCTAACATCGTAGTCGGTTTTTACCAAAGCAACTAGAAAGTGATGCGATTTGCATGAGTCCTGTCACGGTCGATGATTTTCCCTGTCATTGTCCCGTTTCTTAGTTAATTTCGCGTGAAAATGATATATTAAAATAACCAACTAGACCGTTTGCGTACGAAAAGTCCTCTCTTTGCTGTGCAAATCACAAAGAAATTTTTACAGTCCTCCGCTCGGGTGTCGCCAGCTTGTTCCGGTAAAAAAACAAAGAAAAAAAAGTTCAATAATAGTTCCGTGTTCGTTTCACCGCCAGTTAAAAAAAAAATCGTCGAAATCGCAAACGTGTCCAAAGGTTACAATAATTGTTCAGGTATGTGCCCTACTACGTATT
Source organism: Neoitamus cyanurus (assembly GCA_947538895.1). Classification (NCBI taxonomy): domain Eukaryota; kingdom Metazoa; phylum Arthropoda; class Insecta; order Diptera; family Asilidae; genus Neoitamus; species Neoitamus cyanurus. Next base: position 29,788,631 of record OX384546.1, on the reverse strand, counting down.
AAGTGAGAGAGTGTTTTGCTTATTTGTTTTTGTCATTTTTTTTACAAAATGAAAGGTAAAATGGCACGCCACGCTAAGGAGCGTCAATGCGCTTGTCCCTATTAATGGGGAACACCATGCGTCACAGCGCGGTCAGTCTTTTCCTTTCTGGCTGAAACTCGATTTTGCTGATTCAGCAGCTGGAAGTTACAAATGAGCAGCTGCGAAGATCTTATTCTATACATACCCCTAACAAAACTTCCCTCCAGAAGCTAGAATCCAATCCCATAAACCTAGAAATTGAAATAAAAATTGAGGGAGACCAGCACATTTTGTTTACATTAAAGCTGTCCAATCAAAATTCCCAAGTCCAGCCCATGTGACCGGTTTTCCTGCAAGCTCCGCTTACAGTATGGCAAGACGACACCACACCAGGGAGATTTCTCTATTTTTCAATCACCGATCGAATGTAATTCCGCCGAATGAAAAGCTATGGGGATTCAATGGGTGACCAAGACGCTATTCAGGGTTTTATTAGTATGTACGAGACAGTCGAGCATTAACCCATACCACCACCTATGCTTTAAGGTCTGCTCTGAGTTTTAGTTGAGGTCAAAATTGTCTTTCTTTCCTGTTGCAGGTTAGTTTGCTTTTACATAAAGCGTAATCTCAAACCACTCGTCATTACAAAAGGAGCAACCAGTCGAAACTCGAAAATCATCCCCCTCGGAGCACTTCGTTGTAATTGGAAACTTTCCGCCATAAAAAAACCTATTTGTGGACCACGAATTTGCGGTGCCCAGACCCGGAGAAAAGAAAAATTTCAAAGTTTAATTTAATTCCTTATTGCCGAGTTACACCTACATAGAAGCTGAACTGTTTCTGATTTTCAATAACAACGAAGCTTTTAGTGCTTTCAATTAAACAAAACAGCAGCTATAATTTATTTAATAAAGAGTACAAAGATCTAGACTTCGAGTGTACTTGAGGTTGAATGAAGATATTACCTCATTAATTTTATTCATTGTATAAAAGGAAAATTGCAATAAAATTACATCTGCTTAAAACTCACCCATAATAATACAATTTTCCACCTTATAAATGAGTTTGCGGTTTCGCAGCAATCTACATACATAGGAAGAGAGACAGACGACAACATATTGATGCTAAATTTGCTATCATTAATTTGAACGAGAAAATAGAACATTACGTTTTTGTTTTGTTTGTGAACGGACGAATGTTGGACATTCTAAATAAAAGACTGATTTGTTTTAACTTCACTTTAAGGGTAAGTGTTGCAGTTGAATCTCTTTTTTTTTCGTGTCCTTAGCGTACCTATGGGGGTAATGTTGATAAAGCGGACCTCTATCCTACCGGGAAAATAGCGTAAGTTCCCAAACGAAACAAGGTCGCCGATACATCCTACTCGGCACACCCCTACAAGCTCTATCCAGTTATTTATAGACCCATACCCATACCAGTCACAAAAATGCGCCTTAAAGAAAAATTTGAAATTGCCAAATTGCAAAAATCTAGTGAACTACATGGGAAATTGTAGGAATATTGATTTTAAAAAATTGCTTTGAAGGTAAACCTCTTTTTTATACAAAAATTGGTAGTAAGTCGTTAATATAATTGGTGAATTTTAATCAATTAAAAAAATCCTACGTAGTTCGCTGGTAGTTCGCATGTTCTTGCTCCATATTTGTCGAAGATCTAAGCCCTGTAGCTTCCTTAAACGATACGGGCTACCCGGAACCCTTTTACAGGAATATTCTTGAGTGCTTTTGGAATGCGAAAAGAAAATCTATTTTTTGAAACCGTCTCGCTACAGAATACCCCCGTAAACATTAAAATGAATATTTTCTTCACCGCACACAAATCAACTACAAAATGACGCACGCTTTAACTATAATAACAAATTCGGCTTTTTCATTAAATAAAAAATTTTCTCGCACAAACAACCTTCTAGACTACTTTAGGGAGTTTTTAGACCACTAAAGAAAATATGGAAAAACAAATTTACAAGGTGATATTACGCCTTAAATATATAATAACTGTGAATAAATTTTACGAGAATTTAATATTAAGTAGAAAATGACTCATTACCATCGTGTTGCGGCAAAAATGAATATGACAACACTTGCCCTATGGCTGTACTGGATTTTGTGAAACAATTCAGTATAATGTCAGTTTCAGTTGGTTGGATCTTTATGGTTGTTTGGCCTCTTCTGGATGTTGGCTTGAAACATATTATGACTGCACTCCAACTCAAACAAAGAACACAAAAACATTTGACAGACTGCTGTTTTAATTAATAATTAGCAGTGATATGTGCGTTAAGTGTACTAACTTTGCCCATTAATACATCAAGTTTCCCTAATTGGACACGATCATATGCTAATTTATCGAGCTAATTAGTAAAGCAAAATGGGCAGTTGTAGTTGTCGCAAATAGGTTGAATAAATGGAAATGATAGTCACAAGCAAGCATTAGTCAAATCAATAACAAACTTGATCAAAACAATTGATAGTCTTTGCACTTTGAATTCTAGGTATTTTTTAATATAATCATAAATAGATTGAGAGGATGATTTGTTGTTTTATTTTTAAACGTCTAGCAAGCCATGTATAACAGTCAAATATCGTAAGGAATTAATTGATGTCTCAAGTGTTTTTCTACGCTTCCACGACACCAATATAATATTTTGGTTTCAATGATTTATAAAATGATTTTTATCGATAATAAATGAATCACATCAACTTAATTTTTCCCTTATCCTAAATAGTTCGTAGAGGACAATTTTGTTGGGTTCAGATTTAGATATTTTTTTACCCCCGGACACATATTTCATGCCTTCGTATCTCTTAGGGGACAGACCAGTCTAGACGGCTAAAAATAAAGGTAATTATGGCTTGGTTGCAAAAAAAAAAAAACAGCGATTTATGACCACACAACTTACACCGTAACGGCTCTTTAGTTTTAATACTTGCAAGATCATTGTTTGTTTAACGGTTTTATCACAGCAGATAGGCCGGACGGAAGGCCTCATTGAAGGAGGCTTGTTTATGGTGGGCGCTCTGGCTCTGCTCAGAAGATTTGGAGACTTGGGCTGTACAGCACCCACTGAAACTAAATTTAACATGACAGAAATAAATAAAGGAAAGTACTTTTAAAATAATTCAATGTTGTATTTTTGAAAAATCACTTTTTTTAAAACTTAGTTGAAATGTCACCTCCATAAGTGGCCATTCTGATTATACATATTAGTGGATAGGAACAATTGGCGATTTTTTGGGAATATAATACTTTTTTATGAAGGAAACATAAATTTACTATCAATAATTTATCTCTCATTGAATATCTTACTGAAAGCAATAGACGCTACATATACCAAAGAGTCAGTACAATAACGTGTAAAAATTTCAGATGGATCGGTTCCACAGTTTTTTTGTCACTTACGCCAACTTTATTGATCTTATGGCATTTTTAACTGTGTCGAAAGAGTTGCTCTGGATTGAATCTTGCGGCGATGTTGTGTTCAACTGTCACAAGAAAAAGCAACTTTCACAGAGAGCAGTTGTTCAAGTGTGAATTCTGCTCTACCGTAAAGTTGTTCGAGATCTACTGTTTCTGTTTCGAATTAATTGCCGACAACCAAGTCATCGCTGGCTGTAGCTGAAATTTTTTTGAAATATCGGTAAATTAAAGGACGAACAACTGAGGAAAAAATTGGGTCAAAATTAAACAATCAATTTTTTGAACCCTTTAGACTGGTCTGCCCTTTTAACGGATGTTTGTATTTTTATATGAAATTAGAAATAGTAAAAAAAGAAAATAGAATAAAATTAAAAAGCAATTAAAAAACAAACAAAGAACAGAAAAAGGAGTGTAAATGCAATCGCCGCCTAGGGGTGCACTCCGGACAACGTCTTAACGGCTGAATGATTGCTTAAAATACCTTGTTTACTACGTTTTAATTGTCACAATTGCATAAAAAATATACTAAAAAGTATAATATAATATAATTCAAAGTGGGGTTTGAAGGGGAAGACTAGTACTTTCAATTACCATATCAAAATGTCTGAAAATTACGTTGTCTTGTTATATAAACTTAAAGGTAACGAAAACCCGTGTGTTTTGCACTTAGGTTAGGATATCTCGAAATCCTGACGTGATAGAGCACGGATTCGGATTCAGCGTCGACAAATACGTCGGAAATTACTATTCCTGTTTCTGGTTTTTATAGGCCTGTGTTATTAATTCTTAATTAAAAAGTAGAAAAATGTTGCATACTCCTAGCAAATAGCCTTCACAAGACTGTAGACTTTAAGACGAATGTTTAGTTGGATCGGCTTAATACAAATTTCTTAATATCGAAAAAAAATTTGCATAAGCAAATAACTTGCGTCAAATCTATTATACTAATAACAGAGAGACGCGATTGAATCATGAAATTACGTCGTTAACATACGGTGTGTCTAATTCATGCCTTGAAGTGTTTGCCAAAATATCTGTTGAGCTTTCTTTTTTTAAATTTAAAGTGCTGAGATGATCGAAACATTCAGGTAATCACGTGCTCCACCTAATTCTATTTGTGAATATTACAACTCAGGAAATAGTCCTCAGAGCATCAAACAGCATTCAAACGAAGATTAGTCGGTTTTCGCGCTATGTGATAAAAAACCAGTGATTAGAAAATTATTTGTATTTATACTGCTATTAGTTACGTACAGTCAGCAACTATTGTGAAGTAATTGATTGGTGATAACGACTAATATTTATCGAGTTTTTTTTATAAATGTGGTGCATAATATCTGATTATTTTGCATACCTTAACAGTGAATTTTTTGTTTTGCGAATTTGTTCCGACAATTTATAAAATCGCCTTAATTCAATACAGAAAGTTAAATACTGAGGGAAAAAAATTGGTACGCATGAATTATTATATTATATTAAAGATAATAAAAGTGATTTTCTCTACATTTCGATAATACAAAATGACCAACATATTAACATATCCTTGCAAGTTCTGAAAAGGGTCACAAACTGCGATAAGGTCAGTCACAGAACCGTCACTATCTGTGTCCAGACTAACCATTTCCTTGTTCTGCTTGAGATTTTATTTTTATCCCAGAAAACCCTAATTTGTCGCGTGATCTTTTTTCATAGAACGTTTCATTTTAAATACATAGTTAATTTTTAACACTTTTCAAGAAAAAATTTTCTTTTAGTAGGGGACAGTGTGGAATTCGTTTTCAACAGTCAGTATAATTCTAATCTAATCTAAATTATTTTCAAACATGTCACGAAACAAAAAAAAAAGCGTGCATATTTGAAAACACAAAAAAAAACAAGAATTTGTTTGTGTGGGCGTTCAAATGTTGTTTGTCTATATTCTTACAAAAATTGTTTCCAACTCTCGCAGATATCAGATATGTAGTTTGAAATTAGCACTTCATGGAATCTTGAACAGAAAACAAATATGAATATAGTTTTTTAAAAGCTTTCAATCTCTTTTTTCGAAAATAAATTAGTCTCTGATATTTTTGCAAGCAGCATCTTTGAATTTCACGTGATTTTCATCACGTTAATTTATTTTAAATAAAAATACAATCCGAAATGAGAAATTCTCATTTTTGAGAGGTACTCGTAATGGCCTCTGAGATAATAAAACCATCGCTGAAAATGTGCACGAGTCAGAAAATTTAGTCATTAACAAACATCGGTGCTACAAGCGTCTAAGCGGAGATCTGCTGGATATATATAATCCGCCTCATTGTCTCATATGTGACTTTGTTTCTATAATTTCAATACGAGAACTGGATTAAAAAAATTCAATGGATTTGTAGATATCTGTTTTGTGGTTGGTATACCTATACCACAGAAATAGTGATTTTTTGTAACATAACTGTGATATTATTTGAAGTTATATTTGGTGAGATTTTTGTATTTAAATTTTTTTTTCAAGTTTTTATAAATTTAAAATTTTAAACTGAATAATCGAACAAACACGCTTTTAATATTTCTACATTTATGTTTAAATGGCTTAATTGGTGCATAGAGTTCGCTTTCGGCTGCACAAAAAATGCTTACGAATTCATTAAGTTAAGAAAAAATTAGAGAAACTTGATTTTTGAATTTATTAAAATTCTGTCAACAAAATTTTTTTTTTAAATCGAAACATTAAATAAAAAGGACTTTAAACTTTGCAATGATCTTACAATTTTCGTGACATACATGATTGGCCCACAAAGCTATCTTAGCGTTCAAAGTTTAATATTTATTATTTGCTATCATGGTCAAATAATTGTGTCGACAAAAATCGCACAACAATGGCAAAACCAGCAAATCAACGCGGAAAGTGTAAATCTCTTACGTGAGTCGAAGTCATGCAACATCAGATTACAACTCACTTGAGACGCGTGCATTGGCACAAGTAAGTGAAACGTCGTTATGCAGCAGATAAATTTTAAAATGATAAATCAATTTTACTGATGTATTAATTGAGTCATGTGTGTAGTGAGTGATTAAGGAAGCTTAACAGCCAAATGAAGTTATTGTAGTTTGAAGAATATCAGGTGCGTTTTTTTAATGCCCAATCTGTGAAGTCCTCTCCCTATGCAAAAGTGTATGTAGAGATCCGGATAAAGTGCAAGACTTGGCTCTTTTGTATGGGGAGAGTATATGGCTAACCTTTCCAAAAAAGAGGTGCTCGATGCTCCGGCAGGTCAGACCAGACAAAGCAACGTGTACCCCCTGAGGAGACCCTCAGAGCAGACCAATTAAAGGCCATGCAAGAGGCAATCCTACATTCAGCTACCAGAACAGGAACGCCCGTCATTGCGCCGATGGATGTGGCTCCGCAGAACACTATAGCCTACTTCGAAAGGCACCTGGAATGCCTAGACGACCCGCATAATTAAAAATTGAATGGGGAGAGTAGTGGAAAGATCTATATAGATCTTTAAAAAAACGCAGCTATCATGTGTGAATGGGAGTCGCTACCACCGTTGGTTGCATGTTATAAACTCACTTTTCTGAAAAATTACTGCTCCAATTAAATATTATATTATTTTACTTTTAATCCTCAAGGTCTACATTTTTTATTCAAAAAAATATCTGCGATGTTTATAAGTCAAGAGAATAGTAGTACATACTTGCGCGTAGAACTTTTATTTCCCCATGTGTAAATTTTTCAATACAATACAATTTTAAATTTAAAGTTATCGAAGCAGCGGTTTAAACAAAAACATTCTTCCATGAATATAAAAATATAGATAAATCTCTCCTTGAATTGAACTTTGCTATTTTACTAAAAAAGTTTTTCAAGCAATAATAAAATGGATCTGGTCACCTCTAAGGTAATTGATGAAACTGAATACCAATATGAGTAAAAATCTGCATTTTTGATCTTTTTAATAACCTAACCGCTGTCAATCAACAAAACCTGTAGAATAAATCATTCTAATATGAATGGAGTCATCTAGTTCTATTAATAAAAAATACATTGTCGTTGTTTCAATAACATCAAAGTTCTGTAAATCCCCATGCAACTTATTGCTTTGGTTATAAAACGAAATTAATTTCATTTTTGCCTGATATGTTTTTAAAGAAAAATCCCCCTAAAGCAATTGCCAACTGTACTTCGGGGTAATACTTTTACTGCACGTTGACTTAATAAGCGAGAGAATAAGACGAGAAGTCAATATTTATCACATTTCACTTCACCTAGCTGCAGACAGCAAGGTCGAATTACACTTCAGCTAAAAGTGATGAGAGGCAGAAGTGGAAAGCACCCATTATCAGGCGCAGTTTGCAAATTATGGTCAGTGGAGGTGTCTTGTGACGACCTTTTATTGCCTTATAACGTATATTGTCAGGTAGTCAGGCGGACACACCTCCAATTTTCTTGTTCACTTGAAACCAAGCAACGCAGTTCGTCCGCGGAGGTCATTTAAGTTGTTGCACGGAAATTGCTTTATTGCAAACATCGCCGTACATACATACATATATCAGGAGTGTTAGATCGATACAATAATTGCTGCCACCTAGAAAATGAGAAACGTTGCGTGTTTTCTTGGCTTTGTATTGCATAAATTGCTAGTTTACCCTGAGCATTAAAACTAGGCAGTGTAGGCTTGTTTTTACGCAGAATATGAAAACTCTTGCACTCGGGATTGTGTCTTTTGTCTGAGAAGGCTAATTATACCCTTTCCGTTTATAATTGCAATTGTGCAATTTAACGATAATTCAAATTAATTGGCTTTTATTTGTGGACTTTTTGAAAAGAAAAAAAAAGATACGCTATGTATAAATGTGGCGAGATGTATTAATTAATAATAAAGCCAAGCCTTTTTCTCTTCACTAACATTAAAAACTTTGCTGCATTGGAAGTTGCTGAAACATATTGAAAGATGTGAATTGGTGAACAAAGTAAAACCCTGAAAACAAAATAAATGTCAAAAACACATTAAATAACCTAGAAGATGTCTGAAATGGCTAAACAAAGACAATTTGCACAGGCTGTATAAATTTTGCTTTTCATATAACTCACGTCAGTGTGGCTGTTGTAATTGCTACAAAAAATAGCGATTAATCGCAATCGCTATGAAGTGCGATTGAAATTCTTAACAATAATAATCTGGAAAATTAATCAGCCCCAACCCCTAGAATATAGTTTCCAACAGGTCGCCACTTAACAACTTCGATACTCTTGGTTTATCTTATCAGTGGCAGAAGCTCTCGACAAAGGTGCGATGATTACCTTGCCATGTAGAGCAGCGTATCGTAGTCGTAAAATAATATAAAATCTGAGAAATATTCTTACACTCTCCCCGCCTGATTTTCAAGTGCGCAGAGATAATTATTTGCTTATTTGGTTTAATTATCTCGTCCGCCAGGGCCGTGCTTCAGTCTAGTATAGGGGGAGTCATTGTCCGGACTCGTGCAACATCCCGGATAAAGGTCAAGGGGTGAAATTTATGCCTGTTGGCTTGTTGCACCTCTATCTACCCACGTCTATTCATCAAGTTAATTCAGTCAATTTCGCGGTCTCTGAATATGCACCTCGGACTAAAGGATATAGCCGTCAGTTAGCCAATTTTCGTGGTATTCTGTCTTTAGTGGATTTCATATTCAACCAAAATGTGTGGATGCAAATTTCTCTGAATATTTTGTAAGTTTACATCTCCGAAAATAGTTATAGTGTGTTTGTGTTGTGCAACTTAATTATTTATAACTTCTAGAAATTAATTTTTGTTGCGAATTTACGTAAAATATATAAACAACTCACTAGCACAAACAACAAAGCAAAATATTAATATCCTCAAAGTGACAGCGAAGACCTTCACGAGCAAGCATTTTGCAATAAGTCTGAACAGCATTTTACTGCCTATTAATCATAATACTTCAACAACTTTAGATCATAGATTTCACGGTCATTTAAGCAGGTCAATACACTCATTGTGTAACTGATTCACTCGAACCGTTGCTCCGCAGTTTTATACCCACTTCCAATTTAATCGACTGATTCAAATGCAAATCGTCACAACGTCGCACTTTTCTTGCACTCACCCCATTTCTTGTTAGTTACATCACTATGCGGAATTGAATTTCATCTTTTATGAAGGTTCATAGAAATAAATATTTTCCACGTAAAAATATCTCAGCCTGCGAATTACGCACAGCTAGCACATTTGGAAAAGCTTTTTTAACTTGACCAAACCACGTTTATTAAATGGGAAATGATTCATAAATACTTGCCTTCGTTCGGCGTGTCGCGTAACTTGGAAAAGACGTCGCATGTGACGTAGTTCTCGGCGATAACCGTTGGAACTAGTAACTCGATTACTTTTGATAATGCCACTTATTTTGATGCGGATCTCTGGCAAAGATTTCATTTGTTGGAATTTTTCAAGCAGTGCTGTGGTGAATCCCGTGAAGATAGTGTCGTGAAATTTAACTATAAAAATAAATAATATTTATAAAGCAAATATGCTGTGTATAACGCATTTGAAAAAGAAACTGAATATTCTTTTGAATGGTTGAAAGTGAACATTAGACTTTGCGAATGAACAAGTGAATCCTAAAGTTCTTTTTAAAACGATCTGGTAACTTCTTATGTTAATTAAAAGATTACATAGAGGCGATTGTCTCGATAAGTGCAATGAAATGAAATATGTAGATCACATTAAAAATATATAGTAATTTTGAGTAACAAACTAGTCAGTTCTATGTTAAAAATTTAACTTTGGACAGACAATCACATTTAAACTGCTTCTCTTGGTGACCAAATGAGAAAAGCAAAATATTCGATAAAGTTTTGCAATTAAATTGAATTTCAATGAAAGGTGCTATCTTCCAGCGAAATAAAGTAACCCTCAATATTGCCAGTAACAGCGGCTCTATCCACAATTTCAAGAAACTGCAATCTAATAGTTTCATTTGAACACAATAGTATATATATGCGTATATGCTTACAATTGTTTTTTTTACACATATTGGTTTTTTAATATATTAAAAAACAAATTATTGTATAAATAAACGGCGTTAAGCAAACACCCTGTATCTGACTTGCTGATAAAACAGTTTCTTATCTTATATGAGGAAGTTTTTGTACTCTGAATTGATTACAACGAATGTAGGCCTTGCTGTGGACATTTCAGTGGTCTTCAGCTTGTGATAAACTGCACGTGATCATTTCTGACTGTGACTGCTGATTAAATGCAAATTTATATTCGATCTCCAAAAACGTGCCATCAGCAAATTCAGATGATGCTTCAATGTCGCTGGAATTAATCATATTTTTCGGAGAATTTGAATATTTAAATTAATCAAAATTATGTTTCAAGTGTGCAGACAGTATGCCTGCAAGGTACACCTGCCTTTCCAAATGTGAAACTCGTTTATACCGAAGGTGTGAATCATAGAAGACTCGAATGATTTATTTTTTATTTTCAACACAACTTTAAAGAGGATATGAGTTGACTTTTGATTTTTATTCTCTCAATATTGAAGACTGGCTGAAGCAGTTTTAAAAAGTTATTGCTCACCTTGTTTATTGCATCAGAAAATCGGTAAAGAATTTGTTTGAGGCTTTTCTTTGTTTTTACTTTCGTTTATAGTTTCTACAATTTATAGCAGTTAATTGGTAGCTTATCAAAAATTTTTTATTCTTCGCGATAATGGTTGACGGAATTATGTTGCGAATATTTCAAATGTAGCAGTATTAAGCATAGCTTTAAGTAGGTCAGTTATGCAATGTACCGCAATGAGTTGAGAAACATGCAGAAAAATTAGAAAATTTCTTGACTTCGTCCTTCATCGACTTTTCTAACAACAAGTAATTTGTTACGTAGATGCACTGCCGACTCAATGAAAATGTGGATAATGAGTTATGATTGGAAAATTGATTTGTGAACTACTCGTATCGTCCGATTAATTGCCATACGATGGAATTTACTTCGTTTATTTACATGCATAAAGGTAATTCATTGAAATTGCACACATTGATATTGTAGCGTGAAATAATAAACTGGTAGGGAAGTTGACGTCTTTTTTTTCTGTTTATAAAAATTAGAGTTTCACTTTATCCCTTTCTGGGTCACAAAATTGCTCACAACTATGTAAATAAATATCTTTTAAAAGTAACAAAATATTTTCTGCTCATTTGCTAAACACAACATTTTGTTTTATCTCTTACAGCTAAAGATTTTTTTTTAAAATAAAGATACACCAAAACTCTACAAAGCAACAACGTAGAATATTTTCACGAGAGTAAAAAAAAACAAAACAAAATGCAACGTTGGTTTATCTTGGACGACAAGTCTAAGCTGGACGAGGAAGCACCCTTAACTTCCTTACGTTCGAAGAAGGTTATGAAGGAAAACGGTGGAGGTTGCCGAAAATGGACGTTCAATCTCATTATGAACCATGACATGCTACCCAATGAAGTTGTTGCTGTTACTGGAGCTTCTGGTAATTTGGGTAATTGGCAGCCGGGCCACTGTGTTCTAATGCAGCATGAAGAAGGTTAGTATATTTTTACACATTTTTTTCTTTTACTTTATATCATTTATGGACACATACTCATTTAAATTGCCCAAATCCGCCTCCTTGCATCATATATATACAAGTGGCTTTCGTGCTTTTGTCGCTTAAGAAAATTCTGGAATACAGAAAAATTGCCTTATTTCATCTATTATAGCTTTTTTTGCATGTTATATTTAGTAAAAAAAATTTTTGTTCGTAATGCAGACCTAATACATATATTAATGAGATTTCTCATTTTCCATACTAAAAAATCGTGACATCTGGTTGATTTTTTTTCTTCTGTGGGCGTTTTTGTATGGTGAAAAAATATTGTTGTGACGATTTGATTAAAGATTTTTTTAATGTCGAGCTACTATTATAACGCAAGCATTAACACCGCGGTTAAGTGTATGTTATGGAAAACTGGCGATAAAACGCGCAATTTTAAATTAATACCCTGAAATATTACATACTGCACTTGTTGTTAAAGTATATAAACAAGTGCAACTATTTGTTTATCTTAACACCTCCAAGTCTATTTGTCTAAAAGCTTTTCAGATAATTCCAAGCGAGGTCAACTTGGGGGTGCACGTGCTTCATTGAAATTTCTGCTTCTATTGTTATCGCGGAATAACGTGCTCAAATTTGTGATAATTTTGTAGTCCTTCAACGGCAGTATCAGCATAAAGTAAATAAGAAACCATTAGCTTCAATAATTGCTCTAAAATTACTGGGGATATTCCGGGTGATAGCTATCAATTGTGAGCTATTTAATTCTTAAATTTATTTTCAAAATTCATCTCTTTCATTTCTGGCCCACCACGAGTAGATCGCGTGAGGCATTTTCGTAGGTTGTCTGTTATCAGAATTTACACGATTTTTATACGCACAATCATACTTTAAAAGTATTTTTAGTTCTGTACCAGAAAGAGATCGTCCGACCACGGCTGATTAATTACTTTGCGGGCGTCTAGAGCAGATTGATACTTGAGGTTATCAAAAGCGGGTTTTACTGCATGACTGCTTTCATATAAGTTTCTTCTTCAGAATACGATAACACCATAAAGGCGAAAATTATAGATAATCATGTTACAGGCCTTCCGCAATTGTACTGAGCCTCACGTGCTACAGAGCTTTTCTTTTGTATCGCATGTTCTTGTACAATACATATAAAACGGAGGCCGTTTCTCGCGAATTTTATAAACAGCTGTATTGCGAATGATAAAGACTATTTAACGTCTGGGTTTCTGTGTCGATGGCTCGTTAGGGGGCAAAGTCTAAAGCTATTTTAGCAGCACGCAATTTTATGTTTCACAGATTCGCATTAGCACAGAGGCGTTGTTAAAGCGATTGGGATTTTTACTGCGTGGAACTTATTTCACCTTAATTATCTTTAATTGGCTCAAAAGTCGAAATAATCGTAAAATTCGGAATATTAGGTATTTTGTCAGGGCACTTTATCGGAATAATTTTTAAACGTGTTCTTAAAGAATGATATCATGCGTACCATAGATTATCTTTAAAGAATGACAAACATTTTTAATTGACGTCATTTGGGAAATCCTAAATTTTACCTACTTATACAGGAGATGTACGAGTATTAGTAAAAATTACCATGACAAATATTTTCGAATGTAACATTTCAGCCTGTACGTTATATATTACAAAATTAAACATCTCCGATTTTTTAATTCAAATTTGTCATTAAAATAAATATTTTTTAAATTTCTACAGTGCAGATTCCATTACTTTTAGTATCATTTCAATCAACCGGTAAAATAATATAATTAGATCATGGTAGTATATTTCTCAAGCGGCGGTAGTTGTTATTCACGTAAACCACCTCTGGGTTTAATAAACCCTGGTATTAAAAAAGCTCATTCGCTGCCAACTTGAATGCATAAACAACTCAGGTGGTTCTCGGGAATTTATAAATGGCTAAATGCAGAGCTTTATTCTACTTTACTACGTACGTATTTGTTTTAATAAAAACAATAATCATAAATGCTCCATTTTAATTTTGCTCGAGTAAATGTAATGATATTTATTTTATCCGGCTAATTAAGAGATTAAAACAACTGTAAACCTGATAAGGTTTACTAAAGTGAAAATGGAAATTAGTGATGAACAAATACAAAGTAAAGTGCATCTATTGTACATGCAGTTACTTTAGTGTAAACAGTCTTTTTGTTTTTAAGGTCTAGTTTCTAAGTGAGATTAAAGCGTAGACACTTGTTGGTGTATACCCATTTATCTGATGGAATCCTTTTATTTCTGTTAGATAAGATTATAATGATGATAATTTCGTAAGCAAGAAAAATACTATACTAAAAAAAATTATAGTACACTAGCGTCTTGTCTTTGAGAGACGTTATATTATTCTTCCGAATATGCACGAACGTGAGGTTTACTACCACAACGGATTTAATTCCGTCGAAATTAAAAATACGGTCGAATGTTTATACAAAGAAAGTAAAAAAAAGTTTTAAAGCGTTGCACGAATTCTAAGCTTGTGTTCCCCTTCCCCAGATTATTATTTTAAAAAAATCCCCCTCAAAATTCAAAACTTCAGATTGATTTAAATCAACTCCTTTGCAACATGCGGATTCCATCCTAATTCATAGCAATATAAACTGCTCTTCAGCGTGGATTTATTGAGCAAATGCCTGACTGAATAAGTCGTTAATTTATTGGCTTTATTGGATCTAATGAGAAGTGATGGGGTGCAAATTTTCTGATCAAGTGACAATTTTAATGACCCCTTCGTAACAATTTAATATTATTTTAGAGCAGCAGAGCTTAGGGGGCGCAAATCATTTGACATATTGTTTTCTAAATTAATTTAATTTTGTTTGTTTCCTTAATATCTTCATAATATCGATTCAAAAATTTTGGCAAAAAAAACATTTATATGATCGTAAGCAGAATAAAAATATGAAATTGGACCAGAGTCTGTAACCTCTCTTCTTCTCAAAATAGAATCAGGTGTGTCCAAATATTGCAAGATGTATGTATTTATATTCTATTTTAACGAAACGACAAAAATATTATTTTGACCCGTTATAATGACACAATAATAACATAACCGAAGTTATTATTCGAATTAAATATTTTGCAACAATTAGAAGACAAAAATCCCATTTAAAGCTTATAAGTACTGATTATGTGGCAGTCATCACCATAAGGTTAACTAGGTGATCATGATATTGTCTACACTGTTATATATTAATTTTGTGTAAAGAAAGAAACAATCAAATCAACTGAGCATAATTGTGGGGCTACAACGTAATACAATTTTCCGACTCTGTTTTTGTGTGAATTATACCATTAAGCTCATTTAAATAAATAAATAAACAAAATGTCTTCTTAGGTCAAAGTCATTTGATGATATGCAAAAAAAATTAATCAGAAGCACGCCCCATTTTTCTCTGGAATTAAGCAAGTTAAATCGCAAAGTTGCTGCGCGTGGCAGAATACTGTTTACTTATTTTATTGTTGTGGTAGACAGGTACAATTTTTCAGAAGTTGTACAGCGAAGGTCAATTGATTATTGACGCGCATTTCTTGCACTTTACTGATCCCGCTAATGCAAAGACTGCATGCAAGCATAATCTACAGTAAAACTTTTACAAATTGCCGTAAATTTACAAAAAAAGAAAATATGTCCAAGAGCAAAATTAAAGTTCCAGCTAAACAGCTACTAAATAAAAATTCTTACTAGAATCTTTCACCAATCAGCTCAAATTTTGGGAGAAAAATATGGCATATGTTTGTGAGGCACGCGCACAAGTAAAGCGAAAAACACGTGCGCTTTAAACATAACAGCCCGTGCAAGGCTGCTTTGCCAAATTCGAGGTTATAGCAGCGCTATTATTAGCGTCAGCACATTTTTCGGTGAGCTTTTATAATCGAGCGATTCGCTTAGGTCAAAATTCTGCAATCTGTCTACGTCATTTGGGTGAGAAATTGTCTGCTTCTGATTCGATTGATTACCCAACAATTTTCTTTCGTCTCGAAATGTTTTGTGCTAATGAGAAGACGCTATTCTGTCTGGGTTTGCGAGTACATACCTAATGATTTTTGCTAGAGTGACTGAAACAAGATATATGAACTCAGTCATCTTCCAAAAAACTTCAAGCTCGGTTTAAAAAAAAAACAAACAATTTACTACGAAACAATGACGAATATAAGCTGTTTTTTGTACAAACGCTTGCTTTGGTTTTAAGCATTTAATATTTGGAATTTTGCTTGTGGGGCCGTAAGCTTTTTTACACAACGATTTTTTTTATCTGAAATTCTCGGTATTCGTTGATAAACGGGGACACCCAAGTATATATCGAATGATTTGGCGGTTTTAAAATGTTTGCAGGCAAATTCATGTTCCCTTTTTTTTTTATCACGCTTTTGTTTATTAGCTTCACTTTTAGTTTTGATGTAAAACTTTTCCAATCGATGTTCGCTCACGTTTAAATGTGTTGATTTGAAACTTTGCAAACCGACTTAAATCTGATGACACATTTTTTAATGTATCTAGTAATATTAGTTTAGATCCGAGTTAATAGGTTCATATTGCTGAGGTGAACTTAGCCAGGAACGCACTAAGTGGAAAACTAATCTTTGAATTCGCTCAATATGATTAGAAACAAAGAACAAGAATTTCTCCAAAGAACGGTTATCGGTCGTCAAAATGAATACAAAAATTGGAACGTGAGTGGGCGCGATGTTACCACAAAATGTTATTATTAGTGAAACAGAGCGAATATCTTAATATCTTAAAGCCTTATAAACCACTAAATGGTACTGACTTAAATTTGCCTATTTCGCAACGGTGCCGCCATTCATTGTGCTCAATTTTGGCAGCAATAAATTGTGCTCTTTTGAAAAATCCTGCAAATTTAAGAGGAAAAGCATTAATCCTGATATAAAAGTTTTCAAACATGAATTTGTTTTCTGGCAACCCTAATTTGTCTCTCAATTTAAGCATAGGTGTTTGTCTTTCTTACTGATCTGATGTTCGGCAAACTGCTACTCCTCTGGTAAATATGCCAAATATACAATGCTTCATCTATGCATGTTTCTTTCTCTTGGAAAACACTGTGCTTCCGAAATTTTTTATTATGTTAACTTTGACCAAGGTCAATATAATATTCGAATCAAGCCTCCAAATAAATGATCATTTCAACCACCTACATGAAAGAGCAAGTCCATTTGTAGACAATTCTTTAAGAAATTGCCGATTTCTTTAAACAACAAAGCAAAGAGGTTTCATATGTTTAGTAATGTTCTAACATGCTCCTATCACCGTCCTTATATTCCTTATTTATTTTAGTGTTCCACTTCGCTCTAATGCAACTTTTAAAGCTGCGTCATCCTTCGTATCATATAATTAATTCTCTTTGTTTTCTTGTATTTTTTTGTAGAACATCTCCGACTTAATACCTTCCAAACCATTGCTCATCAAAGATATTTGTAAACAATCAAGACAAAACGAAAACACCCTTCCCCCCTTGTACTTAAGAAGCCTTTTTTGTATTACAGGTTCGAACAACTGGGTGGTTTCCGTTAATATACCTCGCGACAGGGAAATACAATACCGTTACTTCGTTTGTGCAGTAGATCCAGCAACTGAAAATGTTATCGTAAGACGTTGGGAAACTCATTTGACACCCAGAGTTATCCCAGAACTTGGAGATACATCCGAATCTCACGATATCTTTGGCGATGTTAACGGTGTTATTAAGATTGATCGTGGCTGGCTCACATGCGAAAGTATAATTCAATTCCAATTCTTTAATGCGCCTTTCATTTGGAAGCAGCGGATGAAAAATCGTTTGCTTTATGTGAAGGTGAGTACTCTGATAAATTGAAGGTAAATAAAATGTTGTATCAACTTTTATCAATTTTTAGGTTACACCTATGAACCTTCGTATTCACGGTGATACACAATTTGCTCAATCACCACTTGAAGACTCCTTATCCAATGATACTCGAGAGAATGGTGCTGAGCAGCCAATATTCTGTTTTTCAGAAGTGGCCTGTCTTAAGTACGACGACAGTGTTATTCGGGCCCAGTCTCAGTTCGGTACGGCTTGCGGCCCCGAAGATCTTGTCCTTTTTAACATAACTATTGCTGATCCTGAAAATATCGCCTACTTAATTGACCTGTATACATACAGCTCCAAAGCTGATAAGGATGAACCCCCTTACCATTTGGGCTATCACTACATTCTGCCCAATGTTCTTAAGCGATCCGAAGGAAAGCTAGAAGTGCCCATCACATGTGCAACCAAGCATCGTCCACTTGGTATGATGCAAGTGGGTTACTTGTGGGTATGTTATATTTATTATCTTCTCTATATTCTTATTTATTGTTTTTAAGTTATTTATTAAGCTACGTCAGGAGAAAAAGATACCTAACGAGAGTTACGATCGAATAACAATTAGATCTCTAACTAGAGAAATAATCCTTGAACTTTTGCTCTAAATATTAATCAACGGAAGCCCCTAGCTAGAGAAATTGTAATTTTCGCCCTATCTAGGGCTCTTTAGTTATAAATCTAGCTGGAAATCCCTTCCATGTTGAAATACCTTAAGGATTGAGTACCTATGATATTTATTTTATTTTTTATTTACAGATGAAACCATTCCAAAATTACCACTTTGATATGAAAGTATCCTACTCGCGATATTGGAACAAGAAATGGTCTGGTCTAGATGTTGGCCATCGCGGTTCAGGCACAAGCTTTAAGACAAGAGATACCGTCATTCGCGAAAACACTATTGCATCACTTAAAAAGGCTGCAGCACATGGTGCTGATATGCTAGAATTCGATGTCCAGTTAAGCAAGGACCTAGTTCCTGTACTATATCACGACTTCCACGTTTATGTCTCGTTGAAAGCAAAGAAAAAGATGGACGTGAATGACTTCCTTGAATTGCCAATGCGCGAACTGACTCTGGAACAGCTAAAGAATTTTAAAGTGATTATTATATCCTTAATATTATTGCATGCCTTACAAGCAATGTTTTATCACAAACGCAGGTTTACCACGTGATTGAAGGACGAACAGGTGAGACAAGAAATTTCCAAAATGGGGACTTGGACGAGCATCAACCATTCCCACAGCTTGCCGACGTGCTGGACGAGATTGACCCACATGTAGGCTTTAACATCGAAGTAAAATGGTCACAGCTACTGGTGGACGGTACAATGGAGTCTGAACATACTGTGGAGAGGAATCTGTACGTGGACTGTATTTTGGACGTTGTCATGCGAAAGGCAAGTGGGCGAAGAATAGTATTCTCTTGCTTCGACCCCGATATCTGCACAATGCTGAGATACAAGCAGAATATCTATCCAGTAATGTTCCTAACACTGGGTGTCACCAACAAGTATCCCAAATATCAAGATCCCAGATGCAATACTATTGAGAGAGCTGTTTGCAATGCAAGATCAATGGAACTGCTTGGGATCGTTGCTCATACAGAAGACTTACTCAGAGATCCAACTCAGGTGAGTAATGTTGTAACACTGTGGGGATTTTTTAATGATAATTATATATATAACACAACAAGAACATGTTTTTCGAGTTCAAAACATGTGACATTATATGATTGACATCGATCATGATCATCATGAAGCTCAGTTTTTGCTGAATGGGAGAATAATTACTTGATTTATGTGCATTGAAGGGAAGTTATGTAATGTACAAAATAATAAACAGATTTCTAGAGGTTTTACGTAAAAGTTTAAATAACTGATAACCTGGGATGGCGGGGCAAATATTCATTATAATTGATTACAAACCTTTGCACAATTTTGTTTAATTACGTAATTTCTTAATGAAAAGAAAACGTTGGAAGGCGTCCAAAGGAAGTAAACAGATTTGAAGTGTTATTGCAAATGAATACGAATCCAATCGCGATGGGGCGACAAGAGTAGGCTACATATACATATTGTCGGAATAGAATGTGTACGTGGATTAGCCTTGTGTATTCTATTATAGTTAACATTTTTCTAAATGACTTTATCTGGAAATTTTATAAATATTTTGTTTTTTTTTTCATATAATATAGGTGAATTTAGCGAC
The DNA here is from genome assembly GCA_947538895.1 of Neoitamus cyanurus. Taxonomy (NCBI): domain Eukaryota; kingdom Metazoa; phylum Arthropoda; class Insecta; order Diptera; family Asilidae; genus Neoitamus; species Neoitamus cyanurus. The sequence continues at coordinate 29,768,529 of OX384546.1, read as the reverse complement.
TAATCAAGGCCTAATTGTCTTCTGCTGGGGTGAAGACAACAACAGCAAGGATACTATCAAATTGCTTAAAGGAATGGGACTTCACGCCATCATATATGACAAAGTGGATGTTTTGACTACCAAAGAAGTTAAGGTAAGCAAATTAGTGAACACCGATAGTCGCAATAGTATAAAATAGCATTTTTCAAGTAACAAATTGTTACACAAAACGTAAATTTTCTCTAATTAATCTGGCCTCTATATGTAAACGAATTAACCTTTCTTCTAATTTTGCTGCAAGGCGTGCGGTTAGTTAGTATTTTTTGATATAATTATTTAATTTCTGCTCACTGGACTGTGAAATTTATTTATGTCGAAATTCAGCATATGAAGTAGTCCAGAATAAAATTACTTTCTTCATCCAAAGTTTGCAATCGTGTTGTCGTACCACAAATTTACAATTTGATTAATCTTAATGATGCGTACGTTTTGTGTTTCGTTATTTTCTTGGTCGAAATTAAGTAAATGTGCTCTGCCAATGGCGAGATAGTTTGTGGAAAGTCAACACACACAATTCATTGCCTTTTTTTTTGTTACTTCTCAAACAAGAAATACATTTCGATTTGCTCTACTGAATGCTTATGAAACTTTCGCAGACTTTTAGAAATCCTCTCTTTCATAATGCATTTAATCATACAAATGTAGGAAAATTGTTTGATACAAATTCATTTTTTCGCTATAACTCATCGTTTGTTCGTGCCATTTCCCAATATCTTTCTTATGAACTTGTCGACTGTTAAAAATTGGTACAAAAAAATTTTGCCTTGATAATCAGCCACAAAAGTGCACTTATGCAATGTTATAGGTTGTTAACTCATTCAGAATTATCAAATTTCTGCTGGGCTACAGCTGTGCTTTATAAATAAATAAAGCTGTCGGACTGGTTCATAATTTGCAGACCTGCACCTACAGTTCATTATTGAAGTAACTCATTCAGAATTATTACAGCAGCCTGTGCATCACATTCAGATTTTAATTAGTACTGTATTACAGCGCTAAGTTTTTGAATAGGCCCATCCTTGAAGCTAAACTAGTAAAAAATTGATAAAACAATTTTGTATATAATTAATTAGTGACACAAATAAAAGGACCAGTTTGCGCTTAACATCTTCGCGCCAGAGTTCGTACTTAGACCTAATTTAGGGATGCGATCCTTGTAAACTGCAAATAAGCATGAACAGGGTTTGGGCACCTTTTGCTTTTAAGTGGACATGCACCATTAAAACCAAATTTTCTAAAAACATCAGCTTTTCGCGCATGACTATATTAACATTTATTTGGTGTTAAAATTTAAAATGTATTTGTACTTAAACATGTATTTTTCAATTGCACAGGAAAGTGTCTTCTTAGTGCAAGCAAAAGAGAGTCAGAATGAATTATTCCAACTACAGTGCTTGGAATTGGGAAGAAGATGGCCCGAAGAGCCCGAACAGCCGCTCTTAGTACGCGAGAAGGCGCTACAACTAGAGGATAATCAACAGAACATGGCCATGTCAACAGCAACATCAATCGCTTCATTACTGGAACAGTCGGACTAAATATTAGCATCAAATGCCAAACCCCTCTCTAAAATGTAATGAAAGGTTATTTTTAAAAATATGATTTTGCTTTAGTTTTGAGTTTGGTAAAACATTTTTCACTTTTTTATACTTTATTCGCCTCAATTCCCTACAGTTTTGTACCTTTCACTACGAATCGTCTGAAATTTACATATACATATATTTAATAATTTAATAAATGTTTGTCTCTTGTCGTGTAGTATAATACAAAGCGTTGTTGTAACTTTCGCCCTAAATGAGATTCTATTTTGACTTGTTTTTACACTAAGATCACTACTTAAATGCTGTTTTCAATATTTTAAGGAAATTGTAGTAAAAAAAGTGAAGATATTCAAGTGTTTAAAATTCACCGAAAGTTAATTAAAAAGAAAATTTCGCAGTAATCACGCAGAGGCTTGTATTAGACAAATTCTTGTTTTGTTCAAAACACGTAACAATATATTTTTTTTAAGACAATAAACAATAATTGAATGATACAGCCGTGGTGTTTTGTTTAAGCCTATATACCTAAAGTCAAAACTGTATGATCTTTGCAGTTTTATGCATGTTTGGGAAGGAATTTGAACAATTGATATGCAATTGCCACAAATTTTTTGTGCATAAAATGCATTTGTAGTTTTTTGCATTATTTAATATTATAATTAATTTACTACACCCAGGAAATGTTCCCAAATAGGCGGCATTTAGTCATATTTTACGATCTATCTATCGGGATCTTATTTTATCTTTAATCTCCTAGTTTTTTTTTTTTAAATTGTAGTAGCTGCGGCTTTTTATTTTTACCAATAATTCCGTAAAAGCGTTTTTGGATATTAAGGTAAGCGATAAAGGAAACTTTTATGAAAGGAAATTGTATTACCATTATTATTATTTGTTTGACGCTATATTATATATATATTTTATTATTATCATAATTCTATAGGGTATTTTCGAACTTAGTATTATCGCAGTACTCAGTACATATGCATGTACACATTTTCATTAAATGATCGTATCGTGCCGCTTAGAAGGTATCGGCGGCCATATTGTGTGAGGACACTTGCCGATTTGTTGGTAGGATAGAGTTCATGCCTTACCGACATTCAACAATTTTTATTATTTATATTTGGTACCTTATTTTGTTTAATGTTAATAATAAATATATTTATAATAATCTTATATTTCACATATATAACAAAACTATCAGTGAAACGTACTACCACCAAAAAAATCGCGCAAGTGCCCTCACAGCCAATCATTTCTCAGTGGCACATAGCTTTGTACGGTGGTATCGCTCTATCCACTATCCAGTTATTTATAGACATCAGTGAGATAAATAGTCTTAGAAATAATATGAAATATGTTACACTATTCTTATTAACAAAATTATTTCTTCAACAGTTAGGAAATAAATTTAAAAAAAAAAACTTGAATTTAATTACATACATGAACAAAATAAATACAAGGGTAGGTTTTACATCTTATTTTTGATCGGACAAAATTTCCAAGATACAACTTGTTGGAAATATAATACTTATACGCCTCTCCAGTTCCTCCCATAGATGCTCAATGAGATTAAAGGTGATTTTGCAGTAGTTGACAAGCTGTGGGATATGTTTATGAACGACCATTCAGAAGTCATAAGCCGCGTGAATTGGTTCTTTTCGTGCTGGAACTAAAACCTGTTTCCTGAACCCATTTATCCACAGAAATAAAACATTTTCTTTTAAAATAACGTATTGTTCACTATGCCTTCTATGAAAACTAGATCACCTGCATCCATACATCCCCATACCGTGACTCCTTTATCGTGCATTTTAGATTTTTGTCTCTACTTCCGTTCTTTGTTTTCTTCATACTAATATTTTGTCAGTACTGTATAATTTTGTGCAATTTTCAACTTATTTTGTTATTTGCTTTACTCACGGGGGTTTTTCTTCTAGCCACTCTAGCTTTATACCCAGAACGATGTAGAGTTCTTCGTATTGTGCTTGGTTGAAGGTCGTTATTAAATTCTTTTTGACTTGCGCTGCAATCTCATGTGGAGTCATCTTTGGATTTACTTATTATATATTTATTTTATGATTTTGCTTTCTTTCTTACAGTTACTACTTATGCGTACGACTTTGAATACTTTCAAAGCGTTTCACGACACTGCGAATTGTAAATCGACTTCCTATAATTTCCCCGATTTCAGCATATGATTCTTTTTTCTCAAGTGTAATGTTATTTTCCTTTCAACATCGCTCGCTTCTTTTTGGTTATATTCGGGGAGGTAGCGTTGAAAATGAGAAAGTCGTTTCATCCCGGCTGATAATTGTATCAATGATTGGTCTCATCTAACTCGTAAGGAATCCGAGCGTCAGATGTGCTGGTGGTGTTGGGTGCGGCTATGGGAAAATTTTAAGCATGTAAAGAAATTTTTTTTTCAAGTCATTTTTTCCTGCTTCAAATGTGTGTATTATGAATTCGTCGGCTACTCGTATAAATTTGTACAAAAATGTAAAAAATAGTCATTTTACACCGGCTGAAATTTTTACACGTGACTTTTAACATACATATTTAGAAGTATGAAACCAATAGTCATCTGCGCTTATAGCGGTGGTAAGACCGTCTACCGAATACAAAAAAAAAACTGGATTTCTTTGGAGACCTGTTTCGATATCCAATTTCCACACCACAGTGTGAAAAGAGTTATAGGACTGGCCGGACTTTTTTCGTAATTAAAGTCTAATTTTACTGGACTAATTACCTATTCTTCGTTTCTATATATTAGTGAGTATTTAAATTTTTATACATAATATCAAGCAGCAGCTTGGAATAGTTGCAATATTAATATATTTGTAAAACTCTAGTTGTGCAATAATCTTGCCCATCACTGTATGTAACGGTTACAAATTATAGTGACAATATAAAATAACACATTTTCAGAATACTTGAAGTTAAAAAATTGTGAATTAATAGCTCTTCGTTATATTAAAAAGTTAAAATAATAAATTTATTTATTTACAATACAACTCACTTGTCTTTTAATATTTACGGTGTTCTGTTTTAGGTTCGAAGTTTAATTTTTTTTAAATTACTTTTATTTCCAGGGAAAAAAGAAAGGCAATTTGCCTCATACTAAATCACCATTATTATTGTCGCATTTCGTGATTTTATTACTTATAAGAAGTAAATCTTTCGAGTTCACTCTTTTAGAAATATTTAATGCAATTTCGAGAATTTGCAGCTTGTTATGTGAGGAAGCATCAGAAGTTTTATTCAGTGGAAGTATTTGACTTCAAGACTTTGCGCAAATGCGTACTTTAAAGTTAAACACATTTGTCTATGGACTTTTTTCCCACGAAATCTTGTCTCCCTTAAATGACGAAATATAACGTGTCTATTGATGGCGAAAGGGAAAACGCCAATAACGGTCTTTTCTCATATTTAAATATGTTTGAACTGAAATCGATGCCTCTCAAACAAGTCCAAGGACAAGCTATTGTTCGAATCCATTCGCCTTGAGCGAGAAGCCGGTTGCAGGCGGTTTAATATTTACACCCCCACGTGGACGAGTCGAACATAACAAAACCGATGAGAATTGCGAGAGCAATACACGCTCTCGTGAGCGCAAATGAAAAATGAGCGAAATAAACGGACGCAGCTGTGAAAGTTGACAGTGGAAACGTCAAAACATCTTAATGTACACATATCATACGGGATGAGTGCTTACGCCAAGACGGGAAGTTTTTTTAAATTTTTTTCCTAATTATTGCCCAGTTTGTGCATAAATTAAATAAAAAGATTATCCGTCGATCTTCTAGAAGTGTGGAGATGTGATTGCGGCGCAACCTTGACGCGTTTTTTTACTCGTTTTAGTTCTGGTCGTGTTTGTGTGGAGTGAAAACAGCGAAAAAAATCAAATCAATATGCCGAGATTGATCTAGTTTGGCGGAGTAGTGCTAATTTGGTTATTTATCGAATATATCTGTAGTTTTTCATGATGTTGCCTGGCAGCATCACCGCGAAAAGTGATTTCTTCATCGTCGCCAGTCTCGCTGTGCTGCTCATTGGAACTCTTAGTGCGCCATTCGTGGGGGCCGATCGTAGCGTGCTGGGGCTGCCCCATGGACAGCAGCCCCTGCTGCCGCATCAAAACATACCCACTCAGCCTTGCGACAGGAGCAGGAAAGTCTTTACAGAGCCAATCGGAGAGTTCTCAGACGGACCGTCTGGCGTTAATTATACCCAAGACTCCCACTGCGAATGGCTGATCAAGGCAAAAAACGACAGCCAGTTTATTACGCTAACATTCCACAGCATGGGAACTGAGTGTTCCTACGACTACATCTATGTCTACGATGGCGACTCGTTTAATTCGACACTTCTTGGCAGTTTTAGCGGGAAAACCGAGCCCCAGCGACTTGTGGCCAAGTCAGGAAGTGTTAGTTTGATATTTTCACAGTTCCCTTCATTGGCACGGTACTTCAGTAGTAATTTATCTTTCAGATGCTCATCCTCTTGTACAGCGATACCAACTATGTCTTGGACGGCTTCAAGGCATCCTACTTCACCTCGAACTGCCTCAACAATTGCAACCTCCATGGCAAGTGTGTTGGCCACCAGTGCGTTTGCCGTGGGGAGTGGATGGGTCCCGATTGTGACGACGAGGCCTGCCCAGACAAATGCGGCGAAGGCACCAACCGGGGCAAGTGTGTGAAGGGGATGTGCAAGTGTAACAAAGTAAACATTGGCTCTAAATTGTTGGTCGCTTTTATCCACATATCATTTTTGTTTTAGGGATACAGTGGACGTTTATGTGATTTGCACGACAGTCCCGAAGGAGGACACTGGAGATGGCTAGCAACAGACACGGAGGGTATGACTCGACGAGCTGCACACACTGCCATTTACTTAGAAGAACAGGACTCACTTTACGTCTTTGGTGGATATGACCTTAACCAAGTCATTGAATCCCTTCAGGTAATAGACCGAGATGGTCCCTTATGACGAAAAGTAGAAAATAAGCTCTACTTATGGTTTCCCTATGTTTAAAATTCGTTTAGTAAATCCCCTTACTCCTTTCTTTAAGGTCTACCGATTCAAAAAAAGTCGTTGGGAGGATGAATGGGGCATACCACTGCAAAACAGGAACTCATACTATTCACAGAAAATTGACAATACTTTACTGAAAGCTGTTCTATCAAATGATGATGAAGAGGCGAGGAGGTGGGGTCTAAAGAAGGACATCTCCTTCCTTACTAATATTTTGTACACGCTTGCCGAGTCGAATTTATCAACAAGAAAACAGAGATCCCCTGTGAACATGACCACTGAGGAGATTGCCGACATTCTTGATGATATTCTAGAGGACGTAACTGATCGCCGTCCTCAGGGGAGGTATGGGCATGCAGCTGAAAAGGTTCCTGGTAAGTTTTATTGAAAATTGGAAACAAACAATCGGTACCTTCATTTTCTCGGTTGCCAAAAAGGTCGCTCGTAATCGTAATACCGTTCTTTCTTGGTACACTATCCAACCTTGGAAGTTGCTATAAAGTGGCTAGAAATTAACATTATAAGGACTATAAGACCGCTAGTTTGGTTGGACTTGTTCCGGTTTTAAAATAAGGGGCTAGAATACGAGCTTGAGCTCGAGAGAAAGTTAAAAAAAAATCCGGAACAAAATATTTCCAACGTGTGGCATTTTTTAAATCAGGCTATAGCATACACTAGAGCTTTCTAGATTATTATAAAAAAAATTTTGACCCCAGGAAAAAATGTGTTCTATAGTACTTTTTTGGTTGCTAAAAATTGCGATAAAATACAAATTCGCCGAAGTTTTAAATGTAAATGTTGGTTACTGCAGGCGGTTTTGTCATATTTGGAGGGAAGTTGAGTGATGGGAATTTTTCTAACGAATTGTGGCTATACAACATAACAGAAAGCGGAGGTCAATGGATGCTAAGGGCTGTAAATTCAACTGTAGAAGCGCCTGCCTTGACTAGGCATACTTTAACTCTAGCCGGAGATTATCTATACGTTTTTGGCGGTAGTCTACCCACTGGAGAATTTTCGTCAAGGTCAGTCAGTTACTTTATTTTACCTTGTCACAAAATCAGACTCTCTTTTCAAAATGTTCCAAATCATACCGCTTTTCCTAATAATGGTTTTACCTTTTCCGCATCAATTGTATTAATAAATAAAAAAGTAATCTTCTATTGAATTTACAGCATATTTCGGATAAAACTCTGTCCGGATGTAAACGACGAGGAGTGGGAAGAGGTACAAATTCGCGGAGGTAAATCGCTAGATGTCCGCCTTGTGGCACACTCAACTGTATACTATCCTTACACGAATTCGCTGATCGTGTATGGAGGAATTATGACAAGCGTGGCGCGATTCTCCAAACTTTCAGATCGTATTTTTTCATTTCAACTTGATAAGCTACACTGGACTGAAATTTTATACCCACGTACCGCTCTCAGGGACACAAACATTCCAAGGGAAAGAGCTTTCCATTCGGCAACGATTGCTGGAAATTATATGATAATATTTGGGGGATACACTCACCGGCACAACAAGGAGGAAATTTGCTATGATAATCAAATGTATTTGTATCACCTTGGGTGCCACACTTGGATTAATCAAGAGGTCCCAACAGGGGTGTTTCAGTACCCGAAAAAGCAGGGTGTTTTTGCCCATGCCGCTACTGTTCGTCTGAATAATACTCTGCTGATTGTTGGAGGTTATCATGGGAATGTTAATGCGGATCTGTTTGCATATGAACTACCTCAGATATTTAGGGTTAAGGACCTCAACCACTATAACCCTGAAGAAGCCTGCCGATTTCATACTACTCACGCTGCCTGCCTACTAGATCCTGAGTGTGGTTGGTGTTCGGCAGATAGCAGTTGTTATGGGCGGACAATCGGTGCTAATTGTACGACAAACTTACAAACGACACGATGCCCTGGAATTTGTCCATCTTTAGGTGATTGTCACTCTTGTCTAGTCCACGGAACAGCTTGGTCTTACTATTCAAAGTCCCACTCGATTGCCAGCAAATTAGGGTTGAACCAGTGCACATGGTGCGTCCAAAATGCTCGCTGTCACCATAAAGATAATAACTACGGAGTTTGCGGCGAGGATACTCCATCACACATTCCAGGATGGTGGGGCGCTAAAGGAACAGAGGTGCTTTCACCACAACAGTGTACTGATCGAGACCGCCGACCTGGTCTAACTTATATAAAATATCACTATCCTGTGAACTGGACCATGCCAGATGTTGTATCTATTGTAAACGCTACGATGGTGGATTTTGCATCTCCAACTCCGACGACACATACAGAACATGGATTTAGTGGAGAAATGATCGCAAGGCTCCTGGGTTTTGTGCGACCGCCAAAAAATTGGGAAACTTCAGGAGAAATGCTTCACATCTGCGCAAGCTACTCAAATTCGATACTGAGATCGAGCACAAAAGATTCATTGGAGCAAACTGAGATAATTGCGAATATATCGACACAGCAGTCCCGGTGTGATTTTGTCGAATGGCCTAGTCTTACAGAAAAATTTATCGTCGATTTCCAAGCAAGAAGGAAGATCGGCGTAGGCAGCTTCAACAACCAATACCAGAAAAGCAAGATGGAACTGCAGCACTACAGCCATAGTAACTGGAAGGCGTTTACTTTTGAATACTTGGAGCCTTTCTCTAAAGGTTCATGTTCCCAGTACATCAATTGTCTTCACTGCTTAACAGACTCGTCGTGTGGATGGTGTGATCTTACTAATAAATGTCTTTCTCGATCGATCAATGAAACGCTGGAGTGTTCTGATGATGTTGCGTGGAAATACCTCACCATACAGCCATCTCAATGCGCCAATTGTTCCAATTACATTTCCTGCGACCAGTGCATCGGAACAGGTATGTGCGAATGGTGGCCGGAGGATGCTAGATGTGCTCGAATAGGAAAATCTAAAAACAGCGTAAGATCTTTAGAGAATTGTCCGACTCCCTGTAGGTTTAGAGAGTCGTGTGCCGAATGCTTAAATGAGAATGGGCGGTGTGTTTGGTGCGAAGCAACGTCTGAGTGTTTCAGCTTTTCAGTCTATACAAGCGAGTATCAATTTGGAATTTGCCGGGAATGGATAGATCAGACGATTCCTTTGTTGTCCAGCTCGCATCACGATAACGAAAATCAGCTAAGTCCGGCAAGGGTGCAGCAATGCAAATCATGTTCCCAGCACAGAAATTGTTCGTCATGTCTAAAAACCCTGAATTGTGGTTGGTGCTTTGATCGGGATAATCCGATTGAGGGAATTTGCATGCGAGGGGATTTTAATCGGTCCATTCATGATTGCGGAGCTGCTTTGAACACCACGTCCGAGGAGGCTGAGTGGGCATATGCTCAGTGCCCTGATGTGGACGAATGTGGCTTGGGATTGCACGATTGTCACAAGGAAGCCAAATGCACCAATACTCATGGCTCCTACAACTGCCATTGTCGCCGTGGCTACATTGGAGATGGAAGGGTTTCCTGTATTCGGACGTGTTACGAAGCTTGTGTCCATGGCCACTGTTCAGGTTCTCCGGACTATGTTTGCAAATGTGACCTCGGCTGGACGGGAGCTGATTGTTCTATCAACTGTGGATGCCACAATCATTCTACTTGCCAGGAAAGAGTTGGGAAGTGTGATAAATGTCAGAACTGGACAGAGGGGGACACATGCGACAGGTGCCGTCCTGGGAGTTTTGGTAACGCCCGATCAGAAGAAGGTTGCAAACCATGCGAGTGCAATGGGCATGGAAACCAGGATTTGGGCATATGCGATGTACAAACAGGTGAATGCTTTTGCAAGGACAACACAGGTGGACTTAAATGCGAAGTGTGCAACAAGGAGTACTACGGTGATCCTGAAGAAGGTGGACAATGCTATTTCCAATGCGAATCTAGGGGAATGCTTACCGAAGTTGGTAAGCAAGGAATTGGATCTTTTCAGTCTTATAGAAACCCTTGGGGTGGTCCTGACGTTCGGGAATGCCTATGGCTGATATCGCCACATACATCTAGCACAACCTTCCAAGATTCACTGATTCAAGTAGATATAGAGTGGCCGGACTTAAATGTACCTTGCGATCAAAATGCTGTATATATCTACGATAGCCTCCCAGACCTCATAGGTAATACTCCGCAAAGCCAACTTTTAGCTGTTATCTGCAATCCCTTATCAGCTAGCCGAACAATTGCAGCTCGGTCAGGACAATTGACTGTTCACTACAAGCAAGGAGGGCAAGGATATGGGTTCAATGCTTTGTACACCGTCCGAAATTGCCACTCTGGTACATGTCTACCGCCACATGTCTGCAATGAGCAAGATAAATGCATCTGTCCAGATGGATTTGTTGGGCCGAAATGTGGGATAGAAATTTGTCCCAAAAACTGCACTGCTAAACTCCAACAGGGCTTTTGTGACAAGAGTTACGGACGGTGCATTTGCAACGCTGGATTTGGAGGCTCTGATTGTGCTACAAATATTAGTGCTTACCATTTAGTAGTCACGGATTTGTTCAACACAGCCCTACTCAGCGAATCATTTAAGCACCTAAGAAAAACCATCCCACGCTTCGGTCACTCCATCAATGCTGATAAGCGGGGGTCACTGTGGATGTTTGGTGGATACTCTCTATCAAATGGACCATTGAATGATATCAGACAGTTTGATACGAAAAATGGAACATGGATGCAAGTCACTGTTGAATCAACGCCAGACACAAAAATGCCACAAGGAAGATACTTCCACGCCGCTGCAATTTCCACATCTAGACAGTCGATCTTCATTAACGGAGGTCTTACAAGTCTTGGGAAAAATCAGCCCAATAGTATTCTCGGAGACTTTTGGCAGTTTTCAATTCAAAATCAACGTTGGGATGAAATAGCCGTCGATGAGACAGTCAAACCGCCGCCACTGGCTGGTCACACAATAACCCTAGTCAAATCTGTCGATCACGAGTCTCTGGTTGTAATAGGAGGGTTCTCTAGAAATGTGTCCAACCAACTTCCGCTGTGGGAATACAATCTCGAAACGAACAAGTGGGAAAAACTTCTTGCTTCAGGTGTACGGATGCCGGAGTTATATGGACATAGTACGGTTTTCCATTCACCTTCTCAGGTGCTCTATGTTTTTGGAGGATATTCGAAAGGCGCACAGAAGACTTTATATGCCTTAAACTTGCAGAGGATGACTTGGACTGAGTTGCCAGTATTTACAGAAATTAATAGACCCGAAAGTATTCTACCTCGTCAAAGGTTCTTCCATTCAGCCGTTACCACCGATAATTACATGATCATATATGGAGGACGTACCGAGCCTTTCAACGCAACAGATTCTTTTATAGCATACGTATACGACTGCAACCAATGGGTGCGATTAACTGAAGATGTTACGATCGTTGGATCACTACCTGGTCATACTTATGCTGAAGCCATGACAATCGATCCCGAAAATAAAGCTATATACATTGCTGGTGGGTGGGACGGAAGTTCGCAGAGCAAAGTAACAAAAATTATTCTACCTGAAGATATTTGCCAATTATGGGGATCCGGAAAGTATCTGTGTCGTCACTATATGGGCTGCAGCTTTTGCTCAGTAACATACATCGAAGAAACTACCTCATTCTGTTTTTCAAATGGATATTCTGACGCATGTGATGGACAAAATGGCTCTCTAGCCTATAACCGTGGTGCATCTTGCGACGATACCTGGATATCTCGTAGATCATGTGAATCTTTTGAAACCTGTTCATCTTGCCTAGCCTCTTGGCCATCACATACAGAAACTGCTCCTGTTTGCCAATGGTGCGATGGTTGTGGAATAGATGGACGTTGCGTTCCAGCTGGGGTGGAATGCGATAAAGAAAGTAAATGGTGCAGCAAACAAACTAGTGTCGGCGTTCTGTCCCAATGTCCGCAGCCGCAATGCCATACCCTAAATTGTGAAGCTTGCTTGACTACCGAAAACTGCCAATGGGCTGTTAATGATGTTGGAATCACTGAGTGCATTACGAAAGATCTTATTGAAAGGAATGAGTATAAGGTGGTTGGAGTTTGTCCTCCAAAGTGCTACACCTTTACCAATTGCAGTAGCTGCCTTGAGGTTGAGAAGGAAAATCCAAAGCACTGCAAATGGTCCAGCTCGTTGAATGCATGTATATCACCGGACTACCTTCCACTTTATTGTGCTGGAGGTGTTTGCGGGCTTGTTTTAGATCAAGATGAAATGGAGCACTGTCCAGAACCATGCCATGCCTACACTCAATGCTCGACTTGCTTGAGACATGCGCATTGCGGTTGGTGCGCAAGGAATAGTGTGGATGGAGATGGGGTATGCACTGAGGGTTCTTTGGAGAGCTTCTCTGAGTACCCAGCGAGCTCTACATGCGATATTATTTATGCAAGTCGAAATAATACAACTAATCTAGCACCAAATGAAACCTTCTCTTGGAATTATGTCCAGTGCCCACCAGAAAATGAATGCGGGAACAACCATCACAACTGTAATGCTAAGTCGGAGCAATGTGTGGATAGGGATATTGGGTAAGTAATATTACAGATTTTAATTTGTACACTTTTTTTAGAATATGAGCCAAGTACGGCGTAAGTCTTAAAGGTGTTCGTGAAGGGTACAGTGAAGACATAAAATCTAAAGCTACGTCCAAGTTCGGTAGGGTAGCGAAAATCTTTTTCAAAATTGACAGAAAAATTCACATTTCTGTTGTTATTTTTAATATTTTTGGATATACCCCCTTTACTTAGAAAAATGACTCAGTAAGATTGGTCCACGACCAAAAATAAGACAATCAATAAAGGCATATGTAGTATTTCGGAAAATTCAACCAAATTTGACATCATCTTTTTTTATGCTTAAATGCGAAATCAAAGTTAGCACAAAGAGGTGTATAAGTAGCAAACCCTGGAATTTAATTTAATCCTTTTTTATTGTTACAACAATTGAATTTGTTTGCAGATTGTGATCAAATCTTTTGTGTTGGATACCTTAAAATAGCTGTTATTAAATTCACTACATTATTAATTTGAAAATCTGGTAAGTTTCCCTTTTCCTTTTGCAGCTATAAATGTGTCTGCGGTGACGGCTATAAGGAGGATAAAAATGAATGCTTACCAGTTTGCACCCAGGGCTGTGTCCGTGGCAATTGCATTGAGCCAAATGTCTGCAAATGTGATTTTGGATATGTCGGTGCTAATTGCAGCATTCAGTGCCAGTGCAATGGTCACTCGGACTGTGGAGGCCCTGCAAAACTTGATGAGTGCACCAAGTGCCATAACAACACTATGGGCGCACAGTGTGAAAAATGCCAACCTCTGTTTGTCGGAAATCCTACGAATAATGGAAAATGCATACCATGCGAGACCTTCTGTAATGGGCACTCCGATGTCTGCCTGAGTAGGGATGCTGAATCACCAGTAAAGAATATGACCAGGGAGAAACTAGAGAGTTACTTAACCGAAGGACCAGCGGAGGATGCTATTTGCTTGCGATGTGCAAACCAGACTGCTGGGGATCAGTGCGAGGATTGCATTATCGGGCATTTTAGAGGAACGGATAATCATCAAGATGCTTGTAGACCTTGTCAGTGTCACGGACATGGTGATGTCTGCGATCCAGTGACTGGGGAGAAATGCAATTGCGGAAATAACACGGAAAGTGATGCAACATGCTCAGCTAGTTCCAGTAAAAATTCAGCGCAACTCTGTTGGAAGGTGCAGTGTTCCAAATGTAGGGATTCATATGCCGGAAATCCTACAGAAGGACATCAGTGCTATAAGCAAATCACTGTAGAAAATCGAATGTGTTTTGATGCCAAACCAATAGGTACTAACTTTTTAATATGAAATACAAAAATGTCATGGTTTTTTAATACGTTTTCAGAGGAGTGTAAGGTAAAACCAACCCCACTTCGCCCTGGATCAACAGTCTTCTTTGTTATTCAGCCGAGGTTTATGAATGTGGACATACGAGTCATAATTGATGTGACGCAGGGAGAACTGGACGTGTTCATGAGTCCGCAAGATGACTCGTTTATTGTTCTTACAAACCAGTCAACAGGTCACCATAACATTTTCCTAGACAAGAGGTACAAGTGGGTGACAGAGCTCGATTCGGAGTATTCAGAGCCATTGAACATTGCTCAATCCAACTACGAAACCGATAATGTCTCTCTGGCTAATACAAACGATCCGAAACTGCTCTCTACACCGCACAGCTATGACTGCAAGTCATTGGGTGGTACTGGATTTTATGTAAAAGATAAGCATGCAAAGGATTTGAGCACATACATAACATTAGACCAGTGCAACACTCTTCTGAGGCTGTTTGGCCTAAAAAATCGGCTTGTTTTAACTTTACCACAAAATGCACACAATTTGAGTGCTACACGATTTTTCATCGCCCTCAAGGCAAGCTCTGGGTCTGATCATAGCTACGGTTCAATAGTTTTCCGTCAGGATCAGCTACACATTGACTTATTTGTTTTCTTCTCAGTATTTTTCTCATGTTTCTTCCTATTTCTGGCAATCTGTGTGGTTGCATGGAAAGCGAAACAAGCATCTGATTTACGTAGAGCACGTCGCCGTCACGTTGTTGAAATGCTTCATATGGCAAAAAGGCCTTTTGCCTGTGTCTATATATCAATTCAGCCAGAAAATGAAACCCCTGTTCAAACAAGACGACGTGGACGGTCTAAAAACTCAACACTCAGTGGAACTGATATTCGACCAGTAGCTATAGAACCGACCGCTGACAATGTGGCAGCGGTTGGAACAGTTTTTATAAGTCTTCCAGGTAAATATAAGGCACCAGTAACACTTGCTTTAGGCTCCTCGTTGATTATATTGCCACGGCAATATCCACTCACTTCAAGGACATTTCTAAGAAGGCGGGGCTCCCTTAATAACCAGCCACAGCAACAACCACCCAGTAATAATTAGATCAATTGGTTCTACACTTTTTATTGTTTTTATTTACATCGATTAAGTTATTGTGTATTTTTTTTATCTAGATTATTCGTTCTATTTATTACTTCAGTTGTTCTGCTTCAAAGTTTTGTGATGATTAAATTTGTTTAGTCCAGGTGATGAAGAAGCGTTGTGTAGTAAGAGAAGGCGACGGATGATCAGGGAATCTACACTGACTGAAGTTTTGTTAATGATTTACATTGTAGCAGCTTCTAGTTACTAATTATTTTAACTCATTATATTAGCAGAATCTTAAGACAGACAATCTCACAATTTTGAAAAGGTACAACTCCAGACCAAAATCTTTCGAATAATATTTAACTTAGTTTGTGGACATTGTAAAAGTTATATAGCAACAAATTAAAGTAAAACAAGAAAGTTAGGAAAAAAACCCTTTTAAGATGCTTTTGCGGCAGTTTTGTTGATCTGCTTCTGCCGCTGCCGCTGCCACTGCTTCTTATTTGTTTGTCTTTTCTACTTCTATGCCAAAGTTGGGTCTTTCTGCTTGCTAGTTATGAAAAGTAGCAGTATAAGATCTAACCCTTGTTTAGAGTCACGGAAACATTCCTGGCCGGAATTTGAATCTCAATTTAAAACGTCCACTTTTTTAAATGCTCATCCGAAAACTTATCGCCGGATCTGCATAGCTTTTTTCTTAGTTCCTAATTTTATTGATGCTTTTAACGAGATCAGGTTACAATTACACTAAGCTTATTTAAATTACATGCCAAAGTATTAGCAGCGAACAGAACAAAAGACATGTGGCTAATCCTTAGAAACAACGTCAGTGAGATCCCCCTGAATTTGTTATTTTTTATTGCGTCTTGAGTGAGAATCTCAAAATTATACTTGATTTGCTCAAAATACATATACACGTTGCATAGCAGAATTGTATTGTATTGTATTGTAATTGTATAAATTTTTATTTTTTATTAAGTCGAAAAAGGTTGTGTTTGTTACATTTAAGCGTTGCGAGTAAGTTTAGAACAAAACAGATTATGAGAGAAAAACTCTTTTGAGAAACTTTAGACAAAGTCCAGTGTAGAATGGAAGGAAATTTGCAATTCGGCGATATTGTATAGAGAACACACACATCGGATTGCATAAATAGGATTGTATTGACTCGAAGGAATTGATTGGAGGATAGAATGGAACAAAAGAAATTATTTTAAGGCACTTATGACGAATGAAACACACGAAATCTCATAAGAATAGCTTCTACTTATTGTAGGCAATGGTTTTTTTTCCGATATTATTTTTACAAAATTTATATGGTTAGTTGCATGCTCCTTTTATTTAGCGAAGTATACTTGTTATGACTGAGTGGAAATGACAAATACTTACTAGATCCTCCTCCACATGGGAACTGTGTGCAACATGCATAGGTGTACAGTATTGAAATTGTATAGTTTGTAATAAAAAAAATATGTTATAAAAGACATGCTATATATTTAATAAACCGAAATAAAATGTGAACATGTTTTATGTACACATCAAGTCTTTAATTCAATTTCATTTTGCTCTCATGTTCATTATGTTTTATCGAAATATTTTACTTCTTTTGTTGTTTTATATTGGTTGAGTTGCTAGTTTGTCAATAGTAACAAAACAAAATACTTTATTGCAAAACATCACGATAAATCACATCACGATTGTTCTTGACTCTTATTAATAGTCATAGCAAAATAAGGAATAATTGGAAATTGACGTATTTTGAGTATATGGTAAAGGCAAATCGATTTCAGAAAACTACGCTAGTAAAAACAAAATGACTATGGATACACGACAGTCCCAAAAAAGAGTTAGAAACAGCTTGTAGGCCAAAATCAGGGCTGCTTGTGTAAACGACACAAAGTAGGACTTGGAAATAGCAGACCTAGGCCCAAAGTCCGGACTTGCCCGGTTACACAGCAAAGAAAATCGCTACTTTGGATATCGTATATACATACGTAGTCATTGATATTTTGCAATAGCTCGCTTCCGACTTATGTAACATTACCCACACATAAATCTACGAAGTAACCATACAAATGAAGGAAATGAGTAATTAAATGAGGCGCACTTGGCAGCAAGTAAACATAAACAAAAGATTTAACGCATTAAAAGCCATGTGACTTAGTTGCGCTAAAGAAAGTATTTACCCAAAATCATAAAGCGTGTGAGCACAGTAAATAGGTAGGCATCAGCGTGAATTTTATATGAAGCTAAGAGCAGAAAAAAAATGATACAAACGATCTGGCACTGGAGGAGACGCAGTACAATAAAACGAGTTCAGTAGAAGCTTTGCAACATCCGTTGCCCAAAAAAAGAGAGTTATTTTCTCATTAGAAGGCGTGTCGTTGTGAGTGTGGGGTCCTAACTGCTAACAAAAAATAAGCATATCGTTAAATACATGATTGAGATAATTGGCGACGAAACTGCGCTCTTTCGCGATCATATCGCGTTGGCATCCACTCGAAGGCTTCTACATTATTTTAAATCCATGTCACGACTACTGTCTTTTAGTGCGCTGAATGACTAATCGGACGGCAAAAAAAAATGAAGGTCTTTCGACTCTTATTTATCATTTAACTTAAACAGAGATAAAATTGTAAACAAATAAGCAACTCCATCAAACAGCAAACAAAATTTTTTTAGTACTGAGCCATTGTAAATAGTTTTGTGGGGGTAGGGTAAAGATAAGTCGAGTTCGTAATGTGACCCCAGTCAAAACCCTAGCCGCACTCAAGAGCTGCACTTGTTGTCACATGCTCAGGTGGTTTTCTCTTACTCATGCTCTGGGGATAAAAAAAACGATTTTTGTATTTAAAATGGATCATAGCACCACTGAGACTCTGCTCCGATTTATGACTGGAGTAGCATTGCTGCATACCTCAGGTGAACCTCAGCGTGCCTTAGACGTGTTCAAGGCATCTAGCATGCCTCCACCAATGTGGCTATTTGCATTTGTCGTATACTCTGAAAAGCTCTTCGAGAGTTACCTTTGCCTCTACCTCAGCCAGGTAAGGTAGACTGATGGGAGCAGAGATCGTGGGTTTCAGCGAGGAGTCGTGGGGCAGAGGCGCGTATACCTGTGGCTGGCTCGCTTCGATTGAAAACATTTCGAAATATTTCTCAGACCAGTAGTAGGGGCGGTGTCAGTTCATTTGCACCTCTCGTCCGTCCAGGTTTTTACCTTGAGCATGCTAACCACGTAACCAGCCGAAATCGATTCAACAAAAGTGCAGAAGCAGGGAAAGCTATAAGCGATTCGATTCTCCTCTCCATTCATAAAGAGTGCTCGTTCTGCCTGACTAGATCGATTCTGGCTGACCGGAAGTTGCCTGGGAAATCTATTATACCTGGAGATTCGATAAAAGTTGCTTTTCCGTGAAAATGAGTGCCACGGTACAGACTGTTGACGAGCCCGACCGGAGTACGACCAATGCTAGCAATGGTGTCGCCGAGTTCACCAAATCAAACGTGACCAGTTCTAGTGGCGGTGAAGTAGTGATGACCGAAATTGAAATGAAAAGCAAAAATTTTGGTAATGTGAATGGGGGTGGTGAAAGTGCAGGAATTGAAATGAAAAACTCCCAAACATCCAATTGGGTTAAATTTGATGATGATGACAACAGTGGTGCGGTTGCCAAGAAAGCACCACTATCAAATTCAGACCCAGATTCAGCGGCAAAATATACGACAGCAACGGCGGCAACCACAACGAAACCACCAAATGTGGCACCAGTCCCCCCCGTACCATCATCACCTGTACAGGTAAGACAGAGACGGTGACCCGTTGTTAAATAATTAGCGAGACCGAAAATGATAAGAAATTCTTTCTGAGCGATTCCTTTTGTTTCGTCTCGTTGCCTGGCCTCGCCGTGTAGACAGTAGACGTCCCTATGGGGGGATATACGGCTATTAACGTCCCAGTTAATTTCTGTTGACGGTGCTCAATCCAGAGGAAAGTTATTGGAATTCCAAGTCGCCACAGGCTCTAATCAGAACCTTTGTGACGACCTACAAAGTCGCTCTGATTGCAGCCAATGGGCATTGGGTAGGGGAGCTTGGGGACGTCTGCTAAGAAAACACAAAAAATAAACACCTGGAGTGCTAATTCATTACTGCGTCTACCCGTATAGGTCATCTCGAGAATTCCACGAAGAGAATCAGGCATGAGAGTGAGATTGTTGCCTCTTTCTTATCCTCACACAAAGCACGATCGCGGGGATATGCTTATTAAATATGGAAACATAAGCTGCTAAAAGATAATCAACTTTATATTCCAGCTATAAAAACTGGTCTTATTTTTTTTAGTATTTTAATTTCCTGCTGTTAGTGAATAAAATAAATTGTGCGAAAAGTAGTGATTGTGCTTCTAACAGTTAAGATATAATAAAAGTGCAGCAGGAACTAGAGCTAGTAAACAGAAGCATCATTAAAACATACTTTTATATGTGAATAGCTTTGCTAGAACCTCAGGCGGTGTATCTTGATTGCAACACCGGCACCCCTTACAATTTATCGAGATGTCTTCAAATGTGAGGCGACCAGCGTGGGTGAGAAGAAAGCGGTTTTGTCGAATGATTTGATCACACACGTTTTAAAATGCTAACAATGCATCTTAGAAGAAGTTTGCATTTTTAATGATGTGGTTTTTTCCATATCCACCCACAAACCCGTTCAAATTAACTAAAAAAGGAAGTTTACTTTTACATCTACACTTTCTACAGACATATGTGAAGCATCTTCACAATTTTACCTATTAGATTTTGCATAATTTGTCGCATTATGGAAATTAATTTGGTCGTCTCGACTACCAGACACATTTTCACAGCTGAGATACTAAGTTACTGTCTTAGTTAGTCGAGTCAACCAAATTCGACTTCCATAATAGGAACCATCACCTATGTCACACTTTTAATTTTATTTACTCATTCTTCTTCAACATGTCACAATACAAACAGGTCATTTATTATAAGTAAATTATAATCGCTCAATTTATATCTACATTTGTTTATATTGAAATACACCACATCGACCATTGATGCAATTTGAGGAATTTAAAGTACTATTGCTAAAATGAGTACAGTTAATAATTACTAATTTAATTGTGTGTGTATGTCCCATACGGTGGACCCTGCCACCTAGAGTTCTTTCGTGCCAATAATTGGTGTGTAACATAACCAGTAACCCTTGAGTATGGGAGTGAATGTCACCCGAGGGGAGATCACGTTGTGCTCTCAGAAATGCTAAATTTAAACCGAAGGTCGCCAGATATCCGGAGATCTCATACTAGCTACTAAACTCCCCCGTAGCTACACAGCCCTCGACGTATGCTGTTCCACTTTATCTTGCGGGGTGTCCAGTTCTGAGCTCCTTATTTGATATTCAGAACTACCCTGAGGCCGAGGCTCCCGGTGTTTTAGTCGCCTCTAAACCTCGCGGGCGTTCCACTATCCACCACCTGTGGACCCGCCTGGTAGCTGACACCCAAAGCCCCAGGCTTTTGTTTGATACTACTAAACCCGATCCTGGCCTTTCCGGTGTTCTTACATTCTTAAAAATTAAAGAACAAAAACCGGCCACAAAAATATAATTTGTAAAGCCAACTTGGAAGTTGAAGAGTTAAGAATTTCAGTACTTTGGATCCACCTTCTTGAATTTCTAAAATTGACTCAAATATTTAATCATCAAGATCTAAGACGCTTTTTTTTTAGTCCATTTGAAGTCGGTATATTGAATTTGGAAAATATTTTATTTAGCTCAGAACCTGCCTTGGAGCATTTCCAGTTAGAAATGTAACGATATACCACCCCTTCTGCTAATTCTCTTGTAACCCGCTCTGTTGTAATTCTAGACCTTCTTCTACTTTTTGGGCTTTTTAAGACTAGTCCACTATTCTTTCTTATATTATTGTAATGACCAGACCCATTTAATATTTTTATTTTATTTTCAATAGAGCGTGTAGAAAGCCCTTTACTCTAATTAATAAACGATTTTTTTTTCTTGCACTGCTTATTGGATTCATTTTTCCATATTTTCTTAAATGCTCACATAAACGTAATTAAGTTTCTCTCTGCCACAAATTAGCCAGAACAAAAATATCGCATTGATAGCTATAATATGTACATATAATTAGTCAAATACATTGAGGTTGAAATATGACTTCTATTCTGTTATGCGCATTTTTTTGTAATAATAATTTCGAAGTACAAATCATTTGACCATCAATATTGCTCGTCAATGCATACGATAGGTAACATAGTAGAAGAGAAATACAGTAGAAAACAGCTTAGCTAAAACGAAATATTTTTTAGTGCCGATTTTCGCATATGGGTACATAACTATCGCATACTAAATTTTTCCTTTAAAGTGAACTGGAGCAAAACCTACTGAGAGATAATAAAAGGCAGCACCGATAAAAATTATTATTATTATTATATGCGGTCGGCGACACTGCAGATCGCATTTCCATTTCTTGAAGAATGTTATTGCTCAAAAATGCGATATTTACCGAACAATTTTGTGCCATTCTCTGTTCATTTAGTTCACTTTTATGCAACTTTTATGAACTGGTGTAAACAACATAAGTGCCTTTTGAAAACTAAAAAAAACTAAAAACTAAAACTGTTGGTTTTTCTTAATTCGGTACAGGTGATACTAAACTTTGAATACAATTTTCATAGTTGCATAACAAAAAATTCTGAAGATGAGAAATTATTTGTCGGACTCCTGAATTTCGTGTTATGCGATTAACACTAGATTACGTCGAATATTCTTCTTGACGTTGATCCGATGATCGGGTGATAATGAAGGTTGTCAATAAATGTGATTTCATTTATTCATTTGAAGACACAAAATTGATTGTTGTCCACAGAAATTGTTCGGATCATCTCTCATACATATCTCATATTCCGTTGCTAAACTAGTTCAAAGATCCACATAATTGAACTAGTTGTTTGTATACTTTTTGCTGGTGTTAGCGCCAGTAGCATAAATGAGCATTGTTGAAATCTTAAATATTTTTAAATGCCAATATTGGACACTACCAGTATAATTTATAACACCAAAAATGATTTTTTCAAACTAAACTTAAACAAATTTAAATATTGCCTGAGAAATTTCATCTTGAGAAAAAGGGAAAAAAAACCGTAGATTAAATGGGGAATAAAGTAAAGTTTAGAATGGTTGCTAATTATTTAAGTAAAAATTCTGGAAGGAGACATTCACTTCAATAGCTTCTCTTCATATTTCTTGTCAATTAAAAAAAATAAAGTAAAGTAAATTGCTAATTTAGATCAAGTTATGCTAGTAGGCACCGCTAAGCTTGGTGGCGGGTTTTTAAATACGAGAAGTTATTGACTCCCAACACAATCAAAGGCACAAGATATGAAGGTACAAGGAAGTTGTGACTTGTGATTTATGACTGGTCACAATTTTTCCAGAATAAGGCTGTAAAAATAGTACTTACATATTTAAACTATCATGTCCTTCAAGTATGTAGTAATTGGTAATCCGCATAGAAACTACGAGAGGAAAAAACTTATAGTTAAACAAAATTAATTAATAAAATCTGTTTTTGTATTTATATGTGCCTACATTCGTTTGCTCTGGTTACAGCAATTTCACTTTTGAAAAAGTCTAGGCTGTATGATGAGCGTTGCGTCCTGAAATTTTTGTAATTAACAAAAATATTTTAGTCTGCTAATAAATACAAGGAAAGTTTTAAATAGTGCTGACGCTATCTACAAAGTAAGTCTAAAAGCTTCTTAGAAAGTGAATCAAATTTAAATCTAGATAGCTATAATAATTTAAAGATAAAGTAAATTCCGACATACCTGGAGATATGTATCTAATGTACCCTAAATGAGTTTCATGTTTACCTGATAAGATTGTTTGTTGGTTTCAACTGTTAATGGTGGAATAGCCGATCGGGAAAATTTGAAAAGTTTTTGACCGCTATTAGGAGCTCCATGCGTTTACCTGCAGTTGGCCTTAATGAGCGCGTCAACAGCGCTGATTATACAATACTTGTCTTGGTCTATTGCTAATTAAATTTCATTCGGTAAATTATGCGACTGTTTAGTTAAACAATTTCCCCCACAGAATGCGAATTCAATCACACTACAAACGTTGGATGTAACGCCAGCAGTTTTAGCAACAGAAAGCATCCACATAAATTTAGATACAAGTGCAACAAGTCAAAAGCCAAATACACCAAGTACGGCGACAGCATCTCCACAGGAACCACCAAAGAATCCAACTACAAGTCCACCAGCCCCCATGCGCACCATAGAACTATCCACGGGGCGAATACGCGAGGGATTTGGTAAGAATGCCACTATCGAAATTTTTGAAATTTTTAACCATTTTACTTTCAGCGAACGGTGATGTTATTGTTACCCTTTTACCTACAAACACTAAATGGCCGTGGATAACTCCAGCAGTTTTTCGTCCAGAACTTGTACCTGAAGAGCTTATGGCGCAGGGATTGACGGTATGTGCTAGGATCAAATTTTCTGTGGTTTACGTAAAATATTTTTTTTTTGAATATTAGTTAACAGTGGAAGAGTACGTGAATGCCATGGAGACCCTGGTGAATGATTACAGGTTCACAGTGTACAATATTTGCTACAAGAGAGTTCTAGTTTGCTGGATCCTATTCGCATTTTGTGTCCTTTTGGCTCTTCTGTTTTCGGGACTGCAGGGTATTGCACTATTTTCACTCGGAGTTGGCTGGCTCTTTTTGAATGCGGCTGCAATCTTCCTCTGCATGTGGATTAAGCTGCGACTGGCTCGTGGCTTGGAAAAATGCCTAGCTAGAGTGAATAAACAGCTGATTCGTCACAAAATTCTTCTCATCTTAGATGACCGGGGACGCATATCCTGCCATAAAGTAAACTTGTGTTTCCTGTACTTTGACCCAGCTCAGTGTGTGGCGTACTTAAACGACTATGTTGAACGATGCGAACAGAATGGAACTAACATCCAGGCGGGATGGGAGGCGAAATTGGACTTGGATATTAACGACATTGTGATACAAGGCAGCAATCCAGTTCGGCTATCTAGAAAACAGGTGAGGAACATTAGATTTGTCCTACTTTTATAGTTTTACTAGGCATTACCCTCAATGAAACTCTTTCTGTCCTTAAAATTTCATTGATAGGCCATTGCGCAAGAAATTACCCTAAGCTACATGCAGCGTTGGGGTAAAGACTTTCTAAGGAGGCGGCTAGATTGGACTGTTAATGAAGCAGGGGTTCACGAGACACCGCGGCATCTGATGTCTTCAGTTTGTCCTTGCCAGTACATTGAGGAGATATTAAATAATAAAATTAAAATGCAGAGCAAGACCTGCTGCCTCGGTCTGAGAAATCCATTTAGGGAACTTTGTTGACGCTTGCTGTTCGTTGTGCGAAAATCTCGTTTAAAATAGTTGACTCTGCGCAAATCGATGGAAAGTTCCTTTTCCAAAAAGTATTAATCGGATACCACGCCTTCTCGAATTTCTAACAATTTTTTACCAGTTCGACTAGTCAACTATTTTAAATTTACGGTTATACGTATATAGGCTTTAGGTGCATTAAGCATGTGCTGTCCGAAGCAATACACAAAAAAACAATACATTCCTCTGTGCATTCCGTTTTGTTATTATGCAAATTTTACGACTGTTTTTGTCTTTTTATGTAAATATAATGTTGAGAATAGTTTTCTAAATAAAAATTTATCTAGAAATAAACAATAATAACAAATCGAAAACATGTTCTGCATCTTGTTTGTGATTTTTAAACAAAAATTTCCTCAAGTTAACGTTTTGTCCCACACATTTTATTCTCTTTGTTGTTGTTAGCTAAATATAATTTGTTTGCTATATTTTGAAAGTATGTTTATTTCTCGCTTTCGTGGTTTGCAGGAAAGAGCTGCACTACTATACCTTCGGTATTCATCACGTTGGGGAAATGAAATTGTCCGCGGATTGGGAGATGTTTCGATTACCGAACCAGCAAGGCATTGTGCAAATTATATATGCGCTTGCCAATATATAGAACGGCATCTATCGTGCAAACCACGAGGCAAGTCTAAATTAAACATAATTTATTGGGTGTTGGCTTCTGAACGCTATGAGAACTAATTTTTCACTTTTTTTGGTTTCTTTTATTCTATTCTTTTATATTTGGAATTATGGAGACAAGTTTTAGTGTTCATTTGCTACTGTAATTTATTCATAGGTAATAAGTAGATAGTCTTATCGAATATTTTACTAACAAAGGCGTTGTTTTTCTACTAGTATACATCTTGTTACAAATTTCCTATGTTCGAAGAAATCTCATGATCACTTTCCTAGACTGTTTATACATTTGCATTCCAATAAATGCTTAAGATTACTTCTATATACTATACACTCATTCCTGTAGCACCCATGCTTCATTGCACTTGATAATCATAACTACATATGTACAACAAATATTGTAAAGCCAGTATCTATAGACGAATTATACAATGCTTGTTTCGAATATTACACCGGCTTTTAATCGCTGGGTGTTTCTATGTATGTCCCGGCTGATTTTTACCTGATCTTGTAAGTTTTGGTGTGCGGGCTTTAGTAGAAATTGAGACACAATTAATTAAGAGTTATAGGCTGAACCGCAAATAAATAGGAAATACAACTTTAAGAAAATTTGATGTTTGCATCGCTCGAACTTCAAAAATTACTTTGCAGAGCTTTTGCAAACTTTTATAACTTTGGTAATTTCTGAAATTTCAAGCTCCTTTGAATATGTAGTTTTTCTAAAATATTGAAGAATTGAATTTTGTTAAAAACTCGAAAGAATCCTCTAGCATACCTATTACCTCGAACTACGTTCAAAATTTGCCGAATTTCGATGTTTCAAATATTTTTCTGTTAATAATCTACTAAGAAGACCCGTATTTATTGATCTCGTATTTATTGATCTGAAATAAGGAATATTGTTAATCTGTACAGCCAAATGAATGCAAGAATTCTGAAGGTATTCTAAAGGTGAAAACTTCGTCCTTATGTGAGTGTATTAATTAAAACAAACTTATTTCTCAATGTATCTTCATTCGTCACTAAATAGAACAAAGTGTGATTAAATTCTGTGCAAAGTTTAAAGTCCAGCGGTTGAATATTTATCGGGATATCATGTTCGCAAAGTAACTAAAATAACTTTTATATGTAAAGGTGTATGTATTATGGAAACTTTTATAATACATCTATTATTAGCAATTTAAACAGACATTTTTATTTGCACATGTTGATAATCCAGCTGCAAAAAATATGCTTTGCCGTTAAGAAGTAATATTGCGAAAATCATGGCACCGGCTATAAATCATTAATCGATGCAATGTAGTAGTGTCGTGGACAGAAATCTAAACTTTTTACATTTTTTTCTTGAAACCACAATTTTCGCAGCTGCACAGATGTTGCAAGAGTAAACAAAGTCTTGAAGATATATTCTCAAAATCGTACATATCTTTTCATAGAATAGAGTCGCCTTCTTCGTTAACACAAGAAATCTATAAAACTAAACTAAATATAAGAAATTTATATGCTGGAACGTTAGGCGTGTTCAGCAAGAGAAGAGCTTTCTAACATGTTCAGCATGCTTTAAAATTTAGTGTTATAAGAAATATAAATAGCCTCGTAACTGCCAGCAATTTAGCGGTATAAGCATGATGTTCAAGTTTTCAGGTTTTTTTAAAGCCTACTTGCTAGCAAAATATGCGAGAAAAAGAAATTGTTTTTTTGGGTTTTCAATTATAATAGGTATGTACAGATGTAGATATAGCCACTCAAAGTTTTTAAGGCATCTACACGATTTTTTGTATGTGACCTCCGAATTTTTTTTAGTGCGAGTGTCCAAAGTCCTTTTTCCAGCACAATAACAAAGAAAAGCTCGCTCCTCTTAAGGAATTTATTTTTTTGAGCACCATTTTGAATTTTAAAATTGCAATCAACAACTCCAAATACCCAGCTTTCATAAAAATCTGAGGTGGTTTATTATTTTGTGTCTGCCATATCAGAGCCACCAATTCAAATTTTTAAAGTCGGGCACCATATCTTAAGTCAGCGTCCCTAAAATCCCCATATGCGAAATTTCATGATAATTAACGTTTTGCTTTCGAGTTATTCATTTTTCGTGTCGGTTTAAAGCATTACATATTTTATGACGCTTTCAAACGGCCTTATCCTCGCTAAAGAAGTTTCTCTTCAAAAATAGTAAAAACGATTATAGGAAATTAAATCTTAAATATGATTTTACTTATATTCGAGAGACTCGAAAGCGCGTCATACGCTGCCAATTATACATCTTTGAACGTAGCAATTTTTTAGATCGCTCGATTGGTTTCACTACCCTGTCGAAAGAAGTTTCATTTTTTAAAACAGATTCGAGATTGGTTTATTTAATTTATCGCGTTAAATCCATCTGTATTTTTTCAATCATTTTTTTCTGGTACTCCCAGATTTCAATTGTTCATCGTCAGAACTTCCAACAGAAACCAAAAATCGTTAAATTAAAATTGTCTATATAATCTATCTGCTTGTAAAGATCTATAGAACTTGGAATTTTTCCTGAAAGATTTCTTGGAAACTTACAAAATACTATATCCATAATTGAGAACACAGGTTGAAAGAGTTGAAACTTTCCTATACATATTAGTCCACATTTCTATTTCCACTCTCATAAGTAGGTGGTGGCTTTTTTTGGTGAGCTAGCTGAATCTTTCACACTATCCGTTAGATCTTTAACTGCTGTAAGACACTACTTACGTTCCTCAATCACACGCTGTGAAAACATTGTGGCAGTTAAAATGTTAAATCAAGTTCAGGGACACGATAGATTTAGTCGATTTACGTAAATTCGGTGTAACATGTAATTGTAATAAACAAAGAGCCTTGAATAGTTAAATAAATAAATAAATAATAAATTAAACAATCATCTTCTTTGGAGCACGACCATTATACAGGCAAGATCCCAAAATATGAATAAAAAGATACATGAAGACAATAAACAAAGCAAGTGCACTTACAAATGTTTACAGAGTAATACAAAGATGTGATAGAAATATGAATTTAAGAAATTGCCATAAATCAATGGTTCAATCAAAAAGGTGGTACCTAGTACTGTAGAGAAAAAAGAAGAAATTTGTCCACATTAGAACAATACTATAGTTAATCTATGTAAATAAATTATAGCAAAATGTAGTCATTAGAAGTCTTAAAACTGATATTAACTTTATAAATAATTATAACTAAAATTTGATCAAACTTATGAACATATTTATTTTCCGTACGTACTAATTGTATTATGTGCTTTGAGTATGGTGTTGCTTTTTTTCCGGGATCAATCCAACTACTTTGTTGTCTTATTATATTTTCATCCAACAAGTGGACATTTTGAATGGCTTAATTATATTTTAAAGGAAAGAATAAGCAGAACACTCTTGGAATTATGTTACATTTTTAATGGAATATTTTGAATAAACTATTTTCTGTACATCTTGTCGTAATGTCTTTCATTTCCATTAAATTACAGAACTTTAATATATAACATATAACATCGTCGAACGTAAATAAAATACGTCCCTCTCGTCAAAGGTTTTTTACATGTAATTTTTTCATAAGACTTTTTTAAAAATTTGGCAGTCGAGCTACAAAAGCTGGCCGAATAATGTTTTTTAAGTATACATACGTAATATTTGAAAATACTACTATGTATTAAACAAATCAAATTTTCGACCACGTAAGCTAGCTCTTAATAGCAACGAAACTCACAATATTGCTTCCCCAAACAAGAAAAATAACTTTAATCAAATACACTATATACATTTAAGTGCAATAAATATAAGTAAAAGGATGTGTATAAAACTACCACCATGGGGATATAAGGTCTATAAACAATTCCCTCCCAATCACCACTTTCTCGATTAGCATGCATCTCACACATTCCGTAACACCACATTGAGGTAAATAAGGCTAACTAACTCGCAATGCCTGAAAGGATAAATATGTTTTTACGTTTTTTATGCAGGTTCAATAGATCCGAAGGAATTAACGCCGGGTGTTTTTATTTACGAATATATTGATTGAGCCCAAAGTCAAGAGGCCCCTTGAAGGATAGAGCTGTCTCTATTGCCATAGAAGTAAAGTAGAAAATCTTAATCTTACAAGCTTTAACTACAACCATATTATTCTATGTTGTACTTACTTGGGAAACAGAGGCTTTTGTATTTATTTAAGTGTTTAGAGGTGGATATATTTTTAATTTTTTATACGGAGAAAAAAATATAATTGTAAATCTATTGAGCGTGTATATGTATGACCTTACGCTCTGCTTCCCTTGTCACTGCCTATCTATAATATTTAATTTTTCAAATGGTAAGTACGCAGCATAGGTCACCTCCATGGCGCTGGATCATCATCATACGCAAAACATTAACCTAGCCTAGCTCTGCATAGCTGCTAAAAACTGCATAAAAATACAAATGTAAAGTAAAAGCAATTTTAAAACAATTGTTTGTAATTAGGTATAGGTAGTAGCGATATCTGGTTTAGGACTGCCTCCCACTGGGTGTGACATCGGTAAGTAGAAGAGTAGACCTTTCTTCATTCAGCAAACCATTACTAACCCCGCGCTGCTTCATTCGGGTGGCTGGTACATGAAGGGAATTTGCTTAACTATGCGCTTTTTGTTTCAGTTGGTTATATTTTAACGGCTTTGTTTTTAGGATATCCGTGCAGCTGCTGCGCCTATGCCTCCGATACAACCATAATGCCTTATTACTGAATTGTTTACTTCTGCAGTATTTCGTTGATGAATTTGTGTAACTGATTCCGTCCGATTGGTCTTATGATTTTTTAAGTAATAAAATACATGAAAATATAAAACAAGTTTTTATTTAAAATACCCCAACTGTTTTCCTCCATCTTTTGCTCATTATTAATTTTTCTTTGATTATCCTCTAACATCTTTTTTTAATAGATCCTACGATCTCAAATGGTTAAGGTCAAAGAGCCTTATCCAGCTTTATAGTGGCGTACCCCAAGGTTCAATTCTGGGTCCTTTACTTATCTCAATCTTTATCAATATCTTACGAGAGTCACACAGGAAGCTAGTATTTGTCAATATGCAAACGATGTACATAAATGTTGTCCGCACTTATTAAGGAGAGCGTTGTCCGACTGAACTCTGACTTTTTTTTATATGCTAAAGCTCAGGGGTTACCCTATGATGATATTGCATGGCCTTGGAAAGAAGGATTATATGGTATGGAGAGTTTGAGTTACGCAGGCGATTGTGCACATTTCGTTCAAATAATCCCAGATCGAAGATGGGGCAAAAAAAAAATTGTTCCGCATTCGTAGTGACCGACTTATGACGACAGAACAGTAAGGTTTGAGTATTGAGGCCTACCAAGCCTTTCAAGAGTTCTGTATTCTTAAGCGAGACATTCTCAAGCTATAGTAAAAGTAAAATCAACTTCCCTCAGAACGAGGTAATCGCCTTAAGCGCTGGACTCACAGTTCTCGTTCCTTTCGAGTTTTATTTCTTAAATACAAAAGATAACTATTTTAAAAATTTTATTGAAACAACAATAGCCCCATTAAACACTCCTCAAGTTCCATAAAACAGTTTCCCTAATCCTTGATCTCAGACCTCGCCATCTCGAGATTATCATGAATTTCCCTTCGTATATTCTTAGCGGCCGCATCGATTTCCAGCTGTGATGACTCCAGCTTGATCTTGTACCCATTGAAGTCTGTCTTCATCCGCTTGAAATCTTCAACGTCCTGCAGGAAGGTCTCAAACACCTTCCACCGTTCTGCCTCCGGAGGTTTGTCTGGATCCACTGTTCTCGCCTTGTGTGGCCGTTTTTTCTCAACATGGAATGTTTCTAAATCCTCTAGAATTTCGTTCAACGTTGGTGCATTCGGGGGAGGCAATAATTTCTTGCCTTTTCGGAACATTTTTATTTTTGTTTATATTCCAAAGGAAAACTATTTACTTTTGGTGACGTTTTACGTTGACAGTCTGACTTGGGATGTGTTGACTACCCAAACCCTGGAATTATAAATTTTTACAAATAGCTGTGCTGATAGTGTAAAATACGAAGAAGAAGTGTCAACTGACGACAACCGTCATCGTCTTGGCAATGTGCTGACAGATAAAATTTCTTATATTTGATCGTGAAAATCCAGAAAACACACGTAAGTGCGTAATTATCATCAACACGACAATGCTTAGTTTCTATTAAGCGTTCGAAAAAATTAATTTCTATTCCACCGAATTGGCTTTCAAAAGTTTTTCATTCATCAATTTTCTGCCCTCATGATGACTGGGCTCTAGGCCTCTGGCCTGCCGAATTGATTAAGTGAAAGTGAAATTTCCCTTCTGTCTTCCCTCTGCAGATAAAATGAAACTACTAAAATTATTGTTGGTCCTGGCATTGTGCGTCCTTTGCTCAGGTCAGCCCCAGGGGGACACTTATGAAGACAACGATTTTGCTGAATTTGAAGATTTCGATACCGATGATGATTTTGGGGCCGTTGATGACCCCCAGTGGAAGCCTGCCAGTCAAGCAGAGAAGCCAAAAAGTGCTGGTGCTAGCCAAAGTGCCAAAACTGACGATTTCGTCGAAGGAGTGGAAACTGACGATGAAGATGAAGCAACTGTTGAGGATGAGGACAGCGAGTTTGAACATTTCCAGGACGAGGAGGAGTTTGAGGGATTCGATGCTGGGGAGACCAAAGATATTCCACCGAGCCCTCAATCTGGTGAGCCAACGTTGACTATGGTCAAGGTTCCAATGCACTTCAGGTAATAGTTTCTCTTTAAAAGTAAATTTTGGCGGAAAAATAATTTTCTTTTGGGGCAGGACACATTGGGACTCCTATTGGATGGAGATGCTGATGGTCGCGGGGCTAACTACATATTTCGCGAATTTCTTCTTTGGGAAAAGTAGAAACTCTACCTTGGCCAACATGTGGCTGAGCACACATCGCACTTTGTTGGAAGAAAACTTCGTACTCGTGGGTGAGTGACACTATCTCATTTCGGGTCTGCTCACTAAGTACACATAGATAAGCCTAATCGTGAGCATATCAGCCGTTAACGATTTTTTTTGGCGCGATAAATCAAATTAAGTAATTTGAAACTGTAGAGCCAATGGAAAAATATTCTCACCCGAACCACAAAACATTAACAATTATAGAAACGGCAGAGCCTTTGTGGAACCACTATGCCACTATTTTCACGCTCGTATTACTATAGTCAAATTGTGTTTTTCTTTTCTCTTTAGGGGATGATGGCAAGATCGAAACTGAGTCTTCTGGTCTAATGAAAGAAAGCGAGAACGTCTACACGCTCTGGTGTTCTGGCCGAACATGCTGCGAAGGTATGCTCGTAGAGCTTCGGATGATAAGGCGTCAAGATCTCGTCGCTTTGGTGTCGAAACTAATGCGACCTGTACAGGACCAAGTGCACATAAAAATAGAAATCTCGAAGGATGCAATGGATACGTTCGTCTTCTGTGTTGCATCGAAAAAGACAGCAACCAGGCTATTCAAGGAAATGTCTGACCTTGTAAGTAATACCATATCACATAAAGTACGCACTAAATAGAGGATATTTTCCAGAGTAAGTATTGTAGTCTAGTCAATAAGCCAGAGGAGAAGTACAACGTACCACTCGGGTTTTCAATACTCTCTGAAATCCCCGAGGCCACGTCTACAATGTTAGACTCACGAGTGGTGGCGGCACTCAGCAAATACGGGCACCTTATAGATTATCTTCATATTTCGGACCAATTCAGCGGTCCTGTACAGCAGGAGGATCCAAATAATCTTAAGCAACCAGAGGTTAAGAGAATGCTCATGGCCGGTTTTAATTTGCCAAAATCTTGTGATATGGAATCTGCGAAGCCATTACTTGTTTTAGTATTTTACATAATGGAAAGACTGAAGAGATATCATCTCTCGAAGGAGGTAAGAAAGATTCATGTTATCTCACGAGCTTCTTAAAATAATTTTTCTTATCATTCAGGGTAAAACTAAAGCGGATAAAAATCGCTTGCGTGTTGAGGAGGCTTTTTTGAAGAGCACTCATGCTGCTAGGGCAGAGGCGGCGGCACAACGTCGTGAAGACAAACGTAAGCAGGAGAAGGAGCGTGTTATGGCAGAGGATGATCCAGAGAAGCAGCGTCGTTGGGAACAGAAAGAGCAGAAGCGCCAAGCTAAGAAGAAAGCTCCCAAAATGAAGCGGTTAGCTGTTAAATCTCTGTGATTGTTACGCACAGTAGTTTCGTTCGGAGTGGGAAATGAAAAGAAATGTTGGTCTCACTTGGAAATAAAGTCATAGACGTGGATTTCAAATGATCTTTTGCGAATGTGGTAATTTTTAATTTTATCCAAAATTCTAGTGCTGATAGCGAAAAGGCGGATCTGGGCTGTAGCGTATAGCAATAGTGCTGATTTCGAGTCTATTATTTAAGGAAGTAGAAACTGAAAGTGTTTTTGTTGCACATACTAAATTTTCTTTAGTGTAAAGTAAAAGGGGAGTATAACCAGGTAAATGTCTACACTCTCTTCTACGTTTTTAGTCTTCTAGGAATATAATGTGCGAGTTCGAAAACGCAGCGATGCATTCCTGGATGCACTTCGCTTTTACTTACGTTAGAGAAAACCTATTCTATTATCTAAGGAAAAAACTATTGTCAACGAAGAAAACGCAGTAATCATATCTGAAATAATTAAACGTCTTGGAACATGTCAACATCATAAATTTTTGTCGTCGAAAAATTACAATAAACCCTTTCTGAATATAAATCTTGGCCCAAACAGCAAAAATGGAAGAAGAAAACAACCCAGAAGTTCAAGTGGAGAATGAACCGAAACCGGAAACTGAACAGGAGGCAGCAACAGAGCTCAAAACAGAAAATGATGCAAAGGAGGAAGACAAAATAAAGGCGAATAATGAAAATCAACCAAAAGAAGATACAACTAAGAAAAAATGTAAAGATATGTCCCCCGCATCAAACAAAAATTCGGTGCTTGATGAGAGTGCTGCTCTTCAGTATGCCGCAATCCTTAATGAGATTAAAAAGCAGAATGGTATGCTCAGCGATCTCAAGCAGAGGCTTACTGAGGTAGAAAATGGAAGACCTAATACCTCCA
Source organism: Neoitamus cyanurus (assembly GCA_947538895.1). Classification (NCBI taxonomy): domain Eukaryota; kingdom Metazoa; phylum Arthropoda; class Insecta; order Diptera; family Asilidae; genus Neoitamus; species Neoitamus cyanurus. Next base: position 29,733,751 of record OX384546.1, on the reverse strand, counting down.
CAGCGAGTGATATTCGAGGTATACGATGCCGTTTGGAATTGCAAAAGGAAAAAATTCGGTGCCTCGTTAAAAGAGTTATGAGATTTCAGAAAGAACATCCTGGCGGTCCATGGGATGAAGTTGATATAGAAACAAACCTTTCAGAGGATCATATGTCTGGAGCGCGCAATAAAACTGTCTGCACTGCCATTTGTAAGAGGGTAAAGCCAAATGACGATACGTGCAAGTCGATAAACAAGGATTCATAGTTTCGGCAAATTTTGGATATTTTAATTTAACCGTAGCGTAAAAGAGGGCACAATTCTTCTAAAATTTTATATATTTTTCTCTCTGCTAAAAGGTGCCATCAGTACAATACTTTAACCGTTGTCTAATATCTTCTTAAACATCAAAACGGTGTAGCCCATGGTATTGCCTTTTTCATGCTGAGATAATATCGACGTTTAACAATTTACTTTTCTAGCGAGGAATAAAAATTTGTACAAAGAACATATACAGTTAATTCTTCCATCGTGGTCTTCCCGAGGTTGCCAATATATTCGCACTAGAGGATCCTTGTCTTGCATCTTTAGCTTAATATTCGTTAAACGAGGTACCAAATACAGGCTCAATATGCGTAGGAAAGGATAGATGCGAAGCCCCATAACGCTCGTATTGTTTCCCTTTTCAGCATTGCCTTGCCTGGTAGTCAAATGTTTTTATCCCACCTGACACTTGCTAAGGTAGGAGTGATAGTGGGCTCGTCTGGTAAGAAATGAACGACGCGCATGTAGTGGGTCATACCGCCGGGTGCTTTTGGTCATACCCTGTCTGGACTGGTGTGACGAGATCCACCCGTTATTCTTCTTCCCGCGATCTTTCTCCCAAAATTCTGGTTGTCTTGCTTACTATTTTTGGCTGTGGCAATAATAAGAAACAGCAATTTTATGGTTGATTCCGACGTTTTTGGGGGGTTGGAATCACGAATTTCGCAAAATCGGAAATATCGGAAGTGGCCTTCATTGGTCATTTTCAAGGTTAAAGGGTATCCAGTCGGTACAGGCTTTTCTTCGGATAATTTTCGTTGCGATTTGAGTGGGAATGACAGATACCGAACACGGCTTAATCATGCCCTAAAAACATACTGAATAGTTCACCAAAGTTCACCTTTCTGAATTTATACCGGAAATTCAAAACATCGTTGGACCTTTTTAGAAAGGTGATAAGATGGGCAATGTAAGAAATATAAAAAACAGGTGAATTAATTACATGAATTTTGAAGAAAAGTTTGGAAAATCTTCATGATGGCTCAAAAGCAGAACATGGTGAACAATGTGTTCAAAACTTTATTGTTGCTTGAATTTTTAACCTCAAATATTTCAGTTCCTACAGCTATGGTCTTTATGCCAACAGCTGTTCCGATGACAAGCATGACTATTTAGTTGTTCCAAAAGGCTTTTGATATAAATTTGGAGCGTCCTTACTTTCGCCTGCGTGGACTGGCAGTTACATATAACGTTGTCCAGTTGCTTCATAGTTTTCTCCTTTTCCATTTTAGCACAGCAAGCGTGCGCGCGTGCCTTAACCAAATCGTCCTCCAGCTCATGTATCTTCTTATTTGCACTAGCCTTCTGTCTTTCAGCTCTTTCCTTTGCACGGCAGATTATGGACGCTGTCTCTTGCCGCAAAGCAGTTAACTCACTTTTTAGGCACTTAATATCTCCCTTTTGCAAAGAACTAGTGTCTTCAGATTTCTTACATTCCTCCCTAGCAGCTTGAAGGTCAGCTTTTAGCTTACTAATTTCCAAACGCTGATCTTCAGAAGCAGCTGCGACGAAGTTTTTGTTTTGTTCCTTTAATTTATACAATTCGTCGCAAACAACCGTTAATTTCTCTTTGAGTTCTTCATTTTCCTTGCAACACTGCTTCAGTTTATTGGTTTCCTCTTCTAAGAGCTGAGGAAGTTCCTTCACTCTCTGGTCATACTTACTTTTTATCTTTTCCATTTCACAACTAATCTGCTCTTCAATATTCTCATTAGATTTCTCGAGCTGCTTTATCTTAGTCATTTGCTCTTCGACATTCTGTTTCGCTTTCATGTATCTTTGCCGATAATCCTCCATTTGGGCCTCTTGCTCTTTGAGAATCAACTTAAATTCTTCCTTTTCTGCTTTAAGATCTTCAAGTTCTTGTTTCAGTTGATGGGTTTCGTAAACCAACCCAGCATCTGTTTCCGAAACACAACCCCTGGAACTATAGTTGCCTTTTAGTTGCTTTAAGTCAGTTGCCATGCTTTCGAAAAGCGATAACATTTGTGCGGTTCTGCAACCGCATGCTCCACATGGTTGCTTTTTCGGGACGCAACATGTATTACATTCTTGCCGCATTAGACAATCAGATGGTACTTGCTTCATTAGGCATTTAGATGGTGGTGTGAAGTTCTCACAAGAGAATGAATCAATTTGCTGCTTCATTGGATAGATGGGTGTAAGTTGGTCGTTCTCGCATGAAAATTCTTCATTTTCTTGTTTCTCGTTCAACATTGGAAGGTTTGGATGGTCATCTGCATTACAGTCATTGTAGGGGAGTTTGGCTGCACATTGAGTTGAGTTGAGTTTGCTTTTGCAGGGAATTGGTAAATTCTTTAAATTCGAATTCTCTGTTTTACCACGGCATGAATCCGATTCACCTGCAGTCAGCTGCTTCAATTTCAATTTGCATACCCAACACAGTTCGTCGCAAATGCTAACCATTCTGGGACAATTCGGGGAAGATGGGCCGCATTGTTGGCAATTTTTCAGATGCTTCTTCCTTTTTTTCACAAGATAAACGATTAGATCGTTTAGGCCGCCTTTATTGAAGCAGTGTAGCTCGCGTCCAAACTGAACCTTTTCCATATTGTCTATTTTATCCAGTAGGTTTTTTAACGATTCACCTGCATCGCAGGTTGAAGTTATTTTAGGAGGAATGCGGCATAACTTTTCCGAAGTACAGGATGAGAGATGGGTACATTTTGCATGATCCTCAGCATTTGCTTTGTTTTGATCGTTCTCCATCTCTTCTTCGATGGCAGTCTTTTTAACTGATCGTTCAAGCACTGACAATCGCTGCCGTGTTGCGTTTACCAAATTATCCATATCGACGAAAAAAACCTCGTCAAATATATTTGTAACCACTGGTATTTCAGGCCAACGCTCGTAAGGACATTGGGCCTGAAGAGCCATTGCTTTCGACAGTTCTTCATTAAGTTTGTCCTCTTCTGTACAATAAAGCTTTTCTAACGTTTCCCGTTCCCTTGAGGCAGAGGTGCACAGCATATCGCGCTTTATTTGTTCCAGGTTGGAGTTTTGTCGTTTTATGGTTTCCATGATGTCATAATATTCCTGCATGATGGGACATTTGATATGGTCTACAGCTGCAACTGTGTCTGTATTTCCTAATGCGCTCTTAAAAGACCATTCACTCGATCGACTTTTACTCGATCTATCCGACTTCTTAGAGCTATCTCCACTTGACCGTGGTTTACTAAGAGCCATCGATTCTTCTTGCCTTTTCAATGTTACAGAATTGTTTGATGGTGATGGGCTGACCTTCTTCGCCCCACTAGGTGGTTCATTAATCCCTTCATTTGATTTCGATTTCAGTACAGATGCTTCCCTTGGTTTTTCCTTGTCACCTGAATTTCTAGGTGATTCCATTAGATTTTCCTTGTCACTTGAATTTACAGGTGTTTCCTTTAGTTTTTTCTTGTCGACTGAATTTCTAGGTGTTTCCTTTTGTTTTTTCTTGTCGACTGAATTTCTAGGTGTTTCCTTTAGTTTTTTCTTGTCAGCTGAATTTCTATTTATTCCCCAACGTTTTTTCGTTTCACCTGAATTTCTATCGGCACTCAATCTAAGTGCAGACTTATTAACAGACAAATCATTTTCACCAATTTTCTTCTCTTTATCTTGTGCTTCAATAGACTCGACACTTTTATTAGCCGCTAATGCAGGAGGTAATTGTTCTTTTTCATCATTTGCAGGTAAAGAGGTTGCTTCAGGCACATTTTCACCTGTTATTTTTTCGGCAGGCGTCTGAGATGTCTCACCTAATGGTTTTTCATTCCCTTCTAGTTTCTCGTTACGATCATCCTTCGATTTCTTATCTGGATCACTCATTCCTTGTTTTACCTCTGCCTTAATCTTAAGTGGGAAATTTCTATTTGATTATTTCCGCATTTAATATGAGTTCACACAGAAAAATTTTGATGCCTCTGGTTCACATAAAATTCCACGTCCAAGTGTCGAACTTTTATTTTAGGATTGCTGGGTTGCTTGTAAAATTACTGAAATCGCCGGTAGCCAAGTACGACGATTTTATTTTCACGAAAATGTTAATTATCGTGGTACCTTGTCGACTCACACTCGAGGTAAATTGGTAATTTTATAATTGTCGGTGCGGTTTCGATTCGAAGTCGACATACTTTGGACGACCCCGGAGCACTAGGCAATACCTCGAAGCACTAGGCAATACCGGCATATTTGTCATTTGTCGATACGCAAATAAACAAATCGACATTGGTGCCTTACTATTACATGGTAGTAGTCAACTTTGTTGTTCGGGTAACTTAACTTCTTACTAGATAGTTGTCGTGTCGACTATTGTACCAATTCATTTTATTGCGCTTTGATTTCGACTTCTATCTTCCGGTATATCAGAAGATGATTCTTAGGGGTTTAATTTAGGAAATCGACTAGATTATAATGATCAACACTTCGATATCGTGTTAATTCGTCAACTGAACACTCGATAAAGTTACCATCATCGAGTTAACCCTTACGTTATTCTACACTACCAAAGGCTAATCAAATTCAAGTCCAAAATACATGGAATACATACAGGAATAGCAAAGCAGTTGCCTATTGATTGCTTATTTAACAATTGTGTCGATCATATACGAAAGCGAGTGGTTTTTTAATCAGATTGAGTGAAATCCTCTAATATGAATCCCACTTCTATTTTTGGTTAGGAGAGCCATGAGCCTTATCCGCTTGATTTTTGTGAGCAAACATAAAACTCCCAAAACGCCTTCCATATTTTAGGTCAAAGTATTTAATTTAATTTTCATTCCATACAAAAATTTAATTACATTAATTTCGACTAAAGATGAACTAACCATTACAAACAAAAAATGTCTAAAGAATCAGGCACCAACTTTAACCGGATAGGAGTTTTCATTGGACAGAAAAACGATGTGATTCTTCAAGGTCTTGATCTGCTTCTGTGCAGAGTCAAAGCTGTACGACAGCGTGCAGAGCTGTCCTTTCATTTCCTTAATAACTTCTTCCCTATCACAAATGGAGAGAGAAGCAGTTGCTCGACATTGGGCTAGCTCCCTTTCCAACTTGTCAATCCTGCACTGTAGAGTCTCCCTTTGGTTTTCGGCCCGTTCTTTAGTGCGGGCTATAATTCTAGCCGATTCTGTTCTCAGCGTGTCCAAATCGTCCTGTGTCTTCTCAAGTTTATCGCACAAAACATCCTTATCGGCTTTAAGTTCATCGTACTTCTTCTGTAACAGTGCCAGGTCGTGTTGAGCTTGCTTAAGTTTTTCCGCAAGGTTAGGGTCGTCGCTGACTTTGCTTTGCTGAGCCTTAAGAGCCTTGAGCTCCTTGCAGACCAAACGGAGTTTCTGTTCAAGATCTTCCTTTTCCTTGCAGGCAGTGGCCAATTTCACCTGCTCATTTTCGAGCAGTTTCGGCAGCTGGGCGAGATCCTTCAGCTTATCCTGGAACTTCGACTTAATCCTCTGGATCTCCAAATTGATCTGATCCTCGATTCTCTTGTTGTTCATTTCCAGTTTTTCGATAATACACTTTTGCTCTTCAACCTTTTGCTGGGCTATTAAGTACTTCGACCGGTAGTCGTCCATTTGCGACGATTGCTCCTTAATCAAGCACTTGAATTCGTCTTGCTCCTCTTGAAGGTCAGTCACCTTCTCTCTCAGAAGCTCAAGTTCAGTATTGTCGACGTCATTTCCACCACCCTTTTCGCAGGAGTCCACGAACCCCTTCGTCCTTTGTTGCACTTCCTTGAGTTCACTTTCTTTCCGACAATAGTCTGCTAGAAGATTTGCATAGTTCTTTTTCAGCTCCTGTATTTCATCAGCTTTGGTTCTAGTCTTGGGACAAGGAATGTCCTCGTCGTCCTCTTTCTGACACTCATAGGAATCTCGCTCCCTTTTCAGTCTGCACATTTCCAACTTCATGCGCTCTACCGAGCACTGCATACCGTCGATGTTTTTCTGAAGCGCCTTAGTGCATTGCTTGTACTTTTTTATACGCTCAATCGTTTTAGGGTTCACATCCCCTGCACCACAGGTGACTTCCTTAACGAGTTTATCTTTTTCTCTCAAGAGTTTCCGAAGGTCGCATTGCATCATTTGTATCTTCCGCTGCAGGGTCTCGATCACCTTGTCACGGCAAAGGAGCTCCTCTTGGAGCTTGAATCGATCTCCTTCAAGGTCTGAATTGTCTTGAACAAGCTTCTCCTGCATGCTGTAGCTTCGATTGAGCTCCTTGCAGATTTTACTCACATTGCACTTTGGCTTTTTGCCACCACCTGTTTTCTGACCCTGCAGAGCGCACATGATCCGTCTGATCATTTCATCGTCAAATTCAAGCATTGTACCACCGTCGTCGGGACACGGGCTCTTTGGCTTCTTCTTTTTCTTCCCGGCTTTCTGAAGCAAGCAATGGAGGAATTTTTCAATATCTGACTTAGATTCCTCGTCTGGACAAGGCGGACAAGGATCTTTCGACTGGCGACCACATTCGTCATCGTCTGAAAGTGCCTTTTTGCACACAGACCGCATCACATTGTAGCTCAGCCCAATTGGCATGCTGTCTTCCTCGAATGTTGTCGCAAGTGGAATTTCGTCCCATTTCTCTAAGGGATCTTCCTCCTGCAGGGTCATTGCTCTTTTTATTAGGCATTTCAATTTTAGACTTTCCCTTTCGAGGCAACAGCGCAAAGCCTGTATTTCCCTCTCTTCGCACTTTGTCAGACATCCTTTCTGGCATTTTTGGCATATCTTTAGCTTCAAATCATTCACACATTTATTTTGATCTTCGATCTGACTAATTAATTCCATGTACTCCTTCATAAGTTGGGCCTTCTTTTCATCTTTTTCTTCTTCTTCTCCCTCTTCTTCTTCTTCTTCGCCTTCCTCTTCTTCTCCTTCTCTACCTTCCTCAAGGGTACCCACTGTTTCATCACCACCTGCTGTGGTGTCTTCAGCAGCTTCTTCCTCTGCTTCAACATAATCTTCTTCCTCAGCCATTTTTTATCTTTTTGGTTTTACCTACTTTTTAAGTTTTAGCTAAAATTAGTCTCCTAAGGTGGTTTTAAGTGCAGGTCGTCGATGTGCAATCTAACACACGTTTTATTTCCCTCAAAATAAATGATACCAAATAGAGGGGGATCACACAAAAATTTCGCTCTTCTTTTTTTACGTTTTAAGAAAAAAATGATAAGTAATGCAAAGGTAGAGTGACTGTGGCAGTCATAGCCTCCCTATTTCTGTAATTACTATTTCCACTTGTTGTAATAGAGTTGCTCCAGGGAAGACCACGGGCGCGAAACGAACAAATCGGCGCTGAATAGCTTCTTAAAGCGTTGATACGACTATTGTAGAAAGGTGACCAAACGCAGCAAGCATATTCTAATATCGGTCTAACAAAAGTCGCATAATGTAAGAGTCATCAAACTTCTTACACCACCTCTTTAATCCAAGAGTAGAGTTAGCTTTATTGGTTGCTTTAGTGATATGACCGTAAAAAGTAAAGCAACTATTTAGCCAACTACAACTCAACCCAACTTGATATTAGTCAGGTCGGGATAATACACAATCATTTAGGGTATAGGCATCGTTACTAACGGCCCTCTTACGGGAAAATGTCATTGCTGTATATTTGTCAACGTTAAGAGGTAAGCAATAAAATAGACAAAACGTGTCAGTCCATCGATAGACAATGTACTTGTAGCTTCAGTGTATAGGGCATGAAGACGAATAAATGAACCGAACCTCAGGTAAGTAAGTTATGGAGCACCAATTGTGAAAGGCGTCCAGGTTGGATTTTAAAATATCTGTCATTTGAACAACACACAATGCGAAAAATCTTGGCATCGTCAACATAACACAACACTTTTGAATTTTTGAGACATATCGACAAACCGTTTATATCTTCTTCTTCTATATATATAAAAATGAATGTTTGTCTGTATGTCGTTTATAGAATCGTAAACTATGCATTTGATCATATGATGATCTTTAGCAAAGTTGTTGTACATGAGCCCACGAAGGTTTCTGAGGTGGTACGACCAATTTTCGACAGATGGCTCCACTGTTAGGAAGAAGAAGAGGAAATTTGTTATAATGCGTGTGCCATGTTATGGGTATCGTTGGAAAGGGGAGGTAGTGTGGAATGTGTTGGTGGAAGAAAGGTTGGTGAAAAGTGTGAAATGTGGGAATTATTGGTGAAAACGTGTTTTTGTTGTGGGTGAGGGGTAGGGGTGACACCCCTCAGAAGTGTATCTCAGGGGTAGGAAGAAGAGGCACTATAGGAAATTGGGCCGGGTTGGTGGAAATAGTGAAAAATTGGTTTTTTCGGTGGGTGCCGACAAAATTGAAACGGCTGTGGAAGAAAAGTGTATACATGAATTGGAATAATTTTGTCACCAATCGATAGCTAAGGAAGCAGAGTAATCTCTATATATAGAAATGAATCTCTACTTCCCTTGGTCACGCCATCACGCGCGAACGACTGGACCGATTTCGCTAATTCGTGACAGAAAAAATTAAGAATATTGCGCGGAAAATTAGAAAATTATGTTTTTGGTTTGGGTTTTTGGGGTCACTGATTTTGAATCTGCCATCAAAATTTTGGAAATCAAGATGCTGGATCAATATGGCGACCCAAAAGTTAAACTTCAAGGGATTTCCCTGAAAGTCCGCGTTTGGGGATTTTCGGGATCACTCATTTCGAATCTGCTATTCGAATTTCCAAATATGAGACCACCCCCACCCCGCTGGGAGATATAGGAGAGGGGGTGCAATAAGGAGGTGTTGTAAAATGAGGAAAACTAAATTTAATAATACTTTACAGTTTACAGTTAAAAAGTATTAGGAATAGGTGAAAGTGATGTATGGGGTGTATTGTGTACGAATTTATGGTTGATTTAATGAGACCACCCCCACCCTGCTGGGTCACATAGGAGGGGGGTTGTGCGGTAGGAAGGCGTTGTAAAATTAAGGAATACAAATTTAATAGTATCCCGGGAAACGCCGGGTCCGGGCATGCTAGTAAATAATAAACAAAAGTGGGCCAAGATGGCTTCCTTGAGGTACGGCGGAAGTAGTGTGTATTTCATTTCAAATAATAACATGAAAACCAGTCGGCCCTGATACAATCATTAAATGGTTATGAGTTATGAGGTTCTGTGCATAAATATTTGCGTCGTTAATTCTGCCATTGCATCCTACATATACATATTTAAACAGACAATGCACTAACAAGTGGAGGCTACAATTTTTGAATCGTTGTCGTTTTGCAGACATAACGTATTTTAGGCCACTTGAAAGTGCACTATCTAAACTAAAGTACGTATAATTTAGATCACCTCACCGTAATTTAATTTTTAAGAATTGTTATCGCCGTGTACATTCACAGTTTTAAAACATGAAAAATACTCAACAGCGAGAAATCGCCGACACCAAACGGAAGTGTCCATCTTGCAAGAATTTCGGTAAAACTGCGCGAAACATCAACCATTATACGAAGTATGCCACTTCACTTGCTCGAATTGTTCCATTTCGGTCTTTTCCCAATGAGAAGAGTGTACCTGCAGAGAAAGAAAAACGCGAAAAACCCACACAACCGCTGCATACATTCTCCCTAAAAATTTGCGAAATGCCACCGTATATTTGTATGCGATGGCAACAAAGCGCCAGCCAGGCGCACATTTGTGTGGGTGCATGTATTAAAAGCTGAAAACAAAACCACGTGAAAAGCAGCACCGCACAGGAGCAGGCGAGACAGCTGGCTGTGTTCTATCTGATTTGACAGAAATCGATAAACAAAAATGGCGACCGGAGTGGTAAGCAGCCCGTCCTTTTCGCACTTCGGCAGCTGAGAGCATTTCGGAAAGTGACGTTTGATCAACAAAAAGTGAAACGGGGGGAAACTGCACACTCTCGCCGATAAGCAAAAGTTTCGAAACGCGGACGGATTTCGTCGTCGGGGTTTTTGTCCATTAAAATTGAATTGTTTGACAGATTGTGGTGGATAATTGGTTTTCGCGAGATCGCGCCGTCGAGAAACTCGCATTTTTCCGCAGTGTAAATGAGCTGTACTCGGGGGAAATCTCATGGAAATCTTTTAAGGTGTGGGCGTTACTGTCATTAGGGAAGGGAAAAAAACTGACTCAAAAAATCGCCTAAAACTCTGCCGTTGTGCCGGAAATTCGTTTTGGGTTTGTGTTTTGTGCGTAAACAGCGAGTGCTCGAGGAATTGTCGCTGAAATCAAGTCGGTCCGGACGAAAGTTCGCTACAATATGTTACTGGAGGCATTTTCCTGAAAGCCGCCTGACTCAGGTACTTTGTACGCTAAAACTATTCAATTGCCACCCTCCCTCCTCCCCTGTAGATGCAGGGCTCAGCCTTAGCAAATAAGAATTAGCGCAATCCGCGGAGGTTGGGTGCCATCCCGGGGATGGGAACACCAGCCACCAGGAGCGCTCCTCCGCCTTCTATCCAGCGCACCTGACGTTTCTCCTTTTGTGTTTGCACTTGTTTTGATTGCAAACGCGTAGTTCCGGGTCCTCGGGTATGGGCGAGAGTTCCGCGACCGTGACATATGTTTTTATCGCTTAAGGTTACTACTGGGTCCCGGTCAGATCTACGTGGCACAAGCTGGCCCCGTAAGTGGATTGTCAGGTATAACGCAAGGGTGTGCCGCAAGTTGCTTTTCGCGTGATGGGGCCTACATTGAATGGTCCCTGTCGAGGGTTCGGTCACTAAAACGAGGTTTCGAGTGAATGTGCGGTTCCAGCTGGATGTGACAAGTTAATCGAGAAAAATTGGTACAGTGCCAGGATGCCCATGGTAGGCCCTTTGAAGATTCTGACAGCTTGACGGCCCCAAATTATGTCTTCGTTGTAACTCGGAATCCTCCCCGGGCCATGACAGGAGCACATCCACTGACGAAGATAGTCAGCATCACCTCCTCATTCCACATTCGATTCATCTCCATCGCGTAGGTAGTCGTGTAGCCATGTTAAATTGCACTTTTACGCCCCCTCTATCCACCCACTAGGAGGTTATTATTAAATGTCTCCCAAAATCGTTATTCACCCCTCCTCCCTATGGCTTAACTAGATTGTTTGTCTGCCCGGGCAGAGTGCTCTTGTTTAGGATGGAATTTGTAAAATGCGACCTTAGTGGGGCCTTGGCATTGACTTGCTAACTGTTAAAAGGACGTAGCTCCTGCCCAGTGAGCACAGCTGGCTGCGGATAGGTCACATTTAGGACAAACATTTACTTTTTACAGACATGTTTGTGGGCTTATGGGCAGGTTCCCTCGGGTAGCGATCCTTACGTAAAACATCGGACAAGCACAAGAGGTACTTATGTGGCACGTGCAATTGGAAAATATTGCTCCGATTAACTGTTGAGTTTTCCGCAGAAATTGTTTGCATGTTACTTGTGTATCCATGCCATAATAAAGTATTCAATACGTAATTGTTTCATCTTAAGTTGCTCAACAAGCAACAAGCACAGCGGCGTCCTAGCAAAACGTGCGAATTTTTGGGACTTTCATTTACTTGTTTTCTAATACTGTGCAGTACTAAAAAAAAACTTAAAAGTCGGATCAAAGGGGCTCAGGATGTATTGGAAATGCAGGAAGGCAATTCAGAAGGTTCAGGGGGTGCCCAAGAGTGGGGTTTCTGATTCGGAAATTGTCGTTTTCGAATTTCCGGCAAATCCAATGATTCCGGGGAAATGTGGTAACAAAATTGAGATATATCTGAAAAGCAAAGTAAATACACAAAAGGTTTACGCGCAAATGCGGATAACTCTATGCTGCGAACTGCGGGTCTATCGTCTATAAAACTCACTTCGACAGGAAATATTTTTTTTCATACCAGAAATATGGTTACCAACAGATATATGTACATCAGTGTCATAAAGGGTGTACTTCGCGTTTTAGGTCCTAAATATCGATTTTTTTAATATTTTTTCTTCAAAGCACGTTTTTAGCGTCTTTTTGTATAATTGGGTATTATAAGAAGTTCAGCACTAGAAATCACCTTTATTTATTTTCTTAAATTCGCTGGATGTTTTTTAAGTCACGCCATTGAGCCACTTGCTTAAAATCTGTAGAGGTGGTAAGCTGCTCGGAATTTTTTGAAGCCAAAGTATAGAGTAGGATCGACTTTATAACCTGCGAAAGATACAAATATGTTATTTTGTGCCTCTCATGTTAAATAATAATACGCAACAAAGCTCTGAATCTTATCCCAGAAAAGATTCGCAAAATTGGGTATCAAAAATAGGCTTTTACATTAAAATTCCCTTTAAGAAGAATTGCTTAAGAATTACTTAAATGAAAGTTAATCATAGTGAAATTAGAATGATAAGTTTGTGAATTATATAAAAAAAAAACTGTTTACAACTTCAGCTCTTAATTTTGTACAGTTTGTTTCTAATATGAGCTATTGTGTAGGAAGGACTAAAGATAAAGAATATTATTTAGGACCTGTACTAATAGTAAAAGCATTCCAAAGTAGGTAATTCTGAACTGAGGTTTTGGTTTGTAACTATATGGACGCACACACCGTTGCTTTCACCGATTTTTTCTTTCTAAATACTTTTGGGGAAATAATCTCATTTTTACTTTGTAACAAAAGGGAATATTTCGTACAAGTGCTGGTTTAGAATTTCCCGGCTAATGTACTTCGTTAACTAAAAATCGTGTAACAAGAAAAACCTTTACATTTGGTTATTTCATAGTTAAAATATCAATTTGGACTCGATGGTACAAAAGCACCCAGCTGAGAGTTGCCAAGCAATACTGTCTGGATTACTTCGTTGCCTGCGAAACCGTTAATGAGAGCTATTCAGACTGACTCGGAACAGCGTGATTTCACATACGTAGGCATCGCATTAAAATTTCGTGAACTAATGATATAATTTGCCCAGCCTACACAAAAGCCACAAAGGGATGTGAACGCCTCCTCTGTTCTGTTTAAAATGAAAAATCGGAAAAACAGTCTATTCTTATGTCCTCTAAGCTATTCCTTCATAAACTGTTATGGCAGGGTCTTGTTGCCGTGATTTCAAGCTACTGGATTATAAACCTGTGGGTGCTCCCAGTGTAGGAGCATATAATGGCGACAAAAGTATCACTTAAATCTGCCTCAAACTGGTAAATCGCGGCTTAGCCGCAAACGTGTTTAACTAAAATAGTTTCTGGCGACTATCACCTCGGCCAGACACCAGAGCGAGCTGAAAGGGTGCCCATAATTACTTGGCCATTAGCAGGCTCCCAAATAGACTTGCATACTTGTAGCACAACCCGTTCCATTTCGGTTCGCTCTGGAGCCGATAGGAGCCCCACTCGTCGCCCTCTGAGCTCTGACCCCGACCAGCTCTACGGTTGCTCGAATCGTTCAAATCAATACTTTCCCACCGTTTTCAAGCAGCACACAATGCGAATGCATTTCACCTGGTTAGCTTACCTGCCATTTGTTCTTTCCTTCCTTCTCTTCAAGGCCCTTCTATTTTCTTGGAAGCTCTCAGCCGTCTTTAGTACGAGAAAGCTGAAAGGAGTTAGGGGTGGATGGGACATTGGGGATTTGGCAAGAGGCTCCTGTCCTGGGTTGTCCTTGTGGGAGGAGGTCATCACGGCCTGTGGAATACTCTTCATGACAGTCACTTAGAACTTGCTGAGGGCTGTTAGTCTTGTTGCGTGATGAGCAGGGAACCCCAAGTGCGCTCCCGGAAAACTGATCTAATATGCCCAGCAGAGCGATAACGCCATAACTGAGGGGGTTGATGCCTGATGGAGGTGTAACGAGCTTCCAGGGGTGAAAAATCGTGGGAGTCCGGGCGTCGCTAGACCGGCACTCTTGCTGTGAAGGATGGCGTTGCGAGAAGGGCTGCAGGGTCGAGCGGGAGGATGCAACAAGTTGTTATTGTGCTTTCGTACTTGGGAGAAAATCTGTGTAGGCATTCCCTTCACCTCTTCCTCGTTCCCGCCCCTCTCTGGGGCTGGTGGGTGCGATGACGCCAACCGGATTCGAGGATGCCAGATTTGGTTCACAGCCAGTGAATAGAAATAGCCCTCTGTATGCCTTGTGTGGGCGTTACAAGAGCTGAGGCGACATCAGCTAGTCGCAAGCGTCTGGTTCTGGTGCTGGTGCAGGTGGCTGACTTTTGAATTCAGTATTCATTATTGTTATTCAGGGATTATGTGTGTGGACTGGGGGGTAGGGGGAGAAATGGGTGAAGGGATGAAATTGATGTTTTTTATTTGGCTGTATATTTAGCGCATTTTAATTGCCGGGAAATTAGTGCATTACCCCGCCTCTTCAGTGACCTTCCTCAAGGGAAACTAATTGCGACGATGTTTCTTGGCCGTGATGAGCAGTTGGGCATATCTGCTACGTAGTTGCCGGCTGTTTGCTTAATGAAGGCTTCCTCAGAAAGACCTTGCCCTTTGTGGCCTCAATAATTTCATGAGTGTTTTGGGCTTTGCGTATAAGGAGACGGTTTGGGATAGTGTGAGGTAAATGAAATCACTTTCGCTTCATTATTGTTAATTTGCGTACATATATTCCCAAATTACGTACAGCACCTTTTTTTTTTTTATTGATGATAGCGTAAAAATGAATCAATAAAAATTCTACCCACATTCGTCTAGTGTTTCTCATGTTTGAAGCGAACAAACATATAAAGGGGAATGCAACTGGCGGCTATCGATCGAATCTAGCTATATCAATAAAAGATGCTAAAGATACAACAAACATTTCTCCATTAACGATTATTTTGGTAGATATGCTCTGACTTTTCGTGTTGTTAGTTAAACCATTTGAGTTGCCACATTTAATTCACCAGATCTATATAGTGGTTCGGAACCCAGATTCATATTTGGTACAGGCAAATTGTGAAATGTACGCTATCTGTTGTTATTTTTAGTCAAATGAAATAAGAGTTTCTAGGACCTAGATTTTTGTTGCGACCATTAATTTTATATTTTAACTATTAACTTATCCATATTTTTTTTAATTTTTTACAGATTGCCTGTTGTGAACATTGAAAGTTTGTCAAATATAGTGTAGCCAATCTTCGAAAATCACCTAGTAACAGATTTTGCCAACAGTTTTAAGTTGCACAAAGTTACTGAACGTTTACAATTTTCCGATGGTTAAAGCTCCAATACTATCGCCTACACCACCCTCTTCGACTTCCCTATCACCGACTAATGAGGATCAACAGGTTGCTTTGCTAGGTGGAGCAGCGACGAAGTCGACCTTATCGGTGCCCTCAGAAGGTACTGGTCTTTCAGTGACTACGTCGTCAGAGGATCAAAATGTTAGCAGCAAAGTGAAGATTCGCATAAATGAATTAGTAATGGCTGAAAGTGCTCCAATGATTTCGGCTACAGCCAAACGAGACGGTGAAAAGGATAGTGGCGCAGACGAAACAGACTATCGAACTGTAAAGAATGGTAGTGGTCGAAGTGGTGGTGACTCGGTCCATCTAGTTGCATCAAAATCGAGCAGCATATCGGGAAATGAATTCAGAAGTGCGAAAATGAGTGAAAATCCAAAAACAGGAATATCTGTCGGTCTGAGCGCACCACAGTATGGGACACCGATAACAGTGGCACCCCCACCCCAAGCAAATTTGCAGCCAGGGGGAGCTGGCCAACAACAACAACATCATCAGCAGCAGCAAATCCCACAAATTTCTCCTTCGCAGGCACCGCCGCCACCGCCCTCCGGACCCCATCATCCTCATCATCACCTTTTTCCAGTCCACGTCATTTCAATACCACAACCACACCCTGGTACTGCTGCTGCAGCAGCTGTGACTGGTGCATGGCCCCTTGTTGAAGCTCCAATTTACGTTGACTCGAATGGGGAGCCCCGACACTACTGTCCTGCCCATTCGCAGGGGCCCGCTCCCCGGGAACATCGGGTACTGCTCCAGCTGGACGCCGGAGTCTCTCTACCCCTCCAGATTGCCGGCAAGAGGAAGGTCTTTCGAGGTGAGTGTCCTTTATGTCCGCCCTATGTAACTGCTCAAGGTCTGATATTGATTAAGTGATTTCTTCCCTCGTCTCGTCACCTATCTAATTATCGCCGACAACAGCTCCAGGTGGTCCATTCTTGGGCCTCCACTTCGGCGGGCGTTATCGCAACTGGGAGCTGTCTCAGTTTTTATTGATCGCCAACACCACCAAAAATTTCCCTTGGTTTATGGCCGCTAGTCGTCGTCAAGCTATTCCTGAAAGGCTTTGAGTGTTCCCAGTTGTGCTTGCTGTTGCCTTAATATGTGTGACAGCATGAAAGGAGGACGGGTTTAGTTTAGGGATAGCAACCAAAACATAAAAATTGCATTTAAGGACCTCCAAGATGGGGGTGAGACACGAGGGCATTGTTCTCGCTTACTTCTCCCGCTTGGACTTATCCCAAATCCTCAACTTCTCCACTAAGAGCTATGTGCATGGGATCCTACATTTGTCGTCCTGCCCTGGAACAGGAATTATTTCTGTTTATACTAGGGGAGAACGATTGTTTTGGGGATTGCTCCCCACAATCCCACTAAACAGCCTGCAACTTATCCTGGAGGATGGATGGAAAAGTTGTGGCTTTTTCCTCTCCTTGTGGATCGTGCCCGTCATTTTATTTCGTTTATTTTTGCAATTTTATGGACGCTGCACTATACGAGTATAGGAACGGCTTCACCGAAAGACGTGCTTCCTTTCCGAGGGTTTTTCAGGGAATATATATTTTTTTTGTATTTTTTCCGCAGCTTGCATTGTATTTAAATCAACAAAAGTACGTGGGATGCCTTTGTTCATTCTGCATAAATGCAAGGAGCAGGGTATATTGGTTCTCTTAACCGAGAAAACCATGGGGGCCGCATATGTAAGACGCGCGCTCATTTTGATGAGGAAGTGTAGACAGCTTTTCACGCCATTGCACTTACAGAAAATGTGATTTGTGGTAAATTGTGACTACATCGGGGGCTATTGTTATCGTTGGACGTTATTCAAGTCTCAGTCCTGTATCGGGCAGTGGGCGGCAAGAATGCTGCGAGGACTTAAAAAACATGTTCACTGCATTCAGTCAAGAGTGGTTTTGAATGGTAGCCAAGAAAAAATATATCTTAAAAATGCTGCATGATCTAACTGAATGGGACACTCGGAATACATATTTGGAACGGTGCGGTGCTGATCTCGTTTGCATTTTTTTTGTGCTTCAACGTATTTATGATGTAGAGTACCTTATAGCGAAAAAATTATTATTTTGAAGTGTTTACTTCAAGTCATTTATTTATTGTTCAATGGATCCAAAAATACTTACTCAAGCGCGGGGAAAATATTAAAAGAGTTTATTTTTTATTTCAGTAAGATAATGGGAGCGCAAGAATTTACTCGACTCACATGGGACATAATGGTTTGAGGAGAAAAACACAAGTTCCGACCCGAACCCTATAGAATATGTATGGGCGGGTTTATGCTAATGAAGGTAAATTGCAAGTCGGTTTGTCGAAAACATCGCTGCTGGCAACCGGAGTGTTGCCCAGTACACGACGCTCTCAGTTCGTCGTCGGTCACAGACAAAATTCAAGCGATACAGGGATTGAATCTCCAAAATAATGGCTAGCGTGCGTTATGTATTTTCTGAATGGGTGTTAGGTAGCGCAAGTGGAAGCAAATCCTAATTTTCATAAAAAAAACATGTTGAGTGACAAGTCACAATTCGACATCGGTAGCTACGTAACCAAGCAGATATGCTACATTTGGGGACTGGAGAATTCACATGAGATTATTGAGTGACCGATGCATTCAGAATGTGTTAGTGTTTTGTGCGAATTTTGTCGAGCAAAGAATCAGTCGTAACTCGGTAATGGAATGAGATAGACATGTGATTTTAATATTTACGAGTAGAACATGTTGCGCTTTGTAAAGTGACTTGAGCAAAAAAAAAAAAAAGTTGTAAACCAAAAAGTGACAGAAGATTAAAAATTGTCGGAAAAGACGTTTTTACGCAAAAAACTAAAGTAGTATCTCTAATACTACCCACTCGATTTTTTAAGGCGTCGTTTGCAGCGCATGGACTTAACAGACATTTGGTTCCAACAAGACGGAGTACGAGCCACACTGCGCATGCGTGTCTGGAACAGCTGTGTATGATAAATATGGGCCGTGTTATCATGCGGAACGGTATGCTCTGCCAGTCCACAGAGAATTTATTAAATAGCTCAAAGTCAAATTCCAACGGATTATCGGCTAAATTCCGGCAGAAATGTGCGAGAATATCATGGTAAATTTCATCCCGAGGGTTAAGGTTTGCCGAAACAGCCTCGGGGGCCAATTGACCAATATTGTTTTATGTTTAATTGAGATAATGATGATGTCAATATTTCTGAATTTCCCTGAATATTTTGAATTTTATTGCAATAATACTTTAGGTAATCCTTATTGATAAACCCAATTTTTCCATGCTCTATCCTTACATACACATATTCCTACATAATTTATTAATTAAAGAGCTTTACTCCAACACATCAATATTGCCACTGTATAGCTCCTATTCTATTTATTTCAGAAAGAGTTTCATTGTTATTACGTTCAGTATTTTTCTAAAAATAATTTCTTATAGGATGTCCCAGCACGAAAACCTTTAAGAAGATAAACTTTGCTCACGTATGAAGTTGACGTGTTAATTGCTATCAGATCACATGTACCATACGTGAATATGACTGGTTAATGGAAAACATCGACCCATGCACATTAGGCTGGCTGTCTAAACACAAAAAAAAAGATGATCGACACTGATGCATTAATTCATCGCAAAGACTTGTGGATTTTCAATTACTTCCACAAAGCCATCCGTTCACCGACCAGCTAGTCGGGCTGGCCGACAAGGGGTCGCACATATGGCATCTTCAACTAACTCCCTCAGCTTTTGAATAATTAATTCTTATGCAATTTTATGTATGTACCTCCCGTCGAATGTAGAAATCATGTAAATGCGCCGATAAAGATCCAGAAGTGACCATAAATTCTGCGGGGACAATGAAGGATTTGATTCCCAGCACTTGTGCTATGAATCGAATAAAACCGGCTAGTAATAATTTTTCAGTATACAAGAGCTTACCCTTTTTAATAGTGTCATTGGCTTGCGCTCAGCAAGTCTAATTAGTCAATAACTTAACAATCTGCCGAGAATGTCTTCAGTCCTCCTCTCGCACGGCTGGACGAGCGATGAAATACATAAAAGCCTGTCACTTCACCTTTCGTCAAATGCACCAGAGCAGAGGTGTAATCCGACAGGGTTCGCGATTCATCTAAAATTTTCTTGACAGACTAGGTTGGCACTTACTCAGAATCTACCACGATTACCCACTGCCGGCCTGTGCAGTCGAGACGTACAATCGAAACCGTCGCTGGGCAGCAACCGGCGGGCGGGCAACGCAACGAAATGTATTAATGGGTAAAAAACCTTGAGATTTATGCCCCTGAAATAGATTGGAACTTTGCTGGGAGGGGAGGACTTATTTCCGGAAAAATTCCACAACTTCCTTTCAACAATATGGCATACGTTGAAATCCGGGAATATTTCTGTACACACTCGCTGGGTGATTATCTGTATTTATACAGAGGGCGAGAATGTCGTTGGTAGAGCAACCGATCCAAGTCCATCTCAAAGTATGTCCCGCCTGGTGGGTGGGGATTCATTTAATTTTCTTGGAAATTTATTAACAGCTGGAGGAGACCTAGAGAGCCTTACCACATGGAATTGTCTAATTAAGGGAATACTCCCACGGAAAGCTTAGGTGGCTTATTAGCAACAGTCCAAACTAAAATGAAACTCAGAAGCCATCTGGGTTCATGGTGGATTTTCGACTACCTACACTGGATGATTTTCTTCGTACGTCAAGGAGAAGTTATGAGTCAATGTGGGCGGTCGCTTGGCAGTTAGCTTGTCGAACTTGAAATGGCGCCGACGATTTTGCAGACCTAGGTCCGAAAATTTATTTTTCCAATGTAGAAAGAAAATTCTTGAGTGTTTTTGATATATAATATTATTGTCTGCTTGGACTATCGGTCAATTTTATATAAAAAGAATTAACAAACTTGTGTTTCTTTTTCTCGGTTATCCTTTAATGTAACGTTTCACTTGTTACTACTAAGCATCATCAGGAGGTCTTCCTTCTGATTTTCAGGGGGCGGGCTAACTCGACACTTTCCGGCGGCACCTTAACGATTTATTTTTTTTTTCCTGGTTTTTCCACTTTTGACTTACTTAATCTAATGGTTAGTTAGACTAACTTGGACTGATATAGAGTGTACCTTTTATTTCAACGATTATTCGTGGATCGTAATAAACTGAAAAAGCAATATTTCGCAGATTTGCCCTAATAAAGGAATGATGGTGTTGGCACGCCTAATTTCGATTTATTCTTGAATGTAAAAAATTCTCAAAGTGCCAAAAGTGGAATTTCTGCTTTAGAACTTGAAAATAGTTCCTATTTGTGTGGAGCCGCCTCCCATACACTTTGTTTCAACTAGTGAGTTACTCATCCAGAAAATCGCATATCGTGCAAGCCTCTGAACAAAGTTGCGAACACCAATCCTTTTCTGAGCGCTCCGAACAGTGTTTTGGCTAATGTGCAAAGTTTTTGCATCGTTTCGTTGTTTTTCCTCTTAATTCGCGAACATTTTCCGAGCGAATTCAATTCAGTCATGCCTTACAGAGAAAGTCGGAAGCTGAATCACTTTTCCGTGCATTATTTCACAGCAGCAGTCCCATTCGCCTCCAGAAAGTGCTATCTCTCGGGACGGCGGTACAGCCTCTCAACCAATAATCATCATCACCATCATTGCCGCCGTCACCGCAGTCACCACCTAGGAGCCCTGTACAATATCTTCGCCCTGGTCGGTGGTGGCTGGATCATTACTTCCCTCACTGTCCTCGCGATAGTAAACACGTAAAAAACACAATGTAGTTTTCTTCGTCGATTTAAAATTTAAAAACATTTGGAAAATTCTACTTTCGTCGGAAAATCCACCAAGGCGATGGTGATGACGACAACGGTAGTAGTGGTGATATCGGAGTCGGCAGCGTGATGCACGTTGCATTTTAATTAGGTGCAATTACAGTGCCGTTGCCGAACGATACCTGCTTCAGTCTTATTATTATTTGCAGGTTGGGCTAATCTATTTTCGCGAAGGTTTTCTGGGTGAATTACCAGGCCAACATGGAGGGCACATCTTAGGTCACCTAGATACCAACTCATCTAGGTACATAATATAACTGAACTTGTTGATAATTACCGGGGCTGTGACTATGGGATTTCAGGTGGGGGAAATTACACATTTTGAAACTAACATAATAACTGTGATCAATTTTGCAAGATTTTCCGGGAGCTAAAGAGAAGGGTGTTATTTATATTGCAATTAGTAGGTCTTGAGTCTGTGATTGACGACATAATATGTAATTACGGTAGATAACACTAGAAATCTAAGGAACTTGGAACACGTCAAAAAAGTTGATTTTCATTATTTTTGATCGATATTGCGAATTTGGGTAGTATTTGAAAATTACCATACATGCAGTAAAGGTATTCACGCTTTGTTGTATATCTCTATTGCACCATTGTGCATCGTATGTTGTCAAAAAGACCTTTAATATTTGTTATGCCACCAGGAAAGAATGAACAAAATGAATATATTATTTTATGAAGATCCAAGGCCAATTGTTAAAGAATTTATGAAGGAAATTATAAAATTTTGCGACACCTAAAACTTCCCGAACTTTTTTTTTGGAAAACTATTTTTTTCCAAGACGGTGGGCAGGATCATTTTATAATGTAGATTTCTAATAAGACGGCCCAGCAGGCAACGCTTATTGTCTTATGGAGTTGTTTTTTACATTCAACAACAAATCTTCTATCACAATTTTTCCAGATTTGTTTAAAAAATATTTTTCGAAATAGGGGATACACATGAAATAACTTTTCAAAGTGACAGATGCACCTATCATAAGCGCGTTAAATATACTCAATAATTTCTACATGTTGTACTCAACATGCCCGGGTAGAAGATCTATAAAATTTTATTTCGATAACTTGCAAACTGTTCGCTGAGAGAATCTCACTTTTGAAATAAAAAGTCAATGCGTTTAATTGAAAAATATGCATTTTTATCCGTTAACGTATTTGATTCGAACGTAAATACTATGATTTTCGAAGTGTCGCCTTGAAATTAAAGTATTGTATGTTGATTTAAAAGTAAACACCTCAATTGTAAAGTGGTGTTTTTAAAATGTAATAAATTATCATGTGGAATGTTTTAAATGTCTCATTTTTTTATTTAAATTTTTTTTTATAGTGGCCCATGGTTCTAGAGGCCCTAGGGTTGAACCCCGCATGAATGAAATTATACTTTTTTTCTAAAGAGTCATATTATAAGTGTAGCAGATATGAAGTGTCTAATGGAGCAATGCCAACGTGTTCACACTAGAACTCAGTGTTCCGAGTTCAAGTCCCATCAGAAACCACACAAAGACTTTACATAAGAAGACAATTTAAGCAAAATCTACTGAGATTCCTGAGAATGAACTGAGATGAAGTAATGTGTATGTTTATAATGTTTTGTTTTAATGGAACTTAAAGAAAAAAATAATGAAAAACATGACTTGTCCCAGGACAAGAGGTCGAATTAAAAAAGAACGAATTAATCAATTAATTGTCATTACAAAGAATGAATGTCGAATTAAGTTGAAAGCTTTTAAATAACATTTATTTTTCAGTGTTTAAAACTACCTCTGATTAAAACTATCCCCCTCTCCCCTATCATCAAATTCTACTTTTCCCTGTTGTGTATCTATGTATATGCTGTGACCATTTTCTACATAAAGTGCCACATAATTGGTTTGCTGTCTCAAACATTAAAACAGGCTCTAACCACGCATTGACCCAATACTACGTAAGACTACCACCCTGTTCGGAATTTCGATAGTTGCGTTTCACCTTTTCGCTGAAGAAAGAATGTACGCAAAAATTGCGTTTATTTATTTCGGCGACGCACCGGCGGGGGTACCTACCAGAAAGATATCTCTGTCACCAGAAGTCCGGTTAGTTTACGACTGTCCCATTAATACGTCACGGCAGGCAATAACACTAGCGGCCGGCATGCATTATTACGAAGAAATGATCACAATTTCGAAGTTAGTTATAGCAGCACTTGCAGTCGTCCCGATCCCGGGGGTGTGCAAGAGAAACGACAGAAAAGTGCACGAATGCAAAATCCCCCAGCACAAGAACCAGCCATGGAGCACCCGGAGCACCACGAGCATCGGTCGCCCGAACGGCCGACTGTGAGTGAAATTCTTCTGGTGATCAACTGGAGGTTATCAACCCAAATTGAATGTTGGTAGATTACACGCGATCATATTAGTGAAGGAATTTGATCAGTACCAGCACCAAGACGACGACGACGACGACGACTGCCATGTTTTATTGGCTTGGCTCCGGCAGCGGGGCCGCTGAGATCCCAAGTAGCTCGGAGGTTGCTTGGTTGGCTCTTCCAGCTCTAGTTGGCTTGAAGAGGTTCGGTACCTGTGGCAAGACACTTGCAAAATCCGGAAAAGATCCGCAGCCGAGACATGAACCGTCGCACGGAGGCACCATCGGCCGCTGATCTATTTGGTCTCGGCGGCGCTTTTTCCGTTCGTTTTGCCGTTTTTGTTGCGTTGCTGCTTTTGCGCTCGTCTTCTTCTGATATATTTCGTGCAAAGAAACCCGAACGTGACAAGACTTTTTCTTTGCCTCGGCGCATTCCGATTTCAAGTCACAAATCGAGTTTTCCAGTAGCGGCCGCAAAAGCCTTGAAGAGGGGCAGACTGGAAGCGCGTTTTAGAGGAAAAGGAACACATCCAGTCGCGAATCGATCGTTGGTCTCATTTGTTCTGGTATTTTCTTTGATGCAATTTGATTTGAGGCATTTCGGCGGTATAATTACAAGCCGCGATCCCGCACCCATGAATTATTCAGACCAGTGCGGCAGGCAGGCGGCCTCCCGGAGAGGGGCTGCTCCAGTTGCACCTACACCGAGCCCATTACGCAACGAGCGTGTAACACCAGCTAATCTGCATATAAAAGGCATCTTGGCAGTGTCACTGACCCTACTGCTGGCTCTCTTTTTTATGGTCCACTTTCAAATTCGATGGCATTTTCATTTTGCTTTCGGTGTGGAATAACCAGTGTCTCGCTCCCCCGCACCCACAGCCGAACCCGTACAGAAGCTAGCCGAGACCCGGACCTTGCGCACCTCCAACAAAAGGAACTAATTACAGCCGACGCTGCTAGAGGAAATGTTTGGTTTTTCGGTCTTTTTCGTGCGAATTGGGATCAAGAAACCCCTGGGAGATGGTTATCTCCCACTCCGGACTCGACGCGGCTTCGTGAAAGAAAAGAAATGAAATGAAAATCACTCCACGAAGCGGACGGATAGCAGCGAGCAGCTAAGAGGCAAAAGGCGCCTTATGTAATTTGTCAGAAAAAGTAACAGGCACTGAGATATCCGACTTATAAGATATGAAAGGCATTTTCGGGGGTTTGCTGACTTAACCCATTATGCGCTGCATCATCATTGCACCATGGAATATCCGCTTTGGCTTTGGTGAAGGTTAAAGTTGATTTATCGCCGGAGATCTGACTGAAATATTGCAAGACAAGAACAAGCGAGTGGATGCGGGGGCAGGACGTGTACCGTATAGACGGGCATTTTGTAATAGTACACTCACAATGGCATGGATTGAGAAAGTAAAAGAAGTCGTTATGAAAAATAAGGAAGAGACCCGGAGAGGACGCAATCGTAAGGTTTTCCACAACTAATTGCCAATTAGCTAATGAGTTATGAACTTTGTCATTCTAAGACGATTCTAATATGAGTTTTGCATTTTTTTCAATATTTTCGGTCTATCATTTTTTATCTGTCATTATTCACAATGTAGGAAAAGTTTCATCGAAGTCGGTACATCCGTTCAAAGGTAAAAACAACATGGAGAAAAATTTTAATCTAGGAGTTACAAATCTGAGGTCTTCGTTTATCCCATGAGCATAATTTTTAAGAATTTGTGACATTTTACACACCTAAACATCCGTTAGGTTTATTTAATTTATGAATATTACTTAGGGGTTACGCTTTTTTTATTTTTTTTATTCACAAAAGTTCAAATAAAGAAAGTTGATCTAAAAAAATGTAGAAATTGATTAGCGCCAATATTGTTAAAATTGGTTCATCGTTTTTAGAATTATGAGGTTACAAACGTACGAGGAAATAAGCAAACAACATTAAAAACTTTTATGCCTTGACTGGAGTGAAGTAACAAAGAACATAAGTGCTTGACACATCGTCAGAAATAATTTATTACTGCCAACTTGCGCCTATTAAATAGCTAAATTAATGTCTGCCTGTAAATTTTATGTTAGTACTTTGAATATTGATTGACTGCCATTCGATCGAGCGATATTAGTACAGACACCATAAATCTTTCTTTCCATCGTAAAACGCTGCTCAAATCTTTGATCTTGTTTAGAGACTCTCATGCCCACTCCATTAAAACTACTACTAAAAACTTACGAACTATTTTATGTTTTTTTTTTTGTGATTGCTGAAAGTGTTCCCACGCTAACAAAACGGAAGAAAATTATATCAAATTTCGCCTGAAACACACGACTGAGAAGCAGGAAAAGCGCTTTCAAAGCCCTGCTGATAACTCTTCCGGCGGTTACAATCGATTAAATCAAAAACACACGCATGCGACTGTGAAGAAAGCGCAAAAATGGTCCGCACTCGACTGAGAAGAATTCTCAAGGCTCTTCATGCCCACCGGCCACCATTCCAGTCTTGGACCGTCTTGAGCTTCTCTTAATGGCTTGGGTGGTCGCACTAGCCAAGGAATAAGTTTTTCTTTTCTTTTGTTGAACTGAGGATAGGTGCATATAACTTGCAATAAGGGGGAAAATCATTTTGTCATAATATTTTGCGCAATCTGAGGAAAAGGTATTCCGAGCGACGACGTGCCGCGGCTGTACAAGTTGCAGTCACGAAGCTGCTACCTCTGCTAGTACCTTCAAAGCTCCATCAGGGGAGCACTAGCTATCAACTCGCCTTCTGTGCCGATGTACGTAACTGTGCTGCAGCAGCTGACTAGAAGCGATATGACAAGTTCCTCTTAAATGTGTCACTTGTACCTGGACGCTCAGTTGGGAAACTTTGTCTCCTTGGAGGCAACTGTAGCAGATTGAAATTTCTTACTTAAAAAAATAAAAAGGTACAGCAGCTCAGCTCCAAGCGAGAGAAACAAAATTATTCTACCGAATCTGACAATATGCTTGGTTGGCATTTCCGAGAAAAATATTGTGTATCATCTTCATCTGGCAGAAGCTGAAGAAGTGCACCCGACACTCCGTTTCTGGGTGGTGCTGACGTGTTCGCCTATGCACCAGTTTTAATTACTGGCCATTCTCTTCTTTGGGAAAACTACGATTAGTAAATCGAGCCATGATGTAAGTCTTCCTCGCGGGCTTACTTCAGTTTGGCTGACTCGCATTTCGGCTGGGCCTGAAATTGAAGTTTTGTTCTCGCGCAGCAATACACCAACACAGGCCATTTACCTGCCCTGGAACGTAAATTGGCTCATTAGGTCCGAATAAATGTGGAAAATTAGGAAAAACCATTGAGATCGGTGGTTAATGGCCCACGTCGAGGCTTTCATGTTCCTCCGACGCAAATTGGATGAAAGTTGCGTAATAAGTGAAGATGTGCAGCACATGAACGACCTTATGGTGTATTGTCGAAGAAGTTATTGTACCAGTTTTTTTTAGAAATTTTTTTTAATACTCTTTAATACTGAAATGGTAGAAAGCTCGTTATATAACTTGTAGTTTTATTGATCGCAGATATATGTAGGTACATATATTCCTACAATTAAAAATTATAGTAAAGAAACGAATCAAAAATTAAAGGATTTGAAACTGACAACGTAATTTGTTATTTTAGCCCAACATATCGGCGTAAAAAAATCTTCTTTTGGTCGGACAGTAGCGAATTTTTAATATGGTCCCTGATCCGGGATCCGGATCAATTAAAAATGGGGTTCAAGCAAATCGCTCAGTTTGTATTTTAGGGGACTGAAAAGAGTTTTTGTTTAGCATTTCACTTTCTTCATTTTTCATTAGAAATGGTTATTAGCAAATTACAGTAGTAAGTCTAAGTTTAAGACTATAATCTGATCACTTACGACTTCATATTTGCTTCATTTCTACTAGTATTTCTTATACAGGAAATTTGGGAGCTCTCAATGTCGGACACAGGAAATTTGGGGGGCTCTCTAAATGTTGGCCGTTTAAATATTATATCTTGCCCCTCTCTATCCAAAAGCACTTTCAACTCGTTGATAGTATTATTATTATTAATTTCAAACAAAGATTGCATTACATAAGACTTAATTCTCTTTTCTGTACATACAAAAAGTGCCTACAATATAATATATGATAACATTTCCACTCTCCTTATCCCCCCACAAATGTCCATTGTCCGCATCTAATGCAATAATTTTGCAGTTGGAATATTAGGCTGATATTCCGTGGCTGTCTACTTGTGACTCGATCTCCTAATCTAATATCTTCCAGCTATTTTCCATAATATTCAAGTAAGAACTAAAGGGCGGCCATTGGAGAATATAAATACTTATTATTATTTTCCAACCATCTTTTGGTCTAATTAATCGTATGATGTCTGGCATTGTCCTGCTGACATTTGGTTCCTCGTGCATTTCGTCCTTTATGAATGATAACAGATAAAGTGCAATGTTCAGACTATCCGTACCATGATATTGCTCCCCACACATTCACACAATATTGACCTGAGTGACAACAATTTTAAAGAGGAGGTGGTAACTCCTTAGAATTGTTGTCACTCAGGTCTTTATTTTTTATTTGGTGACTCCTTCAGTACGCATTAAATTGCGAACACAAATAAAAACGAATGACATCATTGCGCAGGAAAGAAAATTAGCATTTACGATAAATTAACACAAATCAATCTAATATTACAAAAAAAACACTTGAAGAAATCAATTTATCTAAATTTAAAGCAGACAGAAAAATAAAAGGTAATTAATTAATCGCAATCATAAAAGCTATTCTACGGGTTTTTTTTACATTTTCTTAAAGAGTTTCCTGTCGAGTTTTAATTTATTTAACGATTTATAATCGTTTACAATATATAAATCTTTGTATGTAAATATTAGCATCGCATGGTAATTATATGCTTTTAGTTCGTAGCGAATGAAAAAAAAATTATTCATTTTTGGACAATTTTCTTTTCTCGAGCGGTTAATTATTTTAAACATCAGCGTTAATTAATTAAATCCATTACGACAACGCGAAGGAAAACGTGCTTTATGTAATCAAAAATGCTTCCAAAATAAATACGTACTGGGGTCATTAATAGTCATTAATTCTCTAATTATCCGAATATATAAGCATAGTCTCTGTGGCTTTCCCTTCTAGTAGAATTGATTGTTATGGGTATCCAGAGACGTCGGTAATTCATTTGGGTTTTTATTGAGGTGTATGAAAAAATCTGTCGCATTCTTCCCACTTTCTACTAGGACAATGCGGCACACGATTGAAGAAGAAATACAATTAAACTTAATTATACGCCAAATGGGAGTTCAAAAGCTCATAAAAAGAAAGAAGAAATTATGGACTGGCTACCACTACATTTTGGGATGTACAACCTAAACCGTTGACAATTAAGGATAATGTTTGCTTCAAAGTCAATCTTTTGTATTTGTATAATTTCATTCTATAGAAGAGAAGTAATTTAAGGGGAGGCATTTTTTTAGCAAAAGGACTGATTTTCTTAAATTTTTTGTTTGTTGAACCAATTAATCCTCAATCCGATGATGACGTGCCAAAAACTGTCTCCATCTGGCCCGTCTTATGTAAACCGTATTTTATTAGAGAGAATGATATGTCTCAAAGTATTTATTTTTTCTTTATGTCTGCTTGTTGGTCAGCACTGGTTTCTTTTTGAGACGACGATGTTGTAGATTTGGAGACTTTTTAACTTTATTGAACGTTGTACTGTTCGGATTCCTGCACTTTGCACAAACTTTCAGAAATAATTAGTCACCAGGATACCTGAGATAATGAGGATGCGGCCACTTACAGCGTGAGAGAGTGTACATAGATAATTGCAAACATGTACATCATTGGACAGTTGGTAAAAATTCTATTACACTATTTTCCCTTAGACACATTTGTAAGGTTTACACTAATTTATACTGGAATCATGAAATCTATGCTGAATGTATGTTTTTAATTTGCCCTTAAGCTTCAGACCAGGTCAGGCCATCGGGGTAGCTCAGTTGGGAAATTCTTCAACAATAATAATGGGTCTTTCTGTCACTTCTCCCTCCCCCCACCCTCCATTTTTCCCACGCTTATAAAATTTTTATCTGAATCAGATAAGTATCTACTTTTTGCGTGACTCACCATAAAAATCACTGCTCGACATCACTCCCCCTCCACTTTACCATTATGATGCATAGTCTATGTCACTCAGGAGGTTATGCCAAATACGTCGTTAAAATTTCATCCAAATCGCAAAGCACTTTTTGTTACCAAACACACAAACCTTTCTTCTTTATGAGTATGTACTTACATATAAAGCGGTAAAAATGGGTAACAAGCTTTTGATTTCTTTGTACATAAACATTTTTATTTTATTTAATTTCAAGAAGTTATTGGCATTTGTAAAAGGCTCATCAAATTAAAAAAAACACCGCATGGCTGACTTTATTAAAAATTTGAATACAGCAGGGAAGCTGCTTTTGATAGATACTAAAAGATACAAAAATGTCAGCAAAAAAAAAACCGCAAAAATCGAATGGTGATCAATTTGGCGTCGAATGTGTTTTGGTAGGTATGTATGTCAAATGCATGAAGTGAAAAACACGATACGAAATATTTTGCTTTTTTATCACTAGCAAGGACGAATAGATTTGTCCACGGCTTGTCCAAAAGTATCGAATTGGTATGGATTTCCGGTGATTCCATTAACATTTTATTTGGACACACAATTATTTTCCAGTGGTGCCTATCGTCTATGCGTGAAGTGCGAAAGCGATAGTGCTTTAAAAATTCAGGTGAAATATACCATATAAGCCTACAGCAGGACTTGTGAGCTTTGGCTCTGTTGTGCGTATTTTACTTTTTGCTTAAAGGGATTTTAGACCAAAGCTGGTATGAGCACTTTGAGGCTACCTTCGGAAGATGAAGAGTTTTTCCTGCGTAGGATTGTTCATCACTAATTCGAAAGGGTCGCTTCGGAACACAATGGGGTACCAACTTACGTCCCACTGTAGCACCTATATAACAAACCCTTTGCCCCAACACACACACTCACACGCACACACCGAGTGATGTGAGGGAGCTGGTGCTTTTCTCTTTTAGAAAGTTATTGAAAATCGTCTGCTCCCCCAGCCAGCTGGAGCTGGGGCTACCATGGAAACACTTGCCCCGGAGGCGAAAAGCAGAAACGTAACGACTTTTCCACCTTGTTGTATTTCACGCTCTTCCCGTAGATTTATTGCCGTCCAATATTTGTTTTTCTTGTGAAAAGATCTGAATTAGAAGAGACTTTCTTGCTCGCACTAAGTGTGCGGAGGAGCGGAGCATCGGCGGCGCGGGAGCAGCTGGGGCACACCGATGGCACAGTCTCGTTTTTCCAAGGTGTCCTCACGGCGAGCGCTCCTCATCGCTCCTCAGCAAGAAAGATATGGTCTGGTGCCTTTTGACTTCTGCTGATGCTGTCGTTGCGTGGACTTCATTTATCCAAGTGAAACGATGCCCGATACCAAAGCAAACACATGACAAGATTTACATAGTTGAAGAATTTCCGGATTAGAAAACGGAACTTATCCCCGCGCAGAATAGAAGAACGCAAGGGAAAAAAACGCACGACAAAAACCTCAAAGAAACCTCACTTTCTTACGGCTGTGACCGGAATCTCATTCTGGCCGCGCTCAAGATCCATTTCGGGGCTGTTCTTTGTGTTCAAATGAAAAAGCGAAGAAAACATGCCATCAGCCGAAAAGGTAGATTTTAATCGCTCCTCTGAGGGGGTGCACACCGCCCCGCTGGCAGAGGGAACTTCCCGAATATGTCTCGGTGGCACACTGGCGGTCGGGACGCAATTCTTTGAGGCTTTAGGGGCAATTTTGTGATTTGACGGTGGAGATAAGCGAAAATTTACCGGAGGGCTGGTAGGATCCGGGTAATAGGTATAATGACAAATATTTGAGATTTTTCAGTGTTTCGTCACGAGGCTCTTGCCAGAGTGCCCCAATCGCATTCAGGTTGAGGCTGGGGGGATTTAGAGCGATACGCTTTATGAATTTTGATTGTGCCCCCCACTTTCGACTTTCTAAAGTTTTTAGCAACAATTGGAACGGAAGGTGCTCCACTTCCTTCTGGCCTACCTCCGAACTGTTCCTAAATGGAAATGGACCCACTGTTGCTGTTGTACCAGGGATTTGGGGTAGGCGTCTATTCTCCATTTATTGTTGGAGCGTAGTCCCATTTTCCGCCAATGGTCTGGTGAGTCATTAATAGGGCATCGCAGAGATCCTTGACGAATTCATAAAAACAGGCTTACCTTGAAGAGTTTTCCGTTACACGTGTTGTTTTTCTTCGTATTTTACGGTCCGCAGGCTTTTTGGTATCTAAGAACAGAGTGAAAAGGGGCTGAAATTAAATTTGTACTTTTATTACTTCACAAAAGCTGCCACATCAACACTTGCTAAATATAAACATTTTGAACCAATTCGGAGAAATGAAATTTCTTTTATACGCTTGCAGAAACCTCTTAATGCCTTTAAAATTTAGGAATATTCTCTTTGCTATGTTTCACCCACCAATTCCAAATCGTTTTGAATCCCATATTATTGTATTTTAATGTCTTCTGGACCACTGAATATATCGATGTTGTTCTTGTGTTGTTCGAAAAGTCCTTACAGCGTCTTTCGAAATTACGATTAATTCATTAAATTATTCGTTGTGAATCCATTATTGAGACATTGTCGATTTATATCGATTCGACTAGTGACGCTCACAAAGTCGAATCCCACGAAATTTTTGTTTTCGATAGTCAAGTCGATTGAAATCGACAACCGATAAAAGGACACTGAAAATTCTGTTTTTGTTTTTAATTATTGTTTCATACGTTTTCTATGTTCTAAAATTGCTGTCTACTTTACGAATCCTCAATTGTAAAAGGCTATTGAGTAGCGAATGAACTTCCTTTTAGTTATTTATAATTTTCTAATTTATTTATTTTAGTTTTATGTTAAGGACTGACCTTATGATAGACTGTAGTAGTATCATGGCGCATTCACCCCAATAAGCTCATTAAAAGAAAGAAGTTTTGATAACTTTTGCCTCCATAAAATCGAAAAGAGGAAGACGGAAATAAATATATAGTCATAGAAGTGCAGATGGCAGCTGAAGGTAGTTAAAAACATTTTCCTAATCTGCACCGAGTCGTCTTATCTCCCCTACTTTCATACATTTTGCCCCGTGACCTTTTATCGTTCAAGGTGCAGACATCTGCATATCTGAGCCGCACTTTGGCATTATCATTATTTCCAAAAATAGGCCCACGGTTAGCAAAAACTCCTTAATCTTTGGAAATTAAGTAAACAAAATTCCCGACCTGGTTCTGCTGAAACTTTCAAGAAATTAATTCTGGAAAAAAACCACCCCTAAAACGCCGTTGAAGAATTCGCGCAATGATAACAATTCCCAGTTATGTCATCAAACAAAACAGAAATTTTTTGTTGGCAGATCCACTGCCTGAAGAGCCTCACACATCACATCAAAGAAATTTTTGGCCTCAGATAACCCAGATATGTCGGGGGTACGTAAATAATGCAAAAGGCGAAATCAAATGCGAATATCGGGCTCGCGACTAAACCGGTCGTGGAACTGCAGACTAGGGAAGTGTGCTTCCTATCTCTTATCGCGCAAATGTGCTGCGATAGTCGCCGCCAGTCACCACGCGCCGATACCGCCTTGTATGTATATCTGCAGCCTCAAATTATGGATGATGTGTTGGAATGAATCCTGGTCCTATCAGTGCGGGATCAACGCGAAAAATACTTGAGAAATGGATTTTTGCGTATAGAGATCCGCTGTAAAGTCGGGAGGTAGGCACGGGCGGTGGGGGAGGGATACTGCGTGCGATAAGGGCTCATTCTGATTTGTGACAAGCGGGACTGATGTCAACGTTTGCACATTTTAAAGCCGCGATATGATAGACGGCTGACGGCTGCTCCTTACCGCAAATCGGCAAACGCTTTCCGATTACCTTTAATCCCGTGCACCGCGAAATTATTGCGGCGGTGATTTGTTGCTGCCTGCCCACTTTTGTTACTCGCGAGTACATAGTTTGAGCCTACTCCTTGTCATGTTGCGTGTCTAGTTTTAAATTGTTCGGATTTTCGCTGTTGACACATACATCGGAATTAATTTGTAGCTATTAAGATGGGATACTTCCCGCGCTCTTCATTTAATGCTTTCTTTTCGCTTTATTCAAGCCATCGTGAAATGGGGTTGTATTGCAAAAGCACCTATACCATATTTATTGACATAGGGTATAGCCTGGTTTGGAATGCGAAAAAAATATGTCTGCATCTAGTAATTAATTCAGGGGGAATATTAGATACAATTTTATAATCATGGAATTTGTTTTCTGCTTCTTGCAATGTTTTCTATTCCAAGAGTGTGCTTTAAGCGTATATCTTTCTATCCGAAATCATCTGCCTAGTAAAAACAAAAAAATAAATAAAATAATCTGCTAAAATTAATCATCGAATTGGCAGAGATTATATGACATTGTTTCGAAACAACTTTGTAAATTTAATCGCCCTTTGCCAAGACTGTGGGCCTTATCGCGAAAGTCTATTTTGGATCGACTTTGCAACTTTGTTTATTGTCCGTTTTACACGATGACTTTGCCCGATAGATTTGAAAAAAAGTTGAGTCAATTCTATTGGTGTCGTATGTTTCCTGACATGGCAGTATCGATTTCTTATATTCTAGTTGGAAGATTAAACCGTTTTGGAATCGGCAACGTGCAACAGAAAATATTTCACTTCGAGCGAGTTGAATATTTCGAAGTATGAATTCGGTACACATCTCACTCAAAATAAAATGAGTTTTGGACTGTTGTCAGTTGAATAGTGTGGAGGCTAGAAACCGGATTTTTGAGGTTATGGTGTAAAAATACCTTTTCTACGAATTTTAATACATAAGAATCGATAATTCACTTTTTGGACTTTACCGATTTTTTTAAGCATTTTTGTTTTTTGAACAAACAGATACCAACGATGGAATGGCATTTGAATAATTTAAATGCAAAGTGAATTAAATGAATTTCATGGATTTTCTCTTGGCCTTGTTCTACCTTCGGGAGTATGGGAGATTATCATTTGCCTTTTTATTAATTATATTAAGTGCAATGAGGCACCTACTAAATACTTATTATTGCTTATGAGAACATCAAAGAAAGTAGATGTGTTTCAGGAAAAAACTTATGAGAACATTTGAGAAATTGCAGAAATATTCAGGTGCCGAGGGTAGAACGATTACTTTAACCGACAAATCTTTCAGAGGTCCCAAACGAGCTCAGCTTGATAAATTGGCATATTCAAGCAGTGAGTCATTCTCACTTATTCACTCAGTTATGGGTGGGTACTCCGAGACGAGGAGTATTATTTTCTTTATTTACAAGTACAGTAGCGAGTAATTGCAGAAACATTATTTTTTTGTCTCATTTTGCGGAAAAACGCAGGTAAATTTGCATATCAATCGCCTTAAACTTTTGCATACCAAACAAGGAGCCAAGGGAGCGGCTTGCTTCCGCAGATTTAGATCTCTCTATTAGTTAGCCGAGCTAACAAATTGTTGGAGGTGTTCTGTAACATGCCCCTTCGCTTTTAAGCTGAAATTCGCACATCTCAGTGCTGTCTCTCAATTAGTGCCAATTCGACGTCGCTTTATCGATCAATAAAATGCCATTAAGTCACTCCTTGAATCATGCCAAAAATTTTCCGTGTGGCATTTGCGAAGTGAGTGCACTTTTCGAGGACAGAGTCTGGTCGGTCGAGCGGATCTAGAACTGCGCCAAAATTGGGCCTTCTGACTTTTGTGGCGTGTGCACCTCTTGGTATGTACAATGTACATACGTGCAGAATTCCTGGTCCACGCAAATCATACGTGAAATGAAACAGAGAAATCGCTTTGAATTCAGTGTGTGTCCATATTCCCCGCATGAGTCACCCAGCGCGAGATGTTGTGTGACTGTGACTTTTTCGTGTCTAGCAAACCGTTGTCGGGGTCACCACACCCGGACGGCGTGATGACCAAAATTGTGTGTGGCCCCAGAATTCAAATCGTCAGCCACTTGTTGGGTTTTGGATGTGAAATCCTGGATAGTGTGATTTGGGTGTTAAATTTGCACGTCTATCATTCCGTTCTAATTGGGATTTGAGATGGGAGTGATTTCCGTGCATGAAAAACAGCCAGCCAGTCAACATTCTCTGGCGTGATAGGCCTAGCGCCTAGCACTACATAAAGCCCAGTGAGGGGGCGCCCTAAATGGGATCAAAGGCAGAGACAAGGCCGAGCGATGAACCTGGAATTTCCACGATTTTTCCACTAATGAAATTCGGAGTTTGCGCTTTTACGCAAAATCAAGAATCAAAAGACTCCCTGGCTCGACTCGGACAACGACGACGGTGACGGACGGTGTTCTACACACCGTCGAGGTGCTGTACACCGTTGGTTGATGTGGCTGGTGGCCGCAACAAATTCATAGTCTTCGTCTGAAGAAAACGAAGCCCGATAACGTGACATGCATACGTGGGGCTATTCTAGGTTGTCTGTGATCAATCACTCCGTTTGTCGACGGCGGTGACGGCGGAGGTTCCATTCAGCTTTCGCCCGCCACCACCGGCTCTGTGTTACTATTTCATGGTGCTAATTTAGCAAGAAACGGGCGACTTAAGGAGTCACACCGGGCAGAGGAAAAGACAGGCGAATGAATGGCACCCGGCGATTATATAACGTTGAGGAATTCCTATTTATACCCAGAATTCTGCAACGAAAGCAACCCTGGACAAATATGTATGTACATAGGTGCATACGTAATTAGCACAGATGCGATAATTCGGGTAAGTTAGTTGGCTTGGCGGTTGATACACCTAAATGCCTGAAAATTCCGTAAATGTGGATCGCCTTGATTTTTTTATGTGTTAGTAAATTTTTGATTCCGCGTCTGTTTTACTGTCTATAAGTTAAGGTTATTGTTTATGGCAAATCTACTGCATCAATTTTATTTGTTTATTATGCTTGAATCCTTTTGGGCGTATCTTGCATTTCTCCAAGAGCTAATGACGTTCCACCAATTCCCACCCTCCTTCAAAGTTTATAGGGTGGTCAAAATGTGAGGAAGAGCTGTCTCTCAATTCTTTCCGGCATTAGAAAAAATTCAGGCGGGAGGGGGCACGCCTCCGCAGGGGTTAGTTAGAATGTTAGGGCCTCTTTAAACATGACACCCTTTGCCTCTGAAATTTGCAAAATTTGGGATCGTTGCTGGGGTGTGTGTCTTTCCATGCTGATCTGTTAGACCTTACCGAATAAAAATGTCGTTGACACTTACAAAAAATGACAGCTCATTTGACAGCTATGTATTCCTATTGGAAATCCAACGTCACTTAAAAAAACAAAATGTCTGAAGATGTCATTTTAAAACATCCATCGAGGCTTGCCCTTATTTGTCGTTATTCCAAAAGCTGACAGCGTTGGAATAAAATATTATACGTCGTATTTTGGGAATAGCGCTTTCCTCGCGCTCGTACTTTTCCATTTTTCCAAATATTTAACTGTCGAGAAGAAATGAAAATTAATTTCGTGAACATCACCCCTCCATCTGCCCAACCCAGGCACCGAATCTTGCTTAAATGAAACTCAATTGAATTAATGATTGGCTGGGTTGTGTCGCGATTGGCAAGTATTAAGTGTGTACGCATGGCTACCCGATTTGGCTCTTTTTTAGATTTATCGGACTTCTTCAAGTGCATACAACGTATAACCCTGGGCTGGGTGATTGGGACATTAACCACACTACGATCGCGATTACTTGCCTGAGAGTGTACTGCAGCGATTGTATCGATCGAACACAAGACAGCAAACACTTGTCCGCAGTGTCCGTCCGATCCGCGATCCTCGTCTCTTGCGGAATTTTATGGCGACCATTTATGCTTGGCAGTTGTCCGATCGGGTCGTTCCAGCCATTCGCCTTCGGTCTCCTAATTGATGTCCGTCGTCGCTGCTGCTATCCTGCCTGGCCTGCCCTCCAGTGCATTCCCTGGCTAAATTTGAAACGTTTTATGATGGCTCAGACATTAAAGCAGTGGCTGCAGTGCCTTGAAAATTTTTGTGCAATTGGCAGCAGCCAGGGAATTAATTTCAATTTTGAATGCGTATCTCCTTCGGGGCCAGTTTTCCCAGTGGTGGACGGATGTTCTGTAAACAGACGTTAAATCTTTAGTGCTCTTTCCGCCTTTATGACTATGCCACTCTTTAATAAATGTTTTCATTTCATTCCAGGTGAGTGCCATCTTCATGTTGGAAAACCGAAGGGAAGGTTATTTCAGGCTTTAAGTGGCTTTTCGATTTACTGTAAGTAAATTTTGATTTGGCTTTTCATGATGCTCATAAATTTTATGCCACAATCCTATCTGATCATACTAGATCGTAGAAGTGCACAAATGTAGTTGAATAGTAAAAAAGATGTAAGAATACTAACGGTGAATTGTAACCCTAATAATTTACTTTAAGTCATTTCTTATGACTGTCTGTTTTAATTACATTACCATTCACCTCTAATTAAGACCAATTAGTATAAAACCGAAATCCATTAACATGCGCACATGAAGAAAGAAGCCCGATAAATAGACAACGTTTAGTTAGTATCTAAGAGATCGCAAATACATACCTACAAAAAACGAACACCAGAAACGCTATGTGTAATAAATAAAAAAATAATTATATAAGTTTGAAGTTGACAACATACTTTTGTATACAAATTCGTTAAAACGAAATAGATAGTCCAAAACTAATTGCGTTAAAAAGGTCATGGCGATTCGCATAATGAGTAAATTTGCGTCGGAATTTTGAGAATCGGTAAATAATTGAATTTTTTATCATGATGACAACTAAGAAAACCAACCGTTTCGAAAAAGCGCATTTAAATTTTGTTGTTAGCTTGACTGTTGCCACACCGTTTTTAAAATATTGTAGAATGACAATGAAAGATTGATGTTTTAAATAATGTTGATTTGAAGGTGCAACAAAAATGATTATTATAAACACTGATTTAGGGAAAAGCCGACCAAGAGGGTAATTTTATCAATATTTTTCCCGTTCTTTCCACAACGGTTTCCTTCGAAAACTATTGCTAAGTCTTGGCGTCACGGAAACTAAAATCTCCCCAAAAAAATGGTGGGAAAATTATTAGGGACAATATATTTGAAATATTCACTTCATGTTATTAATTTTTTATTTTAATAACCAGCGTACACCCCCGTAACCAGTTATTTTTAGAGCACGTCATACATACATTTTTCTGGAATAATTATGAATCCCCTAAGATAATAACGAATAATGTCACGTATCAACTCAAATTGCAAAGCCAATTAACATACAGCACAAGCTTCTTCGGATATACCTAATCTTAGGACGCACAACCCGTCGAGGTGCGGTAGTCTGCATCCACCGATAATAATTCCATTTCATTATTATGGCTGGCAATGCGGTGATACAATCCTTGTGCACGGTTAGACAAAACAATCCAAGGAATGGGAAACGCTACCCCAGCAAAGTGCCCGCGGAAATTTCGATTAATTCCATCAAATCACTCCAATTGCGAAACGTCGACGAGATCACCGCTACCAAAGTGGCCTCACTCTTAATTAACGATATACAAATTTATCGTATGCAGGATTCACTTTTAGGCTTTTAGTTCTCATGCCCACGATTCCCGAACTGCTGTGCGAATTTAAATTGCAAATTCGTTTGAAGACGAAAAACTTCGTTAAAAGGTAACTCAAGTCAATTGGGGATTATTTTGTTTCGCGGTTGGGCTGCTGGTGCAATATCCTTGCCGAGTTGCTTGTCGAAATGCCTAATTGCCCGTTTCGCCTTAGGTTTTTCCCGCCCGAGACAGGTACTTCCCAAAGTGGCCCGATCACCGCATGTAGGGCGCTGCTTGATTAACTCCCCTGCGGAGCGCCGCCGCCTGAACACCTGCATGACGCCTAGGATAATGAATTCAATACTAATTAACACATTCGCGGAATCGGCCTGCGGCGGATGTGTAGCAGGGTGCTGAAACTGTTGTTGGATTTCCTCAAGACAATCGGCCGTGCTATCGGGAGCTCTTGCAACATGCACAGCTGGCCGATTATGACTTCTTGCGTGAGTAAGTGGTAGCTACTAAAATAGCACAATCCCGGTCCCGTGCGCGGGGTATACCGCACTTTTGTGGAATTCTCGCGCTTGTGCCGCAATCAATTCCGCAATTTGTAGCTCAATTGTTGTCTGCATGCATTAGAGATATACGGGCTTATACCCGTCGATGGTTGGCTCGTGCTGGAGATGGGCCGATCCAGCGGTGGAGCGTTGTATGATTTTTCAGATGTTTTCTGCAATTAATGAGCCGTTTACGCTGCAAGCCCGTTAAATAAAAAAATTCGAGCCGCACCTCTGGGTCTCTCTGTACGCCGCGCCGCGTCGCGTCGCGTCTCACCGATTGTTGCTTGCACCCCATTAAACGGGTATAATTCGGATTTCGTAAAAAAACAGGGAATAGATCATTTTGTGGCGTTTTGCACACCTTCCCGATATTTTTGCTTTAAGGAAAAAACAAAGCACTTGACTCTCCCGAGCCCGACCAAAAATCGTGAATAATTGCCAATAGCTGCCGCGCCATTCGTCAGACTATTGACCCCGGACATTAAGCGCGCTCGTGTTTTTCTTGTGAAAGATCACGGCACGATCAGTCGCGGGCCTAGCTTTGGTTCTTGCATAATGCGAACATGACTTTAAGTGACTGCATGGACATTATTGGACCATGTTTGAGCAGCAAAGCCAAACAAACGCGCGCTCCTTGGCTGGCGACGTTCGAGGACTAATTGCTGTCGTAAAGCCAAGACATGTCTGGCTAAGGCTTTTTACGATATCAATTAATCTGGCTCGAGTGGCAGCCGGGTCAGCAAGTGTACCATCGCCACCATCATCGCCGTCATCATCCACGGGGACTTCCAGCTGAACTGGCGCGGCAGTTCTAATTTCCATCGATCGCAAAACGCACCACGGCGGCGGTGATGGGGCTCCTCGTCTGGGCACCCATAAAACTTATTTTTTCTCAATTATTTCGATATTTCAAAAGACGTCAGGAATTAATCTCCTCCAGTTGCAGTGGTCGGGTACAGACTCACGTTACAGTGTCGCTCTTTGCTACTGCT
Organism: Neoitamus cyanurus; assembly: GCA_947538895.1. Classification (NCBI taxonomy): domain Eukaryota; kingdom Metazoa; phylum Arthropoda; class Insecta; order Diptera; family Asilidae; genus Neoitamus; species Neoitamus cyanurus. The sequence goes on along the minus strand of OX384546.1, from coordinate 29,692,824 downwards.
GCTGCCACCGAACCCGAGACTCCAACAGCTCCGGCGGCGGCTGCACGGGCACGAAAGACACTATAAAGCCAGGAATCTAGCATAATTACGTACTTCACGAGAGTTATTTCATGTGTTGTAATTATAGGTCATGTGCACTTGCATAATCCCCGGTGTATCTTTTTCCAAGGGCCCCAGATGGATGGTAGCTGGGATCGTGGGGGAGGTGGCAATTCTCAGCCTCCGCCGAAGTGGCAGGGATCAATGAACGGCGCGGAGCCTCAGATGTCGCGAATTTTTCGCCAATTTTCCCTGATTGATTATGACAAAGTCAGTAGTCCACGCTGCGTGTGAGGACGGCAATTTCAGGCTCAGTACTAGCGAAATGTGATCAACATACGTGACTGGTCGGGAGAATGATGTAAGGGACCTAACCTAAACGCCTTTATCAATTTATCACTATCATTCGGCGTCACTTCAATGACACTAATGTATGAGGGGCTTAATTGCCTGCATTTGCCGCGAAAAAGCGAAAAATCAACAGGGTAAAAGGCAGCCTGCAAACGCGGTCAACGCTTTTTAATAGACGGCGATTTCGCAACAGCGGTACGGCGGCGGTGAGCGCGCGGCAAAGAGAACTTTCGCTTTTAAATGTCGCAGGTAATTATGAGATTTTGAGGGAAGGAAGCACTTCGTGCAGTGGTACTTGCAAAAAGTAAATAAAAAGGAAAAAAACGCAAATTACGGGTTTGTGGTGGTTATACGAATGTCGATAGGAAAACAGCTGGGTAGCGAGCCGGAGGGAAATCTTCTTTCCAGTGCGGAATGCGACCTTGTGGAAAACGCTCATATTCAAAGCACGGGTCGTTAATGGATTTCTACTGCCTAAGGCCGAAGAAGTTTTTTGATTCGCCTTGGACGAGTCTTTTTTTTTTCTAAAAATCCTCAAACGGCAGACAAGCACGATAATATGAAGGCCTGTTTTCTGTAAGTGGCACATATCATTAGAAAAGCGAAATAACCAAATATTAGCACTGCATGCTTCGATAATTACCATGCCGTCAATTAATACTACGAATGTTGTTAGAAATTAAAAATGGCAAACACGTTATGCCGCATAAATCAGAAACAGAAAATTATCCAGTCTGATTGAGAGCATTACTGTGTTATTCGGGTTTCTGTGAAATATAAAATCTGAGTTTTAAGACGTTAATTCAATACTGTCGAAAAGCCTTTAAGTCATCCGAATTTCTTACTTAGACAGCTTTCTCCAAAATTCGAAAGTATGAGTTATTTATTTCTGAATCGGGTTCTGTGCGATTCGAAATTCAATCAAATACTCGATGATTCGAACTATGAGAGTAAATCGAAAAAAGCGAGAGGTGTCCAAAGGGCTTTAAATGTAGACGACTCATAAAACTCAAGATGGCGGACACCCCTTGCGAAACCCTAGGGGGAAACTTCGATGGAGTGTTCCAGGGGCACATCTATCTGCCATTAAAATTTCGCTGCACTCTGATTTAACGTAAACCTCGATGTACTATTTTACCGGACTAATAGTGGATATAAATATTAAAAACCTTAACCTTCTCCGTTTGAAATCTAACAAAGTTTGTATCCGAAATCTACACTGACGAAGTCGCGTATATGGTAAAAGGCAGTTATTTCCAAATAGCAGATTTTAAATCAGCATCTCCAAAAACCTCTATACACTCAATTACACGGAAATCCGATCAAGTTGAGAATTTTTACAAGTTTTAAATCAATATGATTTTTTTCTTTTTGTTCTGAATCAGTGAAAACAAACAAACGTATGTTATTATTTCCATTTGTAATAACTTTTATTAAAAATGTTTACATACAAATACTGACCGTACCCATTTATGAGAAAGAAGATGCTTTACAGAGGTCCTTACACTCAAATTGTTTTGATTTGTTTTTCAATGCAGTATATATTTAGAAACTAGGCTGTTGTGCTTAGTATTAGTCAGTAAATCAAAAATAAGTTACTTAATTTATTTTTATTTAAGTTATGGTTTTATTGACTCTGTGTAATAATAAACGTTCTTTCTCCCAGACAACTCTTACACCTTAATTGCCTGGTTGAATAATGTCGTACTAAAAATATCCGAGGTTTTTATTATTTGTTTACAAATAAATGAGTTAATTTTTGCAACGCATCAAAGCTCCGCTCCGCAAACACTCCCAAAAATTCGCTAAAAAACCTGCTGAAGTGTTAATAGTCCTGTGTTCGTGATCATGATCATGTTGAAAGAAAGCTCCCAACCTCAATTTCTATGGTAAACTAACAGAAAATCAGCAAGAGAGCTCATCATCAAATCATCTCGAAACGGGGCGAAAAAAGCGTTTTCTAACATCTCGCGGGACCCCGAATTAACCAAAACAAAAAAAAAGTTTCTTTGTTGCCAATGACGGCCGATGACGATCTTGCTCATTTCTCAAAGATTTATGAAAATGGCATCGCACTTGTGTATATCCACCCCGCCGCTTCGACTGAGCAAGGCACCAGTTCATCAAGCACAAGAAGGCCGGCGGAATATTTTTATTATGTTGTTGCCTGCGCCAAGATGCTGGTGTAGTTGTTGCCTCTTTTTTTTTATTCACCGCGATCACGCCAAGAGCTGGTAGGCTTGTGCGACTTCACTGGAAAACGAAAAGTTTCGTATTAAGTTTTCTGAGTAACGGTAATTGGAAATTCCAAGACGTGTTTTGTGTGTGCTTTTTGCTTACCAGTTGTATATTTTTGGGTAATTTCGAGATCGTTATGACGATCGGAAAACCCGAAATTGACTGGTAGGTCGAGTGATCGGGGTGATGATCATGGTGCAAATTGGAAATGTAGATGTCCGTATTTGGTGGAGATTTTCGTAGTTTTTCTTCGTAGTTTTTCACCGATCACGGATGTTTCGAGGAGTGTGATCTTGCCTACCTGGATCGGCGATCGGGTGCACTTTCCTGGTTATTGTTGTCTACCTACTTTCTCTGGGATAAGACTAGCAAAACGCAAAATTTTCGGCGGATTGCTTTCAAGCTCTCATTTGCTACCCTTTCACAAATCACGATCAGATCGACAGATCAGGCAGTGTGTCCTCCACCGAGCCCCGATCCGAGTCAAGTTCCACTTCCAGCTGAATCCAGTCCCCGAGCTTAACGAGCGAGTCAAGTATGCAGTGCGGGTATAACACCATCGCTAATCTTTCACTTGCCAGAATGCCAGCACTCACCCTCGACGTCACCGCCGTCGCCGCGGCCGTCGTATTCTATTTGTGTCTGTCCACTCTGTTGCTGTACTTATTCCATACATCTACCCTGGCTGTCGCTTTATTATGTGGTGTGTGTTCGCTCGTTCGTTGTACCAGCGACTGGGCGAGTATCGCTAAGCCTATGCTATACCGCCGTTGTCGTCGTTGCCGTAGTCGCGGCGGCATGTAGTGGTTCTGGAGACTGACTTGAAATTGAAATTATGCCCCTTGTGAAAACCCGTAATATGCCCAGACCCAGAGCCCGAGCTAGAGACAGAGACTGGAGAGTGGAATGGATGGAAAAGTCGCTGCTGCTGTTGGTTGGGTGGTTGACTGGCCGCTTCAACTTTGTACTCTATCCGGAATGGTAGTGCGATTCTAACATTCGAACTGAATGGTTTCGCCGCGTTTTGGTTTTTTCGCCCCGTTCTTTCGGATATCCGTAAAAATTTTTTTTATTTAAATCTTTTTAAGTTATTTGAATTGGTTTCTTGTACTGTTTGGTGATCTCTCCCGCATATGTTTTTGGAACACTACCCGATCGTCTTGTCGGACACTGGCCTTCCATGAATGGTTGGTATTGGTCGGCAACGGCCAGACCCAAGAAAAAAAAGTGATTCCTCCTCAGGAATTTTGTGAGAATTTCGTTGAAAAGGAGGAAACTCCGATAGTTTTATGAAAATTTTATATTTGTGCAACTTCAGCATTCTTGAAATGCAGTGGTGCTCGTTCATACCATTCGAAAACACGTTAATAACAGTAGAAAGGCTGGAAAGTGATTGTAAGAAAATTTGCAGGGTAAAGTCGCCTGTTGCGGGGGTTTTGCCCGAAAAGGATTGTTAAAAATTGCTAAAATAAAAAGTAGTAAGAAAGTAGTAAAGTGTGTGAAAAAAGTGCGAACTTCGACAGAATCAGTGTGTTTCAATACCCGTAGGAAGCTCATCCGCCTCACTTTGGGGCCACTCACGTCCACTATCCACTATTGGTGTCAAAATCCTCCTTGGTTGTTCTCATTTTTTTTCCTATTATTTTTCGTTTTTCTTTTTCCACCATGCTATCGGTCTTTTTGCTCTGTGCGCTCACCATCGTCGTCGTTGTATTCTTCGCAATAGCAACGAATTAGAAAGGAGTTTTTCTTGCTGTTCGTTGCTGTTGTCCGCGTTTGTTATTGTTTTTTCCACGGCATTATTATTACCTATTATTTTGTGATGTTTTCTTTGCGCCTTTTTTATACGTTCTTCCTCGGCGGATTGACTACATGTGTATCTCACCTACTTAAAACCCATTCCTTGGTGTGAACTATTCCACTCGAGAGGAGCTGCTCAGACGAATCTCACCGCACACTCTGGGCTACGCTGGTGCGGTTTGCAATTAGGAAAACATTTTCTCAAATGGCATTGCAAAGGCACTTTCTCTTAGATAATTTAAAGTTATTATTACATTGCTCGCATTGTTGCTGAATTCGCCAGTTTTTCTACTCTTCTTTTTATTAATTTTTTTTTAAAATTATACGTGGCAGGGCAGGGACAAGAATGCCTTGAGCTTTTCTGGTATGAGATGGTGGAATTTATGGATTTTCATTGTTTGCAACGGCCCCGGGTAAATGCTCGTGGAATGCCTGTGTTAATTGGTGATTCACTCTACGGAACTTGTTGTGAGCAATTGTCTAAGCACACTTGGATTATTTAAAAAATGAATAGTTTTATGTGAGAAACTGTCGACTAAATGGTGAAAAACCGCACTCAAGCCTCAATGAGGGTGAGAGGTCCACCAAAGTTTTCAACATGATTTTTATGCAATGTTCTCGTCACAGATATTTTTTGGGGAGTTTCAGAAATTTTCAAGTAGACTAACTAGAAAGGTTTGGAAATGAGGTTAAATATTGTGACGTACAAGCTGGCACAGATTATATCATCTTATTTGGTTTAAGGAATTAAAACCAAATTTTTTATGTGCTGTATTTATCTCAATTTTTATAATTAGGGAAGTGGGGGTCTTCAGCGGGTAGCACAGTTATGCTTTTCAATACAATTATTCACGAGATCTTTCAATATGTCAGCAATTCAGCAAGAATTACTTTGAGATAAAAGACAAATATGTTGTTTGGAAATAGTTCCGAAATATCTGTCACTGAAAAGGAAATGAAACGAAGATTGTTCATGGAAGATAAGCCTACAAATCGTCCAAAAGTTATTGCAGCTCAACTTCAAATTATAGTTTGTCATTAGGCAAATGGTTTATACGTTAGACCAGTGGCTTAGACAATAGACCCATGATTTAGACATGAGAATGGAAGATCGTTCTGATTTTTGACAAAAGTAAAATATAGACAACACTGAAAGGGTAGTAGTTTTATCCAGCAATTCAGATACCGCATAAGATTACAGGTTTCTTGTATTGTATATACTGTTTTATTTAAGGACTTTATTTTCATTGAATATAATCTCATTCTAGATGGTATAGAAAATTAAAATTTATTTAAACATCTGTTCATTTAAATTGAAAATTTATGAGTGAATCCAATTCCTAGCTCGAAAGTCTATTTCAAATTCTTATTTCCATAAAACGTCCAGCACAAAAAATACAAACAATTCGATAAATCTTAAAGTGTAGCACTTCAATAAAAGGCTCAAATGAAATAACTTTAAAGTTTGGCTACTTGCAAAACACGTAAAATTAAATATTAATTGATTTTCCAGAAAGTACCAATACTAATATTTTTCCATCCGCCAAGATTTATCTCTGCCGAAGCGGATGTAGAGCCCCATTGACACAATGTTAGAAAAAGCAAAGGAAAAAAGAAGAGGCGAATTCTTCTGATAACGACACTTATATGGACTACTCTCATATCGCAATATTTATACGAAAAGGTCTATGAATAAAGTGAAAGAGAATAAGAAACATGAATTAATTTTGGGCAATCGGGCAATCAGTTCTGTTTCGGAATTTTTATCGGATAACCTCTATAAAATGTTATCGGCTTAAAAGCGGACAATTTTTTGTTTATTATGTAGCCCTTGACTGGCCGTCGGGGTATATGAAGAATATTTAAATTTGGAAGAGTTGCTGTTTTGGTAATTAGGAAAGATTATGTATAAAGTTTTCTCAACGGCTCGTTATCATTGGTAGTTTCACTTGTTATAAATTTGGTGGTTTCTGGCACGTGCTGCGAAGAGAGTTCATCGCTTCAGAAACCGAAGAGTTATTAATTCGGGTTTGGGTTTATGCTTGGTATTACACATTATGTGTATATTTTTTGTCTAAAACAAAGTGAGACACATGAGCTACTCCTAAATATCTTCTCAATAGATCCTTTGGTAGCCAATGTTGTTAATGTCTTCTCTTTTTTCAGTAGATATATAAACAATACTACTTCATAAGGTCTTTTTTGTGATGAAAGTAGTTTTAGATTCATATCTTTAAAATCGACACCAATGGTTTGGTTTTTTTTGCTTTTGATTGTTTTGTCCTTGTCTATCTAAATCAAAATTAGACAAGTCCGCTACTTTCAAATACATTTTGAATAAAGCATTGGCACTTAGTCGTCATAATAGTTACCCGTTTTTTAATAGTGACATTTCTCATGTTTTACTTTATAAAAGGTGTACATATTGCGGGCAAATTTATTTTTAGTTCAGGAATTATAAAATCTATTCCAATTTTAATTTTTGCCTGGAAAATACGCATAAATAGGTAATTTTTAGTCTAAATTAAAATAAGACAAGTCGGCTATTGTCAAGTTGTTCCTCAATGAATCATGTGTAGTCAATAATGACAATATCGAATATTTATTCAGTAGCAAATCTTACATTAGGTACCTTTTATTTGTTTAGATTTAAACTTTAGGTCGTACAACTGCATAGGGTAGTTACTTGAAGTATAATAACCAAGCAGGTTCCCATACTTTTTTTGTTACTCTGAATGCTTGCTTCCTGTTTAAGTGAACGCTAGTTTTAAAGCCTCTAATTACTTTTACAAAAATCGTTTACTTTATTGCCATTTCATGTCTTTCTTGGAAAACTTGATTCGTCTCAACTCAAGCGCAAACCCTCTTAGGCACGGACAAAAAAAAATGAGAAGAGCCTCTTCTGTGGCAATAAACAATACACGGATCTAATGATGTTTCTCTCTTTCTCGGGCTGAAATCAATTTAAAAATCATTGTGAGCTCAAGACGTTCAATGGTCGGTCATACGAAATCAAAACATCTCAGCTAACGAAGCCGATGACTGAACCGCCTAGAATGGCGGCACGGCACTACGACAGTTGAATGTTGAATGTCGCAATCCTCGCCATCCGTCTGGGCAATCTACAGGGCAAATTCAATCACAACAGAGCACACACGACAACTTTGTACGCTCATTTTGATTTTTTTTTTATTCGTCGCGTTAATTAGAAACATTCCATTCGAGCTCCGGGTTCCTTTCGCCATCGTTAATCATCTCATTTTGTCCTGAGCAATTTTGCAATGCGAACCGAATTCCGTGCGTGTTTTTTGGATGCAGATTATGTGGACCGGCACGATCATCGCCACATACTTGATCAATTTGGCGCGATCTTTAAAATGTTAGGGGAGAGGATTAGTGTGACACGCTGTATCACCCCTTGTTGTTGTTTGTTGTTGCCGCTGGTCACAGATGCCTTCAAATGATCGTCGCGATCTCTTTCATCTGCGGTATGATGCGCGGAATATCGCTCGCAGCGTACAGCACAAAGTACTACTGGTGCGCACTTCACTTTAATTGGAAAATTACACAAAAAATTTCTTCCATTGAGAAAATTCATTGAGCAGAGAGAAGGCCTTCCGAATGCGGAACATTTGCAGTCATAGTGTGTATAATAAGACGTAGTAGGTACTTGGCTTGGATGGTGGGATAAAGGAATGTCTGGTCCCGACCGATAAGCGAGTAGGGTTCTTACTAGGGGAGTGTGTTTTGACCGGATTAGACTTTGAGGCAGTTCATTTTTTAACGTTTTGTTGATTTTTTTTTTGGCTGGCCGCCCGCCTTATCAGAACTGCTTACGACGACTGGCGTGGTAATGATTTTAGAGGAGGCTCTAGTTATCAGAAACTTCTGCAGCTATTATCTCTCTCGCTGATGTAAAAAATTCAAATTGTGAAATCTTGTCCTGGAAGCTATTGACACACTTCTGCTGACAAAATAAAATAAAAAAATCGGTAAATTTTCCATTCCTCCCATTAATTCTATTTTCCCCTTTTTTTTACTCTTGGGTGAGCGTAGGAGTAGTATTTTCATCGTTTAAAAATTCGATTTTAGAATTTCGAAAATGAGGGGCGTGTGCATGGTATTATGACGCCTATAGTGTCTATCTAGCGCCTATTGGCAACAAGTTGCACTTTAAATTCTTATTTATCGTCGGCCAAACGACTAACGAATCAGTCATTTACTATTGTGCGATTCATTTACAGGACGGCTAGTTTTAGACGGGTGAGTTTTCCTAAAACACTCTCGCTCGTGTGTCATGCACTTTTTAATGAGCAGTTCATTTGTTCACTCACAGGGCAATGAGCTTTTCTTATCGCAGAAATAACGTGTGCAAACGGATGAGTTTTCCTGAATCTCTCATGTTCGTCTGCGAGTGTGCAATTTTTTGCTGAGGAGCTCATTTGCTCACGCACACGATGGTGAGCATTAGATACCGCACACGGCTGAGTTTTTTGATTGATTGAAAGAGGTGATCTCGATAATTTTTTTTCAATTCCTTTATAGCATTGAACAAGAAAAAAAAACAAATCAAAATTGTCGAACTGCAGTAAAATTATGTGGTGTTGCTAAGTTGGTAAATTTATTGAAAAACTCACCTTCGTTATTCAGTTCTATTATTTAACAAAAACAATCTTTTGGAGGATTTTGGCTACTGAAAAAAACGGGTAACCTATTATCACATCGTGTAACATAGTGCAAAAACTATCCAATTTTTTTAATAATACCTTACCGGCAACTAAGAGCAGCAAATATGCTAATTGTACAAAAATAGCAACGTAACGCTTGGCTCCTGCACACCACCAATCTGTAGCCGTGTACCGAATTATTTCCACCTGAATAGTTTCTTCAATTATAGCCAAAAGAGTTCATGTCCACATACATGAGAAACCTCAAAAGCCTCAAAGTATAAAAAGCGTATCTGAAAATTGCCTGGCCTACCTGAGAAGTCATTTAACCTTAGGCTCCGCTGCATTAAGCAGATCGCGGGGCGCACGCTCGCACACACCGGCGCACTAGCAGCGAAACACCTGAAATTTTCTTGGAAGCACATAATAATCACAAATTGAACCTGTTAGCTGAATATAAAGCACCAGCGACCTATTTTCCCGGCAGTGGTGCGGAGTGCCTTGCGATCACCAGAAAAATCTCATCCATTACCTCATGCCTCTGCATGCGCTATCTCTCACCCGTGAAGGTCCCAAATTCCATCAGAAATTCTTTTGAGTTTCAAATAATTTGTGCGACCTCAGTGAATTGGCTGAGGTGGGTACCCTTCTGCCCCCGCCCTCGCCCAGGTAGGTGCGCACACATCTCACCGGTTCGGTTTGACTTTTTTTCAAGTCTTTTTTCACCTTTTTCCCGTTCGACTTGGTTTTTCTTCTTACCTTTATGCCTCCTTTGTGCATATACGCCACACGAGCATCGACCGCCCTTCGGATGGTTTTTTGATGCTCAAGGCGAAATATCGTCGTTGTCGTTGCCGCAGCAGCCGCTGCTGTCGTTTCTTAAGACGCTGTTGAGAAATAACGACCGTTTGAAGCGACGACGCGGTGCGGGGGAATTATTCCAAACTTTCTCTTTTTAATTGAGCGCAAAAGAAACTCTTTTATTGGCAAGGCCTTTTGTGGTTCTATTTTGTGACTTCCTCCAGGTACGATCGTGCCTCATTCAACTCCTTGGGTAACTTCTTCGAAATGGCAGGCAACTGTGAATGATTCACTCCGTCCGGATTGGCAAGTAGTCGTTTGGAATTTTTGCCTGCAGAGGGCCAAAATATTTATTATCAAATACCTGAGCGATCTGTGATCGCAACCAAAGCAACAACAAGACGACAAAAAGTGGCACCCGTGCAGTCGTCTCTCTCTCTGTCTTATCCGTTTCTTGACCTCTTTCTTGTTCCTTTGATCGTTCAACGGCGACGACGATCGCAGAATGTGTGTACTACTTGCCAGACTACTTGAAAGAGAGCGCGGCACGTAATGAATATCTTCACTTCAGCGAATTTTCATAAAGGGACGTTGAAGTCAACATCAACATCTCCAGCTCCAGAGCAGAGCAGCGGTGTGTGGAAAAAAAAAGAATTTTTAATTAAAAACAAACACAACGAACTGAAATTTGCCTGCTGGCACGTCATCTCGCTTCGTGCACACAATAAAAGTGGATCTTTTTAGTCTGGTGTCTGTTACTTAGCACGGCCAGCATAAAGCTAAAAATATTTTTCTAGCCTCTACAAAAGAGAGGAGTGGATTGCAGCAATTGCAGCAGTCGAAGACGTGAAAGCTCCGGAGGTTTATTACACCGCGCACACTGTCGTAAATGTACTAGATACCGCCGCTCACTTCATCTGTGAAGATAAAGGAGGCGCAGTAGTCAGTAGTCTCAGTTTTTATGCGCGCAGTGCCCCCCTTTCGGGCTCCAAAGATAAGAAGTCAGCTCACTTAGGATAGTTGCTGCTATTACTGCACTTGCTGGACCTCCTCGTCTCTCTCCATTCATTTCTAGTCGCTCCAAGATATGCGGCAGCAGTAATAGAAGCCGGATTCATAGTCAGTCAGTGAAGCGTGCATTTAGCGTTGCAGCAATGTCTTATTTTTCCCTTTCCGCTCCCCCAACCACATACAACTCACCGTTCGAGCACACATCTCGAAGACGACAGTTAATTACACGGTATCATGCCCGCACTGCTGTCCAAGAACTCAAGATATTACCTACACCGAAGAAAAGAATAACGGAGCAACTGTTAGTCAGTTGAGGCCGTTAACTTACTATACGTTTTCTTAGCATATAAGCATATCGACATCGTCTCAACACTCCGCAGGCCCCGCAGAAATCGCAAACGATCAATCGAACCGATCACTATTGAGTGATCGTGTCCAGAAAGGGTGGTGTGGTGTTTCTTGCTGAAGTGCCGAATTTTTTTTTTCGGCGTCAACTGTGATCACACACACCTCGCGAACTTTTTGAATGAATCAACCCATCGTGGCCTGCGAACGGCTGGATGAGCTTTTTTTTTGTGGAGTGTCCACAAAGAAACGGATGCATTACGTCATCCCACTGATATATGCTTGCAGACGTTAGAGACAATGTTTAGATATTGTTGGGGGGCAGACGAATGAGACTGTCCGCTTTTGATTATGCCTCATTTGTTTAGGTCGCGGCGACGCATTCGGCGTATACTCCACTTTTAGGGGACTCATTTAGGAAAGTGCTGAAATAAAGGCTTCCTTTGATTACTTTGCTTTGCTAGGGAATTGCAATGTCTTGAGAAGGGTACCCATATGGCAGTTGTTATTTGGTGGTCCGTGGCGAAACTGACAGACAGACATCAGCATTGTTTTGAATGGAACATTCTATGAATGGAAGTCTTCGAGGGAATGTTTCATCGTACAGTTTTTTTTCATCATTTATTTCTGGAAGAATATGAACGGAGTGTCAAAAAGTTCAGAACTAGGGCCTTCTTAATTGGAACACACTGCTTTTGAAAGTAGGATCGGAGACGGGGCATTATACATACTGCTAAAACACAGTTAAGAAGTTTTAAATAATTTACCCAGAAATTATTCTTAAATCAATGTGGTACAAATAATAAAATGATCGTTTACCTACAGACAAAAATATTTTCCGTACTGACTATCAGAAAAATAATAGGAAAGTGAGTTCGTCAAAAAAAGCAACTCAATTTTAAACCAAAATGTTGTAGGGGTATACCCGCCATATTCAGATTTATATTCTAGACATTCTAGTCTTCTAAAAAAAATATTATTGTCGAATTCCAAATAGCACAATTTATTGCTTATAAGAAAAACACAAATTCTACAACTCCAAAATACTGCATCATAATTTAAAATAACAATAAAACGGTAGACAAATTTCAAACAAATATTTTCGTGCAATCAAACTATCCAGCCTTCATAGATCTGGTGTACAAACCAGAGATTAGACAAACCCTCTATAAATTTTTCGCGAAAAATCAATGCTGTGCTTCTTTTCCAGTTTTATTTAATTTCAAAACAAAATTATTGTGCAATCAAATCCTGTGAGGATAAAATCAAACTAGTTAATAAAAGCAATAGTGGAAAAATTGTGATTTTGTTTAAAATAAAGAAAAAATATAAGGAAAAAAAGTGAAAAAAATAAAAAAATATAATCAAAGTGCGTAGCGAAGAGCGAAAAACTTTCAAGATCTTCGAAGAATGGTGCGTTTGGTAGTTGCCTCGCCACCAGATCAGCACCTAAATCACACAAATGCGAACAGCTCAAATGTAAGCAGTGGAAATGGTGGATCCCAGACGTCGGACGGATCACTGCCATCGTCACCTCCGCTTATCCACCAGACAGCAACAGGCAGCACCTGTGCTATTCATCAGCCACAACAGCAGCAGCAACAGATAGCAGCAGCCCTCCATCAAGCCCAACAACATATCCCAGCTGGCCCAATGAGCCACCACCACATCCACCATCATCACCATCCACACCAAAACGAAAATGGCCACGGAACGGGTGGGGGTAATAGTGCTGGGAACAACGGCCCACCTGGGGGACCCAACCCGGCTCCGGCAGGTGCCAGTGGTCTTTACATTCCATACACCGGGGAGTTCTACCCCACAGATCACGGCTACTTCATTCCACACCACCACGAGATGTGTCCGGCCCATCATCCGGCGATGTGCACCATGCCCTCCGAATTTGGTAAGATTAAGAAACATACTCTACCACGTCCCAATTTCTCTTCCCAACATCTAATTAGCGCTTAATTAGCTTCAATTGTCGGCTGATTATGATAGGTCGCTCGATGCCTCCGCCCGGCCGACCTAGCGTCTTAAAGTCTTCGACCTGTGCAAATTGAATCGGGCGGAATTGGTGGTGAATCAGCCTCGAAAAATGAAGCACTTGGGTAACACGTCAGTGTGTCTCTGCATTATTTCGACGCTGACAAATTCTTCTTACGCTTGTTTGCACCTTTGGTGTTTTTTTCGAAATGATTCACTCAAATGCTTGTATTGACGTCAATGCACGTCATGCAAATATTCGTAGGTTTTATCACACGTCTATCACGCTTTGCGGTGGTCGTCCAGTCAAGGTTGTTCGATTAGGAGGTTTCTTAGAAAGGTCCCTGAGATTGCTTTTACTGCTTAGATACGTTTTCACAGTTTTTTTTATTAATTTTTTATTTTATTTAATGGTGTGGCAACAGAAGAAATCTATCCATAAAATTTTCCTGCCTTAAGATAGTTAATTAATATACGTCTGTTACTTCAAATAAAAACAGAAGGCAATTAGAGTAATTAGAAACTAGCAAGACTATGACTAATATTGCTAACAAATTAGTATGCGAATTTTAAAATTAATTTGTGCATGCCGCCATATTAGAAAATATTCAAGTAATTTTATGGTGAATATCTCGAAGAGAGCGGGATTTACGACGGAAATGGTAAGAACCCTTTTTAATGTTCACAGTTTTCTATTTATAGTTTTTGTAATGATTTCGCTAACGGTCGTTCGTACGTTGAAAACATTATAAATCTTGTAAATCATGAATTATGTACCTTTTGTACTGTACTTTAATACGCTGTAACTCTGAAAATATCAATTGTAGGCAAACAGTTTATCCTTTACAAAAACGACCCCTACCATTTTTGTCGTAAGTCCAGCCATCTTCCATATAGTCGGATTTAAGGATTTCCCCAATGCTGACGCAAACCGCAGAAATAATTCTACTAACCCACTTTGACCTAGTTTAATTTTGCGCATTCTTTGAATCACTTCCGGCAATGGCCATTTCCAATGAATTACGTCATTTCGACGTCATGAACTAGTTCAATTGAAGTGGTCTGTCTATGGCATAAGTAACTTTTTTCTGTCCTCAATAAGAAAATACAATTAAGGTAAATTAACATGCCATCAAACTTCAGATCATTATAATTTAATATATAAAGTGAAAAGTAATGGTCCAAATATAAATGCTTGAAGAATCGCAGACAGACCAACTGATCTCTCCCAATGTAACTGTTTGGGATCGTTGGTACAAAGTAATTCCTGATATGAGAATCGCAATTTTGAAACAAAGCGAGCAGATAATTTGTTAAACAATTTTCCAGGGCCTTTCCCGCTGTCTACTTGGACATATGGTACGCAAACAAAAAAAGATATAAGTAATTTTCTGTACATGAAAAATATGACCGGTCCAAGAACTATCCTCTGAGGCACTCCAGATATGTAGTTTGAACGAGATCACGAAAACTTTCAAAAAGTAGATTTTTATATACATAAAGTCTTGCTAGAAGTGAGTGTGCTCGTAGTCTTCTTTTTGTTGTCTCAGTGGTAAAAGTTTTAACACATATGCCCTTAACTTTTAGTGCGAATTTTTTTTGCTCCAAAAATGTGCGCAATAAAAAATAGGACAATTCTAAAATTTCAATAAATATTAATAAAAAACGCATCACGAGCAATTTCACAGGGCAATAGCACCGCCTCCTCGTAGTGTCGTGGCAGGAAATTGGCGCGTGAGCCCATCTCACGCGGCCAGTGTCAACGGGCCTGGGGCGTACAGAGCCACAAAGAAATAATTAAGATGTCCTCTGACGGCAAACCGAATCGGCCTTTTGATTGAGTGCACCCATAAATTAATAAAAAAACATCCAATAAATTCCGGGACGGCCATAAATTCAGCACAGCTAGATACCACCGTCTGTCCTCCAATGGCCATCCGGATATGAAATCTGTTGCGATTTTGCACGCACTCAGACTGGTGGGATAGTGGCGACCATACTGGCCGCAGCAACCTGCATTTCATAAAGAGCATTAAACCCGCAGGAAAATTAATTGTTAAGGCGACTAATAACGACATGATGGATGATGATCCGCGCACAGGCTGGTCTGGGTCTGGGCTAGTCGGTATGCCGGCAAGGCAAGGGTACCAATCCCCCAGTCCAGCACACCCTCCAGCTGGGAGTGCTGAACAAGTGATTTCCTGGTGCTCACAGGAGATCCCGAACTTGGTGCTGTACTCCTCCTATAAATCGCCCCATGTGCCGGGAGAGTGCCGCCGAGAAAAACGAAAAATGACTTATGACCCATATTTTGCCGGGACGGCATGTATCCCTCTGTCGGCTGTCTTCTGGGCATTTCCCACAATCCATCACATCACTTTTTCCCGAACGGGGAATATTGCACTATCGTTATTCGTTGCGCGGCAGTGGCCAGATGGGTAACCATGCACCACAGCATCCCAGTGGACCAGCGAACGAGTGCACTCGCTGCCTTGCTGTTTGCCCCTTTTGGGAATTTGAAGAGGTTCACTGACCTTGGCAGCGATGCAAGAATGCCGTGGACTGATGGATAAACGCCAGGGAGCCGCGGGATCAAACCAGACCACTCCAGAACGAGATCTCCCGATTGGGAGCGGTAGCGGTGCAGCGGCCAGTACACCAGGCACAGGCACTAGCCCGCTGCTGTTGCTGTTTACGTTTACGTTCTGGGAGAGTAAACATTTATTTCCGATTTCCTTTCACGGCGCTGGTGATAGCAACGAAGCGCCCGGCTTCCACGCTCCACCGCATTAAGACCGTTTTCGTGGCAATTTCGCGTTTTATTGCTGGTTTATTTGTGAAGGAGGGAGGAGGGCCTCGGGCGGCTCCCGAGCGAGGTGATAGCCTCAGGTTTCGGTAATATTGGAAAAAAAAGAGGAAGAAAAAGAAACAAACTCGCTGGGTTTTATGAAATAATTGCGCACGCAAGTAGAAGTAGAAGGCAGCAATCGCAGCTCGGTTTTTTGTTTTTCGTGTGTCGCTTCGCGGGCATCGCCTGTTCCACTGACTTCAGATCGCGAGGGGACCGGATGTTTTTGTTTTTTGAGGATAAAGCAAAGATAGCTGACTGTGAAATTGTTTTACAGCACCCAGGGGTTGTAAGTCCCAGAGAGCGATGACATCTTTTGGGCGTCTACTAAAGACTGATACGGCAGTCGATAGGATTTACAATTTCAAATTGCTTTCGGGGGAGAGATGATTTTGTATTTTTAGAGCACATGTGCGTTCACCCTTTGAAATCGGTGGAGCGAGTTCTGCTTCCATTTCAATTATTGATGATGAAATGCAATGCAGAAAGTCAACTCACTTTCCCCAAAAATCTTTGTTCTAATGAAATTTGTTTATAGTGCCCTGTGTGAAATTTGAAAAACGGTTCATTTATGAAATCAACTGGATGTCTTAGGCTAGGTTGCTGTGGTTGTCTCTTTCTCTATCTTAAGAAGACACACTTAGGTCATTTTACCAGGATGCCTGGTGAGAATCGAACCCACAACCTCGTGGGCTCATCTAATTTTGTCCACAACAATAAACGTTAAGTATAGGTAATCTACACAAAATTGTAGTTCGGAATTTTATGGGTGATGTTTGTGGGTCACAAAAATATTTATTTTTGAACCTATTGTGGGGTTTATTAAAACCTGGATAAGTATAACGAACTCTACATTAAGAACAAATGATCAGCAGTGCCTTGCTACGATACGATTGTAGAGTAAGTTAGTAATTCAGATATGTCTTGAAATGAGTTGCGTTTGATGTAAAGGGTCCATAAAAATGAAATGCCGAATGGCGATTTTCATAAATTGCCATATTGGTGTTTTTGGGGTCACTGATTTCAGTTAAATTGTCCGATTTTGTAAATTTGAAATGATGATTCAAGGTATTAAACTTGTAAACATTTTCATAAAAGTTTAATCATTCAACTTGGCGGCTTCAATTTGCTAAACTCTAACAACTAAAATTTAATAGCAATTTGGTGGACTCAAAATATGAAACTTATTTCTTTTTTCATGAAAGTTGGGATATAGGAATTCTTAGTGTCTCTGATTTCATATATTGGATCTTTCAGTAAGGACGCTCGACTTTTAAATGTAAATAAAACAAATTGTGCATGAGATATCCACTCGATTTTTATTTTATTTAAAAGAATATTTTATGACATTAAGTATATAACAGCATTCTAATGTCCGCCGCGGCTGTGCACCAACTAAGTCAATTATTGTGAACGGTCTGGTCATAAAACAGATCGATTATTCCTATGACGCATTAAGCTTAAAACTGAAACTTCAAAATAAATTGTAACGTCGGTCGGTCGCAAAAACGAGAAACCAAATTTTTACGACTGCTTCAATGTCTTGTCAAGCACAAAATAAATTGAAGAACGCACCCGAAGTATGTATGTGTTAGTTTACCCTCATACACGATCATTTTACTTGGAATTACAAAGGTTACTTATATTTTCTTCATTTGGCCAAAAACGATCATCACATATAAGCTCCTCCGCTCAATTCCAGTTTTTAACCAGTTTTGTGAGCCCCAGCGTCTTCTGATGATCGCAGAAGACCTGGCCGATCTTGTAAAAAATACTAACAACAACATAGGCCTTGGTATTTTTCGTATCGTTTTTATGTTGATTGAAATAATATAAAAAAAAAACCTATATATTAATGACCTCTGCTAACAAATGTTTTTCTGTCATTTCTTTTCAGGTAAGTGCCACCCGATAAGTAGCGATTTACGTCGATCATGTTTCATCCTCCTCGCAGCCATGGGCGGACGGGAATGCTTATCATGAAGTATGTACTTATGCAAGCGAGCAAACATTTACATGTTGCAATCAAGCAAAAACACAATTGTTTTAAGATGTCGGTCCAATTTCTAAAAATACGCAGAACACTCACTGCATTGAAATGTGTCAGATTAGAAAGTTTATCACTACCACCCGCAAGTTACTCACTCTAATGCGAGAGGAAAGGAAGAATGCATAGTGGGGCATTTGTGCGTTTGCTTCGTGCAGTTTTAATATTATTTTTATTTTTAATTTTTGCAACGTCAATGTGTGGGGAATTTTGTTTACTGCTCGATGTTTTGTAATTATTTAAAGAGTAAAGCCTCGATTTCGTGGAATTCGATAAGGTTTAATAAATTCATCTGTTGAACTGTGGCCGGTCGCCAATCGCGGAGAAGCACGATGAGATGCTTTTTTGTGTACCCGATCTTTCCCAGAAAAGCTTGCACGATCGGAAACTGATTTTCCGAGAAGAACAAGTGAAGCCTGCTTTTCTTGTTTACGCAAATATTCACTTGATCGATGTCAGAGCTGCATATGAACGTGGAAAATAAATTCATTTTCCATTTTCCTCTGAGGTGATGATAACTTTTGATGGAATGATCTTTAATTTGCCAATTTTCTTTGTAGTCGACTGGCCTCGTGTCCATTTCTAGGAATAACCGAGCGCGAAGGTGTCTATGCACCCATTCGAGCATTCATTACATTCATTAGAGGATAGGGGAAAATTGGAGGATTTAAAAGAAAAAAAAAAGAGCATTAAAAGTATTTCGCGTGCAGCGGAAAGATCGGTTGTGCGGACAACGATGCCTACTCGGGCGCATTGCGTTTCATAGCTTCCATATTGCGCCAAACAAAAAGTGGAGGCCTCGCGGCCGTCGCTGCTGGTTATTGTACAAAATCGAGGAAATTGCTGTTTTTGTAATTGGTTTTTCCGGTTATTGTTATTTAGTGCAAGCTTACAGTCAATTAAGTAGGAAAATTGCATTTCTTGCTGACAAATATTTTAGATAAATAGATAGATAGCTTTGAAGGTTTTTTACCAGCAGAAAATACAGTTGTACCTTCCAAGCTGCTATGTCCATTTAAAAAAATCTTAATTCAATTCAATTTTTTTAATGGATGGTTGACCGAAAAAAAAAGACCAAGTTCGAGTCGAACTCGTCTGATTCGTGTTCTGTAGTTTGTAAACAAACTTTTGCGTTCTCTTTTTACTATGTTACGTAATGTTCTACTGGTAATGTTTTTCTACTGTGAGTTCCATTATGACAATTCTTACATTTTTTTCAACTATTTTCATTATGTTTTTTTTTAAATTTCGAGTAATAATAATTGTTAATAAATATTGTACCCAAATTATATTTCATTTCGATTTCTCATTGTATTTAATATTTTGACTTCACACATTGGACCCAGAGTAAAACATTTTGTTGGTCACGCATTTGACCTCTAAATAAAATTTTTTTTGCATTTGCAAAAATTAAATCTACGACGAGAATATGCACTTCTCTGTTTTTGTTCCCCAAGTTTAGGCTGCGGCTCAGCTGGAGAACAGCCACTTATAATCTATGGTTTCTTTTTTAATTTTTTTAAATTTCACTTAGACAATTTTTTTTTAAAAATCGGTTCTGTTTCTAAATAAAATAAAATCTACAAGACTTCAGCTTTGTGATTTACTATTTCTGAATTCCGACAAATTTTGTGAGGGAAAATATTTCAAAAATTAAATGACCTTGCGTTGATTTCAACAAGAGGTCCCTGTGATGAAAATATATGTCGTTAACCATTACTCTGTTAAGACTATTGGCTCTAGAAAAAGAATTGCGAGTCGAAATCTAAAACAAAAAATAGACACAATGATCTTTTCGGTCGATGGAATCGTGTTTGTTTTCTACTGAATAGGATCGCCCGTAGAAATCCATTGGTTGATCTCTGGCGTGTAGTGATGGATCCAGGTTTCATCAACTCTGACGACTTGGGGCAAAAACTATTGCGGATTTCGAATTAATAGGTCTAAACACCACTTCCAAATGAACAGTCACATCTGTTTGTTGTCCGGCGGTACCCATCGGACTGACAACTCTCTTATTCTTAACTGATCATGTAAAATATTGATTGCCGTATTGTACTGCACACCTACGACTTCTGCTATTTCGCGTACTTTCGTTCGGCGATCAGCGAAAATCATGTTGTGGACCTTTACAACGATTACCTCAGTAACCTCGTCTGCCGGGCGGCACGTGGGCGCTTGTCATCAAAAACAGATGTAAGGCCACGTTTGGGTTTGTTGGACAAATATCTCCCGGTTGCCATAGATGGTGAAGGCATCCAACTTCGCTTTTATTTCTTCGCACGTTGTTCAATCCAAAAATAAAAAGCGAATTACGGATGGATATTGTTCTTTTTCCATTTTATCGAAAAACACCAACCACGTTTAATACAAATGGTCGTTTAAAAGATACATGAAGGTAATACCAATTTCCCTCAGCAACGCCACCGAGAATCGACAGAAAGCGTCGCTGGATCTAGTTCGCTTGACCTTGGGTTATTGCCGCGTTATTGGCGGTTTTCGGAATTCAACGGGTTTACATCAGGTTGTTCTAGACAACACCGCTCGAATTTTCATAAAACAATACATAAGTATGTTGGTTGCCTTTTCTTATTTTCCAAAAAGACTTTAAAATTGTTCTGCCGATGACGCCGTTCCATATTTTTTTTAAATTATTGCAGTAGTGAATATTTTAAAATTCAGCACAGCTTATGTTGTAAGGTCTACGAACCAATTAGGCTCCAGTTTCCTAGATTGTTGTCCATGAAAATCTTCTGCGTTTAATTTAAAAAAAAAATATAAATGTGCATATTGCAGCGAACCTCATTCCAGAGAAAATCTCCATTGGGCGTGAAGCCGGTCGAACTGAGTCCACAGTCCGTAAAAAGACAAGGCAGAAAGTCAACGGGAAAAAAAGGCAAAAGAGGCACACAATTTAACCAGATTCGATAAAAAACTTGTTCGGCTCTGACAAGGTCACGAGAAGACATTCCACCCAGTTAGAGGCAGCCAGCAATCGTCTTGGATTTGGTCTGCATATTCCCAGATCGCGCTGTTGGTGCTGCTGGCTCCTCTGTACGTATAGCAGCGCCTGGATGAACCTTTGCTTAGGTGCCGCTTGTTGCTGTTGCCATTGCTGTTCTTTGCTGGCGGGAGTTAGCCCCAATCAGCCTGGGCTTCTGCCCTGTGTCTCACCGCACCGTCTTGCGCCTCTTGGCAGCCGTTCCTCGAGAGGTTCTTTTTGCGAAAATGGCACGTAGCTCAAGCAGCAGCAAAATATAAAAATCCGCACAGCACTCTGGCACAGGAATTTTTGTAGCCTCGCCGTTCGGCTAATAAACGCAGCATCGTAGTCCGTAGAACCAGCTCCACCGGTATAAACATCAGCTGTTTACTATGGCGCTGGATAGGATCGGCTAAAAATAGATTCTGAGTGCCTTCCGAGGTAATCGCGTCGCGGCTTGACTTGCAGCGAACCTCAATTGATTGGTTAATTACTTTCGAATACGCGGATTGTACAATGTACCCGCGCAGCGGCGTCATCCGGCCGGTGCCCGTTCTAGCCATTCCAGCCGCCTCTAGCCGCATACTTAGGTGAAACTGGGCACGCGGCGCTACCCTGGACTCTTGCTGCTTAGTGACTTGCTTCTGATCCACTCCAACTGGGAACAGATTTAACCTTGAACTTTCATATGAACATTTTTGGTTGGCTTTAAAAGCTGCTCGGCCGGAGCGGGACGGCTTCCTCCAGAATAATTTCAGCGAAAACATTTAAAATGTAAAGTTGTCGCCACAGCAGCAGCAGCCCCATCATGGGCGCTTCTGTGAATTGATCTGCTCTAGTATTGCTGCGCCGTTGCTAGAAATCATCGCCACCAGCGGTATCGCTAGGCTGGAATTATTTAGCATTTTTCATTAAAGGAAATAATTGTTAGCGGACGGAGACGGGAGGAAGCATACTTTGCACTCGTTGACTTTCAGAGATGTTTATTTATGGCGCGTTTTAAGTTCTAAAAACAAAACAAAACAAAAAAATAATAATAAAAAGAAATGCGCAAATCACAGAGGCAGCTGCTGTAGGATGTCCGGGTGCTGGGAAGAATGTAACCTAGAGAATAGGCCACTTCTAATCCGGTGTTTCCGGTGGCTGTTTGGGGTTTGCGAGTAGACGCATTTGTTTCCACATCAAAGCATTTGATACATTATTTTTGAATGAGATGCAAATTTTGGAAAATATCAGAGTAATTTTGGAGTCGGGGACACGCCTGCAAACTTTCTGAATGTAATTTGCATTTGATGGCTTTTTATTTCAAGAGGGGAAATACCTACCTTCGTTTTTTACACTACTCCAAGTCTCTTTCTTTATTCGCTCCAACGTTTCAGACTGTGCGAATATCAAATGCTCATATTTCATGTACATACTTATGTACATACATACAACAGACGAACAATAAATTTCCTCACCCCGGAGAATCTATAGGAATGTGGCGATAATTTTGATTCAATGTCAGGCATAAATCAAAGATTATTTCTACATAGAAACGACTAGGATTAGAATTCTAAAATTTTTCACTTGGAGTTAAAAGTCGACGGGTGATAGAAAGTAAGAAAGCAAGTATGCAAATAGTGTCTGATTTGAAAACCGAATCGAATTATTTGCAGTAGAACAAATTCTTTCAATGTATTTGAAATATCGCAATTTCACTTTCAGGTCGAATGATTGGGCCTTATTGTGAGTTTAGGTTTACGTTCGACACGACTAGCAAAGACGCATTCTCAAAACTAAAACGCTACATGAATTAGTGTCTTGGCTAGTCGATTCTAAGGCAAAAAGACACTCACAGCGGGCCTAAAGTGTTTGTAATTTATAACTTTGTATTATTCGCATACTCCCACATTCACTTATTTACTTACCTTAAGGGGGGGCTGGTACTGTAAAACATGAAATTTTAGGTGATTTTTAGGAATCAGAAGATCAGATGAATATGTTGCGTGACAATTTCGTAAAACGTGTTTCGAGAAAAGTAAAGTTAAAGTTTTATGTACGCAAGGTTCCACGTGCTACGTACGCAAGGTCACATGTACACGCACGCTAACTGTATACGTAGAAAATTATTCGTAACTCTGGTTACTCAGTATTTGGGGGAATTTTCTTGGAATATTCTTTGACAACTCATGAAAGCCATTTGAAATAATAAAATTCTACGATTCCCGAAAAATCCAATTAGCCCAGTAAAATTAGCCAAAAAAATGTCTATATCACGAAAAAAGACCGCACAGGCTGAATTTTTATAATAGATAATTTTGGAGCCCTGAAAATAGTTTGAATCTTGGAAAGCACTGAGAAAAAGTACAATGAAAATTTAGACTATATAATCTTTTTTTTCATGCAAGATTTTTTTAAATTTGTGTAAACAACTCGATGATTAAAAGGGGGCAGAGCAATCCCAAACGTTTTTAAGTGTTTTTTCACTTACGCAAGTGACTGTACCTGCGGTGGTAGATTAGTAGGTTAACCTTAGTGGCATTTTTGAAAAACAAATTAAAGTAGTAGTTGTGTTGGCGTGGGTTTGATGTCGTTGTGTTGGGTAGATCAAAAGATAAAAATAAAATATTAATATGCATCTCGAATTTATGGATCATCCTGTATGTAACTCCCAAACGGTTGAGGTGCCCCCCTGCCGTACAATTTTTTGTTTGGCTAGGTGAGATCTACGACTACATTCGATTGTGTGACTATAAAATAATTTGCTTTTTTAGGGTAAGAGATATTTTTTGATGGCTTAAGAGCTATTAGTCGGTGGAATGAAAATCAAACATTAATTATTGTCGTTATATGTACAAAAAAAAATACGGTTTAAGGTAAAGGAGCAATTCAAAAATTGTCACTTCATTTACATGTGTTTTATGAGTTTAAATAAAAAGTCTTGTTACATCCTTTAACGGGGCTTTTGAAGAGTTGAACATGCCAGCAACCCTGATAACGATATCTCACCTGAAACATCCCAATCTTAACCTCTTAAGTCACAAGTTAGTTAATTTTGTATATAAAAGGCAAGTAACGAGTAAAGGAAAAAAGGCACTTAGCAGTCGTTCCAGAGTCAAAATTTAAATAAAAACAGCCTCGTTGCGCAGTGATGTCTCCTGCTGACAACCAATAAAACTACAGGCGACATGACATACTCGTAGTACATGCTCCTGTAGCGAAATGCCAGCGCAAAGATATGGTCCCTACGTCTGCGGCATGAAGTGCGAATTTTCAGGTGAGGGGCTAAATGTCATCGCGCATTACAAATTCAGCGTAAGCACTAAAAAACGCAAATTTATATGCATATTTTGCAACAATGAGCCGCCGCAACAGCATATAGGCATCATGCACCAGTGATCTGATCCTTTCTTCATTTGCCTAGCGAGTCAATGACACAATACCCATTCCCAGAGGTCTCAGAGGAAAGAGTTAGCAGACTAGCCCTCTTGCGGCCGCAAGACGGCAAAGAGCCACCGCGGGCTGCTGCTGGGACTACATGGCCACAACCATAGCCGTCCGTCGTCGTGGTACTTCAAATTAGAAATTCAGTTTGGCCGCGGATCGGTGAGATCTATTGCCTGCGGTTGGCATGAAGACATTTTAGCGAAATTCACGTACATTTCGAAACAATTCAGAATCAGGCCCAACTCGGCTCAGGTTTTTTTTTTTTTTTGTTAAATCTTTTTTGATGTAAATGTGAAACCGCCGACGCCGACTGACGGGCAGGTATGTGGGATGGAATACGAGAGCTAGAAATTCGCTTGATAGCATCGCGGAAGCAGTCGCCACTCAGCAGCTCCACAAAACGAGAAGAAGAAGGAACACTGGGCTCCAAGTCTCCAAGTCTGGGACGGTATTTTTTTACAATAAAAGCAGTAGCAGGCGATGCGATACGTGCTGGAGCCATTCGGATGACGGCGACCGCCAAGGAACAGATGAAATATGCCTCCGCTGTAGGCACACATAGGTGAACTGGGGAAAAATCGTGTGAATGACTTTTTTTTGCCTCTGTTCCGGCCATTCACACGGAAAATTAAAATGCCAGATGTAAACTATCAGGCATGAGGCAGCATTTCTTAGAGCCCGGCTAATGGAGCTCCGCTTTCTGAAATTTGTTTATATTCCTAAATCCGTCTCATTGACTTGGAAAAGGTGAAATTCTCGTTAAATCGGCCACGTCTGGGAGCCTTTCAGCTCAATCTTTCGAAATTTTCAACCAAATTGCTTCTAATGCCCATTATAATGTGCTTTCGAGTAGCAACCGACCTGTGTATACGTAATCTCAAATATAGCAATTTTCCTCAAACCTTCGTACACCTTGTAGCCCAAAATCTAAACGAGAACGCATTAAATGCGATAACTACCATGTTAAGGTTGTGAGCATACGCAGAGCCGTTAGAAAGGCCTCTGATTAAACACCACAGTTCATATACATATATCCATTGAGTTTTCTCTACCAAATTATTTGCAATTTAATTGGTTCAAAGTTTTTTTTTAACAGCAGGTAAACAACAGTATAGAGGTTCAAATATTTTAAGAGGTTATTCTAGCCTATAAAAACTTAGTCAACATTTGGGAGTAGATACCTTTTTTGTCAAATTGTAACTGTTGAGAACCTGGAAATGTTTACATGATTATTAAGGTTCCATGCCAGAAATGGAAAACGGGGAAAATGGAAAGCTTACAACTGTTTGAAAGGGTTGTCGGATGAAAGAATTACAAAACCCGTAAAATATCGGATCAGGGATACTTCTGTTCTTTACCAATATTAAAGGCTTTTGTTTTGAAAGTGGTTATATATTTTTTTAAATTTATTTTACTCAGTTCATTCATTTATTTAAAAAAATTAGCGTGAAACCAATTAAACAAAATTTTGCAAACTATTTGATGTGCCTTACTTTCAAAATAACCGGCTCAATTGATTATTTCCGGCAACATTCCGTTTTTTTTTTCAATTAAGTTATGCCTGAAATTTCCTCGATCGTATAATATGAATAGTTTATGAAAATGTATTTTTTTACAAAGCAACGGCGCGGCGCAAGCTCATTAATATTTATACCTATGTATGTAGATATTTTCGAGTGCACGGTTGTTACCTACTATTAATTAACGTTTAAACAATTAATCAATTATATGCATATGGTATGTCACGTGATAAAACTTAATTAGAAAAAATTATCAAATTACAGACATTAGTTAGTATTTTAGTAGATAGTGAAAATTTGAATAAATGTAATTATGGTAAATGTTGGTGTGTCTTACGAGCAAAACGACGTAAGTAAAGTAGAAAGTAATTGTATTAGTATTATTAGTATAATAATTAATAAAAATTGTATTCTTTTTTTCTCCTTTACATAACGCCATGAGTTAAAATGCGTGCGCAGCTTTGTTATGATTCTTGCTCCCTATTCAGTTTCTTATTATTGAAAAAAAAAATTTATTGTCTTGAATTGCTAACATGAGCCAACAAACAATTGCAAATTAATGTTGATTATATCTCCCCACAGAAACAAATTCACAACATTGCCAAATTTTTTGGCATTTCAACTATAATGACCTTTTAGTAAGAGAAGTGCTGACCGTGATTTATTGCCCCCACGCTCGCTTTGTGATTCGTAATTCTTGGGCTCTCATTGTTTCTGGCGGGTAAAACAATGCCAACCCATTTTATTTGGAAAAAGCAGAGGTATACCTGTAATTTGACATTAATTCAACCTTCTGCTTGACGAATGCATTTTTATAATGAAAAATTCAAAATTCACGGGAGAAAAGAGTAACAAAAAAAATGGATTTTTATTTGGCCAATGTGGGTGAAGCACACTTTAATGAGTTTTGTCAAAACGCATGACGAGGGTTGGTTGAGGCCAATTTGAGAAGGAGAGAGGCCGTTCTTTTCGTACTACCATCCATTTATATTTTGTACAGACCTCAGACATGTCCGCATAGAGAAGGCCTTCTATAGAAGGTGTGTATGTTATTAGACGACGAGGGGTCTTCCATGAAAGGTATTATTGCAATTAGTTCGAAGGCTTACATAGAAGGTGATTGTGCAATTACCTAGAAATTAATAACTTATAGGTATACTTTACATATGTAATTTACAAAAGATATAATAGAATTTGTGAAAATTTTTTTTTGTACACGGTACACTGCGAATGTAACACACGAATGGAATTTACACTGCACAAATATTTCATTCCGTATCCCGTTACCCGTTATTTCCATTCTGTCTTGTCTCTTTCGAATTTTCACTATTCTGATATGTAACAATATTCTAAAGATCAAAACCCTTCCTACACCCTTCTAGAGGAAGGTCTTCACTTTTTTGCATATTCTGTTTTGACTAGATTTAGTAAGTGATCGTCTTCTTCAGTGTATAAATTCGAAGAGGAGTGAAGGAGTTCACAAGACAGTTTACAGAATCGATTGGCATAGAAGAGAACACATCTTATGCAATTGAAATTTAACCTTTAACTAAATAAATCTATCTAAGTAGCTCCTAGTACGGAAATGAATTGACTGTGTCCTATGTACCTTCATGTGAATGATCGCGGACATTTTCTCGTGATAAAACTGTGCGGGATCAGTCCCTGCGGGAAATAATTCACAGAAACAGGCAATAGGTACAAAGATCATTATAACTAACTACTTTTGTATGTTTGGTGTGCAAAACGACCAAATCAACAACATTCGTTGACGACAAGAAAACGAGCCTGCGCACACGTTCCAGTCGTATTCTATCTTGTGGTAATGAGGTGTTCCACCTTAGAAACACCCATTTGGCCCCAGAGCCGCACGATGCTAACTAGCCACGGAAACCAATGATGGTGTGGTGTCATTGACTCAAGAAGCATCTCGGCCGCCCAAAGATGTAAACAAAATTTCTTGACGACTTCCCACTTGATAAACGGACGCGGCATGCGCCAAACGAGGTGGCATCTCTTTTCCATGGAGGCTCTATTTGTTTTTGAATTGTGCTCCCCCCTCCTGTCCTCTTACGGATTAGGTTATGCCGGTGGTGTTAGATTAAGAAATTACTCGGCTCTAGGGTATTTATGTTCCCGCAATGTGACTAACAAAAAATCACCTCAAAACGCTTTAAAAAAAAAGTATTCCGCTGCGGTTTCTTACCTTTCTGCCGTCGCTGTTGATGGCTGCTGACCCAAATATTTCTGCATCGTAAGTAGGGAACGAACGGTATTTCTTATTTTTTTCTACGGAATAGCGCTGCCCCGCAGTGTGTATAGTGTGTCTGAGAGCGTACTAGAAAAATAGCTTGCCTAGTGGCTTGGCCGCGCACCGCACCGACTTAGCATTTATTAGATTGCCAGTATCTACTGTCTCGGCGATGACCGGTGTGCAATGTTCGCATACTGCAGAAATTATGGGTATATCGATTCAGGTATCCCAGCGGCGGCGGTACAGTACAACCGCACAGCTCTCTCTTCGCGACCGGCCAGGCCTATTGAAAATTGACCACTGTCCAGCTCGAGTGCTCGTCATTGTTTCGCATGAGTAACTGCTCGATCGTTTGTTACTTCTACTTGCAATAATAGCCGAAGAAAACTCGTTAAATTCCATACCAATTGGATAATTTTCCCCGGTAAAAATATCCGGGCACGAAGAGGTTAATTGCAGTCGGGAGTAGATTACGAGGGCTCAACGCATACTCCTATTGTTGAACCACCTCTGGGAGACCTTTTGGCATCGGTGAACGACACGAAGTCAACTATTTTATGGGTTTCACTTTTATTACTGATTCGAATTCGGGACCTCGAGGCAAATGGTGAATTATATAACCGACCCGGTGGCGCGGCGCGGCGGTTGAATTTAGAAGGGGTTTAATGGCGTCCGTAACGAAGTTTGTTAATAATCTTTGCTATTTATTTTTGTATGACTTGCCGAATTTTGGATTTTGTGTAACAATTTTTTATTTTTTTATTATGTTGGTTATCAATCCTTATTTTTGTACTTGTTCGACTGAAGTAATTACAGACATTTTCTTTAATTGAACTTCGCCAGCTCTTTGTTAAGTGACCAATTTCATAATAAAATTCAGATAAACGGACTCTTTTCAGAAAATTTGGACTAAGAAATATACTGAAGATTTAAAAACAAATGAAACTTTAACTATGTGCCGTCGTCATTTTGTAAAGTTTTTACGAAGCTGGGGCTTTACTTCTGAAAACGAGACGTTAAGCGAAACAAGACGAAATAGTCAGGCAAAACGGTATCAAATGGGTGGCTCGACGATTTTCAGAATTGTTCATTTCTATTTTTCTGTCCCTTGCACTTTAATATGTATTTCTTTAATCTGATGTAGCTCGGGAAAGTTGAATTCTGTTTTAGTTATTTCCAAATCTTTCATTTAAGCATTTAAATGTTTCTTAGTGCAGTCATGTGTCGTTACAATTAAATTAATTAACAAGCCCACTGTTTCCCAACACGTAATAGCAATAAGTTTGATTGAAAAGATAAAATACCGCTTGATCGCCCGTTTCCTTATTAACAAGGAATTTTTCACCCTCTATGAGAAGCCTAATGAATTTCATAAGAATTCCTTCCTACTTCGCTTTAATAGCGCCCGGGCAAACAATAGAGGGCAGCTCGCCGAGCTTCACGGTTGATTGCATACCAAAATTCCTCCCCTTCACGCTACACTCGGATATGCAAATGCCAGAAATGAGCCGTGCACCAACAAACATTGTGGCAGCGCAAAAGCGCATGAGAAATTTCTTATTCCCGAAAATTCAACTTCTTTCCAGAAGCCTATGAAGGCAAAGCGGACAAAGTTATACCTCAGAAACCAGAAGGCTAATTTTATCTCCGGTTCAAAGTGAAGTGACTTTCAGCGGGACAGGCGGAGCCTACTCCACCTTTCACGATTCGACCCGTAATGGTTTTACTTTTATTACATTGATTACAATCGCAGCTAATTTAGCTCTTTTTGATTTTTGCAAATAAATAATACAAAAGTGGTCAGCCGTCGTAAATTTAACTTACCTGTGGTAGCCACGTAAATTCGTGCAATCGAACCAAAGCGGATTCCGGTTCTGGTGTGTGCCCGCTCACTTTCAGCGCCGCTGTGGAGTTATGACTTGTGTCTTGTCTTGTAAAAAAAAAATGCAAAAACAAAAAAAATAGCAAACCTCCACGAGCCACAAAATGTTCTAAGAACTCTCAGCTTATGTTGGAAACCGTCGAACAAAAAATAAATAACAAGAACGACATCGTGCGACCTTCGGTGGAAAAAGCGCTTGAAAAGTAACTGAGGAGAGTTGGACTGTTCTAGGAAGAATCGCAGAAGATATCGATTCCATTTAAAGGCGAAATTATCGAGTAATAACTCAACGTGGCGTGGTGCACCGGGAGGAGTCTGTGAAAGAAACTTGTTTGGGGCAAATTTATTGCAGAGCGAAGGGCACGGACACTTTTATGCTGGAAATTAACTGGAAACATGAAAAGCAGTAAAATGAGCAGAAGCTGGGCATTCCTTGCTTCTTATACTGATGCTAACCCTGTACGCTGCTGGTTACACCTTTTTTTCCTTGCGGCCCGAAGGGGGCTCTTTGTGCACAGTGGACGGTGATTAAGTGCTGAGCATAATGGTGAAGAAATTCGTTAAAATTTGAATTTCCTTTCAAGCCATTAAGAAAAATTAGCCAAGGCCAGGTCAACAGCGTAATTTTAGCTCGAAAGATAGACTGGTGCCACTGGAGTGCTGCCCAAGCCCGTTTGCAATAGGTAGAACACCTTAAAATTATTGTTACACTGATTTTATGGAATGTGCCACCAGGTAACTGGCATTTGTTTCAGTTTCAGGCTCCATAAAACATAATGGGTACCACAGCATGCTCAATTATATGCAGATTGCTTCCTCTATCCACTTTATGTGAAACCTTTTATTAGTTGTTGGAGTCATAAAGAGCTCTGGTCATTAGCTTCGCTAGTTGTGGTATTATCAGGAAATGGAAACAGCGACGTTTCAAATTTTATTATTTTATCTTCGTTTTATATGAGCAAAGTCACAATAGCCTTTAAAATCAAATAACAATGGACCTCATCGCCTAAGGGGCAGTAGTTTTTTATATTTTGATATCAACATTTAAATTATTGCTTTTGCATATATTTGATGAAAGTGCCAGCAAAATTGCTAAATTACTTTTTTATTAGAACACTTTGCTCCATTGCACTTTTTTAAATCTATTTTTGAGGGTCTGCTTCAAATTTTACATTTTTGGAAATGGAGTGCAAAAAAAAAAGTTGTAATAAAAGCGATGAAAAGTTTAATTATGAAACTTGTGCCCACGGTACTAAAATCGGCATCACACGGATTGGAAGTCGGTTAGCCTTCCACCAGACTATTCGAAGTGCTAAAAAGTAAAACTGTGTAGAAACAACTCTAGAAATATGCAAAAAAGATTTGTCGGAGACGTGACTTTAAAAAAAATTTTAATGTTAAATATTTCGTAAAGTATTGTTTTCCGGGAAAAAAAAATTTTCTTCATTGAAGTCTGCAAGACTACATAGATATTCGGGGAAAACTGAAATTCATGAACAAATTTCTTTGCTTTATCTCACGAAAATAGGTGACTTTAGTTGACAAATGTGTATAAACTTTTTCGTATGTAAATTATTTCAGGAACTACAATTTGTATAATTTAAAATTTAAGTCCAACCAACAGCAATCGATATATATACGCGATAAACAAATTTTTATCACACATAACCTCAAATAACATGCCATGCCAGCACGATATCTACGGAGAACTTTCACCCGTTGCTTAAAACGACGAAACGAGCTGTCTATGGGAAATAAATTTACTGCATTAAAAAATATAAATGTCAGCGCTATTAAAGCGGAACACCACTTTGAATGAAAGAAAAATCAATTTTGTTTATTGCTTAAAAGTGAGGTAATAAAAATTTTAATGATTTGATGCATTGATGCATAATTAAGCAACACAACAACTTCAAATGCATTTTCCGAAAAACAGCCCAGTACTCACAATTTTCATCCAATTTGCTTAAAATGTAGCAAAAATAA
The DNA here is from genome assembly GCA_947538895.1 of Neoitamus cyanurus. NCBI lineage: Eukaryota > Metazoa > Arthropoda > Insecta > Diptera > Asilidae > Neoitamus > Neoitamus cyanurus. Next base: position 29,660,637 of record OX384546.1, on the reverse strand, counting down.
TATTGGACTCAATTTTTAGAATAATTTCTGAGTATTTCCAATATTTCCAAAACTTTGAACTGGTTTACAAATTTATATAGCTGCCATGATGCTAATTTATTGTTAAAAGTTTGTGATGTGTGACTGTGGCATTCCACCACAATATTTTATGTTTAAAATGTGTCAAAAAATGTAATGAAATATTTATAGTATTATTTATATGAAAGAATGAATGTCAAGGTTGTCAAACAACAAAAAACAAACTTCGAAGGACAAAATACCAAGAACCGATATTGGCACGTTTTGAGTCGATGCAAATGGAGAAAATTATTTTGTCTTGTTTTTGATAAGAGATGGTGCTTAAATCACTTGAACTCTGTTGTAGGCATAAACACAAAATTTTTAACGAGATATGCGTTGCTGCTTTTGGAAATAAAAGAGGAAGGCTATTAAACCTTTAATCGACATAATTTCTACCTGAACTTGATGAACGTCTGTTTGTCAAAGTTATATTTCCTGACCTTGGAACATCATTATTTCATTTCTTGAATTTTAGGAAAATACCAAAATTTTATCTCTTAGTCCAGGTCTCCAAATCCAGGCTTTAAAGATACCCGCAAATGTCAACCGGATTTTGTGATTCTCACGTATTTCCTTAAAATAATATTCACAGCAATATTGCGTAACCCCTAGGCATGTGAAGATTAATGAGAAGGACAGGTTCACCCACGACATACTTAGCGCTGGTTAAGTTCAGACCACATAGCGCGCTCATGCTCTGGGTTGTGCTGTTGAGCACTCATAGGGTTCAAATGTCGAAGTTTGCCCTTTAATGACCATGAGCTCTCCCATTTGCTCGATTGCTCATATATGTAAGTGACCGTAAAATTTTGCATTTGCACTAAACTCTGGTAAAATGGCATGCTGGCCGCAGCGGATAGACCGCACCACACCTTGAGGTTGAGCATGAGCGATTGAGCAATGCGAATAATTTATTATCTCTCAAAGTTAATTAGAACGAAAACGGCTGATGGGTGACGCGACGGTACGCGGAGCACGTCTGAGGTCTGATCCGAGATCTGACTGCAGAGCTCCCAAACTCCCAGCTTACGTGGAGAGGTGCTCCATATTCCTCCCGAGGCAGGGCGTCAATGAAGGGAGACCACCCACAGCAGGCAGTGGCGGCGGAGACATTTCAAGGCCCCATTTATAATCAACTATCAATTTTGTGGCCCCCTCTCCCACTAATTGATACATGTGAACGGTCTACCTGCCCAAAATAGGAAATTCCGTGATTAATCACGCAGAACGGTCGCTTGGTTGGCGGTGCAGTGCTCGGAGCAGACGTGTCGTACCCGGTGGCGATGGCGTGTGACTTGGTCGGTCAATCAACGGGCAAGAAGACGCTCTGCCTGAGGTGTGTGCTGGATCAGCATTTTTTTTTTACCGCTGCAAATGCCAAACACGAGCTTTTTGCTCGGCGACTTGTTGCCGCGCACGGAAAATGCGTAGTGCGGACTTTTTTTTTTTTTTTTGTATTGTGCGGTTGCTTCCACCAAAAAAGTTTGTCAACACGCGGCGGTCAATAACCCCACAACGACGGCAAAACGAGAGTGGGCTCAGGTCGAACACACTTGTTCACCAGGTAAAATCGCCGCGGAGCTCTTTATTGATTGTCGCAGCGCATAAGCCGTCAGGCGCGGTCCAGGCCGATGCGATTTGACTAATTTGCTTTTAAGTGTCTGCTGGAGGTTTTTCACCTGTGAAAGAAGCAAATCCATTTCGCCGCCAAGCCAAATGGTGATAATATTCCATTCATTGGTTTTTCGATATTTTTCACGATTTTTAGGCTATCTAACAAGATTTTGCTGGTGGAACGCATTTATTATAAGGAGATAAATGACCCGTGACACACCTTTGGGTTTCTTCGTCTCATCAAGGTCAAACGCTTCATTAATGCAAATAGCATTGACGAAGAAATCTCTGGGAACCGCTTTTCCAATACCCGGCTAATTGATGTACGGTGCTGTTTTCGCAAATAATCACCGAAGGCTTGCTTGCCAATTTAGTCGATTTGGCATGGCTCTTTTGTGGTCTATTTACGAGGAATTAACGTGATTACTTGCCTAAATGCCTCTTTTCATGATTACTAAATGATCAATGAGGTTTTAGGTTAAGTGGTGTCATTCTGCATAGTTATAAACATTAAACAGAAATACGTTTCGTCACTTTTGAATTGTTCGAAGGACAACATCTAAAGAATAGTCCTATGTAACAGGGAACGTAAAAAGTTCAACAATGGTGTACGAGGGTGGGGTGAATATTTCCCGTTTTCTATATACATATATGAACGTAAGTAGATAGGCTATACCGATTCTCTCGAAATTTTCGCGTATGAAATTAATGGAGGGCCCAAAAATCCTAATTTGTCTATACAGTTAGGCAGCTATTGAGCATATATCAGTATTGATCCTACTTTTCACTTCCATGACGTCCCCCAACTGCCCCTCCAAGACCAGAAGAAGCTTTCAAATGCCTGTTCAAGGTCAGAAGAGCTTGTCAAACAAAATTGAGGATTTTTTGGCCTCCATACATTTCATATGGGAAAATTGCGTCAGAAGCGGCATAGCCTATCTACTTATGAACATTGGGTATAATAAAGCTCACACCTGACCAAAAACATTCCTCACTTCTGACACCAAGTAACAGTCAACGAAATAGTCTAAGAAAGGTGAATCAATTCTAAAAATAAAAAATTAAAAAAATTACCGCCAGAAGAGCCAACCTTTGAAATTAACCTACAAACTGTAAAAAATGTTAAAGATTGTGACCCAAAAAACCCCAGAGAAACATTTTTCATGAAAATTAGATAACGCAATATTTTCGATGCGCCATCTTGAATTTTAAATTATTTCACCAGATTTGGCCTCTTGTACCTAATATAAAATTCATTGTACTAAACTTTTTCACGACAAAATGGCCGCCTTACAGTGCGGATTCTGACACTCTCATTCTCCTACATCCTGGACTCAAGACATTTTGAAGTGCGGGTGACTCAAACCGATTTATATTTAACTTATGATTACTACGGTAATTGAGGGATTAAACCCATATAACGTTTGATTCATCGACTCAAAATTCTCACAGTTCCAAGAAGTTAAGTACAGTGCAAAAATTGAAGGCCACCAATTTTCCATATATCTCATTTAAACGGAGTCGGTTTAGTTAAATTACGGTTAATTCCTCCATCATTCAAAAGTTCATCACGACAACGCTCCCATTAACGCTGCCAAACAAGCACCTCTCATTTTTGAACTCAGGCAACAAAGACAAAAAAGACAAAATGGCGGTTCTTAAGTGGCATTAAAAGACGGATGTGATTGTATTAGAGCACCTCGCAAGTCCTCATTCTGGCGCAAAGGTGCACCCTTTCCGATTTGTCGACATTTGCGAAATGACTGGCTGACGATTGGTGATCAAACCCACCTCTATTTGAAATTAAAATCACCTTAAACCTCTCGCGATTGCGCCTAATTGGGGGCTCAATTTCACCCGTATTCATTGGCGAAACGGGCACAGCGGATAAACCGCTTTCGGTTGCCCGACCGTATGAGAAGTGTGCGCAAACCTCTGTAATGTTTTTCAGCGAAAAAAAAAATAAAATTCAAAAGGAAAAAAAAACGCCGATGAAATTACATCAGGGCCGTCTCTGTGGAGGTGACTTTTGGCATTACCACCGATGCGGCAATTTAAAATCCCAATACGTCACGAGTTCAATAAATCCGACAATAACAGCCTTCGACGTTCGACGTCCGAATTCCATTGCAAATCAGGTTGAAGTCATTAATCTCGCGCACTCGTCAGAAACTAGAGGCAGCCGGGGCAGCGCCACGACAGTGGCCGCGGGCTGCACTATTATTATGATGACGATGATGAAGGCAGCCCAATTCCGCTGAATAAATCAAAGCGCGACCCGGCCGTCCAAGGAGACTCGCCTCGCACTCTGCAACGGAGCGTATTGTTATTGGGCCGCGCGATTCAGCGGAGCGCTAGATTTTTTGTTTTCTGTCCAGTCACTACCAAATTAGCCAAAAATGGGAAAACTCATGGATGACAGGCGAACGGACGTTGGTCGGCGGCCGTAGCAGTCACAGCTGGAACTAACTTGGGGTTAATGGCTGGGAAAAAGTGAAAATGTATCACTCCCCACTATGAAGAGATGCTCTTCGATTCTGGTCCTAGCGGTGGGTGCCCCCGCAGGTAAAAATCGTCACAGCCACGAAGAAAAAATCATCGAGAAGGGGGTGTCGGTGGCTCCATGGGAATACCAGAGCCTGTCACGCTGGGAAAGATGGGCGCTTTCGCAAATGCCGCATTTCTGCTAATGGTGATTGTTTGTGTTTCACCCAAGGAAAATTATGATGAGCTTACGAAATGAGCGGAAAGACAATGCGAACATTGTTCTTGTCGGTCTGAAATGTCGACGAGCGACAGCGGCGAAATGGCAAATTCCGGCCGGATAGTGCCTCCTCGACCGCCACCACGCAGCTGTTAACGGTCACCGAGGACGGCAACGACTTTTCGGGGAACCCCCCGGGCGGCGAAGAAAGCGATAAGTCGGTAATTTCTAATGAGCCCCAGTACCGAGCGAGAAATTACTCCTCATCAGCAGTAATTGCAAATCGAACGGTTTTTTTAGCAAACAGGAAATAGCAGCCGGCGCATGGGGGACACCTCAGCTAAAGACGTCTGGTGCACACGGGTGAAATTTTCCAGTGAGAAAATGAAGAAAAGCAAAAGGTTGCAAAAGAGAAAACCAAAACCCTGATCGACTGCCTGAGACCGGTACGTGCGACTCCGCAAGGTGGCGGAGTGAGAAGTGCAGAGTACGCCACAATGAGGACGCGATTCTTCAAAAAATTTCCCAGTGATTCCAATGACACCATGATTGTGGGTTTCCACGTGAAAACCGCCTCGGGTTGTTACGGCAGACGATCGAGGTTGAGGTTCCCAGAGATCTTACAGCCAGTAAGGCCCCAGAAATATTGAATATTGTTCGGACAGAAAATGTGGTCAACGTGTCATGAGTCGATTACAACTGCTAGGAGCAGTACGTGCAGTAGTGATCATGTGTTTAAGTACATGGAAACGAGGCACGCAAATAGGGCATGCTTGCCGGCAGTTATGCAAATTATCACTTCGAGTCAATATTGAGCTTATTGTTTGCACTTTTGTTGTCAATCAAGAGGAAACTAAGTATTGTGGGAACTGAAGCTTGAGAAGGCAGTGGATTGGACGCATCAAAAAGTTGTGCATGTCCATTTATACAAATGCATAAATTTAAAGTATGGAGTGTTCCGGAACCTTCCAAATCCCTACTTTGTTTCTCTTTGGTCTCCAAAACGAGAGTTGACACGATCTGCGAACTTGGTTTGCAATAACGTGTCATTGTTTCACGTGCGGCGTGGTGTTGCAGGTCGCGATATCTTGTTGGGACCATATGTCATGTACGTAAACAATTTATTTTTTAATTTTTACCCGTCACAAGTTGCATGCACGGCGACCATCGGCATTTCGCTGAGGGTGAAAATTTGAAAAGCTGAGAGGCCACTCATACCTCGGTAGTAAATCGATCAAATTGCCCAAACGTGCAACACATGACTATTACGTCTACGTCTGTTGGTAGACGTAATAGTAATTTACATACAATGTGTTCTACATTTGGGGCAACAATTTTCTCCAAAAACTATCGTATTATAATACTCGTCGTTGAATAAAAGGGGAAGTTTACCGTGCTTACAAATTGCTCCCAAGTCATTGCCGAGGCTACACTCTGAAATCTAGGAATATCAATCTTGCTTTCTGGAATGTTCTTTATTGTTACTGGCCTATTGTTTTGAGTCTTGTGCGGATGCTCCAGGATAAAGACTTTTTTTTAACAACCATATCATGGAAACATCTTGAAGTTAAGAGTTTTATGATCCTCTTTGACTGTTTCTTCTTAAAATTCACAATTTCGAAAGTACATTGTAAGTCAGTAACCATGAAATCCCCATAGTACCCATTTTCATGGAAATTTGTCACTGTGAAATTGTCTCCAATTTTTTAATAGGTCTTCACATTAAAAAACGTTTGCCAGAAGTTGTTTTCGTAAATGTCTATGCTTCCATAGGACAGCAATCAAGGATTTTCGAATCGAACAATATTATTCTGAATACCTGAAAGTAATGACATACTTCCGCAACTTTTGACTCATTAACCATTTTAAAAAGATATTCCACTACAAAATGAAAAGTTCAAAAACGAATTTAGCAGACAAGGCGGAAAATTGAAAAGCGTCAGTAACCAAGGCAGACAGTAGCAAGCAATAGGGTTGTGCTGTGCCCCATGAATGCGTTAAACATCACGGTGATGACTTTCCCATGGCATTATTATCGAGAAAAAATTCTGTACTTTCACATTTTTGCAAGAATTGTGCAAGCCGTGATCAAAGTAGCAATGCGATTCAATGGCGACAGAAGAGAACGTCTCCGAGTCTAAAAATATCTTCGGCCAGTTGGTGGAAAAACTGCAGTCCAGGGTAGGTAGACTAAAACTGGACACCAATTAATCAATTTACCTGGAATTCGAAAACGAAACGAGCTGAGGAAAAAATAAATTATTTTTTTCGGCTTGAGCACTCCATCGCACGTCGAATTGCACTCAATCACCAATCAGCTGCGGCTGGAGCGGCTTTGAATCGGCAAATGGTGAGGTGGATACGTGCTCCAAATTGGCCGACAAATGTGATGGATTCGAGGAAAAATGCAAAACTGGTTGCGAAATGTACTAATTAAAATTTCTTACATGGGAATTAACATTCCTGGGAAATTGCTTAATTATTTATTAATTTCATAACGGTTTCCTCCGCATCGGAGGGGAGAGAGAGACACCAGCCGTAGGCAATTCAGTTGGATGGCGGTTGTGAGCATTTCTCGCATATCACCGGTGGAGTAAACAATGCCAACGATAATTTAATCCAATTAACCCATTATAGAAGCGATTTCGAATTTCACCCGTTACGCGGGTCCCCCACGTCTAACTTCGTGCTCAAGTTGTTGTTTGCTTATTTCGCTGGCTCTGTAGCGGGCTGTGATGTATGGCCCTTCCGGCAGGGGGATTCCCAGAAGATTAGCAGGGATTGGGAAAGAAAACAATGGAAGGTGCGATCGTTTGTTGATAATGTTAATACACAAGCGGGTATACGCGTTTTGCGGCGATACGATGTATGGATGTTACGTTTTAATATTGAGACGGCTTAACAAATTGAGATACATTTTTCACACTGAAGGATGGTGGTACAGTAGGGGTTTTGGGCTAGAAGCTAAACCAATATTCCCCCAAGGCTTTTGAAAATGAAACATTTTAAACAAGACTTCATCACATCACTTTGTATTATCAGCGACGATTACACTTTGTCATTGAACCCAAAGACATGCTCAACTTGACTAGCTACCTTTTGTTGTTTTATAGCCAATTTTTTTTTTACATTGCTTCTTGAATTTTATTACTAACTCCTTTTATGATGAGACTAACAGAATAACTGTTGTAACTAACATAATAGTTCAAAGATAAAATAAGTTATGTGAAGGTGAATTGGCTATTATAACCGTTTTCACGAAACCAAATTTGGAAATTTAATCGCCCAAAAAGTCGTCTCGTAAAATATCACAAAAATCAATTCTCGATTCCTTCCAGTGAACTTAATGGGGGACGGTAAATCCGAATTAGTTTCGCAAAAATTCTTTGTAAATAATTTCACCTTGGGGTAATTTTAATGTTTTATTTAATTTGAAAATGAGAATAATGCTATAATGTGATATTCAGTTACCACAGCGACATGTCTCCACAAATAAGGAAAGCAGGTATAAACACAAAACTCCCGCAACAGGTATGTCGTTTTTCGAGTAGGTATGTCTCATCAGCATATAAATTGGTTTGGACTATTTTGTCTCTTTGGTGAACACCTGGCTAATCTTGATATGTTAATTAACTTTTTTGTGGTCCTGATTCTTCTCGCCTGTGATTCACGTTTTCTTTTTACAAAATTTCTGTTTTGTTTTTCTTGGCAAATAAAAACATTCATTCGCTTTTTTATTAAGTGCATTTCGGAAACAATACCTAGAAATTATGCAGAAATTTCTTTTATTTTCTGTCTGACCTCTTTTGTTAAACTTCTTCCAGTTGAAAGTGTTGTCACTAAATTGAGTAAGCATTTAGCTCAGTTTGGCATATATGGCAAATTGTTTTTTTTTTTTTTCAATTTTACTTTCATGATTGCAATGTTAGTTGCCATGTTCGCATTTTTGATTTGATTTTAAGTCTACATTGCGGTTCGTTGGAAGTTTAGCACTAATACTAACTTATTACTAATTACCAAATAAAACCCCCGATTGATGAGGTTGTCGTATTTCCGAAGAATTCACATTTATAAGATTAAATGAATATTTAATTTTTTAGTTACCTGTTTATCGGATCAACTTATTTAGTCCAGTCAAAATAGATATTGAACGTCGGATAAAATCCTGTAAAACTGAATGTTTTTACAGACCTTGTGCTAAAAATTGTATTCAAGGTCTAAGGTCAGAAAACAGTTTTCATAAATATCTTTTAAACTGTGAGTTTTATCACAAAAATAGTTATTATAGAATTATTAGATTATAAAGTTACCTACAACAAAGTTTTAAGATTTTTTTCCATACGAAGGATCTTTCGTGAGATATCGTGATTTCTAAAATTGCAAAATTGATATTTTTCATAATTTTTAAAGATTAGTATAAAAAAATTAGAAAAATATCAGCAATCGCAATTATGTAAAGTTGGGAAAAGAGTTGTATTTAACAACAACAAAAATAGAATGATGCTCAACTCAACATACACAATAATGCTATCAAAAATTTCCTCAATTGATAGAGAAGCGAAACTCTACTCATGGCATTATAGAAACACATTCAGTTGTCAAATCATATGGAAGTTGTGTTCGGTGGCAGATGATAGGTAACGTGATACAATTTTATACTGTGGTAGAGAATGACGTCAATGTGATGTGAGATAGAGAATTACAGTGGAGATCTTCTCTATTTTCAAGTTACAGAAACGAGCTGCTGGTCAAGCAAGAAAATGTTTCCAGTGATTTTAAAAATTTTTGTCTTCAAATTCTATAACAAGAGTTATTTTTCTTTCTTCTTCTGCCTGGCCTTGGTAATTGTCACATACTGCTGAACATAGTAATTCTACATCCACAATTATAATTGTAACCCTAATTGCAATTACAAAACTTATTGGTATTAAACAGTATTTCTGGAGCAGACGGTAGTAGAATTTGAAATGTTATCGTGCAATGCCCACACCTCAGTCCACTTCTTGACACTTGATACATGACTTAATTGATGACGCTCAAAATACTTTCAATAGTGTTCATTCACTACGAAGGATCGTTCAAAACTAACAATATAATTATAACAATTTATTCCCATCCAATATACTGTAGGGCTTTAGGAAAACTTAAATTTTTGAGTTCGTAAGAGCACGTCAATTATAGGTAGAAGTCAAAGTTTTCCCGACTCTGCAATAGAGAAGCAGTTTCTTAAGGTTAAGCAAGTGAACAAAGACGAAGACGTTTATAAAGGTATTAGTGCCATAAATGGCAATTTTGCAGGAACGTGGAATATAATAAAAGTGTTGGTTTTTTTCAGCCTTTAAAGCAGGCTTTCAAAAATAAAAAAAGAGCAATTTTTAATTTTTCATCAGACCCTTGTAATGCGGATACATTAAACCGTCCCTGCAGTCAATTAATATTTCAAGCCGGCCTTCATCGCCTATCTGAATCACAACACACTACCTGAAAAATATGCATAAGGCAAAAATTAATTATTTTCATGATAATTACAATAATTTCTTACTTCTTGGACTTCCGTTCAAAAATGCCACAGGCGGTCAAAATAAATAAAATACTAAAAGCAAATTGATCTCTCCACACCTGTCTGCACCTATAATTGGTAGCAAGCGCCGTTTTAACAATTTTAAAAATTCGCAACGCTTTTAAATTTTATTCATTAAAGTTGATGTTACCGGATTTGGAGGGTTCCACCGCCTTCCTTCGTTCATATTTCTGTCACTTTAAAATCGTTTAATTATGAAAAAGTCATAGAGTCATGGTCGTTGCATAATTAACGAATTGTTTTTTTTCCTTTTTCAATTTCAAGGTCCAACAACGGTACAAATGGTTTCACAGAATCGTCCACCGCCAATACCGGTTCCAGTCCAAGTGCCACAGGGTCAAGTAATGCAGCAGTACGTGAACGAGAGTGGGACCTTGACCCATGTCGTACTATCCCCGACACAGTATCAACAATTGCACACTGGACAGGGAGGAGTGCCACATATCCATGCGCCATTCGTAAGTATTTCCAAACATTTTTTAATTGAACCTCACTTCGTTAGCGACCAGGGTAGGTCAACCTACCCCTGCAACTACGCTTTATTAGGTTGTATCTCAAACTAGAAGAACAGACGGCAGATATTGTGCACTTTCTTTGTTGTTTAATTTTAATCTCGTATAATGCGGAAGTATGGCTTCCTCAAGTCGGTCGGCTGAATGCGTACTACAGGCTTGAGACCGACTGATTTTTTAGCACACTGTGAAGAGAAGCCCTCGTAAATTATGGGCTGATATGTCGCCCACACAGACTCATGCATCGGCCACAATTGCATAAAATACCAGTCTAGATTAAAGCCTGGCTTTAACTGTTCTTAAATAATTTCCTAAAATTTGCTGGTTTCTTTTTCGAAATCTCACCGGCATCGCTGCATCCGGGGCTTTAAGGTGACAAAGCCGCAACATTAGAAGCCGACCGAGTGGAACAATTACGAAAGAGCAATTAAAATTGAAAATCGTGGCGCTTATTGTTATTAAAGCCGCAAGTGCGGTCGGTGTGAAGCTTTCTCTTGCGTACACAAAAATTTTCCTCGACGATAATCGATTTGTGCATATGATTGCGACCGTTTGCACATCCGTGCTCCAATTTGCAGCATGCAAGCCGGCCTAGCTATATAATGCTGGCGAGCTCAGAGTTTTCCGGTGAAATATCACTGGCTCGAAACAGGTTTTTTTTTCTTGCTTTTTGTTGTTGTTGTTTTTGTTTGCACGACGATAGACAGATATCAGAACGACAATTTTTCTCGCAAAAACATACACCTCGACATCCAGGAAAGGATTGTTATTCGCATGCGACTGGGAGTTCCTGGAGCGTTCGTTTGTTAGAATTAATAAGCGATTTTATAAAGGCTTTTAATTATTCGCACAAATAAATATTGTTGAATTCAGACAGAGCTGGATAAGTTTCATTCACAATATATGTTTCAAATTATTGACTTCCTGAGTTCAATAAACGTTTGTTTTTCCTTGATATTTTTTTACAACTGAAGTTCATAATTGTTAACTTTTACAGTGGCCCAATTTTAAAATGTCTCCATGAGCAATTCAATTTTTTTTTTAAATTCATATTAATGTAGCTCAACATAATTAAGATTTTATCTGCGTGAATAACAAAAACAAGCGGCCCGTCATTTTGAACTGATAGACAGCCAGATAGAGTCAAGAATTGTACGCTTGCAAACAAATTTATATGAATCATTTAGTTCATTTTTGATCAGAACAATCGATACTAACGCATTTTGAACGAATTTCGTCGCGTCGACAAAATGCACGCAAGAAGAAAAATTCCACACTTTCAAGTGGGGCAAAAGGACAAAAAGCTAGCCAAAAGTCTTTACAATTAACCAATTAGTTTGAAACTGGGTATAGCGGGTTTTTCGGGTCGCTGATTACGAATTTGACGTCCTTTTTTCATAAACAAAATGGCGGCTTCAAAATGGTGACCGGAAACTATGCAAAATGCTCCAATTGCTACGAAAATTTCCAAAGAAAAACCTTCACCGACTGGAAAATTCCAACATATTTAATGTAGAAAAAAACAACAACAGCAAGTTAAAACAGTTTTTAAAGTAAGGGACAAGCAGGAATTTTTTTGTAGGGCTTCTGTAACAAAAAAATTTTCAGTGTAAGTTATAAAAATGGCAGTGTCTATCTATCTAGAGCCTGCCTATAGCAAATGCAGCTATATTCCGAAATTAACAACTATTTATAGATTTGCAATTAGAAAATATTGTTCATTGCGCTCTTGAGGAGAAGATTCCATTTTCCATTTTGTTTCACGTTTCAAACGATATTCAACATGCTAGGATACCAAGACAAAAATATTCCATTATTACTGTAGTATAGTATTGTGCGCAATAGAAATAATTAGGAACCTCCACCTCTTCGTTACGTCTCTATCTCCACCGTTACCCCAGGAATTCCACATTTTTAAACCCGAACGCAAAGTGCTTTCCAAAAATTATGCAAAAAGAAGTATGAATAATTGAATTTTTGTGAAAACCCATCGTTTACGACTTCTGTCCTCTACGTTTTGTTCCTTTGACGATGTAGGCTCGTGTAGAAAATGTCGACATAAAGTTCTTCAAAGATTATGTTCTACACTCAGCCTAGTAAGCTGATGAGTCTATCGGTCGATTGCTCAACCATCCTCTTCATAAGATCAGCCATTCTTGAAATCAACGAGTGAATCGCCTCTGCAATATGCGGCACAAACCATCCGCGCAGGCGTTCTCAATACGATTACGTAAAAAAAAATGAAATTTTATGCAAAACGCCATCATCCAGTCTGTCTGCAAAAGTACGAATTTCGTCATCGCCCGAATGATTGTCACTCGATCAACTGCCTCAATTGCCTGTCAACAAACTGCGCGCATTGCAACAGATCGTATCAAATGTCAGCTGTACAATATTCCAGCGCAGCCTGCCGAGCAGCAGTGCCATGGGACAGGAATCGATTTATCATTGCGTTAATGGGTAAGCCAGCGAAATATGAAATGCATCCATCGTGCAATTTTGCAACTGGATGGATGCTGTTGTCGCATGAGTGATCTTCCGTCAAATTGCATGATCTCTTCCTTTTTCTGTGGGGCGATAATTAACGCTCGTTAGCCGGCAGCACGCAACCGAGCAAATTGTTACGATTGCCCGCTGTGAAACAAACAAATCGAAATTTCTTTTTAATTATTGGCGGCTCGAACACAGCCTTCGTCGTCCGGGCGTGCAGGGAGTTTTAAGTTATTGAAGTCGTGTGGGAGAGCATCTTCACGTCCCACCCCGCTAATTCGTTTTCAATGAATTTCTAATACGATTTGCTCGAAAGCTCTTTTGTTTTAAGGCATTGCCGGGAAAATGTTTATTTTGAGGATCTCAAGTGGGCTCTTTTCCGCCTGCTACTTCACATTCTGCACGGAAGCTGCGGGGTGGAAAGATTTATTTCTCCCTCAGCCGGCTCAGTGGGAACTAATTTTATTAATCACGATATGCTGTTGAGCCAAACCGGACGTTTTGTATAATTCATGAGCATTCGATGCAAATCTCAACCGCACAAAAAAAAATAAGTAAAATTCACTATCGATTCGAGTGGAAATCGTGCAGATCGTGAAAGCAACAAGGACACAACAACAAGAGAAGACGAACTGGAAAATTTAGATTTCCCTGTGATACAGCCCACAATCCGGTTCTGGGCCAGCTAATGCGTCAAAACACACCCATTAAATGCGTATCACCAAAAAGCCCAGCGTGCGCATCATCTGTGTCAATTTGTTGCTTTTAGTGGGCACAAAATCATTTGGTGTAATTAAGTTAATTCACACGTCCCGATGAACTATTTTGTCTGCGACAAGAAACACACAAGTGAAATTACCTCATTTCCCGTCATAACAGCGAGAAAATATACATAGCTCTAGCCCCGGCCATGTTGACAGATAATTAGTGGCGAAGCATTAAAATTGTGAAGATGCATCTTGAGGCTTTTCATTGCTGCAGCCTGCAAGAAGCTAGTAGAGCTCAGCCACCGAATGCACTCGCGATGATGACATGCCGCTAGTCATCAGAGTGACTATACTTATGCAGCAACTAGAGCTTTATGTCTATCGGCAACAAAACAAAGGAAGGGAGCGGTAACAAAAAGTGGTGAAATTTGATTTTGTTGATGGAATTATCAGGTTAAGACATCCGGGTAAATTACTTGTCAGCCACCAGCCGAGAAGAACGGCAAAAATGAGGTGAACATAAATACTCTGTGGCTAGTCACTATACAATACACAACAGCCAACAGTCACTACATAAATTATAGATTTTATGATAGGGTTTACGATCAGGTTGAAAGTACTCTTGTTACTCAATTCTCAAATTGTTTTAGTTCCTGGTAATTGATTTACAATACTTTGCATGTTGAATTTGAGTTTATGGCACTTCTCCGTACATAACACAAATTACAAATTTTAGTTCAGTAAGTCTTTCAACCCCATATAAGCTTATGGGAAAAATTAAAGCATCAGATTCTTAAGCGTTTGGTTTATAACCGCAAAATGGACCAAATGAATTGATTGAGCGGACTACCATGCACTAATAGATTTTCTCTTCAGGAGCACCCGGGCTTAGCAGAAAAAGCTACACAATTTCCAATGCCTTTTTTTATGACCTATAAGTGTAAAGCTACACCACTGGTTTTCCTGCAAAAAAAAAATTAAAGTGGGAACCTATTGGAAGTCTAACCGGATCTAAGAATAAAATTATCATCTCTTTCTTTCTCCAAACCTGAAGTTTCTGGTTTACAAGAAATCGCACTTCTCATTAATAAATTAATTGGTTTTAGTTTGATTTCTTTACATTTATGTGAAAACGGCTCCACAACAATAAATTTGTGCGTTGTATTTGACGAAAAAAAAAAATGTTGCGTGTGCGTTTAAAGTTTTTTGCTTGCACGACATAAAAATTTATTTGGTGTAGACGCAGCTTAGGGTTCTTCCGACAAAAACTTATTCCCGTTTAATTTTTCTGTGTAAAATTATACTGAATAATGAATTAACAAACAAAAAGAGAAACTTGTTTTTTTTTTATACATTCGTATTGATAGTAAAGTTTTGAAAACTGTGCCACAGTCATTATTTTGCGTTAGGAAGAAACGAAGTTGGCCTCGTGTTTTTCTAATTTTACCTGCTGAAATTAAAAAAAAATTATTAAAAGTAAAGTTCTCTATCTGCTGAGATGAGTAAGTTATAGCTATTTCAAGAATAGTTTAAAATGGATGAAATAACAAGTTAATGGCTCAGAAAGTACACTCAAAGAAAATTTAAAAGCTTGTGTTGAAGCCAAGCACGTATTTTTCCATTTCTCGAGAAATGCCCGCCCCCAAGTTAAATAAACAGATACAGCATTTCAGTGAATTGTTAAAGATCAAAAAACCATTCAAGAGTACTGTGCATCAGTGCATTCGCGATAATGTTGTCACAGCTGTTTACAGCAATAAAGGTTTCTCGCTTGAATTTCTTAAAAAGTCTCTTACATTGTTGCCCGATCCAGATCTTCATCGAAAGCTCTTACCGTCTAAATTCTATTCAGCCTACACACAATCGACCTTTGAAGGTACATAAAAAAATCAACCCCTGCTATCTAGCTTTCAGCTATCAAAGCTCACGTTATCTGAAGCGGCTCGCGAAGTCGTTACGTGGCTCACGGATCACTAGTGCGCTAGTGCTCAGTTGGCAAACTGGTTAGGAGTCTTGCAGAAACATTTTGTCTATTGCTTTATTATTTCTCTTATTTATTTACCTTTCGTAACTTCTGGAGAATTGAAAATCAAGTGAATCACTCAACATGGATGATAAGGACAAAGTGGACGAAAAGTTGGAAAAGGTTGAAGGAGAAGAAGCCCCAAAGATTCTTTTCCGTGCAACTGTAAGTGTTGTCGAGAATTTTATGATTTCGGAATCTGTGCTTTCACCTTTGGTATTTTGGCTCTCGTGTCCTCCAAAGAATGAATGTAAATGAAAGTGCTGGTGCTCTGTTGTCGCTTTAAATTAGGTCCCTTTGAATCTGTTTCATGTTATTTGCACATCATTGTGGAGAAAAGGAATGAGGGGGACTTCAGAATACTTACGCAAGCAAATATTATTCTTAGATACCTTTACTACCCAAAACAAATTAAAATCCGTCCAAAGAAACTAACTTACAGTTACTGTGGTTTACCCAGAGTCTCTTTCAATAGGTCCAAGGTATTATCATACACTGTAGAGACGTGACATCATTAACATCCCTTAAAACTATCTTGAGTGTGCCCGAGGGCTAATTCTTTTCTTGTTTTCTTCAATTTCTAGATAACAGCAAATGGAACAACCTCTCACTTTTATGGGCCGCTAGCAACAGGATTTCCGGGACCAGGGGGTGGGCCACATTTTCATCCAATGGCCGGCGGGCACATGCAGCCACAACAAATGTCACACTCACCACATTCCCCGTCGCCTCCGAACAATTATCACAAGGATGAGCGGACGCAACGTCAACATACGAAACTCCTAAGGAAATTGGATCAAAAAAGAGAAATGAGTGAGTGTACCCCACATCAAAGGATATGCCTCGTTAAAATAGCACGCCAACATGATTCTCTTCTTTTTTTTTCGGGGGTCTTCTCTCCTTTCCCTTTTCAGGTTCAGCAATGTCTACGCCAGCCCATTCTCCATCCCCAAGGAAAAATGATTTGAACGGACTCAGAAGGACGTCTAGAAATGGGGCTTCCTCCGTTGGGACATCTGAGGATGGCGAAGAGTCTTCCAGTGTGCCCGACGAGGAGGACGATTGTCAAACAATCATAGAACAACTGTCGGCAGTACAGAAACCAGAGGTATGTAAAAGATAAAATCATTGAGGTAGAATTTAACTCGAATTTTCACATTATTCAGGTAACTGACATTACTTCACGCTCTGCAATGCTTCGTTGGGAGGCTCCCCCGATATCTGAGAATCTCATAAACAGCCGAGATCTCAGGTACGATGTGTTGCTGAGTGATCGAGGAAAAGAGGGCAAATATAAGATCATCTTTAAAGGAGAGTCGTATGTGTGTCTGATTCAAGATCTGAGACCCGGCCAGGAGTACTTTGTATGCCTACAGGTAATACTAATAGCTATAAGTCATTAACATCCTGGCTTATTATCTAAATGTAACCCTTAGGTTGTAATTTCAATTCCCCTCTTCATACACTTTAAGGCAAAAGCGAAAAGCAAAGAGGAATGCACAAATAATAGTAGTAGATAGAACTTAATAAAAAAAACAGTAAAACAAACTAGAAGCTTCGCAGCTATTTCAAAACAACAATAACAAAAAATAAACAGAATTACATTTCAAATGCAGACCAATCTATTTTGAAGCTTTTGTAGACGCTGAATGGTATCAAAAATACTATAAAAGCAGAGAAAAAGCTTTAAAGTTCTTACAAGATCAGAATAGTGAATGCGTTCATTGTACAACTACAATCTTAAGTGAAGTAAAGTTCAACTATCGAAACTGCCTAGCGAGCTTTCTGTGAATTACACATAAGTTGAACGTTCTTTAGTTAGCATCAAGTATTTTTATTTATATATTTATTATTGCAGAAGCTTTGGAAGCTCTTAGAGCAGCAGAAAGTTTTTCAGCCCTTTAACATATTCAGTGCCAAATTTCCAAAAACAAGCTTTCATGAGACTACATGCAAAAAACGTTTGACGAGAGAGAGCCTTTCCTTATTACGAGATATCTCGACAATTTCTATTTCTGCGACTTTTTTGTCGCTCTTCTGATTTTGCCACTGATTTCTGCTTTAGTGTGGGCATTTTTTGTTATTGTAATTCTTTCGCTGAAACACTATTACAAAATCTCCTCTTACCATAGATGATCCAAAATCTTTATCCCACTTGCTTATTCTTTCCTTATTACCTTCCGAACTGTTTCATATAATAGTATTGAAGACAACGGTCTGAGCTTATACCTTTTTTCGCCACTAAGGTTCACTTCGAGAAACTCCAAGGGTCTGCTTCAGAGCCAACGGTGTTCACTACACCGCCTTGTGAGCCCGATCAGCCATTGCAACCGAAACTAATCGCTCGCACAAAGAATTCCCTCCAGCTTCGGTGGAATGCTCCACTCGACAATGGGTCCCACATCGTCAACTATATCCTGGAGTATGACGAGGGCAAGGGCAAGGAGTTTATTGAGATAATCAAAACGAAGGGCAAGCAGTACACCCTGAGCAAGCTGCAACCTTCAACCCCATATAGCTTTCGTCTGTCGGCAGTGAACGAATGTGGTCCTTCTGCTTACTCTGATGTGATAGCCTACAGCACTTCCGGGAACCCTCCATTGGCGCCTAAGTCACCATCACTCCAGTCAGCTACTTCCAACTCTCTTCGGCTTGCGTGGGAGCGTCGTGCCCAAGATGAGGAGTTCGTCCTCCAAATGGCTGATCGGGATTCTGGCCATGGATTCCTTAACATGTACAACGGCCTAGAAACTAGCTATGAATGCAAGGGCCTAAAGCGGGCAACTTCCTACCAGTTTAGACTTAAAGCCGACAACGAAGCCGGGCCATCACCATGGTCGAACGAAGTAACATATAAAACTCAACCCGAACGGCCTGGAAGGCCATCGAAGCCCCAGATAAAAGGGAAAATACATGGGACGCATTTCAAGGTGAAATGGGATCCTCCAAATGACCGGGGTGGGGCTGATATACGCAAATATTTCTTAGAGATTAGTTCAGGTGCAAAATTCGAGCGGGTGTATTCGGGCATTGAGACGGAGGCTGTTTGTGATCGGCTCAGTCCAGGCACGACTTACCAGGTACGTGTCGCGTGCGAGGGTCCTGGTGGAATGAGTGGTTACTCAGATGTATCCACCATCACCTCCGAAGCTGTTGCGCCTGGCGCTCCCAACCCTCCTTACTGCGACAATCTGCCGGGGCCATATGCTGCCGTTCTGCGATGGGATAAGCCTGACTACAACGGCGGAGCACCTGTCCTAGAATATGAGCTGCAGCTGAATGGAGTGAATCACGACGATGAAATCGTCTACCATGGCAAGGAGTCATTCTGCGTGGTAAAGGACCTGTATCCTGGGGAAGACTACCAGGCTTGTGTACGTGCTGTGAACAGAATTGGTGCAGGAGCATGGTCGGAGAATTTAGCATTCTCAGCCGGTGCAGCCCCACCTTTCGTACCTGAAGCCCCTGAGGTTGTGGTGCGTTCAGCTACCCATCTGACGGTGTCCTGGAAGGAACCAACTGTGAACGGTGCACCTATCCTAGAGTACCGATTGGAGAGTTCCTCCACAGACGAGTCCAGTGATAGCTTTAACGTTTGCTACCAGGGTCTGCATACGACCACTGATATCCGCAATCTCATCCCGTACACGATTTACTACTTCCGTGTGAATGCATCAAACCGTGCCGGTACGAGCCCCTACTCGCCCATCGTGTCCACGCAGACACCTGCTGCTATTCCGCCAGCACCGCAAATCAAAAATTCCGAAATCACGGCTCACGAAGTGACCCTATACTGGTCCGAACCCGACGCCAATGGTTCCGACATCCTGTACTACGTCATCGAGTACGGAGACAAGTCGGTGGCCACCGAGGACAACATCACCGAGTGCACGATCACAAACCTAGCATCTGAGACGAGTTACAAATTCAAAGTTCAGGCTGTGAATGGAATTGGTGCTGGCCAATTTTCCAACCCACTGAAGCTAACAACGCTGCCGCCGCCTCCGAAACCTCCGAAACTCGAGTGCACGGGAACTGGACACAATTTCATTAAATTAAAGTGGGGCGAGGGTCGCAACCTTGACTTTACCAACTACTATGTCGAAATGTACAACAACCGAGCCAAGGAATTCCAGGTGGTCTACAGTGGTACTAGTTTCATGTGCAAGGTGAACAAACTCCAGGAGCAGACCTCCTACGTGTTCAGGATATGCGCTGAAACGGATCGCGCTGGCACCGGTGACTACTCGGATGAATACGTGTTCAAGACATGCGCCACCTTGCCCAGCAGTATCAAGGCACCGCGTGTCGTCGACACGAACAGCAACAGCAGCAGCAATCCCTCAATTAGTGGTAGTCATAGTAATTTAACAGGTATCGCGGGAACACCGTGCTGCAGCACTTCCCTGATGATCGAGTGGCAACACAGCAAGAACACCTTTGCCGACCCTGTGGAGTATATCCTTCAACGTTCCTGTGGCAAAGACTCTGAATATACTGAGGTGAGTTTTTTTTTCTACTGCTTGTTTGTTGTTCTGCTCCTGTCCATGAGCTCCATTTGTGAAAACTTTCTGCCATTAGAAAGAGAAAGGTGATGATAACTGTCTTTCTCATTTCAGATTTATCGCGGCCCAGACACCCGATACACCCTGGAGAACCTTGAGCAGGGATCGATTTACTTACTGCGAGTGTGCCCAGTTCGAGTAACAGCTAGCTGCGATCTAATGGGAACATTCTCAACTCCTTTACGTTATCAAGTGCCACACAAAGCATCCTCGGACAGTGTTGACGCTGCCCACTCGGTATCTAGTACAAATCACCTTCACCACCACCATCATCACCATCGAGCCCTGACCGGTGGTGCCTACTCCGATCTAGCCAATCATTCCGACGATCTGACCAAAGGTAGCAACGGTGCTGTTAGGCGTTTTATAGGCAAACTGACCGCCATCTACTCGAACCGGAAACGCTTCAGCGACCAGGAGAAGGCTATTTTATGGGTGATCTTTTTCATGTTCGCAACAGTATGTTGCGCCGCTCTGGTGAAAATGTTCATGAGATAAAAATGGGCACTGTCGCCACCAATCTAGGGTGTCTCTGCCTCTATCTCTGTCAACGGACTTAGGGTAATTAAGACGTGGGAGTTTTCATAACTATCTACAATTTTACGTTTTTAGGGGGTTTAGGTGTATAACATTGCTCAAGTTGTTGACTTCGGTGAAAATTCTAGTTTTTTCTTCGAGCTAAAGTGTCCTAGTTGTCCCTACAAAAAAAAAAGAAAGAAAAGAAAAATAAAAGTTGGCGAAAGGTTTTTTGTTGATTTTTTATGAAATTTTCTTGTACGAGAGATACGATTGTATATTTTTTAGGGCGGTCCACATAGTGCACCGTCGCCTTTTTAATAAATTGTTATAATCCATGACATCATGCAGACTGAGTTTTTTCGCGAATTTTTTTAGGTCTTTTTAATTATTGAGAGGTACAATCGGTGCCTGTTTGCGCTACTTTCATAAGCTCTGGGCGTTGGATTGCAGTTGCATTAAATGGGACTACCACTATACATAAGCAGCATTCGCTCCTTTTTTCTTTTTGTATTTTATATACTCCTAAGTGTTTTAGGGAGACGCATATTGTTCAAATAAACACTGCCAGCCCATCGATGGTGTTCAGTCGTTTTATCTTTCACATTAGTATTGATGGTAAATTAGATATCCGGTTTAAAGACCTTCGATCAGAAAATTAGATCTGCACTTTTGTGTATACGTTCATTTTTCAACCAATTTCTCCGTATGAGTGTTTGTTTTTGTTTCCTTTAACTAGATATTGGATGCGTTAGATTTAGGAAATCCGTCGATACCTTGGTTGAAATTTGATTTGAAATTGATCGCTGTCAGTTATCCTTTTTGTATTTCCCCTAGAGTCTTTTGTCTTTTGTGAGAATTGTGGTGGGTGTGTGAAAAGTTAAATCGGTTTTAAATAAGAATACCGCCTTCCTAAATTTCCGTACTTACAGTCTGAAAGAGTTCCTGCTACCTGAAAAATCTGTCATCTATATCTTACCACTGGTTTTAAAAACGTCTCACTGTAAATTGATGAAATTAGCTCTGCAAATCTTAGTAAATTGAATTCAATATTGTGGATAATGTCTTTCATTTATGAATGTTATAAAAATCATAACACATATATCCCACACCTGACACCATAAAGTCTAGAAATACAACTGGCAGGCATACATAAGTATTTCCTTTTTTCTGAGTCAAACTAAACATCTTTTAACATGTTTCATTTATGCCATTGTGGAAAGTAAATACTATTACCATATCAGTGCGTATGACCCTCATTAACTAAATATTGCTGAAAGATATTGTAAACTTTTTGTGCTATGCTGGTGTAGAGTGTTTTACACAACCAAACTTCTACTGCAATCCAATAGTCCCCGAAAGGTCGTGCATCGTCCATGAAATACAATGAGCTCCGCAATCTGTTGCAATATGTCTTTTATACGTTTTTAATTTTGTATTGTTTTTTTTTAAATACTTTTTAATACTTTTTCTCTGTGTATGAAAATTGCAATATACGTTTAACTATAAATTAAAATCGTAATTTAATTTAGTCTTACTTTATTATTGTCGAAAGGTGAAGTAGGAGAACAGAACGAACTGTTTTTTATTAGTGAGAAACGCTACGGTATATAACAGCAACAAACAACAACAACGGGAACATCAAAAGTATTATGCTATTCCTTATCTCTTTCTTTCAGTGTCAAGGAAGTAACTATGTGAAACTGAGTATATATTTTTTTGTTATATTATTATTTTTTATTTTGCACTATCATTCCGCACTAAGTGTATAAACGTAGTAGCCGTGGAGTAGAGAAACAATATGGTGAAAAATTATATTATAGCGACTACGAGTTGATTCAATTCGTGTTAAGAGAAAGTTCTTATTTTGTAAAAAAAAAAAAGAGAAAAACGAAAAATAAAAATATAAAAAAAAGTAAAAGCAAAGGAGGAAAACAATGATTATTGCGTTTGACACATGATTATGATTACTTTTATTTGCTTATTGCCTGTCTGTCTATCTTTGCTATGTTATGTTATTTTGTAAATAATCAAAAAATGCGATTATATATATATATTTTTAATAATCATTTATACAGCAAACAAATATATGATAAATTTATGAAATTATATATATATTATTGAATTCAATGTTATATACATATTAAAAAATGAAAATAAACAATTTTTTATTTGCCTTTAATGATACATTTGATTTTCACAAAACTGCTATCGAATAACTGTTGCCAGGGTTTGAAATCGCACTGATTTATGATTTTTGCTGTGTTGTGCTGTTGGTCAATTTATCTCCAATTGCCTTTTTAAGGGTGTTATTCAATGCTGCTGATTGCCTTCTTGAGAAAATTTACGTGAATTATTTTATGATCTCTTCGGATTGTTATAATTAAAGTTGTTTCCTAAGTCAAGTTCTCGCAGTTGTTTAAGAAGCACCGGATATTTCAAACTTGTAAAAAGTTATAAATATAAGTTGAAAGACGAACAAGAAAGTCAAACACAAAAAGAAAGATGCAAGAGGGTTATGTAGGGTTTTCCAATAAGAGTAGAAAAAACAGTGGTACAAGGAGACCTCCAACAAGAAACTCACATCAAACAGTCAGGTTTTGAGAATGCAAAGGCTGCTGATGACTCCCTTTTGTATTAGCCTCAACCCGATTCAAATACTTGTTAACGAAATCATTTAACTCAAAAGTAGGCCTTATCGCTGAAGTTACCTTACGTTAAGCTCACGCCCACTTAGATGATGTAAGAAGCAGCCGAAGAGATAAGTTGTTTCAGGCATCCGAAGAGGAGATTCTTCTTATATTAGGTCTGTACATTTACAGCTTCGATGCAGGATTCAATTTACGGCACTCTTTTAAAAACAATTTTCCAACAGCACAAAAACAGCAAATAAAAACACAAACTTTCCTTGCGAGAATATAAAATACAAACTTCTTGTGAGAATAAAAAATGAAATGAGACAACGCATCTCTCTTTCTAAAGAAAGGCCCATTCAAATAATAACTAGATAAGTTCAACATTCAATGCTATACCTTAGCTGAATTATTAAAATATTAATTTTGAGGAAATAACAAAAGAAAAAAAAAAGTAGTCGAGAATAAAAAAAAGGCGCTTTCTAGCTACGCTGAATAATTTTGTATTCTGCTTTTACAAAGAGAACGGTGCTATTTTGTTAATTTTTTTAGGCAAATTGTTTTTAGTAGTAATTAAGTTTTGAAAAGAATTGAAGAAAAATAAATAAAAAATAAATAAAAACCAGATAGTGCATGAGTTGCCGGGTGTGGCTGGACTAAACAAAGAGATAGAGTTGTGAGTGGCCAAACATGTAAAAGCGGCGGACGCTTGAATTGATTAAAACATGTAAATTCGCATATTGTGCTAAAAATTAATGAATTTAATGTAGAAACTATCCATGTGCATAAAAGTGTGAAAATGTTCTTATGATAGTTTTCATTAGGGTAGAAGAGGTATGAAGGACAAGACGTGTTTTGATTTTACTGCTAAAATCGTTCCTCAAAACATTTTGTTTTTTAAATCCTTCAATCAAAACAAAACATGAAGGTATGAAATGTTGGGAAAGAGGAAAATTTGGTGGTATTTTTACAAGAAGTGCTGATGATTTGGACTAAATTATTGTAGAAAGGAGCTATTTTGTTTTAGAATTTTTTTTTATAAGAAAAGGCGGATCTGGAAAGAATCATCATTTCAATACACTATAAATAAATTATAGCTCAGATACCTTATGAACTTTTTGTTGGATGACTTTATGTACAGAGACAAGTTCCTGCAAGTCAACATTGACACGCTGAGTGTAATTTTATAATTAGAAAATTGAAATATCATGAATTAAAACAGCACTCGACGCGTCGACATCGACATCCGTGAACTGACCCTTTATTAGCTTGCGTTGGCAATCTATTTATAAAATTCAGTTGCATTTACTATACCTTATAGCCCTATGGATCAAAGTATACGTACATATTTAAAATATTTATTCATTAAAAATTCTACTACCATTCTGTTAAATAATTGTTTATTGGATCGCCCCTTTTTAATTTAATTTAATTGTGCTTCCCGAAATAAATCAATTTGAAGAATTAATGTCGACTATGGTGGATATCATAGTTTGGTAATTGGCATTCCCCAATGTAAAATAGCTCCACATTTAATTCCTGAAATACTCTACCTTCCTCGTTTTCTCCATAAAATGAATGTGTAAAAAAGTGAGTAATCACGATGCACATCCCATGAATATTTTTCACAATATTTTTATTAAGAGCAATAAGCTTCTCTATCGTTCTAATATAAGCTAAAAGCTTTAAATTTCTTCGGTTTAGTACATTTACATAGTATCTTTTTACGCTTTCCATTTCTTAAAATACGCCTTAGCAAATTAATGACAAATATCGAGGGCTTGCTCCCTGTATGGCGTACATACATATATGTTAAATAATTGATTTAATTGGCTGTGCTGTAGGTAATTTGAGTTAAAGTTTATCATGGTCCAGTGTTTTAAAGCGTTCCTTGCACCATTGCAAGAGAAACGCTCGTACAGTTAATAACAACGCGTAAATTTTGCTGAAAGCTATATAGAATAATGTTTACACGAAAAAGAAACGCAAATGCATTCTTTGGGGCAGTGGTGTTAAAATGAGGTAAGTAGCAGATTTACACACATTAACAACTCGCTTTTTCGTTAAATTTCAATCGAATTTACGCATACTTTTTGAAATTCTACGAACAAAAAATAAGATATTTCACATCAACGTAAATGTTTAAACTCTATTGGTGTCTTTACGGAAAGTCTCTCTTAAGTAAACGTGTTTTTTTGCTAGAAACCAAAAAGATTGTTGTGATTTAAATCAAATCTATTAAATAAATGTCATTTTCCCTTATCTGTATGTTTTTAGAAAAGGGACGATGTGAAAAAATGGAATTTTTGTTTGACTATTAGAAGAAAAAAAAACGTGTTAACTGTTAAAGCACACAATTTGACTCATTGTAAACATGTCAAGCATACCTGCCATCGAATTTTTGTCAGAAATTAAAAAAAAAATGCAAACATGTAAAACGATTAGGAACAATTTCCTGACGGCTCATGTAATTTATTTAAGACTGTTATCTACTAACGATATGTATTAATAAATATTTACACTAATGTACAAACCAATTATTCAATAAGCGAAGCTGGGACGAACAGAATAAAGAGACAGAAATTCAAACAATTACCATATACCGACACTTTTGTTTTGTGTTAAACTCTTCTCCCAAAGCGATCAAATTAATTTTATAATCTCACTGAAATCTCTCAGCTACGATGACAAACAGTAACAAAATGAAGGGAAAGATCACTCGGTTAACGATAGGGATTTACGAAAAATTTCAGCGTTTCACTTCTACAGCGTATAAGTCGTACCTATTATCTTGTAACAATTTATATCAGAACAGAGATATTTTATAAGAATTTTTTAACAATTTTGGTAAACGTACTCAAACTTCTTCTATAACATACTAAGACAGCATACTGAAGGCATTGTACTAAAATATTGAATTTTAAAATAATGGCCGCGTTTTACGATATATTCTAAAATGATACGTGTTTTGTGTAAATGTTTCCCACATCCGCTAATGTGTAGGGATCTTAGGTACCCAATATAACAAATTATAATAAACCGTAAGCAAAATAGATGTCTTGTAAATTAAGCGAGATTTTTTTAACTGCGGTGGTTGAGATATTTAGCATTGTGGATTATGATTTATTTTATTACTTTGGAGGTAACACCGTGCGACAGGGCATATGTGTAGCACAAAATCGGAGAAAAATTACTTCAGAGTTGTATGTTCTTTGGATTTCTTGGAGCTTTTCTGGTTATTAAAAAAGTGGCAGTATAAAATTAGTAATGCATACAAACAAGGGCCATGTGGGTCAAAACATATTTTAGATATACTCTGACTTTATGATTCCTGTAAAGGTGCACATGTGTTCTAAGGCTGGATAAAATTTCAGCAAACTGAGAATTTTTTTGTAGAGAGTTCGACATTTCGCCTCATTTTACCGATCCATTCTTACTGAAATTTCGTAAATGATCACTTCGGGTCACTGTGGATCAGAAGTGTCCTCTATACGTACGCTAGTTTTATTTTTTTATTGTGAATGTGTGTTTTCTCAAGTTAGCTAAAATTTCAACAACCAGATATTTTTTTTCGGACAAGATTTGTTTACAGCTGTTTTAGTTGATAAATTTTTTTTTAATCATATTTAAGTACGTACATACAGAAAGATTTAAAACAATATTTGCAATAAAAAAAAGAGTTTGTTTTCCCAAAGTTATGTTTTCTACCTCGAAGGTGGTCTGGAAAAGAGTGCACGTTTTGTGAGAAACTAACAAACTTTGCAAATTTTCCCTGAAGTTCATTTGTTGTACTCGACAGTCTCAGTACCACTTAATTTTTAACGTGTGAACTTTACTTAAATACCAAAGTCATCGCAAACTGAACGGTTTTGCTGTAGAGCAACTTAAAAAAGTGATATGGTGCTCTCAACAAACGAGCATGTACTCGGGAGTATTCAAATTTTAATTGTCATTGAAATAGTTTTATTTCTATTTTATTTTTATATTGAATTGTGTATATACATAAAAAGAAAATTTCTCATTGAAGCCCTTACTGTAAACATTTGAACATTCGGCCCTTTACAATGAATATCTCAGAACTTCCGATATGTTGTTATATGAGTTCACAAGGTCCCTACAAAGTAATTATATTATACCTGACTATCCAAAAATTTCTTGGATAATATAAAAAGAAAATTAAGGAAATTAAAAAAAAACTAAAACAAATCATAAGCATCCAAAAGAAAACTTAGGAAAAACTTAACTTCAATCAATAGTAGACACGTAAAAAAGAAGCATATTTAAAAAAAAAACCAATAATTTAAGCGTTGGTGAATACGAATGGGTTACAAGCCTTAAGCAGCTGAGAAAATATACACTAAAATATTTAGAGAAATGCATAGAGCCTATTCTAAATAGCCGCTAAAGAAGAGAATTAAGTCAGAGATAAAGGAGTGGTATGATAAAAAATTGCTTAAGAAAAAGAAACTGTTAATCAAATGTTGCAATGCGAGCATTATTTATGGCTGTCTGATGAGCATTAAGGAAAAGTTAAGGCAAGTTAAATTGGTAACAAAAAAAAAAACAATGTGAAGATGAACAATTAGTCTAATAAACAATTAACTAATACTTAATGTAAAATTTATCTGTGAAAATTGCTATGATACGAATGTCGTTCACGAGGGAAAATAATTATGATGACCGAATATAATTATATAGTATATAAAATATAATTTATATACAATATGATTATTACATGTTAAGATAATATATACTAAATATATGAAATATTATATATATACATATGAAATGGAAAATATATATTTTATGTAAAATGCCCGTCTTTCTTTCTATCTGAAATCAAATCCCTGCTGTTGGACACAACCATATATTTTTTTGTGTTATGGAGTCACACATCGGGGCTTATACCAAAATCTACTGCACTTAGATTGTCGTTTCGATTTCATTTTCGTATTTTTTAACTCGATCAATAGCCCGAAGATGTGTTGCATTGGGGTCCACAGAAAATGTGCTTTTAAATTGAAGAAGAACAATCTCCACTAACTAAATTGGTACTGAATTCTTTCTTTTTTTCAATTTTTAGCAAATTGATAGTGTTGATCCATTTTTAAGTAATATCGACAGTGACTCTGGTTGTGAGTTGTGACCAAATACAAAAGATCCGCAAGGTAATCATGTGGGCCCCTTAATCTTTATCATGTTTGTCTTATTTTGGCCAAATCCACAAATTTATTTTATTTTCGCTGTCGGCGCCAAAATCTTTCTCGTCTTTAACACTTTATTTGACTATGAACTTCTGAATGCTAGGGTCCTATTATGGAAGACGAATTTGGTCCACTCCACTAGCAAAGACAGATTTTCAAAGCTCGGGGGGGGTCAAAAATTAACATAAATGTGCTTATGTAATACTTGAATGGCCCCTTTACGGAAAACATAAGTTTTTTTAATTTCTTGTAACCTCTTGACAAAAAAGAATCCTTGATGCCTCAATACCTAACAGAATTGGATTTATTTTTTCCCTTCCCAATAAAAGTACGCAATTTGCTCGCTATATTATATAAAAAAGGAAATTTATTCAAACATCACAACAGACACCTCCTAATCGTCAACGTAATAAAAGCTCAAATGTATTTTTTGTTCATCTTTGTTTTGTTTTTAAAATTCACAGCCCCGTATGACTCGATTGCAGTTGCTCTATAGAAATGGACAGTTGCTCGAGCCTCTGGACCAACTGCGACATATTTTCTTGCGCCTTGGCTGCATTAACATCCGTTCCGTTTTCAAGGGAATCCTCTTCAGCAGCCGCCAGCTCAAAGTGTAATTTCGCTAGACTCTCCTGTTGTTCGCGGATTTTCGTCATTTGCTCCATAGTACACCCTGAACCTGGAAAATGGGACACTCATAATTAGTAAGGGTTTTCTCATATTTCTTAGCATGACCTACCAAAGGCTTTTAATTTACCCGAATGGAAGTCCTCAAGGAGGCCCAGCAGAGCCCGCTCCATGTGCTTCACATCTGGAACCTCTGAGACAAAAGAGTGATGCTTAATTGGGCGATCATCGAAATTATCACTATTGGAGGCTAAACTATTGTTTTCTTTGCGATTACAGTCTGAGGTGGTAACGAAATCATAATCGGGCAAACAGAGGAGCAACATAAAAAAGAGAAACGAAAATTAACAGAAATGAAAATCAAATGGAAACGTGGATGGCCATGGCATGCGCATTCTCCGAACCAACTACCTTTCAGCAGCTTCCGCGGCCGGGATTTGTAGTCAAACCTCAGGTCTTCCTGCAGCTTCCTCCTTTCATTTATGTACGTAACCCGCGCAGAAGTGGGTCCTTTATCCGAAGTGGTATGCTCAATGGAGCACGAAGCTGAATTTTGGCTGCGGGTCGTATCCCCGCTTGATATACTTTTAATCTTTAAATTGTAAAACCTTTAAGAGCATTTGTGTATTGTGTTTTATACAGAGAAGTTACTTTGGTTGGTGCTATTGGGGAGGCTGGTGTCGGGGCTGACTTTGGGGCACTTTGTGGACCACTTGTAACTTGACTAGTAGGTTCCTCTTCTGTTTCTGCATCATTTGTGACCAGCTTTTGTCGCTCTACCACTTCATCGTTAACTTCCATTACGTTCGACTCAATTTTACCTGTTATTTGCTATAAAACATTACTGAAAGTCTACACCCTGCTTCAAAGAATTGCTTTGCTGCTATTGACAGTGACAGCTGATGTAATTGACAGAAATTTTCGAAATTCGCACTACAGTTGGGCAGACTGTGGACAGGCTTTTTTATGGAGTGGGAGTTTTAAAAATAAAGGGCTAAATAATAAAGACAGAAAATACAGCTACAGCTACTCTCTATGGAAAAAGGTACTTCCTATAGTTACTATAGTTCGTACACTTATTTTTACCTCAATACGCTGATAGGCTTAAACATACATATCTCTCTTGAATCTGTGGAACATTTTTACCTTTTAATTGTCTGGAAAGCACGACGACCTCGCCCGAACTGCTGCCGAACTTACGTCTTTTCTACTATCTTTTCATTTGTTCCTACTCCTAGCCAGCTGAAAACTCAATTGTGTAGTTCTTTTTACATCTATTTATAATAATGTGATTTAGCAATCAGAATTGAATGAAGCTGTGATAATAATAAATTGATTTAAAAGATGCTGGAAAACGGAGTCATCAGCACATCACTAAAAAAATGACCGGTAGATCTATTTGAAATGTTTCTTCGTGTTCTGTGACACAAAGCGTTGAGTATCGAAAGTAAAATGTATTTTTGACTTACTACTGGCCACTAATAAGAGCTCCTATCCCAATGCCCACATCAGGAATAAAAGATGCTTGCGCAATCATAAATAACTGACTTTATTAATCACTCACATTACTGATTTAACTTTAATTCTTCTTTTTGAAGCCCATTGTGTAGACCATGTTCGCAATTCCCAACAAGCTAATACCACATAGGGCAACAGTCAGCCCGAAAAGGACCCGGTCAAATGGCCCACCTTTTAGGAAGACTGGAAGGTCATTCTTTGCCTACAACATAACGAATAGTGTAAAGGTAATTGCTATAATTGCTTCTCAACCCAATCATTAATCACCTGAAACTTTTTGTAGTTCTTCTCGAGAGATTCCGGAAGAGCCATCCTAGCAGTTATCTGTAATTATGCAGGCGTTATGTAAGCTGAAACATAAAATTGAAAATTGTAGCTGGAGTTGTTATAAAATTCAGGAAATAAATTAAAATGAATGAAAGTGAAAGGATGGTATGCTTAAAATATTCACTATGCGCTAATTTTTATTCAAATTTCGGTATTTTGCATAATTCTATTAATATCAAGAATTTTCTATAAACTTACTTGACAGGCTACTGGCAACATAAACTGCAGAGGAGATAGTGTGCAATTGCATCTGATAGATCTAAAAATAAATGCAGATTTTCGCATTTGCATTTCGATTCAATTGCAGCGGCCAGTGGTCTACTTTTCCAGCACCAACGAAATTTATTTTGTTACTTTGAATTATATCGTTAAAAAACATGAAATAAGAACTGTTGAGGAGAGGGGGAGGGGCAGGGGGCGGTGTATGAAACAAATCATCTAAATTAGTCCCCTCGAGTGTTGGCCCGATAAGCAGATATAGGTACTCTTACTCTTGAGAGGATAATTTTCTTTTAACGTGCGCAGTTCAAAAATAAATTGGGATGGACAGTTGGAATTTGAAGAGCTGATAAGCACAAGAGCTATCAACAAGAACCCCAAGCAGAATTTGTATACTTTTACTTGTTCCTGCGTTATGCTACGTTAAAAATATCAGAAAGTTTATACCAGAGATTTGCAGCTCATAAGTTTGGGTCGTTGCAATTCACCTAAAAATTAAAAATAAAAACAGTAAGAAGACATTTCCCTCCTCGGAATGCAGCACCCTTTTGAAGAAATTGAGCTTAAATTAATGACATGCCTTTCAGACTTGCAAAACTCGAAAATAGGGGCGAAAACTCGTCTTAGAAGCATAGGCAATATTGGCAAAAATCAGTAACGATTTTTACAACTGCAATTCTCGCCAAAAGCTCTTTTCGAAAGAACTTGCCTGTTATCTTCTTCTTCATTAAAAGCAATATAATTGACTCGCATCTAACTTCGTCTCATTCAAACCGAACGTCAAGAAAGGAATTGGTGAAAGCAAAGATAAATCAGGCCCCAAAGAGAGAATTCGAATAATGAAGTCGAACTGTCAAAAGGATGTGTAGATCTTAAAAACTCTCGTGAAATTTTGTTAATTCAATTTTTGTTCACCTTAAAAACGTGCGAGGGTGTTTCATTTTATTTCTGCAAGTGAAAGAGACACATGTGCCGCAGATAACTGTACAATTGGCATAAGCCTGCGAGCCTATCGCATGCGAGTGTAGCGAATCGCAAGATAATTCTCTCGTGTTCCATACCTATCCGGGGGAAAGTGGCAGATAAAAACGAAGAAATTCCTTTCGATATTGTTTTTTACCTTGGGCGCTGATTGTGCGACAGAAGGGCGACATGGAGGAGGTGTCTCTAAATGGAACCGAGCTGCGATACTATGGGGACCTATTCCTCTGCTGCGACGTCGACAAAACTGGAAAAATTCCCGTCTTGAAGGCGACAGAGCTCTTTCGATCAGCGGATCTATCCAACGATGTGATACGGCAGGTGATTGTCTTGTTGTGGTTGCCGCCGATCCAGCTGGTTGCGGTTAGGCGGCTGGGATGTGTTGCTCCATAAAATTTATTTAATCAATATCGGCACGTTTGCAAAGTGATCAATTGCGAGGTCGAACAGCTGATTGTGGGGTTAAATGAAAGGCTCCCTTCAGAAGGCTATTCGTGGACTGAAGGGCTCAAACTTTAGGGAAGCAGTGCCGCTTTTGGGCTGGGTTTAGTTTCACACTCTCTTTAGACTTTTAGTTTGTTGGACAAGCTCCATTTGTTCCCTACAATCAGATATGTGCTTTTTCCTGTTGAAGCAACTTTATTTCGTCGTTAATACATCTGCTTTCTTCCAGATATTCTCCTTTTCCGGCATACCGCAGACAGCGCTCCATATTTCCAGGTCGCAGTTCTACTCCTGCTTGAAACTAATAGCCGCCTTCCAGGCATCACTCCCTTTACGCGCAGAAATCATATCATCATCAATAAACCTACCCTTACCGCGGTTTAGTTGGAAGGACTCCCCACCGCATTCCCGGCACTCGATAACTAGTCAAAGCGCCCCATCCTCATCAGCAGTTGGGTCGACATCAACTGAAACAAATGGCCCTAAAGCAACTACCACTGGGTCTTCTACTCTACCAGCAGAAGGCAGGCAGTGGCGAGAAGTTCGCAGTCCCGATCTTATAGAACTCACTAGGGCGGCTGAAATTCAGCATGAAACAACTAATTCGGACCTGCAGAGCACGGATTCGGAAGTTGAGCACAATGAGTCTAGTGGAGGACGGACTAACGTAAGTAGCATGATGCTTCGCATAAATAGGCGTAAACTTATAAGAAATCACTTACAGCGCCGGCATCGTGGTGGGGGTTCTCCCGAGGCCTGGAGTACGAACAGTGATAGTCCAACGCCAACAAATAGTGTAACTGAGCGCCCCTGGGTGAAAGATACTCTTTGGCAAGGTCTCCTAGGCGATGAACATAGGCAGCTTTTAGGTACTGAGGAAGAATCATCGGATCGCCACAGCTCAGACGATGACAACGAAACTGACCTTGAGTCTATTTACCAAATAACTCCGGAGCAGCGAGAATATTATCACAAACAATTTAAAGCTGTCCAGCCGGATCCAAAGGGCCTACTGTCTGGTCATATCGCCAGGTAAATCTTTACGCTATTGGTAGTCGGACTGTTTAACCGGATAAATTTTCTTATAGGGTGTTCTTTGAAAAATCTCGAATTCCTGTAGAAGAACTGCGGCACATCTGGCAGCTGTGCGATGTTACTCGCGATGGTGCACTTAGTCTAGCGGAATTTACAGCTGCAATGCATTTGGTTGTCCTCCGACGCAACAATATCCCGCTGCCACCTGTGCTACCCTCCTGTTTGCATCCAACTGTTCTGAATCAACTAGTTCATCCTGTTGAACCACCAGAAGCAGACCTTTTGCACCTCGGGGATGACGACAAAACTGACGAGCCTGGCACAAATGTGTCGAAGGAGAACGACTACAAGCGAATTATATCCGTGATCTCCGATATGAATGTCATGAACATCAGCACCTTGTCTGCAACCTCACAAGTAGGTGGAATTTGGGCAAGGCATTGTTTTTGTTACATTCTTTTCTTTCCAGACTAGTACTTCTTCTGGTAAACATGGGAAGAATTCCTCTAGCCCTCCTGTTGTAGCTCACAAAGCTCGTAGCGTTTCCAATTCTCCACCAGCTGAGACAGCTTCGCCTCCTCTAAGGATGAAGCAGTTGGTTAAGGATTGGACTAATCAAAATAAAGTAGATTTGGCTCTTTCAGCTATTCTATAATTTGATTGTGAATTTTTTTAAACTAGGAATGGACAAAGTTTACTGAATCTCCAACCTCGAACGTATCAAGTCCCGGGCCAAAACCCGTAAATTTCGATATGCAGAGGACTGCACAGGCAGTAGTATCTGATCCTCAAATTTTGCACCCAGTTCCTTTGCGAGTTACGCCTGTTGGTAAGTGTTTTATTTTCTTCTAAAAATATGGCATTTTCAGTTGCTACATCGGATGTGGCTCCAAATTACTACTGCAGCATTAGATTTCTTCCTATTTCCAACAAATGACCTTTTATACTCTCTACAGCAGGTGCCGAGGCAACCGAAGAGGAAGTCACTCGATTGCAAAGAAAATCTGAAACTCTAGTCTATGAAGGACCTAGTGGTATTCTCCACGAAAACGAATCCAGCCCTAAACAGCAACAGTCCCTGCAACAGCAGCAACAACAGCAGCCATACACTCAAAACATGAGTCAATCACAGCATAGAGACTCGCTACAAAATAATGATCTCCGTGCTATACAAAGACCTCAACCGAAAAAGCTGCCATTAAAAAGTATTGGAGCTATTCCACCACCGCCTCAGCGTGAACCAAGCGTTGGAGGATTGGTTGGAGACTCGGGAGATATTGGGCCAGTACCTGGATTGAATAATAAAAAGGATCCCCCTCCGTTACCACCGCCAAGACCACACCGACATGCTCGAAGCAGTAGTTTAGATTTAAATAAATTGAAAATGGGTGGTAATCCCGCTCAGCCTGAAGTAGGTTATTCTAACTTTTTTCCAAGGACACCATTAATTATTTTGCTTTGTTCATTCCATAGATGACTGCCCAAAATAGTCTCGATGTACAGATAGACTCTGACAATTCCGGATTTGCTGATTTTACGCAATTTCCTGAAGGGAATCAAATGGTGAGTTCTGCTAAATTTCTTATCTGTAAGGCAAATTAATTTATAGATAGCTAAGCATTTTAAGAATCCTTTCATTTTGAAAGTTTAGGGCCTTTGAAACAAAGCTTTACTTTTTTGGGTGCAGCCTCTCACCTACTAATTGATTTATAAAACCGAATTCTCTAAAATCTCACTTTTCAAAGAAAGTAATTGAAAATAAAATTCTGCACAGGCTTCTGACCAAATATCAGCAAATATGTCCAACGATACGAGTATCCCACCGCCGCCACGTCCAACAATAGCAACCCTACAAACAAATCAGCGAGTTAGTGCTTTTGAAGTGTATCGAAAGCCTAACACACCGCGATCTTCACAGTCCCCGGATTCATCTCAGCATTTGCAACAGCCTGCGCTGCCTTCGACGAACAGCTCATCGACCGTATCAATAACATCCGGGATTGAATACGAAAAAAGAGTATCAGCAATTAGTGAAACACTTCGTCACGTCTCATTCAAGCATGACAAAAATATTACAGAAGTCCTACGACATCTTAGGGAACAGAATGTCCTCCTCCTTCGGCTATGCAATGACCTAAGTGAAGAGCTGCTCACTGTACAGCAACGGAAAGAGGAAATCAGAAGTAAGTTGGAAAGTGCAAGTATCGTGGGCAGCGGAAATATTTCGACAAATGTTACAGGTGGCTCTGGCAGCAGTGGGGTACACTCAAATGTGTAATTGTACCCTTGTTCTTTTCTCATAATTTTTTTGTTGGATCTTGTGAGCGTTGCCTGCGGGTGATTGCTCTAAGCTTTCTAGAATACAAAAATGAACTGGCTAACTTAAGAAAAAAATGGACGTTTAAAAGAGAATTACCGTTTTATATATGTTATATAGGTATATATGATAGATATATCTCTGTGGTGACATTTCAATGGAGTACAGTTGAAGTTGAAGACAATACAGCAACAGCAGGTGTCGCCACTCTGCTGCTCTTGTTTCATGCGCTCTAGTGCATTCCTTTTTACCGGTAAGAAGCTAAAATTTGTTAGTGAATTTAACTATTTTTATTGACGAAATTGTTTTGAATTTTTATAAAAATAGGTTTTGACTCTTAGGTCGCCTGATAAGTTTGTTTCGAATATTTAATGTTTAGATCGACTAGCTAGTTAAGTTATAAAATATTAATTTGATTTTCTGCGATTTACGTTGTTGATTAATTTAGCAATGCCATAAAAAATGTGCATATTTTTGAATTGGCATTAAATTGTATTTTAGAACTTCAGCTTTTTCATAACTCTGGTGAATACTCTGATTGTGTTTGCTTATTGTCTGCCTGTTTTTAAAACCTAGATCTTTTTACAAATTAAGATTTATGCCCTTTTTCTAAGTGTCAAGGGCTAGTGTACGAAATCTTGAATTAAGCCTATCATAATTTATATGATCGGTACTGATTTGTAGAATGACATTTTGCAAGATCATCAATTATGCACTAAGCAAATAAATAAAGGTACAAACATAAATAAGGTCGGTAAGCAGATTCTGATTATCTGATACCAATTGCCTGTCCCTGTCGGCGCTAATAGGCGTTAAGTTATAGACATAGCATGCGGGTAAAAGCTGGCGAATCTCACCAGTTTACTGAAGATGTTGAGCCCGTCAGAGGAAGATTATTTACTTATGAAGAAATTTTTTTTCAACCTGTCTATTTGACTTTAAAAATATTTTTCTATGTTAAAAAAGAATAGGACGTTGTTAAACTAAATTGAGTATTTAAGTAAGCTTTTCATTTCGACAATTATTTCCTTTCAATATCTATCGACAACATTTCTGCTGCGATTGGTCATTGGGCACCATAGTATGCAAATTATACCCACGGCATACAGATATGAAATGGGTGGGATGTGTAAACAAATGGCTCTGGTTTACAATGCCATGGCTCGCATCTTTGATGTTCACACTCGAGATGTGTATGACAAATCCGAATCCACTCTTACTTTTGCAATCATTATGCTTTATTTCTGCTTTAGTCAACTTTAAGACTTACTACCTTTAAAACCTCCCCGCTTTTCTACCGACCAAGTTGTGATTTTTTTTAATTTTAAACTTGATTTAATCTAACTGCCAGTGGGGAAGTGTGGCCTTAATTTAGTTTTGTTTAAATATTTAGTGAATGACTTACTCTTTTATATTTAAAAGCATATTATATGCCATGTTTATTGTCTACGACTATATACTCATCGGTATATGAAGCATCTATTAAGAATCTTGAAATTGTTATTAATTTACTTATATTCTTTCATTATTTAAAACTTCTTATTAAGGTCAAATATGGAAGAAAGCTTACTACCTATAGGCACTGTGATTTTATTATTACTTGAAAGTTATTCATCTGAGTAATGTCCCTCTTTTTTAAACTTGATTTTGAAAATGCAGTTTTAGTCTATAAATAGCGAACGAAACAAGAGCGGTTTGAATTCATATGAAAGTGGTGCTGTTTTTCGAAAGATAACAAAAGTTTGCAAAACAGATTTATTTTTAAATAAGCAGATGATAAAAGGTTACAGTGAAACTAGTTAATATTTTTCCTCCTTTTTAATTTAATTGTTAATCCTTAATCTCATAAATAAATCATTCGGCTGTGTGTAGTCGAGAACGATAATTTTTTTATTAAATCTCAAATGAAAATAATATTAAAAGGGTGTGACAAATTAACTTATTTCTGTAGTTAAATATAAAAATATCTGTTGGACTCAAATATGTGTGCTGAATTAGCTTCAATTTTTTAAATATTTTATGCTAAATTCCTCGAACCTCGACAGTTACCGATTAACTACGCGAGCATGTCATATGGAGTACTTCAATTTGCGGAATGATTTTTGAGGGTTCAAACAATTCGATACATATATGTGTGCATGTCGATGTGTATAGAACAACATACTGCGCTAAGTAAAATTAGTTTCTACTTCGGGGTAATATTACAATACACCTTTTACGCAAATTTTCTAAACAAAACCCGATAATTAATTGTAAAGGAGTTTGCATTTTATGCCAATATTTTGTTGAGATTATGCTATTTCATTAAATTGAAAATGTGTATGTACTAATTTATTTCTTTACGATTTACAATGAAAAAAGGTCGTTTTTGGATTCTAACTGTAAATCTCAAGAGATAAAGTGCACCGCTTCTGTATTCACTTCATGTTGGAATTTTAAAACAGTAAACCTCTAATCATCTGCAATTTTCTTTCCAAATGGTCCAGTTTAGATTTTAAAAAGAAACAGAAGAAGAATCTAAACAATTTCGAATTTCTCATGAAGGTAAAAGCGTGATACATAAGGGTAAAACAAAAAAACAAAAATATCGAATAAGTGAAAATCATTAAAGAAACGTAAAAAGATACAAAAGGGAAACATACTAATTAACTATAAACAGCAGGAAGCAAAGCAAAATAGTTTAAGTATATTTTGTAAGGAAACATTGCTTTAAAAGCTTTGTAAATTTGTTGAACGATTATATATGTTGCCAAAAAAACAAAATACAGAGAGAATCTATCGAGCCAGAACTATAGTGAAAAGGAGGAGGGCTACCTTACACGAAAAATAATTATTTTGCTATACAAGTAACATTCGCAGAATGTAAGGAAAACATGTTTTGTTGTTGAAATAGATTTGTTAACTACATTAAGGCTATTATTATATATAAATTGCTAGTTAGAACTGGACAATTGGCAGCTTTTCTGAGTTATTCGATCATAATAAACTAAAAACGAACACACCATGAAGACTTACTAATAAAATTTTTTAACTGGAATAGATTTTACGAAGACATGTTTGCACATGTGATATTATTTTTTTTTAACATAACACTTTTAATTCATTCTTTGAATGAGACAGAGCCTAAAATTGTCGAATTTTTCATTATGTCACATCACTTCGATTAATTGTACAATATAGTCGCAATCGCATAAAATTTCCTTTGTTATTTTTTAATGTAATTGTTACACAAATGTTTAATTCTTATAGAGCAATTTGAAGCTATACTTATTTTATTTGGTTCACAGTTTACTGAAAAGTACAGTGCAACAAATGAATTCAATTAAAACAATTAATTGCCTTCAATGTCCTTAATATAGTTACATGGATTAAAGTGATGTATATTCAAGCTAAAGCATTGTTTTTTTTAATTGGCCTATATCTAATTGGTGCTAGTGAACACAGCTCTAAATTCAACATTGGAATTGGATAATAAATGTGGTAACACTTGGGGCAGTAGGGAAAAATCAACAACGGGTTTGGGTAAGTTTTACTTTTAATTTTGTTTAAAGTATTCTAAAAGTGACATAGTTCAACTAAGTTCATTGTATTAAAAATCAATAGCTTTGGGTTCAAGCTTTCATTTGAGTTATGTTACCAGTTCTCATAAAATTTGTTATATATTTATTTACAATTTTTTAGAAAAGGCATATTTACTTTTTTTTACTTTTTTAAAAAACATGAACGAATGAATTACATATTTTCACTTTGATAATTCTATGGAAGTCATCTAGTACTAGCCCGGATACAAAATGCAGTTGGCTTGTGTTATTTGGTTAGTGGAATTTTATAACGATCCAATGCTCCATTCATTCATACCATAATAACTTCCTAATAATCGTCATCCAACAATAACATTTATTACTTTCGCAGAATGAATTTCAGCGGTCCGTGGTGATTTAATCGGGAAATTGTGTTAGCAATACCTCCCAATTTTATAATCCAATGTCTTATAACGTTAGCTTATTTACGTAACTAGAAAAGGCTTGAAGGGGAAGTTTACAGTCATATGTATGTAGATTGGTTTCAGAGATGAAAGCGTATAATTTTGTTGCAACCACTCCTGTTTATGAACGTTTTCTCTCTAACTTATGTACGTGTCTCAACAAACTGAAAACAAAAATAATAGTAGTTGAAATCAAAGTGTTTAATAAATAATTGAAAGAATACATAGTATGCTAAAATGTGTCCTTAGCTGGTTTACCTGAATAAATATAAATATTACAAAAACTGTACACAGAAACGAAAGATATTACTGTAAGAAAACATCAATAATTTGAAAACATTAAGTACTCTTACAACTTAATTCTCCTGGAGATCATATAGCTAGTCTTAGTAAAAATGTTTCTATTTTTTAATATTTTCCTATAAATTAAAAATGAAGTACGAGTAAATTATCAAAAGCCAGTATAGCAACATTTTTCTACTCTTTTTAATTAAATTGATTGCACATTTTAATCGCAAAATGATATCTAATGTACCTACTTGATGATTTTAATGAATCTTCACCACTCTTTCCTACATTTTACAATAAAACCTGTACTTGGAAACAGAGTATTTTTTATTATGCGAAGCATACGAAAAAAGATATTTCATTGTTGTTACGAACTTTAATGAATTATTAATGATAAATTGCAAATACAATATGTGAAGATAAACTATTATACATTTTCTGCAAATAAACATATGTATACATATATATTTACCAAGAAGTCGAATTTTGTTTTTTGCTTTATTGGCAAGACAACAACCCATGATATCCCTAATTTGTTTTTAAATTTAAATAATATATAGCTCGAATTCAGCACCATTGACAGTCTATTTTGCAAAGAATAAACGCTCTGAATATATTCAGCTTTGGTCGTAGTTATAAGCGTTCAGAATTTTTTGCATTGTCTAAAAAATCGATTGAGGTAGTGAAAAATTTCAGAATTTTACTGTTTTTATATTAAATATGAATATATCATAACAATGACAAAAAAAATTGCTTTGACCATAAGAGGGGTAGTAGTGTTTTGCCTGATTTGCTTATATTTTACAAGGACAAAAGGTCTGAGTTTCAAAACTCCCTTCGTAGCGACATATCTCCAAAGGAAGTAAGAGTTCTTCAGAATGCTATTATATAATCGGACGGGGGGAAGCCCGTTTTCCGAATTATCCCCACGACTTACATACAAAATTGCGTGTGTTTCTTTTCCCTCGGCAATCTAAAATCGGAAGTAACATCATAGTTAATCTTAACAATTACTCCGGTTTTTTGTAGGCATCGGAGAAAATTAAAAAAAAATCGGCCGATTAACTTTGTATGTAATTATGTGGCGCATTAATTCACCCCCTGACTGTTTCAAAATACTTCCTAGCCGCAAAGTCGCCAGCAGCATGACTTAAATTAAATTCCCCTCCTTAACATTAAAATGTCCATGTTCGCAGTTAGCAGAATGTCAAACCATCGTGTGTCATTCCGTCCCGTGAGATTTTGTTTGTTGTTGGCGCTCAGAGTTGATGTCGTTCGGCTCGGCGCAGTGTTTTTATGCCGTACTTAATTGAATTATTGTGGCGCCGTGCTTTCAAACTTAATTACGCAAATTGGATTTTGTTATTTCGAAATTATTAACTATGCGTTCGAGAGTGTGGTGAATTCCCGAGATGCAGGTAAGCTGACGCAAATAAGCCTTTCGCAGTAGGTGACCTTGTTTACATTATGATTTTGGAAAAAAGGTACAAAGTGCAGCGCTTTCTGAGCGGCACACTGATTATATTTAAAAC
Source organism: Neoitamus cyanurus (assembly GCA_947538895.1). Taxonomy (NCBI): domain Eukaryota; kingdom Metazoa; phylum Arthropoda; class Insecta; order Diptera; family Asilidae; genus Neoitamus; species Neoitamus cyanurus. The sequence continues at coordinate 29,618,755 of OX384546.1, read as the reverse complement.
CTCTCCGAACAAAGCAGACTGGTGTTATTATATGCGCCGCAAGATATGATTAATAGGTCGGCACGTCGGCACCAGAGCATTTATCACCGTACTGCTTCGGCAGCAAATGTTATCAGCAAACAATTATCGTCCGAAGGCGATGACTGCTGCCTAAGTTCAGTTGGTCGTGGTTCTAGCGTTGCGAAGATCAAATTTGCATTTCTGCGAAGTCTGATTCACCCGCTTTCCGCATAAAACAGTTGCAGTTATCATCCAGTTCAAGGCCACTTCTCGCGTAACCTGTTCTCGACGGGAAAAAACGTCACAAGTTGGGCTCCAACCCAGTCCAGCGTGCAGTCGCGCGTTTGTAATCAATGCCATGATATAACAGTAAAAGTGTTGCACAGTCGCTGTATAACTGCCCATTCCTCACTATTTTTCCATTCCAATGAACAACTCCATCCGAATTGTTTCGCGCTTCAGTAAAAACGCGCGGATCTCGCAACTTCCTTACATATTCCAGGTGAGCAAATTTCTAAGCCAGTGTGTGAATGATTGAGTTTGAAAACATATGCCGACCTCATACAAAACTTCCGCGAACACAGCTTTTACTTTTGAGATGCTTTGGACCTTTGGTGAATTGTTGAGTCATCCAGCCATCCAAGCAAGCTAGAAATGGCAAGCGTACGCCTATACCCGCAAACTGTATTCTTTTATGGGCATCAAGGAGACTCTGACATTATTACCTCATTGCTACTTGGATGCTGCTAGTTATGAAAAACAAAATAAGAAATGTAAATGAGGCGCTTAATTTGTTAGATTACTTTCAAAAAAAAAAATGAAAATAGGAAGGCATAAGCTGAAGATAACGCAAAGAAAGGAAGTAAATGAAAAAAGTATTTAAAATCAAAAATAAAAACTTATTTTTAAATGTGATCCCAACGGTTATTGAGATTTCAAATGAATGTGAACCTATTAAGGTCCCTCACTACTCACGGCGCGATGTCTCGCGAATAGCCGTCAACGTGAATGTGGATGGTTTTCGCGGACTCCTCTCATATTCGCGGTTGTTTCCCGGTCAGTGGGAACGGGCGCGTAAACTTCGCGGGCAAGAACTGCGAAGCCTCTAGCCCAGGGAAGTTATCATTTGACCCCAACAAAATTCCCTACAAGTTGAATTTTTGCACAGACGTTTTTAGGTGTTCCAAATCCGCAAAAATCACAACATAGCTACCCAAGATATTGAAGGTCGGATTTTTTTGCAAATATCTCGATTGCGGATCACAAAAACCATAACGCTATAAAATTGGCGCCATTGCTCATTACCCACAGCGGAGGGGGCATTATCTGTAAGTTGTTCATTAGCATAATTTGAATTAAAGCAATTAGATGGAGATAATGCTGGTGTTAAGCGACTTTTTTACTAACCGGAGTTTGGGTATTGCAATTTTGGTGGTCTGGAATCAGCACTGCTTGATTTTATCCTTTTTGTGAAGGCATGCATATTTTCTGAGCCTGGATAAAATTTCAGCAATTCCTTTTGGAAACAGTGCGGAATACCAAGGGTAATTTTTTTCGTACATTTTGAGTTAATCGTCGCTGACTGTGACTTCGGAATTCTCTGGTTCACAAATTTTCCTTTAAATGAACAGGGTCTTTGAATAGGGACGCTCGACTTTTAAATGTAAATAAAATAAGTTCTGTGCGAGATATCCACTCCATTTTTATTTTATTTGAAAAATAGTATATTACGATACAAGGGCGGTAAGTAGCCGATTGCCCACGATGGCGGTGTTGACGCACGAGCGAAGCGAGTGCGTTAACAGCCATCATGGGCACTCGGCTACTTACCGCCCGAGTTACGTATGCTATTTTTCAGCACGAGTGCGGGGTAAGCAGTAGGTACGTTACCGCACATGTTTCCATTCGGTGACTCATAAATTAACCACGGTGCGCTAAGGAGCCGATTGCCCACAATGGCGGTGTTAGACGCACGAGCGAAGCGAGTTCGTTTATAGCCATCGTGGGCAATCGGCTACTTACCGCACCGTGGTTAATTGATGATTTACCGCATGGAAACCCGTGCGGTAAGGTACCACTTACCCCGCACGTGTGCTGAAAAATATTTTATGGCATTAATTATGGAATATAACGTCGTTCGAATGTCGCCCGCGGTAGCACTGTGGAATCCGCTTGACCCCACGAACCAGCTAATATTTTTTTACGTTACTTATAATATTGTGTTGATAGGTAAAACAGGATATTTAGGAAATAATCAATATTAAGATTTGAAAAAAATTAACAATTCTAAACAAAGCGGAAAACTTACTGCTTTGATTTTTGATATTAAGAGCTAAAAAAATTTAACTGGAATTTTGTTTATTTTGTGTAGGATTATTGACATACGTAAGTACATGTGCTTGTTTATATACATTTAAGTTCTATAGGTACTTATAAATTAACATTCATACAATCATGACAACTAAAACAGGTGATCGTCTACATAACGAACACGCTTCTTATGTTTTTGTATCTCCTTTACGACTGCAGACTGCACATCTCGCTGATAAAGGCTGCTCCGACTTCACAACTATATCTTCTAAATTCCGGCGATACCAAATTTTAAATCTTTTCGTAGAGTGCTTATTGCGACCGTAACTGATAAGTAATAACCTATCTATAAAAACAAAATTCTTAAAATGCTCTTTAAAAAAAATTTAACACCGTGAAACATTAGCTGCGTTTTTTGTAATGTCCCCGTAAGTTCCATATAGAATTTTTGGATTGTTGAAGAGTGGAACGGAGAAATTTTAAGGTTGTCAAAGCCAGCTGAAGTAGAATGAATCTTGAATCCAACCATTAGGTACATATATTTTGTTGGTAAGACGAGACGAATTCTTTCGTTGCGTTTATTATAGCAGAATCGCTTGCAAAACTTCGAACAAGAACGTTATAATAAACGAAACGAGATGATTCGTCTCGTGTTACAAAATATGGCCCCAGTTTCAGAATTTTGAAAACTACCGAGTTTGAGGGACATGAACATCGAGGCAGAGATGCAAAAGTCCTACGGAGAAGCCTTTCCGGATGATTATCAACGTAGATCAGCAGGACTATGTATGTCTCACAGATTCAAAATTATGCATCCGAATTAGCATAGGAACCGTATGTTGTTGCAATGCTAGCAATGCTCCCTACTTGCGGAAAAGTGCAGAGTTGGATATCGAGGCAGTGCATAAGAATAACTAGAACACAGTTGTTCATATTTATGGATATGTACCTATACTACCAAAAAATGCAAAAATAAAAAAATTAAATTTTTTGAACCGTCACATTGATATTTTAAGTTCATTCTTTTTTTTCGAAACAAAATTAGAAAATATAAAAATAGATCCGCTGCGATTCAAAAAAAGAATGTGGGTGATTTCGATATACTCGATTACAATCAGCAACCTTGATTTCTCTCTTTGGAATAGTTGAACAATAAAAATTAATCGGTTAACGCCTTTATTGCCTAATATTAGTTAATATCACCGTCTCAAGTTAAAACGAAAAAAATGTTTTTATCTCGACACACCGGAGACTGTGTATATTTCAAAGGTCGTGGAATAATACCTCTTGGTTATCGACCTGATTTAATCACTTTGAAGATAGTCGACCATTGCTTTGAATGATTTATTGATATATACGCTTATATTTTGTATACAACAGGTTTAAACTGATAGTGATATACAATATTGAACCTTTCATAGTACTGTGCTTTTTCAATGGACTTTTGTTTCAGACTTTAAATTATGTTCAGCTGTAGGGTGAACCGTAGTTATAGTATTTAGATCTTCCGGTGCATGATAGTAAATAATTTTCCAAAGAGCCCATACAATGCAATAAACTGCTATCATACTAATTGGCCAATTTGTGTCGCGTGAAACTCTCAAGTTAATCTCGTGAAGTCTGGTGTTTCCTAATTCCACATTATCTACTATTTTTATAGTTGATAGTAAAATATGGAATGTGCTTTTCCAAAGGTTAATTTGTGTTTTGTACTGGTCAGACCTGTTTGAAGCAGTTTTTTAAAATCCGATTGGCAGTTTTTTCTGCTTTAACAATTGTACTCGTTAAAGAGAAAATAGTGTTCATTTGCTCTTGTGAATCATGCAGCGGCCCGTGCATTGATAAGGTAATTGCTTCTATGTATAAATACGACAGATATTGAACGTCGAATACATATAACATGTTATTGATGATATTACAAAGTCGACTATTCATGAACAAGACATTTGATGAATCACACATACACACGAATCATTATGTAGTACTACACTCCAAGAGACGGTGTCAAGATCTTGTCGCCGTCACACCTGGATAATGGTCCTATCTTCAGCCGCCTGTTATCACTGGACTTGTACCACAACTTGATACCCCAAGACTGCTAACAATGTCTAAGATAAGATTAAGCAGCAAGTAATAATTATTACTGAAGTGTTGTTCACTTTAAAGTCATTCCGCACCTGGCCTGCTGGCAGTTCGGTAGTGAGAGTTTTAACCCGATCGGTTTTACGTTTTAAGCCATTGAAGAAGTGAGTTGTGGTAAAGAGGGGGATCTTGTTTCTTAATCAGAACGGTCAATGATCATATGGTAATTAAATGATATGTTCGTGTTTCGGCTGTCTATTTGTATGACTAATTTATGGGAAAAATCAAAACCAGTCGACCGAGAATAACCCAGACGTTACTATTGTGGTAGGCTTAATACCTGTTTGAAAATATTCCAGTCAAATGTCCGGCGATGTGGAATATGTAAAATGGAGCTGTCGCGTGACCGAGGGTTTGAGTGCTCGGAATGTGCAGATTTTGTATTTTCTGGTCGTTGTTGGTTACTTGTGGTTTTGATGTAAGGAGATTTGCTGAATTGTTTATGGAGTTACATATTATGCTAAACCGAGTACTTACTTGGGGATTTTGCTTTTGATATTGTACAGATAACATTTTAAAGATGACTTTAAGATGACCCTGCGCGTTTTAAGTTGATACGATACAAGTGTCTTGTGAAGTGCTTTAAAGATGATCGGCTGGCGCATGATTTCATGAAGTGTGTTGTGAAGCTTCTCAACCGTGAATCGATCAATACCTATGAATTTTGTTATCTCCTTTATTTCGATCACTTGATTCGGTTTCACGTAAATCAGAAATAGTCCTACGACTAGTTAGTATGGATATTTAAAATTTGTTGTATTTGCTATTGTGCCGTTGTAAAGACAAAATTTGTAGATTTACATTTGATGCAACGATACATAAAATACCCCTAATATATAATATTCCACTCGAAGCAACTATAGGAAATACATTGCATGGAGTGTGAAAATATATATCTTATACAAAAATATGAAAAAAATTCCTGTTGTCCTTGGCGTCATAGTGCGTTTTCTGTTTGACGTCAATATGCAACTGAAGGGCATGAGGGCTTCACTTTGATTTGTTTTCAACAAAACGAAATAATGTGTTGAGGAATGACGCACGTAAAGACTCGCCATGTAAAGAACTTTTTCCTCCTTTCTAAAGCAAAACATCTTGAAGCGGATTTATTTTTTTGAGCTCAAGAACAGACTAGTTTAATTGGTCGTGTATTCCCAATTGTAATGGACTCAATAAAGATCTGATTCTCAGATGTCAGAGATCACAAGTAAACTAGTGTCCAGGTACGATCTCGTTATTTGATACTGCGGAATACGAGCTAATAAAACAGATACACAAAGTTTTACGAAGTCCGAAGACTGCGACTAAGAATGTGACTAGTGTAAGGTGAGACGTGATCAAAGTTATAAAGTCGAAATATATTATTTGACAGTGCTATCAAAGGTAATATTAAGGAGTTACATTTGTTTGAAATTTTCACAAGATCAGTTCCTTTTGCATAATTTCATAAATTATTCCTGTAAGAATCTTTGCATGCAAGCTTAATGTCAATATTTACAGAATTACATGGACTCGATACCTTAAAATACACTTTCTCAAAACTCTTTATTTTAAGACGGCAGGCATGATAATTCGAACAACATTCCAGTAATTGATTTAAAATTTTCGATATGGTTTTATAATAAGATTCTGCACCGGGCAATCAGACGCTGCGTTTTTTTTTTATATAAATTAAGACTACAATTTTTTCAATTCATCGCCATTATGATTTTATATATCCAAGCGTTTTCAAAATATTTTAATTAAAATTCCTTGAGTTTTTTTTATACATATAATGAATTTTGCATTACATCTGCTGTGATAGCATATTTTCGCGAGTGATAAATAATGAATAACAGTGCCTGGTCTGTTTTAAATCAATAGCTGTACTAAGAGACGAAATTTTGATATTCTTGTTTTCTGTAAATGTGATCATTTTTTGTATTAAGTTAATCTTTAAAGTTGTGAAGAGTAAATTGTGTTTATTTCAAGCCATTGTAAAGGTTACACTTATATTTTATGATCCGATCTCTGTTTCCATCAATTACCTGAAAGAACAGTTCTTGTAATTTCAAATGATATTTTTGATGTTGCATATAGACGCCCAAAAATTAACTCTATCCGACCCGTTACTATTATATTTAAATCAAATTCGGTTCACGAAATTATGTTCAAAACATATTTTTAAATTTCTATAAAAGTTACATAGTGGTTTTTGTGTTCGTCGATTCCAAATACCACAGCCATTACTACAAAAGAAAGATAACGGCTCTAATGTTATCAGAATTTGCAAACCGAATCTGGTGGACTTAAGACACTATAATTTTGAAATGAATTCCGGAGAAACGTGAATGAATGTATGGCTTACATATTGATTTCCGAAAAATTGAAGTGAAATCGGGTATCAGAATTACGAAATCCGGTTTTAGATACTATAGTCACTTTTCTGGTAATTGAATTTTGTTTTGTGGGGTCGTGTGATTGTTAAGATTCAATGTGCTAAAATCAGACGTCTACTCTATGGAAAAATGGTATCCATTTCTTATTATCTGTCTCTTTTTTGGGTAAGAAAATACATGTTGAAATGAGGAAGTGGTATTTTGTGACTACCATACGGCTGAATTTTTCAGAATTGTTAAATAAATATATGCACAATCAATCCGTCATATTGACGGACAATTTTCATGCTGTGTGCTGTGCTGTGCAGTCCGACAACCTGAAAATATCGTAGTACGAGTATAATCTCCATATCGCGAACTAAGCCAGGTACTATAGGTCATATTATTTATAAAAACTTTGCAAGCATTGGAGATAGACGTTGCCCTGATAAAACAAAAGGAAACTAATTGGATTGAAATATAAAATTGATAACTAGAAAAAGACAATTAAATAGCGGAAGTGGGTGCTTTGTTTAGTGATGGAGTTCCTGGAAGGCCCTTGTTGGACTATCATCATTATCGTCTTGGAGGAATGAAAACACTTTTTTGTCCAAATTTTAAAAAAAAAACAACGTTTATTTGATGTTGATGATGCTCTAAAAAGGCCACTTGATGTTTCCATTCCTCCAAGCTTTATTTTCTCATTTACAACCAAGAAGCCTTTCAATTTATTTACAAGGTTGTAATCAGTGAATTATGTACTTGAGATTGAGTGGCGCTAATAATAGGAACAATAAAATAACACTAAGCTAAACTTTAGATAATGGTGATTTTATAGAATCATAATGTACTGGAGGTATATTTATCTCTACCTCTTTATTAACAATATAAGCACGCATTACTTATTTTTTCCACATACATACATATATTTTGATAAGCTTAAGAGTCAATACAATGAAAATCGCAAAATTGCCTTTAACTGCACGGTAACAAATACCATTGGTATTTATCTTTTGTCATTAAGTGTCACGTCGAAAATGCAGCGATGCCGCAGTACTGCGTAGTAGTGCCTGAAGCTGAAGTATTTTATAATTGATGAGATGTTCAATTGCTCGCTGCAGCAAATGTGAATTTTTGTTAGATCAATCAGGTGCGTATCAATTCAATTTATTTGAACTATGCCACTCATGTAAAAGTACTTTCGAATTAATGGAGCATGCAAGTGCCTCGACTGATTGTTATCAAAATGAAGAAAGTGATACAAGACAAAAATGCTGTCTTTGATCGTACAATTGGGTTGCTGAATATAATTGATTTGCAAAATGTAAAATTTTAAGGTTTGTAGTTTTGTACATCTGTTAAAGTAGAGCATAATGCAGGGGAGCATGGAATTACCGTAATATTGCTCTTTGAAATGGTTCGGGTGACTTATTACAGTGAAAGTACGGAAGAAAGAAAGTTTGGGACGTGTGGAATATAACTTTTGTGATTTATAACTAGCTGAGGTATCCTGCTTCGCACAATTTTTTCATCCTAGGTCAATAGACTACTTACAGTCATTCATTTTCATAAACAATACGAATGTTGCTGTCCGAACGGTTATCTAGCAAAAATCGGAGCACAAATTAAACGGAAATAGAGCTCATCGCCGAGTGGAGCTCGATCTTGCTGGAGCTGACTGGCAGTTTCCGCGCTAGGCAACATTTCCAATAGATAAGCGGCGCGAAAGAAGTTTATGAGAAAGACAGTTCGACCACACTTTTACTTTTATTAATTAAAATTAAATCCAGAAAGAGAGCCGGTTCTACAAAGCTATGCAACCTCGCGGGCTGCTACCCCTGCCTTTGAGTTGACTTCGTCAGGTAGATTTGCGTGAAGTTCGCAAAGTACTTAAATAAAGTGAGCTACGTGGAAGAGTTCATTATCAAGTTTCCAAAGGAAACACTTTTAAGTTGCCTGGCAGTAAGGGTCATTTAAAAATTTATTAATTGTCATAACGAGACATAGACATGGATGGATTTGGACAGGCCCTTAACAGTTAATTCACAAAATTTGCCCCACAAAATCTTTTCCACAACACGTCAATAGGTATTCAGTAATTTTTGTTAATACGGCAATTAATTGTGTTATGTGGTGGCTCAAAATAAAACCTGCTTTGGCGCCTTCAAAATACTAAAAAAGACCTTTATCGGAGAATTATTAGGTACTCATATCTAAAGACTATCTAGGATTATGCGTTTATCATATAACTTTTTTCTATCAATGCAGACGCTACTTCTACATGTTCCCAAATGTGTCAAATTGCTATGGATATCGATAAGACCAACCCATTGTTTATTCGTCTCGAGTGGGTTTTTTAATTTTGTTGATTTTGGTACGGTTCTCGATTATTCACGGTTTTATTGCTGCAAATGAATGAAACAATTTTTATCCTGTTGTCGCGTTATGTAATCGCTTTGAGTTTTATGCATGATTGACCTTTTTAATCCAATTAAGCGATAACGTGCCCTTTCACCCCGTTGCTTGTTTGCAAATTCATCAATGCAAAGTCCGTTGTTTTATAGCAGTTGAAGTTATTCAAATAAAATTTTTATATCTCATTACAGATGACAGTTTGCTCAACAGCGGTGTACTGTAGGTTTTAGTTTAATAAAACGAGTAATACTTGCCCAACGTCTGTTGCTGTGATTAAGAGCTTTTAAGATGGGTTGCTGCAGATGTAGTACGAAAGCAAAGAAGTCATGGGTCTTTGGCTGTGGAACTTTGATAGCCCTGCTCGCAATAATTCTGGGACTTGTGTGGCCTGGGCTCTTCCTTAGAATTATGTATTCGGTAAGAAGCTTGAAAAGCATTTTTAATTCTGTTTAAAATGATGTTACTTAAATTATTGCAGCAATTAGTGCTAAAAGAAGGCTCTTTGACATACAACAACTGGATAGAGTTACCTATTCCCATGTACCTAGAAATTTACATGTTCAATTGGGATAACCCAAAAGATATAGCCAAGCCGGGCGTGAAGCCTAAGTTTACCGAGGTAGGGCCATTCGTGTTCACAGAACATCACCGAAGGGTAGATCTAGAGTGGAATCAGAATACTACCATATCTTACAACCAAGTTCGAACCTGGCATTTTGTGCCGGATAAATCCTCAGGCAGTTTGTCTCAAAAGATTACTTGTCCCAACGTCTTGGCTGCTGTAAGTAATGCAGTACTTTTTGTTGCGAATGGGTTTTTAATTTTTCAATTTTATCTATTTTGAAGACTGTTGCTGATAAAGTACGTGATAAGGGCCACACTATCCAAACTGTAGCAAATCTTATGCTTAAGGAATTTGGCGCTGATATAAAAAAGACAGCAACTGTAGGGGAGTGGCTCTTCGAAGGTTACGAAGACAAACTATTAAATTTCCTCAGATTGATAAATTCTACTGAAATGAACATTCCATTCTCCAAGTTTGGGTGGTTCGTTGAACGAAATGAGTCAAAGACATACGATGGACGATTTACGATGTACACAGGAGCAGGGGAAATACACAATATGGGCATTTTAACCAATTGGAATGGTGTTAGACAAACAAACTTTTATAAAGATAATTGCGCTAAGGTAAATGGAACAACTGGGGAGCTCTGGCCTCCAGATATGGAGCCATATAGTCCAAAGACAGTATTTGTACCGGATATCTGCAGATCGGTAACTATTTATCCCGATGGTTACATGGACAGATTTGGGTTGCAAGGAGCTAAATACAAGGGAGACAATCACTTTTTGGACAATGGAGACTTATATCCAGAAAATAGATGTTTCTGTAAAGCACATGGTAAGGTAGAGTGCCCTATGAAGACAGGTATATTGGACGTTTCGAACTGTAAATACGGCGCCCCTGTCTGGGCTTCCTTTCCTCACTTTTACTTGGCTCCCCCCAGTTTTCGCGAAGTGATCATTGGTATGAATCCACAGAAGGAAAAACATGAATTTACAATGGCTTTAGAACCATTCACTGGTGTGCCAATGCAGGTTAATGCTCAGTTGCAAGTTAATATGCTTATGCAGGACAGCGAAGTTATTAGGTAAGACTGAATCTTACCTAACTTGAAGGATTAACTTATTTTATTATTTTTAGCATGTACAAAGGCGTCCCCAAAAAAATAGTGCTCCCGCTCTTTTGGTTTAGGCAAAGAGCAGAGCTTCCTGAGCATTTAGCAGGCCAAGTTAAGGTGAGATTTGTGGCTGAAGTTAATTGTTTTCGGAAATAATATTCAATTGTTTTAGATGGTGATCAACTACAGGCACGCTGGCCTTTATCTTGCCTATGCGTTGGGAGCAATCGGTGTCTTGATTATAGTAGCAGGAATTATAGTGACTATGACAAAGATGTGGAATCGGCAAACGTATGATGACCAAGAACCACTTAGTAATTGAAGGAGGCTTTCAACTTAAAGATGCAAGATTTTTCCTTGCACCTTCTACATACCTTGAAGTGCCAATAGATGCAGAAATATTAGATAGTTTAGATTTGTTACGGTCCAAAGATATTGAGAATATATTTTTTATAAAAATTGATGTTTATTTGATTTATTTCTTCTTCATAAAAAAATTCGTAGAACGACTACATGAACAACATGAAATTCTGGGCCTGATTTTGGTTGTCACCTCACTTTCCGTGACGTGACATCTTGTAGCTGAATATCGAAGAAATATTCTTATTGGAATCAAAACGGGCAATTCAGCTATAAGCTGTCACGTCACGGAAAGTGAGGTGACAACCAGAATCAGGCCCTCTATTGTTTTGCAAAATCTCTGGTTTGTGTTCTTTGGCTTGGGTGTAAAAATCAGCGAGTTTCCATGATTTATGACTTTAAAAGTAACAAAGGGTTCACTTTTCGCATTTTGGAAAGACCTGGAAAGGATTACTTTTCTGAGCATCCATTGATGCCCATTATCCTTTGGCGGGAAAAGCGACATGTGACTCTTTTGGATAAACCGGGGAGTTCCTAAGCGCGAACAAAGGAAGCCCATTTAGGTAGGTACAGAAATTATGGTTTATAGAAATCACCCGCTCTTTCCGGGGCACAAACCAGGAAAATGTCGATTTACATCTTCGAATGTCGCGAGGGGTTCCTACGAATTCCATAGTTCCGGTGCGTGTTTTAGGTTTAAACCTCAAAAAATTGCTCGTAAATTAACTAGCTTGGCTTGTGTCTTCGGAATTTCTCGGTTTGAATATTTGTTAGCCAAAGCTTTACCCAAGGCATGTTCCGTTTGAAAGTGTAACATCAGAGACCTCTCTTCTTTTACCCCTTCCCATTTTAGGCCTGTTTGGATCCGATTTTGTTTTAGGGGGTACTGGTACTGGCCGTTTTTTTTGATATCCAAATTCGTATTGATGAAGAAAAGTTGCCACATTCGCTGATTCCAAATATGTAGAGGACAGGCGGCTACGGTTTTAGGCCATACCCATTCGAAAAAGAGAGAATGATAGCAATCTGTTTGAAATGGTTTTCAGAATATGGAGCGACACTCAAAACTGTTCTAACGTACATGGTAAATTTTCTGGCCATAAGGGTATTTGAGCTCAGTAAATTTCTCACGTGTTGCATTTGTTCTCGAGAACATTACATTATTATTAGCATTAATAAAGTTCCAAAAAAGTTTGGAATCCTTCCTAATCTAGCCTAGATTTTATTTAAATAATGTGAGTGTGCAACTTGAGCTTGCTCCTTGAATAACTTCCTCAGATAAGAGTACCTTTGATAATCATCTTGAGAATCTGTGGTTGAGTAAATCCTCCATGCTTTGTTACGTTCATTGCCGCAAGTTACGTAAATTATCAAAAATTATCAAGAATTTGCCTCAAACCATATGATAGCGCATCAAGCACGTCTCGGCCAACAGAAGTAGATATCTATACGTACAGAGGCAATAAATGTCGTATAGTTGCATACAGCACTCCAGGAAGTGGAGGGTGAATTAAAATCTCCAAGAACGATTAACTTGGCTTGGGAATTACACATGTCAAAAACGGAGTTTATTCTGTTCATGTGGTCCATTTAAATCAATGTTCGTTTGCATTGCAATTTAAAGTGAACACGCTTAGCTTAGCCCAAGTATATTATTGTACGATAATATTTCCATAAGCTGTAGGCGTTTAAAATCAAAAGTGCAAAGGTGGCTGATATCTCGGTCAAAAAGAAAAATCGTAAGAAAGTTAAAAAAAAAGCATTTTTCTGGGAAAGTTCACGCTTTAATGCTCTCCATTTGGATTCGTTTGATTTACTTTGCTAACTCCGCATAGAGCATAGATGCTCTCAAAGCGAATAGAAAATATGAGGGGGCATTTTTTCACTGTTCTTAAGCTTCTTACATAGTACTAGAAATGCATACTTTTCCAAAAGAAGTGAAAATGCTTAATGTATATACATACTACATGTCCCAGTACAATTTATGGTTTGATTTAGACCTGTGTAAATGTTTACTATTTTCATCACATGTGTAAGCGCGCACCCGTATGCAAATTCACGGCCCTCGTCGCTAATTTAAAATTCAATACTGTTAATGGACTATTAAGTGGGCGGATTTGTGATGAGCACATATTTCTGTATCACCCCGGTTTAGGGAACAACCCAAAAATCGTTTATCGTAAACCGATTCGGCGGATTCCCTCTCAAGTTTAAGTGCATTGAGGGTGTTTGGGTGTTTGGAGCGAATTAAGGTGTTACCTTTGACATTGGTTCGGTGGAATATTTCGATTTTGCTTCAACACACCACCCCGCAAGTAGACCTGTCGATGGGCGCATTGAAATCGAAGTGGCTTTCGCATATCGGAGGGGTTTTTCTTTAAAAAATAAAAAAAAATAAAACAAAATTCTCCGAAGCCCCATCCATGCATGCGGGGTAATTGGATAAAAGCAGGTATAAAACGGGGCTGGCTACCGAAGGCTGAGTCAAAGTGCGACACGACCTGAAATAGCGAATAACAGAGAATCGTACGAGAGCTTGGATAATATAGAAATACAAAAAATTTTATATAGTTTTTGTTTCGCAGATTATTTTGTCCGAGCGAGGATCCATATCCAGTTAATTGTTCGAAAAGCGACTTAACGCTGCGAAAGATTTAAATATAAAACCTCGTTCGCTTATACTTTTGTGTAATTTACGTTTTAAACAATTAACAAAATGGTTGTCAACTTCAAAGTCTTCAAGAAGTGCTCCCCAAATGGCCGAGTTACTCTCTACATGGGAAGGAGGGAATTTGTCGACTCAATTTCCACTGTTGAACCAATTGGTAGGATATTCGACATGACTATGGATTATCTTCCTGCATAAAGTGTTTTGGTTTTTGTGAAATTGATTGGATAAATTAAAAGTGATTGGTGCAATTTATAGCTCTATTGACCTACATAAAACTCAAAAAGAAAACATTTATCGGCAGCGATTTTCCAAAGACTAAAATTAGCTAACGAATTAAATGACGGCGAATCATTGCTGTAGTGTTGAAAATCCAAAATGACTTTAAATAAATGTATTTTCAGATGGCATCGTCGTCCTGGATGATGAGTATGTCAAACACAACAGGAAGATCTTTGCCCAGTTGGTATGCAACTTCCGATATGGCCGTGAGGACGACGAAGTCATGGGACTGAACTTCCAAAAGGAGCTCACCCTTGCTTCGGTCCAAATCTACCCACAGGAGAAGTGCGATCTTGAGATGACAAAAATGCAGGAGCGCCTCTTGAAGAAATTGGGCCCAAATGCCTTCCCCTTCATACTTAATATGCCCACAAACTCCCCAGCCTCTGTTGTTTTGCAGCAGAAGGCTGGTGATGATTCGCAACCCTGCGGTGTGCAATATTTCGTTAAGGTCTATACGGGCGACAACGAGATTGACCGAACTCACCGACGCAGCACCGTATCTTTGGGAGTACGCAAGGTGCAGTATGCTCCATCCAAGCAGGGAATTCAACCATGCACCGTTGTCCGCAAGGACTTCCTCTTGTCCCCTGGAGAACTTGAGCTGGAAGTGACCCTTGATAAGCAATTGTACCACCACGGCGAGAAAATTGCTATCAACATCTGTGTGAGGAATAACTCGAACAAAGTGGTCAAGAAGATCAAAGCCATGGTACAGCAGGGTGTTGATGTCGTTCTATTCCAAAATGGACAATTCAGGACCACCATCGCCTCCATGGAGACAAGCGAAGGCTGCCCAATTCAACCAGGATCCAGTGTTCAAAAAGTTATGTATCTCCTTCCTTCCTTGATTTCAAACCAGAATCGCGCTGGAATTGCCATCGAGGGACAAGTGAAGAAGAAGGAGACCACCTATTTGGCTGCTACTACCTTGTAAGGCTTAATAATTCGTAAGATTTAATGTATTAGCCTAAATTTCTTGTACTTGAACAGGTTGGCTGCTCCAGAAAACCGTGATGCCTTCGGAATCATCGTTTCCTATGCTGTCAAGGTCAAGCTCTTCCTTGGCGCTTTGGGCGGAGAGCTCTGCGCTGAACTTCCATTCATCCTTATGCAACCAAAGGTATACTAATCGGGTAATGCCTTAAAACATTTAAAACAAATTTCACCTTTTACAGCCCATCAACCGCGTCAAGCAATTGCCAGAGGACTTCGAGGAGGCCCGTGAGGATAAGATCGTTGACTTGTAAATTCTTCCCTTCTTACGACGATGGCGCCTTTCCAGCATGACAACGGAACTGTAGCTACTAGAAGCCCTTATTATAAATTACTTGAAGCAAATTAACCTCTTGTTAAATTCTGTCCTCGTTTAGTAGATGTGTCTTAACTAGGTAGATAGATCTCTTCTTGTCCCTGTTAATACACTACTAAGTGGGTTTGACGAAAATGTTGTGATTAGGCGGTATGGAGCTACTGCTTTCTAACTGTTATATTTAAAAAAAAAATGTTACCGTTTTACTCTGTTATTTTAATTTCAGCGAAAAAATAAATATGCCTCTGAACATATTTCGAATAAATACGAAAAAATAAAAAAAATTTACTTCTTTTTCTATTGTCAAATGCCTGGCTAAAATCAGTGTAAACACAATCGACTTGTTTGTGTTTCTCTAAATTTGTTAAACAGTAACTTGAAAATTCAACCAGAGTAGTTGCCGTTGATCTACCCTTCATAAATCCATGCTGCCTCTCAGATAAAATAGAACAGCTACAAAAAGTCAAATAATTTTTTACAATAGCCTCAAAAATTTATGGAGTACTCAAAAACGTCTAATTTTCTATTAAGGGGTCAACCTATATTTTAAATAAAACCACAGAAAGTTGTAAGCAAGTCACAAGAAGACTAAAGTGACCAAACGTCTCGACATGTGAACCGTAGGCCCAGTCTCGCATTTGCTCGGGTTTTTCTATGCTTGCAAAGTAAAACGGTTGTAGATTTAATCTCTACATACACTCACATGGAAATCTTGAACTTCCAATTATCGATGTCAGATTTGAGATCGGCGACCCTGAAAACTTCTATCTATATACAACATTAAGACGAAAAACCCTTCAAGTTCCACTTTGCTATCACCCTTCCAAATAACATAATAGACGAACTTCCCATAAAAACTTTGCTCCCTTATTTGCCCCCTTCCAATAAAGAAAAAAGTCCTGTGTATTGAAGCAATGGGTTGAGTGGTGGGTGGCGGAACAAACAAACAGTTATACACACATTCAGTTTTTTATTAAGTAGATAGATAACATTTATAGGATAGATTGGCATTTGGCACTAGTCGCTAAAGATTTTTATAAAATTCTCCCTACTCAGTAATTTTCAAGTTTGGTCACCTTAGATAGGAAACGACATAAAATTACTACCCCCCACCACACTGCCTGTCAAGTTCATTGCTAAAAGTGGCCCCATTTCAGAAAGTCAGATAATTAAGCAGAACAGCGTGAAACGATTAAATTGGAAGCAACGTTGCGAAATATGTATTTGCCGGTCGGCGACTACTATTAGAGAATTCTTAAGTCAACTTCCCAACAGATTCCTTACAGTACGAGTGCTTGTGTCCTTCCTGTTGGACGAGCACTCCTTGCCTTGCCGGAGAAGTGCCGGGTGCTTTGCCCGCTGTGTGGAATTGAAAAGAATCCCTTGCTTGATGGAAAAAAAGCTGTAATTAAGCACGCGATATTGTAATTAGAATTATGGCCACGT
This sequence comes from Neoitamus cyanurus, assembly GCA_947538895.1. Lineage (NCBI taxonomy): Eukaryota > Metazoa > Arthropoda > Insecta > Diptera > Asilidae > Neoitamus > Neoitamus cyanurus. The sequence goes on along the minus strand of OX384546.1, from coordinate 29,601,781 downwards.
TGGGAATGGCTTTTGCAGGCGTATCCGGAAAAGTACTTTTGGCAAAAAGCACTAAATATGAATTTTTGCTTGTCTCATTTGCGTTTTGTGTACATGAGGGCCTCTCTCGTCTCGGCGACCATGACGTGTTGGTTTTTCGGAGTAGTTGGCGAAAAAGGACAATTTGAAAATTGCTTTTGTTTTTGTGAGATTGTCATCAGTAATGGACTCGAATAAAAATGCGTTGAGTGAATATGACTTTAGGTATGCTAATTCGGATTTACTTAACCGTTAAAAATTGAGGGAGTTAAAGAGGAGTTTTTGTATCTCAAACTCTCCTCTTTGAGGCACACGATTTTGGAGGCCCTATAAGTCATGGTTTATTTTTTATATTAAACAAAAACCGAAGCATGAAATTGGGTTCAAATGAAAACTGAAATCCTCTACTTTGAGAAAAAATACGTTGCTTATTACCACCCTCACTAGAACGCTAGAAATTTATGAGGGGGATGTTGATCAAACGGGGGGAGGGGAGGTGTGAGGAAACCCATTCCGGTTAGGTTTCACCAAGTATAAGGAACCTTTCCTCAAAATTTCGTCGCTCCACTCCTCCACTCCTGGAAACCAGTTTGTCTTATATTATGTCTACATTAAATATAGTACGTGAATTTCAGAGGCTGCAACTTTTGTCGTAGTTATTTTTCGCCTACGATTGATGGTTTCATCGTAAAATCGAAAAAAAACCGGTTTCTGTTGGCGGACAGCCCTTGCGGAATCCGAGGGGGGAAACATAAGTGTACCCCATTTAACGCAAAATTTGATGCACAATTTGACTGGACTATTAAGCAGTAAAGAATTTTTGTAGATATAAAAGTTAAAAACAAAAATATTCTTTTGCATTTTATAATTTTGATTATGTAAATGTTATATTTCTGGTTTTCTTCTTCTATGGGTTTTAGAGTTGATATTTGTCCAACAATATGCTCGATGCTTATATTTTGGCATTAAGGGGACCCAAATAAACCGAACGACCATACCACCTAAACACAATATCGTCCCCTTGTGTATAGTTGTATAGTTTGGATCAAAAGGGATGCCAAGATAAAAATAATTTTCGTTCATTTGCAGGTATTCGAAGGTAGAGGTACGAGCAACAATTCCTGCTTTGCAATCATTCAAACTTTAAGAGGCGTCCAACCGAGCACAAATACATAATTTCTCGGATTTAAATTCGCATTCCTTTTATGCGGTGATATTAAGGGCAAACAAGATAAGCAAAAAATTCCTTCACAAATCAAATTCTCTGAATGATATTGAAATCCGCCGCCGCCGCAGCATCCCTAAAATCGTTGCGAATTCGTCTATTCAAAACAGCATGAAAAGTATAACCGCCACCTCGCGGGTGGTGCCACAGAGGAGTAATTTATGGACTCCAGTGGTTAAATTGGGTCATATTTTTGTTAATCCTGGTAAACTCGAACTTAATAAAGAAAAGTCGTATGGCGTGCGCCCAAGCGGGTAAGCGGGAGGGCGAGATTTAAATGCATTAGAAGAAAGTACTTGTTCGCCGAACCCAAGCCACCTGGGGGTTGAAAAGCCGCTGGAGGCCTCATAATTCTCTTCCACAATCTCTTTAAAAGCCTTTCTGAATTTAATGTTTCGAAACGGCAGTATATTATTTGTGATTCGCCCCCTTTCCCACCACAGGACACAGCATGGAAATGAGACACTCAAGAGGAGTTTTTTCTGTTTTCTTTTACTGCTGAGGCCCACCTGACGGGATTTGACTTTTACCTTTTAAGAAGTCTTTACTTATTTCATCCCTTTCTCCACGGATATTAACATGAAGAATGGCATTTCGCCAGAATATTTACATGTTATTTAGCTGGAACAGTGGGGATCTTCCGGAGTACCTTCCCCGGAAAAATGGTAGCTCAGCGATTGACTAACTTTGGTCAAAGTTTTCGCTTTTTTGAATATTTCGAATGGCGAGCGGGTGCATCTGAAAGGTAGCGAAAATTTTGCCCATAATTTTGGATTTAATGAGGCTGAAGATTGACATTAGTTTTAATTAAAATTTCGATTTCATCCCCCCCAAGCTGCGTTATCTGCAAAACTTCCACGCCATAAAAAAATAATATTAATTCACAGTTTTCTCCGCAGCACAAAGTTTTCGCTGTGACCACATTCCTTCGGTGTAATTTTAAAAAGTTTCGTTATACTTTTGGCCTTTTCGAGTGTTGAAAAGGAAATTAAAAATTAGCGGTGTACCGACGGCAAGTTTCAGTGTAATTTTCTTCCGCAGGATGAGAACAAAAAAAATTTATTCTACGGACCCTACTACGAAATTCTCTGGAGTTTTATCAAAATGTAACGAGAAACTTTTCAGCGATTCTTTTTCCTTTCGCACGTTCCTGTTACCACTGACTTAGTGGGGAAGAAGAGATTGCTGCTTTTGTCAGGTGGACTGGATTCAGTTACTTGGAGCTTAGATAACTTCATTTCATGATATTATTACATAGGAAAATAGATATGATCGTTCCTCTTCCCCACATAAATTTTACTTGCTGAAGAGCCAATTCGGTCGTGCCATCCGCAAATTCATGTGGCTTGCGTTTTCTCCCTTCCAAGAATCCACATAATAAGTTTTTTGTACTCCTTTTGTTTTACTACTTCTTTTTCTTTTTCTTGGAATTCAACGGTGGGCTAACTGCGGCCGCAACGGCGTCCCCGAGTAAAACGAAATTTGTCTGCGAATTAAATTGTTCCGCCCTAGTCGGCAATGTTAATATCCAGTAGCTACATACATATAATCAGCATCACTAATTTTCTCACACTTGAACTCTTTAACATATCCTTAATTATCATGCCCATCTCGTCGCCTTTCGAAAGAGATACAAAATGTCCAGGTAGAGAAAGGGTATACAATTTATGCAAACCTTTTGCGGAATATGAAAAAACCGGAACTAAGAAAAAAATTCAAATGAAACCTTTGTAACGTACTGCCATTAACTGACACTAGCTTTTATGCCAGGCTTCGCTCGGTGTGAAATTATTTACCAGTACGGATCCTCCATCCCATCAAAATTGGTTCATGAAGTTAAGAGCTTTCTGACGCCATATTGGATCCGCCATTTTTAATTTGGAAATTTCGACAATAGATTCGATTCCTGCATGCGTTATACGAAACACCCCGTATATAGGGAATTTAGGAGTATAAACAGATTATAAGGTAAATCCAAAAAGAATCAATTGAGCAAAATGGTCAGAACTTTTGGGATACCCTGCATATAGGGGCGGCATATGGGACACTGCGCCCTGGAGACATGTGAGCAATAAACACCCTTGCCTACGATATATTCAAATCTGTAAACTGAGACAATGTTAAAATTAACTATTTGTGAGGTTATCGTTCCATGATTTTCAATCCAAAATTTGTTGGTCTGAATTCCAATCCAGTTCAATCCACTGACCGGAAATAATGGCAAAAAATAAAACCCCAAATACCACCGGCCACTATTTCACCTAACCTTGACTCTTTATCAAATTAACAACAACACCAGTCGCATCAACAATTTATTTGCTTAATTTCGCCATTACTCAGATCCCAGCCAGAAACAAATCCCTACCGCTCGAAATGTCCGGGGGGCAGTTGGTTTTGTCACTCATGCTAATCCCATTTATCTGTTGATTTTTGGTGAGAACGGCCAAACAGATTGAGCGACGACTTCAAAGCTGATTATTGATAGAGCTTTAGTTCCCTCTGGAAACATGCTAATTACCAGAACAAACATTCCTCCTAAATTCGGCTTCCAATCAATTTCATCTCCGTTGTGTCCACATCGGCGGCATTCTAGTGGATCCTTTGATTTTGACTCAGTAATTTTGTGGTGCTCTATCTGCGCTGTATTATGTTAAAATGAATATGTGCAAGCAATTCGAATATGCTTAGGGATCACTCAAGTATAATAAAAGATAACTTACAGGCAGACCCATAGAGGGATAAGAGATGGCGACTATGCGCTGATATAGACTTAAATTACTGTTTTACAATTAATCGAATGAAGTTATAATAGAATGCAATTGCTCGGAATTACATCAACAGAAGTATTTAAAATAGCTCAATGGCTTATATAACAACGATGTGGATACAAAAAAAACATTCGACTGTCGTTAGTAATCGGGCCGGCTCCAAAACTGGTAATACACATAATAACAGGTCTACAGAGCCCGTAAATTCTGTATAGATATTCTACAAGACAGGGTTTTGTGTCGTGGCCTCTGGAACTATAAGTAGTAACCTATTGTAAAACTTAATCTGTTTTATTACGATGCGAGTAGCCCCATTAGCTCACTATCAGATGATGGGCGGGGAGAATCTAAAGGAATTGAATAAAAGCAAAATCAGCGACCCCAAAAACCTCCAGCATTGAATGGTTATCCACTAACTACCCAAGATTTCTTTAATTCCTTTTACCTCGAAGATACATGCCTTCATTATCTTGTTTTGACATTTTTATTATAATTGTTTTGTTAATATATAATCTATAATCTAAAAGATATTGTATGTCCCACTAAGAATAAATAAATAAATAAACTAACTATTCCTTATTACCACCTTACGTGGTTCTACAAGAGATCTCAGAACTCTTTTAGAGTGAAAGAGTCGCGGGACTTGCTACAATTTTCACATGAAATGTTTTTAATAGGATTCAAATGTAAACGTACAAGACCAAAATAGTAAAAAACTTTAATCCATACAAATTCTGTAAATCTAAAGATATCCTCCTTAAAAAAATTCACCGAAGCAAAAGTTCCCCAGATCTTCAAGATAATAAAAATAAGTCTTGTTTCCCGTCTCTGGCAAAGCCGGCAAGATATCGCGGGAAACACTTGAGCTGCGATTATTTTTCCCATTTTGTAGACCAACAAGAAAACAAAACATTATCCCGTTTTAAAAGCATTTCAAAGCAGTACTCCGGCTGGAGAAAAATGTTTTTAACTTTTGTCCCCGTGAAAAAGGGCAAGCATCCACCTCCTTGACCCAAGGCCCTCATAAATTCTGCAGCTCTCTCCCACTTTATTTTGATTTTTCACCCTGTAATAAACTCGAGCGCGCACAAGGGCACATCTTGAGAGTTTGACAAATTTCTCCACTGATAGCACATAAAAGGATACACCAGCGACCCGGGAGCGTCATAGATCGTAGACGCCCCCTTACATTTGACCCGAAGCATAACATATATGGCCCTGTACTGTACGGGGCATATCCTGCAAGTGGGTGCTAGCCTGGATTTTGGCTTTAATTAAAGAGTTCTCCTAAGTGCAAATTAACGAGCTTGTAATGAGCTTTTAGTCGACTTTGCAAATCTTCAACTCGACAACATTTTATTGTCGCAACTTTACGGGCTCTTGCCCTGCAAACTTCAGTTGATTAAAAGTCGCTTCGCTCCCTGTGGGAGTGAGGGATTATGAGAATCCAGTGCTGCCCTAGGGGCGCGACAATGTGAAGACTTAACAAAGTTGACTGACCCATTTTATCTCTACCCATTCGGTGACTATCCCGAAAATGCGCAATCGAATTGAATTCGAACCAAAGCAGATTGGAATTTTCTGAAATTGTTTGTGATAAAATCGCATGAAGGAGTGTAATGGGTCGCGTCCACAAATCGGCGAGTCCAGCTAATATTGGCGAAAAGTTTTTGCCGCTCCATTCTGGAATGTTTTTTTTTTCGGTTTTTGTTAGTAATTAATGTTCGTGCAGAGTTGGTAAACTTCAATTAAATTTTTTTTCCCTGAGAGGTAATTGATTTAGCTGGTTACTCGTGCGAACGGGGAGGAGAGCATTAAGGAAGTGAAATTTTCTGGTGACTTTTATTCCATTGTAGACGTATTTGGCTTAAAAGTTGAAAAATGTTGTTATCAACGAGGAAAAGCTATTAAGAGAGCTTTATTGATTAATATGGAGCATTAACTCGTTAAGTCCATTAGCACTATTGACATTAGGGGCAATTAGCTCTATTCAGATGGTCCGTTAGCTTTTATTGAATTAAATTGATTTCCTGTAATAAAACAGTATTGAATGAAATCAAATTGATAAGACATTCTCATTGCTTCTACTATTTTCACTGGACATAATAAATATGGCAGTGCCTAGTTGCACCCCACGTGTGTCCGTGCCCAGATTGGTGCACAATGGCAATTTTCAGTCCGTAGACTGTCGGTTTGTATGTTTCTCACGAAATTCACTGATTTTGATGTGAGTTTCACAATTGTTTCTTAATAATCTTGAGCTCTGAGGATATTCAGTTTTTCATTAGTGATAAACGAAATCGTACTCAAAGTCTGTGTTCCCAGAAAAGGTATTAATATTTCATAAGTCCTATAATATAGAATAGAGGTGAATATTCGTAGTCCAAAAAGAAGCGGACCCAAGACCGAGCCCTGAGGTACACCATACAATATTCTGGCAGTACAAAACATTTCTTATTAGTCAGAGGTGACTTTCAGTAAGGCGGTCTCACACGAGTGATTACGACGGCAGCCCAATTGCCATTTTGTTAAGTAGCAATGACGGTTCAGGTATCTAACAAATTGATGGTTTATAAGTTTTTCGAGAGATAGCATAAAATACTTATTGGTCTAAAATCAGAGGGAGCCGTAGGACTGGACTTTTTGGGAACAATGATAACAATAACGTGTTTTCACGCATCATGAAAGAAGAAGACGAGATTATATGGTTGCACAAGGAAGTTAGGATAGGTAAAATAGAGGATAATAATAATTTAATGGATTTACGTGGGATACCATCAAAGCCAACTGCCTGAAATTTTATGCTACTCATTGCCTTCAGAATGCCAGAAGATTACATTGGGAATCTCCAGTGTAGGTCTTATGAATCCAAAATTACAAAGAGACTTCCAACCTCTGTAAGACTCTTTTCGACACAATTCATAAAACTATAAAAGGAGGCTTCCAAACTTCTTATTACTCTTAAAGTATGAACATCTTTAGACCTTATTAAATGAACATTTTTTCACGAAGCCGAAAGATAAAAAATGTTTCCGTAATAAAGCAATAATTTCTTCCTGAGACCACCACATGCCGAGCATTGTATACGCAGTTGTTCTTCGAATTTTATTGCGGAACGGAGCTCAGTGAAATATATCAGGATTTATTACTTTATCGACTAATCCCTCTCATCTAAGCCGAGGTCCACTCATCCGTGGCTAAGACTTGTGCGAACGGAAATTTTATTACCTTGCTCATCTGTCTCAGCATCTACGTATATCGAATTTTATTTCTTCCACGACGTTACCCAAGACTAAGCCCACACGGCTAAGAATGTGCACAAAGTTTTTGATACCGCAGGGAGCACTGCTGCTATGCTATGTAGCATCGAACAGTAGGTATTATTTATTTTTACTCTTCTAGTTTGCGAATCTCAGCGATAGATCCTGAAATCTTTTCACTCCCTCCAAAGTATGAAATCTCTTTTTACGGGTGTCGAATCTCGGCTGGCTTAAAAATCATTGAGAAAAGTGCTGCCATAGTGTACGACGGGAATCCTTAAGTTGTCTTGCCGAGTGTGAGGTGAATTTTAGTTACCTGATTTGTGTGGAACTCTGGTCGCTTTTCCCGTTCATTCCATGAATGCATCCAGCTGAGATGTCGTGTATATGGTAACATTATTTCCGTCGTTATATACATACCTCTGTGGCTGTGGGGATACTGCAGGAATTTCTTATCTAGGAGAAAATCCAGCTAATACCTGAAATAGTAAATCGATTACGCTTCAAAGATTTAACAATTTTTTTAAAGAAATTGCACCACGTGATCTGAAGTCTTGAAATTAATCTGTCCACTGAAGCGATTCAAGAAAATTTTCCCGTTCAACGGTGGGGAAGTGCTTCGGAGTCAACGTCTGATTTCTTGCACCCAAGAGAACGGAAATTGAATCGTTTATACTTTGAAGTGAAAAATGAAGTGAAGGAGTTTAATCTATTAATATTCATTTTCGTTATTATTATTTTTACCTGGATAAAAGGCGGGCGTTGCCTCCATACAGGATAAATGCATTACAAATCTATGTTATAAGTCTACCTCCTGCAATATTATCGGACTAAGATGCATTTCATACTATCATTTGCATCTTCATACACCCTATATACTTCAAACTACAAAATGTCCATACAAAGAGTGAAAAACTAAATAAACTCCAGCGCGACCAATCCGAAAAGGTCAAAGTCAATACTTTTATTGCTTATTTTCAGAGATCCTCTTGAGACACTTCAAGAACCCTTCAAGCAGCCACAACGGCTTATTAATGGGTGAGATGTTTTGGATTACACTAAATATCATTTCAAGCAGTGCCACTTGCCGAATCAGATCAATAAATCGAATCCTTCTCCCAAGAGGTATGGCAATTTCATCCCTTTCAGAGTCCATTTCCCTTAGAAGGGCTCCTTATAAATTAATCCGAACGTTGTGCGCGACGGGTGACGCACAACAGACACACTTATCTGATTTATAAGTCCTTTCAACTGGGAGACAATTAATCGAGTATTGCTGGAGAAGTCGTCCAAAAATTGGACTCTTTCGGTGCTTCGTTCGACACCTCTTAATGCTATTTAATATTAAAGGGAAGTTAACGATTTTTGTTTTGGTCGGTTTAGCTAGTACGAAATTTATTGACACTATTTACTTGCCGCAATCAAGGAAGACGGTTTATTGGGGACCTTTGTGGATAACAATCCATAAAAACAGGTAATCACGGCTTTAATATGGTGCAATTAAATTCGTCGTATTCTCCCCTAGTTTAGTGATTTAATCTCCTTTCAATGTGGGCTGAAGCCAATAAAGCGCCAATTTAATTGGCTAATTAAATCGACTATATCCGGGTCTTATCTAAATGAATTCTTCAGGACTATTAAAATCTACGACTTGATTTAAGGAAAAATGCTTAGAATATTTGAATAGGTCGCATGTACATGTATTCAAACGATTTATAAAAAAAGAAACGTTTCAAAGCCCTTTCAAACACTCCAAACCTAGACAAAATTCCCGCAGACCTGAGCATATTTATCGTAAACGGTAAGTGTTATCGTAAAAATAGTTCATGCAAAAGTCGTAGATCTTGCAATTGTCTACAAAAGTGGTTCATATACTTTTTTTCCCTATGAATCAGCATTCCTGATATATCGCGATTTGAAATATCGAAAATACTAATATACACTCATACGCCCTCGCGGTCAACCGTGACAGTTACGACAAAAATCATATCCAAACTAGTAGTACTCGAAGCGCCCTCTACGCTGCTATCATGACTTTCGTCGTAGCTGCAAAAAAAGATGAGAAAATGTAAAAACAATGTTTGCATCAGTTGCCCCTCCTCCGGCCCCCGTAACAAATTCGACAAAAGTCGTGATAAGCAAAGTTGTAGTGCTCGAAGCGCCCTCTATGCTAAACATCCATACCGAGACCCCTGCCTTCCATATGGATTTGTGCCTGCTTTAAATAAATCAATTGAAAATAAAATTCAGCATATCAGTGATATGGTATATGATGGTATGATATACCAGTGAAGGCATTCGCGGAACGCCACGTCCGCTGCCTCTACACTAGGTTTACATGTACATATCACGGGTCTGACGATATTATGATATTGTGAATATGTATTATGCTATCGTAATTATAACATCGATACCACAAATGTGTTTAAAGTATAAGATAAGCAATTTGTATATTTACCCCATCTATTGAAATATGTATGCTGAGCAATGCAAGCTAAATAATAATTTTATTCTTATACACATTATAAACTTCTACGAGTACTAAGGGTGGTATATAAGTTACACACAATCACGGTCAATAACAACAGTGTAAAACGAAAATTCGTAAGGTCACATATTTTGCATCTGGCGACGCATTGCACCATGGCCGCCCATAATTCACGGACTATCTTTCAAGCCATTTGGGCTTGAAGAGTTTTTTGGCGTTCTCACTTCCACCAGATAACGTCGACTCGCAAGATGTTGTCAGTTCACCTGAAGATGATTTCTGAGGGCTAGTAGAATAGAAAACAGTCACTGCGGAATCTACTCCGAGTGGCGGCATTCATCGGAACTCGAGGAGGACATAAATTTCGCCCCATCGTAGGGAGGATTTATCGCTGAAATCGAACAGTTCCGACTGACTTTCGCTGTTTGTCAGTCTCATCAGACAGCGAACATTATTCAGAGATTCCCATGGGCATAAAACTTAACTAGACTTTGCGGCGGATTCTGTGTGTCGAGATTGAGTCAATCACCTTCGCCGCCGAAATGCCTACTCCACTCCCGTAGACTGCCTCCTTTGGAGCACATTTATCCGGGGGGATACCTCCGAAATGTAAATCCCTGGGAAATCGAAACTTTTGTTGCTTCTCCACAGACTTTTGCAAGGGCAGGAAAATAAATTTCTTCCACTTTAGAAGGCCCGAAATGGCATTCGCGGGCGGGAAGAGATTATGCGGGTCTGGAATCGTTTTCGGGATATGTTTAAGGATTTGCTGTTCCAAAACCAGCAGCGACAGCGGCATGGGGTAGTTCCTTCCGCCAAAATCACGAGAGTTTTATGTGCCCGAATCTGTTCTTAGCGTTTTTCCCATGAGTCGTTTTGTGGAAGAGATAAAGATGCTATTTATGAGCCCTTCGCTGCGATTCGGATCTCGTTTTGCAGATTTGATAAATGGCTGAGATTTTCGGAGCTGATTTTCCGCTAATATTACAATCAATTTAATTTCCCCGTTTGGGACCAACTTCCCCGAGACCCGGGAGTGCTTTCAATTTCAGTCCAATACAGCTGCCCACACAGCGGTGTATGGAATTCTTTTTTTCGATTACCGGACAACACTCGAACTGCGCTTGACCCTTCATTCTAAAAGTGATATAGTGCCCTGGGAACGAAGTGACATCGCCATTTATTATTAGGGATATGGCCCCCGGGAGTAAAATCTTTTTGCCAAGATTCATGTCGGTGCCGTGCGACGGCATGTGCGCGTCCCGGGGATTGGGGGAGCATCGGTGACCATTCCATTTCGGACCTTTGCATTTTCTTCTGAGCCATTAAGTTTTTTAATGGTTTCTCTGTGGTTTTTCTTAATGCTGATTGAATTATGGCACTGTCGGATTAACGTGATATAAGCCTGAATTGAGATGTTTTCAGGAAGTCCTATGGCAATTGGCGGATTATGTTGCCTTTTATATTTTGAGGATTTGAATTATTTGTTGGGATCCGTCTGGTGGGATTTGCTTAAAGGACAATGACTGTTGTGATTTTGTTCGGCTTTTCCTACATATGAAGCCATCAAATTTTATGTTTTTGTGCTCCAGCTCCGTACCGTGTCTGTCCGTCCGTCTGTCTGCTTCTTATAGTTCAATGTAGCGGTTTATACACTGGCCGGCAAAATTATCTGATAAAATTTTTTTTTACAGGGAATTGCAATTCAAATCGTTTGGTGAGTGGACACTGGACCGTACGGCCTTCACCGCCTACCTGGCCTTGAAGTATGAGTTCCTACGAGCAGGTAATTTATTACACTTAAAGAAAATTTCAACTAATTTAATTTCTTCACACTATTATTCCGAGCTGGTCATTTTCAATGGGAACAGTTTCATGGGAATTTCATTCTAATGCATGATAAGGCCCGCTCACATGTTGTCAGATCGGTTACACAATACCTTTCTGATTTGGAAATCAACGTTTTTTCCAATTGAGAACGTTTGGGATTGGATTGGCACAAGACTTCGTACTAGACAACAATAATTACAGAGCCTTCCAGAATATATATTTTACGAATTGCATACACCCACGTACCGTACGACCGGCCCTGCGTTACGTTGTTTTATAAAATAAATGGGAAGCAACAGCAGCCCAAGAAACAACTGCATCAAAATTATGACAAATAAAGCTGTAGCAAAAACTTATAACAAAAAGTTCGAGCGATTAATTAAGCAAAGCTTAAAAAGGACATGTGGCTATCGGCGAGTCAGTGAAGTGTTTGAGAAATCGATCGGTTCCACTTTTTGTTCACATCTGCCAGGAGGCAGGATATTATGCTTTGAGTCGCCAGGAGATGCTTTCGAGCACAATAAATACAGACGAAGAGTACTTCGGCAAAAATCAATATTTGAGCGATGATTTAGGGGCAGTAGACACGAGAAACGAGCCTTCGACAGGACGATCCCATATATTTCCGGCCTAGGTTTTTTTTTGCCACGGATCACCCAAAGCCAAAGCAGTTTTTTTTTGCCGTCCGAAACTTTTGCGAATATAGTGTGTTTTCTTGGCCTCCTCGGGGGCAGATTATGCACAGTAAATCATTGCGGAGCACGGAAATATCCGTGGCCGACGATTGCAAACGCATGTTTTTGTGGTCGTTCACGTCCTCAAAGTGCCATTGACATCAATTAATTGTTATTCTTCCGTTCGACATCCCCTTGCAGCTGGCCCTTGCGAGCCATGAGCCGAAATTCTCGAAATTGCAGATAAATAATCCAATCAGAGGCGATTAATTTATTGCGTATGCTGGAGAGGTGGCCTAGTTGCAAGCTGGGAAACATCGGAACGCTGTTCCAGAGTACATAAATTTAATACCACTGATGCAGCCGCTTGCTGCTGCGGCAAATGAACTGAAAACAGAGCTATTACACGAAATTGACTTACATTTGTGCTGCCAGACTAACATAAAACAGACTCTGGAGAGGAGCCCTGTGCCACGTCTACAGCTCCGGTATAAGATTCAATTTCGTCGCTGGTGAATTTTGCGCAAACACCAAATATGTGTCTCACAGACTCGATGATTCTATTTTCTTCGATATTCTTAAAGCACTCATGCAGTGCCATTTTCATCGTCACAAAAACCGATGTTCGGGGATGAGATTCACTTTGTCCTGCCACTGAAAGTTTGGAGAGCAGGATAAAAACAACAAAGGACGGGGTTTCAAAGACGTCGGATGGTATTAGGAGCAGAGTAATGGGCCGCTATGGGTGGAATCTTGTTGAGATCAAGGAAATGACACAAGATTAGCCCTAAAGGCGGCATATGACATTAGTATTTTTGTACCGACAGCTGTTAGAAATAGTCTCCGGTTATGGGCGCATAATCATTCGCCTCCGCATGATACGATGCTCATATTCGAGACAGACTGAAGGACACTTTTCGCCAGCTTTTCTCATTCGAAGGGCTTTGAAGTTTTATGTGGCATTTAAGCCGCTCATATAAGCTTATAATTATTCTACATGAAGGGAGTAAATGTTAAAGTAGGTATTATTCAGGCATTTTGTTTTTACATACGTTACATCCCTAATCCTGAATTTTAAAATTAAAGGAAATGCTTATAAGCAATGAAGATTATCGAAACTACAGACCTTGGGCCTGCTGAGGTAAATCTGTATGCCATCAGAATCATCGTGCACTACAGCCGTCACATTGTTAATGTATAAGCTAAACAACAAGGGCCCCAAAATTCAGTCCTGCGGAACGTCCTTGCTTAAAAGAACAGGTTTGGATTGATTGTCTTGTACTTTAACTACTTACAGCCGATGACGAAAATTTAAGATGTCTTATAAGTTTATATAATTTATAGTTTATAAGTAATTTACTTATTTACTCACGAATTTCTGTACTCACTCTCAGAATCGCACTCTCACAACTCTGACTTCATCGAAAACCAGACCGACATTTTGATGACAGCCCATTTTGTTCGGTTATCTGTAAGGACATTAATTTTTCAATATTTCAACCGGTACAAAATTTGGAACAAATATGGGTTGTTGTCATGATACAAGTCTTGTGGTTTTTGTATTTTTCACAATATCCAAAACTGCAACATCCATTAATATGCATCATCAATTTAGCGGAGAGCTTGAAGGTGTATCGTCGGCTCCATTTCGAGCTTAGACTACGATTTGCTTCCTGTCTTATTGTAACAGTGCGCTATTATAATTCCGATTGTCTACCACCGCTGGCCCATTATCCACAAAGAGTTTTGGTATTGTGATTTTTGAACGGGGGTTATTGCAATGACAAGAAAGCGCCTGAGAGGAGAGGGCGCGCTTGCAACTCTAATTCGCCTCGTCTTGTTTAATTGCACAACAACTCCCAATCAGCGAGCAACGATAACGTCGAGAAGTTGCTCCGCAGATCCAGACAATTTTGTTAATTGCATCTTGTTTGCATTAAACAATGAATGAAAAGAGTTTTAATAACTGTACAAAGTTTTCCTTCCACAGTTTCCCCCCCTCGCAGCGGCAAGACATATCAGGATTCAGACCAGAAACTCACGCTTGCAGCCGCTGGCGTGTAGTTCCTGCACCAACTCTTCGGCAACCTCCTCTCTAGGTTTCTATAAATTCAAGCGGTTTCCAGCAAGAGTGCCGCTTGTTTGCTGTTTGTCGGAAATGCATTTAAGTTGGAAAATTCGTTTTTCTTTCGCCACATCGCTGTGCCATTACTCCCCTTTCGAGCAGAACGTAGCTTTTTTTCCGGTTTTGTTTTCTGTTTTTGGTGGCAGGCGAATGCAAGACGGATTGGAAAAAGCCTTCAAAAGTTGTGGAGAGATGGGATTATGGGAAAATACACCATCGCGAGAAGGCAACGATTTTCCTCCTGTTAAGACGTTAGAAGAAAGATTTGGACGTGTACAGTTTAGTGGGAAATAAATCGCTTTGCGTTTTAGTTTAATTAAAAGGAGTTTCTGGTCGACAGTCATTTATTTCGAATGGCTTAATGGATTATTAGTTACTGCAGTAATTAACTCAATCTGATTTGGTCTGTCAAGTTGGAGATTCACAATTCGATTTTCCATCACAGATCCCCTCGTAAGTCGACGAATCCCGACAATCATACCCATCGTCAAGACCATCGTTGCTACCAAGAAATTCATAAAAATAAAATAAAATAAAGAAATACTTTGGAGTGAGGCTCGAATCAAAGTTAACAGGACTTTGAATACGCGTCTGACAAATAGTCGAATCAAATGGTCAGAAAAAATTAGCCATCTGTGCATGCTTAGCAATAAAACCATTTGACTAGACTAAAAGCAGCCCAGACAACAGCAAGACTGAACTGGCTCATGACAAACGTGGGGGTCCTTCTGTGAGCAATAAAAGACTTCTGATGGCTATAACCTACTCAATACTGCTAAAATTGATTTCGCCTGTAAAAGTATGTCGCGAAATTCAGTTTTTCTAGAATATCTTGTAATCTCTTGGTTTTACGTTAATTTAAGTTATTATCAAAAATATCTATTATAAAATTCTGCACCAAAATGTAATATGCAAAATTTACGTACGACTAATAGTTTTCGAAATATAAGCAAATAAAAGTACAGGTTGACTTTTACACTTATTTTATTGGAAGCAAAAAACAAAAAAATTCGACTTATAGTTTGGAAAGGGGTGAGGGCTGGGGGCAGTTTTATAACCGCCAGTGGCACTCAACTTTGAAGAAAAAGAGGGTTGGCGTATTTTTTGAATAACTTCGTGCATTTGACTTTTGTCCGGTTTCATCATGCAAATACCCCACTGACGGTTTGTGTACATGCAAAATAAACGGACGCGGACGATGCGAACAGCCACTGCCCACAAAAAAAAACTGCCCAAGTATTTTAAGAAAATGGGAGAACCGAAAAATAAAGCTTTTCGGATTTTACAACTATGTATGGGGATCCCCGCAAAAGTGAACCATACCAGGGACAGTATTTATTAAATCAAATAGTTCTCCAATGGTTCGAGATGATCTAATTAACTTAGAGTCGTCATAAGACTTGTACACTAGAACACTCTTCGCTCTATTCCATTAGCAAAACATGATTTTCGCATTGTGTACAAGTTGCTGCTTAGCATTTTCGTATAAAAGGTCTCTGATGGTATTAATTTATCCGAGAGGCTTCCCTTCACTTAACCAATCTGAATTAAAAATTCCATCCTCGCCTGCTTCCTTTGCGAGTGTTCGATAATTCAAGCTCCCACGGGTACAGGGACATGGTCGGATAAATTAGATTCGCTGAATAATTGAGCGGTTCGCAGTAAGCAGTCGGCCGTAAGTAAAAGTTGCCCGGGACTGGGGTAGAAAGAACTCTTGGGAACTTTTTAATCACAGCCGAAGTGCTCGTGCAACTATATCTGGGAATATGGAGCCGTTTGGAAGTTTTGATTTTGATCTAATGCCCGATCGGGGCACTTTGTTTGCGATATTCGGGCCCATTTGTTTCAGGCGATTCTGCTCAAAGTTCTGCAGAAAAACTTTTAGTAAAGCGACCTTTATCCTGATTGAAGTTGCAATTTCCAGCGATAGAAATATTTTAGCAGTTTTTGTTCGGACACAATTTATAGCCGGCCCCGGGGTAATGGATCCGGGCATCGAATGGACTCCGGAGGGTGGAGACTGAATCGCTGACATGACGACCGGCGGGCAGTGGAACGGAGTGTGAGTGAAAAATTTGCAAATGAATCTTCGATGGAAGGAGTTGTGCGACTTCAGCGGTCTTAATTTACCCCCATGCGAACGGACTACTAACTACGCACAATTGGCACCGTGGGGGATTTATCTGCGAGATATGCTCAGAATGGAACCCATTCGGTAATATTTTCAGGTCATTTAGATAAATGGGGGCGACCCGGCTGGAGTATTACAGAGATTGCCGCTCCTCGCACATGACTAACGCAAACTCAATCCTTTCATTCAGGATTAGGGCAACACATTCAGAGTCAATGGGGTTCATCTCGGTGGCGGTGGGGTTTTGTTTCCAGAGGTGGAGCGAATTATCTTCAGGGTCACTGCCCATTCACATCCACCTGGATGTCAACTGATATGAGGGTGAGTCCGATTGCCGCTTCATGAAATTCTATTCAAATCCCGTTCGTAGGGATGAAATTGCTTTTTTCTGGCGAATCAAACCCCTGAAACTTTTCAAATTATTGCCCGCTAGGAGGTTAACGTTATAGAAAGATAACCTCAAAAATCGCAGTAATTTTTAACGCCTTGAAAGTGCCGTGCGACTTATGAACATTTGATTGTTGGATAAGTGAAAAAGTTGTGCAGCAACTTCACCAATAATTTACTCGCTCAAACAGGGAGCAGTGCTCCGTCTTTTCTTGGGGAAAAAAAAGATGAAGAAAGATCCAAGGCGTGTTCGCTCGTGGAGAAGGAGCAGCATCCGGAGAAAAACTTTGTTTCTTTCAATTAATCTCGCCCATTCTGCCGGAAGCTGCTCCTCTATATTTGCCCTCGGCGCTTCTATTTAATTGCTGCTGCAGCTTGCACTAGGGGAGGGGAGATGCAGCTCCTGAGGAAGTGTGGGGTTATTTTTCATTGGATCGGTTTTTGTAGATAACCATCTTTTGAGGTGATAAACTGTTCTGCTAAAATGGGACGAGAAGGAGCGTACCGAAATGCAAAAGAAACGGAAGAGAGAGGGATTGGAAAAAATGAACAAATGGACTGCTGGAGCGCTTCTGTTGCGATATATTGCCCTCCAGAGGAAGACCTTCGTACTTCCCAAAAATGACGAATGGCCCCGGGCAACTTTATTGGGAAAATTATTGTAGTGTGTGCTACGCTCCCGGGTCGGCACTTTTTCCCAGCGAGTGCCCCTGTGTATATCTTCCTGTGACATTTTCATATTTCTCCTTCTGATTCCCGAATATATCTTAATGTTCCATGGGGCAAATGAAGCAGCCGCGTAGGTGGAAACTTCACGCGTTTTTATGGGATTTTATAGTTTTATGACCGGGTAGTAGCTGACGGTAGAGAAGGGTTGCCATCGTGATTTGTTTCTTGGCCAGTGGGGACAAGACGATAGATTGTAAAGTTGGAAATGGGGCAACTTAAAAATAAAATTATTAAAAAGTTCAGCCTAACGGCAGTCCCGCGGGGAGAATGATTGAAGAGTGTGAAGGGTGTGTACTTTAGTACGTAGGCGCCACATCGTTGGTGAATCGTGTATACTGGTAGTACGGGGGCTACTGGTATCTTTAAAGATCTCACACCTCCAGGTCGCACAAAAAAAACATACACCCGAAAAACATTACCCTCCGACTGCCCCAGAAAGTCGGGTAAAAAAACATATCAACTGTACTAAAACTGTTTATGGGTACATTAGGAATAAGAAAAATGCTTATGTGCAGAGTACGTAGCATAACAAAAGTAGGAAAATGTAAAAACCCTTCAAAGAGGCAAGTGTAAAATAAAAAAGCTTCCCATTCACGCCCTAATTCTTCGAATCTTAGATAGAAATTTCCCCTTTTTTGCAGCATGTGCTTAGAGGCAAAAGCGCTGCAGATTGAACAGATAAAAACCCTTGAGGCTTTGGATTGCGGAAAACTGCTAGAGAAACTCATCAATTAAACCTTCCGGCCAGTAAAGGAGATAACGAAGAGTACAGCTGCCCAGCGGTCTCATTGGAGATTCACATCTCCGCAAGGAAAATCGATGCTGTGTGATTTCTGAGCGTAAGAACTTATCAGTTCCTATATCTCATTATTAGCGGGCTATCCGAACAGGGTTGCGGCGATGGCTTTTATTTTCGTTTTATTTTCGGGTCATTCACGTCCATTGCTCAGCGGAACCAATTATTTGCGGACGCAAAAGTTTTGAAAGCAGACCAGGCCGATTAAATTAATTAAAGCGAACAGATACTGACTAATGAGATCAGCCACCTCAACGTTTTAACGGCCCCAGCGGCGTTGCATGGTCATTTAATCACCCATTAGTGCCATTCATAACTATATCCCCGAAGCATTCCTGATAATAATTGAATCCCCGACAACCGCGAGGGTGGGCGCCGATAGTGTTCACCGGGCCGAAAATCAATGGCCCCGGTGCTCAAATAAACACTATTGAGCAGTACAAGGTGTGACAACTTCATCAAAAAGCTCGGGTGGGCATTGTTAATTTCGTGTGTCGGGCTGTCGACCGGCCCTGGCCGTAATGCATCGGATCGCGATATTAATTTATTTTTCATTGGGTGCATTATGCACGAGTCGCTTGCTGCATCAGGTCGTGCTAATGGAAGCGGTTTTAATTAATCATCTCGAAAGGTGAGTAGTGCGCATTGAATCGAGAAATGAGCAATTCGCTTATTGCTGAAATATTACTTCAAACATAATTATTATTGTCCCCAGAAAGGTGGATTCTTTGCAATACTTGCGGAAAATTCAAACTATAGTGAAATCCAGCTAGAGCATTCTTAGTTTTTAGTTTAAGACTACCGTTTCCACTGTAGAACATCTTTGAATAAATAAACTTAAAAAGAAAGTATTATAAATGAAGGCTATTTTGCATAAAAATATAACTGCCGAGAATACTTGGATTTATTGTATTGAGTTAATTTGAAAATTTTTTAGGTGAAAGTCAGTGGCGGCCAGAACAATAAAAAATAGTTAAGACCCGGGCCAGTCTTTTTTTTAACAGCCTGCCTGCTATTTATGTGTCAGAGCTTAAAATTTGTACAGGCCTTACATATATCATTTACAAATAAAATGTCAAAAGTCCTCACTGATCCGACTTGCGCAAGAAATGTTATTCGAGATCAAA
Organism: Neoitamus cyanurus; assembly: GCA_947538895.1. Taxonomy (NCBI): domain Eukaryota; kingdom Metazoa; phylum Arthropoda; class Insecta; order Diptera; family Asilidae; genus Neoitamus; species Neoitamus cyanurus. Next base: position 29,582,223 of record OX384546.1, on the reverse strand, counting down.
CGTCAACAACATCGGTTTCTCGCATATTTATCGTAAACGGTAAATGTTATCGTAAAAATAGTGGCCGTAAGCGTTGCGTGGCTCATTAATGTTTATTTATTGTGTTAGCAAACTGTTATTAGCACACAAGTTAATAAGCCACCTAATTTCCTAGTTGTAGTAGGGTTAGCTGTAATGCTATTAGTACATGTGTTTACACGATGCTAATCCTTTGCTAAAAGTGACATTTTGTCTATTACCGTCAAGTCTGCTTAAGGCACATATTCCTAAAACAGAGTTTACATGTCGTCGCAATTTACAATTTCTGCAGAATGAGATTGAAACGGTTAAGAACAAGTATCGAAAAAAATTCTTTAGACCTGCATAAGTATTTCAGCATAGCAAAAGCCAAATTAATTGATCAGATTCTTCAGACAAGCGATATTAACGTAACTGCCTTTATTAAAACAATTCGAAAATTCATGCCTTCGCCGGATGCCTCAAATCAGGGAAGAAATGAAGGAACACGAGCCAGCCTTAATTCTTTCGCTCAAAATTCGAATCAACTAAATGTAGGAGCTGAGCAATTATTCGAGAACCCTTTCTAATTAAAAATTAAAAACGTTTTCCCATTTCTGTCTAAAGCACCCAAAAGTAATCTTCAGTTGCTCGATTCTGACGGTGCTGGGTATAAACGCTAATTGCACGAGATAAGGAAAATAACACAACACTTTAAGCGAAAACCAGAGGAAGACGCCTGAAGTTGTTCTCGCGTAAATGGAGGGCTTTCACCTTAAAGCCAATCGGCGAAGAAGTTATGGTCATGTTAATATCTGCGAATATCCTGGCACGCATTAAACGGTGTTCGCATTTCCTGTCTCACAGAACAGGGGCACTGTAAGGTAAGAGAAAACGCCTTTGTTCTTGTACAGCTTCTGTTCACCTGCGGTAGGAAACTGATAAGCCCAGCTGCAAGGATGTACTTTCCGATTTTGTAAGCCGATAAATTCAGGAGCTTTGGAGCTTTCTGGGATGAATGGGGACGAACTTCAACTACTTTCCCCAAGTGTTGATTCGCATTCAGCTGGTGTGATAGCCACATGTTTGCTCTACCTACAGAGACTAGGAGACCAGTTTTCCGGGTTCGATCAAACATGTAGGAAGTCCTTGCGATTCCGAACTTATTAAAGAAAGAGGAATTTAGAAAATATCAATTTCCCCTGTTATGCCCAAAGCTTCAGGTATTCCTCAAAATGTGGCATGCAAGATTGGCTGCAGGACTTTGTGGGTTGTCAGACATCTTGGTATTTTCAACAGGCTTGTTGCTTATAAAATGCATATTTCCCTGCTGTCCTTGGGGGCAAGAGAGGAAGCTAGGAAATTTTGAAACCTTTGCACTTCCTCAGGAATTTCATGAATTTTAAAAGTTCTGCATAGTATTTCATAAGCAAGTCGTGCCACGCATGTATATGTAGGTATATGAATGGGAAAAGTTAAAATCTTCCGAAAAGGCTTGCAGAGCACCTGGGACAGTTTGAGAGTCAAGGCAGCGGAAAGATATTTTAGGTAAGTGGACTAGGCATGCTTTTGGGGCGAACACGAGAGATCTAACGAAATATATTTACTTTAATTGAAATTAAGGGGAGCTCTATGTGAAATATGAATTGTATGTAACGCAAAGGAATGAGTTCTTCGAAATTGGGGATGTTTGATGAAAAGTTGTTTTATTGCACCTTACTCCCGAAATATATATTTGAAACGTCTTGATTTACTTATATTGATTACAAAAGGTAATTACTTTTCCCACATGACGAGTATACTCGTCAATCTCAACTAACTGATTAACAAGCTCCTAGGCATTGAGAAATACTTATGTAAGCGCTATCTGGATGTCCAAATTTCGACCGGCTTTTCGAGCTGGGGCCGTATGTCGCCAATGCGGTGACTGTTGGCTTCCAAGTGGTGCAAAGTCTAAAGGCGTAGACTAGCGACTTCACATATCTCCACAGAAAATAATCCATAACTGTGATAAAACACGATCGTGGATGTTTCCCGCAATAAATTGATTATGTCGCGTGCTATGTGGCATGTTGCGCCGTCTTGTTGAAACCAAAGCTCTTTCACATTAATGCCATTCAACTGAAAAAGTCAATAATTATGGATCAACAGCTCTCTCCATTGACTGTAATATGCCAATGGTTCCACTAGCCTATAAAGCTAACCAAACAGTGACTTTTAGTCTAATCTAATCTAATGTTTTGTACTATTTTTCTATGCACCCTACGATAACAAGTTAACAGCAAAAATTTATCAAAATCTTAGTAAGTAGGCAAATATAGCAATTTTATTTATTTGAATTTGTCTACAAAATTCGACATAAATCACCCGCAGAAAATTGCAAATAGGTTTTCGCTTGTCATATTACGAGCCAAAATGTACGTCTAAATTAAATTCCAATCAGTTCGAAGGAAACAGAATTTACGGCGGCGGCGCCCGAATTGTTCAAAACTTTTGAAGCTCCTGAGCTAGACGACCATCGTAGCCAATACATTTCCATTTTCACATGGCAACTTTTGTATGGTAAAGTAAACCCATTCTATAGAACAGAACTAATTTAAAAGATTATACACCTCCGGGAGTAACTGCCAAAAATTTTTACTTGCTTCCAGGGAAACTTTTTTTCCAGACTACGTTGCAAGCTAGGAGGTGGTACCAGAAAAACCTTGGAAGTTGTGGAACAGCCAACAGGAGCAGCTGTTGCTAATTGTGGTGGGTGCGCCCTAAATGAAACATTATCCAGCTGAGTAGTGCTGAATTTGAAAGTGCAGTTTATTTTGGGCTCGCACAAGAAAACTTCCCTTGTAAACAACTATTAGAAATAAAACAGGCTGCAGTTGGGCACCGCATAAATTTTATACGAAAATCTGGGTGAGCGAAACTTTTGGCGCACACAGTACATACATATTTCGGTTTAACAATATATCAAGCCGCGGAATTTATGACCAGCGAAATCCGACCTCGTGGGCTCGCTGGGAAGAACGGACGGTGGACCCTTTAGATGCAAGTTTTTCGACCTCGGCGGTCAGCTGTAGTTAAAATTATTTAGAAATTCTTTTCAAAACTTAAAGTTAAAGTACGCTGTGGTTGCATTCAAATGCGCCTACCACGAGGTGATAGCAAATGCAACCGCGCGGCCTTCTATGAAATCTAAGCTGGTTTCATCGGCAAATTAACGTGGATAAAGCGGAAAATTTTGTGGGTAGAAAAACCCCAGCCCACCGCCTGAAATAATTCCCTGCACGCATAATATTTGCATCCAATTACTATCGGAATCAAAGAGGGGAGCATGACTTTTTCCCATTACATATGTACGCTGCATCCGGGAGCGTGCGGGACACTCCCGCTGGAAACACGGGCTAGCCGCTGCAAAGGGACATGGCCTACCAAATGGAAGTATTTTTTCTGGTATACTGAAACCGATCGGTGTGCAAAACATTTTCACACATGGTTAGCCGGTGCTAATTTCCGTGTAATTTCTCGCAGTCGCCTGTTTTACAATGGTCAACAAAGCCATCATGCTAATGGTACCAGGGGTTCATAATTAGAATGTTTTCCAAGAGTGGTCACGCTCTGTGGACTCTGGATAAAATCAATTCGTATTCGGCTAATGAGCTTATTAATGGAACTCATTTCATTTCACCTAATAGATTCCATGCTAATTTTATCTGAAATTGCCATTCCGATTTGTCCTTATAGTAAAGACCGTTTAAAAGACAACTGGACTGTTTTGTTAAAAAAAACACAAACCACAAATTTGTTAATGGAAATCCAATTATTTTATGCGTTGTACTAGAAATTTGAGTAGGACAGAAAAAATGTTAAAGATAAATCGCCAACATTTAGATTCCCAGGAGGAATACTATTTAAAGATTTTCCTCGTTTTAGCTCTGTATGTATCTTTTAGTGTTTTTTTTCTTTTTATATTTTTATTTTTATTTTATACAGATGCTTACTTGACGTTCCTCGTTTATTTATTTATTCCGATATTCTATAGACAGAAGACCAATAAATAATAATACTATAATGCAAACTCGAAGTAATATTATTTACGGGTAATTAAAAGCATAAGTGGAATACAAACATTCTAGTGAATATGTAAAGGTAAAATTTAAGGGGGTGTTCTGCAGTGATCAGCCCCTCTCTTCCACCCTGCTCACGACCGCACCAACAGTGGCCTTTCTGAACCCCTCACATGAATGCTGCTGAAAGCCAACTCCTACCCTTCCTTCGACTTCCACCTGAGCAAATTATCTCTTAGGAGTGACCTTCGCCGCTCTTCTCGAATTCTGCCTTTAGTCATCCTTAATTTTTTGGCTGCTTTCACTTTTTCCCCCTTAGCTTGTACTAAGCGAATGAATAAAATAAATTAAAGTCAACGACCCCAAACATACTGCCAAAATTGTAAAAGAGTGGAACAAAATGTCAAATGTGTTTTATTAATTTACAACCATACATATGTTAATATGTTTGAAAAGAGTTTTGAAAAAAAAACAGGAGTGTAACAATAGACGCATCATGCTGATTCTGCTATACGACAACGTCAGGCCACACGTTGCAAAATCGGCCCACAAATAATTGGAAAGATTGAAGTGTTCTTTATTATTTCAATCGTTTGCATATAATATGTATTACCGAAATCCAAATAGGGACGTACCACAAAAGATTTAATAAAAAGCAAGATGATAATTAAATGTCTAAAATTGTCAAAGTCTCAACTTATCATTTAGAATATTTTCATGGAGTCAATTTGCAGTTGAAGTGTTAAAACAAAAAACGTCCAGCAATGTAATGATTGTAATTTGTCCAACAGTAGGTAAACTCTTCCACTTCATTTATTTGCAGCAAGCATCACGTACAATTTGTGCCCCTATGCAGTTGATACATAATTCACTACTTGCGAGTAAATCCCCAAACCACTGGAGTCCTACAGCAAATACTACGTGTGCTTCGAAAATCCCCAAAAGGGGAGAAACCCCTTTCTGCACCTGCAACTCTTTCAAGTGGTCAACAAGGAATTAATTTCAAAACTGACTGTGTATTGGAGAATTGGTCCCCTATTAAATGCAGCAGACGCGTTTGCACTCACCAGAGCCTCTTATGCCGTTTCGAGTGCCTCCCCAAAAAATGAGGATGTTGGGGACGGAGTCCGATTCGGGAAATACGAAAGTTTCGACCACATATGTATGCCTAGGGAATATTGCGCAAACACAGTCTCAAAAGGCACGTTCAAAGAGAAAGCAATTTGCTGAAATTGGTGGAACTTATGTGTTATGTGACCAAACATCTGGCGAATAAACCAAATTCAGAGATGAAAACGACCGGGAACTTCGGGAATTTTAAACGAATGGCAGCCGTTTGGTTTGAATTTTCGTCCGTGGACAGCTAAGGTGGAGCTTTTGGGGCGATTTGAACGCATTCGTTTGCGGCCCATGGTCCTGTGGCATGATTTTTGAAGCCGATGCAGAAAACTTTTTGGAGTGTGGTCGAGCATTCTTGGGGGAAAGTGTCTCTTAAGTGCATAAATTGTTTGCTACGTTTATAATCCTGTTAGGGTCAACCAATTTTGTTGTTGGTCTAATTGTGAGAGATCAGTCCTCTACTTGCACACTTGTTCAAAGAATTTCCGAATTTTAAATATCGATTATACTCTTTTCGTGATGGCTTCAAAGGACTAAATGAAAAATTCAAAGTAGGTACAGATCTCAGTTTGCGACATGGGAATATTTTCATGAAGTAAAACACTCTTTCCAAATAAATGCAAAAAGGATATTTGCAGAAAATGAAAGACTGAAATTTTTCTAATACCCACAAAGTTTGAGTTATCGACGCCATGTATGACGGAAGGGTTCTCATTGAAATGAAGTTTAGACGTTTCAGGGTTGGAAGAAGTCAACCATTTCTAGGGATGAAATGAGTTCCTGTCAGGACGAAGTTTATGCGTCATATGAGAGAAGTTGATTCCGTCTGAGATGTTTGCGTTTCATAGAAAGTGAAGGATTTCTAGCTGTCGTTATAGATTTAGAATTCATCCAAAGTTTGGTAAACACTTCGTTATGGACTTTTTACGCAAATTCATCGAAGCCTTTTCATTAATTTTCTTTTTCTTTTTCTTTTTGTTGGGAAAACTTGAATGAACGTCAATAAGTGCAGATAGGGGCGTTTATCTTATTTAGAAATAAAAGTGATTAAAGTGACCAAATGTACGCATATATGTATGCATAACAACAATCTATTTAAATGAGGGGACATGTAATATTCCAGTTCCAGAACTTAATATATTTTCAAAGGACACAGCATTATTAAATTTGCAAAGCAATTCGAATGAATAGCTCTCTCCCCAATCTCCTCTTATAGTTCGACCACAACATTTTGAAAACATTTCTTGTAATTGGGACTGGAGTACCCACTTGTGTCCGCATAAGATGCTATTATCCAAGCAAAATTATTAGACTGTGGCAAATGCGTCTTAGAGTTTTCTCGGAAAAAGCTGCCTTTCATTGAGTGTGTCAGCAAGAACAATTGGTCGGATCTGATGAACACTGAGAGAGGCTCCAGTGGTCTCTTCTACACCAAAGGATGGGAATAACGAGCTCATTTCTAATTAAATTCATCTCAGGGTTCTTCACCAGTGTGAAATTCCCCCTGTACATGTATATGTAGGTTTACCATCATCAGATGGGGAATTGCCAACTAAACGACTGAGAGGTTCGTGTTTGCTGTGTCAATAGCACCGGATGTAATTAAGGACGATACCCAGAACCGAAATCGCGCGAATTTTCTGGTAGGAAAATCATTGAGCTTGCAACGAGCAGTTCGGTAGAATGTCACATGAAATTTTCCTCCAATATTTGCAGTTTAGTGGTAGAGTTTCCCACTGGAATTGATATAATTGGTTAACTAGGACAGTAACTATTTACTTGAACTGAATTTATGCAAAGCCAGCAATTATATTAAATATGCAATGCAAATTCGGGTCCTTTTATTATTTTCATAGAGCTGAACTTTAGAGAACGGCGGGTAATGAAAGGTAAATAGAAAATAAAATATGGATAAAGCGATATATTTTTCAGTAGTTTTATTAATATTTAAAACAATGCACAAACTAGAAGTTATCTAACGTCTGAGGATGGTTCGGGAAAAATTTCCTGAGTGCGCCAAATTATCCGCCAGTTGGTTGTGTTCTGTAGTTGCACATTTGTCGATTTATTACCGTATATCATATACATATATTATTTCTCACCTCAACATCCCTTTTTCTACACAAATACTACACCATACTCAATAATCCCCACACCAAACGCTGCGTTTTTGCTTCTGCTTCTGACATCTCATAATCACTTTGCGTCAAAATGCCCTATTTGGTTAAAAATCATATATGTATATTATTTCTCAAAGGGACTCCAACCTGATTTCTACAAAATTTCCAAATTCAAGATGGCGGATTCAATATGGTGACCGAACAAAGTATACTTCAAAGGATTGCCCCAAAAATTCGCAATAAGGGGTTTTCGGGGTTACTGATTTCCTATTTGCCATTAAAATTTCCAAGTTTTATTTCTCAAAGGTGTTTTTTGTCGGTACGCCCTATATCACTTAATACTTCAATCAAAATTAATGATTGAGATATTTATTATATTGCTACAAAACTGGCCTGCATCGCAAACATTTGTGATGATTTGGGTGGACGCATATCCTGGTCTAACCAAATGATCCGGTTAAATTTCCGAGCCTCAAGATCTGCCGTTGACTGATGAGATACATATTTGTATTTCAAGGGCAAAATCCTTGTCGACCAGTGCTATGATTTTAAAAATGTTAACCACTGGCTTTGCAAAAAATGGTATTCGCATGCCAAAGTGTTTCTTCAAATCATTGTTTAACAAACGAAGCCAAAAGTAAAATTTGAACGATCTAAAAAAGTCGACGTAATTGAAATTCCGAAAGGAGAAGACGAAAGTCACTTTAAAGGCGGAGAGGGGATTAATGCGAATTGTCGCTCCCACCAAAACTCTTTGTTAATTAGATCGATTAAATGACGTGAAAACATCTCCACCCGGCGACAGTTCAAAATACACAATCTTTTCGTCTGTCGAATTGGTTTTCTGTCTTAAGAAAACTTTCAACTCTAATTGACTTTTCTCCCAGTCGTCGTGAAGTCGGAGTGCTCGCAGAATGGAAAAGCAATTTTGTTTTGCCACTTGCCAAATATTTATCGAAGTAAATCCAAACGCTCGTCCAGACTTCAATTAAAGCCAGCAGGCCACTCACCTGTCGTATTAGATGTTTTCTACATTCGAAGGAGCTTCGGGCTTTGGGCATTCGTCTCCTTATTATGCAAATAGGCATTAATGGATTTTAAATGGAATTAATACAAAAACGAAAAGTTGGACCGCCGCCGCAGCGCTTTTAAACGCGTAGATTTCGGCAAGAGAGTCCGAGTTAATGGTAGCCGTGCCCGCGCCCAGGGTCGATCGCTTTGAGTTGTCTAAAGTTTAAGCAGCGGAACGTCTGGCTCCGGGGTATAATTTTTAATAAAAGCCTGGAAGGTGGACTGTCCTTTCTCTTATTTGAAGTTTCCTAATTAATTTGAATATTTGTACAATTAGCAATTCAAGGCACGCCGCTGCCACCATCCTCCACACCATTTCGCCTGGTCGTCTGATAATATCTGCCACAGTTGAGGGAGGAGATGAACTGGCTTTCATCTTGCCACGTCTGCGAAATTCCGAAATTCATCTTACGTCCTTTTGTACAGTCCGCGTTCTGCCCGTGTCATGTTTGCGAGACAGTCCGTCTACTGCCCGATATTACGACGTTTGGTTATGAGGGAAGAGTACTCTGTTATTTCTATTCTGTAATTTATCACGAAATATTCAAATATTCAGCGGGTTGATGGGGGCCGAAGAAATATTCTAATTTGTCTTCAAACCAAAAACAGCCGTTTCCGAGATATATTTTACAGTTTCTGGCGGCAGTGGACAGGGCAATTTCCAGACGGCAGAGATGCCACAAACTGACCCTTGTTCGTCCTAAAATGGGAGACAACGAGCGCTGGACTATGGTATGCCAGGAGGCAAATTCCAAATTATTTGTCAACATCAACTGTTTAGAGCCTACTACCGGAACGGAAGATCTCATCATTTATAAATCCACACTGATGGATTGTCGCTGTTCGTGTAACACCTTCATTATACGAAAGGGACACTTCCCAGGGCGTAAAACAAAGGTCATGAAGAGGTTTTCAATGGAAGATGATTGATTATATACGTGATGTCCTGCCTTGAAAAATGAGCCAGGTTTATGCGACCCATGCTTGGATAGGTCGGAGCAGTATAAATTGAAATATTTGAGGTTTTGGGGGTGTATCTGGAGGCTTTGAGAAACGAGATATTTTACGTGGCGAGGAAGGAGTAGTAGCAAGCAGCACAGGTGGGCACTGAATTTATTGAGAACGTATTTCTATTATAATAAACTGTCTAATGAACGTGGCCCCTATTTTACAACCGAAACTCTCACGCCACGCCACTCCACTAATAAGCTGACTATTCAAAATGACGACTATTCAGATATTTCACTATGGAGTTGAACAAGGCCTGTGTGTTCATACCCTTCGAGATATGTTTGTGCAAATTTTCGAATGAAGCCCCAGCTGGAGCGAAATTAAAAGGCCCCGATGAGGGCTATCAAATGCACCCTCACTATATGTATTTATTGAAAGCGCTTCTCAATTTAAGCGAACTGCCAGCTGACACACGGGCTGGACCAGCTGGGGGCCGAGCAATCAAGATTCCTCATAATCGCCCGCCCTATGATGTCCCATAATAATAATAATAATGCACGAGGCATAAAACTGTGCCCATGGCTTATCGCACATAAAGCGAATAAATGCGCAATAACAGGCGCTCCAGTGAATAAATTTAAAGTGGCCGGCAGGTCCAGGGACGTGTCATCGAGGAGGCCTACTATCTCCAGGGCTCAATTCCCACAGGAGAGTCCATCGGACCGAGGTCGACCGTCCTGCCATGGGCCTATTGTGAAATATCTCCTTTGTTTTGGGTCGGGCCTCGGTTATTTAATTTTCGGCGGCTCATTAATTTCTAGTTGCAACTGAAAGTTTAATTAATTTCACTGAGTTGGGGATGTGTTGATTTGATCTGTTTGACTGGTGCGGTCGTTTTGCTTTCTGCTGTGTCGGAAAATGTGTTTTGACATAATGCTAATGCTGATTAAGAGTCTCGTTAAATAAACAGTAACATATTGGACATAAGCATAATGGTTGAGAGGAAACAGTGCTGGAGTTAGTAAAGGTAGTACATGTTCTAAGAATTATAGATTTCAAGACTTCGGTTGAACCATAAATAATAAATGTGGAAAGGACAATAATTTACACATTTTTCATGTGACGCTAGATACTCCATCTTGAATTTCTACTGCAAACGCCTAAAATTAAACCAATCAGGACGTATTAATACGTCATCTTAGTTTTAATACTTCTTCAGTCTTCTCAACAATAAGTTTTTTGTCGAGACGATGTCCTGTTGTTCGTGTGGGTGATGACATTCCCAGTACGCTGAGTGTCTATTGTGGTGTCCCTTAAGGGTCTGTTTTAGGTCCACTTCTCTTCAGTTTGTATATTTATGATCTTCCTACAGTTGTTACTAAAGCGTAAAGCGTATATATGTAAGTATGTTATGCTGATGATGTACAGATTTATTTGAGTCGGCCCGTTGGCTCGTGTGTTCGCTGATTGGGCTCTGAAGCAGTTGGAAGTTGTCCCAAATTTTACCAAAAAAATCATCTTTAGCGATTCCATGTTTGGATGAATGGATATGTGAAGAAGCAAAATTGTCGAATTTGGGGCAATACCAGTCCACGCAATCATCGGTCCGCACTTCTTTTAAAACGAGCGAGTGCTACAGATCGATGATAAGCAAGTTTTTGTGGCCTGAACTGGATGATATGGATACCGACCACATCTGATTCCAACAGGTTAGCGCTACGTGCTACACAGCGCATGCCACGATGGACATTTTGCATATATGTATCTGTTTTGTTTTCTTGCTTCAAAGTAGAAAGCTGCGGCTGTAAAAGGTTCTATTTTGCTTTTGTGGCAGTGTTGTTGTTCAGCCTCTGTTGATTCCTTCTAGAATTAAGAAGTTCATTGAATCGCAAATTATTTTATGTTATGTTTTATTTTTATTATTTTTCAACACTTATTGTTAGTCCCCTGTGGCTGCTTGCAAATCGAATGGTCACCGTGTTTATAAGCCTTTTAAATTCTAACTCATTTCAGCCGCTGTAACATGTCCCAGATAAAAATCAATACTCACTAGGTGAGCACTACAACCCAAACACAATAGGTCAAATAGGTAAAGCTGCGATGAGTGCCAAGCACTGAATCTAAAATTATTCGGGGAAACCAAATGTTTATATGCCAAATAATTGATGATGGTTCGTGATAGAGGACGGAAAATTGCAAAGGGGAGCGAGGACTTTCATTTTCATAATTCATGCTGAAATTTTCAATAACCCTGTGATTGCCTGGAGTCACTGCAATGAATATTAAAATGTGCCGCCACACACCAATACAGGTGGGAGGAAAACATGCTTTTTCAGATTTTAATTTTCGGTCCGGTGGGCTGGAAGGTTTTCGCTAGTTTGAAGTTGTTATAATTGTAAATGTGAATGATCCAAATTCAAACTCAGTCAAGCCTGAGCAAAAAAATAAAAATAAAAAATCTGAATATGTTGTCATTTTGGGCGGATGGCTGGCAGTGAATAGTAAAATGCGCGACGTTTTTAGGATTCGTTATTTCGCTGAGCTAAATTATTTAATAACCCACTTCAGAGTCAGACACAATTTTTCCAGACCATATATTATTTGCAATGTCATTGAAAATTATTGGCATCGAGGAGAATTCTTTCACTCAGTTCGACAGCACAATTGAAGCAATAAAGTCCCATACAAACGGGTTAAATTCGCCTCACAAATTCCATGGAGCCGAACGTACCTTTCACTTTATTTTCCTGTTTGCGAACATTTCTCGAAAGAAAATAAATTTTCAGGCACTTCCGGTTGCATTTCGTTTTCCTGCACAAACAAGACATTTGCTAATTGCGTCCCGGAAGAGGAAGGGTAAACGACACAAACCAGGGTGTAATGACCCTATTTGGATCTGACTACCTTCCAAAGTTATCAATATCCGATTGGCCACTCTTTCTGTAATTGAATATTTCCTGCAGCATCTGCAGAATTACTTCCACACAGGACCTTCCTCTTCGACAAAATGTTTGCAACATAAGATTAAGAGGAAAATGGATGCTACTGTGCGGAGAAGGGTAAAAGTGAATGCACGACTGGATTTCAATACTTCGAAAATTAATTTATTATTCTTGCAAGATATACATGTGGTAGTGTGATGTGGTTTTAAGTAAAGGGTTTTGAATGAATGAATTACAATTTTCATCTTCTTTAACACCAACAATACTCGTCGACATTTGGAGATGCGAATTCCCTAAAAGTCATTCAATTTCACTTAAAAAAACCCCTAAAGTGAATCTTCCGGGTTGTCCTTAAATTCTGTCCCAAAACAAAATTCCTCACAACTGAACCTGACCTAAAAGCAATCTACACAGAAAACTGTTCAAGTTTACTTTTGGAACTAGGCCAATTGTAGACTGTTTGTGCCAAATACAATTTGTAGTCCAAGAAAGAATCATCAGACAGTTAACGCCTATTATTTGCTATAAATCGATTCCTTCGGAGGACTGTTGGAATATTGGGAGCTGAAGACAGCCAAAAGCGATTTGATTAAATTATGCACACATGAAAAGTTGTTCAAGTTGAAATACGAAATGGTTGTCTCTCTTCAATCATATAAAACTTTCTTTTTTTTTGGTAATTGGAGCTGTTGGAGGATGACTAATTTATGGGGTGTATCTCTACGACGCAAACGAATTGCGTAAAATCTTCTTTTGTCAGCCTATTTGGTTCCGACTGTGATTTACCATGGATCGTTTACACGTTATCAGATGTTACATCTTTAGACATTTATTTATTTTCCTGATTGTGAACTGAGGGTAAAGTTACATATATTAGTGTGACGTGATTTCTTGGTTAATACGTTACAGTAGATACTTTTATTTATTAACATATAACATAGACAAACAATCCCAGGCGCTTTAGCTAATGTATTGTCGATTGACATAACCGCAGAAAGTCGAAAGGTGTCAAACTACACGACCTTGGCAGAGAAATTAACTTCGCCGTTTCATGACATTACGCGTCTAGGAAATTTTTGATGCAATACTTGTAGAGAGATTTTTTCCCCACTTGTGTGGTAAGTAGTGCCGTCTTGATGAAAAAACTTAATTTGGAGATCCGTATCAAGAATACTGCAACTCAAAAAATTGTTAATCATCGCCTATACATCTCTCCATTGACAGGTAATGATCATGATTCTCGATCCGATGACACTACCAATTCACAATCCGCGGACAAAAGTAACTTTTTCCGGATGCAATGGAGGCTCCAAAATCTCGTGTGGATTATTTTCATTTTGTTTATCTAGAGGCTCTCGTTGCAGAATATGATTTTTGGATGACATTCGGATCATTCTCGTGATGTACTCCTACTGCGGATGTCGGCAATATTCTACTTTGATCTGGCACTATAACGATGCACATGCGTGTATTGATCGACTACAGAACCATGATTCAACGTTTCAACGAGTTGGCATGTATAGGGTGACCCTTCGGGAACACCGAATTTAAATTTCTCACCATTGGTTTTTATATTTAATTTTACAATTCTAACGGCATGCGATCACGGCTCATTCTGACCAGAAACTGAAGAAAGAAAGAATATATTCTTATTTCATACTTTTACTTACAATAAAGTCACTATTCTCCTGTGCTATTTTTAATAAATGCTTGGAATTGCAACAAACAAACATTCCAAAACTAAATCCACCGATTACAAAGGTCTACAAAAAATCCCTATTAGTGAATAAAATCTCTCAGAAGAGTATTGCCCTAGATTTAAGAACCCTACATCTTATCAAAGTTTTAAAGCTAGACAAGGAAAGCAAAAAACCCCAGAAGAGTCAAAACTATCAGAGAAATGTGTAAAACCCTTAAGTTCAGCCGTAACTCAAATTTTCATGCATATTTTACGCAAAAGGAGCAGAACGTTGCCGAGCGAGGAACCATACGCAAAAGTCGTTTCGGGACGTTTACCACCACATGGAGTTGCTCGCTCACCAGCCATGGGGTGTTTACCCTGTAGAGAGCACTCGATTTATGCAAATAGCACTCACTCATGGAAATTTATCATATTCGCCCGGAAAATTCCTCTTACTTAATTTCTCATCAACCCAGAATTCTGGGCTAGACAATCTCTGCAGATTTTTCGATAGTGTGAGGGAGGACTCAACCGAGAAGACATTTTTTAGGTTAAGGCGGCTTATAGGGAGTTGAACCCGTTGGCGCACTGTATAGTGCATGTGAGCTTGAGCCTGCCACTTTAAGGGTGAGTGGGGAAGACGATTAGCTCGGCCAAGTAGTGACGTAAGAAGCAATTAATTTCGAGACCTTCAAACCGCCGCTCCTCCCTTTTATGCCACGCTTTGTGCAAAGGAAGATGTTGCAACTATTTGGGGAACGTAATTTGTTTTCGCTGCGATTGCTCAAAAAATTTTAACGAAAATTCGCTTTGTGTGCAGAAATGGGTACAGCTCTGAGGCAGCTGGTCTGGCACACCGGATGATTGCCCTTTGTTACAGCGCCCATTCTTCTCGCTTCAATTTAGCAATTACTCACCCTTTGTTGCCAACTGAAATAATTGAAGAAGTAAAATTTTTGCCCCAAAAAGATTTCGAGTCGCCAGAGTTTTATGGCCGTGTCGTTCCAACTTGTTCTGAAGGGACGACAAGACGTGCGGACCATGCTGAATGTAATAAGATTTCCGGAGATTTGAGCTGCACTATACTTTGACACCCTCGCCTCGCACTCGCTCCATCTGAGTGGGATTGTTAGGGAAATTGAATTTAGGGATTGCTTGGCTTATGGCGATGTTGTTTTCACGCTCGTAATTGGCACTTCTCACATTTGAAATTTGAATACGTTTCCTTTGCCCTCGTATTTTAGGTAGCTGCATTTGCACAATCTCACTCGGGGCTGTTTGGGGCCAACTGTAAAAGTCACTACTCTCCGACAAAAAGGGAATTGAATTTCTTCCCCGGGGGAAACCAGATGCAAAAAGTTTTGGAATAAAAATTAGTGCTAGCTGCAAATCTCTAGCTCCTAAGCATCTACCAGAATAACACACCTGAAACAAAACCAATGGCAAGTCTCGTATGCGATTATTACTTCGTCTGCTGGCTTTCCCAGAATGAAGATAAATTCAGCCTGCACGAAAAGTCCATTTTGGGAAAACTGCTTTAATTCAGCCCCAAAATGGAAAGTGTGAACTAATAACTTTGTGAACTTGTGCTGATTTATCCTGCCGCCGTCGCCGGAGGAAACGAGCCCGGCAAGAAGTCTGGCGCACTAGAATGGACCATTTCGATCCACTACTGCAATGTTGAAAAAGTTTTTCGGTCACCCCCGAATTTCGAGAACTTTCCCGATTCATCTTTTTGTGCTAGAGCTCCTCCACTAAAAAGGAGCGAACACTCGCTGCATGCATGCTTATAACAAACGAAATATAAATAAGTTGCCCAGCCAAGCCCCCTGTTTATGTTTAAACATTGCACCTCCACACCATTGTTGAAGTTTTCGCTTTGATTTTGTTCACTCGCCGCCAGCTGGCCATTGTTATGCCGAACTTATGGCAGGAGCATATTTTTATTTGACTTTACGTGGCTGCCTGGAGTTCTCTGACTGGAGCCTTTTTGGCGGCTTATGAATAATAAAACATTGCAATGTTGAGGAGAACGGCGAAAACATGCTTTTCACTTTACACCAGACATTAATGTTGGCATTTTGTGGTGTGCAATTTTTGTATGCACGTCAGAAATTGAGAATCAATTGATTGGTTTGGTTTGTGGAAAATTTGTATAAATTTCTGAATAGGGTGTTGAGAATAGCCAGGGGATTTTGCACTGTTGATTTGGTAGGAAGCTGTTCGGCATCTACATTTGATAGAATAAATCCATATGCAGTTATTATAAGTCGCATATTTTGTATTGCATTTTTTAGATACGGAATCTCGTCTCTTACGTTTCTATCTGCCTTTCTGTTGCTATCTTCTGAACCGAGTCATCTACAGAATTTAAAATAAAAGAATTGTTAAATTAACAATTGCATTTAAAAAGTACAAGTAAACTGACAAATATATAGTCCCAATTGAAGGAACCCTAAAAAAGGAAATTGCAGTTAAAATGAATTTAGTGTCCAATATTATGCATATGGTCGAACGCAGGGAGCAGCGAACATGCTAACTTGCCCCCAATTTGGATTTAAGTATACTAACCTGTCAACTATAATCTCCGCGTTCTCGGAAATACACGGAGTACACGGAATCCGTTTCTGTTAAAAGGCTCATTGTTCCACGATTTCGCAATTAGGTATATTGCATTTCCCGATTAAATGGCAACAACCATCTTAGCCATACTCTCTTATTGCTACCCCCCGCGCCGACAATGTCCCCACAGAACATCAGTAGAAATTATTCTGCGGAAGATGAAAGAAACACAAACGTTCCCACATGTGAAAATATATGAGGCCCCCTCAGTGAGAAAAATGTGGGCGAGAAAATTTTTACGATAAGGACGAAACCCCAGACAAACTGATTTATAGCCACAGGAGGTTTCCTTCATTTTTCTGCTATCCTGCGGCTTTGTTATTTCATCCATTTTTACGTTTTGCCATTTTTAATTTAATTTCATCGCGTGAGTTGGAGGATTATAACCTATGGCCAGTGGGAGTTCATGAGAGAGGCTCTTGCAATGCTGGGCTGGGGGTTAAATGGGATTTTTGTTAGTTTTGCACTGTCATAACGTGATGAAGTTTTCATACTTCTTGGGGTTTTGGGAGATTATGCCTATGCCGACTTTGTTATTTTTTTTTGGGAATAATTTCTTATCAAATGAGAGTTATGAAAAATTGTTAGTTTGTGTGTATTTTCCTTATGTATGTATATAACAGCACGTACTGACAGTATATACCAGAAAATAAAAAAATCGTGAATATGATGTGTATAGTAAAAATTTAACATAAGAACGAATAGATGCCTTCCACACAGTATAACTTCATTTGTCGTGAAAGCGGTAACAACTATACTGGCGGCAATTTACATGGTGAGGGGAAATATTGAAATGATTAATTCAATTGGTTTATAATTATGGCAGTGTTTATTTACGGAAGTTAATTTGTTTGTCAATTACTTTATTCTCATGCTTATTTAAAAAAAAATTAAATAATGTCTAGTTGGGGCACTTTCTATCGCTGTTGAACAAACTCTTTTTATTTAAAATTTATTTTTTACTTTCTAATTTATCTATTATAATTATTTAATTTATGAAAGTTCCTATTTATGAAATTATTGGAACTAAATTTGGCAATGGAAAAATAAAGTTAAAATGAATTTTGTTCTTCTATTTAGTAACTACTTGAAAATGGACAAACACTTTTATTTAGGAAACATAACAACACTAAGTGCTAAAACCATTTAAAATAAAAATAGCAGTCTGTTGGAAAATATAAACATAAAAATGCCGATCTATATTTAAAGCCACATAAAGAGCTGGGATAATTCTTTGTTGTTGTAATCCAGAGTAGCCGCAGGAGCAGAACAATAAAAATCGCAGCTAATTAAGTTTAGGGGGACTGTTTAATATTTTTTAAATAAAAAACTTCTTACTATTATAAATCCTTCAGTTGTTTTGTTAGTTTTTGTGTTTCTCGGCAAAATATTTAAGCACCCGAAATTCATAGGTTCCGTTCGGTATGTTTCGAGATTTAAACTCAACACCACGTGAAGCAAATTACCATCATTACTACAACATTTGTTTTATCGCCTGTCGGTGCAAGACCTCCTCTCATCAACAAATCCTAAAATCCAGACCACACCTCCTTTCATGGGTCCGTTCTGCAGCCTGGTACTCGCGTGCCACGTATAGCTGAGCACCTGACCAGGTGTATTTGTGAGCGGTGCAAAACACGGGGGCATAAATCGCGGCTAAACTAACATATTTCACGTAAGCGTTGGGCGATCGCTATAATTTTTCTTTAATTTCATCGACTTTATTCCATTAAACAATGCACGGGTGCACGGCGAATGTGTCCAATAACTCTACTTTATGATTTATGCAAATTCACGGCAATGCATTACCTGAAGGAGGATAAGAAATGGGCCCGAGCAGCAGAATTTATTGGGCATAATTACGGAGGCAAAATTGAAATTTTAATGTTTATGCAAGAGCCGTTTAGAAAAATAATTGAATCGGAGCCCTGCGGAACATGGGCACGAGAACGGTTGTCGGTTGACGACCGGGACATGGAGTAATTAACGTTGACCAACTACGGCCATTTACCCGGGATAAAATTGACTGGAAAATCTTTGTTGCGACCCCTGGCTGGACACCGATTAAACTTGGAAAAACAATCGTTTGCTGTCGCCCCCGCCGGAGACTTTTGAAGCGAAATGGGGCTGGGACCAACGACGCGAGAAAATTGAAAACATTTGTTTTCTTCCCTTAAAGCAGTTTGTGCCCTTAAAGGCCTTATTGATTGGAATACGAAATGAACGTCCTTGGACGGTTGCCATCGCATCTTCGATCTCTCGGAGCAGATAGGGAGCATTTTTATCGCTCCGATTGTTTCCAACTTTTTAGCAATCCCTCCCATGTGGGAGTTTGTTTTCTCAATGGCCTTTTGGCCCTTGGCGGTGATGCAGACGTCCCCAATTTATACCCGTAATTTGTAGCTGTCTCGGAAATCCACCTTGGAAGACTCACTTTAGTTCCCAACGATGTAAATGGGAAAATGAACGTTGCAAATATTTTTTTTTGGCGAAAATAAATACCGAAAGTATTTTTTTTTTATTGATGTTTTCGATATGTCGTGGCATTTTTGAATTGTTGACCTCGCAAACCCTCATAAGCGTGGAAATGCATTGTGCAGTCACGGGTACCCTTGCGATGCTCAGAATTCGAAATGATTCGCCTGTTCGACATCAATTCTGCTTCGGGCTAAAAAATGGCCTTGTATTTGCCATAACCTGCGAAGTACTCCAGCATTACTATTCCTGCCACTCCAGCCCCCTAAATCCCGGACGCGGCCGGGACCCACCTACCGATTTCTGAGGCCATAAATATATCAGGTCTAATAAATGTGAAAGCGATGGCATTCCCGCCACCTCCACCGCCAATAAAACCAAGAAATGCATATAAATGGGATGGAGTAGGACTGGAGCCGGGGAACGAGCATTTTTGCAGCTCGTTTGCTTGCACATTTCGTCAGGTTTCGCATTCCGGGGTCCCGATGTCGTGCACTATACGACTGTCAGTTAGGGTAGGTGGGGCCCGGAGGCGGATCAACATTTGTTTCTTTTCGCTTGCTGAATATTTTATTCTGTTTTGGAGATGCAGCCGAGTCAATCTCGGTATTGATTGCCCTTAAGTGAGTTCCAGACAGTTGTGTATTCAATTTGCGATATTTTTTGAGCAAACCCAAGACGCGTATCGATTCCCAGAGGCCTCAATCGCTGCCGTGCGATCAAGGCTGGTGCGCTGTTTTAAAATTCAGGATAAAGAGCAGGAGCGCTGCAATGAAATATTTATTAGGCGAGTGAGCCTGAAGTGCCTCGGTTAGGCATTCAAGGCTCGGAAATACGGAGCTTGATCTGATGGTACTTGAAAACATACGTGTGCGGAAGGAATTTTTCTTTCGAATAAAACATAATTACTGTTTATGTTATCCGGGGACTGAATTGGGCATAGTATAAGAGAGTAATTTGTCATTCAAATTTTCAAGAAGTTCGTTGATATTTAAAAAATTATAGATATTGGCTTTATCAGATGTGATTTTTTTTCAAACTCCTTCACTGTTTTGTAGCATATTTTAGCCAATATAAGTTGCAGGAAGAATAACAGGAATTCCCACAAATTAATGATTGAGATATCATTTTGAAGATTACGTTCCCCGCTAATGACGGAAAAGAAACAAATAGTTAAAAATTACTGTTTTCGTTTAAAAATGTTTTTTTTATAAAAACCGTATTTCGAAATCTACAAATTTAATTTTTTTGCAACTTCTGCGTTTTATTCCGATGCAGCAACTTTTAAATCTTAAAAATAACCCCAGGTGCTTATGAAAATCAAAAGAAAAGTATTTTGTGTGTTGCCGAAATCCCGCTACCATCATTCACATATGGTACATATATCTTTTAATCTCAATCTGCACCCCTCAATAAGCCACAGGGCGCACCTAGACATTCCATTAGAACTCAATTACATTCCGAATGTCTACCGCAAGCTTCGAGTTATTTTGTCACATTTGTACGAATGCGACCGGACCATTAAGTAGCGATTACCACCAAGTGCCTGGCTGAATGTAGAAAAAGCAATTGCTTGAAAGGGGAAAAAAAAAATCACTGGTGCTAATGATTACACCAAGACCGGCGATTTATATCACTTTGTTCCCTGGCAGCAATTCCTATAACGTCTTGGTCCGGCAACAAATGGCACTCCTGATTACCATAATTAAGGCAGCTATTAGAGCTATTATCGGCATTTTTCTTCCCTGGGATTTCGTTAGTTGCACTAAGTCAGGCTAAGCAAATCAGGAAAGTGACTAATTAAGGTCCTTGCGAGCAACTAAATGTTTTGGGGAGACCGGTCTATGACGTCTTTAGCCAACTCAGGGGCAATGTTATGGAAGGAGGAAATACCATACTTAAAGTCCATGCGAACCTCTTGGAGTTGTTAAAGTGCAAATGTAACGAACGACAAGTTCTCAACAGTGATTAATTGCACTCAGGCTTTGTCATATCGTCGTAGGCTTTCCTTAATTCAAGACGGCCGGCGGCATGCGCTCCGCCAGGAAGTGATGATTCTTTTGGAAAATGTACGAACTTCTCACATCCTCGCTCAGCTGAGGATATTCTTTTGAAATCCTCGCAGATGTGGACAATTACATGTAATTTGTCTTCGACTTCCTTCCCCTCATTTGTCTTTCCTGAGCGTCTGCCTGCTTGTAATTAGGCATAATACATCAAGACGTTACCTTTTCAACTCCACCTAAAAAAATGCTCGGAAGTAATCTTTATTTCGCTCATAGCACAATGAAAAAGTGCCCTTTGTTGTTCAATCCCTGCACAAAGGCGCCCCTCCTCGGCAGAGGCAGCCGTTCCCCCTGATTATAAGATTGGTGAAAATTCCTGCAAAAAAAGCGAGCTTTAAGCGAATTCTTACGATATAATCAATTTAAGAGGAAAAACCTAATTTCCGCCAATCATGTCAAGAAAAGGCAATTTTCGTGTAAGGATTGGCCTCAAATAAAATCAATTACCCCTGCCCTGCGGCGCGCTCGGCGGTAGCACATTCCGGCACAGGCATCTGCTAAAATCGCAAAAACCAAGAAATATGTCAGCATTAAAACGCCATTAATTAGGGAGGCTTCCCTGTGTCTCCGCCGTTGATATATTGACCGAATCGACTAATTCCAATTTATTAGAAGAGCGCTCGAGTGCCAAACGCCGAAAGACGACGCCAAGGAATTAATTAGAGCAACTGCTGAATCCGAATCCGTTGCGGTGGCTGTGCCTCAAATGTCTAAGATATAATCAATTATTCTTTTTAATTCGAGGCCGGAGCAGAGTTGCCGACTATTTGCATTTGGATGACATCCAGCCTGGAGCTCTGCAAGACGATGATGGGCCTGTGCATTAGCGCAAGCGATCCCGGTGTGATTGATGAGCTCTTGACTCGGCCCAGAATTAATTACCGTACCATTAATGACGCGATATGGCGCCTTTGAAGACGACGACGGACCCATTTCTTTGCTTTTAGCGAACATTGTCAATTCAACTTGTGCTTTATGAATCCGCAAGTGCACTCATTCCCGTGCTGCTGGCGAAATTGTCGCGATACCGGTGATCAGTAGGATGAATAATTTGGATCAGCTCCTGAAAGATATTCAAATATGACCAGCACCCCTCCAGGTATTATCACTCTGTTGCGACCTTATTCTACCTGTTAACAAGATTCCTCTTTCTTCAGATGCTAACTCATCGGGGGTCTGTAACTTTCATGAGTTTCCCCGACAGACAGTCTCTAGTCTAAGTGTTTCCCGTCATCGAACTCCTTAGAGCGAGTACAACACCACCCAGAATCAATAGTGCATTACTTATGAACGACTTGCAGGACGAACGGCAACTTATCTCTGCATCACACTCCCCGACATATTTCTTAGCAAAGCAATTGATTAATGACTCCTCCGACATGCCCGGTATCGTTTGCCAAAACTTTTCACCTACAGGATTCCATTTGCTGATTAATGCGCTCCGGAGAATACCCGGAGGATGTTCTCAAACTTCAAAAGGTCCAGAAGAATGCAGCTGCAGTGTCGGTCGGTGTCTTCTGAAGTGTTTGAATTGAACGAAAAGTTCTGATCCTATTGTCTTAAGCGATTGGGTTGACAAATGGAAGCAATCAGGTAGAAGCGTATTGTTCAACAATTTCAAACATGACTGTGCACAAAAATTCCACCTAAACACTAAGAGGATTTGAGGACAAAAAACGGGTCCTTGTTCCTAAAATTATTTATGTGAGAAAACACAATTTTTGGCATTTTCTCTTTACATTTAAAATCATTCGGGGATGTTTATAAAAGAAATACTCTTTCCTGCCGCCCGGTCCGTAGGATATCTTCAGAACTACTGAACCGATGAAGTCTTTCAGACCCGAATTTTTTTGACCACCAGAAGAATTGGTTGCCCTATTTTCAGGTGTTAGGGAAACCTAAGTAACCAATTAAAAAATCCTTTCATTAAGCATTCAAAGTTGTTCGAAGTTGGTAAACTTTATATTTATTGTGTATATGGTTATATCTTGCAGCTATCATATAGAAACATACACACAGATAAATTTCACAGCTTGAATTAACTCGTAATAACAGTCAAACCCAGAACTTTAAATTTAAACTTACAAAAGGTCTGAGCTTCGTTCAACCAAGGACCATACATGGGAGAGGTATGTTAAATGTGTAACCAAACAGAAAGCGTAATTGTTTTTTCTCGGTAAAAATTTAAATTATCACTATACGGTATTTTATCAAAGTGCATAGGTAGGAATTTAGGGAGCTTGTCAATAAAAATGTTAAAGAGGAGCGGACCCAAATGGATTCCTTGAGGTACTCCAGAAGAATTTAGTATCTATATAGTACCGGATCCATTTGACAGAGAGAATGGGAAATTCTAAGGCTATCAACTTCTGAATCATAATTGCATGACTAATTCTGTCAAAAGCCTTACTGAAATCTGTAAAAATACAATCAACTGTATTCCCGGTTTCCTTATAAAATAAATAAAAATAATTTCATAATGTAAAACGTTAATCTGGAAAAGATTAAACAATGTAAAGGTGGAAGATAGGAAATGCGTTAACTATTAAGGTTTCCACTCTTCACATAATTCCCTCTATGTAATTTTAAGGCTGTAATTGTTTGGGCTTGCATAAAAGATATTGTGCTATCAGTGTCCCAGTTATCCACCTTGGCTCACTTCCACATCAAGAACACAAGGATTAAGGTGCTCTGCGAAATCGATGAATATTGTAATAAAATTAATCCTAGCGTAAAATTCAAATTTCTCATGAAGTTACAAACGGCTTAAGTATTACATACCTGCAAAATGGGAGCAACCGAAGGAACAAATCCTCAAATCCTCACAATCTCAGAAATTGCAAACCTTCGAACTTCGAGTAGTTTTGGCCACTGCCGCCATTATCTTTATTATTTCATTCCTCTATCACAGCCTCTTCCCAGCAGCTATGAGTATGGTAATGAGCACCTGCAGAGCAATGGGACCCATAAGAGTCCGTTTTGCAAGCATAGCTACATTTCAGTCAGTATAGCCCCAGAAAGCCAACACTTCCTTCCTTATGTCGTGGAGGATTTTCGAACGCCCAACCCTAAAAGATCAGCTTCGACACTCGACCGACTGATGCACATTGCACATACCTCCTGATCCACCTCTAGAAAGGCAATTACAATTGAATTACAACATCGGAGTCTGCCTAGCAAGTGGAAGGCAAGACAATGGCTCACTTCCGGTATGCACTTATCGATTCTCGACCCCCAAGTACTCTTGAGATCGATTAAATTACACACGGGACGGGCAGGAGTGGATCGAGTCTACAAATGCAGGCTATGTCCACGGATAGGCCTGGGATTCTGGGGAGAAGTTGGAATCCTCGGAGGACAAAAGCCGATTATCATAAGTACTCCCCACCAGGGCTCCTGGCCGCGTCGCCTCGTAGTAATTGCGTCCGCTCCGTGTATGCAGATCCCGCCTGCTTAACCTGCAGGGAATTTATGGAATTGCGATGAATATGGGAGTACACGCCTAGAATTCAATAACGAGAGGTGTGCCGGGATTGCTTGTTTCCTTGGGGTTTAAGCCGTTCCTTTCCGAGAGCATCTGCTAAAAATCCTGGTGTTCCATAATTCATCGTCTATTCAGGGCTCAGTTAATATATCCCTCCCATCGCGACTTCGCAATTTTACGAGACTGTGGTCCTCATCCGAGGCACGCCGGGGCTTTATTGAAGGATTCCATTACGGCTCTGCATAATTTGCCACCTTGTGATTGCCGCTTCAAATACCCGCCCATTGTAATTTATTAGCGCCATAAATATCAAGTATGCGGGGAAACTGAAATTGCCACGCAATACTACCTGAGGGCCGATGATGGGCTTTATGCGGCTTCATTTGGAGGGCTGACTTTGGCGCAACTGAAATTTTTAAATTCTGGTGGAGTTTTTTGGTGGAGCACTTCTAGTGATTTTCTGCTCTAGTATGACTCACCTCGGTTTGCAAACATGTACAACCCCCCCACGGAGCCCGACTGCTTTCAGCATCCCTAAATCCAGGAAAATCACGTTTTCCTGTAGCGGCGCGGCGGGGAGATGGGAGGCGCTGCAACTTCACAAGTCATTACGTGCCAAATTAAGAATATTCCTGCCCTGAATCCCCAATGAAACCCATATGTCTCGCACTGTCGCTATTAATTGATAGCTTTGTGTGCGTTACGCTTCTTTAGACGTCATCCTTCTTGCACTATCTCCAAGCATCGAGAAGTGTTTCAACCTATCTGTTGATTTATCATGAAACTTTTGATCCCCTATTCCCCCCCAGACCCTCGACTCATAGGACAATTCGTAAGAAAAAGTTTTCATTCCTTTTTGTGAGGTTTCAGCTGTCTGCCGAATTTGTGCGCTTTTTGCGAGGTTATTTTCTGCAGACTTGAACATTTTTCTTGGTCTCTTTTTTCTATCATTTCTTTCTTTTTTCGGTACTTGATGATTTTTGGGATTTGAGAAATAAATGGAAAAGTGGGAATGAATTTACTTCAAAGTTACTACAACAAAACGGAGAGCAAGGGAGGGGAAATTCTTTATTTGTTAAGTTCGTCATCTTCAAGACAAGATGAGAAAGTGATTCGAGTTTGAATTTAAAAAAAAGAGACAAGCTTTATGTGCGGTCTTGGAATGTCCTTGAAATTTCTTTGTGTTATCTTTTTTGTGCCTACTCAATATAAAGCAAAAATTTTCTTTAGGATGTTCGTACGACAGTTAGGTTAAAATCTTTATACGGGGTGCTCCAAAGAGGTACGATTAAACTGATTTAAAGGATATGGGGGAGAGGGGGCGTGATGGGTAACTACAATAGAATGTGTATTCCTTTCAAAAAAATTGTGATTTTGTCAATAGTTCGACGTTATACAATTTTTGTTTTATTGTTTTGTTAAAGAAAGAGAATATTGGAAGAAACGTGAATTTTAGGAAATATTAGAGCATTTTTTCACTTTCGCAAGTGACTGTACATTGTTTTCATTATTGGAAAGGACATTGAGATAGTAGTTGTTTGGGTAAAGTTCACTTTACGAAAATGCCACCAATACCACCTCTACCACTGAAAGTACAGTCACTTGCGAAAGTGAAAAATTCTCCAAAATTTCTTACATTTCATGTGTTTCCCAATTTTCCTCCAAAATTGATTGCCCATCGTTTTGCTTGTCTAGAGAGGTAAAACACGTTCAGGAGGACATACAAATTTATACGTACGCTGGTGAGATCTATCACCGCTATTGTGTACAGCTAATGAAAACGCCCATACACCCTGTATACAGCTTTCAAAGCGGAGAGCAGAGAATTTCATACAAACCGCATCGTACTCGTTGATACGACTGCTTGTTTTCGTTTTTACAGAATTTCTGGATTCACAGGCGACATTAATTGAATTAGTTTTAAATTCATGGTACGTATTCACAGTTTACGCTAAAAGGACTGGAGTGGTAATAACTAGAAGACACACTGACACAAATGAGCTTGTAAAGTTCCTAATGGAAAACTGATCGCACGAAACTCATCCGTTCACCCGAGCATCTGTCCTGAATAATTAAACTTTAATAATGTTGTGCAGGCGTTTGGTAGAAATGCGTTCCAAAAGTAGACAGCATTCCCCCCTCCCCAGTTGTACTCCCATAACGCTGGTCATGTATTTTCAAGCTGTCAGCAATATTTTGTCAATGGCCACGTTAAAAAGGGAATTCCACGGAAATGTCTCTTCCGAGCTTGCTTAAAAATTCATGAGTGGTAAATGGGCACGAGATGGTTGTTGCCTTTGGCCCGGATACGCCATCTAGACAAGGTGTTTTCCAAAGCTATCAAATTTTCAGCAAAAAATAAAATTTCCTCCTTCGTAAGACTCCCCTGGGCGAAAAGATACACTCCGGATTGGGAATGCTAAGCAGTCCAATGTAATGCATTACAAATGAACGAGGAGCAAAAGGAATCGTGCTCCGTGGCTAATAGGTCTATTTAAGGCCGATGTTAGGTCAACCAGATGAAATTTTCGGGGGGACAGCTTTTGGACCCGGAATAATTCCTTTATGAGAAAGTTGGTCACCAGAAAAAGGTGCCCTATGGAACTATGAGTGAAATTTAAAGCTCGCCCCGGAACCCGCATTTCGCCGAAGCCTTCCGCTTGGGTACACAGAAATTTTTTGGGGGGCACTGAGGAAGTATGTTAACAATCCGGACGGCCCTAGATTTACCATTTTAAAGACGCACAACAAGGGAGGTCTTTGAAGTATTTACAGCTCCATTTGGAAATTGTTAATTTGAATAATATGCTCCCAGGCTCGACCCGTCTCGGCGACATCCCTCGCAATCACGGGCGGGCGGTGGCGGTGTGAGAGCGGTCCTACAACCTACAGCCTGGGTAAATCGTACGTGCACCTGCTTGTGCGAAAAGGAGCTCGAGTATTTTACTTTATCCACACTATTTAACACGATTTACGGGAAGCACAGCTCCTACGACCACGGCTCATGCGACGGGTAAGATGCTACTCATCCCGCGCACCCGCCTGCCAAGTGCAGTTAAGAATTTATCAAGTATGAGATGATGCAGCATCCGGGAGAATTTTTATCCCCGACATGCAACTGATAGAAAGAAAAGTGTTTTAGTTTTTCTTTTCCTCCTTGCAACGGAGACGTACTTCCTGTTCTGTATGCATGAGACGTGCATTGCATATAAGCCCGACGGAAGATGTGCTACTCCGGCTCTGAAGTAGTGATATATGCGCGTCACTCCAAGTTCTTGTGTGGTTTAATTTAAGGAACTTGAACGGTACAGTACACCGCAGGCCCAAGGGCTGACGACATATTTGGGAACTGTACACCGGATTGTTGATTGTAACATTGAGTCCTTAAGGAGATTATTCAAGACGTGCAGCATTCAGTCTATGGCTGTAGTGTGCAACACCTCACTCTCAATAGTCAACACTCCAGCCTTAATCAATTGCATTAAGGTGCCAAAGTGCCATTGACTCTCGTTCTCGGAAGACGTCGCATAATTGCAGTGTAAATGAAGTTACTACTGACATGTTGCAATTGCTGCTGATCGCGTGACGTCCTGCCAATTTCCTTGGCATAGGTGTCTCATTAAAATCCAATTAACAGATTTCTGCCGAAGAAGAGGAAAATCTTCGAATGACGCCACCGAACAGTTCCTATTACGGCGAAATCCCCTGCAACTTTATAATCATCGAACAGGGGAGTAAATCCGTGAAGAAATTTACTACATACATATATCTGCGAGTGCTTCATGGGATTTACCAGGGAACAAGGAAGCATCCGCCCGGGAGAAGTTTCGTATTGGTTTTATCCGGATCAGAAAATAATAAGAATCCCACGAAGTGCTGTTTTGTCCCCGTGCTTATGAGTAAACTTGTTCCCTAAATACTTAGACCAACTTTCTTTATCGTTCTTAAAGTTCTCTTAACAGGATTAAACTTGTATAATCGTTCTATCGGGACGGTACCTACTGGGAGTAATCCCTGCAGATTACGGATCAGTTTTTCAGAGAGACTCCTTGTTGTAACCGAAACTTTTCGATGGGACAACTTGTGGCGGCTATTGTTATGAGCCAGCACAGAGCGCCCCAGTTCCTTCATAGAGATGCCGTTGTATCAATTTTGACCACGTTGTTTGATTAATCAGTTGAGCTTCGATCTATTGGAAATTTGGTGTAATCTAGTCGTGTACTACGTTTTTAAAAGCGACTCTGCTAGTGTATGATCATATGTTTTCGTAAAAGGCCATCAAGGAGGAAGATAAAGGATCTCTGAGGTCATTCAATTTATACTTTACTGTACAGCATGAACACTTTTAGGGCTCTCAAAAAGCATCTCATTTGTGGATAAGCATCCGCAGAGCACCCAACAGTGGACTTATCTACATGGAAAAAGTGGGAAGTAAGATAAAATCATCAGACGATTTAAAAAATAACTGTTTATATGGGAAAAATTAACTTTCGAGGAGAGTTTAAAAATGTGATATTTGCCACAAAATGGAATCAAGGGAACGATTTTTTTTTGTGTTCAGGAGTGTTGGTTTTAATAGACCTGAACACATTCGTTGCAAGACAGGATGTCCGTAGATATTGCTCTGGCGGGAAGTGAGGTTATCGTGGCATTGAAGCATAGTAGGTCAGGTTATAATAATTATACTCATGCGATTTGTTTTTGGAAATTATTCAGCGGTTTCACATATGAGTTCAGTCAAATACGTATAGTAGACAAAATATATTTTTTCTCCGAGTAGATATAATGTTTGAAAAATGCTGCAACCTTTTAACCGCCTTATAAAAAGGAGGAGGTTCTTAATTCGACTGATATGTTTTTTTTTTGCTTTTGTGTGTATGTTAAGCGATGTCTGCGCCGACAGGGAACCTATTTAAATGATTCTTTTTTTATTCCTAGTATACACGATTTATGAATGAAAATCATGAATGAAATAAATAAATATGTTTATCGTATCCTACTCGCAGTAGAGTGTTCTCGCCTTTGCATCCTTATCTTAAAATTCGTTAACCGAGGTACCGAATGCAAGCTCAAGTTGCGTTTCATTAAGGATGGATTCGAAGCCCCCTCAACCCTCGTGTTGTTCCCCTTTTCAAAATTTCCTTACCTTGTAGTAAAATATTTTTACGCTAGCTGACGATCGCGATCACCACGATGTAAGGTGGGAGTGTTAGTGGGTTCGTCTCATAAGAAATGAACGCATGTAGTGATTTTGTTTACCTCAGGTCTGGATTGGTGTAACGAGAAAAAAGGGTTTTTTCTTCTTTCTTTTTCCCAAAATTCCAGTTGTCTTGTTTGTTTTTGGCTGAGGGAGATACTTTTTTGATTTTCGAATAAGACACACATTAAAAAAAAATTTAGAAAATAAAATGCCACAATTGTTTGTACACACATTTTTGTTAGAAATCACTTTCCCCAAGAAACAGGTGCGTGGTGTAGTGATACCTCTAAGTAGAGCGCCGTGTGCGCTGGCAGCAGATGTGTATCGTACGGCTTGGCACCGACTCCAAAAAACAAATATTTCCAACCTTT
Organism: Neoitamus cyanurus; assembly: GCA_947538895.1. Classification (NCBI taxonomy): domain Eukaryota; kingdom Metazoa; phylum Arthropoda; class Insecta; order Diptera; family Asilidae; genus Neoitamus; species Neoitamus cyanurus. The sequence continues at coordinate 29,552,063 of OX384546.1, read as the reverse complement.
TAGTGCCTTAGTATATATTTTTGAAAAAAAAGTTGAAAAAAGCTTGTACAACAAAAGCTTTAGTTACAGTAGTTTTCCCGTTCTACTGCTTCAATTGCTTCAGCTTTTAGTAAGAGCATAATTGAGAAGTTTAATCTTAATAACGTAAATTGAAATCAACAAGAATAGCAAATTATATGTAACGGTTGGTGTGCTTATCCTTCTTACAACATGCTCATTTGCAATCTTAAATATTTACTCAACTCACGATCCGAAAACGAAGTATGCGAACTGATAACATTCGCAACTTTCGGAATCCGGAAAGTTCCTTCAGCTGTAGCCCAGTACAGCAGAGCAAGGAAGGACGCCCAAAGTGGTTTTCTCGTACTTTGAATTGTTAACAGCATAAATCAAAACTTTGTATAGTGGCAACTTATTGCCTTCAGAAATCCCGAAATTCTATCGTTCCTTCGGTGAAATGAATCCGGGAGATTGCACAAAGGCGAGTGCAATGGAGCTGCTACTTTGGAACGGTAGTTTTGAGGGCTCCAGTCAGCCAGCATAAGCGAGGAACACGCCCGCGCCGCGCCGCCAGAGAAGGAGCTCCTTTAATCGAAGAACGGCTGGGGCCCGCCCTCCTTGAAATAAACTTCCACTAATGATAGAATTGCATGCTGTTTGCTTGTCCTATTTCCCTGTTTTCCATTTTTATTGGCTTTTAAGCCGTCGCTCCGAACCGTGCTCTTTCTTTGCTTAACTCTCAGAACTTCGATAATTTTTCGCGAATAAAAATTGGCACATTTCAGCGTTTTTGTTAGACGCTAGTTGAGGGCGGAACTTTTCTCATCAAAAGTTTCCCTCAATTTTGTTGCCCACTCCCGGCAATTGCTGCTCTCTGGTATAGTTTGTCAGAGGATTCCCAGGGTGGGCCGTCGTCTTCCGGTTCAATGTAGTCCGGGCTAGTTTTTTTTTTCCTTAGACGAAATTTCATTATGAGGCAATTTCATTTGAGAGGAAATTCATAACATTCCGTCGTCGCTCTGATTGCGAGGTGTCAGGCTTCTTAGAACTTTTTTAGAAATACATTAGCCGTATAAGAGTGCTCGTAGTCTGCTGAGGACGCTTATTGCCGTGGAAGGCTGCAAACGGCACAAGTGGCGTGTCTTCGCCCGAACAATTTGTTTATTGTCTGCAAACGAGGTCATTTTGCAAGTGAAAATTTAGCAGCTATTTTGAAGAGGTTTTTAGTTTTGGTGGCAATAAAAATGAGAAATTTCTTGTTAAACTGCTTTTATTATGAAAAGAATGTGAAAATGTTATTTGCTGAGAAGAATAAGTAGTTGCCTTATCTCCTTTGAAATTACGAAGAGCACTCAAAGTTTCTCTTTGGACTTGGAAAGGCTAATTAAGGGGAGAATCCGATCTGGAGCTCTCGAAAAAAGAACTAAGATTTAAGATTTTCCATCACCAACAAAATTAATGGTGGTTGTACATATTAAAGTTTTAATTTAAAAGACCAAATGGCAATTTCCTTTTCGACATTTTTATCTCCTTGTAAGCAGAGTGGAGTTAACATTCTTTCGCGTACACCCGATCGAGTGGAGTATTGTCGTATGGGTCATTTCAAATTCAATATATGTCATAACATTTGTTGTCACGAGATTGAAATTGAAAAAAAAATTGAAATTTAACAAATGGCGGAGTTTTTAAAAAAAGTTTCAAATTTCCCGCGAGAATTTGAGGATTTTTGGCCTGTCAAAATTACATTTTTTATTCGATCGGAAAACTGGAGGTTCATGGTATGGAGAAACATATATAAAAGAAGCTGCAACAAGAATCAAATCGATCGGATGATTTGTCTTCGAGTTATAACTGCAGCAAATTTGAAAAATGTAGTTTCGTGAAAAACGCGTTTAAAGTTCAGATTACTGATCTTATGGTTATAAATCCAGAAATATCATACCTACTTCTAATCTGCTATTCCAGGCACGTATACACGAATCCCCCACCTATTAACCTATTCATACATTTCTCAAATCCTCAAGATCAACAATAGAAACCAGAATCCCTTTATAATGACTTTCTTGGCCGACAGAGCCCGAACAATAACTCAGGTACGGTCCTTGGGGGGATACGGATACATGTGACCGCCTGAATTGAGACCGTTTTTTAGAGGCTTATTTAATTAAAAGGGAATTTAAATTAATCGTTTTTCATATAATTTTCATAATTCAGTATGTTTATTCATTATTTATTAAAATACAAGAAACATATTTGTCTTTTTTTCAAAATGGCCGTCGTAGTAACTAATCTCCTGAGACCCTCGCGGCGAAAGGCATCAATCGGCGGGATTTTTAGCTGCTGTTACAGCAATTGGAAATCAAAATTTTTGGTTTGAGGGTGTTGATAAAACATGTATCTTCTAGTGAAACCAATAAAAAAACAAAAAAGTCAAAAAAACGTAAATTGGCACGCCTCAAAAAAAAAAGGCCGATTTTGCACCTTTTTTTTGTCATTTTTGAGGTTAAAAAAGAAGCTAATACTTTAGATAAGACGTGTGCCAAATTTCATAACGTTGAGAACTTTTTGAGTTATCTTGTCCGTCAATTTAAAAAAGTATTATAGTTTCGAGAGAAACGCGTGTAAAGTTTTGACACACAGAGACTCTATGATTGCAGCGACTTACCAACTAGTCAGCGATTCCAGAGCAGAAGTCCTTCATGGAATTAAGGAATAAACGAGTTTCTGAGCATCTGCTTACCCGTGTCGTCAATACAAAAGACCCTAAGGTCAGAAATTTGAAAAGCTGGTTGCGAGAATCGAACGCTCCGGTACAGGCAATAGCGCTCGAGCGCCGAGTTGAGGCGGAGCACTTTGATGAGTTTTTAATCGCTAAATAATGCGAATTTTATTCTAAAAATTTATAGGCATATTTTTGAGATGTTATTTTAACTATTTATGCAAAAAAAAATGGATTAAACCTGAAATCAATCAAACTTCAAAAATTAAATTAAATTTTGTCCGTATTCTCGCTTCCACCTGATTGTTGCAGGCAGGCAAGTTAATAATTCATTCTAATATTCGGATGAAGATGGCTTTACTCCGATCCGCTTATCAGTTCTCTCGGTAATGTTGCTTTCGGTTGTTGACAATTTGTTATCCTTCTTGAATAGATAATTGGATTAAGTAGACCATAAGGTGTTAAACTGACTGCATTAATGTCCCAGTGTGTATATGCACCACTATAAGTCGTGACAGTTCGTTGGAGTTGCACTGCATTCAGCAGCAGCCCCGCCCAGACCGCAAATGTCGTTTCGATGTAGAAAACTTGGAGAACTCCCTACAAAGCAACGGGAACAAATTTATGTTGTTCCGATCAAAATTTCATTGGATCATTCTCGAAAACAAATTTTGGAAGTTTTGCTCCTTGTCACTAGTGGAACTTAAAACTTCGTAATGGAATACCTGCCATCGATGAGATTTCTGCAGGTATCCTCTCTAGACCCACTGCACTCAGAGCAGAGCTGCTGCAGATATGTTGGGCTACAGCAACGAGGCAAGAAACTTTCAGGGAAATGTGCCTTCAGTAAATTCCCTCTAGACAGAATTACAACAAAAGGTAAAAGAATTAACCAAAACCCGGTAAAGGTTTACAATCTTGCTGCAACAGAGTTGCTTGGTACACCGGGACTCAGTTGGGGTTAATTCGCGCTTAAGAAAACCGCCGGACATGTGGCTCCGTTCCCAGTGTGTAAATATACCATAACGCTGGGGAAGGATAACATAATTCCGTGTGATATAATCTCCTGGATTACCTGGATAATCTGCTTCCTTGCGCCTGAAGAAAGCGAAAAAGGAAAGAAAACCACAGGAGCGGCAAATGCAGTGCCGTGAAGGTGAAAAAGTTGAAAAACTTTATGGTAGCAGACAACCTCCCCGGAAAGAGGGAATTTGCATGCTGAAAAGGAGTCAAGACAAGACTCTCCTGGGTTTTCTATCTGCTTCCTTTTCCACTAGAAAAATCCCAACTTTTGTGCAAATAGCGGAATGATTGTTCTAGTCTCGTATTTAATGTCAGTCAGATAAATAGCTTTTCTGTTTACTGAAATTACATTTCTTTATAGGTGGAGGCGGCGAGTAGTTGGATAGGTCTTAATCGACGGCTCTATTGCATCTGTTGGGACTGAGGAGTCAGAACACGTTATCCAGGGGGAGGAATGCCAAGAAAACATTTTGTCTGAGCAAATTCACTATTCAGTCTAATGATTCCATTTCTACTACTTTAAAGGCCACTGCCATGTTTGTATTTCCCGAGAGTTCAGAAAGAAAATGTGGTCTGAGGAGACAAATGCAATTAAGGCATAATATAATATTAACCACGACGTGCGGGGAATGAAGAAATGTAGCTTGCACTGAATTTTATTAAGTAAAGGACAAAGTAGGTGGTTTTCATAATTGAGTTGAGTTTCTGCCGAGGTACACAACATTTTCAAATTGTCGTGTCGAGATGCATTAAGACAAAAAAAAAGTACGTTGCACTGTCCAAGATTTACATCCTTTTTCTCTAACTCAGTTCACAACCTTTTTTATCTTTGTTATATTTTTGCACACTCTCTGCAGCGAGAAATAAATCAGTGTTTGCGCTCGAAAAGTGGAACAAGGATATTAAAACGAGGGAAAATAAAATGGAGCTAAGAAACAGGTTCTCATCCTTTTACCCTAAATCGCACACCGTGTAGATTTTCGCCACGCGCCCTCTCATGCCCCATATCAGGACACCTTTTGAAATAAAACGTTGAGTATGTGCATCAGAGAAAGTACCACCTCGGCACACGTCCTCCTTGAGATGGAGAGCGCGCATATATGCACCGAAGGGGTCCCTTTTAGATGCGCATAATTTACCCCATTTTAGCACCGCTTTACCAACCGTCTTATGCAAACAATCCTCCACCACGTAGCGAAAGACTCGTGGCGACCGTGGTTAAGCAGGATACGATGCAAAATGAGATATTTTTCTCGTAAAGTGGAAATTTATGACCCCGTAGGTATCGTCTAGATTGCATTCAGATGTCTTGCTCATATCCCAGCCGATCCTCGACTGGGGGGATTTTTTCTTAAAAATTTTTGTAACAATTCCTACACCATGGGGAGGACTGTAAATTACGATTTGATTTCGCCAGGATATTTGGCTTAGAAAGATGTCGTCCAGAACAACTGAATTTTTGAGGGAATCAAGGGGGGAGCCTCTCTCTCTGCTTTCAGATGCACGGGTGCTGGGATGCCGTGGAGAGATTGCTTGGGTGATTTTGCGGATTTGGCTTACCTTGGGAATTCAGGGTGCCCATGCCGTTGGCAGATACAAGTCCGATACTTTACGAAAAGAAAGAACTAACAACTGGAATAGCTATACTCTGGAAATTTGGTAATAGCTGGCATCGTTAAGTGTAGTTTACGGTGAGGAACGGGAAATAATGCATCGTAGCATGAGCTGTGCGGCACGTAGCGCCGTCCTGTAGGAATCACAGGTCGTCGGCATCCATATCATCCAGTTTAGTTATCAATAAGTTGCTTATCATCGATCAGCAGCGCTCGCCGTTGTTTTATTTACATTTCAAGGTCGAGCGTCCTTATTTGAAAGACCCTATATTCTATTTGTTAAACGCCTTAAGAAATGTATTCAATAAATTTCTTCATCTTGACATAAAGTAAAGCAAACTAAAAATCCATTTGCCATTTATTTCCCTGATATTCTCCGCTAAGGAGCAGGTTAAAAGCATCAGAGCAAAAAATAGGGGGCACGCTATACCCTTCAGCTACAATTCGCCTCTTGCAAAAGCGATAAAGTCCGTGTAAGTGCTTAAGAGGGATTGTTGTCACAAAGCAATTATGAAATTTCCTCCTCTAAGCTACGGGAAAACTGCAGATTTGGGGCGGGAAGTAATAAAGATTTGTAGCGACTTTACTGGCGTCGAGGTCCCTATTCCCGTCCGGTGTTTAATTTCACGGCCACTGGACACAGAATTTTAACGCGATAGTCGTGGGGGGGGAAGGCACCTCGTGCGCTTTATATTATGTCCGGCAGCTATAAGTCCCAGATTGCGTGCTCACGGGATGTCCTGTGAACCTCGCCTTTGTTGTGTGCTTACTAACGCTGGCTGCAATGAATTTAATTTCACATTACCACTTTTGCTTGCCCTGCATAGTTACGGCGACTTGACTTCATTTTAAGTTACAGTTTTTTATGGTCTCCCAAGCAGCTATTAGTGCAGCCTTTATGGTGTTTCCTATTGCGGTAGATACCAGAGGAAAATGCAAAGCTGACACACCGTGAGAAGTATACAGGTACATCGCATCGCCGAGCATTATTTTTAACCGATTTTAATAAAACGTGGCACATACGTGTAGTTTTAATGGAAATAAATATTATGGTGACCTGCATTAAAACGTTAACAATAAAAAGTAAACAAAAACACGACTACTTTAATATTAGAGGTAAAGCAGACGGGACCCATTCGATTTCCCAGTTGAAATATTAAATACAAAGGGTCCCGCCTGTAACTCTAACTGTAATATTAAAATTTAAATAAAATTCTTAGTTGGTACGTACCCTCTTAAAATATTAAAATGACCTCGTTTTTTCTTTTTTAAATATAATTTTTTTTTTGTTATAGTCATTTCTTATATTGGGTTCAAATGTGTGCTCCGGTTATTTTTCTCCACATAATGTAGACGTGTTCAACATTAAACTGTGCACAAAGAAAAAAAATCACTCCGCTCACCGCTCAACGTTTTGCTGTTCGCCGCCTTTTACTAAAGCTCATCAATATGAAATCAGCCTTAGAATAAATTTTGAAATGTTTCCCAAAAGCACTTTTGGCAGGCATTGTCTAACTCTGTATGGCTCCACAGACCTCATTCCCAGCATCAAACAATAAAAAAGCTCCAAATTGTTTCGGCCATTATTGCCTGCCTTGTTTATGTAAATTTAATAGAATATCCTTTTCGAGTGCTTACATTGCAGGAGGCATCCAATGTGCTGGAAATTTAATTGTACTCTTAGAGCACTTGGAGCCCCTCGTGTGGGCTGCTCTAGGGAGCGCACACTGTGCTTGATCGTAAACCCTTGCCGCGCTCTATAATCACAGGGCAATGGAAAACCTTAAAATAGTTTCTAAAACCGCACTAAATAACGATTATGGCCGGCAATGCGCTGCAGCTGCATTTACTTAATTTCACCCCAGTAATAAAATAAATTTCGGCGCAATTATCTAAAGCAACCGCGAATGCATTTCCCTGCAAGTTTTTGGATATACTTTCCCGCGCCCCATTATCATTTACGAGAGCAATGGCAGAAGCCCCCTCGCGTTGTGCTGTAGCAGCGTTTTCAAGACGAGTTTCGAGTTACTCAAAAACTCCTTTATTGTTATTTGCACACGAATGGGTGGAAAATTGAAAGTATTCTGTTGCTTTTACCACAATTAAACTGATAGTGCTTCTCCTCGTGGGGGCCTGCTATTTTGAACGTTTTTTGGTGGAAGTTTTCGCGACTGCTATCATGTTCCTCAGTAATGAGAAAAACAACAGACTTCAATTGGCAAATTGTGAAAGTGTATATCCCGCATTTCACGCCACACCAATTAATTTTTGAAAGTTGTGCACGTTTTATGGAGAGGTTATGTATAATACATGCCATCAGCCTGAGGAAAGACACTTACGTGAATTTCGGGATCTTTAGTAAACAATTGTAATGCACTTTTAGTCCAGTCATTCTATAAATTTTGGTTTAAGTGTTTTTTTTTTCAGAAAAATATAGCAAGGCTGATTTTTTGATATGTTGTTCGGGGGGTTGCCCTGATTACGAAACCGCGGAGCTCGTACAAATTGGTGGATGGGGGAAAATCGCTTTAGGGCCTGAAAAGGGTTAACGTAAATTGCGCCTAAGGAGCTGGCCGTGCGAAAAACTAATCAGAAGTAATTTGTGTTGAAAAATACGCTCCACAATTTTATTCATGGGGGTGTGTTTCATAGTGAATAGTTTTTCAGATAACTAACCTAAAAATTTTGAAAAACAGGATTTTTCGGTTTTTTTTTGTGGTGGTTGTATAAATTTCAAGTATGGTACATGTGAAAGTTGTAGAGAGAAAAATTGTGTCACCTTTTTCCAGGCCTTCCGGAGCTTTCTTCCCCGTTATCAGGGTTTTTAAGGGAGGGGGATTATTAACGAACATGCTTTACAACATGGTGCAATAATAAATTATGTGTCAAGTCTCATGACACGTTGACACGAAAAACTTAATCAGGTAGATAGACAGAGTGCTTCATTTGTGCGAGCAAAAAAGTAGGTAGCTCGCAAGCCCACGCCGATACACAGCTCTCGTTTAAGAGAGAGCCGCATTAAGAGCCGCTCCCAAGCACCCTGCAAAAAATCTTTAAGACGCTATAACTTTTGCATTTTCAATTTTACAAAGAAAATGCATTAGAGGTTTTTTCTAGAGCATCTTCTTGAAATTAATTTTGCTTGTTTTTTTTTTTAATTAAAATTACTTTTAAGGGTTTTACAGGATGACAGGATTAGATGTTCCTGAAACGGACCCACTGTTCAATACCCTCCCCTGCACATATAATTTTCTCTTCATTTTTAATCAATGTGTTCATGAAACTAATTGTGATAGAAATAATATCTCTTACTAAATAGTTAACCACTAAACCTGAATGTTGTTAGTCCAATAAATCTTAAGCCATCCGGAGGCCTTCCAATTGCTTCACTTGCACTACCAATGTGGGCGTGTTTCCGCACGGATGGGTTGTGAAGTTCTTGGCTTATGCAAATATCCACCTCCGCCCGGTTAGTGAAGCAGAGGCGGGCGGGGGCGAATTTTGCAAGTTAATGGACGCCGTCGTTGTTAATGTATCCATCTGGTGGACTTCATGAATGATTTATTCCCTATCTTGTAAACATTCATGAGCAGGCTCTGTGGGCGGCAAGGGTGGAAGCATCTCAAGGAGTTGCGCTCACATATACGGAATTATGGCTAAGACATGGTGGCCACAGCGTGTTTAGTCCGTCCGCACGTAAGCAATGACCCGTTCGACAGGCTGTTTGCGATAGCAATTTAAAGGGACAATAATTGTTTTGAATTATAGATCGGGTGGCAATCCCGACCAGATAAAGGACATGTGTTGCTTATTAGCCCATGGGCGATTTCTCCGGAATTGCCGCTTCCGTGGCCGCAGGAAGCTTCGGGGAGCCACTGATATGCATAATCGTTTACAAACTGCGTCAGATTTGAAATTGTCAAGGAGTTCCACAAATGGCTTTCCGGCCCACGAAGGCCCGTGGCTTGGCGTAAAAACAGGAATTATCTGAAACTTCTCTAAATTATGCAGCCGTTGCTGCGGCCGCTTCGGTTGTGGCAAGATGCATCCTGGCTGCCAGGACATTAAAACTGAATCCAAAATTAGCACCACTGAGTCCCACACGCGTCATTAACTCTGCCGGCAGCGTAAGCAGCCCGGTAAAAGTCCCGTCGGGTAAGGGAGGTTTAATCAGCTCAGCTTGAGCAACATTTAACAAAGTTTCGAAAGTAAAGTGTCAGCTTGGAAAGAACTGCGAAATCAGCTCGTTACCGCCTCGTTACCTGCACCCTACAGGCACTGGACCCAGCGGTGGAGCAATTGAAGTTTTCATCAGCAAAATTGAAGAAATTCGCTTCGGGTTAGGGTTGGGGTTCGGGTTGGGCACGCCTGGAAACGCCCAATATGCCCCCTATGGCCGCAACCACCTCTCAACGATAAATGCATGTATGCAGCCATGTGTATACATCCATAAATAACTGCTGGTGGCTACTCCAGATAAGCGGGGATGGCGCCTTCTTGTGGGAGAAATCACAGGGAAAAACTTAATCACCCTCGATGACCACTCGGTGAAAATGTCTTCATTTCAACGCGGTCGCTGCAAGACAAACTTTTGCTGGGATAAAGACGCTTCGGGAGGAAGTTGCAAATTGGAATCTCCAGAATTTCATGAGTCAACCAAGACGGGGCTTCACCAGGAGAAGCCATCATGGACCCGTTCGGCGAACATGGCTGGTAGCTGTTTCATTTAGGAATGACGGCTCATTAGCCCAGTTTTGGTGCATTCTACCTCCTCCTCCTCCTCCACTCAACCCATTACTGTCTCTCCAAAATGCGATGTTGTTTTAATACGTTTAATTATTCTGAAGGAAGGGATACTTAATTATCAGACTATTCTATAACAGTTTAGTAACGTATATCTTTAGACATTTACAAAAATTAATATTTTTAGGTATATCCTAACTTCAGATCATTTCTCTTTGCCCCAAGCCTAGGAAAAGTTTTGTTCACGTCATTGCATCTGTGACGCCCTCCTATACGATCAGTTGCGCCGATTATACATAGTTCAAAATTAAAACACGTCTCGCCAAGGTGTTGCTGCTACCTATGTTTACCTATAGGCAGTCTAATTTTTTCTAGACCGATTGGAGGGTTTCGCCGATTTGAGCATGTCTCTTCACTTGGGCGATCACTTGGATTGGAATTTATTGCCACCTGCCCTTCGCTGTGCATCTTTCGTCGACGCTTTCAAGAAACTCGTCGATAAATTTTGCGTGGTTTCCCAGTTACAGGGTGGTTCATAAATTCGAGATGCACATTATTATTTTATTTTTATCTTTTGATCCACTCAACGCAGCGACATCAAACTTACGCCAAACAACTACTATCTTAATGTGTTATCCAAAAATGCTACCAATATTGATCTAATTCTACCACTACAGGTACAGTCACTCCCGAAATTGAATAAAAAGCTCTAAGATGTCATAAATTTCACGTTTTTCCCAATTTTTCTCCGAAATTCATGTAATTTATGCACCTCTTTTTTATTTTATTTTATTTATAATTATTATATTAATATTTAATAAAGCGTTTTCTTTTCGTTTGATCTTTACACGATTTTTGTAAACAATCCTTAAAAAAATTAAAAAGCAATCACGAGCCCTCAATTAAAAGTTTAGAGCAAACTCAACTTATCCGAAATGTTTGCATTAAAAATAGAAAAACTGAACAATCAATCTGCCCTAAAAAAATACAATGACGAGGTTTTAAAGCAATGAAATGAATTCTTGTAAAGCGGCATGGGCAATGAAATGGATACTTTAAACCTAAAAACCCAAATTCTCCAATAAGTTCCACATCCCCTGATTTTCCTTTATCCCCATTTCCAGGAAGCCTCTGTATTAATCCACCTTACAGCAAGGGAAGATATAATTAATTCCAGGCACAAAGCGTACCCCTTTTCAGTTCCGCCGGCGCTCAAAGCACCCTATAAAGGCAACTGTCTGGCATAATTTTAATGGTTACATTTGCCAAGATTTATTTTCGCGTAATCCCGTGTTATTATGGGCCTGAGCCGCACCCGATAATGGCAATAAAGATACAATCCCAGCAGCTATTTATTATGGCGCAATCGCTCCAATTGCGATTTATCAATTTATGGATGTTGAAGGCACGCCGACTTGGTTGCCTACCGTTTTTCCAGGATGAAACAGTTCTGCGTGCCGAAGTTTACCTGTAACCGGGTACTTCCGCCCCTTTAATACACGAATCATGGACAAAATCTGCTACACCCGGAGAGTTAATTAATTGATCGGCAGAAAGGGATCTAATTCAATAGTTGGCTGAAAGAGGCCCCGCCCCATCTACCCTTTTTAACAGCTTATTTTTTTTTCTTTACTCCAAAATTCGTGGGAGTTGTTTCCATCTTACCTGAAGATTTCAACTTTTCAAATTAAATTTTTATGGACTCGCACTAAAGAGGAGTCGGCAGTTTAATTGCTTTCCCCAAGTTTTTGATTTATTGGGGAATTTCCTTTCGGCCTTAATAGAGTGATAATAAAATTAAGGGTTTTGCAGGCTGTGCCGACTGGGGCTGGCTCAAGTGCTTTGCCATTTCGGAAGGACCACTTTTATGACGATTGTCATTTCGATGTTTTCGGCTGAGACGAACGTTTTAAGGGCCATTGTAATTTCGCCCATTTTAATTTTAATGAAGAGGGGCTGGGACGAGTGAATTACAAGTGGATTTTAGGAATGATGGATGCAATCAGCCACGGGTAAAAGAACTAATATTTTTATTTAATTATTTAGGATAATTCCCTATAAAAATAAACAGCACTTAGTGACGGTAATGGCGTACTCAATTACCGATATATTTTAAACTCTAAAAAAGCGGTAGATCGCTTTTGTGCGCTTTTGAGGGTAACGATGCCTTTCTACATTTTCATCTTCTTCGTTATTTGAAGCTCTTAAATAATCACATTTTTCCCCGCTGCTAAAACAAATCACTTTCCACGAAGTCAAATTAAAAAAGATAAATCAAAAGTTACTCCCTATTCGCAAAATTTGATAAAAACTAAATACGGATACGCCTATACCTTGATATCCAAAGAATTACGTAGAGCACCTAAACTACCCGTTGATTCAATGATGAGGTCCATGATTAATAATTGTCGAACCATAAAACTCCTCTGATCAAAGGCGCTCGGGTAATAAGCCTGTTACTAGAACATCAAAGCTTTACCGGGACGAAAATCTCCAGAGAAATCATTTTCCTCATAAATTTTGGAAGGAAAATGTTCCTTATCATCAAGAGGAGGTACTGTACGACAAAACGAATGAAATGCGATACTATAGTCCTGTGCGGGCTATGTGGAATCGCGATAATCACCTTTTCTTTCTCATTTTACATCTAATCAGGTAAGGGAAAAGCGAAGTAAATACAGCAAGGAATGAGCAGGAATTTCACTGGAATGTAAAAGGGAAAAGATATATCGGGGATATTGGATCTGCATCAAGCCTGCTGCAAAATGCAAATCAATTTGGGTTAGACACTGTAATTGAGTGATATGATCAGAAAATGAGGGGATTATAGCATTGTCTTGCCTGCTAGTCAAATATTTTTACGCTACCCGGTTTAGTTGGTTTGCCTCGCAAGAAATGAACGACGCGCATGGGGTGGGTCACACCGCCGTGATTTTGTTCATACCCGGTCTGTATCGGTGTGATGAGAAACGGTCGTTCTTCTTCTTACTTGCGCTCTTTTACCCAAAATTCTGGTTGTTTTGTTTGCTTTTGGCTGGGGAAGGTACTTTTATGATTTTCGAATGCAAAACATTCACAAAAATACAATGCCAGAATTTGTATTTGTACACACAGTTTTGTTCGAAATTCCTTTCCCCAAATAACAGGTACGAGGTGTTACCTTCAAGAAAAGCGTCGTATGCGCTGACCCCTTGAGTGTGAAAATATGTACAGTACATACTTTCAACTTCAGCGACTCATGTTTATTTCCAAAATTTTATTGCAGCTCGAATGGCTGAATCATTTAAGGATTGAACGTTTCAATTTTCTAAAAGTAGTTACGTGGAATGGAATAGTTTTTGTGCCAAATCCCTTCGGGGGGAATCCTGTTGTGTGATCAATCATTGTCCGAACTGTTAATGCTAATCTGAGATATTGATAAATCGTACAAATGCTTCGACAGTATACCCCCACAATTCGCAGTATTAGGGGAATCAGAGCGGTGCGAAAGGTTTCAATCAGCACCCCCGCACCAATCAATCACGAAATTAAAGGACAACGGACAGCGCATTTATGAATAAATTTCACTTCAAGTGCAATTTACTGGACGCTCGCATCGTCCCTACAGACGACAGAGCAAATATTTGTAGAGCCATCGAAAGTATCCTCATCATTCTTCGCTGTTTACTTTCAATGGTGTACGTTGTTCTCGTATCCTTTTTGCTATAAAACCGAAAAGACTTCAATACCGGTTACCCGCGCGCCGTCCACAACTCCCAGTCTAGCCCATCGGTCGGGTGCGGGGATGGAACAATGAGGGCGAGAAGTTTTCTCTGTGTGTTTTGATTGAGATTAAAGAAAATATTTATCTTGGGCGCGACGGTTTCAGGATACCGGCGAAGGACATCGATTTCCGCCAATCGGCAGACTTGTGCGGAAACTTTTATTCCTGCCTAGAATTTGGTTTGAATTTTTCGAGTTTCGTTTTCGCAACATTATTACGCCAGAAAATCCACTTTTCGTGGCAAGTGGAATAGGCGAGGAAGGTGGACGGGCAGAGAAAGAGATATACTAAACTCGTAAAGCTTCGCAGTTCAAGTTTATACATACTTGCGTTTAGCAGACTTTATTTATTTGTCTTCCCCCCGCCTGCCGCTTTACAGCAAGGAAACTCCTTTGTTCGGGAATGAGGGAGGGCTTCCGTTTATTTGCGTCCTTTCAACTCTTTCGGGCTTATCACAGCCAGTCTGTCTCCTAACAGAGTCGTAAGACAAAGTTTCCTCATAACTTCATTTTCTTTGCCGCAGGACTCATTTAGTGTGACCAGTCTCGGAATTTTATACCATATCGTCTAACAGCTTTAAAAATAAAAATAAAAATGTCTTCTAAAATGAAGCAGTCGAAGGCGGAGTTTCGGGAAGCCTTGACCGGCAGTTATTCCATTTCAAATGAGATCCCATGCCCATATCGTCCCAGGATTGCTTTGAGTTACTTTGCACAATTTCCGAACTCACACAGAGTCCTTGCACGGAAACCGTCTGTCGAGGACTTACAGCGGCTGTTTACAGTAATAAATATTTAAGGCGTTTCCACCAGTTGGTAAACATTCGTTCTAAATCAGCTCGTTACAGTCTAACAACTTTGTGCCGACTGGCAGTGTTTAATCATTTCAAATACTTTCAAGTCCTCGAGCCCTTTGTCCTTGCTCCAGTGAACCAGATATATGTAGTTGTAGGTACTCACCCGGGAATGCGACAGTCTCTGATCGCAGTTCTTAGTGCCGCCAAACTCCACACAACTCTACAAAAAGAAGTAATTCTTTGCAACATTGGCAGCGTGAATGGAGAGCGTGTGAAAAAGGACTCAATTTCCAAGAGCCATTAAGGCTACAAAAGGGTCCTTCTGGTTACCACTTATATTCCTTTGTCCACAGACCGACTTATAGTGTATAAATTACAGAAAGGAACACTTTGCGGCAAGGAGCTTTTCTTCAAGGGACGCTGTAACCGGCCGCAAAGTGTTTGCTGATAGCAACGTCTCAGATTTCCTCTCCGGGTATGTTGCACTCCATGTTATGTGGGCTGCAGTACTAGTTGTCGAAAGAGATTGCCGGTTTGTTCGACGCCATTATTTACTCTAACGATGTCCTGTGGGAACTTTACCACAAGGTGGTGGTAATTCCTCACCCAACAGGGGGAGCGTTAAAGCGTTTATCGATTAAATATTTTCGAGAAAAGTGATAAACAGTTATTTATTTGTATTTACATGTTTCAATGCTATGTTATTGAGATAAGCAATATCAGAGGGTAGGTTATGATTGGACCAGCCCAGACGCCACGGGGACGCGAGATTTAATTTCTATTTACATATAGTATATATGTATACAAATTTGTGCAAAAAAAAAAAACATACATAAACAAGTAAGTCAGTAGGTTACTCCGAACGGGTATATGGAACTCAGCAAGGTTCGGTTCGGTACGTATAGAGCATGATCTGTATATACGGATTTCGGACCGTTCATACGAACTATACGATTTAAGGTAATGCCACACAAAACAATACGTAAAAGGAAAATTTACCTTTTATAAAATGCCTACTGACTGAATATTTTCCTTTCACAATTTATCTATGGACTGAAATTTGCCTTTTTGTACTGCTACGAATCATGCCGTATACGGATCGAACAGAACTTTGCAGAGTTCTGTATGCCCGTATATACGGAGAATGAACGGAGGTTAATACGGACTTACCGCGATGGCAAATAAGCACTGTCTTAATTTCCGAAACTCCGTAGGGTCCCTCTTAGTTGCTTATATGTAGTTAGCAGAATTTTCTAAACCTGTCTAAATCTAAACTGACACTCACCGAGAGACTTGCAGTCAATCGTTCCTTAAACACAAGTAATGGAATTATGTTACGGAACTGTAAGTCAGAAGAAACTGCACTCATGCAGTTTGGCCCGAGTTATTTTCCAGCAAATGTGTCTGTTTACATTTAAAGTTTTATCCGCCAATTTTTTTGTTCTCTTCAACTTTTGTTTGCGAAAAACTTTCCTCCTCGAGAAGCAATTCACATAACATACTGAGTGGAGGTTATAATTTTGCCCAGGATGTTCGACTTCCTTAGCGGAGGACTTCTGAAGCGCAGAGAAGAAGGCAGCCACTATAAAATAGTAGGGCAACCCATTTGCTATGTTTGGTTTTCAGCGAAGCGATGGACTGATAAATTTAAAAGAGCCAACTGTGCACTTAGGGGAGACAATCAAAAATAAATAAATATTTCAAGTTTAGAGATGAAAGGATTTCTCAAAAGTAGTTTGTGCGAAAGATAAACAGTAAGCTCTTAAGGACATAATTTTGCATATTGGAGGAAGTTAAATCCCAGCAGTTAAATTTGCTGTTATTTTTTTAGCTAAAGGGCTAAATCCAAAATCACATAAACTAAATCCACATCTCTCACCCGTCTTTCGTCCTCGGGACATTTCCAAAGGCAGACAAGAGCCAAATCAAAGAGTAATCAAACAGCGGCTCTAGAGGAATCTCAAGAACAAACGGGGGAGTGACGCCGAGGAAACTACATCAATCGGCTCCTTTGCACGCCGCCTTCCCTCCGTTCAATATCAATTTATCGCAGCACGACATAGCGCCGCGCCGTTCGTTGCTGCAGCTGACCTCAGAGTTATAGATTTATTGGATGTAAAAACTACTCCGACAACAGTTCCCGGAGCATAGCATTGTCAACTCTTCACTCTCGCTGGAGTGATTGTTAAGCTTAAGCAACTCCTCCCATTTCCTTACAGCTGACTGCTACAGTCGGAGGATTCCTTTGAAGTTGGCTGTGCTACAGCCCAGCTAATCTGCATAAAGCATAAGGAATCGTGACTAGAGAGACTCTGACGCTTAAATCCCTAATGAAGCGCGCGCCCCATGAAGGCACCCCATGGTTCGGGCGCAAGATATTGACTGGCGAAATCGATGAAATCGACAATGAAGTATTTCTCGTGGTGTACCGGGTTTCAGGTTTATCTGCGGGTTTCCCTTAAGTAGTAGCGGATCCCTAAAGTGCTTCGGTGTGGAGCGGAGAGCTATTATAGTGTGGTTAATACATCAGCATTTCGCCTACAATGCTTTAAAAAAGTCTTCACAACATTTTCGGTGTTGGAAAACATGAAAATTTAAAATGTACGAAACAA
Organism: Neoitamus cyanurus; assembly: GCA_947538895.1. Lineage (NCBI taxonomy): Eukaryota > Metazoa > Arthropoda > Insecta > Diptera > Asilidae > Neoitamus > Neoitamus cyanurus. Next base: position 29,534,794 of record OX384546.1, on the reverse strand, counting down.
TTCCATTTCAAATTTGCCAAAGTGGAAAGAGCAAGTGCTCGTTACATCCCGAACAGTAATAGTAATAAAAACCGAGCAATCAACAGCGCCACAATGAAAACCTCAAATATGAGCGAAAACTAGTGGCTCCCACGTCCACACGTGGCTACTCCAGACTCCAGAGGCGAAATTACGATTAACTCTTCCCGTATGGCCACTGAAATCACCACGAGCGCACCAAGTGGAGCAGGGATAATGCTCCGGGCGAGGATGATGGTGGTGGTGGGCGAAACAAAACTACTAGGATATTGGGGGTCGGTTTGAGATCAGATTTCTTCCTCCGTCACGTCAGCTCCAGCCGGAAGAGCTTTGTATTTCGGTAGGAAGGATGGCTCCTGTTTTACAACTGGGACACCCTCATAGACTGTCGCCTAGAGTTACCAAATATCCACGGTACGTAAACTGTGGTTTACACTTGAGCACACTCGTTCCCGTGAAACAATAAAAGTTTGTTTTTATTCAACTTTTTCTTTACGGTTATTGTAAGGACCGAACGAGGCGGGCGGATAGATGGACAATTTGGAAAATGCTAGTTGCATGATGGTGCCTTTTATATTTTTACTGTTTTACAGTAAAATATTGCGGATAAGCAAGCGCAACCTGAGTTATGGCATAGGCTTTACAACTACAACAATAAAATGAAATTTTTAGCGCACTAACGTTTTGATGGTCGACCTTTTTAGATACGAGGCGGTGTTCTTATTACTATATTATTGGTAGAGTATAAAAGTAGCTTGCAATTCCATAAGGAAAATAAACTGTTTCCGATTATTTTTGAGTATTCAAAACCGCTTAAACTCATGTTCCAGAGGACCCGGGTTCGAATCTCACATGATCCCTAGATTAGATTAGATAAGTGAACCGTCTAACGGAATAGCTACAGAGTGTCCAGATTAGCAGCCCAGGTGATCTGAGTTCGAATCCCATCGGAAACCACACAAAGACTTTACATAAGAAAATATGACAATTTTCGTTCGCGTATTCTATAAAATCGTTCATTTCTTACGAGACGACCCCACCAACACTCCTAATTTAGAGATCATCAGGTAGCGTAGAAATATTTGACTAGGAGGCAAGACAATGCTGAGAAGCGAAACAACGCGAGGGTTAGAACGGCGTCACATCTTTTATGAATGAAACGCAACTTGAGCCTGCATTCGGGAGCTCGTTTGAGAAATTTTTGGATAAAGTTGCAAAGGCGAGACCCTCTAGCGCGAGTAGGATACGATAAACAGATTTCTTTCACTTATTATTTTCATTCTTAAATCCCGTATACTACCTGCTAAGCCGGGAAGAGTTTATTACGGCTGTTTACACAGAGTTAGTGGGGTGATTCTGAAGTCTTAAGAATAATAAGTAATATCGCATGTGTCGGGCAGATGGGCCAAAGGGCAGAACCGAACAGACAAACATACAACAGCACCTAAGTAACCGTAAAAAACTCGTTGGTTTTATTATTTTGGTGCATAACACCGAAAATACGATTTTTTGGTTACAAAAGAATGAGACTAGGTAATGGCCGCACCATTCCAACATCAACGAAATAATTCAATTACTGTCAGACTTTGACGAAGTCTGCCCCAATGATGGCATGTGGCATCCAAACAATCATTTTTATCCTCTGCCTGAAATGGCAATATAATGAAAGCCTCTGATAGTAACTCATTGGCGAAGGCACGAGCGAACGTTGATACATTCTTGTCTAATTACTGGCAAAAAGGCAGTCATGTCAACCAAGAAAAATGACGGGAACAGAGCTAAAGACAAATTGCACGAAATTGTCCACATCTGGGAGTAGTAGATAGTTCCAGGAGACACTTCTTGAGTAATGATGTAAAAGATTTGTACAGATTGCTCGGGCCCGGCTTTTATTTCCTGGCAACTAGCTCACGACGGAGATAAAGATTTTCTGGAGGGTTTATTACGAATCGTAATTAATTATCCCTAGGGAGGGATGTGAGGTGCCACGGAAACTACGGCAAAAGGATGTGTTTGCCGGCCTAATCTATGGGAATCTTGTCAAGCTAATCTTTTAACAAATACGAATTTGTACCTTAGCAAACAGACCGCCCCGTCGAAGGACTTTTCGGGAGAGTTCCAAGAAAAGTTGTTGATTTGCAAATCTGTTTGCCACCGAACCGAGGAATCGTCCTAGATATGCAAAACTCCCGTTTCGAAGGCGACATTTTGATTAAAGGGACTTTGAATTAAATTTGCCACCCTAAAAAATCTGAGGACCCGATAAGGCAGTGAATCGATTATTCTTTCGAATCGACCGAGCTTCGGTGGGACTTCAGCGAGCGTAAACAAGAGTACACTACACTTGCTCCGCAGCGACTCTACAAATACTCCTTCAATCATCTGCGGACGGTAATTTACAGCTCGAGTGGAATTTATTCATAAATTCATAACTTCCTGCCATCTTCATTTTACGGCTGATTGAATGAGACGGGCACTGATTGAATGTTTTTCGAAGTTTCTGTAATGCGCGGATGTGTGTGCTGGTGCGGGAAGTGTATTTGCCCTTTTTATTCATCCCAGCGGCCATATTTCAAACTGAAACGAAATAAAAGATTTATTTGTCTAAAAATGGGAAAAAAACGCGTAATGAAGCTCATAAATTATTTCGTCGGCATATTTGCTCGGCTGTTGGGCCAGCTCCATGTTTATTTCTTCAAGCGATTTCAATTTGCCGAAGGCTTTAATGATGTGAGTACTCGTTGTGCTTTTGGGTGAGTGCTTTATTTGTTAAGTACACGAGAGTTTTGCCCGATATTGAAAAATATTAATCTCTAGCCCATTCATGTCGAAAATATTATTTGTGATTATTTATTTATTTGCGGATAATATTTCAGCAGCGCCACTCAATTTCCCATCATGGTTTTCAATTTGTTTATGTCAAGGACTTCCAGCAGCAAAGTCATGATTTATTTTGTGTATCCCTCCATCAATTTATCTTTTGCCAATACTAATTAGCCTCCAGTGTGTTGTTGAATTTATATTCGTTTGCTACTTGTTATTATATGTGTACATATTTCAATAATATGTAAATAATAAAACTGAAATTAATAAGGGAGGAGTTATAATTGGTACTAATAGAGGGGGCAATTTTATATTTTGGTGAAAGAGTCGATTATTTTTTGCAGAATCTTTTAGATAAATTTCTTAAGAATATCTCAACCAAACATCATGTCAAAAATAGCAAAAATATCGGACTTATGCACTCTTCTGTCTGCGTTGTCTGCTACTCTACTTTTGTACGTTTTTTTGCGCTATGTGTACGATCAATTGTTTAAATCTTACTTCGATCACGCTTAAATGTGATCTACATGTCTGACATACCTAACTTTATCGTTAGCTGAACCAAAAGATCTACAGGTAATGAATTCTTTTCTTACATAGAAGAAACCAAGGTTGCAAGAAATCGCATTTTCGATCACATCTTTGATTTCGCTCTAAAGTGATCGGGATCAATTTCGATCAGTATAAGTAATTTGAGAGGTGCGAAGATGAAGGAAGGCTATTTGAGGGTCTATGGTGAGTTACTATGGTCGTAAGCACTTACTGTTTGTCACAGTTTTGGTGAGAACTAGGCCAATGTTTTGAAAAAAAGTCAGGCAAGTGCGAGTCAGACTCGTGCCTTAAAGGTTCCAAATATTTACCGCAGATTAAATGAGAGTTATTTAAAATTTTCATGTGATATAAGTACAAATTAACGATCTTCGTAATTTTTCTTTTACTTATGCTGTGAAACCTTGCTTCTTGCCAAATTTCATGATTCTAGGTCAACGGGATGTAGGTACCTTATAGGTTTTGAGTTATTAGCGAGTGTCAAAATATGCGGCATAAATGGGGCATAAATGGCCGTATTTGTTGAACACGTTGACTTAAAAGTTTGATTCTTTTTACAGTTCCAATGGACACTTTTTGCGCCGATTTTGTAATTTTGCGCCTCTCTACAGGCTTAATTTTTGTCGCAGTGGAAAATGTTATATATAAAAGCAATGGGAAATTTTGTGCTCTACAGCTTTTGTATAGATATATTTTTTATTGAAAGTTACCCAAAATGAAATAAATACGAAATTAATATAGAATTTCGGGATTTAATAAAGTGTTTTTAAATTTTTTCTCTAGCAAGTATATAAGATGAGATATTTATGAAAAACGATTTTCCTGCTATTGTTAGCATTCCAAGCTTAAGCCATCGATCTGCTCAGGTAAACTAGGATTTTTCTTACTGTCGTTGTGAGTACTAACATTAAGAATATATTTCATCCAATACTTGATAGGCCAGCTTTCGCTTTGCATAGACTGCAGCATAGGTGGCCTGGGCGTGAATACGGCGCTATCGATGAATTAATCCCTCGAAGCGATGGATGGAAGATCCGTAATGTTAAATTGTTTTACACCGAACGAGGCCGAGCAGAAAAACCAGTAATTTTATAAAACATCAAACAAATTCCAAAACCTCATGGTCTCTTGAAGTTTATACATAAAAATCAAATAAAAGCCGCTCCACTCGTTTAGGAAACCCTTCTTTATGACAGAAGAGGAGAAAAATAACTCCTTGCAACCCTTTTTTCTGAAATCAAATCATGCGATTGCACATTGTAACATTATGGCACCGTATTCCCTCAATATACTGTTTACTTACAAGTAACTCAGTGTCAGGCTGCGATGTTTCCAACGAAATTTAACCCAATATCTTTCCTCTTGTTGACCCAAATAAACCTCCCCGGGAGGCCTAAAATACAAGCGAAGACATGTGTGGTGCCCCCATCTGTCTAGCTGATGTTGACCCCATTACACCGTGTCTCTACGGCTGCAAAGCACACTGTGTTTTATGTCAAATTTAAGGCTTACATCGGTTAGGCTGGAATCCGGAAATGCACATCAAATGCAAACAAACCGAAGGGATCCACTGCAAATGAATAAAGGCGAGGGGGACACCATTTCGGGCAATTTAATACTTTCAAATATTGTACGCTGCTGGCAATACATCTGCGATGTGAGCAGAATTTGCGAATCGCTCTCAGACTTGTACTGACCCGACAGCGGTTGTCGGGATAGCATCCTCTGGAAAGATGGGTAAAAGAAAGCGAACACCAGCATCCGTGGTGCACTCGAACTGTTCATATAGAAATAGACTCCTTCCTGCAGGCACCGCCGCCGCCGCCGGCGCAAGCTGTAATTGCATCAGTAATAATTCCATACAAGGGCTAACCGAGTGAATTGTGGCTAGCCGAAGCCCCACTGTAATGCAATTACTTTAAAGGCTTTGCAGATGAATGGGGTTAAGTTAAGACGGCTGAGATTTGCTGCTTCCCGCAGCCGATTTATGTGCAGAACCAGCGCGCCATGATTTGCAGCAAACAATCATAGCTACTGTTGAATTTGATTTGGAGCAAACATTGTGGTGCTGTACAGAAATCTGAACTAATGCTGTCTGCTGAACCTTGAAGGTACAGTGGATGCGTGCTGAAGTGATGTCTGGAGTCTTCAAAGAGGACTGCTATTGAAATTTCGAACCCCCGAGCTCCGGGGGTGTGTTAGTGGTTCAGCAAAGTCAGTACGAAGATGCCAGCACTGTTCTCACCACCTCCAATGTTTAATCGATATATGAAGCTTCCATCTCTCCTCAGTGGGCGAGTCCATAAGAACCTTTTTATTATCTCTCAGCACCTGGGATTAATAAAAGCACTTCCAGGAGCTATCGCACTTTATAGCCGCAATTGCATTAACTGCCCAGAGCGGGGCAATTAAGACCATATCGAAGCCATGTAATGACTTCTGCTATATGATTTCATAAGGCGCCCCAGTTGGCTGCAAATGGCCACTCTCTGGTGCACTCATTCCCAAACAATTTCTAGGCGCTCTATACACGTAGCGTCACGGTAGCGTCACCCAGAGAAGTCCTCATTTCGATGCAGGAGCCGGAGCTAATCCATTTCTGGCTTGTTAGATTTCAATGATTCGAAGAAATCTTTGCAAAATTGACTTTAATGCTGGAAACGTTCTCTGATTGCACGATATTGGGTGAGGTGAAGATAGTGGGAATTTTATGAGGTGCTTATCCAAATCGTCATCATAATTTTGCAGATAAATTTTTGAGATCTATTTCTAGTTTCTTTTCAACTCCATGGCACACAATTTTTAATCAGGAACATTACAAAAGAGGGAGAGTTGACTATCGGGCAACAGGACGAAATATATTTTAAATGTTGGTAGTCACAGCGACAGTAAGAAAAATCCTGATGTGCCTGGGAAGATCGATGGCCCAAGCTTGGTATGTTAACAATAGTAGGAAAATCGTTTTTCGTAAATATCCCATCTTTTAGACATGCTAGAGGAAAAATTTAAAAATATTTTCTTAGACCCCCGAAATTCTCTAAATCAAAAATGTTCTCCTCTTCCTGATCTGTGGACTTCTACCACCCTCATCAGCTCGTCAGAAGTGGGTGAGGGGGCCGATCTGAATTGGTCTTGGTGAGGTATCCAAATTCAAAAGGATCCAATTTTCGAAAACAAACATCTACGTGAGACTCTCGCGCATTAGAAGTGAAACTTCTTAGGTTCTAGAAACAGTTGATTTTATACAATGCTCTCTTTGCGTTTGTTAACGATTTTATTATTTCAGGATTAGGAAATGGTTATGTGGGATTTAATATACTATAAGAAAGAAATTACTTGTTTTTGAATTTGGATATTTTGACGGCAGATTCGAAATCAGCGACCCCGAAAACCTCCTAGTGTGGAATCTCAGGGAAATTTTTTGAGGTTTAACTTTTTCGGTCGCTATATTGGATCCACCATTTTGATTTTGGATATTTGAAGGCGGATTTAAAATCAGCGACCCCGAAAAATGCACAGTGCGGGTTTTCAGGGCACTGGGGTCGATAAGCTCTTAGTTACTATCGTTTGGGATTTATTTTTGTTTGTGAGCGGATCCTTTGACCCTGTAATTTGTGATCTCCGACCCAAAAAACACCGGAATCAGCGATATAATTGTTGTTTTTAATTATTGGGAACAGACCCTTTTTACAGCTAATTTGCTTGTACTAATTATGGAAAACTACATTTATTAGATAATCAACACGAAACACAAGAAAGTGCACTTTTGCAACAGTATTGTTAAAATGTTTCAAATACATCACAATGTAATGTTCCGCAAGTAATTGGGTTGCAAATTTGCAATCCTTTCTCATTGTGAAGATCAAAATCTTCCTCAATTTGCACAAACTTCAGGAGAAGTCATAAAGAAGCAAATACAAATGAAGCCCCCGATTTCGGTACTTATCACCTACAGCAATTTGGTAATAAATTGGCCTTACGAGCACACATTACCACTCATGGCTTCAGGGTATAGTGTCGCATTTACGAGTATAGTATTCTAAATGACCGTCAATCATCCCAGTCCTTAGTCTTTGTAGGGCATCACGGCACTCATCAGACCCCGTACCCTGATGCGAGAGGTGTTACATACTAATTGTGCAAATAATCCCATAAAGACAGTCAGTAAGAGGCCGGCCAGAGGCTACCCGGAGTGCACAGCCATTATTAGATTATAAAGGCCCATTTGTTTGACATAAGTCATTATTTAAGTAGGCCGGTGAGACTTCATTCCTTGGCATTGGAGATGCTCTTAATGACGGTAACTTATACCTCCCACGTCCCACCTCACCATGTCGTTTAGACGAAGGTCTTCGCTGGAGCGACAAATTGACTTTAATTCTGCAGGAGGGGACTACTTCCGTTTAATTTTCTATTGCTTTTTGGTGTCACTTTCGGTTTCATTAAATCACACACTTTGTGGCGTTTCTAGCTGAAAATTGGATTTTGGGGGATGATTTAAATTTCCACCACTGTCAAATCGGGATAGCCCATAAATAGCTGGGAAGATTCTCGTGCACTTTAAATTTACTCCCCGCTGAATGCGCTTTAAGGGGATGTTGTGCCAAGCCCGCCAGCATCTTCTCTAGGGTCATAAATCAAAAGACGAACAGTCAAAAAGTAGTAAATAACTTTCTCCACAAAAATTCCGCTCGTGTTCCTTGGGAGAGCCATAAATCCTGCAATATGGCATGCTCGCTGCTTGAGACATTTTTCTGTAATGCAATTTTGAATTTGAAGGGCTAGCAGACAATCCATGGGAGTGCGAATTGCTCAAAGAAGGAATCGACGTGTTCGCTCGCATTTCCCGGCTCATCCAGAGCATAACGTTCGACTTTAAGCTGGCACTAAAATTCTTCGTGGAGTCTGGAGCCCGAGCTGTAAACTTTTACATTTGCATTACTATCCTTTGAGACGCTCATTGATATCCCAACCTCAAGCCGAGTGGGTTTGAACTTAACCCAAATGCAAACGAGGTGTTCCTCACTTGCTTCCTGACTTCGTTGCAGCGCAGGTCGTAAAATTTTAAGTTTTCCGAAGCGTTTCTTATCTAGCCGCGTGGTTTGAATTGCTAAGGCGATTCCCTAATCCCGTAACTTAGGATGCAGGCGAAGTCTGGGAATTGAAAAGAAATGATACCGGGTATTTTCATTTACATAATCTGCAACAACGTGAAGGTCTTATATTTGGATTGGGCACTTATCACTTATCCAAAATGGAATTGTTAGAGGTATTCACGCTTTGTTGTAGTTGCCATTGTCCGTCACTATGTCCTTATGTTTTTTGGTCCGCAGAATTCGAAACCGATGTCAGATTGCCTCTATCACTTCTACGAAATCATACCTCAAAACTCACCGTTTGGGTTTTGTCTACTTTTTGAGGTTAAAAAAACCTGGACTTGGGTAGACAATCTGACACCGGATTTGGATTCAGCGGATCAAACAGCGTACGGGTATAGTAACGATTCGTTGAACAGATTAATTTTTTTTTGGGGCTGTGAAGTGAAGAAAATGAGAACAAATTTAGAAAACTGTCCATTTGAAGCAAATTCACGCATGGTGTTATAGTTATGAAAGATCAAGGTCATGAGGGGTTACGACAAGTAAAAATATGGCAAGGATTTCAATTCTAAAACATTTCTATGGTAATGGGAATGTGAGATTTTTGAGTATGGTTCCATGTAGGGTAAGGCTTTTTTTAGTCTGCTCTAGATCATTGACCGTCAAGCACTAAGCCGACTGTTTGTGCATCAGTTTCACAATCATATTGAATTGTATAATCACAAATTCCAATTTTATAGATCCACTGATAAGCACACAACGCATTTAACCCAGCATCAGAGTAAACTCAGGAAATTAGTACATCAGCTGCAGGGCGCCCATTCATCTTCTTTTCATAAAGTTTAATTTAGTGAAGCTGCCATAGTTCTAAATCTAATTTCACGGTCCGGTAGCGCAATAAAATTAAGCCATCACCCAGCAAAAATATTTTGGCTGCAATTTACGGCCATTAGATAGCATTATCATGCACTTCGGGTAAAATATTTATGTTTTAATTGCATTTGAATGTAATCAATAGCCCCGAATGCGATGCGGCGTCCTCCATAATGTATGCTCTCCGGATCCGGGCAATTTTATTGTAAATCATTTCGGATTTGATGCACTGTGTAAACATTCTGCCATAAGCCAGTAGGTAGAGGTACGTGGATTGAGATTAGAATGCAAATTTCACCTTCCCGAACAAACACGGGGAATGCTTTGTTACCCTCAATATGTTGTTTAGGGCAGGGTAATATGTACATAGATGTCATGCCAACGTTAGTCATTCGTAGGCGTGACACCTATGTATGTGCATAATACAGGGAGAGGGCTTTTCTTTAGATGAAAATACATCGGAACTAAAGAAATGCGTGTAAAGGGGCTTGTGCTATTGGTCGTTGAAGTAAGTGTTATTAAGCTGCAAAACGTCTTTAACTATAATAAATTTCTTCCAATTTCGACACTATTGTCTTCCCTGTGTCGAATCGGGCTTGCGGCTTTTAATAAGGGCTTTTGACAGAAAGAATCACAAATTTCTTCTCTAAATATTTTCCCTAATACGATGTCTACCCGTTCACAGTGTGTATTGTTTTGTGGATCTTATTCTTCCAAAATTATCAAAACTTAAGGAATTCCGCACGGTTGTATTCTAGATCCACTACTTTTTGTGGTACTTATCAACGACAACTTCCTGTGAAGATCCACATTGATGTCTTAATAAAAATTTAAAAAAAAAATATGTGGATTTCAGGAGGCGGGCGAAGGTACTCATAAGTTTAGGTAACGTAGGTGTGTGTATCCGTTAGTATCTCGTATATATGCCCACATACCACATTGTACATAGTTTGATTTGTTGTTGTAAGGTTGTTGTTGTTGGACGTGCCGTTGTTATGACAATGTAACAGAAGAAACTTGGTTTGCAGTAACGGCATTGTTTTGTGTGTGGTGTAGCAGGTGGCGCCGTCCTGTTGAAATGTCATGTAATAATGCGATTCAAAATTAATAAACGTTCTTCCGAAGTATGACGTGGCATTTTCGTAAATGTTCAATCGGTTTAAAACTAATCTCAGTTTTAATTGATTTTAAGTTTTTAATTAAGTCCTATTCTGGTTTTGGGAAAATTTTATTTCTGCTTCTGTCGCTGTTTTCTGCTCTAAATGCGTCGTGACAATCAATCTTCAGTTTGGTCAGACAATCTTACGAAATCTTCATCACATAACTTGTTGATTTTAAAATTCGTTCCACAACCCCTGCCGACAGAAATACGCAGCCATTAATGGTTCATTATTTCTGAAGAGGGTGTTAGGTCGCGTTAATTTATCTCTTTATCACTCAGTCCACGAAACAATGAATGGCTTTTTTAGCTTATCTCAGCCCAATGGCCGATGCAGCACGTCCTCTCTAAGAATCCGGAGGAGTAATCTTCTCTCGGCGGCCACCTCCTATGCCTGAACCCGCCTTGCTTACGAATTCTAAACAGCAGAGTATCTTTGGGCGATAATAATCTCAGCTATTAGGGCCATTTAAAGTAATTTATGGGGAATTTATATCAGTTCCGGGCAAGGCTGAACACGGCAATGGGTCACGCGGACCAATGTCGCGCTCCCCCTGCAATAAATAGCCCCTAAATGCTGTCGAAATAACCATATCGTGGTCATTTTCTGTCCATTCCTGTCGCTCCTTGTTCGCCAGTAAATAAATTCCGGCCAATTATGAATTTTTATTGCGGCGCTCTTTTATGTTTGTCGGTTGAATCCTGCTGTTCGCTGGCGTTTTTAATAGTCGTTGCGTTGCGACTCGTCTTCCTGACAAATTGAAATATCCCGGGCACTCCAGGAAAAGCAGCCTCCCCTCAGAAACTGAATTATTTCGGATGTACGAAGTGTTCAGCCTTTGACATGACATCACATGTGTACGCACTTTATCTTCGCGTACGGCCTATGTACATACGTCACCGTCATACATTACCGAGACGTACCCGAATTTGAGTCGAAATGGCTGGTAATATGATTATTACACGTGTGTGTATTACGTGCTGATGGGACGATTTTTGGGATTTTTAGCCCCCATTCGTCAGGTACGGCACAAGGAAGGATACAGGTGCTTCGCGCTGATTCATGTGTTTACTTATGGGTGGATAAAAGCTGCCAAAATAGGGTCGTTATGCGCGAGGCTTAAGTCAGAGAGCAAAGAAATGTCGTCTTTTGCAAATTCATTAGAAAGCTATCACCTCGCCCGTTGAATTACCTCCGAGTGCCAAATAAAATGCTGGAATTAGTAGCACTCCAAGGGCTGGTATGGGCCACACCCCCTGAATTTTTGAGCTGATTGAGTTCATACAACATTTATATTTTCCGTCTTCCAGGGATAGACCAAAAACCGAAATAAATATAAACATGAGGACAGCCGTCGCAAGTCACGTACGTAGGTGAAACAAGTGCAAATGGGTGGCAAAATGAGGACACTCTCCTAATACCCCAAAAGGTTGGTTTGAGTGGGCCTTCAAAAAATTACTCCCCGGCAGAGAAAATTCGCTCGTATATGAAATTGGGTTAATAAAATGTGGGTATGAATTCCGAGAGGATTCCCCAAGATATTTGGTGGATTTACAGCTTATTTAGATGCTTACATAGCAAACTGAAGTAAAACGATTTTGCAGGGAATTCCGTAAGAGTTTACCCTTTACGTGCAATTACAGTAAAAACATAGTCCTCCCCTTGTAAGCGTTCCGCAGCTCAGACGAAGAAGCAATGAAATCTCTCACGTTTACGGCGCTAATCCGCTCCGAAATAAAACTTGATCCTTTTACACATCCATTCCAGATTACAGCGATATGTTGTTTTTATTGATAAAAGTCATACGATGCTATTACCCCTCCGCCACCCAGGCGGCATGCCATGTCGTCTTAAAGAAGTTCTCTTGTCTTCTTTAGTGCGTGCCGTGCCGACTATAGCTGTGGGCAGATCTCCTCCCGATTTTATAGCAATCACATTCACTTTGCTTTATTTGGCTGATATTGGAGCGGTTATGACGCGGATTACAATCTCGATTAGGGTCCTATTTTCTTGTGTGATTCGCTACATTCCGCAATTTGATTGATACGGGCAGGGATAATCCGTTGACGGATAGCGAACGTCTTTGAGGCACTGAGCCCAATTTTATTGATAATTTCCTCCAAGACGTCCGTGTTTTATGAGAATCTGATTCCGGTTTTATGGGCCTTATTTGAATGATTTGCGGTTTAGTACAAATAGGAGCAATTGTGGGATTTAAATGGCTATTCTGTGCATTTTGGGAGCTCAGGATTTAAGAAGCTGACGCTGAAAATATTTAGTGTTTAAACATTGGCATATTTTCAAAAAATTTCATTTTCTACTAAGGCATTGAGGTTTTATATGGCTATGATAGTCCAATATCAATGGCATACCTTTTTATGCAAAAAATATGTAACACCAAGGAAGGTGCTTTTTAAGTGTTGGTAGGAAAAAACGGCTCTGGCAAATATTACAGGTGTGGAAACGACCAGATTTGATCATAATACTCATAATTAGCAATTTTGCATAATACCACGATTATAGTGTTATATCTACGTCCAGATATTGTTTTTGTTATCCTATGGTAATGACGTCATATATCTTACTGCATTCTGCTCGTCAAACCCTTTATTTGATACTCATGTCAAGGGAGTTGTGGAGAATAAGGTAATCCGCCATCTTGCGACGTCCGTTATATAGGGAATGACGTCAAATAGTTTATTGGAGTTTACTCGTCAAACCCTTTCATTTAAGACCTAAATAAATGGGATTTGCGAAGATGAAAATGAAAACAAAATGTTATCTCACGCCACCTATAATTATTTTCCTCAAAATTTGTATATCTTGTACTACTCCCACAATTGAGACGAATCTAACGAGACCGAATCGATACAAAGTTGTTTTCCAAAAAATTAGTACGTCTGGCTCAAACAATTTCGTGTCGGGAAAATTTTTTCATTTATTACATAAAATATGAAGGGGTCTAGACGCGCTTTGTGTTTGGAACCATGGAACTGCTGACAGATAAACATACAAACAAGCAGACAGATAGACGCATTGTGAAGCTTTACAATTTTTCGTACAGAACCTCCACACGAGAGTCATCCCTACACATAGGCGAAAAAAAAAATATTTAAAAAAAATCTATGCCTTGTGTTGTATTTACCTATTGTTATCCTTTTTGAACTTCTTTAGGCATAAAATACCGCATAGGTCCTTGAACGGTATCTACGTGGGGAAATGTGGAAAATGTAAAAATAATATTCCAACCAGAATCCGGAGTACACAATCAAAATGTAAAACAACTTCATACCCCGAAAAATCGCTTCTTTTGTGTCGTATTACCTACTCTGAATAAATAAAACTCCCGAAAACAGAACCGTTCGGCTGTTTAAAGGAAGCCATTCCCACTTTTTTTTTCCCAGGGAGACGAACGAGCCCCCATTGAGGATAATCTGGGCAGAGATTCATTCATGCAATGAGCCATCTAGAGTTCGCTGTTTACTTGAACAATTATGCAGATAAGATACAGCTCCCAAGTAGGTGTATACATGTGGAACGAACGTTTCATTTAACTTTGAAACCCCTTTCCGCAGACGGGGTCCTCGGCTACACAACGTGAACAGACTCCTCATGAATATTATGAAATCGTCGTCGCGCTCACATCACGTCAAAGTTTTCGGATGACATGAAGCCTTTTACCCGTAAACTTTCATCATTTGCCATCCGTTTTAAAAACGTGCTCGGCACCAGGAGTACGGCAGCGTTGACAACAGACACAGAAAACCTTTTAATCTTCTGCCTCAGCCGCCCCTTGCTGCCGTATCAATTCAGCCAGCGAAAGTGTAGCGCTGATAAGCGCCAAATCGCCCGCCGACGAGAGATATATGGAGCCATCTGCAGACGGCGAAATTTATGGCGGCCGCACTTTGAAGTGCGATTTACTATGGTAAGGTGCAGAAAAATTCCGCCCCCCGGCACATATCCTGAGTTATGGAGATCATATTTTGTAGTCGCAAGACAACATTATTATTCTAGGCGATGCCACGCGGCTGACGTGGAGGAATTTTTTCTGGCGGTCTCCGGCGAGCATTGGGATGGATATCGTCTTAAATAGGGGAGCCAACATTCGGTGACTGATGGGAGGAATCATATGCTTCTTATGCTTCTAGTATCGCCACCTTATTTACAAAATAACTTCAAAGCAGCCCGGCAGCCACCAAGGAATTTTGTGATATCTTTAAAATTATATCGATTTGCCAGATCACAACCACTCTATGCCCATGGATCGTGGTACTAATCGTCATGACGGCCACTAATCAAATCGCAATTAATTTTTCCCTCTGTTGCATTAATTCAAACAGTTTTCCGGATAGCGGGGCTACAGGGCAATCAAATTTGTATGCAAATTTCGAATTGTCCACCGAGGTGATTTGGTGTATTCAATAAAACAATTGAAGCCTCGTAGAGGACCGCATGTCCTCGAGCTGCCACTCGCTGCGTTACGGGTGTCCCTCGGGAATTTAAATGAAATGCAATGAAATATTCAAACGCAAATATGGAATCAGCATCAGTACCTAGTGGATGTGGTGGAATTTCTATTTTAATTTGCGAATCAGTTTAATTACGCTATAATTAATTCATTTTGAAATAAATGTTTTTCGCTTAATGTCTTTATGTAATTTCCAAAGGCAGCAACAGTTTTAAGGAGGTCACATATATAACATATATTATCTAAATAGTCGAAACAAATTCAAGAATAAACAAGAATAAAACTATTTCCACTTAATTATTTTCGTTAATTAATCCTGTTTTGTAACAAAAATAATGCATACTGGAATTTCTAAGTTATCCTATCTATTGTCAAATTTTGTTGTGAAACTTTTAATCCATTTTCAACTTTCCAAAAATTTCCAGGAAGGCATCAGGCTACATACCAATATCATCCTGTAGTTATGTCCATGCCACTGTACAAGTTACGAAGGTATAGTTGAAATCCTATTCCTTTGCTCATATTATCATATTGTGAATAAAAAATTCGAAATTTTTGTGTACTTGTTAAATCCTCAACATGACAACATTTCCGTACTAACGTAGCAAAATTAAAAAAAACAAATGTTTATTTTTCGATTAACCTAACACGCAGCACCTTACATATTTATTTCTACTGCATGTGCGGTGCTGAAGTTAATGTTTGAAAAATGGTTGTTCAGTTTTTACATATCCTTGGGTGGTAAACACACAATTTCCGATAAGGGTAGAACATTTTAATCGCGAAGCAATTCAGAAAACTATCGTGCTACTCCCATGGAACCTTATCATGCAACTGCACGAAAATTTATTTTGTCGCCAAGTTATCGTTCACCTCGAAAAATTTATTTAATCGCCTTCTAAGACATGCTAGAAATTCCGTTATTTATCAAGCAAAAAATGGCGTGTTTTCCACTTCAGGTGCATTTCTGCATTTGGCGTTCCAACCATCGAAAACTTCCTACAGGAGGTGGTTTTGTAAGCCTCTAACTCAGCCGCCACCACCATGTGATTATAAAACTATTCGCGAAAATGCACGTTATTTCATAAATACACACGGCGGCGATTTATGGGTATGTCGGAGGTGCAACATACCCGCACACCGAGTGCAGCATAGAGCTGGGCATCTATCAATACACGAAACTTACGTCCGGAGCAGTAGATTTCTTCCACCGTCCTGAAAGTGAAAAATGCTCAGCCATTCCAGCGAGATATGAGTGGTTTTACAGTGAAATATCGCCCCCCTCCCTCTCCCCAGTTGAGTGCACCGACTTTTCTACCGAGTTCATCCCGGCAATTCAATACAAATTTTTTTCCACTTTTAAAGCTCCATTCCCCGGCGTTTATAAGGTCATGCGCGCCCCCCAATGAATGGATGCTTGACCCACAGCAGATTTACAAATATTGGAAGCTTGGCTACCAGGTCAGAGCGTGGCGGATTGTGCCCTGGACATGTCCGTAATGGGGAAAAGGGATTGCAAAGATAACTGTATTAGGTATTCAATACTTTGGACGAATATCAATATTTTCGGGTTTGAATATTTTGCTCCTCGATGTGAACTCGACCGTCATGGGGTTACGCTTTATTCCTTTTGGCATCCAAGAGGCAACTGTGCAAATTCAGGTAAACCCATCGATGCTCTTTTGTAATATTTTCCCTCCGGTGGATCGAAATTGCTGTGCAATTGATATCTCAAATCTTTGAATAAGGCAACTTATCTTGTTGTTAGTATTTATGGACTGGGCGAAAAAGTTATGATGTTATTTCTATGCCAAAAACGGTAGGTGGCGTAGAATTGTGAATACCCTGCTATGAGATAATATTAAATTGCGAGTGCACAAAGTAAAATAAAATGTCGATTATATGTATTGTTCGTATATGTAACAGGAAAATGTTAAACGGTAATCATGTCAAACATAACAGTTTCTCCTATTGAAATTGGTTAATATGGTGGAAAAAAACAAATTAGGTTCCTTTACATACACTACATATATGACTTGATCAGATAACATGTCATTTCGGGAATGTCATTGACATGTCATGTACGTGACACGTCTAAATAAATATCCGCGGGCAAACAAACATAATATCCGGAACATAAGTTAAACTTCAAGGGATTACTATGAAAGTCAGCACTAGAGGGTTGTTGGGGTTGCTGATTTCGAACCTGTTATGAAAATCACCAAATTCCAAGTGGGGGGATCCAATATGACGACCGAAATTCCTCAACTCTAAACAATTTTAATGAAAATTAATATGAAGATTTCTTTGGGGTCACAGAATTCAAATCTACAAAAATTCAAGATAGCAGACCCAGAATGGCTACCGAAAAAGTTAAATTTCAAAGGTTTGCCCTGAAAATGTCTACTGACTGTAATCTGCTTTTTATAAAATGTCTACTGACTGCAATTATACTTGGATAATTGTTTATTGCACAGGGTGTTTCAATTAACAAGGGTCATTGTGATATTTTTTAGATAAAGCCTTTTTTCGGCCCTCGCTACTAGACTAACCCAAACTCGTAAGTGGCATTGAGGGTCATTTTCAAGATTAAAGGGTCACATTTACAAAAGTTGTGCAATCTGCTTCAATTTCCACGAAATTTGGTATCAGGGGGTTTTTCAGGTAGTTGATTATAAATTGGAGGCTCATTTTCTCATAAAAAAAATGGCGGCTTTAAAATGGAAAACGGAAACTGTGCAAAGTGCTCCAATTGCTACGAAACTTATCTGAAGAAAAACCTGCATAGACTGGAGATCATCTTACCTTGAAAATGACACTCAAGCCCACTTCCGATTTTTCCGATTTTCGTAATCTCCTACCCCAAAATCCCCGGAATCAACCATAAAATTACTGGGAAGTGACCTATCTTTTTCAGGTAATTTGCCTGGACTACTAGGAAACATGCCATTGATATAAATTTATTTCAGGTATACACCCTTTTATGCACGACTCATTTCAGTCAAAACAATATTCAGAGCATCTACTACACTATATCAGACCAATTGAAGAAGATGTCAAGACTGTCACTTTAACATTCCCCAAGTTTACAGACAGTCTCGACATACTACATACATATTTTGCAGAAGCTGCAGTAGTCTTATAATTTTGTTGAAGATATATGGATTAGCGCCGGAGTCTGATGCGGCCAGGGAGGAAGGAATGTAACGAACAGATGACTGACAACCAACACATGGCTCGGAAGGATGTTTTTCCAATCTCTACGTCTTGAGCTCATTTTAGCGAAATCACTTTATTCTGAAAGTTTGCTGTCACGATAAACATCCTGCGGTAGTAGCAACACCAAAAGACGGATTACTTACATTTCTCCTCTTCAGGGTTTGGAGGGGTGAGGGATGTGGTCGGGGACTTGGTAGCAGTGCCCACTTGGCAAGTACATAGTTCCCTTCAAGAAATTTCCACTTAAGACTTTCCACGTCTGGTTATGCATTCGCTGAGTGCTTTTTCATCGTTACTTTGGCATTATTCTGTTCTGGCGATGGGGCACAGATATGGTGTAGTCCTTAAAACGGGGTGCGGTGTGTGAGGCATGTTCCCATGCTGATTTCAGGAAATTTGATTAACTTGAGGCACAACTTGGCTCCATGACAAAGGACCTAAAGCTAATGTATGTCGAGGAGGCATATTGGAAGATCTTCGCGGGAAAGTGATACACCCGGTAAGTAATGTCTTCTTTCAATTGAATAGGAGGAACAAGCCGGAAAAGCTGCTGGGAGGGGATAGCGTATTGGGAATTCCTCAAAACAGCAATGGTGCCGTTAATATTAGCTTGAACACATAAAGCAAATTTCAGAGCCAATCGTTTCTGCGCTAACGTCTTAATGGAAGCTTTATACGTACCCGCAACTACGAAACTGTCATTTGCCTGGAGGAAATATAATTTTCCAGCAATCAATTCCGGAGCACATAGACAGCACAAAGTTGTTCTGATTATGTTGGCCTCAATTGCTTCGTTTGGTGGAAATGGCAACTTTTCGGGGACTAACTATAAAATGCTCCATAGTGTGAAATTTTAAGGCCAATCTCCCAGCATACACTCAGTGCTTTGTTAGGCGAAAAATTCATCACTCTGGTAGTGGGGGCAGATAAAAGGAAGATAAAGTGCTCAATGATAAGTTTCGCCAGGACCGGAGCCTTTATTTAGTGCTTGTCGTCGGCCTCCGCCACCCCCTCGCTGGTGATAGTTAGGGGGATTGTTTTTAAGTTCAAACAAAAGGATATATGGGTGGCAGCGAAATTCCGACATTTATATGGAAGCGTCTAGCGTTTCAGCGCCGCTTACATGGCCAAGTAAAGTGTCTCTGGTCGAACTGAATTTTATGTTTCATGAGGGGCAATAATCGTAAATTTTTTTTCACTTCCATTCGACAGTGATCTACGGGATAGTTTGTCGGAAGCAATTGGTCCAGCGGTAGTAACAGGGAAATGGGGAAAATTTTTATAGATATTTCGCGCTTTGAATAAAATTATTTGAAGCACTTTACGAACTTTCAGTTTAAAGAGAGAATTGAATATCCTGCACTTTATCGCTACCACTAAACCTATAAGTTTTTATACAGCATATTCTTGTAATAAAGGCTTCCTGCAAAAGTGAATATGTATATCGCTGTGTTATCGAACCGTCGAAGGGATGGTTGTTTCCGAAACCCTTTCTCAATTTAACATAACTGGCACGGGCAGAATTTTGGCTTTTTCGGTTATTACGTGAAAATTGTTATTATACTAAAATTGTGTGTATTTCCAGGCCATTTCATAAAAGCGATACGGTGAGAGCTTATAAAGGCCGCACACGTATAAGTGCCCATTCAGGTTAAATTACATTTCCGCAGCTTCCCTTTGTATATCACCCTTGAAACAATGAAGAGCTCAACCTCTCGCTAATTATACCCGAAGGCTGCAAATGGAACGCTGGTGGCACATTAAGTGAAATCACGTGTGCTGCAATCGAACCGTTCGTCCTCGCTAGGTGCTCACTGTGAAAGGTTACTTTGTGAGCTTCCCAATTGGGGACACTGTTGCGAACATCTGCAGGCTTGTTTGTCCAAACAGTTCCGGTGGAACAAAGGAAATTATGTCTTCCAATCGGAAAGATATGTAACTACATACGAATGGGCGAACAAAAGCTCGGTCAGTCAAATTAAAGTAAATTTATTGCGTTTTTAAGTATCTACCTAAGATAAAACAATTTTGTGGTTCAAATAGAAAATCAAAGTATTAAGATTAGCAAAAAAAAAACTCTAAGAGGAAAAAGTATGTATTTAGAAAAAAAACAACCGATATTGCAACCGCAGGTTTTACATCAAACCATTGATTTTTCGGGGAAAAGTATAAGGGCCATCTTGTGCAGAACTTCATAGGCCACAATTTTTTCATAACTAGTTTCCTCGACAAATTTATATTTTACAAGATAATTGCGAATAACTAGAATTATCCCATTTAGACGTCACACCTGACTGGACGTACTCAGCGCGTCCATTTTATTGATGTCCATTCAAAATACGTCGGGTGTACTACAGGGTAGTCACCTTGGGTCATTATTGTTTATTATTATCGTATTAGTATCGTTGATTCCATTTCACTCGTATATTCGTTTTTATGGTGACGATGCGAAATTTGTTGGCATAATATCTGATGACTCTGACTGTGATGCTTTGAACACTGACTTGGATGTCTTCCAAAAATGGTGCTATACTTGAATACGCTAACCCCTTCTGGTCTCCAATTCAAGACTGCCACATTAACCGTATCGAGACTGTCCAACGAAAGTTTTTTTATTTTCTGCCCGCCCCATATTTGAATAGACTTAATTTCGCTTAACTCCTTGGAGGTTGGTTAGGCGATCCAACTCCAGAACTGTCTTTGCGTTTGATTGTCTTCAGAGAGTTATTAACTCTGCTAAATTGTTGTGCAAATTTAATATTTTGATACCTGCACGTTCTCTACTACTATGTCGCGCTCCTTTAACTCGCAATACTCTAATATTGACTTTCATTTATCACGAGCAAATATTAAGGGTCGGCAAATTATTGTCGATCAGTGTAATCCTTTCCTTGCAATTATTCATGTTTTCATACCGCCAATAAAAATTAATTCCAAATTTTTGCAGAGGTAATTCATTGTGTCATAATTAACTAGTAGTAATAAGGGGAATCCCCGTTCACAAGTGGATATGCAAATAAATATTACAAATACGGTAACACTGATAAGGGCACACAAAATAATCGGGCGTCGAATTTAGTTTAGTTTAGGACAGAAGTTTCATTGAGACGGCCGCGATCAGTAGCGAATCATTTCGTATAAGAAGGTGTCGAGTTCGAGATTAATAAAAAATCTCCCAAGACAGTCCGTCGAGCTGACCCGGCCCTAGTAAGATGAGTGTGTAAGATAATTGCCTTGTAAACATTCTACGGGAATGCAAGTGAATAAATTCTAGCTCATCTGAAGGTACTTTCATAACAGCAAACACTAGTGTGGATATGTATATTCAGGAATGGGTGAACGAATGCGAAGAAAGCCGATGGTCATACTCCGATATCACAACCGACATCGAGAAAGATAGGACGATCAGCTATATACACCTTGAGTCAGAGACAACATTCTCACGTGGTCCGATTTTGGTGTACGATCATCCGGATGATAAAACCGAATCCCTGATTCTGCAGCGGAAAGAGGAAAAAAGTCAATTTCGATGGTATAAGTTTCAGGTGGTTCTAATGTCGAGCTTTTTGGTAGTTGTGACTGGCTTCGGATACTATCTTCTATTTTCCAAAGTTTTAAAATGAAAACTGCGATTATGTAATAAACGTGCAAATGTTTTGTATATCTTCATATTTTTTAAATACATTGTTTTGAGAAAGAAAATATTTTATTTCCTAATTGTGGTTACCCTGGTTTAATCAAAAATTTGTGAATTCAATTTTCTCCAAGAATATCACTTCCACCCTTCCTTGAAATTTTAAAGCTCATAAATCGTTCATTTCAAAGAGTCAATTAAATGCTTAGACCTGACGACTGTGGGCCATCTTCGACCCCGTCAAGTGTAATATGATTGTTCTTGGCAGTTGGCAGAATGAAACAAACAAACAGCTTACGCAGCAGTTCTCCTGTAAACATTTCAAACGGGAGCTGCGGGATAAAGACTTTGATTTATTTATCGGAGAATGCTACTGCAAGATAAATATCTTTGAAGTGTTGCCGCTGTGTTAAGATTATTTTGAAATTTTATACTGTTCTTTGAGTGAGTTCGTGACGGTAATATTTCAATTTCATGTAACTGGCATCGTGAAGAGGTCCATAAAAAAGCACAGTCAGTTGTTTTTGTTTGAAAACTTCATGCAATGTCAAATTAAAGAATTATGAAGAAAACAGAATTCTTCTTATTGTAAAAATGTATTGCCCTTTCAATTTAATCATCGGCAGCCTTCGTATTTTAAAAATGAATAGCATGCAATTCTTGATGAGCACTCAAGGTGCCCATTGGAAACTTTTGATTAATTTTTTGTCTTCCAGAAGCAGAAAAATAATGATCGCAGCCATTAATGTTTATATTACTGCAAGGTAAATAACGTGCGCGAATTTCTACGTGTGAAAAACATTACTTGAGTTTTAGTTGTTTAAAGTTGATTTTTGTCTTTCATTTATGAAAATATTTGTACAGAATTTCGAGACCTTCATGCACATACATATGTTATATAGAATTGGCCCCAAAACAGAACCTTGGGGGACTCCTGATAACATAGATGGTAGAAGATACAGAAGCAATGCATACATTGAACTTTCTGTCATGCAAAAAACTTTTCACTGCACGTATGTGGAAAACCAAAAGCCATCATTTTATAAATTAAAGCCTCATGCCAAACAGCGTCGAAAATTGACTTTATGTCGAGAAAAACAAAAATTAGCCCATTTTGATGATTTTTTCATTTTGTAGGTTTTAAGGCGAACTACTTTTAAACAATACTTCTTTTCTAAAATCAATAATTTTTTTTCTAAAACTCGAAAAACCCATTTTCCACGCCTAAAAAACCATATATCTCTACCATCATTTTGATCAACCAGGATTCGGGATATTCCCAGGAATATTTCGTTTTGTCAAAATGAGATTTTTTTTTATTATGTATGAATGGTAGAGAAAAAAAATAAAAAAAACCACCCATCAAGCTTTCTATCATTCTTTCGATTAAATACTCAAATAAAGTGTTCATAGTGCTAGACTTATGTGCCACGGAAGACCAAGTTAAGAGCATCTCACTTAAATTTTCATAGCAGCCCTTTGCAATATCACGCACTTGAAAAAATTTACAGCAATTTTATTCATTCGCCATCTGTGGGATTTGTTAGAAGTATTCGAACTACCCTCGAATATGGTATATTACCCCTATTCGCAGAGAAAACATTGCACCGCATTCTCACAATTTACTTCAATAGTCCCCAAACATAATTTTAATATATTTTGGTAAAATTTACAAAATACACTCAGAGAGCGACAATTCCTCAAGGAATTTTTATTATTATTCTTTGAAGTTCGCCATCGTAAGTGAAATTGAGTAGGCTCACACCTCTTAAATAATTTCCGTTTATTTCCAAAAATATCTCCTGTCCATCTTTCAGCATATTTTAGACTCCAATATCTTCCAGCTAAAGTTCACTGCAGAAGGGGCTTTCCTGCAAAATTTTCTTTCCACACCTCTCACCTGTCTGTCACGGAATCCATAAAAATCGCAAAGCCATTAATACCCGCCATATTTCTGCACCGTGAATTTGATCTCGTGCGATTTCCGCGAGCCCTCGCTTTATTAAATTTTCCCAATTTTCATAATTTTTTTGATAAATTCTTCGAAAAGTGTGTTAAGGGGAAATCCCTCGTAAACCGGGTGGCTATACATTGCGGTCTGTGGTGGAGTGGAGAGGTCATAAAAAAAAAAATTTTACGTAATTATTCATGGGACGCAGTGAATGCGGCCTTCAACTTTAGCGGAACTCCAAATTGAATATCCTCTTAAATTCCTGTACGAAAATCGAATAGCGTCAGCCTTTGGAGATTGGCGATTTTCGTCCGTCGCGTATAGTCTCCCCCCATCAGGAACACGTAGCGACGTAGCACAATCAAATTGCTGGAATTATTGGGGAGGAAATGACCAAAAATTAAATCACTTAGTTAATACTGCGTGTCATGTGAGGATTTCCGGAAGCTGCTTTTATGTCTCCACGCCGACAGTGCATTTAGCTCAGGGTGGCCCAGTTGATACCTTGTTGCGAATTAATCTCTGCGCGTCTGAAGCGGAAGCGGCGATAGCGTAATGGACACCCAAGACCAATTGTTTGCAGACAAATTAATACTGACCAAATCCTCCATTCGGGGCGGATACAAATTACAGTGCGCTGCGCTACATCCGAAAATATTGGCTTTAATCTGTCTGGATCCCATTTTAAATGGACGCTTTAAGCGGCGCTTTATCAGCAGCGCACCACTGAAATTTATCTATGCCTGCTCAGGAAGAGATGTGTACTGTGCTCCGAGCAGATGATGTCCTCCTCCGAAGGAAACGGATAAGCCAGAAGGTCGCTAGCTTAAAGTGCCCCTTACAAATGGGCGTTTGACATGCACGAGTCGGAGCTCTGAAATATTTTGAGATGTAGGAAGGCAATTCATGCACAGGCAATTGGGCACAAGCACACTGAGCACATGCCGCAGACCAGGAGCTTATCACAGCTTCCGTCAGATACATCTTGACGGGAAAAAGATAAGATGTCATAGCCGGTATCTTTGCGGAAACTTTGATCAATGAGAGGAGATGCTCTGTCGGGCACCATATCTTCCGACGTGCTGTAATTTCTCTTTACAAATTCGGTTCAACGTTCCTGGAATGTGTTAGACTGCGTCTCTTCAGGCGAAGTCTGAGGAATTTCGAGAAGACCAAGCTCCGTGAAAACCTGAATCGATTGGCATTAGCAGGGAATTTAATTAAAGGCGACAGCACCGTGTCGCTCGCAGGGTAGGCACAACGGTTTTGCGATTGAGGCAGGAGACGAAGTGTCACAGGATATTCAGCTACAGTGTTCGATTCGCTAGAGCGAAGGATTTCATATTACTAAGGTGATGTCCCCGCATCTGTTCGGGACATTGTATGGGGTTTCGAAACCAGCGTGCAGTGGGAATTCGAGAAAATATTCCTTGTGCATAATCAATTCCCTAAATGTCTATCTGGTAATTTATACCCCCACTCTAATCGAAAATTTTACGACAGAACAATCTCAAATTCTACTCCGGTTGATGGCTTATATAAAAACTTTTCCAATTACTCCGAGAATGAGGATACGAGTTCTCATTCAAAGGAAAAGACTTCGTAGGCTGCTAGAGAACCTCTAACTGATGAAACAAGCTAAATCTATATCTTATCTAGAATCATAGGTTGCATTAGTTATTTTCCAAGAAAAAAAAAACTGTTTTTATTGGTTTTTAAGGATTTTTAAGGAAAAACTGCGATCGTCCCGACTCCGACTATATAAACAATTTTATTCTTATTTTCGCTTAACCTTTCGGGCCATATGCGTGCCCTTCAGGAGCTATACAACAATATACTTAATTTTCGGTTGTGTAATAAATTTAACTATAGTTTTTTTTATGACAAAAGTATATACATAACACACCTACCGTGTGTGGAATATCTACCGGGGTTTTACTCATTTTCTCAGGGTAACGAGAGGAACTATGGAACTTTAACAGCAGCTCCCTTATAAATAGCAGTAAAACTTTTATATTAATAAATACGCTGCGACTGAGGTAAGGGCTTGTGGTGATATCTGAGGTCTGAGAAAAAGATGACATCATGCGTTCCACCAGACCTCCAGACCACCCCCGCAAGGGAAAACTTTCAGGGAAATTACTTAAAGGTTTATGTATTTCGTGAACTGTATTTACCCTAGACTGCATCGTAAGCAATTCCCGACAGCATTTTAGTAGTATAATAACTTCGCCTAATGCTTGCTGAACATCAGATAGTTTTGCCAGAATTTAATGCATGATTTCACACAAAAATGTTAATTAACTAAAAGCTTGTGCAAAAGTTTTTTATGTGTAGGTACACAAGAAAATAAACACTTTTTGAGTTTCTTGAGTCATCAAGAGTACTACTATTACAGAATTCAATGTTGACATTTTATTCCAAGCTGTCTGTGTGAATGATATGAAGCACAGGATATCCTTTGTTAAGAAACTTTTCGTTCCATTGTTTATCTTACACGCATTATACCTTTCCGACTACCTATGTACGTAGGGCAGAGCAAACACCACTTCGAATTTATGGTTAGAAAATCATGCTGTCATGTAGACGAGCACCAGACATGACTTCGTCTGTAATTTAAGTACATTATTCAACAGTTTCCTCTCTCGGCTCTTTGTGCGATTTGTGGACACATGATGTACAGACTTTCGTCCAATTTCAAAAATTGCCCACAGTGGTGGACGTGATTTTCAAGCGCATTGTTTTCCGGAAAGGACTATGTCCAGGACGTGTTTAACGTACGAAATGGCTGGAAAGGTATTCTTAAACACGTACATCTTTTTCTGATCTTAATATGTAGTATGCTCTACGTCTATCTAAATTGTTTATTTAGAGCAATTTGGTAGTCGTCCAAGTTGCATCAGGTGCTGAAGTTAATTTAATAATGCATTGGAGTTGAAGTGCACAAGTGGAATTCGATTTTGTGTCTGGAATCACACGAATTTGTCTGTAATCGCTCACCTGACCAGAATACGTAGGAGCTAGAAGTGCCCTAATTGGAGGTATCCCAAAGTCGACCGTGTCCCAATTGCCCCATCAAATTCGATTCACTTCTGTACCCTAAAAAATTTCGAATTATTCCACTTTCCCCATCTAGTTATTTCGGAAAAGGTGACGAACCTCATTCCATATTCCCGTCACAGAAGATATTATCTGCTGACACAGCATCGTTAAGGCGGACCAAAACGAAATTTCACAGTCTTCGGAGGTAGAACGATGGCAGGACACCGGTGCGTACCGAGGAGGAGCCTACACAAAGAAATCATTTCATTCAATTCAAATTAATTAGGAAGGAGTTACGTTTGCGGCCGGAGCGTAACCAGCAGGGAGCCCTATAAAGAACAATTTGACGAACACCTTGTGAATTTTAAATTGCACATTACATCTCGTTCCTGTCTCGTAGCGAATTTCAGTATCCTTCCACTGAAAGAAAAGGTCCTCGTAGGCAATTTAAGTGAATTGGACTGCAGTGTTATTGCCCGGCTGCCAATGATTAAACAAACACTATAATTTTGTTTTGTAATTAAAGCCAACCACCCTTTTTATAGGTGGTGGGTTTAAATTTTAATTACATTGCGTCTATTTGAATTACATTATTTTGGGAGAGCGATGTTCAATTTCCCACAAATTTTCCAACTGCCAACTATAAAAGCTGGGCTGCAGCATTCCACCCTCAAAAGTGACTAAATTAATTTAACCCCGTTTTGTTTGCTTCAACAACTGCAAGTGATTTCGTTATTTTCATTCCGGCAGTTTATCGAGCCATGATGCTTCTGGCTTTCATTAAATAAAACCCACACTAATTTCCCTCCAAAAAAAAAAAAAACACTGATGGACTATATGGTGGGCAGAAAACAAAATAATTTTTGTTGTCTGTTCCGCAAATATGAATAAACGATTTTATTAAAAGTACCACTTTATTTTGCGGTCGCACTTTATGTGTTTGAATTCATTTCGCTTATATGGAACAGCCAAGTTTTCCATTTTCAAAGGGAAGTTACGTAAAGTTGTTGGCCGGTCCCATAATGCATTCGCAATTTCATAAATTGGGCCAGACTAATTTAATGCTTGTAATGGTAAAGTTATTTAAATTGAAAACTCATTACTTAGCTGGCAAATGTCACAACATATAGGAAATTAGGTAGTCACATTAGCTTTAATTATTATTTTTTTATTTTTTAAATAATTTCATGTAAATTATAGTTAGGTAGCCGGAATGTCCTTATAGTCCAGTCAAAATAGACACAAAAAAGTCCAAACCTTGACAAAATTCTCACAGAGCTGAAAATTTATACAGACCTTAAACAATAGTAAACGGTAAGTTTTAGCTTAAAAATAGTTCATAGAAAAGTTGTAGATCTTGTAAATGTCTACAAAAATGGTATGTATATTTTTTTCCTGTGAATCACCATTTCTGAGATATGGAGATTTCAAAGATGTCAAACGTGACAGTTACAACAAAAGTCAATAACAATCTTTTAGTTTGGGGGGAGGGGTAACATGTGCAGCAATTGCTTTTTCATTATCTCGACTCTAATGATACCAGCGTGAAAGGCGCTTCGAGGACTATAAGTTTACTAATGATTTTTATTGTAACTGTTACGGTTGACCGCGAGGCATATTAGTGCATATTAGTATTTTCGATGTTTAAAATTGTGATATCTCAGGAATGGTGAGTCTTGGGGAAAAAAGTATACGAATTAATTTTATAAACAATTGCAAGATCTACAACTTTTGTATAGACTATTTTACGTTCACACTAACCGTTTACGATAACTATGCGGAAAACCGATGTCAGCTTCTAGGCCTTTCAAAATGCCGTGCACTGTAATTCTTTCTTTTACATAGCATGGTCCCGATTACGCTGTCGGGTGTTAGGTTTCCTACTTATCCGCGTCCCTCGACACTTGAAAAAGTGTGCAGGGCGTCATCTCTGTACGAGTCGCCGTACTGGCAGGATGGACTTTCCACCTTATGCATCCTGTGCTGGAATGCGTTGAAGCAACCATGTCCTGTGAGCAGCTGTGTGAAGTGATAGTCTACTTTTCCGTGATCTCGAATTTCCATTAGGAAATTGTCCGAAGTTGAAATCTATTTTTCTAGTTTCAAAAAGGAGACGAGTTTTGCATTCAAAGCCTTCCGAAAGTAATTTCTGCCCTTTTTTCAATGTAAGACCTTTTCTCGTAGCTAACGATGAACACAAACCAGGGGAATGAGAAAATGGAAAAAACCGTAAGTACCTATTTCGGAAAATTGGAACATACCATACCTTTTCGAAATTGACAACTCAAATATTTATCGCAATTACTTTATTCACTCAATTACTACGCTTTACGAATATTCAATTAACAGTGGCGTCATGCTGTTGAAATGAACCCATTTAATTCCTCTTGATAGAGCTTTCACAAATCCCTTTAGCAAACCTCAAAAATGTTGTTGGGAGCCCAATCAAAATTGAAATCTGTCGGAAATTTCATAATTCCAATTAATATGCACTCGAGCCCCCTTGGGGATTGGGGCGAAATAAATGAAGGACGACCACAATTTAATCAAACAAAAGAGCAATATTACTTCAAATTGGTATTTCCTTGTCCGAATCGTGTCCGGGGGTAACATTCTAATATTCTATGGCTGAGTTGAGTGGTCCGAAAATGATCACTAATTCGAACGAAACCACACAGCCCAGGAGGCGTGTTGTACTTTGACTTTTGATTGGATGTGGAAACTGGCCAAGATATGTATCAACTGGCAAAAGGGGGTAAATCTCTGTGGAATGTTTGGGCGACAGTTTTGAAGCAACTTTCCACAACATGAAAAGTTTTGAATTTATGGAAAACTTTAGACAACTTCTGTTCCCTCATGCAATTTTAACTTTGTGGCGAATTTGCTCAAGTGTGCGCATGCGAATGACAAGGAGTCAGACTTGTTGCACTTTACTTTGATGAAGGGATTATGTCCAAGGGAAATGTGTACGAGTACATCTTGAAGTGATTACCCGAAATAAGGCTAATATGGTATGCTGCCTTGCATGGAAACAGCTCAAGCATTGCTTTAATTTGCTTGACTTATTGAAAGGCATTTTATTGAGTTTCCTCAAAGGACTTGCCCCCTATAAAAAGCTAAAACATCGCTTCTTAATCAACTGAGGACGGAGTGTAGCGTGGCTTACCATACCCGCAAAGGACCTTGTTTTTTTCAACTTTACGACTGCACCTCCTCGGGCGTTCCCATTTATGCTAAATAAATTTTTATGCTGCTCGAATCGCATTTCATGTGAATTCGTCCGAAATCGGAGCAGATAAAAACTTTATTAGAAACCTCCCAAAAAATTGATTTCGCATAGGTGGGTGCTATTTTTCTAATTTTCCTCCCTCCCGGAACGTAGAAGTGCTTTCCTGCATCGAACCCATAAAAATCCATGCAATGGGTATTTCATTTTCCCAATTTGGTTAGATAATGAAGATTTACGATTTTTGATTGTATTGAATTTGCAGATGAACACGCCACCCCATAGAGGCACAAACGTACTGGAAACTCCGATACTGCCATGAGTGCCATGTACCACTGCGCGTTATTTTTGCTGAGCCATTTCACCATCAAAAAGTTCATTTCATTCTATGCTTCCTGTATTACCATTTCATCTGGGGAATGGGAGGCTTCTGCACTTTTGTACATTTTTATATTTTTGATTCGTTCCGTACAGTTGAGTGACTCGGTAAAAAAGCTACCATAAATATTCATGAGGGCCTCAAAAAGCGATGTAACTTCAATTACATGTGAGTGCGCCACATCGAAAGTGGTTAGATTGATTGGATTAAGTTAAGCCGTTATAAAAGAAAATTGAGTTGTCCTTGTTAATCCGTTGCTCTTCCAGATGGCCTACCCTTTTTCCTAGCTCCTCTGGGGCGTACATATGTTAACCCTACACAATAAGACAAAGTGGCAGCACTTAACCCAAAACCTGGGTTATTGAACTCCCTTCAGTTCTGCTACTCCATTTGCTTTATTGTCTCTAGATTCGGGTTACATACATTAAATCATACCATCTTCTAATTAATTTCGAATAGAAGGAATTGATTCCTGCAAGTACTCTCCTTCGTCAAAGTCGAAAAGGGGGTTCTGTCTGACATCTTTGTCTGAACGGTGCTCGGCCTAATGCCACAAAAACTCCTTTAACGACGTCTTCAGTCACAAGATAATATCCCCTGTGACAGGAATACTAAATGAGTCTCCCCACTTCTCGGAGCAACGTGACAGGTGAAAGCATAATTTAGGTCCTCAGCCCCTCCAACACGCATACAGCACCGTAAATAGGGCGTACTAAGGAAATGTGATTTACGTGACGATTCGCCACAGAGAATTAAATTGTAAGCAGCCGAAGTTCGTGGTGGCACTATACTCAAAGAGAAGCACTTTCTGGATGATTTTAAAAACTCCTATAGACAACTAGTTCAGAGTTTCTTAATTTAAAAAATCTCCAATTGACGTATCCTCTTAATTCTTAGGCATTTTGTCCCACAATTCTCTCGAAAACAATGCGAAACGAAAGGGAGAGTGAACATAGTTTTGCGCAACTTCCTGCCCAGAAACTTTAGATGAGAAAAGTTGCGATAATGTCGAGTGAATTCAAGTACGACCGCCTTTCAATGCACCTACTTCGGCAAAATGGTAGTTTTAGTTTTTAAGCAATTTTTCTTGTAAACGAGACCAGGAGAAACGACAAGTGCTTTTTAAAATGCTCTTCAGTTATATGAGCAACATAATTTGCGTTTTGAGGGTTTGGTGGGTAGGAGATAAGCGATGACCCTTTACAAAACTCGTTCCTTTGCAATTTTTACTAGCTGCAATTTTTGTTGTGACGCAAAAGTTTGCGGTGTCTGTTTATCTGGCCGAATAAAAGAGATGCGATAAACTAGGTTTAAATTTACAAAACTTGGCTAATTACATCGCTTCAGATTTTTCATTTAATTTTTTCTTAATAATTTTTTTGGATATGTATGATATAGGCCCGCCTATCCGAAAACGTTTACATGTGCAAACTATTTGTTTCGAGTATTTCGTACCTTAACTTAAATAAAACTATATTATTTCTTAGCATCGTTTTAAAAGTCTCTTTTAATAACTCAATGACTAAAGGACATCTTAAATCAAGTCCATGAAGGAATTTTAGTTGATTGAGAACTGTCCCGGAAAGTTATTTTTTTCTCTGCTTAATTGTGTTATTAGGTTATTACTATTAAGGGAGAGGGGAGACTAGCCACCTACCCATGGCTGTTTTTTTAGTGGAGTTTCGGGATTTTCTAGGGAAAAATTCAGAATACATAAAATTTTGATGATCAGTATTGTATTTATACACTATCTATTAGTATAAACTGCAAACAAATTTTTAAGGCAAATGCAAGCTGCCGTGCCATTAGCAGTTACATATAATAGATAGTCGCCTAAAGGTCACTACATCGAGAGGAGTGACGAATTTGTTTTATAACTAATTTTTTATTTTTTATATTATATTAAAAAAAATCGTTTCAAGTAGAAGTCTTGGCTCAAATAAAATCTGAAATCCTCTACTTTCAGAAAAGAATACGCTGCTTATTACCATTTTCAACAGAAGGTTAAAAATGGAGGAGCGGGAAGACCGATCAAGGGGGGCTTAGGCAACCCATGCCAGTTAAGTTCCACCGAGCATAAGGAATCTTTCTCAAAAATTTCGCCGCTTAGATTGTTTGTAATAATTGATTACGGCTAGAATTTTTTAATCCTTAGAATTTTGGTTCAATCTACATATAATTCTCAATGTTCATGATTTTTTTTTCAGAGTTTTCTGAATGATCTTTTTGTGTGTGATTCTATAAGATTTCTCTTTTTTAACACGGAACACTAAAAATCAGACAGATCGATATGTTTCTTATGCGTTTTTATCAAAACCCTGTTTCTCATGAACGTAATCTTGATGAAACATTTATCAGAGACAATATAATTATGTATCCTTACCAACCTCTGAAAGTAATTGGCAATTTTTGGTTTTTTTAATATTAAATTTAACCAATTTAATATTAAAAAAATATATAAATTTTCGATTGTAATTAGTGCTTGACATGGTAGTCAAGGTCACATAAGTGAACTCCTGGAGTCCGTGTTACACGCACTTTGCATGGTGAAACGCATGGCGCTCTTGAACGGATTCTAAAAATTCTTTTACTACTAGAAAGCTACAATATATCTGAGTAATATAGGCTATATTTTATTTTGATAAATATATGTTTCCAGTTAGAAATATTAATATCTGTAAAGAAAGTCGGAAGAAACAGAGTTGTTTGCCCCTATATGGGCGTGCGCTGACCAAACCACTTCACCGATTGACTGCATCTAGGTTTTGGTAATATTATTTTCGCTTTAACTTCATAAATTTAACTTTTGGCTCCAAACTTTAACAGAACAAGAGTAAGTAGTCAGTAATGAAGTCAGTATTGCACTTTTGTTGTACGAGCCGATTAATGACGATGTAATCAAATTTCCATATTTTGCCGCGCAAATAATTTCACAAAGCAATTCCCAACGTGGGTATTTGGCATTTCCCTCACATCTCCCAAAAACATTAAGAAATTACAAATTTTTACGATGCCATCACCCTCATCCTCGCAAGATGGAAAAAAACACATCGCAGTAGGGAGGAGCGCGTGAAATTTGCATAAAAAACGGAAATCTCGCGCACTTGAGAGCGGATGAGGGCTCCTTAAATTGGTCTCTATTGATCTATGAAGGAAAGCATCCTTACAGGATTAGTCGCAGCAAACGGGCGGTAAAATCATGCTGCCGTTCGGGAACGCATTATACCAGTATAGTCGCGCTGGGACGTTGTCACGCATAAAAAAATTTATAAATTGTCCCTCCGGTAATAAAAGCAAGTTTGCGCTCGACAATGCGCTACCCGAGATTCCTTGTGTGTGGGGGAGGGCGGCGAGAATCAACGTCGAGACTATTACACCATAAAAGTAGACGTTTTATTGCTACTTAAGCCATGTTTACGCCGGGATAAGGCCGCTCAGCTACGCTTTATTGATTATGGCGAGTCCCTTTATGTCATACAAGGTGTCTAGGATAGTAGGACTCCTACATAGCGCCAGATAAGCTTCGGGGTGGCATCCCATCGGATTGCTTTTCTATTAACACGTGTGGCTGCTGCGTAATTTATCAGCGGAAGACACGAAGGTAAGAAAGGAAGGGTTGTTGCTGGCCGGGCCCCAAACCACCTATGTATATTCCGAATTATGGAATTCAGCAGCGGACGCCCAGCCAGCTGCCGGAGTGTATCTCGGGAAAAGCCGGCTATTTACGGTTGATTGATTCTATTTGTAACTAGCATTTGGCATGCTCCACAATAATTTATCAATTCCTCGGTGGGTTAAGGAGGCATGCAGCCTGCGAAGGAGGCCTGTCCGAGTGGCTATCAAAGGAAGTCAACATTTCGGACGACGACGTCCACGCCATCCATCTTGCAGAGAGACGGCAATAATTGCAGTACACTAATGCCCTGGCCGGAGTGGCTCGGCCAACCACAATTCAATTATGTTTACCGAAATATCGAATTATTACTGATATAATTATTGTTCGGCCGGGGCAGGTCGGGGATTTATGAACACGTCAGGGCCGAAGATTATTTTGCTCTCCATTACGTGCCTCCTGCTTATCTGCAGCAGGCCGCAGGAGTGGGCGCCCGGCAATGGACACCGGAGCGTTCCACAAATTCTCCTAATAGCAAAATTTATTACCATCAATGTCTGATGTCTGAAGGCATTAAATTTGCCGTAAGCTGGCTGTTCCTGTTCTTCCTCCTGCTCCTTGTGGGTGTCGGGTGCTCGTGGGGTATGGGCTCTTGTTTGTTCATGTGCATTTTCGAATTCCAATCCAGCCACTGCTAACCTTAAATTTGTCATAAAATACAAGTGCCGGGATTTGTCCTCCGGGTGCGGATAAGCTGTAATGGTATAATGGGCCTCTCCAGTCGGAGCAACCTCTGGGGGTTCCACTTTTATGCAAACACTGGCAAGGAGTGTCCTGGACGTTTCATTAATATACGTCATGTCAGTATGTTGCTACGTTGTGGCTTTTAAATAAGAAACGCAAATGCCCGCTTCCATCACCGTTCCCGCTCTGACCGGTGTATAAGGCAGTCGCCGCAAGATTTATGCGAAAACAAATTAAGACCGAAATTGCGGCAATATATACCTACTTCCGGAGTAATTGGAAAAGTTTTGAAATAAGCCATAAACCGAAGTGGAATTTGAAATTGTTCCGTCGTAAAAATTTTGTCAATTCAAAAAGAGGGGTGTGGTAAATTTTCATGGCACATAAGGATTTTGGGGAATTGACTATCCACGCTGGAGACCCTTTCGATTTCCTTTTACAGGCTGATTTACAAGCCCCAAAGAGCTATCCATTAATGTCGTCAGTGAAACTTACTTCCTGTATTTCGTGCCTCGTACGTTCCTGGTGGTGACAAAAATTTTTTACCAACTTCAATATTAAGTAGTAAGTACCTACAGAAATATAGCTATTTTATTCTGCACCCCTATATTATGCTGAACATAACTGTACAAGATTTAAAGAGCAGTACGTTTTTCCCATTATTATAATTTAAACAAATTTTCCAGTCAAGCCAAACAAATTACTCAAAGAGATGGAAATAGCAGCATTGGGACAAGAACCTAAAATGTTTTATCCAGTGACGAAACAAACATTGCTAATTCATTTGCCCGCCCCAAACATATATTTCATTTTCAAAATGCGAAACTTTTTTTATTTCCACATATGTAGAATATGGATATGGAGGTTACGTGTAGTGTAGAAAAAAGTTTAAAGGTTGTTAAGCGCATGATTTGAAACTTTGTCTACAATAACTGCATTTTTGCGGCCGCGGTGTGAAAGGTCGCATCGTCTTGTTGAAATATCATGTCATCCACGTCCATTTCGTCAATTTCTGGTCATAAAAAGTTGGTAATCATATTACGATAACGAACATCATTCGTTGCATACTGCTTCGTGAAATGTTTAATTGTTAAGAACGCTAACGCAAACTCCCCATGCTAATTTTTTTGGAGATAAGGTGTGTCAAAATTTGACAAAAAAACTCAAAAATCACCGAAAACAATATTTTTTTCGTACTTCGTATCCTAAATCTTCGTATCTAAAAGTCTCGGACGAGTAAAACTCATAGAGGTTTATTTAAGTATAGCAGACTAGATAAAGTACAATGCAATGCCATGTTTTTTTTTTAGGTCGCACTGTATTAAAAATTAAATACAACTTTTCAATTACTTTATCTATGACGTGTACCAAAGAATTTAATTTGTGTCTTATGGAGACAAATTGCCCCTGTTAAATTGAATTAAATGTCACCCTTGTGTCCGCCGCAATGTCCAAACACTGGCCATCCCACATTTGTCGTTCAATATAAATTCCGCAAAAATAAAATAATTACATTTTTACGGCATAAAATAGAATTCGCAAATTAACAGTGAAATTCCAAAGCGTCACAATTCAATTTCTGGCCTGAGCTGTGCCAATTTTTTTCGCCCGTACATCGGACGAATGTTTCCCAAATAATTTTTCATTAGCTCATCCCGACACGGTGGCGCAAGTAATATTCGCAGAGAGCAATTTTAACACGTTTCTGCTGTTTCGAATAATTTATGTATTATTTTGGTCGCATGCACGAGGAACGCACAGTGGCGAAAAAAGGGGACCTGCTCGGAAAAACACCGGCAAGCAATTCTAGGTCGGCGAGCACAATGCCAGAGAGGATTGTCCCTACAACGGTGATAAATTTGCCTACAAGAGCACCTACATGGGAAAAAATGCCTGATTTTATTTTCCTCTTCATAAACTTGTAGGTACTCGGTCTGCACAACAAATAGGGAAAAGGGCGAAATAAAAGAAAGAAAAAAACTTTTTCAATAAAAAAGAGACGGGGGCATATGCTGAAGTTACGTGAAAACTGGGTACGGAAAACATTTACAAATTTGCATGAGTTTACTTCCACGGAAAACATAGAAGGAGGAAAAATCGAATGGAAATTTGCTTATAAATGATCCGAAATTGGGAAGTAGACTGCTCCATTTCGATAAATCGCAAATATTGAATATTCAGGGGGTCTTTTCGTGGCAGATCGAAGCTACCCGCAGGGGGTGCGGATTTCTTGTACTGCAAAGGAGGGAATGTCGGAAATCCCCGCGGGATTGTGTCACAAAAATATTATTACGTTTGTATCAAAAGTTATCCGAAGCGAACAATGTTCCGAACCCCGCACAAGCACCGACATTGTAGTCGAAATTACCTGCAGGACAAAAACGGATTGTTTGCATTCAAACAAAACTGCAACCGACTGCTGAGGACAAATAATCTGCTCTTGGAGCATCTGCAAAACTTTCTGAAACAATGACTGTGCACTCGAACAGAAAATTAAATATACAAAGGTGGCAATCGTAATCGGTGCATATAGTATGTATTCCCAGATTATTCGCAGTGTTCGGCAACTGTCATGAAAGTTTTAAAACTACATGGTGGAGCCGGGAAGCATCACATATGCCGGGAATCTTGCCTTAAGGGCAACAGATAAAACTGCACTTAAAAGTTTTATCTCCGCTTGCATTTTTAAATGCCCCCCCGAAAAATTTTGATAGATAGGACTGCTGCGCAACTTTGACTGTTTGTTGTCTCTTATACAGTTGGTTTCAATAGCAAGTCAACAGCTTTATAGTTAGAAGCTTTGAGAACTTTTTGACGACAAAATAAAAAAATTTTATCTTTTAGCAGAAATTAATTTTGTTTCGCATAAAACAGGTAGAAATATTACTTTTTTAATTCAAGTTGAATGAAGAGGCTGCTTTGAGTATTGCATTTTATTTTTTTGTTATTTGCTTTTTTCCACCAATTTGTTACGTTATGTGTTTTGGAAAAATTCTTAACACATTGTTCGTCTTCAGTTGAGAACAATTATGTTTGCTATCATTTAGTTATAAATTTGTGTATTTTGGGAGTCATACAGCCTATTGTCTACCATAAAGGTTGAATGCGTCATGAAATCCGAGATAGAAATCAACAATTTCCAACTTAAAAAATCAACTGGAGGAATGACCATAGTGATAAATACTCGGATTGACTTCCCCAACAGCGGAGACACCTTTTTTCTCGCTGGTCGGAACTTAAAAATTTTCGACCCAACCTTGTATGAAACGTGATTGATCTCCTTTAAATAATTTCTGTTCCCATATTGAATTTGCAATTAGCGCCCCCGAAAACCCCATAGTATCGATTTTCAGGGTAATCCCTTATATGGCAGATTCGAAATCAGTGACCCCGAAAAGTAACAATCATAAAATGGTTTTTTGTTTTTACTTTTGATTCTACAATAAAAATCAGAAAATGATTTTCGGCACAGCTCCACAACATTGCCACGTTGCATGTTATGTAACATATGACATGACGCGTTACATTTCATACACACTAACTTTCGCATTTATAATATTAGAAAGATTTTCCTTAAGGAGCTCCGAGTTCTCCCGTTCGTATGGTGTCGATAAAAGCCCACAGTCATTAAAATGGTGTTGACTACTGTATACCTATGAAGTCATTATTTTCATTCTATCTTGGAGAAAATTTTCTCGGATTTTAATAAAAAAAACTGTCAACCATCGATAAACAAAAATTTTATAAATACTTTTGTGCTTTAGTTCGATATTAGTCGCACACGCAGCTTGTCAGCACCGATTCGCACTTGACACTTTTATGATAAACAGGGAAATACCAAAAATTCCATAAAACAAAAAGCCTAGTTCTATGTGGAGAATCCGAGTTGCATAGAGATGAAAGGATATTTAATTAAATTCTGCAACACCCTATTCACTTGCCATTGTGGCAACAAGCTGCCACAACTGTTGAACGGAGTCGTTTCTTATCAATGCATCGCCGCCGTGATACCGATCTCTCGCGTATTAGGTTGCAACACAACAAGAAATTCACACAGTGTTTTGTAGCGCACCATCAACAGGGCAGTGACTTGTCTGCAACATTGTGCCGATCTACATTCAGCCGGTCAGGAGGCAAGTTCACTAGCACGCCGGCGGATGAGAAACAATTACGTCCCGTGCCAGTGAGTCGGGCGGCCGGGCAGCATGCTAACATACACACGTCGAATTGTTAAACCACACTTGAGTTCTCCGGCTCATAATTATTCCGAACGGATACAATGCAATCGACTGGCCTATCAGACTTCCGATTGTAATTAATCGCCACTTATCCGCCATCCAGTTCTCGTACCTCTGGCCACTTTGTATCGCCCGGTCGTGACTATTTCTGGGGAGCAGCACGAGCCGAGGAAGTTGATGGCTGGTGAGTGCCCCTAGCCGGCCACTTTCTCCCATCCGAACTCGAATTCTTATGCTATGCACTTCCATGCCCTCAAGTCGTGCCGGGCCAAGAATCGATAAGTGCCGTCGCTGCACCGTTCGCAGATGCCTCAGCTCGTGGACAATTATAGGTATGCGCTGCATACACCGTCTTGCTCATTTTATGGATGGGGATCAATAAATGGAGTTTGCCGTTGCCGCCCCCGCCACGGTACTCCGGAACGATAGAATAAGAGGATGCTGCTGATTACCACCAGGCCAGGTTTAGTGCGGTGGTTTCCGGCGTTCAACCGATCCACCGATGTCGTGGTGCTGCGGATACCTCAGCCGAGTGCAAGAACTAAAACTAATCCGTTTCTGCTCCGTTGGATATCAATGAGCCGAAGACACCTTGCCTGGTTGGGTACGGCATGGCAGGTGAGCAATTTCGGGATGTTATGGATTCGGAAGCAGGTGAAAATGAACAAGGGAAGTCTGTTAAGGGTGACATTGTGGGAAATAGATTTTAAATGGTTTCGGCTCTTGATTGCTCGAGGAAATTAATTTTTTCCAATTTTGCTGGAACCTGAATTGGACGTGACGTGATGGTGTGGACAGATAAAATTTTCACTGATTTTGA
This sequence comes from Neoitamus cyanurus, assembly GCA_947538895.1. Classification (NCBI taxonomy): domain Eukaryota; kingdom Metazoa; phylum Arthropoda; class Insecta; order Diptera; family Asilidae; genus Neoitamus; species Neoitamus cyanurus. The sequence goes on along the minus strand of OX384546.1, from coordinate 29,494,935 downwards.
AGTTTTGTTATGGAAATCGAGTAGATTTGTTAGATCCCACCATCTTGAATTGCTAATTCAAACATAATAAAAGAATACCAGCAGCTAACATTCGAAGAAAATGCGTCCATCATCCATTTTCCTCTATTTAAAAATTTTTGTTCACTATTGTGAAAGTCAATTCGATTGATGAAAGTCGAACGAGGGTGTGGAGTTCGTAATGCATTACCTATTATTTGTGTATCACAAAAGGTAGTAATTTCCTATATATTAACTTACACGGAAATCCGTTTCACGAAGCAGCTTTTCGTTACAGCAATGCAACGTTTCGTTTCACTTTCAGTCGCATCAATCGACTTTTCTCTACCATGAGTAAAGACTTCTCAAAAAATATATTCTGTTCATATGGGTTGCGGAGTGAAAACCTTAATTTATTCGACTATTCTAACTAATCGAAGTGACTTCAACGTCTGAGAATTTTTCGAAATTAAGTCATTTTTCAGGCCGATAATGAAATGAAAAAATTTCGAAGCTTACAGTAGAGGCTACAGCAGAAGTGCTACTCTCCGGGCCTGACGGCAACGGGAGATAAATGCCGGCGCGAATGCTTTATTATCGACTGAAGTAATGCGGAATGATGCATGGCAACCATAAAAATATTATCCCCATAACTCAAAATGTTTAATGGCAGTGAAATTTTTCTTCAGTTTACTTTCGCTGGCGTACTCTTTGCGCCCCGAGTACACGGTGGTGATAAATTCTTCAACCTTTTCCGGTTTCCCCAGATGGCTCCATATATTCCCCGATATTATTCACTGCCGAATGTGTGGTATTTTGCCACCCTCAAGTCTGCTCTGTCGGCAAACATTCTCGCCGGTTAAAGCATATTACGAGGTCGATACGCGGCATAAGGTGAAGATTAAAAGGGTTTCAATGTTTGCTGGCAGCAGCTTCCAAACCGATCGCAAAAAAGCCTCCTACCGAAAAGTTAAAGGGGTTGGCGGCAATTTTCAAATGTATGAAAGTGCGAATGCTGCCGTCGACACCAGGTTCAGCTGTTTAACGTGAAAATGTTGCTGGCTTTTTCCCTTTCTGCCTTTCAGCCGCTTCAACACGACACACGCACGTGATCATTTTATAATATTTATGGATTATAAATATTTTATTTGTGCCCTACAGGGCTAAAATGCAAACCAAGCGAAAGATTATTACGGCTTGTGTGTGTCGTGTGTCAGCTGAGGGAGCCAGAAGTGTTTACTTACATATATGCTGAGGGCAGAAAGGCCAAACGAATTGGGTTGTTCAGTAGGAAAGGAACTCTAAAACTTCTCCAAATCAAGAGCTTAAGGGGGTCCATGTTGTTTTTTAATTTATTTCGTACTTACCCTTCTCGTAATTGCACGCTTTTCATGTTTCTACTCTCAGTGACAGTTCAGTGACAAAGGTTGTAATGCTTTTATTCTTGAGAAAAACATTAAATATTCTAAGGACGGCTTAAAATTTACTTAGGCTTGTTTGATCATCAGGAATGGTTCGGTGACATATTTTTTTTAAAGAAAGACCGTTAGATATTCCTAGTCCGAGATATTTTAGATATACGAACTGATTCGCGGTCCCTAAGTTATATTAAATGTAAACCTTCCTAACCATTAAGCAATTGTGTGTCAAGCCACTATTATGCTTGCCACTCCAAATCTTAACCAATATAATCAAGCGATAAAGGTCATCTCAATTTGACCATTAGCATTTTAACAGTAGAAAAAGTACTAGATTAAATTACCTATTGTTACAATTTGGACAGTTTTTAATCATAGACTTCCTTTGAATCTGTGTTGCGGCTGACTGGTGAAACGTACAACACTTTATAACGCAAAAACTATGATTAAGAATATGTTTTATTTATTTCAGACCCTACTCAGTCCTAAATCTAAAACCCTGAAATCCCCTAATTGCTCATGTTCATAGAAATTCGTTCTTTCTAATATTCCCGACTGGGTCACCAAATGTAATTTACTAATGGGAAAGTCTAGAGGTGTTGACTCAAACTATGTACTTCACACATCTGAAATATATTTATTTTAATGTAAAATATTTATATAAGAAAATCAGTGCATAAATATTGATTATGTATAAATGGCAAAACATTTTTATCTTTCTTGCATCTACTCTAAGTGGCAAAAACATAAATGAAATATTTCCGAAGCTACTGAATGATCTCGTCGTAAAAGTGTAACAAAATTTATTTTTAAATCTATTTTGTAGCACAAAAGCAATTTCACTATTTTTAGAGGTCCCTGCCATTTTAAAAGTTAGAAAACTTTCCTGCATAGCAAGATTTCAAATATTTTTAGAAAAGCGTGGAGCAAAAATATGCAAACACATTTATTTCAAACCCACTTACCCGAAGTCCATTTCTCCAAATATAGGGCATTCTCCCATTATCATACTTCCAGAGCAAAACTTCAGCATTCACTTAGCATCAAGTTTGTCAATGTCAGCCCCATGTCAAACAGGTCTCCATAGATCAATAAAAAAATCTGAAAAGTGAGACAATGGGCAGTCATACTGAATCCCCCCCCTCCCCCACGCATATACTCTTGAATTTTTATCCAAAACAACGGTGAGAAGACAATGGATCATAAAAAATTTATAAGTCGTCCCTCCGGTGATAAAACAAAGTTTATGAGGGGAGTTCCAACAAGAAAGTTTCGCTATTTTTTTTTCCTTCCTCAGTGAAACTTTAGTGTACAGGCTTACATCATGTAGTATCCTGTTTTATTGCCGCTTGAGACTTATTTACGCAGAGATATGGCCCCTTCATTGTTTCGTAGATTATTTCAACTGGGGTACTTAGATCTAGTGAAAGCATTTTGCTGAGGATGAAATGAATATGACCAATGACATGCACGCTCTTCAAAAAATGGAGGGGATGTTAATTTATTTTTCTATATTTTGAGAGCAATATTTAAATTATTTTTTTTTTGCTGTCTTGGACCAATTTTCATTACCAGGAAACATACTTTTGGCACTAAGAGATTTCAAGATAATGTTAAAAATTGGCATTTAGAAGGGATGGAACACTTTTGATATTATACAGAATATTTCATATAGCGCATCCAAAAATGAGGTGGATGAACGACAGAGGGGCATCTCAACCGTTTCCGAGTTACAGAGTGATTGACAAATTCAGGATGCACATTGGATGCGCGATATATTAAATTTACAATTAGAAATTAAACTTCCAAAAAACTTCTCGATTGAATTGACATAAAATAATGGACATTGATGCACACACAATTTTGGTAGCCAAATGTGATTTAAACCTCTTTTTGTTCGTTTTCTAAATATCAAAATTTTACCCTGACTCATATTGTTGCCAACCACCAATTCAATTTTAAAGTGAAAATGCAACGAGCGCAAGCAATTTCAAAACCCTTCGGAGCAAAAAGCTGAAAACTGTCGTTTACCTTGTGCAGCGGGAATGCTTTTGTCATAATCGAATATCCTGCCGGCATTATTCGTGGTAAAAATCATTACTTCCACCCTTTCAAGTATTCCTAATAAAAGCGTTGGAAGTGACACTTTCCCGTCCAGAGTGCTCCACCAAGCATCCTGCATTGTGCCATAAATTGCCAAGTGGAGCGATAATACTTTTCCACCCCATAAATATAAAGCAATCCCCCCGCCAACAATGGCAGTGTTTGTCGCATTATATTGTCCTCGCTGCGGTTACATGTGTTTACAGCAAACGCTTCCTGATACCTACTGTAGCTGCTTGAAGCCGCCCTTGCAGAGTGCGCAGTGTGGCGCTTGCAGAGTAAAGGAAATCTGAAACTTACCATCAGAAAACACTTTGCGGTCGGGTGCACACCTAAAATTGAAGTTCTTACCCAAGACACCCTAAGCAATAGTTTTCTGTGCAATTTATACTGCAAGCCCTTCTCACGAACCACACGAGGCAGAGTGTCACGAGCAAAGCCCTCCCCGATATTAATTGTGCCAGAAACCGAAGTCGCTGCGGTTCCTCAAAACGCTTCTGATTTTAACTGATCCCCCTGCACCGAGGGAGCGTTTTATGCAACCACACCAATCGCCAACAATCACTTGCTTATTATTCCCCGCAGTCACAGGGTGTGCCTCAACAAAGCTTACTTCTTGCTCCTGTTAAATGGTCTTTCGTACCCCCCTTGACGGCAGAACGGATGACAGGTCTATTGTCACCTTAAATTGGTCACTTCCCAGAACATTTATCACCTCAACGAAAGCAAATTTTCTGATAGTCACGGGGGATATCACTCCGGGCACCCCACCTACCGCCCGGGGGTGCGGCACAGGGCAAGTGATAAAAAGGCTTGGAATTATTGTGAGCCATTTATTATCCCCGCCGCACATTGTTGTGCATGAGAGAGCACTTTGAGTGATGTAAGCAATATTTTCCGAAATAAATCATGTTTTTGTGCGGCATGAGCATTTTGAAATATATTTGTAAAAGGCGACCGGCAGTAAATGTATTCCGACGACATGTCTCTGTTCTTCGAAGATTTTTAGAGATTTACCAAAAGAGCGGGCGGTTGCTGATATAAGCTCCTTTTGAAGGGTGAATTAATTATGCTTTCCTCACCAAACAGCATACTGTCTGGCAAGACCTTTTTATGAATTTGTGAAAACGATGAAATATGATGTTATTGAATACTTTATGCGTGGAAGATAGGCACGATGGAATTTGGCGCTACTAACGCCTCAGTTTTCCGTCTTTTATTTTGCAAGGCAAATAGTAGCAGATGGAACGACATAATTCAGACACAATGTGCCCTCCCCACCAATATTAAAAAGTGAACACGAGTTTTAGGTTTTTCTGCGAATTGCCAAAAAAGACGAACGAAAAGGTTCCTATGTCCTTGAACTCAATTTAAGATCGATTGTGCGATTTCTGTGGTTATCGTTCAGTGGATTAAGTCATATACATATATCTAATCGTTTCTTCAAAGAAATATTTTCTTCCGCACTTTCTGACAGCGTTGTTGTGTTGTCTGGCGTTCCTCAAGGAAGACACTTTGGACCCTTATTTTTCAATCTTTTTGTAAATGACCTTTTTCCTCAAAAAAAGCGCACATCTTGGCTTACGCAGATGGCATGAAAATATTTAAGACCGTTAGTTATTCAAATGACGGTCTCTATTACTATTATTATCATACCAAGCTTGCGCCATTGATCTGCCCAGGCACACCTGAATTTTTCTTACTCTCGCTGTAAGTACTAACATTTAAAATACATTTCATCCTGTTGTCCGATAGGCCAGCTTTTTTGCAGACGGCTCTTGTTGACACGCCCTTTAGTATAAATGAGACAAGGCCAATTCTGTGTAACATATTGCTTCTTGAGACCACTCTTTTGGGATCCAACACCTAAAGACCTGGTAATCAAATATCCAGTCCGGAAAACCTAAAATTGCAGTCCCCTCTCAGACCTGTTGGAATAGTATGTAAGTAGTATATCAAACGTTGTGTCCTGATAAAGCAAACTTAAAATTCCATGAATACTAAATCGTTTGAAAGGATAACATCAGCAGCGCCACGTTCTAACCATAAAATTGGAAGACGACTGTAATCGTATCAAATTCTAAACATACACAATTATGCAGCTTCACGCGGAGCTACTTCGTTACATTTGGCAATTACTAACAAAAAATGCTCCGAACAGCGAGGGAATCCTGTTTGGAACGTACAATTCGGGATAAGCCTTCCTGCACGGCGCCAGATAGAAACCAATCGGGATGGGAGAACGAAATAAGCATCTACTGCCGGCTTCAAAAATTCACTCTTTATTTACGTTCCGGTGAGGTAGGAGCAGCCGCCGCCCGTCCTGGCCTCGTCGACCGCCAGAGGAATCACTACCTGCGAACTCCTTGTTAATATTCAGGTCAGATTGTGGGCATTCAACGTGCAGAGGAGCAGCGAAAAACTTCACCAGTGGTGCCTGTGAAATTGCCAGGATTTCATCATACAAAGCTAAGCGGATTGCAGCTCTGCCAGAAATCCCCTTATTCGGGGAATGCACACATTTTTGTTTTTGCACCTTACACCTTCTAACGGAATTTTAAGTACACCCACCTCCGGGTATTTTGACCTTTGTGCCGATTGTAGTCCTTCGTAATTCTCATTAAAAGGGGAAAATTATTTCCGGGCCAAGCAGATGAGAATTTCTGAAATGGCAGCCTGTGTAGACTGGCGGCAAAGCTTTGCATCAAATTCAATTTAAATAATTAGGGTCGGTCTGCCACTACACCAGCATAAATCCACCGACTGTGGTGCACGAAAAAAAGTTAAAAGTTAGCCTTCGAGGGAATACCGAACGAATCAATTGTTTTCCCAAAGTGCACAAAATTCCCGCAGAGTAGGGTGGCGTTTCTTTTGCACGACCCAATTTAATCCCACAGACGAAATTATGCGCAAATAAAAGCGCAGAGTGCCTTCGATTGGAGGCAGCGAGACAGTTAGGCAAACATCAGAATGCAATAAGGACTCAATCGGATGAAATATTTAGAAAGTTTGCAATTCCGAAAGTTTCGCTTCGCTTCGACCCGCTTGCATTCGATGAGCGTTTCACTGTTTTTGTTGCATGCGCCCCGCCGTAAATAAAGATTTCATTTCTTTTCCGACCATGTAAAAGTAAATAGAATCGCCTCGAGCCCAGGACCACCCGCTCCAGCGGCTACATCAATATTATTATTAAAAAACTTTTTGCTGGCTCAGCAGGCAAGCAAAAGGGCCCGCTATGCTCCGGGGACATTTTCGCAAACGGACGAATATCGTTTTTCGCCCTCATTAGGTTTCCGACTGGAACAAAGAAGCCGCACTTCGCCGAAGGGAACAGCATTCGTGTGTTTTTAACATTCCAGAAGAAATAAAAATTCCCTGGAAGGCTTACTTTGAGCTATTTCGATTTTGCTCCCAATTTCACCGAAAGTTCGACAGCAGGCAAAATAGAATATTTTTCTGCATTTTTCAATTTTCCATGTTTTTACTTTACTTGCGAAGTTTGCAAAGAAATTTATTTCGTTGGAGATTGTAGATTTGGTATGTTTCCCATTTACTTGCTCATTGGAGTGAATGTAGACCAGGGGAATCAATATTTGATCTGAAATGCCGAATGGCCGATGCATCGCTGAAACTTGAAACCACGATGCAGAAAATTTGCCCTGAAAAATATATGAAATAAAGTTCTTTGGATATTAGTGAGGATTACAGGTTAAGTTTCATTTCAAACTACATCAAAATTTCCTATAAAACTTCTTATAATAACTTAACGAATTTTATTGGATTTGGATTAGCTGTTCAACTCAGCTCCCCAAAAAATAAATCAATATTGCGCCACTGCAAACAGAGGAAAAACTACAGAAAGAATTTATTTATTTTGGAATTTGGAAGTTTTGATGACAGATTCGAAATCAGTGACCCCGAAAACCCTCCATTTCAAGGCAATCACTTTAGCGTTTACCGGAGAAAGGGAAGCGTTACACTTTTTCGTTTGATTCAGTTCAATTTACCGCCACTGAAGAAGTTTCACTTCAAAAAGGTGTGAAACTTAATAAATGTGAGATTACTGTAAACATTTGGTACTATTTAAATGTTGACATAGTATAAATATAAATCAGTGGTTGGTAACTATATTTGATTAGTTGAGGAAAACGGATCTATTAAATTATTTAATTTTGTAGCTTGTCAAAAACGCATTAAGGCGATTATAGTTGAGCTTAAGGTTCGTAAAGATTGGACAGATTTCACAAAAGATATTAATGACCCTTAAGGCCATTATAGTTAAGGTTATAGCCATTTCGCTCTCCCTGCTGCATTCGCCTCGTCGCTGTGCTGTCCTCGGATCAGACCTCGTGATCGGTGTGCTGAACTTCCAATTCTCTTAATGTCAACGTGTAACTTTTTTTCATTGGTCAATCACTGTGTGAAGCTGGCCGGTAAAAATCGGATAATTAAATAAAAGTAACTAATTCGTTTCTCCATCAATAGTCCAAATTCGTCCACAGAAAATTTTGGTTACTTCAGGTTTGTAAAAAGGTCAATCGTGTCTCCACGTTTAAATTAAAAACAAAGAAACAAACAGTTTGCGGGCCAACTTTACAAAGTTCGTATTTTTTCTCAAAAAGAAGGAGAACGGCGACACGCTATGATTATCCAAATCCAGAAATCGTGTCTCCATCCCTAGAAATCGTTCGTCCACATTGTTTTCAACTTTTCGTCTGCCAAGCTCACACAGGGTGTTCATAATTCTAAATTCTTGAGGGTATTTAGGCAACTATATAAGCTCACAATATCCGCGAAAACTGAGTTCGTATGTATTAACAGTTAAGAGTAATACCCATCCGCGCTTAAGGGTACGCTAATACCCAACTTTGCTCTATAATATAACCTCACTATAAAGAGCGTTTAATTTTAAAGACTCAAAAATATCTGCTATGTATTTCAACTTACGTCCTGCCAACCACTGAAATCGTTGGCATTTTCTTAATATTAATGAAATAAATTAACTATGTGCGTTTATAAAAGATGCCATAGAAGGAACTTGAGGAAAAGGTGATTTCAAAATTTTATCGTAGCACATGAGGACTTTGATGACTACCTACTCCCTAAGGTACTTCTACACACTCTCCCCACACTTCCTTACTTGCAGTATCGCGAGAAGTTTAAAATTTCCATTAAAAGCAAAGATAGGAGTTAAATATGAAACAGTAATTTTAAAGTAGGAAACTTGCAAAACTCGAGTGTCATAGCCGCAATGTGCCCTACAAGTACAACGCAGTGACGACGTCGGTACTCACGCTGATGGACGCTTGTCGCGTTCGCTTCCTGAAGCTCTCCAGTCACGCAAACTTCGCGAATGAATGTTTCAAATCTAATCTAGCAATTATGGGAAAACTCTCTGTGTGTGCATCAAGTTTTGAGTGAAAATATGCCCCGAATTTTCATGAATATTAAAAATAATATACTCACTTTTGCCAGAGTTACAATTTGCGCTTTATCTCTGGAAGGGAGTTGCAGAGCCACTTCGTGACAAGGCAAAGTTACTCGACTCCCAAGCTCTCGGAAAGTGCAATAGGGAGTTACTGAAATTTTAATTCTTTCAATTTAACCAGATTGCCTTGAATTTTCTTGAAGGTATCGGGCTCTATGTACCGCAGTGCCCAACACTATGTTTCCTTTGCATGTCGGTTCCGGACGAAATTCCTCACTTGACCCATGCTGAAGTTTGTGAAAGCTAAACCAAATAGGCAGATCGTTTGGGGGTTTGCTTTTATTAATTTTGCGGTTACGCACGCTGATGAAGAAAATCAAAATACTTTGAATTATTCGGCAACTTTGTCAATGACACAAGTCCCTGGTCTGGTATCGACAGGGAGTCTTTCGGAGCTGCCATCTCTTTTGGTGCACTATAAGTTCTCGAATGCTTTAGAGGTGCTTCCTCGATTGGATGCCACTGCGCGGATACATGTAAGTTCTGCTAAATTGGGCTGACTAACAGTTTCCAAATTCACGCATGCAGATATTTGGTATCCTGCACGAAATATCTGACTAATGAGCGATTACGAGGAGGCTGGAATAAAGTGCATGGATCGAATGGCTGTGGTGGCGGTATGTAAACCATTGCCGAGCTAAACGTCATTAATTGCTTGAACTGATTCAAAGGATTCGTGAAATTCAGGTGCACAGCTCTTGAACGGCTTCTGGATGATGAAAATTTGGATTTCACTTATCAGATTTGAAATGATATTTGCTTGCGTATAAGGTATTAAGGTATGCCTGATGAAATTTAGCCGATTGAAAGGCAGCCTGATTATTTTGAGGATTTTGCTAGCAAGAAGCTCTGTGCATCCTGCTGCGTAATTTCCCTACTACATCCAGTTATAAAGCACATATAATATAATATATATAATTTCAATTATTATTAAAGAACTAGTTTTTCCGGACCCGGCGTTGCCCGTAAAAAAATTTGGTTTACTTATTTATCCATGTCACTTTTTTTGCAAAATACGGTTCTTTTTTAAATTCCACAAAAAGTATTCTACGTATAAATTTGTATATCCTTTCTCTACCTAGACGTGCTGTAGCTCCTTGGAAAGCTAATAAAATAAGTAATTCAATACAAATAAAAAAAAGGGGTATAAAGTACATAAATTTCGGAGAAAAAGTGGGAAAAATATGAAATTTACGATATTGTAGAGCGTTTTTTAGTTCCGTAAGTGACTGTACCTGCAGTTGTAGAAGTAGTTCAACATTGGTGGAAAGCCTTTTAAGATTGTAGTTAATTAGATCAAAAGATAAAAATAAAATAGTGATGTACATCCTGAATTTATAAATCACCCTGTAACTCGAAAACGGTTGAGATTCTTAACTTTTACGTCACAGGGCGTGATCGAGTACAGCAATAAGAGTTGCAAATGGACTGGGAATAAATTCGGCGCTCTATTGATAATTGAATGTTATCCGTCCAATTGGTTAAAAAAATACGCAAATGGTTAAAAAAATAGCATAACGACCACTGCAATCAAAAGTGTGAAAGAAATACACAGCCAGCTAAAGCATCGCCTAGAAAACTTCCTTAAGCGCCAACTTATTCAGCCCAAGGACATTCACAAAGTTTTCAGATAAAGCAGGCTAATCCGTAAAACGGCTTTATCTATCAAAAAGGCAAATCCCAGGAAATGTTTTAAATTGTCTGTCAACATGGCATCCTTTCAAAGCAGTTTACCAGCCGGTCCCCGTCCGCAAATCTCCAGCTGATTATCTGCGGGCCCTAATCCGAGGGCGGAGTAAGGTACCCTTGCCGCACCGGACAAATGGGAGAGAACTTCAAAATGAGACGGAAAGAGAAAAGGACACGTTTGAGCAAGGCATGATTGATAATTTGTGTAGTGTCCTAATTTTAATCCAGTTTCACAGCCCAGCCGGTAACTGGGTCAAGGCTTTACTCCCATTGGCTTGTACCTGGCAAAGGTGTTTCGTATAATTTCATTAGGCGGACATCATGCAGCGAGACCAGGACATCACTGCTAATTAATTAGGACATACATGCTAATTGGCCGGTAATTTAATGGCTCTCGTTGTGTTGATCCCCCTGACTGATTATGGCCCGAGACGTTCAGAAAAAAATTCTGAGGGCTAAGGCACGGCGCGGGTTGTTTGCAGAAAGGAATGCACCTGGGCCAGTTGAATTCCCGCTGAGTTAGGTGCGACTTTCTTAAGGAGCTGCAAAAGACGATGCGAAAGTGAGCAGCCTTTGCCTGCCTCAACTCCCGGAAATTAGTCGCGTTTTGAGCCGGTGCAAAAGTTTTTCCTTGTACCCTCAGACTTTTTCTGTAATAAAATCCCTCAGAGCTTTTCTGTGCTGCCCCGCTCGAGCAACGATATTAACTTGAGACGCAGCTGCTGCCGGAGAGTGATTACGCTAATTCGATTACGACTAATTCTGATGAGCCCGAACTAGGTCACGATCGTCTTTATATTTTGTCGACTGAATGGGATGCGTAAGTGCGTAAATGAACACGCGAATAGGTCGGTAAATTTCACAAAGGAAATATCTTGAATGAACCGAATTACCGCCGCGCCGCTCTGAATGAAGGGAGGGGTCAGCAAGTCAGTTCTGATGAGGTAATTGCTTATGGGCTTACGGAAGACGAGTCGGAATTTACGTAAGAAACAAATTCCCTTCAGTTTGTTCGAAAGACAGCAAAACCCGCAATCACCCGGGACGCAAAACGAGGACGAGACAAAAAGTCCTTGTGTCCCTGTGCGGGCAATCAGCCCTAACCACCCAGGAGGCCATTAACCCCGGTCTGTTTTTGCTTCTATGTATAACTCCGTCGGAAACAACTGCTGAAATTAAACGAACGTAACAGTTTTGCACGAGTCCATACCCTTTGTAGCAAGGGGATTTCACTCTTCTTCTGGATCCTTGATCCTGGGTGCGAGCCGACCCAAAACCTGGATGAAAAGAAAAAAAACGGACATATACTCGCGGCCACGAAGGCAATTCGCCGAAAGGGCACGGGAGTGCAACACGTTGCTCGTATTGTTAAGGAGCCATTCACACAGGCGAATGGAATCCTGACAGGATCCCTTCTGGCCTTTGTTGTGATAGAGCTCCCTCAAAAGGCAGATGTTTCCCTGATGCGGCTTGTGCTGACCCGAATTTTCGCGGCTGCTGCCTTCCAGACAATGGTTTTGCAGTCCTGCCTTCGGGCTTGAGGTGAGTCCCGTGCTAAGGCGAGTCGCAATTGATTCGATGTTGGCATCACAGAGGACCCGGTTTTTTTTTTATTTTACATATTTTTTTTTTGCGCTAAGGAATTCCAGTTTGGTGAACAGATGCCATGAAAATGCGCACTATTTTTTTTACACAATGAAATATTAATCGCAAGGACATAGGGGAGGAAGCTAACATGTCCTGTGCCCCAGAAAATCCACCCAATTTGCATTCATCTTCTGGGGCATGTCCTATTCGGTTACTTCGGCAGGACATCAGGCTATGCCGATGTCATTTGCATATTACGCACACATCTGCCACCCGTCGGCCCGAGATGAGATTATATAATGGATGAGGAAAGGCCTCCTTCGAGGTCCGTTTGTTTGGCCAATCAATTACAATAATCTGTCAAAATTTGGTATGGTTTTTCTGGACTGACGCCATCGTCTTAAGTCCACTTTGTAAGGAGGAAGAAATTCGAATGTGTCAAGAGCAAAATGGGGTCTGGTCAGCACTTTTACTGATGAAAGATGCGACAGTGCTTCGGGTGATAATTTGTCGCCAGACCCTTTGGCTAAAAGGATTAATTCCCTCTTGACTCTTGAGAGTGAAAGTCGAGACCAGTTAACTTTATTATCCGTAATTAGCTGATGAAAGGATCTCGTAAACAAAAGTGGGGAAAACAAAACGGATGGGTTTTCTGGTGACACAGCTGGTTGGGAAGCTTTTGTGTGATTACATGGAGTTTGGGAATGACTCTTTAATTTAGTTTCGGTTATCACTGCATGTCAAGCAATAGAAAAAGAAAGAAAACTATATAAACGGGGAATGAAGACTTAATTGAGTTCTGGTCATTCAAACAACTTCTTCATTAATTAATAAATAAGCGTTACTTGCATCATGTTTTAAGTTATTCAAATTAAAGACAATGCGGTGAAATTTATATGAGTTCATCAAGGTAAAGTTTTAAGTAAGTTTTAACAAAATCAATTTTTTTAATTTTCAAGATGTATAACATATTTGCCTACCGTTTAAAAAATGTTAAAAATTCAATCGTTTTAGAGTTACAGGGTGATTAATAAATTCGGGATGTACATTATTATTTTATTTTTAGCACGCATGACCCACACAGTGCCACGAAAAACAATGTTGATGCCAGCTCGCCTGGTAATAGGTGATCTCTTGTTTTATTGTACATACTCGTATTTACCGAATTTCTCACTGTTGCCGTTTCCTTTCTTTACCAAGCAATTTAAATGAGAATTCGGATTCTGAAAATATAACAGAAAAATCGTCTCTTTCTTACTAATCGGTAATCGTAATTTTCTTGTTTTGTTTGTCTGAAAAACGCAATGGTGGGGATATCTGCGTCTCAAAAGGAGAGTTAACATTCTTTGTAAAACATTTTAAACATTAATTATTTTTGTCAATAATATTAAAAGAAGCGCACATCTGCCACTGATGTGTTTTAATCGAGCAAGTGCTTGCTTCATAAAAAAGACATCCCGAGGGTATTTCATATGAAATTAATGTTTCGACACTTCATCGAAGGAAACTAATAAAAGTTGGCAGTAAAAGTGAAAAATCCAAAATGACTGTCTCTGCTGGTGCTATTGAGTATTTTTAATTAAATATCACTTCCACAAAATTGCAAACAGCGAAGAAAGGCGCCACTTACTGCGATCTGGAAGAAATTCGCTTAAATAAAACTTCTACACGAGCGGGCGCTATACTCGTAAATTCAGACATAAAACTTGCAAGGTTCATTCTTTTCTGATTTTTCTGGAGCATCTTACCTGGAGCCGGAGGGTGCCGTTCCAGAAGGGAAACAATGCCCGGTTCATTACTCTCGCATCACTATCATCAGATAAGTAGGATACGGCGGGATGATGGCGTCTTGCTATCATGCGTTTTCTGGCTCCATCTCAGCCTTTTCTTTTTTATCTTTTGGCAGAGCACAGTGAGCAGATGTACCGTTTAGATATCGTTAAGAAGAAAGAATATTACGTGGAGGCTGCCACCAGGCCTGCTCTCGCAAATAAACAGTACGGAAATCAAACGTAAATAAAAGAGGAGCTGCTTCAATCAGGAAAATCGAAATTGTCTTTTATGTCTTTGGCAAGGCTGGATGCCTGTAAGAATTTGAGATATTTCCCCTGTTTGCGCTTATTGTGCAATTTTACAGCCCGCCCTCACTCCTCGGTTGCCGCAGTATAATCTTAATGAAATTCCTTAAAGTAAACCCACTCCCGCATTGCTGCGAGCGTGTGCTCCAACTCGAGAGTGCACAATTCGTTCCTTCCGCTTCGCTGTCCTTAGCGACAAATACACTTCTCCTCTATGAAATTATTTAAGCGACTCTGTAACGCAGCTCGGTATTTATTTTTTTGCAGCAAACTTGCATGGAGTTATGAGTCTAAAAGTAACGCAGAAGAACACCCCGTGAATCAAGGAGGCCAAAGGCATCACTTCTACATAGAGACGATGAAAAAGGGTTTTCTCACTCATGCGAGAAATTTGTCGTCCTCAAAGAAACTACATACGAACATTCCACTCCTCCTGACATCTAGCTAAAAGACGTGCAACTTCTTTGGCAAATATTTGCGCCTTGTGCTGGAATGCCTTAAATTTTTTTTTCCGTCGTATGTGCATCTTGTCTAGAAACTGAAGTACTTTTCACCTTCGTTCACCGAACACTTCTGCAGCAAAAGAGGAATGTGTGAATTAGGTGAATGCAAAATGCCAATTGGCAAGTTTTTGAGACAAAATCAATCATGCAATCCCTCAGTGGCATTAAGGACTCATTCCCGAGAATTGCGCCATATAAATCGAATTCATACGTGACTGGGTGGCGGGCACTTTTAATACATTTGCAATCCTTTGGGGCCATGCCATCCCTCATAGTTGGGTCACGCAGTGATCTAGAAGACCTTCATATCTCATAGCGCTCGGGAAATTTATTCGAACGAAATTGAATTGTAAAAATCCCATTTTCATTTTTGCGCCATTTAAATTCCATTCATGCTCCCCATTAATCCCGACGATAAATAAGTGTGCAAATGCGCCTCATCAGGGCACTACATCCGCCGACATGTGATTCCTCCCCCCGCAACCGGGGGCGGAAATTATGCGAATGTCTGATACAAGGAAGACGTAGAGGTCGGAATAAAGTTGAGCCCAACAAGTTATCTGAGGCATTTTTATTAATAGGAGGCTCCCGCCAGCTCCTGGATGACTCGAATCTCTGCACGAAAGGCGCCCTCCACGAAAAAATTCACTTTGGCTAATGATATGGCTGAGTGGGGGTAATTTGTGCCACTTTATTTGCGGAGCAACATCCTCGTAACGGCGAGAATAGCGAGTGGGTGGAGATAGGAAAATTGTCAGATCCCTGTGTGCTGCTGGTTATTGAAGACAAACGCTGGAGCAATTTTTTTGATTCCTCTTAATGCTGCGATTTAAGTTAAAAGACATGTGCATAAAACTCAGCTCATCTATTAAAAAAAAATGGGTACCATCATATCTAAGCTTTATAGCCACGGGCGGGGTTCTTCCCCGTATTGTCCATGACAAAAGTAGTCGTATCATGTAACAAGTTGTTTAACATTTTACTTTTGCAGCTTTAAACTTGTGAAGTAGGGGGAGAGGGGCTCGTACTGGCCTGTTTCCAATTAAGCTTACAGCCACTCCATCCTCGACTGGATTTAATTGGAGAAACAAATTGCAATCTCTGAGACTGCACACCATTTGCATATTTTTAATTTGACTCGCAAGGAGTCGGAATCGAGCGTTGTGTTTTGGAAAATGTAAGGAAATGCATGGATTGCAGGATTTCATGTGTGACTCCTTGACGATGAAGGCATTTTATTTCCGCTTTCCTTTAACCCGCTCCTTCTCTTGTCGGCGAACAATTATGAAGGTTCTTATTACTATTCAATTTAAAGCCAAATGTGCTTGGAGCAATTTAACATGTTGCTTGCTACACATTTCTGCCGTATTCGGAAATAATGTAGTCGTAATTCTAACAGTTTCTGCTTAAATTTAATTAAAAATTCAAAAAGTTTTGCAATTTAAAGTTTAGGTGTATTTATAGACTTTGAGGTTTGAGTCACTTTAATTGCTTCACTTGCAAGCAAGAAAAAACAGCAACTTCAATTTCGTGGACTGCTACATGGAAGTGGTATAAATCAGTCTGTCCGAATGCATGTCTTCGTTTTCGTCTTGTTATGACAGTTCCTGACATCACACCGAGCTAAGCTCTGTTCGAATTCATTGCTATGTTAGTGGGCTTAGCTGCGCAGTATAACAGTTAGGCCAATTGCGTCAAAGTACTTAAATTAATTGAGGTATATGGAAGCGTTCATACGCAACTTTTTAAACTACACTACACTGTATGAAAAAAATATCGTTCGAAATTTATAACTTTACAAAGGCCGACAAAAGTTTGTTATTAATAGCCCAATTGCCTCTAAATTGATATTTTAATGTTTTTAATTGTTTTTAACACAGAAAGAGATCGCACAAGGGAATAGCATCTCAACCTTTGGTCGAACTTCAATAGTAATAAAATCTTTTGTGTCGGTACCAAGTCGTAGGATAGAAGTCTGCTTAGTGCTGTATGGAACAACGGTGCACAACACGATGGATGAACGCAATGGAGTGAGAAACCCGAAAGATGGTAGACGCGTTAGGAAAGACGTCGGTTGGCAGCCATATTTCTTGGCTTGGCACTGACTCCAAAAAAAAAAAATTTTTTTATCTTTTTAGTGGTTTAGTTTACATTTGTGAAATCACATAAAAACAGAGTTTATTTTTATCTTTTTAGTATGTGCATTTAAACAAAAATCCCTCCGAGAAGAGAGATTTTAGGGTCGCCATATTGGATTCGCCATCTTTAATATTTAAGTTTTGAGAGCACATTCTAGATCAGTGACCACGAAAACATAAAACGATCAAATTTCGTGGCAATCCTTTGAAGTTGAGAATTGTGGGTGGCCATTAGTGGCATAGGTGGTATTAGAGCCGCCATCTTTAATTTTCAATTTCCAAACCTACTAAGTTATGAGAAACATACATATTAGTATCTATACAAAAAAAATTAATCTCCCTTTTCACAATCGTAAGATTGTGTATACTTTGCTTAATGTTTTCGGTATGTCAATTTAGTGAAATGCTCTCTCTCCGTAAAAACCTTTTGAACACAGACATTCCCAAAATCCCCTAATCTCTAATACGCACTCGATGTAGAGCACGAACAGCACTTAAATTTAATTGGCTTTCGAAACAGATGCAAAAATTTTGTTTCAATTGTTGTTTGGCATAAATTGATTTCGTCTATGCGGATATCCCCTCGAGCAGCAACCGGCAAAAATGTTGGAAGTTTTTATTTTTGTTCACCGTATTCCGAACGATTGGAATTTGAAATGCGAAAGGCTGAATTCCGCCACAGCCCGTAGTGGTGCACATTATCTACGGGCAAAACCAAGTGAAATTATTTAGCGACAAATACACACGAATTTTATTCCAATTTTTCCGCTTCAGGTGGACCATCGATTTTTGGAATTATTTCAACATACACAATGGGACCACAGGGAACCGAAGGGAATTTCATTTAGGGTGAGCTGCTGCAGTGATAGCAGCAGCGCTTTAAATCGAAATACCTTTAGACTAAAGTAAAAATTATTTACCGAACAAATTACGCGATGGCTTTTTGTATATCCAGAATTTTTGTTTGCAGGGATTACACTCTGCCAAGTTCAAAGGGGTTGTGTGAAAGGGTTCGTCTTTTCAATCGACCTATTCCTGGGGAATCCATAGATTAAAGCGGTTGAGAGTTGGGAGGGATCATTCACGACGTAAATTGCGCTCTCTTTTAAAAGTATCCTTGTGAAAAGATGAAAAGCGCCATAAAAACTTTCAAAGTGAAACGAAGTTCCTTGATGGGACTTGGGAGTCAAAGAGGAGCGATGTTTTAGGGCACTCCGAGAATAACTCACTTCTGCTTCTTAAGACCATATGCTCAGATTCGAAGCTCCACTTTAATGGGCAATTGAATTCGCTCGAAACTTATGCGTACTTTTGATACTTTGCCGAAGTAGTTTTCTTCCCCCGCCCACGTGTCCTATTTAGGGAACTTAAATCCTATTTAGGGAAAGTTATACTCAACTCGGAGCAATTTTGCTTTTGATAGAAAAAGTATTAAGGAGCCCGCCCGATAGAATTTGTTGGGAAAGCCTCAGGGAATTAATGTTGTAACATTAAGAGGATCTTGGGTTTATTGTCCAACTCTCTCTCTCGGTGAAACGAAATAAATTTGCTTCTGGCCAAACAGAATTAATCTCCACATTCTCTGGAGGCGCTGTATTATGCAACGAATGTCCACAACTTCCTTGGAATCATTCATTTTACGAAATTGTACGCTACGCCGGGCATGTGAGGGATTCATTAGCAGTGATTGTGTACATTTTACAAATTAAACCAATTGAATTTGTCAGCCGTGCTTCGGACGGTATTGCATTCTATTCATTCGCTCTGAATTGATGTTTTTACTAAATGTGCATCTGTACAAGCACTTCTGTGCTTGGCATGAATATTGAAATTAAAACTACGGTAGTTTAATTTCCACAATCGCTTTAATTTTATATCCAGTGTTATTTGGCAGAGGACGTCCAATGGAAGTTATTCCAAATAATAAATTAATTCAGTTAAGGTGAAGTTCAACGAGCATAGGGAGGAGCACGGCAACAGTTTAGAATTAGTAAATTATTGCGTATTATGCACTCTAATTTAATTTGTCCAATATTCCAGTTGAGTACAGACTTTTGGTCCAACAGTGAAGTACAGATAATTTTAAATCAAAGATTTAATTAATTTAATTTAATTTAATTCAAAACCTAATATGGTTTCAATGATTCTTCTATACAATTCAACAGAAACTATATCATAAACCGGTTTCAGCAGGTCTTCAATAAATCATTGTTTTTCTGGACGTTAGTAGGTTTGTTGTGCGGTGTACCCCAGGGATCTATTTTAGGTCCTTTACTATTTTCACTGTATATTGATGAACTTAGTCTCATTAGATTGAACTAACCATAAATTCTGCTCAAATCATCAGTCATACGGCAAATACTCGTACAATCCTCAAGTAGGCCAATTTGGCGGAACAAGTAAATCTAAATACATCACTAACTACATCAAGGAGATCATTTATATAGAGGCAAATAGAAGTGGTCCCAGAATTGAGCCTTGCTGTACGCCACAATAAATAGGTGCGACTTTAGAAACGTTATTATTAAGTCTTACATACTGACTACGTACAGTAAAGCAGTAGCTTAGGAGATTTATGGTTGTGATCGAAAAACGATAAGTGAGACAGCTTACTTAACAGTATTAAAGGCTTTGCTGAAATCTAACAGTTAATACAGAAACTGAAATTATCTACTTTCAGAAAAAAAGTGGACTTTTCATAATAAACATTTTGAAGCGGTATACAATTATCCCCTCCGCTACCGGCACAGCTGACGATCGGATTGCTTACGAGTTTGATTTATTATGTCATGATTTTTTGACAATTAATTTAAATGTTTTTTCCTTACCTTTTATCACCCTTGCCCCATAAAATTTTTTCGCTCTCTGAACATTCCTCAACAAATGCCCCTTCCGTGACAAGCGGTACATGCAAGCCCTCAGTCGGTGCAAGTGGTAATTACGGCAGCATAAAGCCATCAAAATTCTTAAAAAACTGAACACGTAAAAATTGCTAAAGCAAAAACTTTATCACAGGCACCAGTCTTTGCTCGAAGGAAATCTTTAAAACATTTTTTTTCTCTCACGCAGCAAGTGAGTAAGCTTGTGCTAACGAAAATGCTGCACTTATAGCGCGTCAGCATTTCGGTAGTAAAGTAAAATGAAAAAAAAATTGTGCCAAACCCTTAAGATAGGTCTGCCGGAGACTTGGTTTAATAAGCCCATCTACCCGACCAATTCCACTTGCATCCGGGATAAGTACAGTGCACACATACATTACGCCAAGCATGCTCCTGTCTTCCCGCAGGAAAGTCCGCCCGGAGCTGCATGAGTTCCTTGCGGAAAGCGATTAATTATTTATGCCCGAAGAGCAGCAGCCCAAAACTTACAGATGGGGCTGATTTTCGCGATGTTTGTTTTGACCCGGCATTCACGTCAATTCGCCCCAGGACACGAATTAGGTGAGACCTGCGCACAAGCGCTTCATCCCTGCTAGGTAGGATTCCCCTCGGTCGGTGTGTGCAGAAAGGTTCGCTCATTTTTGAGGACATAAAAAATTCAGGAATTGACAAATATTGCCTGATCGAATATTGTCAACAGCCGTCCGAACGAATTTTAACTTTCGCCTCCCTTACCATATCCTTGAAGGGTTTTGCGTGATGTCCTTTCGCCCAGCTGCTCCTGGCGACGGGTTGGGGTTCGAGTTCGAGTGCTGTTTGCGGCGAAGGTTCGACCCTTTGTTCACTCTGGGTGAATTGTTCGGTTGAATTCATCCATTCATCCCATCCGCAGCATGTTCGCGGGTTTCGCGTGCTACTGCTGCGCTGCATTCGAACGGTGCCTCAGCGGCTCGGGCCTTCCGCAAGGCAGAACCTTTTGTCGCTCGCAAGCTCGCAAGTCGCAAGAAATATTTATCCCAACTCTGGCGGCTCCAGCACATCAGTTCTTGACGCGTCTCGCTGCGAGCTGGTTGCGTCGTGTATGCTACTCTGTGCTGGGTCTGTTCCCGTGTTTTCTGGACGAGAGCTGCGACAGTTTCCCGGATGATATGCATCACCCGGAGGTGGTTTTATTCCGCAAGTGAAAAATTTTAAGAAATGGCAACAGCCTTGTTAAGAATTTCGAGCTTGCTGTGATCGCGAAGGATATAAAAGTTCGTTGGCCATTTTCGGGTCTTCCGAGGGCACATCATCTGATTTTGAGGGTTTCTGGGTGACCTTGCTCGAGTGAGGAACTTACGCAATTAGGCCCTAAACGGGTCGAAGTGTGTTGAATTAAGGGGGCCTTCAGATAGTTTTCTGGGCTCATTTTGTGCCCACAATTTGCTGATATTTTCCAAGGAAATCCGGCCCGCTGTGTAAGCTGTGCACGTGGTGAGAATAATTTCCTTCGAAAGGTGGAAATAGTGTTGAGCCAAAATTTGTCGATTCATATATTCAGAGGTGGTGTGTGCTAGTTTGGTGTGATCCAATTTTTTTTCGTGTGTATCGCGACCTAGTCTGGTCCAGCTGAGGAAAGGAGGATTCGGTGAAAGGCGGTTGAGGCACAGTAAGTCGATAATGTTTTTGAAGTATTTTAAGTAATTATAATGAAACACTGTTGTCTTTTCTTGTTGTTTTCTTCCTCCTAATTACAATTCCGATTATTTATAGCTGGAATTTTCAAACTTCTTAATTAGACATTTAGCGAACATTTATGAGGTCTGTCTATGTATCGTTTCAAAATTGTAATTATATTTTCATTTAATTAAAAAATTTTAATTAGCGTAGAAACAATTTGTAAGCGGTACAATGCCAAGTAGGCACCTTAGACAACATATGTACCTTTTATTTATTAGTTATAATAAATGTAAGGAAATAAATGTAATCTGAAAAAAATACATTACATCTTCGTATTCCGAATAACCGATTTTCTGATGCCACAAATATATAGTGTGGCTTAGATTAAATTGTAACCACAGTTTCATCAAGGAAGCATTCTCAAATATTTTAATTTGTTGTCATATAAATACAAAAAAAGGTCTTATTAATTTTTCCGCCAAAATATATTTTTTAACATTGCATGGTGCTTGTTTTTGTAAATGTCACGGGGTAGTGAGATATTAAAATTGATTTAAATTCCTACTATATGAGGATTTTTTAATATTTCCCAATTTGCTTACAATAGATGTTTTTGAAAATGCTATGGAATGTTAATTAACCAACATTGGCGCACACGGGCCAACGTATACACGGGTCTAGTGGCTTTTTAATCTAATAAATTTACTATTAGTTGTTGAGAGTAATTTGAAAAAAAATTTATTTTATAAAATATTAACCCTGGAAGTATATACACCTCCCAACATGAACTTGGAAGCGTACACGGATTCAAGCTGAGGCCAGAGAATTTATAATCTGCTATACTCGCGAACTATGCTTTTAATCGAAATACGATTTAACTAATACTTGTCGATAGAATCGTCGTTAGTTCAAAAAAACTAGTTGTCAGTAGAACTCAAAAATGGACTGAAATTGGTTTTACCTCCAAAATATATTTCAGTTTTAAAACATTTGTAGGGTCCTGGTGACCATGTGTGGTATTGCAGATCTTCAATAAATTAAATTTTAATGCATTCAAAGCGGATGGTATTAATTTAAAATCTACGGAGGAAATTACTGTTTAATATATTTCAAATTATGTACCGCTCAAATTTTGGTCAGGCTTTTTGCGCCCGGGTTCAAAAGTCTTCGCATTCTCGGATTTCACAATCAAACATCATTTACTCGTCTTTAAAACACAAAACCAAATATAACTATAATTTTTGAATGCTACGCCTAAAGCCCTTAAGATTAAATTAAAAAATATTCTCATAATGATTTGGATTTTCAACAACCTAGACCAAACTATAGATAATTTTTATTGGATCGGTTTCGTCGAATTAAGTGCAATTCTAATAGAGATTATACGTTTTTACTCACACTTCTATTGCCAAGGGGAAACTGCGTACTTTGACATTGGACCGATCAGGCAGAAACATGTTGCATTGTACCTACTTCCATTTATGTTTATGTTTATTTCGTAGACTACATTTAAAGATATACATATACTTGCGATGGTCTATTTAGTTCACAAGACTTGGACAAGAGTCCATAAAATTGTATTGGTTACTTTTTTCTTCACTTTTAACTTACGGTCATATTATCAATTTTATAATACTTTAGTGATCAAAAAGTGGAGGAGGCCTTAATAGCTCTCTGTAAAAAAAAAAAAGCAAGAATAAGCAGGAAAAATTGGAGAAATTTGAAAAAAATAGAAAAGGATAAAATAAATATAATAACAAAATAATATAGGCGGCATTCTTGCCATTTTTTAAAAATTTGTTATTAGTCTAATTAGGATTAGGGCTAGGCTAGTAGATAGGATTAGGCTAGGTTAATATTTAAAAAAAAATTGGTTTTAGCGTATGCACGTTACGTTCCAAATAGACAAATAGATCCCAAGTAGAGCGGCCATATATTCAGCATATTATTTACTTTAGGTTTGAGTAGTATATGACCCGTAGATAAACAAAACATAAAAATAATGAATTTGATATCACAATTAATTTTTCCTTTTGCGTTGATTTGGTTGCGAAACACATACGTCATACATATATTCAAAAAATGTGTGAACCGAAAGTAAGTGCATGTCTTTATTTCCTAAAGTACTAAATCTAAAACTTAATAAATATTCTAGAGTTTAGACTTTAGAGTGTCACATAGTTATTACATTTTTATTTTATGGAATATAATGTCGTTTGAATGTCCTCCGCGGCTTTGCTTGGTGGCACCATTACATTATGGAGCATAAGTTAGTAAGTATTTAATAAGTATAAGTATTTACTTGTCCAGCGGACCATCAAAATCATTGCTAGCTTTGAATTGAGGCGGGGCAAGTCATCTATTAGATTACTACTTTAATTACTTTAAGCGACATTGAACATTTTCAAATTTCAAAGTTTTAAATAGGAAACGTGGACCATCCCTAATTCGAAAATTAATAATTCACAAAATTTTGAGAATAGATCACCACATGAATTAAATTATGTTCTGTTTGTGTCAATAATTACAAAGTGGACGTTTCTTTTTATAAAAAAAAAAATTAAACAATTGTTTTTACTTAAATACCTATTAGCTTTGTAAATGTAAAATTTGATAATTTTTGTTTAGGCGAATTATTTTGTTGCACTAGTATGTTGCTCTTGTTGTGCGTAAACATGTTCTAACTGTGTGCTTAAATAGTTCTGCTCATCAAACACTTAATTCATTATCAGGTTTAAACACTGAAACTCTAATCGGGCGAAAATTAATTGTACACATTGGTATTCCAACCTACCTCTGTCTGAATAACAAAAGGCCAAAAAGGTGCAACAACATTTTTCAGCAGTAATACTACATAGACGTACTACACCTGTTTGATTGGAAAATTGAGTTCCAATCCAATCGGATGAACGGATGGACAAATAGAGTGAATCACTGAATCCTATCATTACTCTAATTGAAAAATCCCCTTCCTCAACCTCTCACCTGGCCGGATTGGGCAGGATTTACACTTTGGCCACCCTAAATGCACGAATTAATCAGCATTCTGGACGGGCAGCAATTTGAAAATAAACAAAATCTCCCCTCCACCCTGGCCGTATAAAATGCACGTTCACCTGATGAATACCTTTTCTATTATTGCAGATTTAATTTGGCGGCTTTAATGGATTTGCTGCGAACCAATCACGACCAGGTCGTCGACAAACAGTTTTATTTGTGCAATCGTCACTGTCCTCGGAGCGGCCCCAAAGTTTTATTTCCAGGGCAATTTTAGGTGTGTGCAGTATTTTTGTTTGCACAAATGCGCCCGTCACAGTTTGACTTGTTTTGTTTGTGTAGACCGGGAACCTTAAATTTTTCGGATTAGCCCCGTGCGAGGTAAGCCCTCAATCAGGAGCTGACTTGCGCTTTTTCGCCATCCGGCAGATTAATTTGACTGCGAACGTACAAAACTGATTTTTTCTCCTCCGAATATGTTTTTTTTTAAATTTTGCTCGACATGTTGTTAGTGTCACCAGCCCTGGGCCCGTTTGCGATTTTCGCTGAATGAAGGTGATGGATGTGTTTATTATTTTTTTGCTGGTCAAATTGTCCCACGGTGAATGCGCTGCTGCGGGATTAAAAAAGTGTTCTAAATTTCAAATGACTTTTAAGCTCTTTAGAAGAGAAATATGTTTGCTCGGAGCATAACTGCCAAATGAAATTCAAACACCAGGGCATCATGATATGCTGATGCTGTCCGGTGGGGGCTGGTCAAGCGCAACAATCATATGGCAACAGTTTGCCCGTTCGGCACTTTTTCGAGCCAAGTTCTCTGCCACTTGAACATGTTTTGGCTTTGATGTGGTCTTTGGCTGTCGGATGGGGCTGAGTGGTATTCTAAGGCATGTGCTGCTGTTGAAGGGTTTGATTTAATCGACGAGCAAATTACTTTCTAAAAATACAACGCATCCAATTAGGCCTTCCGTTTCCTTAAAAGTTATGAACTCCGCCACTAGGGCACTAGTACGCAAAATATAGAAACTAAAGTATGTGGATTACCATCCGACCCTGACCTGCACGGCTCAATTACGGCAATTAATATCAGTTTAGCTGCATACCAAGACATGAGTGTTTAACCAAGTTTTTGGTTACAGTCACCCCCTTTCTCCTTGTCCCCCCATAACTCGCAGATAAAGCAGATTATCGACCTAATTAAAACCCTCCAGTGAGGGCAAATGTGGCTCCCCTTCAACGCTCGATTATGTTAACGCAAACATGACTGCTGAACTGTTTCTGTCTCCCCACATCGCTATGAAATCTGCGGTGACTCCATCTTCCCCCCGGTGCGTGGCTTGACTATGTCAACAAATCTCCCCTAGAAAGAAGTCGAGGTGGATAGATTTAATTTTCTGTGCGGCAAGGAGCTCCCACAGCGCTAATGTTCAGCGTAAGTGCGCATTTCATTTATTTACCCAGCCAGCCGCTGGTTGGACTAGGTTGTTAATCACGCGCCGGGGACGAGGTAATTGGCACCTACCTTGTACCCGGTAGACGGGAGCGAGCCCACATGTTTTTACCAAACTAAGACTGTGCTCCCCGGGAGCGCTTAAAACAAAGTTCAAATCAACTCATGCGTTAAATGATAATTACGGATTCATTGCGCGTTTTCACGTCCATATCCTGGGAAAATGGGTGGAGCGAGCACCGCCCAACCCCGGGACGTAACCGCAACTCACCAGTCCCCGGGACGTAATACCCAGAACTCACCCGACGTGAGTACGAGCGGAAATGTGTCTCATACAATTTTAATATCCTTTCAGGCTTGAGTGACAACGTACCGCCCGTCGCATCGCACGATGATGTCGTACGGAGAGCCCTCGGATCGCTAATTCGTTAACTTTTAGCCGCAGTACGTCACCCCGCCCGCCTAAAAACTTTAATCTACGCAAATAGACGCGCCGCACCGCATGAATTTAAAGCGCCACCAGGCCCAGAGTTTCGCTAGGCCTTTGAGCCTTCATTCAAATTTAAATTGGATTTGCGGCAGGAATATGAGCGCCTGGGAATTGCCCCAAAACAGCCCAAGAACGGGCCTAACCTAACCCGCGAACGATGCACTCTCAGCGGGCTTACCGGCAACAAGGCCAGTAGGCCCAAAGCCTTATTTAATCTACTTCAAATACTTTTCGAGTAAAAAACGTGCAGGTATACCTGATTACCTGATTATACAGCCCTGTCTTACTATACATGCTGGGGAGGGGGGTTTCCTCCCTTGGAGGCAGCAGACCTATATTTTACCTTTTGGATGCGAAAAAGGATCAGTGGATTTATTTAGCAGCACAATATTCCACTTTCCCTCTAATCTCATTTAAACGTTGTCCTTGCAAGGGAATTTCGGAATTGATTCCACGGCTCTCTCTCACTACTCCTTGACGGAGCGAAAGGATTACCCGGGAAACCCTCTGCTATTCCCTTTCAGTCAGCAATTAGAGAAATCCCAGAATTTCTAATTGATCTGAAAGGATGGCGGGTGCCTCAAATAAGTGAAATGCAAAAGAAAGGAAAAATCCATAAATCGTGCCGAGAGATGCCCTCCAAAATTAATTAAAAACTACACGAATACCAGTGGCCTGGTCGTTCCAGTCTGAAGGAGTCCTTTTGCTCAATGAGCCGGGAATTATGATGTCGGAACTCGGAACTCATCGTGGATATTACAAATTACTCCAAGTTGCCTCTGCTAATTAGTCCTCTTGTTAAAGGGGAGTTTTGTGATTTCATCGAGTTCATCGGAGCGAAATTTGTTCAGTCAATAAATAGGCCTAGTACTATGGATTCTATTCCCTGGAATCAATTCAGCCGACCTTTTTTACAAAGTTCGTTATTTCTAGCGCAGATTCAGGGCTGTTTCATTTTTGCTTTCAATATTTGAGAGCTGACAAGGAAGACTATAATGATCTAAACAGGTATGTTGCTTTCACCAAGGCTTTGCGATAATTAGTTCCTCTTGCAGAAGAAAAAAGAACTGAATTGAATCAGCACTAGATGGTGAAAAAATTATAAAGCTATTGAGCGTTTTGTTAAATATAGAAAACTGATGTACATATATCTATAAATTGAAGTCATTGGAATTGGATATGAACCTGCAGCTTAGCGAAGAGTACCCCAATCAAATATTCGCAGTTTACGCACTAGTTAGTTTTTTGAATTTTCGAATACTTATAATGAATCAACACGGAAAAAAATGCCTGTAAGAGGAAATAAAAACAATTCAGTGCAACAATAACAACTCAGTAGGCAATTTAAAAATAAGAATTCGAATGTACTTCTCTTCCTGCCTCCTGCAATAATAAGACAAAGTAATTATGTATTAGTGAAAATGGGGAGAAATTTGGGCTCAGTATGCTCTAATACCTTAGACTGGACAAGGAGGTTATAATCTAATCCACCTGTCGCGACCTAATGAAAATTCACAGAAATTCATATCTGGAAACAAAAAGTGCGGTTGTTTATTCTGGAGTATCGATTGCGATGACTATTTCCGGAATATGTCGTTTCACATAATGAAAAAGAAAAAAAACCTATTCAAGGTGGCGAATCCAATATAATGAAAAATAAAACTTTAGTCAATTCCCACAAAAATCAGTACATAGGGGTTTTCGGAGCTGTTGATTTCGAAGAGGATGACCAAATCGCCCCGTAACTTCTCAAACTTATGTTCAATAAAAAAAGAAAAAATTTTTTGTTTTTACTTTTTTCTGTCCTAGGAGTTGAAACTATTACCAAACCCTTGAAGGTACTATAATCCACACTAACATATACGAAAAAAAACTTCCCAAGAATGCCCACGTATTTATTTTCATGACACCCACCTTAAAAGGAGGTTTTTGGATTGTTTGGGGGTTAAGAGTCACTCTGGTCATCCTGGGACCCTGCGCATCGTATTCTACGTGAAAAACTACCTTGGATAGATGCCTATATTGTACCTGGATAAAAGGACCTCGCATTTATATACCTTATGGAAAAGTGGTTCCGGTCAAACTGGCTAAATTTTTGATATGTTATAGATGCGTCTTGAATAAATGTCTCAATGGACACAAGTCTTAAAAATGGACAGTTTTTGCGCTATACTACATAAAAAGGCAAAAGAAAATCTGAATTTCCGTTTTCGAGGTGAAGATACCTGTTACCAAGGTACATAACAATAAAAACCACCTTCCTGAAAACGTTCTCCTTTCTGTCAGAGTATATCATCCACAGGCTACTGCTGTCTTGCATTTATGAGGAAAATTTTTAGCGAGATGATAATTATATGAATGCACTTCGTTATCTCTGATGAAACCACAGACAGTTAATTACTCACATAAAATTGCTTCTCTAAATTAAAATTATAAACAGAATGCACCGGACTAGACTTTCTCTTAATTGGGCCATAAACTTGTAATTTGCAGATTTACCTGCAGGTAAAATTAAGTGGTTGCCCACGCTTCAGGAAACTTTAATTGCCCGGCAAAAGTGCGCTGAAATGACATAAAACAGAACAAGAAAACTTTGTCGCGACTACCACTGGATGAAGGCTTCCGGCGACCGCATAGAAATTGAGTTCTAAAAATATCCGAACACTGCGAAACAATTACGTGTCGTTGCCCACATTGGGGTGACCACGCTCCGCCGGTCATGTGTGACGCATGTGTGACAAGTGTCTCGGCCGCAACGTGCCGGGCATTAATGGCAATGTAGTAATTCCTCAATAGGTACCATTTACTTATTATCCATCAATTAGGCACCAATAAGAGTTGCGTAATATTTGCCTAGGGCGACCGGAAGTAATTCAGTCGGTTGTCGAGGAGGGGGAGCTATCCTGTTCGGTTTTGTGTCGCCGCCGTTATACCGGCGAAATTGAGACAGCAGTTTCAATTTCTCGAGGGAAATCGAAAGCCAACTCCCAGGACACCTTCGGATCGAATCAGATGCCTCGGCGAAATATATCTGTCCTGTAGGGCAAGTGAACAGACAAGAGGCCGTCACTATAACTTCCTCCAGTGATGTATCAAGCAGGTGCTGCAGAATGCCCTTCCGCCTGACCGGGTCCGTCAGGCTTGGGCCCGCAACCAAAACATCTCTCGGGCGTGTCAGATATGAGTGATGATGATAGCGTGCGTCAAATGTTCGGTGATTCCTCCGATAAAAATAAAAAGGACACAACGCCTGGCTGGTAGTGAAATTTACATAAATAGGACGACACAGTCCCTGCATTCCTTATCAGCCGGAGCAATCACCGCCTGCCCTTTCACCAACAGGGTGGTACTAAATAAATTCCTTCGGCCGCAGGGTTGTTCAGAGATAGAAGGTCCTGTATCGCAGGAGGACTGGGATAATTCCCGATCCTGGCGGAACTGGAGCGAATTTCAAAAGCTGCCTGGTGTTAGCTAGCGAGTACTCCCATGGCGTGCTGGAAAATTTGATCAGCACGATAGTACTGCATCTGGCGATAGGTCCACCGGAGGATGGCTACTCGTACATATGTGCGACCTCAATGTTGCGCTTCAGTTCCAATCTCCATTGAGTGCCGACGACATCCTCTGCTTTGCAGCGCTGGCAGACACTTTCTTGAAAAGTACAGAAATGCTAACTAAGCGAGACGAGGGAAATGTGGCGGATATACAGACATGCCGACAGACACGGATAATCAATAAATCTTGTTACTCGCGAGGTGCACTCCAATATGGAAATTGAGCAAGATGTATCCAACGTTCCCACTTCCCGGGCGGCGCGCGGGTGGCGGGCAGCATGTCGTGTAAGCACACAAGCCGGGATTCCGGGAATAGGAAGTGGCAATAAACGTAATTAGTCGAAAAGTTCTGTGTGCAAGGGAAATTGAGAGGAGTCCCGAAGTGCCCAATTCCACGTAAATATTTGGGTGGCTTCTGTGTGATTAACTGCCGACAGCATCAGACCTGATGAGTTACAATAAAAGTTATGGCGCTCTATCTGGCGATAATGGCGTCCTTCAAATTTACACATGAGATAATTAAATTTCACTTGTCTGTCCATTAGGTAAGTCGGAGAGCATCAATATGGCGAAATTTATGCACCGCACCGACACAGGCGCCGGCTGGCCTGGCCACCAGCAGTAGGGAGGAGCAAGAAAGACACCCTCCGCTGATGGGTATCAACGACATCCTCCTGTTGTTGACTGATATCGTAATTAATCCCAGCGACCGGTAATTTAGTCGTAATTCATTTAAAATTTAATACACTGGCGGGAGCAGTTGGCGGATGAATGTGGCCCCTCAGTAAATCAAATTTATATGCAAATTGATGCTTAGGGGATGGGTGATATGGGTCATTGTAACAAACAATTAAAATACCATCCGCTCACCACTAGTCCACTTTCTATCGCCTTAAAATGGGATTAATTCGTACGCTGCAGGAGGTGTGTGCTGCTCTGTTGGCTGGCGCCCCATGGTGCAATTTCCAGGCCAATATGTTTTATTGCAGGTGTTATTATTTATCGCCACTCGAGCTGATTAAATTAATTGATTTTAATTTTATTTTATTTTTTCTGTTATCCTCGCGGCGTAATTGGCGAGTTTCAATCAAAATTTCCAACTATGGGTTGATTGAAATTTTAAATTGAAACCACGCAGTTTTGTTATATCATTGGTCACGATATTGTTTTGTTTTAGTTGCAGGATACGTATAACAAGGAAAAAAAGTTATAGGGCTGTGCTAGGATGGAACTAATTAATAAATATTTTGTAATGGATGCGCTTATCAGGAAAAATTAAATTGGGCTTAAGGTTTAAGAGGTAACATTATGCCAGAGGGTTTGACACAACGAAGCGACCGACGCAGTTTTTCTGTTTTTGAGCGAAGGGGTAATTAATCGGAAAACGGTCCTCCCCTCCGATTTCGATGAAATTGAAATATGCCATAAAAGAGGCCATCCTGACAAATTTTTGTTTTGGACAAATAGTGCGGAAGTTATACACATTTATTTTTATATATGCATTTTGCCCGCGGAGGTAATTCGAAAAAGAGACTTCCTCCCGTCCGATTTCAATGAAATTGAAATATGTCATAAAGGAGATCATTATGGGTGACTTTGCCCTCGGACTTATTCTGCGAAAACTTGTAGGAAAAGAGATATCCGTCTGTCCGTCCGTCCTTCCGTCCCTCTGTCTGTCAGCCGGCTGTATCTCATGAACCGTAATAGGTACAGAGTTGAAATTTCCACAGAGTATGTATTTCTATTGCCACTATAACAACAAATAATTAAAAACCAAGATGGCGAATTTCAAAATGGCCGCAATGCAATTATAAAAAAAATCGTCGTTCTATTTTTGGAAGAATGTTTTCGTACCAAAATTATTCCTCCATTTGTAGGAACTTATTGTTTTCACTAAAGTCTTTATCCTTGAATAACCTCCTAAGTGAGGTTGTCCCTGTCCTCAATACAGCGATTCTCATTGTTTCCTACAGGGAAAGAAATCAGGTCCTCCTGATTCCCTCGAGACGGTATTGTAGTCATAAATGTCAGTCACTGCCAGTGACTAGAATTAAAAATCGCCCAAGTTTGCAACTCTAATCATCTCCGCCCAGCAGCGTGTGCCCGCGACAGATGCCTTAATTCGAACCCATTTCAGTCAGCTGATTATCATAATGCTATTTCCCCCAGGAGAAAAGGGGGTCACATTTCTATCCTGGCTGCGCTCGTCTGGAAGCACTTCATGCGGCCTTAATTTTACCGATGTAGCTGCGCCAAATGCCCCGGTGCCCGGACAAAGGCTTGAGAGTCGGCAGGAGAATCGCCTGAATTAGCAATTATTATTTGTTGATGTCAACAAAACGCTTGCTGCCGCTTAATATTTTAATTTATCCCGAAAGTTGCACTGCCGGCAGCAAATGGCGGGCGGTAACGCGACTTTTATTGCAGCCGGGAGCCGGGTTAAGCAATCGACCTCATAAACATTCCGAGTCGCATGCAGGCCTCCCTCGGCGATCCCGCTTACTCATCCGGGTTACAAGCAGGACATAAGCATCCTTTGAAATGAGATGAGCCCGGAATGAAATGAAAAAGTTGGAGGACTTTGGGTATGATTTGTGTCGTCCTGGGATAAGCGGTTTGTCTGCGGCGCGGCGTGGAGCAGCCACAGCCTCATGTGGGTGCAGACCAGGGACTAGGGATAAATTCCTTGAGAGGAAGGCGGTATTGACTAGAATAATAATGATGTCGTGCCTCGATAAATATTGCCCGCAAAACTCCGGGTGTTTGCGCGCCAGAAAAATCGTCCTTCAGCTACCCGGCGCGAAGATGAAGAGGCGAAACATACATCCCACGTCCGCACCCAAGCTTAGCCTGAGAGAGGAGCTCCCAAAGCCTGGCATAGGTATCTGCGTCGACGTGAGTGTGCTGTGCGCCAGTTCCTCTTTTATCAGGGAGGATTTTCCCGGTTCAAGTGGGTCGGGCTGAGCCCGGTGAACGCTCCCCGCTCGAGGCTAAAAGGGTTTCTATGTTTGTTGCCAGCACTTTGCTCCACCATACAAAGCGAATTTAAAAGGTGATAAATTGGGGGAGCGCTTCTCGCGCGGAAGTGCTCCCGGAAAAAGGAATGTCAATCTTGTGGCATTTTTGACGTAATGCGAGCGCCGAGGCTTTGTAATGATTGTGAAATCACTTTATAAGCGCCAACCGGCGGATAAAAATAAACGCGCAGGTGGGTTGCGTTTAAACTATAAATTTGCATAAGCTATGTACGTACACATGTTATATTTGACGGGAGTAATATTCATCACAAAGCAGCGTTGTGAGCGTGGGAATACGGCGCCCCCCGCGTTTTGGTACAGACGCCGCCCGGTCGGTGGGAGATATGCAAAGAAGACGTCTCACCTTGAATAATAAGGTGCTGAATTAGGAGGGGTTCGTTTCGGCAATATTTTGTAGGATAACGCTTACCCGGAGTTTTCCGTGAAAGTGGTTGGATATGATTAAATCAACTTGGAGGGGGATTTACTAATAAGTTTGCGTGGATAAAACTTCTACCGTGAAAAATTGAGAAAAAATTGGCAAGTACATAGATTGGATTGGATTAGATTATTTTTGTATTGAAGAACCCGGTTAATCTCCCTCCTTGCAATTATCCTGTGATGCTTCTTGCCTTGCATTCGCTGCATAAGCGTCAAGTAGTTGCAGTTATACTTTTTTCGCCAAATAATAGCTGATAAGATTGTTTCACAGTGCCCAAGAGCCATATTTTCATTAAGGGTGAATAATTGCAACCTTAAGGTGGATATTCGATAGTCCGTGTGGTTTTGCCAACGGATAATAAAACAATATATGCACGAATGATTCTTACAAAGGTCGCTCTTAAAAAATCAATTCAATCTCGCTCCTAAGCTTTCGTCTTCCGATGCGTGCACACCAAAGTCTGAACTTTAAATACCTCCCCAAAGCCCTGTAATATCCAGGATGCGCAGAGAACAAAAAACATCGACAAGTATGCAAATATTCGCACCTCAGGATGCGCCGAAAACAGTGAGATCAGTTAAGACATCTCTCTCGCTCGCTCTCTATGTTCTCAGAAGAGCACCCAGATATGCCTGTGCTAAGGAGACCTTGAATGCTACGCTTCAATCTCCATTGGAAGACGGCACAACTTCTGGATTGAACTCTCCAAGTAATAAATTTTCCTTTTTTTGTCTTTTCTATGATTCCATTTCATAATCGTAAGTTAAGGTTGCGCACAAGCCTGTCCCGTCCCGGAATCGTTTCGGCCACTTTGGTCGAGGTCTGTGAAGTTGACCCCAAAAAGTCAGACTGTAGGTGGCGTATTTTGTTCGCGCACAATCACCAGATCACCTATCGTCAGATTTCTTTGATACTCATAACTAGTAATTTTACATTATAGGTACCCCGATGATCCGATTTACTTCCACACATTGTCTCTGGTATACTATGGCGATAACGTTACATATCTTGTTCAAACACTTTCACTTGACGCCCAATTCAAGGGCTTGTAAAGCATAGAGAGTCAAAATCATAACCCTCTCTTTGGCGTCGTCGTAATCGGGTACAGCATTTAAATTTTTTTTCTGTTTGGCGAATTTACTTCTAATTTTTCTGTTCCATAGAATGCTACAAAAAATCATTATTATCGACTTCATATGACAACTTCCCAAAATATCTCAATTTTTGATGGACGCTAATGACTAAACCACAATACAAGCTAAAGCCTGGATAATACATAGTAAAATGGACTAATGAGTTTTATGGAAACCTCCTACAAAAATTCATATATTACGCAATAGTAGTCAAAAGTGCGCAGTTTGCTACAAAATCAACATATTTGCACACAGCCCTTGTTATGGTTATTTCTTTTACAGCAAGTCCAATCAAAATAATTATTAAGGAGCACATGAAACCTTAGAGAGACCGTCTACCGACCTACAGAAGATCCAATTAAGCACCACCCGGAGCTATGTATTTACTCTTCCGTATCAGTTTTGAAATTATTTTAGCAAAAGCTCGTCTAAAAACGGCAACAATTGTCCCTTTCTATTTTCACCACCACCCAAAAACCAAAAAGAGCAAGCAAAAACTTTTGAGCAGAAAACAAAAACCCACTGGTTTTTCATCAGTGGCAGCGAGGCGTTATTTGAAATGCAAACAAAAATTTTGTAACAGGCCCCATTTTATTTGCGGAACCCTTTTCCGGAAAATGCTAACAATTCCTAAACATTTATTAGCTTTTAATATATTCGTCCTCAGTAAACTGGATCTGGAAGGAGCCGCGCACTTCTTTCAAACCAAAGCAAAGGATCCATCCATCCAAACCTCTCCCAGCCATATGTACGAGCCAACGAACCACCTGGAGCAATGTTTCCATTTCGGAGAATCTCACCCTCTCCTCGCCCATGGACCAAAGATGAATGATAAAATTGTTGGTGAAAAGGTAGGGCAGGGACAGGGGCACAGACGGCGGGGAATCAGATTAGCGGACTTAGTTCAAACAGTAATAAGCAATGGAACATCTTTTGGGGAAAGGACATCTAATTCCGACGAAATGAATCTCTCTCGTCCGAATGAGGGAATTTCTGAATTTTATCACAAAGACGGTTGCACGGCCATTGTTTGCCGAGGTATAGCTGCCAGGGATGTGAAAGAACTCAACGAAAACATCAATATCCTTTTGATACAAAAACTACCGCTCGGGAATTATTACAGCAACAGAAGATCCCGTTATCCTCCTCGGAAAGGGCGAGATAAAGAAAACGAAATCTGTTAGGACTCGCCGAATGGCCGGAGCGATGTAATAGACGAAGGATAAATTGCCTTTTTCATGAACTTTAAGGCTTTTATGCAAACTTTACGGGGACAAGTTAATTCAGTGGGGACTTGAATTTATTTTTGAGTTTTCCACTCGAACTCCTTCCGTGGATGACGGGGTCTAGGACCGGCTTGACCTGCATTCGAATGCGTTTCAGTCGTGCAGTTTCGATGAAGGGCTCCGACCTCAATGCAACGGGGAATGCCTCAAAATGTCGCAAAAGTGCATTGTTTAATATCACTCGGCGTAATGCAGTGAGTCACACCGCAATTAACCGCATAAGTGAGAGTTAAACAGTTAGCAACAGAGCAGCACAATTTCGGGGTCTGCAGCAGAGGCCGGTCTTCCCCCATAATTTTGCATCCATTAGTACAAAGTGTTTCAGGTTTGTGCGGGGAAAGCGAGTGGGTGCTTGGCCCGGCACAGAAGCCCCCAATTCCGCCGTATAATTGGGGGTGGTCTACTTTAATTCGATTACAGTAATTTACTTTTCACATTATGTTCAGACCGTGAACAGCATAGTCGTCCCTTCCCAGCTGCCGCCGCATACGAGTGTGGCCACCGCCGGAGCACCTCAAATTATTTTCAAAGGCTTTTCAGCGCTCGCCGTAATAACGTGCCTCCCGAGCCTACGGGGCCAACGTGAATGAATTCAAGCCACACCGCACCGTCATAATTCTGGCCCAAATCCTGTAATTTATCATAACCGCCCACATTTCTGCGCCCCGTCGAATTAAGTCCCGGAAACTTTCATTAATTCATGAAATGAACCTGTAGGATATTCGACGGCCGTCGTCGGCACAGCGGGGTGGCTCATGGAGGAGCCCATTTGCGAGAAGAAAATCCCTAAAGGGGCAAGGTTCTCAAGGAGCAAATATAACTGGGAACGTGCTCCTTCGCTTTATTTAATGCATCTTTGAGGGTGCACTAAAACCGCGCCACGAATTACGTTAATTACTTGACTTGACTAGTTTAAAGAAATATTGTCTCTGTTTATCTCACTGCCCGCCGGGGATGGAGAAAATCGATATGGACTCGAATCGTGTCAGAGGTTCGTACGAATCTCCCTCTGGATATTGTGGAACACTTACAAGTTTGAGGTACTGAGGTGCCATCAAGGTGAGGGGGATGAAGTTATTTAGCCTATGCAAACAGAATTTGAAATTTACACCTAAAAGTTTACAAGAGTTAGCTGGAGTTTCATTTAGGCAAAATGGGTTCAGGCGATATGACTCAATTATGTACATGACTCCCGCTAATGTTCAATGTAAACATTTAAATATACTTGATGGAACTTAGTACGTCCTCTGCTTGATTTTCTATTAGCAAGTTTAATCAGTTGGTCGTTGGTCTTCGAGTTGGGCTCATATTTTAAGCAGACATCCTGCGCCCAAGGTTTTTGAGGTAAATTGAATTAATGAAACGGAAAACTGACGAAATTAATTAAACGAATTTAAATAAAAATTTTGAAACATGTTAGCATCACGAAGTTTATGCGATTATTAACCAGTTGTTAGTTAGTTTAAGTGGTTTCCCTCTACCGATTTAAAATTGCATTTTATACAAAACAAATATTAGCATTCAAAAGTATTTTCGTATTTTTCATAATTGAAAATTGTCCGCTTAATAATATTTTCCCGGGGTGAAACTCGTAGAGTATATCGTGAAAGTGAATTGCATTTTAATTTCATTTAAAACTTTCATTTCATGAAACTAAATCGTGGCAAGCCAGCTTTAACCAAGCGTCGTCGGTCGGGAAGGCAACTCGCTGATTTTGAGCTTCAGCCAATTCTGCTGGCTCCCGAACGCTCGGATTTCTCTCATGTCACTTCTTTTTTTTCTTTTTTTATAATAGATGAACGAGCCAGAAACTAACTGTACGTTAGAGTGGAATGAACGAACCCAAAAATTTTGTTTTTCAAATTATTTCTTAATAGTGTGGAAATTTTTTCCTTTGGTCGTTCAGTAATCAGTATTCACTTAAAAAGTCAATTAATAAAAATTGGTAATTCCATTAATAACTGCACAATTTTTTATACATTCGCATACATACATATGTATGTTTAAGCTTTTGAAAAACGCCACAAATTTTTTCGAATTAAAAAACTATGAAGAATATATTTAGTAGCTAAAATAAAAATACAAGAAAATATTTTTATGCCAAAATAGTTGACATTTATTAAGAAAGTTAATTTTTTTTTATATGTAGAAAAGAGCGTTGAGCATGGGAAAGTTGGGTAATTGAAATATATCAAAAACTAAACATCGATAACACTTCAAAGAAATAAATATTTAATTTTCGCAATTTGACAAACGTTAGAACATAGTGCAACCGATTTTGGCCACATATTAAATTGAAAATAATGTTCCCAAATTGCCTAAATTAAACATTTATTTATATTACATATTTATTTATAATTAATGTGCGTACAGCAGATTTATATGATAACTAATCAAACGGATTAATTCAGACAATTACAGATCAATTTGATGACCAGGGTACCTACTACGTCACGCAATTCTCGTTTAGTGAAAACGCGCGCTCGCTCCTAAGTGTTAAAAATTTAAAGTTGGTATTTATTTAACTTTTAATTATAAATGTAGTCTCAAGTCTCACCATTTTTAATTTTGATCTAATTGATCATAAGATTGATACTTAGGACTTGGGGACGAATAAACCGCCATTTGGAATTTATACAATCTTGCACCATATATCAAATCAGTAATCGAAAAACCCCCATGTGCTAAATTTCATGAAAATCTAAAGAAGTTTAATATTTTGCGTTCGCCATATTAAAGCCGCCATTTTGTAAAATCAAACACCATATCTGAAATCAGCGATATTAAGTACCTTCATATTGATTTTACAATATATCTCTTTATTCTCTGGCCTTTGTTTATAGGAAGCGTTTCACTTTTCGTTACATTCCCAAATCTTAGCATGTGATCGCAATAAAAATCGCAATTTTGAGTGTATGACTTGGCCATTTGGGTCGTACATATAAAACAAATTGTTGGCCTGATTTTATTAGTTCAGATTGCGGGGACATTTTTATTGGCATCAAAGAAATAGTAGAAATGAGTTCAACTGCGGTATTTAAGTTATTTTCAACAGTAAAACCCTACGATATCCACTAAATCCCAAGTACCCTACTAAATCTGAAAATCTGGAAGTGTAGTAAACACCCCCAAACATCAAAGCTCATCAAAATGCATTTGGGTTTAACTCGACAGCCCCATTAGGACAGTAGTCCTATGGAAGACTCAATAAAATTGTTTACCGGGGTAAAATGGCGTCACCAGTATGAATGGGTCGTAGCCCAACCGATAAGCTATTCCTTTTGGAATTAGCGCCATTAGCTTATCCTGCGGGCAATAAACACTCAGTTCACGAAACTGCCATCAAATTGTTCTTATGAAATTATTCGTCACATAACGAATAAAAGGACGACGTGGTTGCCAGTGTCGGACCAGCTCGCCCCAGGGCTGTTACTTTTGTATTCCGGGTGGCAGCGGCGCCTGTGGGAGCAGAAACCTTGCGCGATAATAATCTTCGATATTAGGACCATTTAGGGGAATTTATGGCTATTTTATATTGGTCCATAATAGGGTCAGTGGGACCGGCTTACGTAACTGCCGGGCTCCAACCAGGAGATAGGGACTGTGCACTGCCTGGCCGGTCCTCCTGGCGCGCGTTTGATGTCTCTTTTTCTACTGGTCTGTGGGACTCGTGCTTCCTGGTACCGAATGGACCGGAGAAGCATAGAGCTCCTCCCGGACAAGCATATAGAAGTCATTATTTCACCCTGTGCCCCAGCGGGTAGTACATAAATTTGGTCAATTATGAATTTTATTTGCGTCCCAGCATTCACCGTCCCGAGGGCTCTTGTGGCTGTGCTTTGAATGGCTAAGAGCTTCTCAATTACTTCGCAAGTCTCCACGAGCACTGGCTCAAGGGGGTGCTCCCAAAGAAATCCTCCTTAACAGAATTACTTACATTTCGCAGCTCATTCCTGACTCATTTCCATAATATGCGGCTATCAATAAACCTGGATGGGCCCCGCTTAACGGTAATTCATTCTTAAGGTGGAAAAGTGTCTTCCGGGTAGTGCCTCTGATATTCCGCCCAAAACGGGGAGGTGAAAAGGTCTCCTGTGTCTTCCCAGGCGGAGCAATAACAATTTTTGTTCTAATGAAATTGCACGAGCCACTTTGGTTCGTGCATGCTATGCTTTATAGGTGTTACTGCGACCTGAATACACGTTGTCCCTCGCTCAGATACGGCACGATGATATGTTTATTATGTTGGTTTCCTTTCACCTTCACGATGCGATGACTCTCAGATTTTGTGAGACTTTCAATAGAGCCACAGGGATAAATGTAGGGGCTGAATGGGCGGGCAGGGCCTTTAGCGCGCCGAGTCATTTTAGAAAATTTGGGGAAAATGGAATATTTAAGGCCCTTTGTAACATCGTAAAATGCATGAAGGTCGACTACCTATCTTGATGATGTCTTACTTTTTTTACGGCATAAATGCACGGTCTTACCTTACCATCAAGGGGAAGTTTTGCTCCAGTGGTGAATTAGGAAAAATTCGATGAAACTCCAAAGTGGACTTTGAAAGGTCGTCAAAGCTGGTGCGTAAAAAATTGTTGACAATGTGCAAAGGGGTGCATGAAAAACGCTCTCATGGTTTGAAATTGTGAAAATAAACTTCCCACTGTTTTCATTAAATATTAGAGAAATATGATATTTTGGATCCAATATAAAGTATACACAAAAAGGTAAACTTGTATTACTATTTTAAGCAGGAACTTATAAAAGTGGATATTTCATATTACGTCAATTTAATAAAAAAAGAAATTTTTTCGTAGTTGATACAATTTATATACTTATATTAACACAGAAAAAATTTATTTTACGCTGCATATACTTTGTGTAAGGTCGTAATCGGTTAGGTAAGTTTAAACAATTTTTTTTAACGTTATCAAAATTTATTTAACAACAAATTTCACGGATTTTGGAGCAACATTTATTTTGTTTCTGGTTTTTGCTAAAATTTGATTATTAAATCAATTTTTTAAATAAAACCATTTAGACCGCAAAGAATCTATTTAGTTTTCTTTTCTTAACAGGCTATTTTATTTTGCTGATTTAACAAATAAATTTCATGAAATTTATTAATTTTTATCAAGCAAGCCTCATTTCAAGAAGTATACGTATTAAGCAGGTTAACACTATAGCACCATAAGTAGACTTACGTGGAATTTAACCAAAGTAATTCCGTTTTTCATTGACTTAAAACGATGCAATGGAAAAGGTCAATATCTAATTCAGATTTAGTTGTTGTGTAAAACAGAAACATTACTATCTGGCCCCTTCAGCTTACAGACACAAACACCTGTTTAAAATTGTTAAATCCTAAAAAAAGTTCTCATTTTGGCTTCCAGCTGAAATGTTTTTGCACCACACAAAAAAGAAAGTCCTCTGGATGGAGAAAATATAACAAGGCCGCGGAATGTAGGTCATCGCCCAAGGGATATAAGCAGCCTCATACTTTGGCGTGCAATATCGTGTACAGGGGACTCCCCGCACAAATTTCGTTCCTGACTCAGAGGAGCACTAAACTTCGCGTTCTACATGGACCGTCAGCTCAGGCAATTTTGTCAAAATAGAATTTGAGCGTCTACAAAACATGCAGCTCACATACGGAATTGCAGTAGCGCTTCCAAGCCAACCTAATGCTATTGTTGGCAAAATTGTTACATCGCCTTCACTCCCTTGGGAGACATATTAAGTGCATGAAAAGAGTTCCTTAGATGCCAAAGACGTCTTAACACAATACAACCGTCCAGGCAGGAAGAGTAATAATTTCGACGGATTCTAGGCCTCTTTTGTGGGACGCTAAGAGGATTGTTGCACCAAGAGGATCTGTTTTCGCCAGTTAATCCGAATTTGAACGACTTGCAATCCGTTTGCCAACGATTTATAATTAGAGACAGATTACCCTTCCAGGCGGCCCCTACTCCTTATCGTGTTCTCATCAAAACACCCTTAATATTCAAGCTGCCGTGTAAAATTAATTGCTCAACTCTCGGCGAGTTTCTTGCCCGCAACAAGTTTACTTTTCGAGTAACAATTCCCCGGGCGAAGTTAGATTCAAAACTTTCATAATCAAGAGGAGTCATAACTCAGCATCGCTGGACCCTCCTACTGCAGGAGATGGTCGCCAGTTCGGTCGCAGCAGAAGTTTCGAAGATCCTTATTTATGCAGCAGGAGAAATACATTCTTTAGTTTTCTTTAAGGAGTTCTTGTGCTTTGAGGAGCGTAAAAGTGCTGCATATTTCACTAAGGAGAGCTTTTAAGGATCTTTTAGGATGTCACAGTTTTAAAATGAGGAGACCGGAATGCAAAGTTAAACAAATTCACATTCTGACATTTGCGTATTTTTTTCGTGTTATCTTTGAAATGAACTTCTGCAAATTAATAAAGTTTATGGACTATCTACACTTTTAAACAATTTAAAATTCAAGAGCATAACGCTCCAGCAATAATTTCCTTGTGAAATGATCCGAGACCTGCAACAGCCAGTAAATTGACCAACATGTTCGCGTTCTGAGCAATAATTTAATTTGACTGTCCTGTCCCCGATTCTGTTTGTCGACACGGCACTTAAATTTAATACCTAACTCGCATTTAACCCTTTCGACGAAGGACGCCAGCACCACATGGCATTTGCGACAGGGGATGCATTTGAAAAAAAAAGGATGTGATGTCCTGCGCCAAACGCTTACATTAAAATGCAAATTCGATTGAATCGCACATCTGCACATCCCTTTATGCCCCTAATTTGGTGGCTGGCAAGGGAGGGTAGCACAAGACAATGGCTCGCTACTGAAAGGGGACTTTTTCAACTTTCCAGCAAGTCTTCCATTTATTTTTTATTTTTTGGAACAAAAAAAAGAGGAAATTGTGCCTCACCAAGTGCGCTGTATAAAACCAGATCCATTGCCCGGAACGACGCAACGAAATCAGGAAAACTGTCCACAAAGCAAACAAAAATTGTTATTACGATCCTTTTCACTTTTACTGTGCTAATCCCTTTTTTACTGTCCCCGCAATAAAATTTGATCACAATGTCCCCGGCCATTCTGCGGACACACTGGTGCTAGCTCGGCCCTACTACCAAAACCAGAACTCCCTCTGCCCCCGTCACACCCGGTCAGCTCCCCGTCTCCTTATTGATAAAAGCCGTCACACACAATCACCGGAGCCCCAGCCCGGACAGGGATGTTATCTCCGGCGATATCTGTCCCTTTTTGTAGCAATCGCATTCACTTTTCTTTTTACTGGCTGACGCTTTTGTGGTTATGACAGTCGCATATAATTTTGATTAAAGGTCCGGTCCTCGGGACTGCCTGCAGAGGTTTGAGGGTGCCGCAGCGTCCCCTACAATATATCGACACAGTTTGCTCAGCCTCCGATTTGATTTTGTAGCAAAAGGATTGCTCACATAAATTGATGGCGGCATAAAGAAAGTTTTTCTCTTTTTTTTGTGGATTTCATTGATCAGCTCTTCCCGTGAAAGGGAAACAAATTTTACGGGCACCCCCATTTTTGTTGTGGCGAGAGGCCTAAGTGCCGCCGATATTTTATTCATAAGGTTAAGGGGGTTCTCTGGGCTCCTGACAAATCGCTCCTGGATTCCCTAATGTCCGGATTATTATAATTGGAAATATTCGAAATGTCTTCCGGTTTATGGGATGCGGCTGGTCTTTTGGGTAAACAGAAAATATGGGAGAACTTTAGTTGCGAAAGGGTTCGGATTAAATGAAAAACCTTTTTATGGTAAGCTGTTAGCAGCTTTCGACAAATGCATATATGGATTTAGTCAGTTCCAATAAAGAGTGAAATGGTTTTTAAGTTAAATCGTGTTACCGACATGCGAGTACATAAAGCATGGAGTCGCACTTTAAAATTTATGTAAAGGTTTACCTAAAGCTTTTTACATACTTTGTCGTATATATTTAAATCAGTCGAACCAAATGTAACACTGGCAGACTGTAACAATATTGTAAAAATGGCAGACATTTTACCTCGTATAACAAACATTTGTGGTGGTGTGGTGACAAATGACACACCATACACCGCAATTAGGTCCGTTTTTATGTATGGCTTGTTTAATTTTGTAACGAGGCTTCGTTACTGTTGAAATTGAGCAAACTGACATGGGAAAAGTCTTCGAATCAAAATGGTCAGGGTATGCCACAACAGCCGCGGTGGACTTTAGGCCGATATTATAATTATAATTAATCTCAACATATGGAGCATACCGAACCTTTCCTGAAAATATTGTCCACCAAATCGGCACACTCCATCGTTCGCGGTCACTTTTTTTTAACCATATAAATCAATATTTCTCTTATCTATCTGTCCGTACTTTTGCACACACTTTACTTAGCCTATAAGCAATCAATATGGAAAAGTACGGACATGTGCCTGATCATAAATTTTTACGTTACTGTTCACTCACTTTAGGGCTGTCTGTCGCTTATTTTGCAGCCACCTATCTGTCC
This sequence comes from Neoitamus cyanurus, assembly GCA_947538895.1. Taxonomy (NCBI): domain Eukaryota; kingdom Metazoa; phylum Arthropoda; class Insecta; order Diptera; family Asilidae; genus Neoitamus; species Neoitamus cyanurus. The sequence continues at coordinate 29,450,510 of OX384546.1, read as the reverse complement.
GTACTTTTGGAAAAGGGTTACGTAGTGCAATAACTACGACTACACCAAATTTCAATTATCATAAAATTCTACATGAAAATTCCCTTTTTTACCAACCTGCTCCCATCACCTGCAACCAGTAGTCTTCGTATTCGTTCATGTCATCAACCACAGAATCTTTGTACAAATTTTTACGCGTGTACCTTATCATAAAAATAAAAGAGCCCTATCTCTCTGTCTATAAGACATTGAGAATAAGACAGAAGAAATGGAATGTTACTTAAAAATAACAAAAATAGAAGTGGGCCTAAGTGACTTCCTTGAGGGATACCGAAAGTAACTTCCGACTTTTTGAACTTGGAAACTAAAATTTCTTGTTCTACTTATCAAATGATTTGGCAAAATCCATAATTTTCCTCACATTGGTATTAGATCTACCATATGTTGCGATGTATCATATGAAAGGAAACAAAAGAGCAGACAGTATGATTAGTTTCGTGCGACATAAAATATCATGACCATCACTGCTCAACTGGAACATCCACATACACTTGAAGTGAACCTAATCTTGAGATGCAACATATAGTTAGAATTTCATTATTACAACTTAAGTCAGGATTTCCCGAGAAATTATTGGCTGAGTAGATGTTAGACCTCATTTTACACTACACTTCTTACTAATTTAATCTTAAAATCATTGAATGAGAGTTAGAATTAATAGCAATCATGGAAACTTAAAAACTTTACTCTAGATTGGCATGAGATTGATTTCTCTACAGAAAACTTTGTTCAATGAGATTTTCTAGAGTATTCTGAAGCAGCACAGTTCTAACACTACTAGGAATCGACTGCAATTCAGATCTCGTATTTTATGAGTTCGTAACTTTCATAAGTCCTTGGGAATTATAATTAGTTGAAATTGTTAACTTATTTAAATCTGTTCCCATACTTCCAAAGGTTCAATTGATTTCCCTGTCCAATTCTATTTTTTTAGCTTTTACAAATATCTCTGTGGTTTTAATTTTTATTGTTAATATAAAAAATTCAATCCAATTCTGTCCAGATCAAATTCTGTCCACGGATCCTGCAAATTTTCGGATATAATCTAATTTTCGAACTTATGAAAACTGTGGCAGTAGAATTCCCAGTGAAATTATAAAAACTTATTTTTATCTGCAATTGCTGGTGTCATCCTTGAATTTATAATTTATTTTTTCATTCAATTATGGTTTTTTGTTATAGTTGGAAAATATTGTGGAAAGGAAAGACCCTCGTCGCAATAACTTTGTCTCAAGTCGTGGCGCATTGAAGTTTGAGGATTAATAGCATTTCGTGTAATCACGTGCAACCTTTCCGGATATTTATTTTCTTCGCCCCACGCTTTTAAATAAGTTTAATTAATTAAAACCGCCCTGGCACTCTTGCCCAAAATTCTTAACCACCTCAGACTTTGAAGTCGGAAAAAAGCATTGCATGATATGCTCAGCGCTTTTGGGCTCGTCTTAAAAAGGAAATGCTTAACTAAGCGATTATCCCACGTACAAACGAACATTTCCATTTTTTTTTGTTCCTTTTTGCCTTTTAATGTTTCCAGGCAGAGCACGTGCTGTTCCCAAAAACGCTAACAACGAAAAAAATTTCTCTCCTTTTGCAGGCCCATGGGCGGAATTCGTGCATAACTCGGTTGGAATTTTCACAGCCTCTACCCCCACCCGCAGAGCAGTGAGCCAATCTAGGTGAGTTAAAGGTCTATTCGGGCTGAACATTTTTGAGCTTTAAAATTAATATAAACGAGATGAGCCATAAACCGCCACACAATAAGTAATTAACCCTTTACGAGAGGTCCAAGAGGAGCTCATAAATCCCCAGAATGTGTGCTCCCTCCTCGTCCATCACGAGAAGAGTCCTCGAAATTGCTCTTTTTGCCCCTAAAGTCAGCTCGAAGCAGCCGTAGCGCCTGAAAGTGGCGAAAAATTCCTCTGTCAGGAATTAAAGGCGTGTCCTTGGGGCTTTTTACATCATGAGATGGGTTAATATTGTCGGAAGGATACAAGCTCCCATATGCAGAGAGAATACCACGCCGCGCCGTGCCGGCTCGATTCTCCTGACTTGAAGCAGTTAATTAACTAACCTCCGGCGGTTTTTGGTGAGCCTTTTTTTTCTGAATCAAATGTTTTTGGGATAGCGCTACCCTTTTACCCACTTCTACAAATTCAACTGATTGCTTCCAGCCAGCGGGAGCCAACGAAAAGGATTTCGTCTGCAACAACCGAAAATAGAATTACTGGAGCCGCTCTAGAAAACAATTCACGTCTGTCTCAAAGCGATAATTGTTTGGAGCGGTCGCAGCTCCATTTGTAATTTTCCGCCTTTCCCTTGTCTTCCTAGCTTTGCGCAAAAAAGTGAAAAACTGCACGAAAGAGCCCATGACCAACTTAACAAACTTTTCAGTGCCCTAAAGATCCCAAGCCCAGCTTGGGAGTCGGGCCAGGCCACCTCTGGATTCGGGGAGGAATCAAGGCTGTTGTTTTTAAGGTTTTGCTTCGGAATGGCTGAATGAAAAGGTTTTTGAGCCACACAATGCGATTAGGTAGCTCGCCAGCCTTGGGCAGGACACTCTGAGACTCCAGACCTCCAGAGCAACCGTTTCAGGAACAAGGGCATTAAAATTTGATACAGTACAGGCTCGTCTGCAGGCGACACAAATATGTGGATTTTTTTTTTTTTTTGCCACGAATCTCCTTCTCCGACTGCAACATAAAACCGTACCGTACGTTCTGCTTTGGTCCAGATTTCATGGTTTTTATATCTGGGCGGGCAACTGAGCAGGATAAAAAATTGGCGTGCCACCCCACCCGGCTCTCCGGTGAAATCTAATTTTGGAGCGTACTGAATCTTAATTATAACTAGGGCGCTAAACGAGCGCAGTGTCTACTGGCGACTTGTTCATGAATATGTGATTTTAACTAGTGCTCGGGCGATAAAGGACGCTTGCTGGGTTCCGGGACTCGTGGATGAAAGAAGGTGGAATTTTAGATTTGCCTCTAGAATAAAAGTTAATGGGGATCTTGCACTCTGCTCACTGTGAACCAATCCATTTAGAATGCTCTTTTGCTTTTAACGCTTACATAGGTGTCTGCTTTATGCTCACCTACGGATGTACATACCTACACGTACGATACATTTTTAAGTTAAAAGGGATGCAACGTATACGTGGTACAAGGTTCCGTCAGTGTTTTCGCCAAAATTAATTCCCAATGAACATTTTTGAACAACAACGCATCCGCAGGGGTCGATTGTGCATTTTCACAAATGCTGATGCTGATGGTGATGTTATATCCAGAGAATACCCTGGAGCGCACGTAATCTAAATTCCAATTTTGCATCCTCCGAACAGATTCCATTGAAACCATCAGCCTTATCACGAGTTTTGCTGGAATAATTTTCCAATTGGGGCTGAATTTTTCGTGCAACTGCTGAACGGATTACGATAGGCTTATTTTTTAAGATGTGCTGATTGTCGTTACGTTTTTCTTATCTGGGACCAATACACACAAAAGATATTTTTGTATGTAAAAATTAAAGTGTGTTTGTATGATTATTACTCAATCACGGCTAAACGGTTGCTTCGATTTAATTCTGCTTCATTCGGGGGTTTTCGGGGTTGCTGATCGAATCTACATACTATCGTAATATGGAATCTTCATATGTCGTATCCAATATGGCGACCGAATATGTTTCATTTCAAAAAATTTCTATGAAAACGAATGCTTTGGTATTTTCGGGGTCGCTGCTATCGAAGATTTCTCGGATCCAATATGAATACGAGGACCGAAAATTCTCAACATATTTCCGTGTAAATGAAGATATGGGGGTTTTGGTGTCTCTGATTTTAAATCTTATTGAAATTACGAATTTAAAGATGGCGGCCAAAAGTTACCAGCATTCGGAAAAAATCAACAATGATCAAAACATTGAAACGGGTATGCAAGTCGACTGCATTTACACCTTCCTGAACTACAGAAATATTTTTGCGGTTGACGGTATACACGGGTCGTTAGACTGCATAAGCTGTTAAATAATTTTAAAATACATATTTATCTCCGCGCGATTCTTAAGGGATTTTAACTCCTCCCATTTTTCCATCACACCACTAAGCATATTTGCCGATACTTTCGCCTCATCTATATTTACCTCAGTTTGAAATAAAGGTACAAAGCAAAAAGCCCGTAGACCGTCTGGGCCTTTTTTTAAAAATAGCCTGAAAAGATTTTACTCTAAGCTTTTCCCCCGGGAGACGCACAAAAGCCACGCGAAAATACCATTCAATTCAATTGAAGGAGCAACAAACGAATAAACATAATGCGAACAAATAAGGGATGAAAATAAATTTAATCAAAGTCCCGGTTTGCCAGGATGAAATTATAAGTCCCAGCTGAGACGCCGGGCAATGGGCAATCATTAATTCTAACAAATCATCGCTCACCAGCTTGCTTCAACTTTTAGTCGAACAGAGCTCCTCACTCACGATACAGAGGGTACTCCTACCGGGTATTATGGGCTGTGTGGGATTTTCCTTTCCTGGATGAAATTTCAGTGGAGTCCTGCGGGAGTTGGCGGAAGTTAGCACAGCATAGATGCCAATTTGTAAGGGTTAACTTGCCAAAGTTTCGACTAATAAGTGGTGCGAAACTTTGCCCAAGTGGAAAATTCACTTTCGCCCATGACATCCTGCATAAGCCGGAGTGGCACACATCCTGGGCCGGATCAGAAGTTGACACTGCCGGCCGGCGGTCCACCCCCGCTCTCTTAGGCCTAGAAAGTTAAGATATGGATTTGCGAACTTATAGGGGCAAATCGCCGGGGATTTATAATTATCAGCGCCACAGGGTGGAATTTTTGGCCGAGAAAATATCAATCTCGTCAAGCTCGCAATTTCCCAGGAGTGTTGGCGCAGTTTTTACTTATTAAGCATCAGAAAGTTTCTTGGCCCGCCACCGCTGCCACACCGGTCGGTACTTGCGGCAATAAATCTTTTCTTCGCCACGCGGCTCGAAGCTGCGCGATGCTCTTTTGCTTCCGAAAGTTTCCGCGAACGTGTGAAGTAAAAAACTGCAACCTTCAAGAAGTGCGGACTTTATGCCCGAAAGTTCCAGTTTTTGCCACGGAAAACTTTAATTAAAATTTTCCGTCGCTAGCTTCTCTGGTGCTCGAGATTTTTCCGACAGTTAGGACAGAGTAAAAGGGTGCATTTCACTGCGGAAATTTTAATTGAACCTGCAAGCCTCCTTCAATGAGGTGGGAATGATTAAATGAACGTCGGGAACAATGCCTCCGTATTATTTTCCCATTTTGCTCGGGGAGCATTTAACAAAGGCGCGATTAGCTTAATCCCTCCGGGAACTGGCTGGCAGGAGCGTATAGCTGCAGGTAAAACTTTCCTTTTAGTGCAGGCTCGTTAAGGACAACAAATGCGAGACGAGGTTGCTCCTTCATCAGATTAGTTAATGGCCTGTCGCACTAAAACAGGTTCGCTTTACAATTAATAGGGCGAAATGAAGATATATCTTTTACACTTCTTGGGAGGAACTCAGTGAAGCTTTAAAAAGCAATTTACCTTGCAGAGGCAACTCAACAAGTGTTGATCGGGGGAAAGTTGATTAGCAGAACAATACGCTCGACTAATGAATTAACAAAAATTAAATTTTTAATCTTCTGCCAAAGCGAAAACACAATATACGATGGTTATAATCCACAGGATTTCTAAAAATGAAATAAAAACAAAAAGTCACTTTTCTCTGTATGAAGTCATCCTTCACAATTTTGTATTTTTATTGCTATAGTGAGCGACAGGAATATATTTGTTGCGTTGTGTCACGAATTCAAACTTGCACACTCAATTGCAGAGTGTTCATGAATTCAAACTTAACAAACAAATTAAAGATTTTCGCACCATTCCCTTTTCTTGTGCTATGAGACCTTGCGAAAATGCGAACACGTTCCCCTAGAAGGGCATAGGAAGGGCTTTGGTCTTTAGAATTTTTTTTATCAGAATATGGCAGAGGCGGAAGAGAGAGTAGGAGTAATGGATGTACGAGTAACTTTAGTTATTTATTTCTGGGTATAACATAAGCACCTCCTGTGTAAGATCTTTCATCTCATCTAATTGCAATAGTACCTGCCATGGAAGCCCTTTCGTCTAATAACATACACACTTCCCATAGAAGGTTTCCCCTCTGCGGACATGCCTGTACAAAAAGGAAATAGACGGTAGGACGAAAAGGAAGGCCTCGCCCCACCTTATAAGGCCGTCAACAGGCCAACAGTGGAAATTTTGTCTGGTGTCATGATTTAAAATTTCCCTTTTGCTGTCGAGTGTTGTCTTCCAAAGCCACCCCGCCACAAAACTAACAATTTCTACAAGTCCATGCTTTGATTACCCTTTTTAAATTATAATTGGAGATTTCCTAGAATAGCATCAATATTTAAATCCCAATAGCTTCTTTGATTTCTAAAAACCCTCAAGACCCTTATAGAGGGAACTTCGTTTTCCCTGCTTTTTGCTAAAGTAAAAAAAAACGTTTTCTGAAAGGAAGCGCCATTTGCCTTAAATGAACCTTCCTTTTGAATTAGCATTTTGCGAAATTTTCCTGTCTCCTCAGATTTAATCAAAGGATACGGAGAAATCGCTGAAAAGGAGAAAAATTCCGACAAAGCTCTCTGAAACTCGAAGTAGTTTCCATTAGCATAACGTCGATAAACCCCTTGGACCTGATGAGTACATAGTTTGGTTACGATAATTCCTTTCAGTTTCCAGTCTGCACTTTCATCACTGGGTGCCTGTCCTAGCGGATGCATGCCGCCCAGTCCCCTTTGAAAGACCACAAAAAGAGTATCGAAATAGAGCGTCACTTGCATAGCACCCGTCAACCCATTGCAGCACCAGACCAGACCAGACCAGAGCGCGGTGATGTGTCCGGGAAAAGATCCCGAGATACGCTCCTGCTGGGACCGAGGAGACACATTCTGTTATTGACTCGGACGTCCTTGAGATATAATCACTCCGGATTCCGGGCCTCTGCCGTCAGGATTTAACCACCCGGAAGTAGCGGTAACAAGTGTGGTCATGTCTTTCTCCGTTTAAGCGCCAGTCTTGTGCTCAATTGTCCGCACATGCACTGCCTGGCCACTGGCTTGATCCTATTTGCGGACGTCGTCGCCTGATCCGTACAGGAAAGACAACTTTCGGCAGCTTCAAGTTACTCCTCTGACTATTTCCCCTAATGGTTATCCCTCTTTTTGCATTTTTTGCCCGTTGTAATCCCCGGATCGGTCGGTTAAGCTCTCGAGAGATAACCGGGCAGGGAGTACACATAATTTTAGTGCTGCGACGAACCAGAAGGATTAGGCGTGGAGCGAGCTATCAGTTCCCCCGGCTGGGCCCCAGCTCCTAATCGATATTAATTTGTCAATAAAGATTATCTGTTTCGACACGATTTGTCAAAACATCAGCGCGCCTGGTCGTGACGGGCGTTGCGCGGCGTGGCGAGGGCGCTGGGGTGCTCCGCTAAACTACGGACATTCCTCCTGCGGCGCTGCAGATATTGGCGATGTCAGATAGCGATTGGGGCCCTGCGAAGGGCCATACATCACGGTTCCGCACAATGCGTAAGGCAAATGCTAGCTAGAAAGTAGATCAATTGCTCCCCTTCAGCCAGCCTATTCATCCTGTCGACTTTCATTTATCTCCGCCTTTGTACCCGATATTGTTCCAGTAGGTGGCGGACACCCCTCGGAGTGACGCAGGAAATTTACTGGAGGTAGCCGGGGCCACAAATGCCCACGGAAAAGGTCACAGTACCCGGGATCGCGACTTTGTGTCCTTTTGTTGCGGGATTACGGGCGTTTCTGGCTCATTTTTCTTTAATTATGCAATGACCGAAACGGACGGCTCCCCGGAAAATTGCCTTTCGGCCAAAAAATGGGGAAAATGAGGGATAAATATAGCCAGAGCCCGAGCAGCCTAAATGGAGCGTGCTCCTGTGGTATTTCCTAATCCCGGTGCCCGGCCTGTATATAATTCAACTTCTCTGCGGCAGCGATACAACCAACGAGTTAAAGGCGCCTCCGGGCGTGTGGTGGGCCAATTAAGCTTTCGATAACAATATCGCTATCATTCTCAGCCGGGGATTTCCCGATTGTTTATCGATAGCCATTAATTTTCTGCTTTCCTCCACGGATTCCCTCTTTCGTTGCGGGTTCTTTCCGAGCTCGTGCCGCCGCCGCCGCTGGGAATTCCATCGATTTATCTGGAAGATATTTAAATTAGGAGGAGCACATGTGAGCTAGCAGTGGCTTTTGAGGATTTCACCGCAAAATTAATGGAGAGGATTTTGCCAGGGATCTCAGCCGAAAAACGGAGACATCAACAATTCACTGTCAAACTTCCAAAATGTTTACAATTTCACGAGCAATTGCTGCGCGCGACATTTGCTGTAATGGCCACACGAAACCAAGACCCCGCCGGGTATGTGGGATCACGAGAACGTTTCTGCTCCGGCTATGAATGTGAATAGCTAGCGTAATGTCTATTGCGTGGGAGGAGGATGTCCCTTTAAATAGAGAAATACATACATTGGGTACTGTGATTGGGCTATGGAACTTAAAATAAAATTTCCGCAAAACAAGATGAAATAACTTTATTGGGTTTCTAAAGTTTATTGAGCATTTAAAAATTGATTCATGTTGTTTTAAAATGCTTCTCTTAAAAATGTTCGTTTGCCTAGTATTGATTAAATGAAAATGTCAAGCCTGGTCTGTCTAAACTAACTTTGAGTAGGGTAATTTTGATTATGACGTTTCTGCAGACGACCTTATGGAAAACTAACTATAGCTTCTATTAGCCTATTAACTGTCTGTTTGTTGATACGGGCTTCCTGGGGGATGGACTGAGCAAAGGTGGTGGAATTTAATAGCACCACAAAAGCACGGTTTTCTTTCTGGAAAGTCTACACCGTCAAATCTAGCCCTATTCATAAATTTTTGTGCTGATACCTCGGAAAAGGGAAAGGTGTCGATCTTATATTTACTAACTTTTCAGACGCTTTCTATAAAGTTGTTTTTTATATTTTAATGATCAAACTCAAAGTTCTTGAAATTGGTGGTTCTTTTTTATGTTGGATAAGATCCTATTTATTCAACCCTACGCAATTTGTCAAAATTGGGACACAATCTCTAAAGAAATTTATGCAACCTCTGGAGTACCTCAAGGCAGTCATCTTGACCCACTGCTCTTCTTATTATTTATTAACGATATTGTTTCAAATGAATTAAAACGTTATGCTACTATTCGATATGGACCTGTTGTAAATTACTGCAAAACGACCTTGATAAACTACAACTATTGTGTTCAACAAATTATTTGTTTCTCAACATACGTAAATGTAAAGTAATGAAAATTCATAGATGTAATAATCTAGTATTATGGGATTACAGTATTTTGCGTTCGTGATCTTTTCTGTATATAATATAAAGTTACATTGAACCCATTATGGTTTTTTTGAACCAATATCTGAGATGTGTAGGCGTTATAACAAATATTATCAATATATCGACTTTAATTTAAATGTATGTTGGCTTTAAACAAATAAATGAATATTTATATTTTCTTTTCTTATGTTACAAACTTTAGAAGTATGTGCAATATTTTTAGAAAGCGATTAAAGTAAAACTGAAAAAGTTCTGGTCTCGCTGCGACATGAATACAGCGCAGTCTAGCTGACAACATTATGCAGAAACTAAAATAAAATGGGAAGAGAGTTTTACTCTTATGAGTTTTATGACTTATGTCGTACTTTCCAAGAACACTAAAAATTCCTCAGCCATTCTCAATTTTTTGCATGAAAAGAAAAGAATCGGTGGACCCTTAAGCCAGTCCAGTTCCAGTTCTTTCTCCATCGTATCAAAAACTTTCGCGAACAACCTTAAAGTGTCAAACCACATCCTCTGGGGCATCCAAAAGCTATGCAGCCAAAATCAGATATTCGATGCCAAAAAATATTGTTTGGTGCGATTTTTGAGTATTCCACTTTGGCTGGAGGACAAAGTTTCGAAATCTAAAGAAGTGGCGAAAAAAATGACACGAGCCACACTCCCAAAAACCGCAAAACTGGTTCAAGTGTCGCCCCACTTTGTCATGTGGTGTATGTATATGTGAAACCCTTCACTGTCCACCCAGAGGTGGTTGTCCAGCCCCGGGATACAGTCACTTGAAGGGAACCCCTGAAATGTGCCCGTTCTAAGCGTGACATGAATTGTCCGCCGGGCGCATCGCACTGTTGCAGTATCTTTTTGACCGACATTATTCGCACAGCGAATTTTTCGCAGTCGAACGGACCGGAAAAGTTATGGGGCGCATCTTTGCTTCTTTGTTTTTGTTTGTTTTTATAGCCTCGCGGATTATTGTTGGAGTTATCGAATTTCCAGAGTGAGTGAAGCGCCTTCAGGGTCTGTGGTTTATGCCTCGGGTGATTACTACTCGTACTCTCCTGGCGGCGTAAACAATAAAAAGAGGAACTTTTTTACAACCTTTTTATGGCTGACTTTTGGCTCGAAGGGCCTCGGACTGTTCTGAATATTCAATTGGAGAAAATTGAATACATTTCGTCTGAAGGGATTTGTGCTTAGTTGGCGATAAAACAGGCCGCCTACCGGGAGACTATTAGGCCGTTGTGTTAGCCTAAAAGTTTTGCCCACACTTTGATTTAGCCCTTAGATGATTTTCGATGATTTTATTAACTGGATTTATGGGGCATCAATAGAGCTCGACAATTTCCCTAATATTCCTTTTATATCGCATGGAATTTAAGGACCCACGTGGTGTGCTCCATGCACGGTCAATGGCGAAAATCTCGGACAGTATTGCCTAATTATAGATACAGCTTGGCCGTATATTTGCGTTTACATTTAATGGATGCCATAAATCGCAGAGGTGTATTTCGTGCATGACATGGGCCCGGGGCCTGTCAATGCAAATGAATTATTGAAATCCATAAAAGGTGGAAGCGTTAACATATTGCGATGATATGCCATTATCCCTGTGCCATGCCGCCCGGCCAGACCTGGCCTGCAGAGTCGGCCAGGGTGTCCTGGACTAGCTAAGAAGCACTTTGCAGTTTTGCAATTATAATTCGTCAAAGTAATTGGCCTGTAAATCATCGAAAGTGAAATACGACCGCCACAAGTGTGAGAAAGCAAAGCCGTGTTCACCTGTTCCATTCTCGGAAGGCCCCCAATTTGCCATTTTTCACGCAATGGTGGCAGGATGTTACCAAGGTGCTCCTTATCGCTGCGTGAGGGCACATCTTATCGCTCTTATCTATTCCTCGAAGGCATAGCACGTAAAATGCAGCTTATGTGCGCCAACATGAGTTGAGGCCAACAGGCAATACATCAGCGTTTGCTTAGCAGTCGATCGTAAAACCTCCCCAGCCTCCGCTCTGTACCATCCCCATTTGGAGGGGATGTAAAGTTGCCGTCATGAAGCACCAGCTTCCGGGCAACCCGAGCGTAATGAAAATGTGAGCACATTTCATAGACATGTCTCCTCGCGTACAAATGAGCCCCCTTCCCGGTCGGTCTGGGAGGTGCGCTCTGATTTTTATCATTTCGATTTTTCTACAATTTTTCCAAGCGAATCAGCCAGGCAGCATCCGCTGCAACATTCAGGTAGCTCCCCCCGTGTAAAAGTCGCCGAGGCGAACACATTCGAGTTCGCTTCAGTTTGTGATTGTGAAGGAGGCACCCTGCCGTGATTTAAATAGAAATTTGCCTCGTTAGGTGGGAGAAATTCGATTTTTGACGCTCTAATCGCCGGCCACCGCACCACGTTGAAGTTGATCAGCCGGAAGGTCTCATACGCTGCAAAGTTTGCTGCTAGTTCGATCGTGAAAAAGATTTTGTCCTTCCGGCACAGGTGTAATACGAAAACATCCAATGGTAGCAGTAGGTGGTCGGAGGCCGGTGCGGCTCTTGTGCCCCAAAGACCCACTTCGATGGATTTTCTGCATCGCTGGACATTACCGTACTATTTCACTTCAGTCTTGTCAAAAACTTGCCTTCCACTTGGGATGGCTTTCCGGCAGAAAATTCAATTGAAGGCGACAGTCGTTAATATTGCCACCCCGGGGACCGGGTATGCAGGGTTGCTATAAATTTGCCACTTTTTGGCTAGTTGCTACCTTTGGGGGAAAGAAGTAGTTAATTAGTTTAGTGTGTGAGTATGACTATCCAGTATCTACTTCTTGATTCAGGTTTCAGAGCTTTGAAGTACATAGATGACATTTTCTAATTTAAGGGCGTTGTTTGGTGTAGCAATTTAAAATAATCGGAAATAATGAACTACCGGACTTAAAGAATCATACCATTGTAAAACTCTAAAAAATACTCGTTTTTGAATTTTATCGAATAACTAATGTCCAATGGCACTAAATAGGATAAACACATTTTTTTACATTTTCCAACATACCTATACTGGCGGAAAGAAAGCTGAAGTGATCTTTCTTTATGAACCAACTAGCAGGCGAACCACGCCCTTATCCGAGCAACCATGACCAACCTTCTTCAATTCTCCCAAGTCTGAATTTCTGCATTGGATGCTGGCAAGCAAGCCCATTGTACTTTTAATGACGTCACTAATTCATTCGACAGCATAAATCATGAATTTTTTGAACGGTTTTACTTAGCTTCACTCCCTATACCAATTTTTTGTTTCAAATCTAGAAATCGATTTTTCACCTACTTCTACTCAACCGATTCTCATGAAGCTTTGCACGTGTATTCAATTCAGTCTGCATGACAATACAACGATAGGATAGTATTTATTTTTTTATTCCAAAATGGCGACCGAAAATTTTAATTTCCGCGGATTTACAAGAAAATTGGTACTTTCAAGTTTTCAGGGCGGCTGATTTCGAATCTGCTATCAAAATTTGGAAAATCAAGATGACGGATTCAATATGGTGATTGGAAATTCTCAACTTGAATGAATTTCCCTGCCTGATACGAGTACTTTCATATAAAACGTATTTTTCAATTCAGAAGTACGCTGTCGTTACGATGCGATCCTTTCACGACAAGGTAATGGTATATAGAGATATGAATTTATTGTCGCTTATTAGATCTGAAAATAATAATAATACAACCTCCAAAAGTCTTATTGGTCAACTGGAAAGAAAGAAAAAGCCATTTCCCTTCGTGAATGGGCAGCTTGACTATCAGAGAAGGTGTATATTTGCTTCCCTTGCAATTACTTCTCCCTGCAAATATGTATAGGCAGAAGAAGTGATGTCTTGGACTTCTGCTTGAAATATTGTACCGAATTTTCCGATTGGATTGGAGATGTGTAGGCACGACCATTTTGAAAAGAAAGAACCTTATGGAGCTTTAATCCTGTTGCTATGTAATCAATTTTCCACAGAGAATCAAGACCGTGCTTTATGTCCGAACGAATACTATAAACATAAACGACTAAAATGTAGGTCCTTATAATGTATCTCAACTCATAGTTTGTGTCTCTGAATAGCGGCCAAATTAAGAAATGTTCTGATATAATTGTTTGTTTTCCTTCCTTTGGGCGACACAACACCATTAATCAATAATAATTGGATACTTCGGAGCTAGAATTGTAGGTTAAGGACAAAGGAGCAGTTATAGATTGTCAACTCAATATCCTTATCTACTTATTCTACATGACAAAACCCATTAGACCAGCCGTGATAAGTACTTTACTTTTGTAATATGAAAATCTAGAGGGTCTGTATGTTTACTTAAGTTCGTATTAATTGCAAATAAACTCGACAACTTTGCTTCTCATAGTAATGAATGGTGGGAGGTGTTAGTACACCGGCCTCGGCTAATTTGAACAAACAACACGAGCGGCAAGCATTATTTGTTTTGCCCTCAAAGTGCTCCATCCAGCTTTTTCCATTGAATCAGGGAAACACCTCTTGAGTCCACTCGTTCTCATAATTTTTGTTTTACTGCTATAGTTCGACAATATTTACCACCCTCAATGCACGCAAGGGCTGTTCCCCTCCTTTGTTGTAGTCAAAACCGGAGCTACTCAACATACAGCAGTGCCGTAATAAATTTTTATCATTTTGTTGTTCAATACATGGAAAGGCATTGAAATTAATTTCCACCCTGGGACAGATTGTTACCTTATCCCAGCTTTAAATGTTTTAGTGATTTCCCAGGGACACATTGGGGAATGGTCGAACAGCTCTCCTATCTGATAGAAACGCCCTAGTTGCATGGCCAGGGAATTACTCGTCATTTCCACAGAATGCGTCCTGTGTAAAATTATCCTAAAAGTCACTTGCACGTATCGAGGATGTCAGCACGCCTGTAATTTATCAGATAAGGGCTTTGGTAATGAATGTGAATGACACTCCCGAAATGCAATTTCCCTCGAAAAACAATTTTCTCCATTTATTTCGTCGTGTTTTCCGCCCATTAATTTAAATCGCTTCCAAAAAAGTGCCCTCATACATCCGCTGTACCGGACCGGTTCAACACTATAATTCTCTCATTCCCCTCTCTGCTCCTTGCATTGAGAACAACTTTTATTTTTTTTTAATTACTCGCAATGACCGTCCTCCGGTACCTTTACCGCATATACTGTATATACTATATATGAATATTCCAGGGGAAAGAGACAAAAAGAAAAGTACAAAATGAACAAAAAATATCATTAAGTGACAGGAAAATAAACCTTATACCCCTGGACTTAATTCTGATACCACATTCCGGGGGATTATCCGTGCTCCACACGCCGGTAATTATATTTGTTGACACGAATGTTTGCGCACATACTTTCTTTTCATTATTTTTAAATTGCATGATTTTAAATTCTCGGAAACTGGCCTGCACTGTGCGGTAATCCTGTGTAAATACCGGATTCCATTAAGCCGGCGCCGCCTCTCGAAGTGCACCCACAAAATCAGCAATTTCTGCTCATAAAAACATTTTGATTTCACAGTCGCGATTTTAATTAAGTCCCAGCGAATATCTGTTTGGAAACAATTTTCGAAAATTGTCCCAAGTAGTTGTGCAAAGATAAAATATGAAATTAGTTGATATTTAATTATTTCCGTTAAGTGGACCAGAGCCACTGTTCGCGAGGTAGACCTCCTATTTGTTCGGGTAAATAAAACGATGACAAATTGGTCTCAAGCACGATGGCCGTGAAATTTATCTGATGTTAATGGGGGTGTGAACATTTAACTGTGATTACAATTAATCGTAAAGGTATTGTCGAATATTGGTGACAAAACAGTTCACAAAAATAATACGTAAAATTTATCAATTCAATTCAGTATATTTATGTTATAATGTGTGAAGCTCTGAAGTGGGAAGGGACCAAGTAAATTACACTTAAAGCTTTTTGATATGCATGTGTGCACATTGAAAACATACAGGCGCCCCTATATAGCATGAGTGCTTGAAACATTACTTTGTAAATTATAAATTTATTCTCCAAACTGAGAATTGATCGTCTATTTATGAAAGGGTATAACATTTTTATTAAAATGCTTACTTCCTTTGCAAAGGTGACTTTCTTATCAAGTGTGATTTCTAAATATTTCACATGTTCACTCCAGATAATGCCCCGACCCTTTATACGTAAATTATTATTCGTTAGAAATGTTGGACTTCTTCTCCGAGTAAGGAACATAGTTTGCGTTTAGTTGGGATATCATAATCTTCGAGAATGTTTAATCCGTTTTGCAAGTACCTGCAAAAGTACATTGGACTTTCATCAGAGGTATAAATAGCTGTGGCATCAGCGAAGATAGATGAATAACAGTTCGGTATATATGGAAAATCAGCTGTATAAATATTATAAAGGATAAGACCCAAGACAGATCCTTGAGGCACACCTGCAGTCATATATTTTCGGTCGAAGAAATTGCTCCAATGAACACTTTAAATGTTCTATTTTGTAAAAAATTGCGTACTAACTCGTAGTCCATCGAGCACATGTAGACCGATGTGTATAGAGAAATTCGGAAAAATAAATCATCATATGTATGTACATATGTGACATTACTTTTTGAACTTATGCAACTGCCCACGTTAAATACGAATTTAGCATTAAATATCTTTTGTCCTATTGTATGTGGCATATTATTTTAAAATGCCATCTGAAGAAATAGTGTATGAAAGGAAATACATGTCCATCCACATTCTGTAATTGAAACCATCAACCTGAGCTGCTTTCACAACCAGGTGGTTCTGCTAAGAGCACAATTAGGTGATGATTTAAATTTAAACCGTACCATTTTAGGTGGTTACATTGTTCTTGCATTACTTGCGCTCACTTACAAAAAAAAAGAAGAAGTTGAAAAGACGACTCAGCGAAAAGACAAGGACTGTTGAAATATTTTAAAGGTTCTTCTACTCTTTTGTTTCAGATTTTGTGACCGACTCAGACCACTTTGGATCGCCAGCTCTTCATGTTTCGCCGGTAACATCTATTCAGGAAAGCCACGAGGTAATTCACTTAGTCTGGAAAAATTTTTACAAAAGCTCGGTTTCTTGTTTCTGAACACGACTACTGTGCCAACCGAGCAAACAAGCAACTCAGTGCAGAAAACTGTACCGTCTGTGCAGAAATTGAATATCTCTGCTCCAGTAAGCAGTGCCCTTTGTTCCTCTAGATTTTTCACGTTTTGTTTCCTTTTTCGAAATTTATTCAGCGCGAACAACTAACTACACTACCCCTCTCTGGCCGGATGCCTCGTTCTATATTTGTCCGCAGTACTACTACCACGCTTCGTCCGCCTCTATTGCCTTTTGTCCCGGAACAGTCTCCTGCAGGTGATGCATTAAAAACTTCGCGACTGTGGGAAAAGTTTTTTAATTTATTCGCGCTTAATTGTGCGACGAGCCACGGAATAGGCGAAATAAGCTAATAGAAAAGCGATGCTCAGTTGGAAACGGTTAGAAAAGTGATGAATATTTCCCAGCTTGCACAAGTTCATGCTCAGGGAGTAATTCGTTAATAATTGCTGTTAAGTCCACGCGCTTTAATGAAAAGTAACCGCACATGCGATGTTCCCATGAATTATCACGTGGAATTTAGGGTAATCTAAAAGTTTTAGACAGGTTGCATTTTGGACAAATGGCTACAAAGCTCAATGATTTAAATGAATCCTAGTAATTAAGTAACGATTTTTTAATTACATATTTGCTACAATGAAAGTCTACTGACGACAATCTACTATTGTAAATTTTCGACTTGGCCGAAACCGGTAACAACGCCAGTACCAATATCGTGTATGAAAGTAACGCTAGAAATTTTTCTACGATTAGATAGAGTCGTCAAACCCAAAAGTATGAGTCTGTCTTCATGAGGTGACGAAGACTAAAACGGAGAAAACGTTTACAGATGCTAAGTAATACACCACTGTGTCCGCCGTCGCCGTGTAAAAACCGTGCATTCAATGGATGTGCACGGCTTTCGTATATCGACCGCCCTTAAGAGATTTCGTCCAAACAAATTTAACTTTATTCATTTGTTAATTTTTTGTCGGTTATATTAAAATTTCCTTCACATATAATCGGTAGAAAATTTTAACGCATTTAGTATACAAAAATTTGCGGAACAAGCAAGTTATCGTTGCACGCCTCTTAAAATAATCCAAACGAATTTAACTTCTCGAAAATACGACCATGAGTCATAGGCAATGGTTTTTAGAAACCCTGGAAAAATGTACTTAATCTTGAACTGTGCATTACTTGCTAGTAATTTGTTGAATTCAAAGCTTCTATTTTTACTGAACAGGATTTTCCCCATTCCTACAAAAGATCATATCCGAACAGTGAGAAAGCGGGCAGTGCATCCTCTCTACCTTTTCAAAAACGGATTAAACAGAGAGCGATTCTTTTGTACCTTCACCAGGATGCAAATCCCTGTCCTAAATTTTAATACTCACACAAAACGATAACCGAATTCCGCTGCTTTAGACTTCCCTTTTGGAGTTGCGGAAAAGGTGAGAGTCCCCGGAGAATATGCATTGCATCGCTGGGCAAACCAACCAAACGTTGGGATCCAGCACAGTGCATTCCAAAAATGTAATTTCATTAATCTTCCTGGCCACCCCCGTTCTCTGCCGGCAACATAAAAAATCGCCGAGTAAATATTTCTCCTAAAATTTATTTTTCGACCTGTAGACAGTTCGCTCTTCTTGTTCCCTTTGCGATGATGAATAGTTCCGCGTATAGCATTTCGTAAAACCCTCCGCCACCGCTCTCTGGGAAAACCATTATTCAAGCTCCAAGGGGTGCGAGGAGCAGCATAGTTGGTGGAGTACTCGCTGGAGTACCCGTTGGTGAGGGCGCAGATCTGGAACTAATCTCCGGTCGAATGGTGCACACTCCCAGACTATAGCCCACAAAAGTGCACCGGCTGAAGGGCACACGACATCTTTGTGCTGTGCTCGGCGATATAAGATAAAATTCATCTATTCGAACATTATGTCGTAATAGAAAACACACAAATCCTTTTTCAGTAGAAATGAATCGAGTGAATGCCAGAAGTGCCCAATGAGCCCGGCACCCGCCCGAGGCTTGGCGTTCGCATGAATGCATAATGCCGGGTAACTGCGACTCCTGTGCGGAACAAGAGACTGCCTGGGGACAAGACTACTACTCCTCCGCAGAGTCCTGTTCCATGATAATGGGATGTAATTAAAATTTTCGCCTTGAATGAAATTTCTACGAAATTATTTTGCGAGTATTCCTCTCAAAGGGGAACAGGTGTGCACCTCAATGGGGAAATGTTTCTGCACAGACGAGTCCTTTTCGAGTACGCCCTTCGTACCTCCTTCGTCTGCCACCTCGATCACAATTAACATCCTGTGAATAATTAATTTTTTCCATTCCAGATGCTTCTGAAGTCATTCATCCTCTGCCTCCTGCTTCCGCTTATTACTGGGATGAATAAGTGCCCCCAGGAATGCTCATGTTCTTTGGACGACAAAGGACGTCTGCAGACTATATGTGTAAAAGGTAGGTACTACGCTCGGTACGCGTGTATCCCTGAGAGAGAAGATTAGATTGTTTCTGTCCTGATGTAGTCAATCAAAGCTCCCAGATTAAAGGATCCAGCACTGGCTCCTTATTGCTGTATTGCTGCCGGGAGTGGCAATCGATCTCCACTCGGCCGGGAGCGCCTATGGGGCTCCGCTGCACGGCATCGGTATCCCAGGAGCTATACGTCTGCATATACTTGATTATAAAGGTCTTATTTATTTAAAGGGAATTTATCGAATTCTTCGGTAATAAACTCTAAGTGGGGCGTGCATTCTCAATTAGGTAATTCCCTCTGATCTTCTCGGGGGCAAAAAGTAGAGCAACTCATCTGGGCAGGAGGTAAAAGTTGTGCTACTTCCACACTTTGAGTGCTCACGGGAGCTACAAAGTGCTTATTGCCTCGGTAAATTGGTTTTATTCCGACTTAAGGTTATCGGGGCAAGTACAGTCGAAAAGGCATAAAAATACCCCAGCGCTCGACTCACTGAGAAGCTTTGGGTAGCTAAACGTTTACATTTGACGAAAGTAAAATGTACTTGTCGTTTGTCGTTTATCAGATGAAAGCATATTTACTTCGTGCAACAAAGTTCACAACTTTCATCGTAGCTTGAAATGTGCCCCTAAATCAGTCTTGCTTTGTACCCAAATAAAAAGAGGCCATATCCAGCCTGGCGGCAGGCGTAATTTAAATTGCTGTTCGAATGCAACGTACAGCAGTCGCAAAATTGTTTACGCAAATTAAACTTTGAGCTTCGCAAAGTTAACAATCTTCTCTTGGCATGAGTTGATACATGGCAGGTGTATTGAATAAATGACGTGTGACTTTTTAAGCTTGCCTAGGATGCTCCGAGGACGATACTATTACTAGGGCCCACTTCTGATCATTCTCGAAGTGTGTGATCGAACATTATACTGCAATGGAGCCAAATTACCGCTAATAAAAGAGTAATGTTTTGAATAAAAACGATTAATTGACAAAAAAAATTTTCACACCTTCCCCATAGTCTTTCCCTCGAAAAGCCCAAGGGTCTTATCTCTTATATTTGTATGGCTTTGGCTTTTATTTATATTTTGAAAAATTACCAAAATTATACCACGAAAAATAAAATTCACCTTTTTCAAAAATATTATTACCGAATGCCCAATAAATTCCACCATGCGTGCACTCCCCTATCTTCCCGAAATCCTTCTCGTTTTATATCTCCAACCGAAAAAAAGGTCACTTTCAGCCTGTCGAAAGACTCAATTTGAATATAATGCCATTCGAAGGCAATTTAGTCCTCTCACCGCCAATTGCGGTGCTTCCCAAAAGTATTCAACTGAAAGGGATCCCGAAAATGGCCCTCGTAAGGGAAAGTAATCGGCCCTGTCTGGAGCACATTTGCACTAATTTGTAGCAGTGCTAAGTATCTATCGGCTAACCCCAATGAATTCACCTTAAAGTCTCCCAAACTTTTCGCCAGACAGGCTGTACAGTTTATCGAGGTCATGTCACGGTACCTTTGCAATTGATCCTAAATCAGGCAATCAAAGGGATAACTACACCTGATACAGCCATTGAGAGCTTTATGTGCTCACACCTCTAGCGATAAAGATGCCCAAATCGAGAGGCAGTCACACTATCACAAGACCTAACTCCCACCCATCCCCACACGCATTCATCCGCTCACCCAGGCAAGGGTCGGCACCCACAGATAAAAAGATTTCGCACGGATATTCGGGGCTGTGGAGCTGGCTTAAGGGTCGCCCGTTATCTCATTTTTATTCTGAGTGCTCCCCCGCCGACCGCCGTAAAGACAACTATAATCCTTATCTGCTGTTGCGTTCCAGGTGGCATGAAGGCCGTCCCCATCAAGGAGCTGGATCCAGATGTCAAAGTTATTATAATAAAGGGACCAAGGAATTTCCTTACAATCGGCCCAATATTTACGTCGTTCACAAAATTGGAAGTCCTCCGGATCACCGACTCGAACGTCCCGGCCATCGGAAAGAATTCCTTCTGGGGTGTGAAGAGTTTACGAATTTTAGGTAAGTTCCCGAACAGCCGAGTCCTCGAAAATTTTTGTGGCATAGGCACTCGGTTCCGGATCGAAAAAAAAAAAGTTTTCATCCCAATAAAGTCACTCGGTTGTTTTTTTCCCTTTCATCCCTTTATTGCCTCATGTCGCTTTCCGGACTAATCGTGGGCTTGGATGTGATCCCACTCTCAATTCGACTTTATACCCGTTGCGTGACGGCGTCTGTCGCCAATGGCTTATCGTGCGGCTGTAGACCTTTCGAAGAACAACATTACGACTGTGACCGACGAGAATTTTCGTGGCCAAGATGACCTGCACGAGCTGGATTTGTCGAAGAACAAAATCGAGCGGATGGCAAGTGGGACGTTCTTTCATTTGAAGGTAAGTTAGCATCTTTTAGTAAAGGCTGGCCCAATAGGAGCGCCGGATTAGTTTCTGAGTAAGCACATTATTTATTCAAAAAGTGGTAATTAGTTTATCTCATTGCGAAGTAAGTACGGAACATAATTTCAGACAAATGCTTTTTCGTCGCTGACAAATCGTTGCTATTATTTCCTTCTCTCATTGCTGAGTTTTATATTCAAGACTTGGGGTTTCTTCGCAGCCAGTCAGATGCTGGTATTAGCCAAGAGTCTAACTTTCTATTTAGCCCATTCTTCTACTTGTACGTCGTAAACACACCGGAAGAATTGTCAAGTGACGTCACGTAATGGTGGCGACGAATTAGTAGACTCAAATGCCTGCTTGAAACCAGTCCTGTTATTCCGTAACGAGTTAGATCTAGAATTTAGAGTCCACCGAAGCCACTGAGATCGTGCAATTTAACGCCTTTAGACTTCTTCCTTTGTGGCTATCTTAAATCACAGGTCCATGCGAATAACATTCACATTTAAAAGTCGAGCGTCCTTATTGAAAGACCCTTTAGCATACTGGTTTTAGTTTCTGATCTTTCGTTTTGATTCGCTGTAACCTGCCTTTTGAAACGTGTAATTCTTGTGAACGATGACGAATCGATATACCTGGAGTGTCAGTGATACCTTCTCTTACTGCTTGGTCACTGGTGACCAGTTTCTTAGTATTTTTAGTCAATCTGCGAATTAATAATTCAATTCATAAGTCTGCAAACGTTCCCCATTTTTAAAATGAGTTTGAGTAATAATAATGCATTTTTCTTGCGAATAGTGTTCCATACTACACATTACAATATTGACACTTTATACATAAGATTTTTAGGGTTGTCAATGAAAACGAAATTTAAATTCGGCGCACTTATTGGGATATCTTATACTATATGTATTACGACGCTTGAGAATTTGAATGTCCAATGTGCGGAGAAACATTCTTGTAAGCCCTGAGCAAGTAATTAACCCTTAATCCATCAGATAGAATAATTGAAGACGCGCAACCGAGAAAGCCTGTCTGATTTCGCAATCAAACTTTTATTTTTGATTATTTGTTAAATTAAAATCATTATGACTATTTTTTATTCATTAGTTTGTTGGGAATAAAATACTCAACAAATGTTAAAACTTTTATTAAAATTTACTACGGCAAAAAAATATTAAAAAATTAAAGTTGTTTGATAACTCGATACGTTCACATACATATCTCCAAAGTTTTAGAGACTCCTCCTGATGGATTAATGATTAAAATCATTAGACACTCAAGTTCTTATCTGACAACATATTCTAAGAATTCAGATTTAATCGACACTTTGTTTCATTAATCGAATAAGGATTTGCGAAGACTCAATTTGGCCGATAATTCGATTCAGGAGCTGATGCAGCGCCTGTTCTTCATGCTTGGGAAATTGAAATACCTGGACTTGAGTGGTAACCCCTTACAGGATCTTCCCCCCGAAGTGTTCAAGGACGTTCAGGTGGGATATTGGTTTCTAATTATGATTCAATCTAGGATAAGTTTTCAATTAAGGAGTATTTTCTGTGTCGCAGGAGCTGAAGGTGCTCAAGTGCCGGAACTGTCAATTAAAGAAAATCAACCCCCAGCTATACAACCTACTGTCGCATCTGTCCGAACTTGATTTGGGCAGGAATGAGGTGAGTGGGATTTTGTCTTTTCTGTTCTCAGCGAAATTAGGGCTTTCCCAATTTTCTCGGCAAAATTTCGATAATAAAAGGAGTAACAAAGGTTGTCACTGTCTAGTGTTTGTGATAAGCAAAATTAATCGAGTAACTGTTCCGAACAAAGTAAGGTATTAAAGCGTCTACGTCATTCTTTGAATTTCAGTTTAAATTCCTCGACAAGGACGAATTCAGCGACCTGAAGCGACTGACGAGACTCAGCTTGGATGGAAATCAGCTCTCTGTGGTGGTGGACAGCTTATTTCGGATGCAAAAAAGTCTCCTGTATCTCGGTAAGCATCTTAGGACGGCTCTACTGCCGATGGTCCCTAAATTAGCTAAAGCAAAGTTTGCATGCCACTTCCAGATCTATCGTACAATCGCCTGGCGAAAGTTCCAAATAGGGCATTCGAAAACTTATCCAATCTCACATATCTAGATCTCTCCTATAACAAATTGGTCAGGCTGGAGCCGCAGTCGGTCCGTCACCTAACAAACTTACTAACTCTCAACATTAGCGGCAACGTTCAAATGGATTTGCACGAAATTCGTGAAACGTTCGAGGTAAGTTTTGTTTTCCGTCTTCGGCACAGTTCTCCTCCTCTTGTTTTTGTCTGCGGACAGAGTGCGAATAAGTTTGCCAGGTTTACTGCGGGTGATTAGAGTTGAGGTGTGGGATTTTCCCGTGCGGAATTATAGGGATTTCGTGGAGAACGCCGAACAGCAAGCAGAAAAAGGAGAAAATGAAGAGGTGTTGAGCACGACTTTCATCCATTCCTCGGCCTATTTAATTACTCGATTGTAGCCGGAAGGGGGGAATTCGTGAGATAACCAGAAACGACAGGTCATGTTGTTCTACATATTAGCACGGCATAAGGCACATCTCAACGGAGCTATAAACACGTTCCCATTCATAACTGGGTTAATATCTGCCAGCATTCTAACGAACCTAACTTGGCTGGATCAGCTCCGTCCCTGGTCTGCTCACATCTAGATAGTGCCCCTCGCGCTCGTTTGTATTGATTTTTAACCCACGTAAGGGAGCGCAGAAAATTCAATACCTCTCGGACCTTTACAGTCAAAGGGAATATTGACATCAATCGAATTTCGCCACCGTGCTATTTTCCCCGACTCGTCTCCTTGGCCTCGCTTCCCGAGGTTTTCAACGCCACGCCAGTCAATGAAGCACTTCATCCTTGGGAAGCTTTATCTTGTTTCTTGGGGTACCGTAAAGATTCTGACATAGGTACGATTTAGGCGAATGCCCGAAGCATGTTGTAGGTATTGTACATGTGCAACAAAATGAAAATATTAAATTTTTATTCGGTTTCATTGGATTTAAGATTTATACTTTATGGGAATTTAATGATAACGAAATTTAAATTGATGTTGGGTTTGTTGCAAGGCTTTGAAGATTTCTAAAATATTAGATTATGAAGACACCTGCATTGCTTTCCTAAACAAGTTCACGACTAAAACCCGTTAAACCACTCAAAAATCGCTAAAATAAAACCTCTATGGCTTCCTGTTTCTTCAAATTCTCTGCGAAAATTGTCTCTCAGTTGCTGCTGTGTTATTGTTTTGTTAGCGTAAATATATCCCATTAAGTAACCCTAAAACTCTGGGGACTTATTAACAATTATGGAAACATCCCTCGTTAATCAAGCTGTATGGCATGTGGCGCCGTCTTGATTAAATCACATTGGCGAGCAAAACAGAACACAAGAAAAGACTATTTTAAAAAGAGATTTAGTAACATGAATAAAAAATGCTGAAAATATCGCATGACATGAAATTACTTTACATTGTCTCGGGAAGTTATGAAATACGCATAGTTTGAGTTTGAGATTTGATGATTGACTAAACCTTTCACATCGCACTATATAAATAACAACAGTTTAAGTGGGTGAAGACCATTTTTTTTATCCTGGGGTGTGTGTCTCCTTTTTCTACCATTCGGCATTCTGCAGTTTTGAAGAGAACCCAATTTCTGCTATCAGTTACTAGACTTGTATGTGCCAAAAAGGTTAATTCCTGACACATGGCAGCAAAAAACATTTTTCAGTCGTTGCGCGCCATTAGATTTCCAAAGTTTGTGAGGAGCCCATTGGCTTTATTTGCTGTGCATTTATTAGGCATCAATAGCCCAGTGGTAAGTGCGTTGGTTCATCACCTCGGGGTTCCCGTTTTGACAGTAAAATTTGTTGATTTAATATAAGATTCTGTCGTAGTACAGTACTTTTTCTCTGAGTGTAGGATGACCAAATAAAAAGTTAACTCAGCTACCTTATGTTTACTTCAAATGGTGGATTGAATAATTGGGCCACTCCATCTTGCCGAAAATTACCTCTTTAAACAGTTTCTCGAAATAAACTCTTTAAAACAAATAAAGCGTAACCAAACCATACCGAAATCCTTTCTCATCTTTTTTCATTAGAAGATCGCGACCCTTTTCACAGATGAAATGTCACTTTTTGTGTAATATTAAAAACACCTTGAAAAACGTCCACCTCTTTACCATAAATATGCAATGGTTTTTGTACCTTTTGCCACGTCCTTGCGTTTCTTTTGAAACTTGAAAATAGTCCCGAGTACGCCATGAAATGTACGCAGGCTTTTTTTCCTCGAATAAATAATTTAATGATGCGAGCACAACAATCCGAAAGCATAAAACAAGAATAAGAAAAGGAGGAGTAAGGAGTAGGGGGTATATGTATTATAAGGGGTTTAGCGTCGCCTTTTCAAGGTGCTCCTTCTGAAAGGGCTCCGAGACATAAAATGTGAAAAATTCGTTTTCTATGGTAATGTTGTGCTGAGGTAAGAAGCTTAAATATTGCGAAAAATAATATGTCCGCGGGATGTGGGGGAATAATTTCTTGTATTTTTTTAACTCCACCCCAGAAAATACAATTTTTACCGTAGTGCGGAAGAGTTGTAAGGGATGAGGCAGTAAAAACGGAAAAAAGCAACGAGAATAACACCTCCAGGTACAGACGAAAATTAATTCCACAGCCTTGTTATTGAATGAATGAAGCCATGGTTTTACGGGAGGGTAGAGAGAACTCTACTGGGAGAGAGAGGACTCTTTTATTGCTCTGAAAACGCGGAATTACGGACTGGTCGCTAATGGGTACATGACTCAGCTGCGTGCTCGTTGCTTCCAGTTTTATTCCAGTTTTAATTTTCATTTCAATTGCCCTGAAGGTTTTTGCCGTCTTCAAAATTTTACAACTCCATCCATCTTGTGTGTTTCAGAAAATACCCTATCTTACATCACTAGCCATTTCTGACATGGGCTTACTCCCCATGGGACTACTAGTGCCTTTTCGACAATTGCGCTACCTTAACATATCTGGCAATCAGCTGGACAGCGTGACGCTTCAGGTGATTAACCCTTGCCGAGAGCTGGAGGTAAGTAAAGTAATGAACTCTCTCGTTCTATTTCATAAAAGTATCAAACAAAAACAGAAAAAAAAAACACCAATTCACAATTTCGCATATATGTTACCTACTAAGCTCAAGGCCCAACAATAGCCTGAACCAAAATGAGACATAACGAACGTTGTTATTGCACCAACATCAACATGCACGACAAAATAATTTGCACATCGTGGCCCGTTGCACAAAAGTTTTCAAAGACGTTTCAGTTTCGTCAACCAGATGTGCAACGCACCAAACTGCACCATAACGCATATACGGCCTGCGTTGTGCAAATTGTTCGCCTGTGTATGGGGCCCTTAAGAGATTCGGTTATAAAGTCCAGATTGATGCTTTTATGACATGGAGCCCAAAAACGACCGTAGGAACCAATTAAACCAAAATTTCTTTGAATTGCTCAGTTCCTGGATTTATCCCGAAACCAGTTGAATGGAATAAATGACAACGCCGCAGTCCTCATAAAGGAGATTCGCAACGTGCGCCTGGACAACAACCCCCTGATATGCGATGAATGTCACATGGGGGGTCTTATAGATATCGTGAGACACGTAAGTACCAATCATTCATTTCTCTGGTTGGCCATTTCCCTGATCCTAGTTCCTAGTTGACAAATCTAAGTCGAACACGTCCATTACAGCTACAGTGGGAGACATACCCGATATGCTTCCTACCGAAGAGCCTACGTGGCGCCGAAATAACCGACTTAGACCTGAATGGACTTGATACGTGTTTGGAATTCATCACAGACGAGGAACAGGACGCTGCCAGTACTTCACATAATTTTCTTGAAAAAGGTGAGCCTTAAACCTGTCCGAACTCCATCCGGTTCGGTCAATTGATAAACAGGGCGGATCGCCTGAATAATGAAAGGCGCTCTGAATAAATATTTAATTTGCAGGTGGTCTTAATACTCTCGCCGTTCTTGGTGGTATTATCTTCGTTCTAATTGCCATCATTATTCTTGCAATGGCTGTCTGCTTCTCCAGGCACAGAGCCAGATATTACACACACGAGGACAAGCGAGGAACAGCAGGTATGTATCGTTTGCTTTTACCGGAAACTCCTTTATTCCCTGACCATGGCCCTCCTGGACTAATAGGGGGCATCTGCACCGTCCAGCCTGGCCTAACAACTGGACTGGGCCCTGTGACCGAGAGATGGCCCGAATTTCGGTTAGGCAATAGAACATGCAAACTTTTGGGATTTGTACGTTTCGCTCTGGATATGAATTATTTGCGGACCCGCCTTCAGATCCAGTCGAGCGTTAGCATCCACCTTTGTCTGGGAATTGTTTAACTTTCGTGTTATGTCAGACTGAAGCTTGCCTGTGGGGTAGTAGGCTCACTAGCCGGGCCCAGGCGCCGTCGGCGTTCCGGCCGCTGTATACGGCTCGCTCCTCCAGCAGAGCAGCCTCTTTTAATTGACCAAGTGGACATAAAAGTCATTAATTAATGTCCTTAGGGATTGCCCGTAACGGGCATTGTGTTTGCTGTTTGAACAGAAATAGTTCCTATGCATCGCTACACTCCTGGTGTGCTCTTTATATTTCGCCGGAACACGTTGTGCATATTCAGAATTTATTATTTCCACCAAAAGGGATTTTGCAGCCCTCCGGCCAACGTTCAAATTGTTGCCTTGGGCTCTGGACCCCGTATACATGGGTGGAGGACAGCACTACATAGCATCAGTGGACAGTAAATTTTTTAAGCAATTCTGCAAAATTATTGTTTATTTGCCTATGCAATGCTTTTACTGAGCGTTGTGCGAACTCACTTGCAGTTCGGCAGTGGTGACGAGGGGCCATGAGATAGATTTTTTCAGAATTAAATTTCCTTAGGGGAAATGGTAGGTCCTTCGTGCAAACTCATATATTTTTCTCGTTTTGGTAGCGAGGTGTTTATGATCTCTGGAGATGTATCGAATCATAAAAAAAGCTTTTACTTGTGCTACTAGCAAAATATCACAACGATAGACAGGAAAGTATTCGGTTTTTAGTGTTCTGAAGTTTAACAGGTTTTGTCTGTTTTCTTTTCGACCACGGCGAAGCAAAAAAGAGGGTTACGATTTGCAGAATATTTCATTGTATGCATGTGTATATGGAGTGGAAACATAGAGAAGCTAAGCTTCTTGTCGGACGTAACCTAGGTTGGCACACTCGTACAAGCCGACTTGAAAGTCATGTTCACTCGTATATTTGTTTGTTTGTTTGTTTCAAACCTTGCAATCGATTTTCGGCAACTTCTACTCAAATGGTTCCGATGAAACTTTGCATACGTATTCAGTCGGTATGACAATACTGTATATTCAAATTTTATGGTGCATCCAATATGGCGGCCACCATAAAATGGCGGATTACCCTTTCCTTTACAACCCCCTATGAAAGGTAGAATTCAGTGAGCTGAGCAATGACGTTATTCTAAATCCAATATGGCGGACAACAGAAGATTGTGGGTTACCCCCTTGATGTGGGTATCAAATGAAAAGGTTTGATGGGTATAATACACGAGCCACCTGACGTCACTCTAAGTGAAATATGGGAAAGTGGGCTTACTTTGCAATGGACTATATATTAAGGAACGGTCAAATGTCAATTACTTCTATGGATTTTTTTATGCAGACTGAAAAGAATTTACTTCACATTCCTCATTCCCAACAGCAACAAAAAAATGTTGTATGAAAGGAAACCCACAAATTGAAATTGCATCAAAAGAGGGGTGTCAACTGTGGTGTGACAATACAGTGCACTTTACTGCACCACCGAAACATTAATTATTCAAAAGATTGTAACGGAAAGTATTTGCTTGAATGCAGCATGTTCCCTGCACAATGGGATCGAAGGGGCTTTTGTGTGCGGGAGAAATATAACTTCCGGGCGATGATGTCCATCAGGTGTGTCTGCGTAGGATTCCCGTAAATTAACTTTCTACGCAGTACAAGCACAGGAAAGCATCTCCGCAAGTACTTTGAATTAATGCACTCCTTCCGTGACATCTATGGAAGCGAGGAGACGTAGGTACGAGATACGATGCAAGTTTATGGCATCTTCCTGTGGGGATGGTAACGTTTTGCTTGCAATACTCATTTCCTGGCAATCTAACCCTCTGGTAAATGCCCCCTATCTGGAAGTTTTCAAGACGTCTCATTGGGAGTTGCGCACCACTTCGATTTATCTTTCAGGAATCATCTTGAAGGCAACGGGTGTGCTGTGGATTTTCGCCTAGACACACACTCCGTCGTTGCGGCACTGCAGTTGGACTAGAGTCTAAAGCGAAATTCAGAAACACCATTAAGGCGCCTTTTGTCCATTTACAGGTTTTCTGCTTTCACGAGAAACTCTCAGGTATCACCGTGGGGAGATAAGGGTACCTGTGCTGACGTTGCTCGCCCACTACGTGCTGAGTTAAAGTAGGCATTATTCAACTGAGAAGAATAGATGTCCGTCCTGCACCGTTCTGGGACGCTTTGACCCCTGTCAGTCATTACCTCCTCGTTTCTACGTCACGTACCTGCCGTTTACCTGTGCCCAGTCCACCCATCCCCAAATCTCATTTAATTGTCCCGAAATCTCGTATTGATTTTCACTGTTGTTTCTGGCCTTCCTTACAGGAGACGGGAGCAAATGTTTGGAGAAAGCCACAGAAGCGCCCGTAATTAGCAGCAACGAGATCAGCTTCAAGTTTCCTATAGACGACCGAGTCTGCACAATTGATGAATTGGTTCTGCCGCCACCACCACCTCCGCCATCGAAGTCGCCACCAGCACCTCCTACCGCTTCCAGCGGGGCCACCAGCACTAGTAAGGAATGACTAAAGGAAGGACATAAGACGCCCGCTGCAGAAGGGGATAATTAGAGGCTAGGAAGAATGGGGAGTCTTGGTAACATGTAAAAAGGACATTTTGTAAGCGAAGTAGAACTTCTTTCGATTCCTTTTTGGCCCCATCTGCCCGAGAGAAGCAGCCTCCTCAACCGAGGAGGCTAGGCTACCTTGGACTTTCTCCAGTGTGTTGTTGTGTGTGCGCGAGTGTGTTCTTATAGTTTCGTGTGTTTTAGGTTTCCAAGAAGCTTTCCACTGTTGAACGAGAATCCATGTAAATATGTAAAAAGACGACAACTAGCTCTAGGATTTGTATTTTCAGATTTTACGGAACGTTTTCATGGAAAATGCCTTTCAGGGCTTTTGAATGCTTCCCGGACAGCGTAATTAGTCTGGCTTTCGGCGAAAGAAGCTATTCAGCGATTGCGTCCTGCAGAAATTGTTGATGTATTTTTGGTATTGTCGGTCTCAAGGAGACGATTGCCTTGAGGGTATTTATTAAGGGAAAGCGATTTCTATACATTTATTGAGGCAAGTAATTGCTTTTATCGTATCATCGCCTTTGGGTCGTTTTCGCAAGCCACTCACTTGACCTTGAAATGCAGGCATTTCTCTGGTGAAATCTAATTCAAATAAATAAAACTGACAAAACCACTACAGTATAAAGAAAACGAAAACCAAATTCGGTCGTCCGACAAGTAACGAATTACAAAGGTATACATACATATTTCGCTATTTGAAAATATTCAAAGAATCCTTATTTTCCAAATAGAAAGGGTTACTCTTCTGACCGCTAAATAGCCCTTGATGTAAGCTTTCGTTTGCCAACGAAACAAGGCATGTTATATTTCGTGAATTTTTCAACAAAAAATACAAAGGAGCCTCATACAATATTTTTTAATTAAAATATTTTTTCTCGAATCCCGGCGACTTGGATATCAAACAAAAGAAATCGTCATTAAGGCCGGTTTCCATGAAGCCAATTGGCGGGCGAGTAACTTTCTCCAAGTTGAGTCAGGCAAGTTGGGAAGCAAGTAGCATTCACACGCGGAGCTGGTCAGCTGCAAGTGGAGTCCAAGTGTTGTTTTAGCATTGATTTTATCGCTAGATTGAAAATAGTGCTGATTGTAGAAAGAAACATTTATTAAAAACATAATTCGCTAAACCCCATCTACAAACATGCGAACGTACAAGTCAAACCCCATGACGGAACTTCTTTTTGGGCGGAAATGAAAAAGAGCAGTCTTCGATGGTTAAGTGGCCCCATTTTATGGGATAAATTTGCATTTCAAAAAAGACAGACCACTTCATTACGAAAATTACATTTCCTGCCAGGAAGAGGTCTCTCTTTCCATTGCATGACCCAGATTGCGAATCTTAATCCGCCCTTTAATTTTCCTTCCTCCACCGCGAATTTATGAGTAGCTACGCTCTCAACCACTGCACCATGGGTGTGGGAACAATAATGAATTTCTGGTGCATAAACTCCCCCGCTTAATTGCATTCTTAATTTACTCCGAAGGATTTTGTATAAATTGAAAACGATTCGATGGCGCGATATTTCGTTTTTTAACATTTTTCTCCACCGATACAACACGATCCTTAACCGCCCCACTATTCCCACAGCTTCAGCCATAATTTATTGTGGATGAATGGAAGCAGGAACTCGTTTACTCTTTCGCCGGAAATATATTATTCTGGTGCACGATGATATTTCTTGTTTGTCACGAATTCCAGAGAAATGTTTTTTTTTTTACAAAATGTGTAGAGCTTCCAGACAACTCAATTAAAGAAGTTAAGTGCATTTATAAATTTTTCATTGTGTATCACCCTGTCCGGGAAGAAGGAAGAAACATTTGCAAGAGAGCAGACATTCAGAAGCCCGGGGCATAACCAAAATAAAAAATAAAACATTTTATGAAATGAGCAAAATGTATTTATCGATCACAACGTACTTTGTTTGAGATGACTTAATGTAGCAGCGACCGACACTGCGCAGGCGTTTTAAATACGTGTACATTGACTAGGGACTTAAATAGTTTCAGTAAAAGCGACAAAAGTGATGTTTTAAATAGTTAACTGTACATAAAATGTGGCACTTTATAATTACTACGTTTAGAAGGAGTAAAACAATTGAAAGTATAGACGCAGACGCCATAAGTATTCTAGTGTTAGAAATTCAGATTTTATTTCAGAATCAAAGATGGATAGTTCTTTGAGACCGTTCAGAAAATTTTATAAAAACCAAATTGTTGGAAATTTACTTTTATTTTTATGACACGGTTGACATTTTTGTGGTTAAATTATGTTAATGGTTGCCTTCCCAAAAACCAACTAATCAAAATAATGTACACTGGTATCAAAACATTTGTATGTAGTTCATTTTATGTATGGAATTTTCAGGATAACACTATGTATGATTACGTTGGAAATAGTTTTTATAAAAATCACTGCCCTCTAATTATATTGTTAGGAACCCTTAAAGGATTAAACTGGGAAGGCAAAACCTAAAAAGAAACACTGGTGGAAGCTTTAATTTATCTGTAAGTCAACTTTTACGGGCAAGACACCTTAAAATATAAATTGGAATTATCTCTTTTTAAAACATTAGAATAAAAATTCATTTCAGTCGCATCTAAAAATCCCAGAGATTGAAAACACCTTTTCTGATCACGTATTCTATTAACCCAGCGATATTACTCCATTGTCATATTGTTCAACACATACTTTGATTAAACAAAATATTTTCAATCATAATTTTGAAATGGGTAAATTGAGGAGAAATTTCAGATTTCCTTATCCTTATACTCGTACTACGCCTCTTTTATGAAGGCTCTCCTAGTTGCTGCCAATATTTATAATCAGCATATTTCAGATATGTACAAAACGTCTCAGTGATCTCAGTTATCAAATTATTCAGCATATTAACCTGTGAATGGCCTATGCAGATATATTTTATTTATTTATTCTGTAAATAGATCTGTAGCTACTCGTACCTTGTGAAATTTCTGATTCGGAACTAATCAATAGCAAACTAATTTGCAATATACATAAAGCAACGAAACTTGGGCCATCTAATCCTCCTAATCAAATGCTATTAAGCAATTTTCTATGTTTCTGAATTGTAATTTTTTCCACTTGAATGAGTTTTAATAGGACATGAAGGTTAATTGAAATGGAAGATATCATCCAAGTATAGAGATATTATTGTTTACAAGTGACGCTTCATTTAATTGAGCTCTAAATTTATACAGCTACCAGAAATGTTGATCAAATATTAATTAAATTTGTGCCTTGTAAAATACCAATTATAGGGACGAAATTAATATGATTCTCTTAAATAATTTATTATAAATCCACTCCAGGTCTCTTTTAACAAACTTAATATAATAAAGATTCCATCAGTGCTTCGCTTATTAAGAAATTGAAACGAAATTCGAGACTCGAAAGAAATATTTTATTTTTCCCAAGAAACGTGTGATTTTTTAAATATAATGTTTATGTAAGTTAAGAAATTTATAAATTTGTAATTTGTTTTATTATAATAAAAAATATTTTGCCGATTAACACTTTGAGTTTCAATGAAAATTTTTAAATATGTATGTGTGTGTAACACACTTTAAATCTAGGGAATTTGTTGGAAAAAAAGGAACTCTTTGTTTGCAAAATACCAACTTATCCCCAAAAAAATTGGTCGGTTGATGGCATTTTAGTGTGTGAGTGAATAAAAATTTATCAAAACAGATAAATCCTTAGGTAGAAGGGCATACATATATTTATGTATGCAGAACGGGTCGATTTGGTGTACTCCTGATTTTTAAGATTAAATTAATGTCGATCGGTGTCGATATCGACAAATTTACTTTTGGCAGCACGGTCGATCGATCGACCATTATTGCAGTCGACTTTAATCGACCAAATTCCCTATCTCATTTGTACCATCGTAAATGCGTAAATGTTTTCTAGACTCTAGACCAAACGGTAAATAATTCTATTTATTTCAATTTATATTTACAAATAATATTGCAAGGTAAAAACAAGTACCATTTATAAACAGTAAATGTAAAAAATAAAAAATTTAGCCAAGTCTCGCTACACTTTTATTCTAAAATAAGTTGTGAGATCTTTTCTAGAGCCAATTCTAGTCTATTCCTGCTACGAAAGGCAACACTAAATTACAAATCACTCCAAGTCCCTAAATACATATATATGCTAATTTGATTCTTCATATAACGCATAACTCGATGGGTGTAGTTCGTCGACAAAGAACACACCGTATGTGTCCCTACCAAGGTGACGCGGCTGGGAAGGGCGAGGCACGATCACATATTCTGATGCGCTAACTGCCCCTTCTACGCGCCTATGCATTTGAAGTTACAAATAGATGTGGTGGTAGTGGCACTAATTTTTTCAATTTGTTTTTAATTTTAAAGACTTTTCTGGCAGCATTGCCATTCTATGGCTGCACATACTAACTCGATAAATTAATGATACTGTCTATAAGTACTGCAATTTAATAGAGAAAGGTAAACAACACCTTCGACGTCCAAATCAGATGCTTTTAGTACCTAGGTCCAAAATTATAACTGCAAGGCAACAACGATCTGACCGGTTATCCTGTATTTCAGGCGTAATTTTACCCTTAAGTTATTTTGAAAGGATGAGATGAACTTTGAAATGTGAGAACCGTCTTGCAACCAGATCGTTTATAACACACCCGTTTTTTCTGCAAAATTACTTGAAATTCTGTGGCCTTCGGCACACAAAACGCCAAGGTAAGGTATTCCCTTTAATCAGAAAGGCACCTCAGGTGAAACAGAATTGCAATTAATTTGTGCTGCGACATCCGAACCATTTCTTAATTAGCTCGAAATCTACCATTTAATTGGGATCGCTTTAATGGACGAGCAAAATGAATAAATTGAAGATGGGAGATTTGCCGTACATTGAATCTCATCAGGATCCAGAGCGACACTAATTGAGCGACCAAATTAACACAAGCGAAACAAAATTTTCTTTGGAATTCAGTTGCCGAATGTCCAGTTTGCAAACCAAATAATGGACTATGCTCCATGCATATAGATATGGCCGCCGTTGTTTGAGTTGAGGATTCCCAATTATTACTTCGACCGAAAACTCCTCCTTCCACATTGCAAATTGGAGCGAATCTCATCGAGTTGAAACACGCGCCTGGAACCTGCGGATTGAAGCATAACTTCGATGAAGTTGCTAATTAGCTTCTGTGGAGTCGCAGACATCCCGGGAGCACAAAGCCGTGATTTGCTTTCAATAAAACCGATAAAGGCAAAAAACATCGCTCGACAGGCTGACAGGGGCAATTTAATTAAACCCTAGAAACCTTTGAAGTAGTTAACGAGTGACGAAATTAAAATTCAACAAATCTGCCCCGCACATCCCGTGGAAAAATGTGTGTACCACAGGTAATTTCGGGAAACTGGAGAGCAAGGCTCGAAAACCTCATTACTGTCGCGAACCTCCTGTGGCGAGGCATTTCAAAAATAAAAGAGTTTTTCAGCTTTCACTTTTTTTTCATTTTTGTTAGCTCTCCACGTGTACGGTGGGAATTCGATACGCTTTAACTGCAAACATGCGACATTATTAATAGGGCGAGGACCTCGACCCGACCGCATTGACGATGGCCATACTGCAAAAAAAAGAAAAATAAGCGGAGAATCAACCAATTCCAAGGCAATTTGTTTTGAATAGATTTGGCGTAAAAAATGCATGAAAATTGATTTCGGGCCCGCATTATAGTCAATTTAAAATGGAGCTCCAGGGAATTGCAGTGTACTCACGGACAATAACTGGGGTTTATTCTGAATTGATTTGTGGTTAAATGGGACAACAGCCATTAAAGTGTTGTTTATGTTTATGTGCCTGCGCGTAAGGATTTTAGAAATCGCTTTATCCTCTGAAATATTTTAGTTTTAGAACAAAAAATCGATTAAACTTTTTACGATGTGAATATATGCAGGAAGAAATCCATTTTTTATTCTACAGGGTGAGTTTTTTGCCTGAAACTTTCAAAAATCTCGAAAAGTAAACATATGCATATGTAATGTTCATAATCAAAAATTAATCATTCCGGGGGGGAAGTACATTATTGCTAAAATATTATAAGTCCCCTTCCTCCTCTCCTCGTAGGTGGGGCGGGAGGTGACTTTGAAATTTTAAATATGAACCCCAATTTTTTATTGCAGATTCGGGTTCTACTAGATGTCTTTTTAAATAATTGTATCTGTCTCGTTCAACACCCGCACCAAGTAGCGTTCATTGTAATTCTCTTCAGCCACCATTTAAATTTGCCGTACACCTATCTCCAAAAATAAATGCGAAAAACAAAAACTCGCCTATTTGTCTTCCTCCACCGCATAAGATTATTTAAAATGGAACATTTTCCGAATGGAAACAAAAACATTTTCAGATTTGTAATCCACTTAAGATCTTAAGCGAGTTCACATCAGTCCAGCGTACGATTACGTCAGCCAGCCTTCTCCTGCCGAACGGAGGCAAAAATACTTCCCCGACCTGAGCTGAACTGAAGATGGGAACGAAATATTTGACATGCAATTAACTCCCTCATTTACCAGGAAAGTGTTTCAAAGCCCCTTTTTTGGGCTGTTTCCCTCCTTTCGTTTTCATCCAAGAGGAAAAAATATCACGAAGAACTATTGGGCGCTCTCCTCCATCATAGCGTTTCCTTCGCTTCGACCCGGAATAATTAAGCACGTTATTGCCGGGCCAAAATGCTCAACTTTCGGTAGTCAAGTGATCCAGTCCGAAGAGGATGAGTTCACTTTCACTTGACCATACCTAATTCCCTGAAAGCCCAAGTTTTAAACCAGGAAGCGGATAGCTCTCCCAGCCGGATTAGAGGCAGTTATACTCTTAGGCAGAAGGATCTTATTAATTGCTACCTACTTTTAAGGATTTATGGACCTGACCCCACCTCTGTATCTGCCGTAATTGCCAGAGCTAATTGAGCAGTTACTTTCGGTAATTCTTTCTTGTTCTTCGCCTTTTTTTTCGGAGAATAATTTTTTCGGGGAGGGACTTGGATTTTAAATTAAAAGGGTTTGATTCAGCGGATTATGAAGGTTTTCATTGGGTTTTTCTGCATTGTTGTTTTAGGAGGGAGCAATTTGCTTATAGATTTTATCTTATTTATGCTTTTTGCTTATTTTATTTTATTTACAGCTTTAGTGTAATTGGGAAATATGGTAATTTTCTGCACAAATCTCTTGTAAGCAAATAAATATCAAAAACGACTTGGAGTAATTGTAAAAATTAAATGCTGACAGTAATATCAGCTGCAGCTGGTGCATATGCCTAGAAAATTTCTCAGTAGAAGGCCCCAGAAGCACACACTTGATCCTACTTTATACTGAATGCATGCTCCTTCTACCTTGAAATTATAAGCGCAGGTGTTTGGTGTTGCAAGGTGGAGGCTAGATCAACAAACTTTCAATTTAATCATAAACTTCCCTAGACTTGTTGGGGTCCATTAAGCCGCCAAAATGCAGAGGATCAAGAAGTAAAGTTTTGCAGCCAGAAGTTCCAACTGAGCACATTTTACAACTGTCGAGGAACATTCACATATAATATTCCCCCTCCGGGAGCGGAAAGCTATAAACATTCTCTCCAAATCATTTGCAATAATTTTCTAATCCACAAGAAGCCAAATAAACGAAACTTTGTAGTCGCGAATTAGCATAATGCCACCGTTAATCCGATGCAGACTCAACTCGAGCTTGGCTGGCGCTCTTCTACCCAAAATAATTTTATATGTGTGTCAAAGTGTCACTTGGGTCCTTTTTTTATTTGTGCCACTGTGGCGGCGGGGGTGGTTACTTGAGGCGCACCGCGCCCACCTAGAGGGATGCCTGCTCGAGAGTGCAATCGTGCAAGGTGGATTTGCTTTTGAAGGCGCTTCTTCAGGTGCTCTCGCCATTTATTGTTGCGACCGTGAGTTGTGCTTGTTTTCAAAAGGGTTCCACTCGCAAGGCACTCCCGAATACCTTCCTTGCACAGAGGACCCTCCACGAATGAAGAAGTCTCAACAATCTCTTGCAAGTGCACTTATTTGCTAAATTAGGTGGATAACTGGCAGCACATTTCGTACTTGTCTAATGTAAATAGCAGTTGCTCCAGGTATACCTCTTCCCCCTCGGGTTTTGTATGCAAAGGGTGTTGAATGTTTTTCCCCTGTCCTAGGGAAATTGTGGTGTTTTTAATATTCTGGAATGTTTTAACAGAAATCGTAATTGGAGACGTTTGTAAGTAGATTTCACGGTAGATCTTGTAACGAAGCTGTTGTCTTATTTGAACGACAAACGAAAAATGTTTTGATATTTAATTATGTGTGTTCCAGTCTAAGCTAGATAAAGTTTTGTCCTAAGTTAAGTTTAACCGTTTCCTATTATTATCGATTATTTTTCGATGCATTTGCTTGAAAATGAGAACGAGAACAATTTGAGGATTGGTTTGTCCTCTGTAGAAAAGAACGATTTTAAGATGACGTTGCACACAATCCGAATTTCTTTAACCCACAGTTCTTTAGACACAATTCACATAAGCTGAAAAGTCTATTTACAAGCTAACATTAAATCCTAGACGATTTTTGCCATTGTGGTTGGTAAGACGATCCTCCATATACACCATATTGTTAAAACATAAAAATTAAAAGTCTTCTGAAGATCCTAGTAGGTTTCCAAATTAGAAAACATGGAAACATCATTATACAGTACAATCGTAGAATTAATATAGCTCGTAAGTTTTGTCCGGCAAATAAAACATATCACTAAATAGGAATATCGTTGGAGGGCCGCTTAACCCCTTAACTCAATGCTACTTCATTTTAGTAAGAAGTGGTGGGATAAATACTATTTGCATTTTTATTAATGAATGCAACAATAGATTCGTTTACTTAAATGTTTTATTATTGCTTTTTCTCACATCCCCATAGTAGGAAAAAAGGAAGTCATTTTGATTGAATGTTGATGCTATTGAACTTTCAAATACACAACAACATTTCGCCAATAGCCGCGAAAACCAATTCATGCCAAAGTCTTCATACAAGATGGGTTGGTCTCCTTCCTGGTGTTGGCTTGGCTATCTGATTTTAAACAACAGCAGTAAATCCCTATCTGTAACGCCTGAACTGATCTGACATCCCTAAGTACTTTCGGAACAACAAAATTTGCGCAAACATATTTCCGTCCTAATCCCAATTTATTCCAAAATTAAATCAAAACTCACCCGAGATTACATCCGACAAATTTAGTCTGACCCCTCTTCGCACAACAGCCGGAACAACCACCTGAAAATTGTTATTGGAAAATTTCTTCCCTAATCCTCTCAGCTAGACAGTGTTCTCATTAAACACTTAAGACGCCGGAATTAAGAAGATTGTCCTACTTCCGTCTCCCGCAGGAGACGTATGAAGAAAGTGTGCGCCTCCATCGGAGAGTGCCTCGAACGTGTCAAAATGTTATTTACGAGAGGATTTTCATTACACCAGCATGAGCAGAACACCGTAGAAAACCTCGTTTGCCTACGACACATGTATACGAGGGCTCTGTACTCAGCTGACACAGCTGCCTGTAGCAACGATGTCCTACAGATAGAAGCAGGGCACCTACATTCCGCAGCACAGCACCGGTGTGAGCTCGAAAACAGATCCCTGTTCGAAAGAACTTTTATTTAATATTTCATGAGTTCGTCAAACTTTAATGCATGCACTAGTTATGCAGCGGACTAAATTTTAGGGCCACTCAATAAGCTCAGCCGTCGTTCCCAGAGCAGGTATGAACACTTTCCAATAATGCAAAGGTAACTCGTTTTTGCAGTTTTACGCGTTTTTCGATCCCTTTAGTACCTTTTCTTCCACCCAAAAAGCAGCGAGGGTTTTTATGGTCATTGGAACTTTAAGCCAATTTGTTTTGGGAATTCGAACGGTTCATCGCGGTAAGTGGGTATAAAGATGGTTTTGCTTCCCACCACACCACTAAACCCCTTGCTTTGATGAAAACTAAATTTGAAGTGCACTTTTGATTATTTCGATCCGAGGATGAGATAGCACTGTCCTGCTAGATCATAGGAGGATCCACTTTCTATGGTACATCTCGACTTACAAAACACCATTTGTGCTTCGGATTAAACACGAGGAGTTCAATGTGTTCAATGTGGCTAGTGGTGTTTAGTTAGCTACGAAAGTTTTAATTGGGTGGTGATGCTAAAGGTGAGTTGCGGTGCATCGGGAGAATGGTGACCAGCACTGGTAATTACTATATTCAGAAACTTTGTACGTCTTCTAAGTGGATCAGTTTTATCCAAGAAATGTGCTTCGAATTGGAAATAACACCTCATGCTGTGAAAGTCTCCTAAAAGGAAAAGGCTAAAATCTAAAATTGTACTCGTTCTTCTTCTTCAAGCAAATTTGCGACGGAATCCAGACTCAATCTATAGCTCTTTAATGTATTAAAAATGGTAATAGAAGACAAATGGGTGGCATGTTTCTTTGCCCTATCGTTTTGTTCGCAGCCGTGAAAATGAAATGAAATTTTAATAGTAATGCTAATGTGCAAAAATAAATACATAAGTAGAAACGGAACCCCTAACAATGCAAAGGCACGCGAATATTGCCATGAAACCCGCACAAGAAAATATACGAGACATCCGATACCACCGGTAGGGTAGGTAATGGCCGTAATTTTCAGTAATCAAGCCCGCCACAATTGCATAATTCAGCGGTGAGTAATTTTTGAAAGTACTTCATCAAGCACAATGACTGGCCGACGACTTTTAAGACCACAATGCATCCCGTAATAACGCACGCCCAGTTGTAGGGCGGCCGCGGCCCGACCCTTGCAATTTTAATTTTATTAAACGCAACAAATTATTGTGCTTGGGCCAGTGAGCGGCGCAGGGCTGTGGGTGATTTATGCATCATGTGAATAGCAGTGAAAGCGAAGTAGGATTAATTTAGTGGAGTCCGAGGTCCTCTCCTGCATACATTACCTGCCTAGGCGCGGACACCGTCATCGTCAGAGGGCCTTGGGCCGTCGAAGGCAGTGCATAACCGGGCTGAGCTCGCTTATGCGGTGGTGCGGACATTGCCGGCGATAATAAATCATAATATGCAAATTTCGAGGTAAGGGCTGCGAGTGGGACACCAGGACATCACCTAGTTGCTCCGAGATTGATGGAAATTTTTGCCCAATTACGGCGTCCGCTGCAGACCGCCCGAGCACTCGACGCTGCGCATAATTACGTAATTACTTACGACCGGTGCATTATAAGTTGATAAAACGGCCGTGATTGCCGCTTTAAAATAATTCTGGCTGCATTCGGCCCGCCACGCCGAGCGGGGTAATTAAACACGTAAGGGCCGTATACATCATGTTCTTTATCGTTCGGCTCGAGCAAGGATATTTAGCAATTAATTTCGGGGCAATAATGCACGGCTATAAATTGGTGGAACAAAACACTGCCGGGCTGTGCGCTGGGCTGCCCTGCCCTGCCCTGCCCGGCCGGGCAGAGAGTCCTGTTGGCGCTTTCATTTCATGCAGGGTGCGCCTTCCATTTTCCCAGTTAATAGTCGACAGATGAAATTTAATACCGGACGCCCAGGACATGGCTAAACACGTTTCCCACTAAACTAAACATAACGAACTTCGGGGCTCATGCCAGGAAATAAATGCGGCCCCCATATTGACTTGCACGGGTATCTGGGGTGTGACCGGGGTACCGGGGACTTGTTCTCAAGCCCGTGCCGAGACCAACACGGCTGGCATATTTTGAATATTTCAAAGGATTCATAGGCGAAATACGTCCTGGCAGTACGGATATTGCGAGGTCCTTAATAATGCAAAACGTCACATACTGCCCAGAGCTACAGGTTTGGCATATGAGCGAATTACGGGTACCACGTAATGTACCCCGGCCTTGCTGATCTGCATGGGTGTAATTAGTCACGAAGTCCCATTTTCTTGTGAGCCGGCAAAAGATGTCATGTATGTATGTTTCGGCGCCAAAATAATCTCTTGGCATGCAATTGGGAAAACACCCGGCAGAGAAACCGGAGATTTTCCACTCCGATTTCGTGAGGACCGCACAATCCAGTTAGCGTCTCCTCCATGAGGAGTTACGACTACGACTACTAGAAAATAAAGGGGATATCCTGAGAGATCCCGCATGTCAGGACCAATTTATCTCCCATGACACGATGAATATCA
The DNA here is from genome assembly GCA_947538895.1 of Neoitamus cyanurus. NCBI lineage: Eukaryota > Metazoa > Arthropoda > Insecta > Diptera > Asilidae > Neoitamus > Neoitamus cyanurus. The sequence continues at coordinate 29,407,824 of OX384546.1, read as the reverse complement.
ACAAAGCAGCACAAAGTCGCATGTCGCGTGAATGGAAAACAAAGTGTGAAGATGAACAAAAACAGCCCCGACAACCAACCCCTCGTCCTGAACAAATAAAGTGGGACACATTTCACAGGTGGGTGGCGTGGCGCGGCAAGTGCACACCAAACAGGTACATGCCAGCCGACGCACTATCATAAATATTCCGGACACAGCAGGCGAGAACGAATGGGATGGGAGATGATGGGATTACTTTTGCCTAAGTTGTAGACGATGGGGTGCGGGGACACATTGCACTCAGTTGTGTTTAAGTATTCACAGGATTCTACGGGGATATCTTTTCTTAGCTTCCACACAAAGGGTAATTCCGGGGGTTACATATCCCTCTGATGGTCAAAGAGATTAAGTCCAGTTTTTTTCAGAATTTCTATCTGATTTTCCTCAAGGACCAGAAACCTTGAAAGGGAATGTTATCCAAGACAATAGGGTTGGCTTAGAAATTCATAACTTTCGCATAATTCAATTTTACTTGGCATAGCTATGTAAGTCTAAGAAGATTACACCGCGGTGAGCAGCTTCTGTGTATTTCTGCTCGGGGTGGGCGAGAATATTGGAAATTGGAGTTATGGGAAAATACATCACGGATGGATTTTGCATTTTAAGTCTCCAACCGACACACAAATCTGAAACCGAAAATTGTTGGGTCTTGTTAAAGTTTCGAAAGCTGATAATTCCAGCTTTCATTTTTGTGCTTTGTGATTCCTATTGAATTTTTTTGCGTCTCTAGTATCTACTCCAGCAAATGACTCGATGTCTCGCTCGTCTCGCGATTGCATATCAAAATGCGTCAGAGAACCGGAGGTATTACTTTGTTTGTGTCGAACGTTCAACGAAAGTGCGTAACGCGTAACGCGAAAAACTTGAAATTCGAGCAGTAATCTGCATGTGTGTACATATGAAGGTTTGTTTCTATTTTACAAATTCAAAATGGCGGACTTCCAATACTAAATTTCTTCAGATTTTCATGGGACGTGGTATTTTTACTGGATTTATTTAGATCTTCATACTCTTTGGAGTATAACTATAGCACCACGTCGTTTTTATTTTATTCTGACTTTTTGCTTCAAATTTTTGTAACAACAAATAAATTTTGCAAATTTTATAAGACGATAGGATTCTAGTGTACACGGTGCTATTTGTACCTACTAGGAAAGGCAAGCTCAAAGAGGCCTTTATAATACATAAATGGCTCCTCAGACTATAAGACTCCGGTCACCCAAATTTCTTTTCAGATCTACTTATGTTATTTGTGCAGGTTTCCCCAATAAAACTTTACCTGATTCCATATCTTATTCACGTTTTCGCGCCTGAACTGAAGCCGCGGCGAGACAAGAGTTCGTAACAACTGAAGTACCATACCCAAGCTTTTGTAGCGATCGAGGGGAATCCGGAATTACGATATATTATTTTGGTGTTGCCAGAACTGCACATAAAAAAGGTAAAATTAAAAAAGATAGTGTGGTGCTATAGTTATCCTCCAAAGTGTAAATATAAGTGGCACATGGGGAATTTTGAAATTATCTTCGATTTATAAGTCCCTTTGATGGATAGATTTTGTTTTAATGTACGTAGTATGAACTAACTTAAATGAAAATTTCTTATTTCATATTTGATGAACTTACAACAAATTAATTCACAGTCCTACGCAGTAAGGTAAGTAGAACGTCAAGTCGAATTGGGTGCTTTGATTAAATCGCAAAACTCGTCGAAATCAAATGAGGCATTAGGGAAAGCTCATTACTAAACCTTTGTGTGCCAAGGTCTACTTAATTAATATATCAAAAATTTCACGTTGGGGCATCATTACAACTGAAGTAGCATATCGGGGGAGGTTGAGGGCATCCAAAAACACTTTCCAGACGCTTCGAAACTTTAATTATTCATCCAACTCACTTATTGGCTGTAAATTTACTTTCTGAACTTTCTGCCTTCAGTTCCCGGTATACCCTCCGTCCAGAAGTTTTCGAGTAAATTAATTAAGCCTTTAGGTTGAACAACTGTGCGGCAGCCGGGCCTAGGTCCGCTTAGCCCCAGCTTCGGAGCATTTAGCAATTTAAACAGAATTTAAAGGGTGAAAACATGCAGGATACCTCAGAACACTTGGCAAGACGCTGCCCGTCCTGCTGCTCCTTGTGAGTGCTACTACCGAAAAGAAGAGGATGGCACCGGAGGCGGCAGCGGCGCGACAACGGCCAGTCGGGTTCCGGTCCGGGCCACATAACCATCTGAGAATTAATTGTGGTTGATTATAATTTAAATGCGCCACCCGAATTTATGCCTGCACTTGTGTACACATGCAAAGTGGCCGCATAAACATTTAACGAGGCTAATGACTGACTATGGGCTTCATGTTTTCTAATTACGCCAAATTAATTGCCAAAGCGTGATCTTGAGAATAATTTCAGGCACTCGCATTAAGATAATTTTCAGTAAATTATGACTGCTTGTTGGGCCATGAGTTATGAGATAAAATGTAATTAACCCTTTAGTGCGCCCAGATGCATATCTGCACTCTGCTGTGTATTCCAGTGTGGGGCCCGTAAAGACCTAATGATGCCTGGACTTAGTTCTGGCTCTGCATCGATTTCCGCTTTTTGCACATATTTAGACCCATTAGACCCTCTGGGGGATCCCCTGTGATTTATTGAGTTTCTCGCAAAAAGCCCCGATACCAACTTTTAACTTAATGGCCAATAGCACAGATTATTACGCAATTCAGATGCCTGCCTCCGATTGGTAGGACGTGTAGATACTCCCGAAGGCAGTAACAGCGCCTTACTGCGTTTTTTAATATTAAAGGGCTTTTCAATAAATTTGACTTTTAAATCCTCTCCGATTGCAATTTCCCGTGAATGTGTCGCACATCATCTTCGATTTAGCACAATTACACTTTGCACACCGACGCGGCGACGGACGACTCAATAGTAATTCCTCGGAAGCATCTGGCTGCAGGAATATTAAAAGTTGGGACGGAAGGAGATCAGCACATTTTTACTTTTCAATACTTTTGACATATGCTAGCAGTGGATTGGATTGGATGTCAACTTTGCACCAAAATCTGCTCCCGTATCGGAGTAGCTCTCGTACCACTGCACTTGTTCAGGGTGCGACAGGAGACAGGGCCATGGTGTGGCACATATTTCTGCGGTTACTCCTTTTGGGTGCCGAGCACTGTCGTGTCAGCAATATTCAAAATACCACAACTAATACCTTATTTCTATGCGAAAGTTTACAAGTATATACTTATGTAGTAAATTTTACGTGCGAAGGTTTTGCATTTGGGGCCATTCGCTCGGAAGTTCTAAAATCAAAGTTTTCATGTACGCTGGAGTTTCACATTTTCATACTCCTTTGGGTACACACTTATAATGCCATGCTTCGGTAGGCTTGGTCATACATATATGGTATGAATGTAAAATATTAAGAAAATTGCTAGATTGTTGATTAATCGCAAATTCATAATATACACTGAAAAAAAAACAAAATTGACTCATCTTTTCGAATATGTACAGTTTGTGGTTCAGGTATTCATTTGAGTGGTTTTAAGGGTTGCTATGAAAATTTAATATTTTTTTAAACACCTCAAAATGGTGTTCTATTTGTTAACAATATTTTCTTCTTATCTAATTGGGCATTTCCGTTTCCTTAATTCAATCCTTATAAAACGATATCACTTGTTCTGCACGAGAATCTTTATTGTCCTGTTTAATTCCATTTACTTGGTCCAGTTGCACACAAACAGTGGATTCTGCTACCAACATTTAAAAAAAAAGTTTTTACTATCTCTGCACACTAAAATTGCACTGACGATGCGAAGGTTGATAATTTGCATACAAAAACACGTTCCCTTATACTTTTATGGAATCTTGAAAGATTTTTACGTAACAGTTCCCTTCGCTACTTCCACTTCAAGAAAGAGCCTCGAGGAATATTTGCATTGGTTTTTTTAATGCAACGTAGTTGTGGATATTTACAAAAAATAAAACCTCCCAATTAAGACAGTTGACGTCATGACTTCAAATTTTTAAGAAAATTGCTGCATATTACCGGCACGTTTTCTTTGGCATATTTTAAATAAATGCAATGTTCGAAAGTCGCAGATTAAGGGATCGAGAAATCTTTCAAAGCAAAAACTCCATGAAGACCGCTCGTTGGAAAAAAAAATCTCTTGAAATGAATGTTGCAATTGCAGCACGGGAGGGAAAAAAATAAATTGATGAAAATTGTCTCGCTGTGCTTGTGCCATACCATAATGGAAAATATTCCCATTTTATGCTTTGTGAAGAGACACTTGTTACTTGCCGACTTTTTGGGTCAGTGGGAATATCTCGTAGATTGATGGAAGACGAAGTAGTCCAGACAGGAAGAGAATCTAAGAGTCTTCTGCTTTTTCAACATAATTTCGAGTAAGGTCAGGAGTTTAAAAAAAAATTAAATAAAGAGAGAAACCAGTTTACGTATCTGAATAGCCCTGACCGCATCTCAACCCTAGACTGTTTTGCTTCTGCTTTACCTTTTGCATAATATGAAAAAATATTTCGTTCTGTGTGGGGCGATCGACGGGGCGGGCATCCCTTTTTATTAAATTTCCTTGATTTTCATATTTTATTCATAAATATTTTTTTCTTTTCGCAGACCAGCAGCGAGTGAGGGATTTCGTCATAGATCAGAGCACCTAATGGCTTAGCTTGCCATCTGCGAGGTCGTAAAACGTTTCTTGGGAATTATTCATGGAGCGTGTTTCGGATGCCGTAAATCTGATGGGAAATCAGCGGTGGCACCCACACGCACCAAATACCACACCAGCAAATCAGGGTAACATTTTCGAATTATTTTTCCTTTTGTTTCCTGCTAAAAATGATATGAGCAGATGTGGTCTCGGCGCTTCCGCAGCCGTGTGCCTGCAAAATTCCGATCCGTGCGTGGTAACAGCAATAGCAACCCTCAAACAAACAACAATGCTCTGTGGCGTCTGCGAAGATGAAAACATTTTCCGGCATGGATAGGCGGGGGGATGAGATGAAATTACGAATTTGGTCGTTTTCCAACCGTGAACACACGTCAGAAGGCATTTTTTCCAATTCGCGCCCTAAAAGGATATTTTGATGGGAATTAGTGACGTGCTGTTGACGCGCACTTTGTGCCCACCGGCTCAGAAGTGCGAAAGGCAGGTCCCCCCAAAAAAATTGCTTATTCCATCTTGATATCATTTTTCATGAAATCCTTTAATTTTTCACTCGGCTTGCCGCTTTCTTTTCCAGGGGCACAAGCGGCATTCTACATCATCATTGTGTGGATAAGTAGCGTTCGGCTGGATACCAAAAGAAAACATAATTTTCGACGGGGGCACTAAGCCCGTGAAGCCTTCTGAAGGAATGCGTAAATAAAAGCACGAATTCCCCCTAAAGTAACGAGGTACGGTTTAAATAATCCCATTTTTTTCCCTGCTTAGGCGTGGCACTCTGCTGGCAGGAATTCGCTGAATTATATGAAAAATTCTTGTTTGCCGAATAAAACTTCGGAAATGATATTTACTCTTCCTCTACTTGCTCGCTTCGAGCGCGGCATGTTTTACATAAAGATTTAAAGATATCACCGGTTTCATTTGCTTGAGGTGAAAATTTTCATTTCCGAGTTGAAACGCGCACATCCATCCCATCTATAATTTTACGACAAAGCAGACGCTATTAACTCTTCCACTCGATAAAATTCTCGTCAAATTTTCCACATGTTTTAAATATCCAAAAGAAAATGTACCGCAAGCATTTTATGGCAATTTTTATTTTGCATTAAGACATTCATCACGGCCCTAGCTGCAGCGCACTCGATTATTCTGGGACATTTGCGCTCAGAATTTAGAGCGTTTTTAGTTCACAAACTGAAACTAATTTCCTGTGAAGAAATTTTTTTTCACTCAGATAATATTTTCACAGCTGAGAGACTCAACACGAAAACATCGCAGGCAACGATATGATGAGGAAGGTGCTTGAATAAATGGATTTTTCCTCTCCCATTAAATTTCCGTTTCATGGGATGGCCCTTTTCGGGAGATCACACTTCTAAAATTGGAGCTTTCTACTTTTATGTGATTTTAATGTAATTAAATTTTTATTTACGGTTTGGTCGGCCTTAGCCAAAACAAATTTAAAAAATTGTATTTAATGATTCTTTGGGAAAGAGTCCGTTTTAGTAATACAACGGTAGGTATTGCAGGGAAAATGTTCTAGAAAGAAAACGCGTGAAATTTTTATTAAGAAGTGTTTCTTCTTTGCTTTATTCGTTTTTAGTCGCTGGACTAGTATATACTGCAGATCTAAATTTCCTTATTAGCTGCCAGAACAGATCATTTTTAAACGTTAGGCATGGGTTTTTATCAAGAATCCGGACATCCCTTTTAATTTGACTTCAAACGACGAGGACATGGAAAAAAATTCTACAATCACCACACATACAGCCATCGCTGATTAACTGAAATTAGTTGAGTGCTCCAAAATAAAATTGTCTCAGATTCACTAAAAGCCATCATCATGGGGCTGAAGGTCCATAGATCCGAGTTTGCCCTTAATCCTGCCATCATTTACAGGTCCGAAAACCGCCATGATACGCCCTATCTTGGGCGGGGGAAATTAATACCGGCAAAGAGCCGGTGGTGATCCCTTTTTGTTAACTAGTCCAGATTTCGGGAGGAATTTGAAAAAGGCGAAGCTCTCTAATTACGGTCCAGCGAAAAGCGACTGCTGGCGGATACCGAGCCCACTGGGTGCCCTAGTGGGTAATCTCATCTGGGCGCCAGATGATAAAATATCTTTTAAAGAGGGTATTAGGGGCAGGAAGTTGGTAAATTGTGATAAAGGTTATCTGAGTCTCATCTTATCTTTATCATGAGCTTAACCAAATTCTGTTTCGGAGGCTGTTTCAACTCAGCAGCTGGTACTGCGGTTTTCAATGTTTTTCAGACTTGCCGCACTAATGGAGCTCGACACTGCTATTTCATTTTCAAGAAATTCTCCTGTAATATGGTAAAGGGAAGGGCAGGATTATTCATATCCACATGACTTGGATGTTGTACGAGATTAAAATTTGAAAGGTTCTCTCCCAACTTGCAGCATGTCCAAGCTGTGTCTAATTTGCTTCGAGGGAAGGACACATGGCTCCTTTTGCATACCCTTTTAAAGATTGCATTAATCCTTCAACTTATAGGTCTTTCGCAGCAAGCAACTACAGGAACTAGATACAGAAAATAGACGGCAGTTAGTTTACCTCTATAAATTTTTAAGGTTTCATCCCAATAAGTTTTCTCCAAAGAACTTTGTAAGAACTTGCCGGGTTTCATGAATGTTCGCTTCATACATAAATTGCTTTAACATGCTACACCAGCGTTGCATTCCTTAGAAGCCGAACAAAATTGCGCAAGACTCCACTTAAGCACATCTTGATACTGATGATGCTCAGTGTGCTACAATTTCCAAGATAATCACGAGTGACACCAAAAGAAATCGTCTGAGGATCCACATGACTGGTAATTAAGAGCCGGGCTGTCTTCTCTCTACGAATCAACACTACTGCTTCGAAACTTCGTAAATCCTCCGTGCTACCTGGACGCAGAGAGTAATCCTTGCAAGATTCCAATCTTAATTGCTGTCCTACGTGTGCTTGCAATTTTCACGCAGCTCCAAATAGGGCCGCAGTGGGGTCAGACAAAAACTTCTTGCTACAGTTGCAAAAGAACAAAGAGCGGAAGGGCTCATGGGATTACAACAAAAGACGGCTGCTGTTGCCGTGTCTGGATCACACCACACCGCCCCCGCTCCAGTTGCACTTCTGGCTGATGCTACGTGAGCAGCTTTCGGATAACACCGTGAGTTCCAAGCAGTTGATTCCTATTTAGGCCATGCGACCATTAGGGAGTCAGCGCCGCTCCTGATGCTGAAATTTGCAGCCGCGGAAGTGCCGATTTAGCGAATGCGGCAATTAATTCGGGCGAAGATCTACCGTCCTGGAGCTATTGGGCCATGGGATGAATCAAGAGCTGCCCTTCTCAATGCCAGGCAGAGCAACGTGAGGTTCGAATGCAGCAGGCGATTTGTTTCCAAGTTGGAAGCTGCACAAAAAACAGAGGCTCTTCCACCTTGTCCATTTTAATGGGTCAGTAGCGTGGAAGCGTTCGATTAGGAATTGCCAGGATGGGGTAAAACGTAACGCTACGTAAGCAAGGTTTGTGAATTTCAAACAATTGCACAAATGGCAGCTATCACGGGTAATTTATTCATGGCGGCGTTTTCATGATTTAAATTTTGAAAAACGTGCAATTGAAAAATTCATAGTTTCCCGTCCATATTGCAATATCCCAACCATTAAATTCATCAAATCCCGGTTTGTGGTACAGAGCAGTAACATCTACGCTAGCTATATATTTAAAACAAAAACATTCAAACAATTTGCAAAACCATTGAATTTTACCAATGTTTTATGCTGCACCCAAGGGCGCCAATTTACATATCAGATCGAAATTTGTAAAAATAAAATTTATGAAAACCTATAATGGCTAGTTTTTGCGAATCATTAATTCATTTTTATTTGCCACAACTGTTTAAATGTGTTAATAATTGAAAATTCAATCCTTTTTGCCATATTTATTGCAGTTGAATCACAATTGCATTAAATTGAATAAAATCATTTCACGTCTTTCAGTATATCTGTCTGTTTGCATTTGTGTAATCTAAATCACATCAAAAACGTATTAATGTATTAAAAAGTAATAAAAAATCACTGCCATTTTTATTTACCCTTTTCTGAATATATCTGCTACTTGAGTCATCAATTTGTCTGACCATTTTTGTAAGAAACACCAGATAATTACTCAAAATTACTTTCATGTGGAAAACAATCATACCTACACACCAAAATTTTTTTTAAATCGTCTTTACAACCACCTAATCCAATTGGTTTCGTGATATCAAACCTATCCAATTTCCATGCATATTCACACAGGTGCTGAAATACAAGTCCTGTCCGCTACAGGTTGCATGATTAATTAACATAATTACCTCTAACAGCAGGTATTATAGAGTTGTTGGTTAAAGAAGGGCTGGGGATAATTTTAGTGTTCTGAGAGTATTAAATTACAATCCAGTTGGGTGCAATTTGGGACCAAAATGCTAATTAATTCCTAATTGTGAAAAATCCAAAATACAGATCCTGCAAAACTTATAATTGAAAAAATATCACGATGACTTTCTGGAAACCTAATCGATTACCCTTTAAACGTTTATCTCAAGGAGCAAAACATTTCGAAGATTCAATTTTAATTGAACCTTAAATCGCTCAATGTAACAAATAGCCAGGATACGAAAGACAAGCACTTCCAAAGTCATTGAATGCGAATTCATTTATAAAGTAATAAGAGGCCACTTCGCTTCAAGGGAAAACTATCGAGCAGCTCCCATAAATACCGCCCGCAAGTGGGGCCATTCGAAAATATTTGTTCCAGCTCCGACTGTCTTCGGTGATTTAAAATTGTTTTCTAGGGTAACTCACATAAATTAGGCGGAAGGGGTTATTTATAGCGCACATATCATCCGGTTGAGCAGCTCGGGGAGTTCAAACAAAGTTTCCTTCGGAAACTACCAAGGACCACAGTGATTAAAATCAATTTCGTATGAAAAATCTGCCCGAAAATCGTCCTAATTTAACGCTCCCATAACTCGCCTTTATTCTTCAGAGTATGGCTCTTGGCAGCATCCCAAGGATCCAGAGAATCACTCCGCCCTATTGATTTTCTTCACCTACTATAAAGCGAACAACACAGAATTCGTAATCCCACCGAGTAGGGCTCTTCCGCCATAATCGAAATCTCCTCCCGTGTTCCACGTTCAAGGCCTATAGCCACCGTCGCCGAGGATATGTGTTAAAATCGATGGGAACTGCCGGAGTCCAGGAGTCCTCCGGAGGAGAGTGCAACGCGATTAGAATGTTATTCATCTTATTAGAAATGTTGGGAAGAATCGGAGATGGGATTGCCTCGAGGCTGAGTCGGATTTAGAGCCTCACATCACGTCCCAGCCAGCACACCACCATCGCACATAATCTTCTCCTCATTGATTTCTGTAGGATGGGTCTACCGTGAGCCGCCTGTAATTATTCACAATACAACACTCCTTGGAGCACCTCGTCGTTACATCCAGCAACTGCAAATGGTTGGGCCAAAACAAAAAGACTCACTCCTTCCTGCCACCGCAAGCGTGAGAACATGCTGCCGCCAAGAACGTCTTATCAGCGACCGATGGAGCATCGTGCTGATCACATTCCCGAGATGAAGGACACCCCAAGATTCTTCTTGAATGCATCACAACTCGGGGCACTTTTATTATCGAGCTCCATCTGCCCGGATCCGGGGTATTGTGCATTGCATCTACTGCTGATGTTGGCCACGTTAATTCGAGACTTCTTGCAATGAGCTGAAGAAGCATCTGCCGCGTCGTCGGATTTCTTTTGCCCCCGGGCACGAATAAGCTAAAATTACCTTTAAGATGCTTTACCTTTAACCGATGGCATAATGAGCCTCTGATGAAAGCCGAAGTCGAAATCTTTTGTTTCCTTCTTAGCGCGATGAAAGAGCAGTTGGCTGTTGTATTTTAAATGCTCCTTTTATTGGCGAATCCTCTTACGGTATACCATAAATATTTTATTAGCTGGAATTTTAGACTTAACAGGTATGAAAAATAATTATTTATAATTAGCCGATTAACTCAAGTATCAAGGTAACAAATAAATTTTGATATTCCCGTAGTTCCACTGTTTCCTTAAAAGGAAAGGAGATTCTTTGGAGCCTAGGAATTCTAGGAAGGCACTTGTTGAAGCTTATCAAGTTTCCCCAGGAAAATGTCTACACAGCCCTATGAATTTCTTTCCCTTAGGAGTTTTAGCGATAATACACATAGGGCCTTACTAATAACAATTTTCAGTGTCGCTAAATTATAATAGTACCCACTTAAACGGCAGTAATTATTATAAATTTAATAGTGAACATATTTGGAAGTTTAACGCACAAATAAATAAATAAACATGAACAATTTTCAGGATATACCAAGTATTCTCGTATCTCGAATGATAACAATTCCTAAGAACCATAGTCGATCAGCAGATAATTTAGCTGTCCCTCCTTTTATCACAAAGTCTACTTTTTCATCCGCCTGCGAATTTATTTGAACTTCGGTTTGGGGTAAAAGACGATCTGACCACTTTCCACAGCATTGCAAAATTTCTTCTCTTTACAATTTTCGGTAGCAACAAAAAGAAAGGCATTTTTAGGTATAAGCACGTGCTGGTTAGGTCACAAGAGTCCTTCATAACTCACTTTCCTTAACATAAGTCACTTTAATGGGTCTGCGAATAAATCACCGACTAGTCAGCGTACTTAGTGGTCTGTGGCAGCGGTCGCCTCAAAGTCATGTCGCGTCCGTTTTAACGCACAATTAATCGTCTGGCTAATTGCACTTTTACGTACACACAAAATTTCCCCCGGGCAATTTTAGGCAACACTGAGGATGCTGGCTTTTTGCTTGAGGGGCCCTAAAAGGGAATTCTTGTTGGATGGCGTCACTGCCTCCAAATTTTGCGGGAAAGCGGGTTGCCCCGGCACGTCATCAAGGAATTAGGTATGTTGAACCCGCAAATATTGAGTTATGTGATTCCCGCCCGCCCATCTCCAGTTGTCATGCTTTAATTACGCCAGGATGTTTACGACTGCCTTAAGTGAGCTGCTAATACAGAAGAGCCTCGCTGCGGTACTAATAGCTCCAGATATAATTTCCTTTAAGGAAGCAGCCCATGTGTGCTGATAAAACACCCAGAAAAGGAAAGTTTGCTTGGTGGCCTAGCAACTTTGATATCTGCTCTCATATTCGGTGTATAAATATATATCTTGTTCAGTCATGTTTGCCGATTTGAGATAATTAATCTGCGGAGTTACTGTGACTTATGTCCTTGCGTTGGCGGAGCCACAGGGATTTGGGACTCATTTCGATGCATTGGCTGTAATAAATCCAACCAGAGTGCCACCACAAATCCCTTCAATCGCTGGCTGAGTGCGAACCTGAGACTTCGACTCTTGTACGCACATATGAGTGATTGCACCCTTCAAAGATTGGCACTTTGGGATACATTATGCCTTTTCCTGTGACGAGCTCTTAGCCAAAATGAAATATTCAAAATTAGCTTTTAGCCTTTAGCAACAGAATTACATTTTAATTTTAATGTGACAAAATGAAAAATACTTCTACCCATTCATGCAAAATATTTAAGCGGACATCCTTTCATAAAATTTCATGATTGATGAAACCCTGTTCATTTCTGATATTAAAAAAGCAGGAATGCAGAAGAGTTCCGATAATAAAAAGTGAAAATAAAACAAACTACTCCGCCGGAATTATGTTTGCCCTCCTGAAGAGTTAAGCCAGCCCAGGGAGTGTTTATGTTTATTTTTCAATTTCATATACTGTTGGTGCACAAGAAAGTAAATTTTCACTTTTGCACATTTTACAAATTGCGAAAAATTTCCCCAGCAATATTTTGATCACAACCGAGCAGCAGCAAGTATATCACAAATTTACGAGAGTCGCTGAGGATGTTTCAGCCCCGAAACAACAATTTCCCAATGGATATCGATTTTCATTCGTATCAATCTTAGGGAACGACTCCCGAGGTGCAGTGCCAAAGCTAAGTAAGCATCGAATTGCACATTTTTGCCTCCTGGTTCGGTCTGTCGACTCCATGAACCCTAACCTCCAGGTACCACCTTAATTGCTTTCAGGTCAATTGATAAAGTTAGCAGTGAAGTTTAACGCCTGGATTCTGCTACTTGTAGATACGTCGTGAACGGTTACTCGCACAGTTGCACTCCGGGGTAGTTCACTCCGCAGGTGTGGTTAGTTCCTGTCAACGAGATCGACTTATTCAATTAATTAAGGAACGATACTCGAAGCAACTTAAGGAATTGTTAAGCTTCAACGAGAGGTGAAAGTAGAAAGTTTGTGGAATTCTCGAAGAAAACGCAACAAATCAACAAGTTGGCACACTTGCATGTTTCATGGCAATTACCCACTGATTGGGTTAATCTATTCGTATGCGAACGAGGTATACCTGCAGCCATAAATACCACCAACTAGTTTTAAACAAATTAATTGAAAAGCTCAGCAAAATTCCAAAAATCAATCAATGCTTTGGATTATTTAAAGTAGATTCTACTACTAAGTGCTCTGAGTATGCATAAAAATATTTCCTACTTCACTCCAGTTATGAGCATAGGGCTTCCACAGAGCCTCTCCAAAATCCACATCGAGGCTCTGTTTCCGTTTTTCGAATCGTTTATGTAATCGCTATGCTGGGTGAATAGCCCGCAGTAGCTATCCTAACTGATGGTGCTATATTAGGAAAAACGCACTCTTGGAGTGGAAGCGCTCGGGTACAAGTGAGATTCGAACCTCGGACTTTTAGATCGGCAGTCTATGAAAAAGCTTCTGATTCCTCTTGTAAGTTTATTTCTGCATAGATTTAAATGATTCAAACATTGATCGAAAGCTCATCAACTGGATATGGAACATCAGTAATAAAATTTTTGAGAAAGTGCAAATGAATAAAGTAATTACTTAAAAAAATAATTTTAACGTACCTGTATAAATATGCATACAAAAGTTTGCACAATATGTTCGACCGTCTATCGGGGTCTTTACATTTCGAACAAATTTCAACTACTCCGTCTGAAAAGGAGAGGGCACACATACATATGTATGTAAGTGTAGGCGTTACATCAATTTCCAAATTAGTACCACAATGACACGTTTCTGAAAAAAGGCGGAAACTTGTTCCCATACATAATATGTACGCAGTCCATAATGAGCGAGTTGAACTCGTACTATGCCTTTTTTATTTACAATGTAAATTCTCTCCACATATGTACACCCATATACAATATACATATATGTATTATTTTCATCTCCCGGACTCTATTTATTTGCAAACATCGTTGCACTTGACCGAAGTTATTATATCGATTGAAGTGCATCAATTATATTGCGAAGGGTACCCCATAACTGAGTGCATCAATTAAATGCTTCGTTTCGTTGCTCGAATTGAAAAGCCAAACAGGAACGATGAGAAAAAATTTGACTATAGAGAACGGGTTAATTCCACTTACGGCAGACAATCGGATCTCGGCCAGAGAAGTCCTCTCAAGCACTTTACTGAGGACATTTATCGATGAATGCGCACGTCAGCACATTATCCCTGGAGCTCTTGAGCAACAAGCCTGCTGGTCCCGAAAGGTTTTTCGGTATTAGCATCGGCACTCCAGCCTTTCTCTCTTTCTATCTTTTTTGAAATTCAGTGTGCCCCTGTGGCCTTCGCCCTAAATATTTCTCGTCTTTGGAATCGGTTCTGGAATACCCACTGCTCTTTAGTGCCTTAACGTGGCAAATATACGCAAAAACCCCGTACCGTAAAGGGCCAGGAAAAAGTTCAGAAAAGCGCCGAAAAACGCAGTAAATTGCCGGAAAAGCACACATCCGTGCCTGCCATTCCCACGGTGCGCGGCAGTTTGAGTTTCAGAGGGCTACCCGAAAGTCGGGAGGAGGAGGATCTAGCGCAAAACACAGCTGGATATTTTGTATAAATTTTATTTTTGCCGTATTCCGGTCGTAATCACGAAACTAATTATACCTGCCCTTAAGTGCCACTCCTGCTAGTTTCCATTTGTGCAGAATTTCGCTTCTTTTTTTTTTTGTAATTCCTCTGGGACTCCTCTGCCGCTTGCGAAAGTGTTACAAATGAAAACATGTTTGCAGCTTTCGAAATGGAAACTTAATTAGATTTTTTGTTTGCGTCCAACCTCTTTGCTCAAAGCGGGGATAATTAGAGGCACACATTGAATTTTTAATTCTCGTCTTCTACGGCATTGCCCATGGGCCAGCGATAGCGATGCTTGTGATGTTTGTGTTTATTAAACACAAGATGCGGCCCTTACTGTTTTTGTTAAAGGCGTTCTTCAATTTTTAACCTTGTTGACTCCGACACACTGAAAAAATTTCAATGTGAAAGTTTTTTGGGCGCCAAATTTCTCTTCAAAATAATTCACACATCAAATTTTAATCATCAGTTGAAGCCAAGTACATGTAATTTGTAACTATGCATAATGCATAACTCAATGAGAAGACATGTTTTTAGAAGAAAAAAAGGAAAAACATTCGCTCAGTGCCGAACAACATTTTAGACGTGTTTTCTAGCCATCAACTACTCCACTGCTAAAACACAAACGGTGATTTGTCCAGAAAAGCAAACAATGCTTTTTGGGCGGTGAACAAATGTTTAATGATTTGTCAATATATTATTATTGAGGACGTCGTCATGAATCAGGATTTTCACCTTTTCATCAGAGCGGCGCGTGCTGTTCATTAAAATCTTAAGAACGTTTTCTGCTTAAACCAATAAAAACTAGGATTCTTTCCAAATATCCCATTTCCGGTAATAAGCCTGCCTCAAGCACAAATACCATTAGTGACCGAAAACCTTACATTTCTCCTTTGCTGGAAGACATGCCAATTCCCTCAGATATCCTATTTGTTCCGAATAACCGCACATCACGCAAAACCATCCCATCACGCACGTCCGTGAAAATCCGGATGATCCCGAAATACATGGTTAGCTGCAAAACAAATATTCTCAGATCTCCGGTGTACGTCTTAAGGTCCGAAGTTATTTAAGTGGCCAAAGTACCTTAAATGGAAAACTCTAATCAGGATAATTATTTCCTACCTCCGGGGACGAGCCTGCTGCTGCTGTTGCCCGGATTAAAAGCATCCCAAAAAACTTTTTGTTTGCGGCCACATGATGTCTGTCGGAGTTTCCTTTTTTCGCCCAATTTATTGGGAGAAAATATGCGCCTAATCAATTCCTTATCATTTCCTGAAAGATACCGTTCGAGGGAGGAGTTAAATTTGATGATTCTGAGAGAATTTTCCGGAAATTGGATTGAATAGGGTGCCTGCCCAGAGGACAGGATGTCTCCATCTCGGAGGATGGAAGCAAAATTGCGTAACCTCCCTCGGGGGATTTCTTATTATGGTCTGAAAGGTAATAAAAGCCTCCACATCTCTTTTACAACTTTCTTGCCGCCTGCACCCTTTACAATCGGAACATGATTCAAATTCCGGCAATATTCCGCTTAATTGCCGCTAATTTGTTGCAATTCACCATTAATTACATCGCCATAAAATTCACGATTCCTTCTGGTGGCCGGATGTCATGCAGCGCGTGCTTCGGTCCTCAGCCATTATCCATAAAGTGATGTTAATGAGTTTACGGCTGTTTTATGGAAAGTATGATTTTGATTAATTTTTACAAGGCAATTATGCACCTGGGGCTCAGGGAGTGCTTATTTAATTATGGCCACGTTGTTAATTAGACAATCTAGCCGGAGTGATTCTCGCACAACGCAGCGTGGCAGTATCATAGCAGGTGTTACCCGATTTTAATTTATTGATCCTTATCTGCATAAAGCGTAAATAATAAATCAATTTTGTCCAAAATTTAATTACCCCGCGACTGCTGCAAAAGTTCGAAAATGTTTGTACCTCTCATAGCACCGCCGGTAATCGCTTAATGGCAGTAATTTTTAATGCGATATTCTTCAGAGCACTTTTAATACAAAAATAAATAAATAAAATGTGAAAGGCTTACTCGTCTGCATACAAATCTCGATTTTGGAATTAAGCTAGTCGCGCGTAAACGCAAGATTATGAAAGTCGATCAAACACACCTCTGGCAACGCGAGACTTTTAGTATTTTTCTTCTGTTTACGTTTACGATTGTGACTGAAATCTGTTTATGCTTTACTGAAACATTTGTTTACTTATAGACCACTTCTTTATCTCGAAAAAGGTGGACAGTTAAATGAGTTGAAACAAAAGTGCGGCGTCACCTCGTTTTTAGGAAGACCATGAAAGAGCACCAATCTTTTGGGTGAAATACTTGAAACATATTTATTAGGAATGTGAATGTCTTACATCTAAAAAAGGTTCTTTAAATCTGAAAACATGTAGGCGAGGAAGCAGCCTCCACTGACCACAGTGCCGATCATAACTAGTCCCATGCAGTAAATCTGGCACTTGTACCCGATCCTCTGGCTCATTTCGTCCATCCGCCTGAATAGGATCTCGTCAGCCACTTCATCCGGATGATCGCGAGGCGTAGTTCCACAGAATTTCTTTTCAATTGGAGAAGATCCTTCGAGCACTTGGCCTGGGGTGTGTTTTTTCTTTTTGTAGGGAGAAAATTTAACTGAGAATCGCTTAGACGGTTTTTTTGCCTTAAGGTGACATCTTTTGCGTTTAACGTTCTCGACTAGCTCAAACGACGTCGAATATCTGTGAAATATTTAATTATTACACGATCGCACTTTGTCAAAAATATAAATTAAGTTTACAGGCTCATTTTTACTGCGCTAGTGTTCAAACTGATTTATACTGGGTAGGGAGCGTGCGGTTACACCGAATTTCTTGGAGAAACTGATTTCCGTCTTAAAAAATTCTTAGATTAAGGGAAGGGTTGCCAGATGATGCGAGTGAGGAAATCGGATAGGATGAATTTGTTAGCAAAGATCGAAAGAGGCGCTATATTGTCAGAGGCTAGAAATGCAGTGCTTATCATTGTGGTTAAGTAGGTTGTCCATTATTTTAAGGCAAAGGTATTTTTGACGAGAGCGGTAAGTTATTTAAATTGCGTTCTCAGTTTTTCATGCCAACAAATCGAAATGTGATTTCACCGCACAACACTATTTATTGTCATTCTCCGAGGCATACTTTCATATGTTTGATGGCATTAGAGTTTTCAAAAACTTTAGATTTACGGACATTTCAAAAGTTTTCCATTAAGTGATCTGGTGAATTGCGCGGCCAATTGTTAGCAGAAAAAAATTTGTGTACGGCTTTCGCTGTTTGACAAATTGCATTATCTTGCATAAAAGTTGTATGACTTAAGGTAGGTGTTAAATTTTTCTTCAACCCGGTTTTCAGTTGGAAGTCTTTAAGCGATCCCTTCTAAATAAAATCTGTGTTAGTGGATGCGAAAATGAAACGCGTCTTGTTTTTTCCACGATTTATTACAGACTGCGAAGTACAATTCTTGAAGCCATTAGGTTAGTGACAATCTAGGGCATTTCTCTGGTGTCAAATGCATACTGGTCTTGCTACATATATTTTACCTTCTACCAATCATTAATCGTGTAATGTACCTTGCCTAGCCTTTTTCTTTTCATCTGTGCTGTCAACTGTTTTTTTTTTGTAAGCCGACAGTATCCTCTTAATTTAAAGAACAAAATAAAAAAATTAATATTTATTGAGTTCTAAGTAAAAGAGTGAAAATCGAACGACAATAATTTTCAGTTATCTCGGATTCGGTGGATTTAAAAAGCCAACCGGTTATTTTCTATAAAAGTAAAGAATGTCTTTACGCATATACAATTTCTCCAAACATGTTTTCACCCAAATTTCTGACGTGTTTTCAGTAAAAATAAAATTTTACCAATAATTGGCATTAAACCAATCCAATTAAAATCACTATGGGCTTCTTTATACATTTAATTCAATTTGCCTTTTCAGAATCATTTCCGTAAAATAACACTCACGTAAAATCTTCAAGAGCTTGTCAACAAACCATTTAAATTATATCAAAAACAATTTTAGTTGCGGCCAGACCACTTCATCAGTTCAGTAACTTTCCACATTCTTTAACTATCCTTACTAAGGATTTCCACTTTTATGGCTTTCCGATTCAATTTTAGCAGGGAAGTGGTCAAAACTAATTAAAACTTGGAAAGAACTTCGAGCCTCAACAGGAAAGGGTTCAGCAAATTGTATTTAGTGTCTAAATCTCTTTAAGTTGCAGAAAATAAAATTATGATAAATTAAATTGTCCCAACGGTTGAACTAAACGCGTCAAGAAATCTCAGAAAATTCTACAGTTCCAGCAACTATCCATCAAAAGTTCTTCCTGAAGAATGGGACTTACTTCACCAGCTAATGGACAAAAACGCGACAAAACGAAATGCAAGATGGCTGGGCGAGAAGTGGAAATTTATTAAACTATTTAAAGTAAAGGAAGTTCCTTTCGAATACTCTTGAGCTTAATAAAGATAACTTGGGCTCGGTGGTGGCAGAATAGAGGAAAATGCAGCAGTACGATTTATACGTGGGCTGTGGAGGTGAGGTTGAGACTTCTCAAGCGTACCTACTCCACCGAAAAGTCGAGGAAACTCCCCGTGTAATGAGCTGGTTCCCGTTTTGTCACTCCCGTGCTATTTAAATTTTTCAAGCCATCCGCACTTACTTTTCCGGTGGAAAATCCCCTCTGGCTGCACGAGATAAACTTGTAAGGCAGGTGACGGAAGGCTTTTAGAAAAGTGTGAGTGAGGGTAACATTTTGGATTTCATTTTCGCGGTAATGTTGAAATCCATTTTGTAGTGCAGGCAAACTTCTATTCACGTTATTCACCACAGGGTTTTCGTGGAATACTAATGAAGGAGGGAAGTAAGTGAAAGAAGGGCAAAGGAAACAATTTCATTTACTTCAGGAATTTGAAAATATTCGTACTGTGCGTACATATGTCGACTTTGGTCTCCGAGATGGCCTGTATAGTTTTAAGTAAAGTAAAATTACTGAAGTTTCGAAAGCAGGAAATACTTGGGTTCTGTGGGGTGTTGTAATTATAGGTTACTATTTTATGATGTTTCTATACATATAGAGGTACATATAATATTTTTATCAAGGTTAATACTCAAAGAAAATTAGTTCAGTTTGCATCATATGCCTTCAGTCTTGTTGTTAGTATTTTTTCCTTTATAGGTATAAGGACCTTGTTAAACGAAAAGGGTTCATTTTGGTCTCCCATAGATGAAACACCCTGCATAAAAAAACAAATGTTGATCAATACAGCCCCAGTATTAATTGGTAGATTGTGGATCACATTTTGCTGAATCACCGTATGCGCATTAAGAATATACAATTCAAAAACGAATTTTCTCACCCGAAATTAAACAGACGATAAGGAAAAAATAATATTTATGCATTTTATTGACATAAAAAGCATCCTGATTAAATTATTGACAATCTCATTCCAATTGTGTGGCAATCGCCGTTTTCTTACTGCACTGATATATATTTTAAAACTTTTAAAATTTCCTGATTTTTCCTCATGAAAGCCCCAATTTTCCTCGCAAGACATCTCATGTTTCACAAGATCCATTCTCTGAATGAATGGCAAATGAGGCCTCCTTCGATTTCATATTTTCCCAACGTAAATGTGCTTTTGTGACTTACTCAATCTTCGTCTGAAGATTTATTCAAAAACGAAAAGCTCATAGCCATGCTTATGTGTGCTGTGCACAGAGCTCTTATCGTGGCAGCGAAGTGGAACAAACCACTCATCCCCCTTTGCCCCATGCTCCGGCCTTTTGATGGATTTTAGTCAAGTTTTCCGCGCGCTTTCAGTGTTTCCTCGCGCTGCTTTTGTAAATTCAACTTTTCTGGAAAAATATTGCACAGGAAATTGTGGTGGCCCACCCCGTCCGCGTCCTTACCCAAGTAGAGTGCAACTCTCGAGCGGGTTGTTTTCCCAAGCATACAGCTCAGCAGTCACTCCTTGCTTCATGTGTAATGATGCCTGTGGTTGCTACCAAAATGGTAATAGAACACCCAGGATATGCCGAAATGGAAATACCCCAACCTTGAGGCTCCTACTTAGCTGTGAGCAGCAAGCAGTTATGGCTCGTCGCAACAAAGCCAATATTGCCGTAAAGGAGTTCGCATCAAATTTCTTGGAAACCACTGCCGCAGCTTTCAGTTTCAATTAACCCGAGGGAATGCACCCTCAACATGCGGAACTTCTGCTGCTGCTATACATGGTGTTGACCGACAAATTCCTGACAATGCCGCAATAAACACGAAACTCAAACAGTGCATATTGGGAGTACCCTAATCCTGGCGGGCCTTCGATATTATCAAACAGCATTCAGTCAAAGTTCGATCGTATAACAAGTGCCGAGCTCCTGTAGATAACTTGGGCAGTTGCAGTCGGTGGGCAATTATCATCTCTCGACCAGGAAATCTTCGAGTTGCTTCGTTAAAATTAAACTATGCAATTAAGCGAAACAAAGCTCTCATTGTGCGTAACCACAGCATTTGCATAACAAAGTTACGCTGGGGTTTGGGTTACAGAGGGCTCATGCAATTTAAGTCAGCAGGGACGGCATTGTCTTGGAGTTAGGCATGTGTTATACTGCTGCTGTTACTAGCCGCACTAACTCCACTCTAACTAACGACAGGATACGACTAACTTTTAACTTAATCTGAAGCAAGCACACCATACATATTATGTGGTACAATGGAGGCAAACAAAATCCTACATTTCCCCTTTATTGCAACCAGACACATTGTCAGCACCCATTTGAGGAAAGGCTGGTCGGAGTATTAGTGCATAAAGCATGGATAAGCCATCCCACTTATACCACCTATCTAGCAGATTTTTAAATAATAAAATTTTGAAATTTTCCTGAATTTGCCCAGGCATCTGTTAATTGCTTGAACGCTGAGCAGTTCAAATTTACTTCTCTTGCCCTTGGGCATCTTTTGTTAGTCCATGCGTAGGATAAGTAAGCTTTTGTAGTTAGAACAATTCCCCGAGAGATAAAAGAATTTTTAGTTGGTTAGGTCTCAAGAGTGAGCTTCAAAGTAGAGTTACATTTGTGGCATAATTGGAATGCTGTTCTCTAGAAAATGAAAGAAGAAATTAAAAAAAAAGGATAACGAGAAACTGCTCTTCCCAAGTGTATTTGATTTCTATGCACGTCTAGCCTGGGAATCTGCACATATAAATATTTTAAAAACATTCATAGCACGAGTTCATGGCGGAGAAAACAAGTGACAAGGGATCTGTTTGTATAACCGAACAAAGAGACAGACTAAAATTGCAAATTCTATATTTTAGGTAAATTTAACTATAATCTGGACTAAATAACCAAATACCTACACTGATCAGATGGCATAAATTTAGAATTCACAAAATGACAATTTAAACTAGTTACACATTTCCAAAATAAGAAGCTTTTTTATCAGTATAAAACAACTGTAGAGACATTTTGTGAAAGATAGGAACGATCGCATGGTAGGAATTAGTATAATGCATCAATTAAATTTCTCAGATAGTAACGACTGCATTCGAACTTGATTTGCTTTAGTTATGCGAGTAGTTAAATACTGTTTGCATTTATCGAACTGAACTATCTTAATGTCTTCATAAGTCAAAACCGCATAAACCGGTAATGACCGATCTTGTTTCCATTGTAAGTTGGATTTCGCCTCCAAACATGTCTCATTACAATAAAGTGTGTTCATGTAGTACTCGTTTAGCCAAATTGTTTGCCGCAATTTTTCAAATCGCCGCGGGCCATTTATGCACTTAAGACAATGAGTGGCTTATGAATTCTGTAATATTTGAATTTTAGTATAAAAATCTCTTCGATCGCTCTCAAAATCATCAGAAACAGTTCACTGCTTCAAGAGCTTAGAAGTCTTCTAAACAACTCAAACAAATAAAATAAATCAACATGAAAGTAAGATCCGTTATTCACCTTAAATTCTTCCTGCAATTTAACTAAAAATTTACTCATTTCAGTTCACCATTGCCGCAGTCGTTTTGGTTCTTGCTCTTGGAGCTCAATCATCTTATATTGCTCCACTATCACCATTCGCATCACTATCACCATTCGCTTCACTATCTCCACTGGGATATTCGCCATACTACTCTCAAGCATACCCCTACATTAGTGCACCATTTAGATACGACTTTGCTCCTCACCGTGCCGTTTTGACTGCTCCAGCTGTTTACGCTCCTTATTACTCTGGCGAAGGAACCTACATCGCCAAAACCCGTGGTTCAGAGCATATTGCCCCTCTCCCAGGACACACTGAGTCAGCTGCATCCATCAACCTTGAGCCAGCACCAGGAACTCAGTAAGATGTTTACGTTTACGGATGAACTTCAAACTCCAAACTTCGGTTTTTACAATTTCCAATACTTTTGAATGTCCGCTTTTTTCAATAAATTTATTCACAAAAATTACCAACATTTTTATTGATTTCATTATTTGATTTTCCGAATAAGGAAAAAGAAGTTATGAAGGGACCGCTTTCCCTTAAAAGTTCCAAATGCCTAAATAAATGAAAAGGAATAACTGATTCAACAAATCGAAAAAGTTTTACATGTTTCTCCTTAAAGCCCGGGGCTATCTGTTCAAAATCAATACAGCTCTTATAATTTAAGTATTATATTCCTAGCGTCCTTTCTTCAAAGGAAGCCAGCTCACCATAATAAACACAAGCATGAGACATACATCCTGAAGCTGTAAAAAAATTTCTCAACAAATCCGTGTACACAAATTGCTGTTTCAGGAAGCTATACATACCCTTGGCGGCAAGGAGCTTTGCTTTCTTTTTATAAAGTAAGTCAATCTGGAGGTCCAGTAATGGGAATAAAACGCAAAAACCTCCATTCAGCAGGACTCTTTCACTGACTCCGCATCCTGACCGAACAAATTGTTAGCATTCAGACTTATCCCTCGTTAGGGATCTTCCATTTTGCTTATGGCTGATGCTGGTGCTCGACCCTGGCAGACGTACACACCACAGGTTTTGGGACTTAAAAGTTGTATCTTAGCAAGAAATCCCCCCCAATCCGTAGAGCGTGCATGACGAATGACCAGTATAACTCAATTTTTCAGACTCCGGCAGCCATGCAGGGATGATACATCGACGGCTACATAACTTCGAAGTCGAATTTGAATTTCTGACCACCTTACCGCAGATGTGATATCTGAAAAAGATAAGGCCATCAGATATCGACCTGAGCAATCATAGGATAGCGCAAGGCAAGTTGGCAAGTTCATAGAGTTCCGCATCTAAGGACCAATTCATCAAAGCTAAAAGTTCCAATCCATTTGTTGCCGCATATTCGAGTTGTGTGATTAATCTGAAAAGGTTTCCACCAGAGATTCATTTCAGCTGGCTCCGCACCACTGGGAGCACTACGCAATCCATCATCCCAGAAATTTAAATTTGCCAGGCTTTTCCGGCCTTCAGCGGGAAAATATTAAAATTCACACTCAGCTGTAAGCTCCGTTATACCAGTAGCGAATATTTGGTGGCTTTAGAGTGCTGCACCGTTGAGCGACCCGAGGGATGGGTATTGTCATCACTTTTGAGATGACAAAACAGAAAAAGTGGTGAGTGGTAAAACAAAACGGGATAAAATTGAAGAACAACAATAGAATTCAGAGGAACTGTCAAGCCCTTCCGTAGATATCAATTTTTTTTCCACTGCGCCCGTTAAAGTTAAAAATATTTGATTGTTGGTCAACTCGCCACAACGGGTTGTGTCTCTGGACCAGTCCGATGAACAGATTTTTTAGCGTTTAACCGTTGAAGGATTTTTGTTGTGATATTCCTTGTTTGTGGTCTGAATTGTTCAAAATGTTTTAATTAAATGCTTTTGTTTGTTTTTAAGATAAATATTGCAATTTAGCGAGAATCTGACCTTGGCGCCGCAATGTTCATGCTTATTAGGGTTTGATTTATTCAAAGCGTCGAAACCAGATAGAATAGAGAGTGCAGTGGTGTAGGTACTAAGAAAGGGTTTTTTGAAAAGGAACCACTCAGGGGGTAAAACGAGGGTATGAGATTGAATGGGGTCAACTTAACTCTGCCAATTTTCCTCCGGTCATTTTTCCCCTTCTAAATTTCCCCCGGTCATTTTTCCCTCGGCTATTAAATTTCCCCCAGTCTGTATTTCAGTCTATAAAATATTATTTGGTAAAAGGCACATTTCAGTCTATAAAATATTTTGTAATAGGCAAATTTCAGCCTATTAGTCAGAAAAGTAGAAGGGGAAACATGACCGGGGAGAAATTCCCCAAGGAAGTAAAAGGAGGTGTACATATTTGAATGGAAAGCATATTTTTTAACGTGACAAGGTCTCACTCCTCAGATCAACGTGTTCAGAAACTTTGCGTTACGAAAAATACCTGTATACGTATCACTGGCTGTTTCTATTATCGCTCCGGACAGACTATAGGGTGGGAATAACGAACCGATTTTAGCGCTCCCAGTAAACAATTATTGTAATCTCTCGTTGCGTCAAATATATGCGAGCACTGTGAATTTTCACCTCAAAAAGCTGGTCTTTATAATAGTGGCACAGCAACAACCATGCCAATAAAATGTTGACTTTGACCTGGTGCTAAATTTCTCAATAGCTTACTGGAGATAAAGAATAGAAAATAAATAATAACATAACTGTAAAATATACTATTTTAAAAACAAGCTTTTATTTAAGTTTATTATAATAATAATTACCTATTCAATTATCTACCTACTTGTGGCATTTTTAACAATTTTTAAATGAGCACTAAGCTATTATATAACCAATTTAACTAAATTAAATGCAAAAGAAAATTATAAATAAACGGCTCATATGTATACATAAAGTAAAATCCATACATAATTCACTCCACAGTCCTCATGTGATAATTTTTGACTCCAGTGTAAAAGTTTCCGTAAGCTCAATTCTACTATGTTTCAAACCATCAGCAACTTTTGCTCCAAATTCCGAACCCATATCTAAACGGACCCAAAAACCCACGTAAACCCCCAAACAGTGTCAAGACTAAATACAGTCGATTCCATCTTTGGTGCTCCACCAAAAACCTTAAACTGAAAACTTCAGTAAAATATGAATGGATCGATTAGACTTGCGCAGGCCATCATTTCCCGATGTTACTAGAGGCCATAGCAGTGGTAAAAGCACCAACAAAGCTTTAGTGCTGGGTAATTAGATAAAATTTTCCCGGTATCTCAGACGGTTTTAAGGTTCGATTACGTCCGTGAAGACCTGCTCTCGGAAAGAAAGTTTTGCAAGAAAAAAAGTTTATTACTCTATTGTTTCACCGGAAAGTGATTTTTAAGTGGTGTCCCAAGTGTGCTTAGAAGAGTTTTCAGCGTTTCATCGTTTTTGGAGGAGCAGCTAGCTCCCTGCAGCGTTCCGGGGAGTTCAGCCAGCTTAGCCTACCCCAGAAACTGCGGAG
The DNA here is from genome assembly GCA_947538895.1 of Neoitamus cyanurus. Classification (NCBI taxonomy): domain Eukaryota; kingdom Metazoa; phylum Arthropoda; class Insecta; order Diptera; family Asilidae; genus Neoitamus; species Neoitamus cyanurus. Next base: position 29,381,599 of record OX384546.1, on the reverse strand, counting down.
TCAAAACAGAAACCTGCTCTCGCCCAAGTAATCACCGCTCTTGGCACCTACTACGTAATTTTCCGGTAAGAAATTGCCTGCTAACCACATAGCATTTTCTGCAGACAGTCTAGCCCTGCTGTGCCGCTGTTGTTGCCACCACCGTATGAGATGTCTGCAAGCGGGCTCCACCACCTAATTGCCACTCGCTTGCCCCATACCGCGTATCGCAAGCGAAATCTACTCAAGTGACTGCTATACATCTTCTGCACAATTTTTTACGCCATTCAGTGTGGTGCGAGATTTCATTTGGTCAACTTCCGTGGCAGATACCTCACTACAGCAGAAGGAGCTGTTTTCGTTTCTGCACAGAAATCTGGATTTTTTCAGAAATCCAAAAATTGCGAAAAGTCGGTGAAGAAAGTTTCCGCGTGGAAAGAAAGTGCCCAATGGTACGACAGTGCGACACTCGCCCATTTGTTGCAAGAAGGTGGCAAACATTAGTCAGACCATTCAACCGTCTTTTGTCGTCGCGACCACTTCCTCATCTCTCTGCACGCCATTCGGAGTGATGATATGATAACTCGCTGTGATTACCTAAGTGCGACTCGATAACGACCAGGTGCAGTGCGGCCCTTCCGGGCGGAATTCCCCAATGCTGGAGAACTGCTTTGTAAGCGAAAATGTTCCTCTTTTGTTGAAGGTCTTTTATGGAAAAGTATCTTTTTGTGCCAAGAAAAGTTTGCAGAGATACTTCGCTGGTGCGTCATAAACCGGCACGTAATTAAGAGGTTTCCTCATAAAAAGTTGATGCTGATGAGTAATCGACCGTAAAAGTTAGTTTCTGTAATTCTAGTAGCGTACTAAGGCTGTTCGCAATCTGATGAGTTGGAGGTTATCGCCCAACATTTTTGTGCCAACATTTTTCTTGGCCACCACACTTTTCCCATGTTGATTAGTTGGGCTCGTTTGTACTAATTGCCTTGCCAGCAGATGTTCAGAAATGTAACGCAAATAATAAGTTGGAAGATATTTGGGTGCTGTTCGTTTACTGCTTCCTTAAACAATCCTACGACGTTAATTTTTTCAAAGTTCAATTTCTACTAAACCGAATAAATCATAAAGTCACTAAAATAAAATTAATAAATAAAAATAAATCAGATGTAGAGCCCACGTTGAGAGTACCTATGTATATGTTCCCATTGCGAGATATCGGATAGTACTCTTTTTAATTCCACTACTAAATAACAATTAAAAAAATAGTCAAAAAAAACACAAAACATCATTTAAAAAATTAGAGAAATCCACCACAAAGAATTTCGAAATTCAAAAAACAATACCATTTTCCTATATGCGATCTCTATATGTTCATTTATACTACAAAAAAAAAATAAAAGAAACACTGTTTTAGAATCCCAAAATAACGAAAACTATTTACATTTTGGACCCTCAAATATTTGGCTCGAAAAATAAAGGCACAATATTTTCGTATTTTACTTTTATTGTAGATGACATCCGCTTTCGTTACCCAGAAAATCTCGTATAGTATATTTGTATGTAGTATTAGTTTTTAACAATAAATTTGAAATCAATGACGCCGAAAACCCCCATGCATCACTTTTTATGAAAATCACGCGGTTTACATTTAACAGTCCGCCATCTTGAAATCGTTATTTTTGACAGGACATTTCGGTTAATTCGTACGTTTTGACAGCATACTATAAATTCCCTATCCCTAAAACGGTCCACGTACTAATTTTCATGAATATCTCGCATGAAGGAACCGATTTTTGGTGCTTGTCAAACTTAACTTTGGACGAAAACTTACTTACTCCTAGTATGCTATTCTTAAAAAATTTCTTGGCATGAACCAAACCTGTTAAACAAAAATACTCAAAAACTGTTCAGAGTATTTTTTTCTGTTTCAGTTGTCAAAGTAGTATGTTGTTCGCAAAGGAAAAACCTGATTCTAATTTCCCGGGTAAGTGGTGGTAAGCTTCGAGCACATATTCCTTGAGTCGTCCTTTTTGGCAGAAAATTTCAAACGAATGATCTCGTAAACCCCCAAATACAAATTTTCATGAAAATCGCTTGATAGTTAAGATTTAACAATCTGCCACATGGGTTTAAAAATTTTGGAAAATACTGAATAAAATCAAAATAAACCTGATCTAACTATATTGAGTGGTTCTGGAGTAGTTATAAGCGACCAGACATACAGACAGACGTTGCACTTTACATGTAAGGAAGTTTTGACCGATCATGACTAATTTTATATGATGTTTTACTATACAATTGAATATTTGAGTGTTTACAACATATTGATAAATTTCTTTAAAACGACGGCAAACGAGAATCTATTACATACTTTTCCTTTTTCTTTAATAATCCATTTATTGTTAACTTCGGTTTATTCTCTAAAAGATGATTCAACGATAAATTAATTCATTAATCTGTTTCTTTTAATGCATGTACACTTTAATTATATTGTAACCCATTTTGGACCTGTACAGCATTTAAACATACAGTTTGTCTTGAATTATAATTAAATTGTCAATTACTCAACCAGTTTGTAATTTGCAGTTGATTAATGAACTCCTACAAATGCTGTGACGCGTATTGTGGTGTATTCAATTTTAGCTCATTGTAGTCAAATTGGTTTTAACTATGCCCAATAAAATACAGTGGATTGTTATTTTTGCAACTCAATTTGTTCGTATGTATGTTTCGTTTACTTTTTTAGATAAAATTTAGTAGAGGATTCTATAGCAATTAAAAATTCCCACATCACAACAACAAATATTACTGAATACTTTGAAGAAAATTAATATAGTTTTCTGAATACTTTTGTTGTATCTTGGTCCACCCTGTCCTGTCTCCCAAGATTAAGATTCGAGTTCGGAAGGTTTCAATGTACAGCCGCCTATACTTCTTCTTTTCTAAAAATGAATCATACTTGCTCTACTCTACATAATAACGGAATAAGAAGACACTTTTACACACACAAGATACTTTTTCCGAGAATCGGCAGATAATGGTTAAATTTCGTTAAGAAATTATTCGTTACATCTTAAAAGGAAAATATGTCATCCAGTTTGGCTGTCGCCGGTGTTAATGACATTTTGACCATTTTGAACGCCTCTTGAATCAATCCAGGTATGGAGTTAATTTTAGTAAGTCATTTCGTGACTCAACCGCCCACTGAACAGCAGAGCGTGATTCAACTCCATCCATATCCCCTATAGTGATTTGCAAAACTCCATTCGTCTAAACTTGGACAATTTGAAATTTAATAACTACTCTGGTCTCTCATTCCACCTGCCCGTTAACAGAAGCTGAGAAAATTAATTAAAAGGTCGGTCAGAGGTGCCATCAGCCGGAGATGGATCGGGGGCTGTACGTCTATATTACCATCAAAATCAATCCTCACAGCTCGTCTTATGTAACGAACAATTCACTGGTTGGGAGATTTATGGCGTCAGTTGAATGAGGTGCACAGATAAAATTACAAATGACAACTTGATAAGAAAAGCAGACCGGGAGAATTTCTTCTTTGGGGCTGCCTGTTTGCGGTGACAAGCAGAAAAAGACATTGTCGTTCTTGGCCAGCAACCGCAGAGCTCCAACGAAATAGTGGCTGGGCAGGGGCATCTGGGCAGCTGGAAAGCAAAATAATGCCGGGCCCCGTGCAAGAAGGTTGTGCTCACTCTTTCTCTATGAGCGTGTCTGTCCGTTGTATAAGACGCACGAATCGGAATTCATGTGAGTCTTGAATTTAACCCCGGCTAATTGAATTTCCTGTACTCATGAGTTGAGTGTGTTATGCGATTTTTTCACTTCAAACATTGGTCAATCGACCTCCTGGCCGGGAGCTCTTTGCGGTTCCGTGATAGTTCCATTTCGACAGGGGTGCAAAACATTTGTGAAATGCCTATGGCAAGATGATGAAAAGAGAGGAAAAATATGGCCCTCAAAGTTATGACAAGTAGAAGAACAAATTGGGGTCTAAACCTAAACGACCCTGTCTGCGCTCAAAGGGTTAAGTAATAGTGGCGATTAAATAGTTTAATATTTGATTTTGATTTTTTTTGATTTTTTTGTCGCAATCATGGGAGCGACCAACCATTTTAACGCTAGACCACAGACCGCCACACCACAGTTTAGAAATATAGTAAATGTTTTTTGGTCAAAAAATTTTTCTGAACCTAGTGAATTTATTCCGGTGCATCCTTAAACTTTCCAATTTAAACTTTTGACCGTATAATTCATCCTTTGAAAGGTCTCATAAAACGATTTCAGAAACTGCACAGAAAAACTGCTTCGAATTTAAGTTTCGTACACAAAATTACTTGTCTTGCAGGCTTACAGGCCTTTGACGTTATGATTTCATGCATAGCATGGCGTCGTTTCTCCTTTACCATTCATAACTGACGTAATTTGCTGCTCCAAAATACAAAGGCACCTCCTACAACCACATTAATCTGATCAACGCTTATTCAAGTTATGTTGAAGTGTTCCCTCATTTATCACATAGCCAGCAAGCTCACAACATGAATTAATTTCTAAAGGACTTTTCCCTTTTCAAGGAGGACTTTATTTGTATAATGTACTGCCTAATTTATAGCGACAATTTAGTAGTCATACCCTGCAGGATTGAGCCCATAGAATTGTGAAAGGTACATACACCCCATCTTATCTTATCCCACGAAAACATCTATTTACCTCTTCTGAATTAATGCCACAACCTTGCCCTTATCGCATAATTTAATGCAGTAACTCTGCAAGAGCTCTAGCTATAAATAGAGTAACGCCCAATAGACTTTCTCCAAATTAATTAAAGGAATTCCGCCCCCAAGAGCATGAAACGGGGAAAGGTCATGTTATTATCTCGCTTTTGCTCCAAATGGCGTGCCAACAAAATCCCCTTGCAAAACCCCCATTGCCCAGAACGGCCGTAAAGCCGGTCGTCACTTCTCAGTCGCTTTGACCAAAAAATAAAAGGTTTCCCATCCCCTGCATTTTCGCATGTCACCGAGCCATAAGATTTCCTCCGAATGATGTGTTCCTTCTTTCATACATGCAAATCAAGCAGCCCCAGCACAGCCGGCGGCAGCGAGTGAAGAGACGTGTTTTTTTGGAGGACGCAACAAGTGCTCAAGAACTGGACCTTCTAAGATGTAATGATCGCGAATTAGTAGTGCTTTCAATCGGTCATCAGAGTGGCTGCACAGTGAAATTGCATTAAAATTGGAATTAATTGCTGGCCTGAGCGGAGATCATTGAACGGCTAAGATGACACTATCGACGCTGGTTTCCTACGAATCCCCGGGAAATGTGGGTAAAAGTTTACTACTGGCGCGACGTCGTCGATTCGCGCTCAACTTTATATTTATTAGTGCGCTTCAATTAATCGCTTTGGCTCATCTAAGTGCGGTCAGTGCAAGTGAAACGGCCGATATAAGTGGCAACCCGAGCCCAATTAACCCAGACCTTAAGAATTTTAAGTTATTAGACAATAAAGTGATTCCGGACGTTTCGGATGTTTTGAAGAGCAACAATGAGAAGTTCGACAGCCTTCGGCAGTTCGTTAGGAATGGATGGCCTGTACTGGAGGAGAGTGGATATAAGCTAAGCAAAGGTAAGTGTCTATTTTATTTACTATTTAAATTGCTAAAACTTTTTGTAGATAATTTCACGTGGGATATTATTTCTAATATCACTTCCACCTCTGCGTTGACCTAGGCATTTGTTAGTCTATTTCGATGAAAGAAAAATTTATTAAAAATACAGTCAAGTAAAAAATTGGTTAATTTAATAAATTAAAATTGGAAAGGCTAGAAAAACTAAACTAACTCTCTGTAACGTCTCAATCTACGTTTAACAAAAATTGTATTTTTTTCGTGGACAATAAAGAATGGGCAACTTCCTCGAAAATCGTTTTCAGCTAGTAAAGATCGGTATGTGGGGTGCCCCAAGGTTTCATTTTACCTGTACGCTGATGATGTACAGCTCCATCTCGTCAGACCTGTGGATTTGGTGGAAGATCGTTGCTGCCGAATTAATTAATTGATCTTGACACGCATGCGCCTGAGACTGCCGCGTTTTTCTCAAAAACCACCAAACGGATTGGAATGAAATAATAAAATTAATAGAAACCATGTATTCTTAGCAAAATCTTAGCTAGGCTTGGAAATTGGCATTGGATCCGACATCAGTGCAAAACTGAGTAGCAATGACGCATTCTACTAAAAACTTCTAAAAAATAGAGAGAGAGTGAGAAAGAAACGCCTCTCAGCAAGTATCAAAGTACGCGAACAGCATCAAGTAAATTCAAACGTTTTCAATTGTCAAATAGCTGTCAACTGACCAATTAAAGTAAAAGCATTTTTGAAATAACAACCTAACTTGATAGTATCAACTGTTACACTTTGACAGTTTTCAATTTTTCATACGGCGAAATTTGTCGAGTAAAAACTTACGAAAATTTTTTTGGAGAGGAAATGTGACGTAATTAAATTCTCTCTCAATTCGCGAAGCGTTCTGGTCAAAACTTTCGAAAGTTTTCGTATGCATTTTGGTACTCGAACAGACCTAATAATTAAATACAATAATTTGGCCAAGGACTATAACTCAATCTGCAAGATTAGTATAGAGGAATGATATGCAGGACTAGGAACGAGATGATCTTCATAAAGTACATCATCGGGTCATAAACCTTCAAAAAAGCAATAAAACCGTAGTCATTTAGATAATGCACTGCGAACGAACTATAGTTGTCTTTCGAAACTATCTTTTGTTTGTCAGCTCCATAGCTAGACGACGATCCTTGAAGTTTAGTTTACGCGAATGTGGAATGTGCTTCGAGCTTTTGATGAACATAACATAACCGTACGAAACATGCTACCGTACGAAAACCATATATAGAAAACGGGTCTAAAGCGACGTATGCTAATCGGCTCTATAAAATTGATTTTAATTTTGGATAAAGTCAATTACCCCTTCGATGGCGGAGATCGTTTATAAAATCCGTAAACGAAGACTTACGTCTTGTATTTAAGATATGCATCAATAGGTTGCCTTAATAGCAGGACCAAGGTAACGGTGAACCTATTAGCTTGCTGGTAATCCAATTCAGACACCCAATATTACACGAAAACAACATAAAATCTGTTTTGGTCTACCTATTTAGAGCAATGCCCATTCCCCAGTACATTAAAGGCACGATATGATTAAATCGATAGGAACCCCTATCAGGGGCAGCTGTGTAGGATGAATAAATTAGCCCCAGGAGTAGTTTGAATTGAGCCTGGCTGGCCCAATATCCAGCTGAGGAGGACTTAATTTCACAGAATCTCCTTGTCCTTGCGACTCTAACCGGACTACGAGGAGCATTTAACTCCGGCCACGAAAGAGTCACCTCGGAGCCGACCACTTCAAAGCGACGCTTTACATAAAGGAGCCACTGAGAGTCAATTGCCAATTATTGCCCTGACGTGACTGAAATACTTTTTAAGGAACTTAGAGTCGTAGCATCAGACGACCGTTTTTTGCGGGTGCGGCGACGGTGCGCCCAGGGTATTTTAAATGGGGACTGACGGTGCGGCAACGGAGGCTCGTGTCCACTGCCTCATTTGAAATAATGTTATGCCGAAACCGGGCCGGTACCGCACCGGTCGTCTGCTACGGGCTTTAAGGAACTTACCCGGGCTCCTGCGGCTTCTTTATTTTGTCTCGCCAGCAGAAAACAAATTCGAGCCATAAAAACGAACTGTGCAAGAAAAAAGCACAAAAGACGGGGACTCGCCTTAATGGTCCTCTTGATTAACACTTGGACGACTGCAAGGACGTCGTCATCCACTTCACGGACGTGCAGGGGGGTTGACTTGGCTTGGAGGGGCTTCGAGGATTGTCAAGTGACCGATTATCGAGATGCTCTGTCGCTTATGCAAACCTATTTATAATCGATTGTCCGCCCACAGCTACTGGGTCAAGGTGATCTAAGTCGCTATTAGTATTCATCCACCTCGCCAGGTAAATTCCCGAGACTCACAGCTTTTCTTATGTCATTCAGATGTGTCGCGCATTATTCATAGCTGTGATTCGTCATTTTGGGGGCACCTCAAATGCTCTTGCATTGTATGGAAGGAAAAAAAAATTTAAACGGACATCGGCTCTGCATATCTAATGGCGCTCGGATTACAGAATTTGGAGCCGCTCATGATTGATAGATTTGAACCGACTGATCGGACGTCTATCTGGCGATGGGTGTCCGGGCCCAAACCGTTTGAACAAAAAAGGCCACCTCGAGCGATGTGCCATTTTTAAATTTTCATTATGCTGAGCTAGTCCAGAAGTACATTGGCGTACTTCCTCTGATGGTCCCGCTTTTTATTTATGCAGAGACTGACCAATATCTTCGAACAATGGAGGGTACCAGGTACCACAGACCAGACTGCGGTTGGGTGCATGCACTCAATTCAGGAAGCTATTGGAATTCTTTGGACTGCGGTAGCATGCAAATTTTTCGCACCGTCCAGCTTATGGGTATTTAATTAATTGCAATGGTCTGTCACCTGACGGAGGTATCCCATTGCGCGGTGATGCATACCGAGTGGTAACCTTTCCCGGAACTAGTATTGTTATCAGGCGCACCGTTCGTCATAGAGATGTAGGGCAGGTGATAGTTTAGACCGGTTTTTTTGTAAACAAACAATTGTTTTTGCTGTGTACAAATCAAATATAGTGAACTGAAAGTGACGATCAAAATTATGTGCGAACGCCAAATAGGTCATTTCGATTTTCGCCTGATAATTAATTACGTAGGTACCTCGTAAGTTTATTTCAGATTGAAGAGCAATGCGCAGTCAGTGCCAAGCTATGATATAATGGACGGCGTTCGCAAAGCCGACTTGCATCCTTTTGCAGGAAGAAATATTTATTTTTACTGGAGAAGTTTTAATAAGGAATTCGAGCAGAAGCGAACATTTTGCCATAAACTGCAACAATTTTTTTAATGCTATCATGATAGTTTTGCTTTATTTTACAAATCTAAGATGGGATTGGACTCAAACCGACCGATGACCGGTGGACTCAAAATACTAAATTTCCTAAGATTTTCACAAAAGTTGGCACATGGAGGTTTTTAGAGTTGATTTTTTTGAATATGGTGGATACCCAACGGAAATTTCTTAGATTTTCCCTAAAGGCAAGACCTCCATTAAAGACCGTGGCCACGCCTTAGTGCGTAGTCCAGGTTAACAATGACTCATAAAATTATTTCCGACATTAGGAAACGACTGCCGCCATATCCTGCCGCCTTCGTAGTTTTTTCCACCAATGCAGCAAACGATTTGACGTGGTAATCCTCCATGGTCACCAGTTCACAGAAAACGCTCTCACGTCGATCGATCTTTCGCGTGTAGATCCGCTTGAAGTCAGAGAAAACTGTGAGGAAAATGCCTGGACGTCATTCAGCGAATGATTTTTTTTTTATTTATTTTACTGGGATGGAAATTATACCTTTATGTTATGAAGGTTAAGTACACTACAAAGTCGTTTAAATTTTTGTTACGTTACCCCATTTCTTGAAATGCGAACTTACACTACTGTGGCCTAAGAAGTTTCACTTTAAAATTGCAGGCCAGTTTAAGTCATCTATACTGAATCAAGAGAGTTTAGGTCTCATGTGCCCCACGTGATTCAACTCTTGACAAATACTCTCGTGTGTAATTTAAAATAAATATATTTAACCCAAAATTCGCCTTAACTTTCAGATACGCCCTTTACAATAATCGTCCCCAAAGTTGATATTGTGAATATCGAAAAGACAAGACTGAAAGATGTGATGCTTGAGCATCTGGTACCTGGAAAAGCCTTTGATACCTTTAGTGAAGATGAGTTTTACGGCAATAGCAATAGACACACGATTGTTTTCAAAACAGTGAAAAAATCCAACGAAAGCCAATGGACCCTAAACGGTCTAAAGATTCTCCGGACAATTCAACTCAATGACAAGTTAGCCGCAATCTTTGTAGACGGCTTCCTTGGGGACAGAAAAGCGGCGTTCGCAAAAAGGAATATCCAAGAAACAAATAGGTATAGCGAAACTATTTATTTCTAGCAAGTGAGATAAGAAGTATGATTAATTATTATTTTTCGCTCTCGCCCAGATACAATGAGCCCCAACGACTGGAAATGAAAAACATCACGAAGAATGAGCCGCTGCCTGTGAAAGACTTGAAACAGAACCCACTAATGACCTTCCTGTCGAGCATGAAATCTGGAACAAAAGTTTTTCAACACTTCCTCTCGAAGAGCAATTTGACCCAAACCATGGAGGATGGCTCCTACACCATTCTGATACCATCGGATAATGCGTTCCAGCGATGGCATCCCATTGACTGGGGCTTCTACCCGTTCAGTGTGCAAGACTTTACAGAGAGCGTATTGCGGAATCATTTTCTCAAGTCGCAGACACCCCTCAGGATGGCCGACATTAAGAGTGCACCGGAAATGACTCTTCGAACGCTCGGCGGAGAATCAGTTGTCTTCAAGAATAATCGTTAGTGCAACATAATTGCTTTTTCTGTAGAACGGGGCGAACTGACTGACTTACTGGCTATTTCGTTTCCCTTGCAGCTTCACCCTCCGTTAACAATGTGTCCATTCTGGCCGATTACACCCTGCCCAATGGCAATCAAGTTTTCATTATTTCGGAAGTTCTCTTTGTGTCGGAAGCAGTTGTGTCCAAATTACACCAGGTAAGTGATTGCAGTGGATAATGTGAAATTATTGTTTTTCTTCGGATTTGAGCGATTTTATACGTTCAGGATGTTTTCGTTTCAGCTAAATTACTTTTTACGCGAGCAGCAAGAATTTCTAATTATACTTTTACATTAGGGCTCTCAATCTGGTTGATAATATCCTGCCGTAAAAAAATAATTGATTGTTGAAATTTCTTCACAGAAAGCGTAAATAGGGCACAACTAGAAGAAATAACTTTTTGAACCATAGCGCCTTGGGTTGGACAATGTTCGGATTTTAAGCCAATTTTTTACTAGCCGTTCCTGCGGCGTAATCTCGTTTTTATATTTTTACTCAAAAGTCGTGCCTAGGAAACTTAGATACTAAGCAAAAGTGCTAAACCTAATGAAATCTTTTTTACCATTTTTTACAAATACCCCAGTATGTGGTTTACGACAAAATCAGTTTCTGCGCCAACTCAATACCCATTTTTCTCACTTTGGAGGCGACTTCTCAGGGCATAAGTACATATTAGAAAGGGTTTTTATTTTTGAGCAATCCTTGATTCCAGCTTTAGATAAAAACGGCATGTTAAATAGCATCGCAAAAATCACAAGTGGGATGCCTTTTTTAAACCAAAATGTTTTATTTGCGAATTCGGCCAACTTGAGTATAACTTTTCTTTTCAATATTCTTATTTTTTTAAGTGAGAAAATAAATGTTGCAATTAGTTCGTCTGCAAAAATAATTAAAGTACTATTAGTACTTTTTTAGTGATGGAGTAAGTTTTACGATATTTGATTTTTTATATGTTTATTGTTTATTTGCTATAAACGTTCATTCTCTAAAAATTTGTTACTACCGAAGAAGAGTATTATATTATATTCCTCACATCCTCAAATTATTTCCCACAATAAAATCAAATGTTTTTCTACAATTAGATGCACAAGGATAAGGAAACTCCTCCACTCTTAGCATTCCCATGGTTTGGAGCACAGTTCCTTTCCCACTCTTTCTTGGCCTTAGAAAGAGATTCTCGCTTTACACAAATAACAAGGTGAAGATCAAATGCTTTATCTGTAAGCCTTTGTTTATATTAATTTTGCCAACGATCCATCCAAAAGGTATTTGAACAACGCAGAAGTAGCCCCTTATATCTCCGGAGCAAACTACACATTCTTTGTACCCATCGATGACGCCTTCGAACGACTGGGCTTTGATTTGATTCCTGACGATATTCTGGTACGTCATAAGAAATGTCTCCAACAGGTCATGATTTAATGCAATCAACAATTACATCCACTTACAGGCGTCACCAAAAGGTGTGAAGATGCTTCTTCATCACTTCGTCAAAGGACGATTATATGACCGAGATCTAAAGGACGGCGACATCCTTGAAAGCGTCGGTGGGGGGAATCTAAAGATCCACCGAAAGCATATTGAAAATAACGTAACTGTGAACAACGCTCGTATCATCGAGAGTGAGGTGTTTGTCTACAACCTGGGAACGATGTTTTACGTCGACGAAATCCTGTACCCGGAAGTACTAAAGGAATACGCTGCTACGTCAGGCGCCGCAGCACCTGGAAACGGGGATGGTACCAGCTTTGAAGCATCCGGCAGTGGAGTTACCCTGAATGGAAAAGGTGGTGTCACCGTCTCCACATCCACCCCAGCTGATGTTGAGATCGTTCCAAGTGAATTCGCCGAACAGAGCGGAAACGATGATGACTTTCTCCTCCATGACGAGGAGGGCGAGGACGAGATAGTCACTCCTAAGGCTCTACCGGTGCGGTTCAACTTCGAGCCGCCAAAGTAAGTCTCCACGCCCCCCAAGATGCTCCGAAAGCAATTCTAACGTGTGTTTTACTCCATATGTACGAACGTAGAGTTAATAGAATGAAAATCTCTAAAAATAGTGAATACAACATATCGCCTCCCGCTTGAGACACACCCGATTTCTACGATGATTTACTCTATTACACCGTTATGTGATTTAATATTCATAGTTTTGATAAATATTTATATTTTGAGCAGTTGCGTTTGTATAAACATTTCGTAGCGATCTAAGTCAGGTAGAGTTTTTAAAGTTTTATATTGCCCGGGACTGGCCGAGGAGGCGGCCCGGGGCCCCTAAGCACTAAAACTTGTCTCTTAGGCTTAGTGTCAGGTTTAACGATTTTTATGTAAATTTAGGCATAGAACACCAAAATATAATAATAAAGAAGAAAACATACAATTTTTCATCGTCTTACAATTGCGCAGTAGATTCAGATTTACGGCCTCTGCGATACCGCTCCTGTATACCGTAGACCAGTAGATAGCCGCGATGGACCGCGTGCGATTGAGATAAGCTAGACGCATCAAGTATACCTACCAGTAGATTCTAGTATCTATAGAGAGACCGGTAAATGCATTTTAAAATAAACAGTAACTGAAAGAACTCTTAGAGCAATTCTATTTTATCATGTTTAGCCGTAGGCGTAGGTTTAATCCTTGTTTAATGTTTGTTAAATATTGAAGATATTTAGACGATCCCGCTACGTATCGAGACTCTTTGTTCTGTTCTGCAAAATTTGTAACCTAGAGCTCCTTTTGATTATGTCAAAATTGTATGTTGAATTGTTCCGTTGTTTATGTATAAAGTTGGATTCAAATATATATATTAATAACTGGAAGTGTACTCTCCATTTATATCGTAACAGGCATTTTTCAGCAGCATGGTCAATGTAAGTAATAATTTTATTTAAACGAAGTGTCAAATTGGAGTAGTGGCAACGTGTCAACCTTACACTAGAAGCCAGCCGTCCCGAGTTCGAATCCCATCGAAAACACCACACAAAAGCCAGCAGTCTTTTAAATGTATATAATAGCTGATTTTTCGTTTATGCTAGAACTCTCTCTTTTTCATTGGTTCTTTCTTTTATGTTCTGAAATTGAAAGTGTGGCTAGATTAGCTACCTCCTAGGGCATCGACAATGTAGTAATAGATGTTGTCAGTCAAAGTAAGAGTAACCCGAACAACTTACCAGCGTTGGTTGCGGAGTCGATGCGGTAATGATACAAAGTCCCGGTGGGATGTATTACCAGAATTGTATTCGATGGGAAAAAAACCCGACATGGACATATTTTATTTTTAGGTGAATTACTTAATATGTAGGTACTTAGCTTTACAGGCAAAAGCTTTTGAGGATCCATTTTTATTTACTAAATGAATAAAGCAAGAGGTTTCGGGAAGCAACGAAAAATATTTGTGGGTTCATGTGAGTAGCGAGCACACTTATAAAGTTACAGTAGTTTAGTAGAGTTTAAGAAGCATAAAGTTTAAACCACTCACCTTTTTACAAAGTAACTTATATTTGCTTATATGTAACAGTTTTCCAAAATTTCTCGCACTTCATTTAACGGCATATCACTAAAGAATTTAACACCACGAGTGAAGAATAGCCGTCTTGTTTCAAAACATGAATGCCGTTGTTGAAGAAGATAACGCAACTCTTCAATGTAAATATTTCTTTTGGAAATATGGCCAGCAATTGAGATAATTAGCACTACTAAGAAATTTGTATGTAAAACTCATTTATATGGACTTTAAACCATTCTAAGATGTAAACATGAATTGTCCACACAAAACTATTCTAGTTATGTAGTCTAAACAAAGAACTTGGAGTACAAGAATATGAGAAGTCCTCATTTAAAAATTGCTCACCTAAACCACCAACATTTACGAAATACTGAAAATCCCGTTATAAGAAACGTTAGCATTTGAAGCCACCGACTTCATATGCTTTCACTTCCTAAATATTCTCCTGCTGTTTTCTATAGCGCTCAAATCGCTTAGTTCTCTTAAGAAATGAACTGTCATTTCCTGTATATAATCAACATAACCTACCAGAACAGCTGGACCGAACGGAGGATTGTTGATAATCGCAAGTTGCTGTTCTTTTGATAAATTCTTCAAAATGCCCCACGGACACTCCCACGACCACGATGGTGGATGCTCCCACGAGTCTACGGACGTTGACCATGCCCAAGAAATGGGCATCCAATACAGTTTGTACCAGAAAATCGACATGGAGAACTTGGAGTGCCTGAACGAAGAACGTGACGGGTCCGGAAAATCTGTTTTTAAGCCCTACGAGAGACGCCTGGACTATGCGGATGTAATATACGTTTATTAAAATGTATAATTCAGTAGTTACAAATGTAATTAATTTGCAGTATGTAGAGAGTGATGCTGACGAGGAGCTGCTTTTCAACATCCCGTTCACAGGGAACGTCAAGCTGAAGGGGCTCATAATCGTAGGTGCCGATGACGAAAGCCATCCAAATAAAGTTAGATTGTTTGTTCACCCCCCTGAAGTGGAGTAGAGAGTAATTACTAATTTAATGTCGTTCAACAGGTTTAAGAATCGGCCAAAGATGACCTTCAGCGACGCCGTCATCAAGGCGGATCAGGAGTTTGAACTGAGTCGGGACCCTCGCGGGGAAATTGAATATTCTCCGAAGTATTTTATTTTAATATTTTACCGTATATTCTTCGCATGATTAATAGTTTCGCTTTTCAGAGTTGTGACATTCTCAAGTGTTCATAATCTCACCTTGCACTTTCCATCGAATTTCGGGGCGGACAGCACTCGCATTTATTACATTGGTAAGTTTCCGCAGATTTGTGCTGCCTAAAGTAAAGCAAAGTGCCTGCGTTTACCTAATTTATTAAAATACATACATGGGAATTCGCTTAATGTAGGGAAATTTATATATTCTAGGTCTCCGCGGCGAGTTCTCGCAAGCGCACTACCATGGGGTCACTATTTGCAACTACGAAGTTCGTCCTAACATCTCTGACCACAAAGGAAAAGTCTTTGATCCCGCCAGCCGAGAGGTTCAGTAAAATTTCGCTCATCGTTTCCTGCTTTCTCTTATCTTAAACATTAAAACTAATTCGCTGTGCCGACTTTCTTAATAAATCTTTTTCACACTTAGAACTCTTTGTTAATTTTTTCTTCCTGCTTGTGTATACAAATTACCAAATTTAATTTATAGGCGTCGCGAGGAGGTTCTGAAAACTGAAAAACTCAAATCCAATTGACGTAGTATAATTTTTATTTTTTTCTCCAGGAAAAGTTTCGCCAATTTTGCTCCTTTTCCTGGACTGCCCTTTTTTTCAAGTGGTATAGACAGCGCTTTTTTGAGAAGAGCCTCAGTTTGGCCGAACATTTTAACTACGGCGGAACTTCCAAAACCAAAACGTGTAATAAAAAAGAGCGTAATCCTCAGGATAGCTTTACAAGCAGGAGGACTATATCAAGCTTTCACTGTAATTCTTTAATTTCGCCGACACAAGTCAGAGAGAGAGATTCACAATGATGATAGCTCGCAAAACAGGTATTTACTAAGCTTAGGGAAAATTGACTAGATAACGCTCCCTTAGCCAATTTCAATTCCCGGGCTAACAGTTTAAATGCAGTTCTAGCTGGTATCAGTCAACTTGAGTGCTTTAAATAGCTGAAGCGAGGAACAAGCTTGTGCACACGACTCCTTTTATGTAGCGCATCTAAAGCAGTTTGAATTTGTAAACAAGCGAGTTCCCTCCCACCCGCCTCGTTCCCAACTCCGTCCCACTTGCAATAACATATTTGTAAATAATCGGTTTCAAGAGACAAAACGACGCAATTCGTCTCATGTTCCTGAGTAGAACTCTAGTTATAAGCAGTTGCACCCAGTCGAGACAAAAACATTACGTTTATCAGAATAGAATTGAGCGGTCGTGATTCATGCAGTAGCTAGCTCTTATCTCTGGATACAGTGCTGCGTCTTTTCATTAAATTTTAATGATATTCTTCACCTGCTGACAGAGCATGTCAACATAAGCAAACAAGGGGCGCATGTAATTTCTATTTTCAAGATTAGGACAATTTTAATTATTTGGACATGGCTTTATAAATTAATCTGTAATTTGGTGATCATTTGTCCTATGAACGAACACTTGCGAGCACAAAAAAAAACACGGGTCATGGCCCCTTTTGAACAGATAACTTTTTGCTTTTTTGCAGAAAAGTTTGGGGAGCAGTCTCTCTAAATGGGGCACCTTCAACTAATCGAATATAATTTCCAAATACAAGCACAGGACATGTTTGACTAAAAGTATTATGTGTATATAAACTGACCACGTTTTTACAAAAATTCGTATACACATGGTTTTCGGGGTCGCTGATTACAAGGGTCGACTTTTATTTTTTTTTTATGATATAGCCCTATAACATTTAGGGAGATCGGACTATTGCGGTCACACAACTTTGGGTAAATTCCCTTCACTGTTGCTGATGTATAATTCAACGTAGTAAACATTTTGTGTTTCTCTTATATGAACCCTTCATGATGCGTTTAGTGTCAACCAAAACTGATGGTTATAGAAATGAAACATAACTGCAGTTTTAATCTCTATTTTTATATTTTTTTTCATTCGAAGAACACACAGAACATACTAAAATCTCAATATTTGCACGAAAGCACAATTTTTTGTTTTTTTTGTTGTTATTTAATTCATTGTGTTTTAATATTAATATTCATTGACAATTTCTAAACAGCCAAAAGATCTCAGTTAATCTAAGCAATTCTACTTAAAAGCTAAGCATAAATCTTCTCTTAATCCATAAACTCCTTTCGCAAAAGCTAAGTGTTTTCAAACAACCCAAAAAATATTTTGAGACAATTATTTAAAAGTGTAACAAAAACAACAATTTTGCGGCAATTGAAGCGTACGTGTGTGAGTGCAACATGATTATTTCTTTGAATAATGAACTGTAGCGTTTTATTTGAAACAGTTAAGTTGAATTGAGAAAATATTTCTTATCGTTCTATTTTAATGCTGGTGGGCTTTAATGATATGGGCCGATAAAAAATTATACGCAGTGAAAATGTGTCATGAAAATCTTTGGCCTTATGTGGGTATTCTAGTCTAGGGTAGCACATTGTTTTTTTTTTTTTTGAATATGGTTATAAAAATCCTGCTCGTCCTTTATAGATAAAATTTAACACATTCTTGTTTTCATACTTCATCTAAACATCCATATTTTGACAAAGAAAACAAAAAATGGGAGGGGTGTAAGATATCCTACAATACATGTGTGATGCGTTCATAAAAAAAACTAAATATGGAAATGGCTGCTATGATTTGGTTCGTAAAATTAAGCGACGAAATAATTTCTTGACCTGTAATTAATTTAATCTAAATGGAACGGCTGTAAGTCAGATTTAGCGTACCACATTTCCTGATGTGATGAAATTGGTTGTGTTTGTATTAGTCGTTCAGTGCAAAACAAAATTTACCGAAGCTCCTGCCATAATGCCTTTTGCCCGTCTTATATTCAATTTACACGCTACCATTCACTCGATAATCTATGCTGCTTTGGTGGGATATTCAGCGTCCCTCTTGCACTTCTCTACGAATCTACTTTAAGGTCGTCGCTCATGTACAAGGTTTTTACTCGATACAGCCGTTCCGTATTAGCTTAAATTTCTATGATCGTAAGGGTCCTATTATGGAGATCTAGCGAAGGCATTATTTTCTTAGTATTTCAGCTTTGTAAGTGTGGCTTAGCTAGTCGAGTCGACAAAATTCGCCTTCCATAATAGAACATATGAATGGGTGAAGTATATTTTGAGATCATGACAGCCAGAGAACTTAGTTGTGACAAAAACAATTTTATTACAATATAGTAAGGACTGTCCACTATCACTTTCCGCCATCAAATAAAATAACCCGACTTCAAAAATAATTCCCTACCCTGTAGAGTTAAACCACGTCTTAAGACGATGGCACATTAAAAGCAAACAGCATCGACAGAAGCAGAACAATAAAACTGCCAAGAGTTCGGCATTTTTAATGTTTTTCTGATTCTGGCGTAGCTTCTCTTTCCTAGTGAAACACAACTTTTTAAATGAGTGAATGCGATCAAAAATCGTGTCAATGCGAGTGGAACTAATTGGTCCTGCCAATTCCCCACACAGAAAACACAAACGAAAGAAACCAAAAAGGGTGAAACGAAGTTTAAAAAAAAACGCAAACAGGTGTATGATAATCTTTTCTATATTACACGTAACACAAGTATATAAATACTGATAATTTGTTTCATTTATAAATTAATAATAAAATAAAAATAATTACAAAAAAAGTCAGCAAAGATTGAAAGGGCGTTCGTTGTCTGGTCCGTGGCCCTTTGAGGCGCGCTCGCGCAACAACTCAGCTGTACAACGAATCTAACGTTCTGTATAGTGTGTGCACTACCTCTACAAGATTTGCTTTTTTTATACACTGCATTCATCGTAATTTGGCTTGTAACTATCATTTAAACATTTAAATCTGAATTGTAACAGCTACTCTCCTAACCATGAGTCACTTGTTCGTTTAATTGTAGAAAATGTTAAGGGGAAGAAACGGAAGAAAAGAAGAAGAGAGAAACAATAATTCAACAAAGGTTCCAAACAAAACTTAACGCTGGATGAGCAAACTTAGACGTTATCGCAGAACCCAATCGCAAGTACAAGAATACGTACATGTACACAAGGCTGCGTGTATTTTGTTCTTATTTCAATAATCAACAATAAAAAAATGTTTATCACTAGTCGCAAATAAAATTAGGGAAATTCTGTAACAGTAACTAGCCATAAATTACGATTAAACAAATAAAATTAAAAACAATTAGGTAAACTACGTATTCTCCTAAATCAGTCCATTTGTAAGCATTTTGAATTTTCAGTTTCGCTTCTTTTTCTTCGTTTTTCTGTTAATGATTTATTTTTGCATTTTATTTCTCGCTCGGATTACTTCTAATGTTGCGCTGTGCGGAGTACTGTATTTATTCACGTTGATCCTTTGATAGTGTTAACTTCTTTTGAGTGTCCTTTAGCACCCCTGCAGGTATCTGCTATGATTAGGCACCTACGAAGCCGTACACCTCCAGGACTCGAATTTCAAAGTCACCAGAAGGGCAGAGTGGTGGATTGTTGAATGTTTTGCAGGCGTCTGTTTTTCCATAGCGAATATTTTCGTCCATCCAAATTGCTTGCCCTTCTCTGAAAGGAAAAAGTGAGAAAAGTTTTACAAAGTTTGCCGTTTTTACGCTGAAAAGCTGCTCAAAAGTAGGAATTAATTTACTGAATTTTATTCAGGGTAAATTAAAAAAAACACAAAAGTAATCAACGAACTGAAGTAGCACCGCGCTGTGTATAAGCAAAGCTCTTCAACACAATTAAGATAAAAATTGTGGCTATATTGTCTGTTGTGTCTTTAAGGACTTTAAAAGTATTTCAGCTGAGAAATTTCAAATAAGCAAGCTCGGTTATCTTTGGTCGTAAGAGTTTATTACGGAACGCACCTGTCCAAACCGCTTTGAACATATTCCACAGAATTACTTACTCCTCATTGTGACTTTGATTTGGTTTTAATTTATGTATAGGATTTTCCAATCGTGATGTTCGGATTTTGTAATTCGATCACCTCACAACTATACGTCCTTTTCGACCTCTGTAGTGACATAAATAAACAGTGAGCTTTGTCATTTCATCGTGGAAAGATACAACAATGGCTAGAATTTATTCAGCGCTCTTACGAAAATTTGCATCCTGAAATTCTTATGTATCGCTCGTTACGTGAAAATGTTGGCGGACATAATCGTCCAAACGAACGATATATGCATCGCCACGATCAAAAGTTTGAGACAATTCTGTACCTACTCGATCAACCAGCGTCCGGACAAACGACAATATTTCCGCCGTCCACGATAGTGTGCATAATATTCCAAACCTCTCGATTCGTCGTCGTGCACAAGAACTTGACAAGAAATTGACAGGACCTCAAACCAAACCACTATTTGTTGTACGTACGTTCGCTGACTGAGCTTTATAACATATCGAAGTTCGGCCAGAAAATCATTTTTAGTGACGAGGCCCATTTTGGATGAAACACACAGACACACTCAAATGAACTTACCCGCCTCCAATTGTAATCATTTTTGCGTCTGCAGCCATAAAAAGTTCTGAAGAATGTCCTAATCCTTTGTCGCCCTCAATACCCACCCATGGATATTTGGCACGTTCTGGATACAGGGAAAATAGAAAAGTTTCACCAGTACCAAAGTATGCTTGTCTTTGGCCTTTGTCGTCTTTGAGGTTTCGTTCAAACCATCGGGATGAACAATAAGCTCCGAAAACCTGACGAAAAAACAAATTTTTTTTTAAGAATATATATACATACAAACATATATAAATTTTCCAACGGTAAAAAATTAATTTGCATATAAACATCTTTTTAAGGAATAAATGAGATGTATATGTATTTTTTTTTATGCAAAGAATATTCATGACCACGGAACTTAACCTATGAATAAGTACGACACACAATATGTGATGGAGATGAGCAAATTTAATTTTTTTTTATAATTCTATAAATTTGTTTACTCACCTCATTATTACAGGTTTTAATCATCATCAAAGTCGGTTCGTGTTGTTCTACACGAACATAGAATGTTGTCAGAGAACAGCCATGCTCCTCGGTCGTATAGAGCAAAACAGGTTGGTACATTGTTATCCTTACTGGCAGCCAAGACCACAACGTAAAGAGCTTTAATAATTGAGAGAGAAATATAATCTATTAACAAAGCATTCCCACTTCCACAAAGTAAATATAGAAATCGAAAAAAAAGGACGCAAGCAAGCAATTCAACCAAATTGTTCTAAAAATCACTTAAACCAGAACAGCAATTAGGTGCTGCCAACAGCAACAACAAATATTGCTCTACTCGAACAACAAATCAGGCAAAAAGCAACGGAAACAACAAAAGCTGGAAAAAGCATGAATCCAAAGAATTTTTGTTACGTGAACAGGAATACAGACACAATAAACACTTGTTGAACATTTTCACTAAGTTCCACACAAAAGCGTTAAAATTAAAATTATCAAGCAGTTTTTTGTCCATGGTGGCTTGGAATTGCAGCTGTGGGCGTTTCAGTGTGTCGTTTTTTTTGTGTGGAGGGGGGTTTCAAAGGCTTTTTACGTGTAGGCGTTGCATTATTTGTTTTGCGTGTAACGTGAATTTGCATTGTATACGTTTTCAATAATTGAATAAAGTAGTAAAAAATCGTTCACAAAGGATAGTTAAGTTTTCTTACATACTCAGAGCTCAGTTATTTTTTCAGCTATTTTGCACGAATCCATTTTTTAAAAGACACAGATGCTCGTTTCATGAAAATAATGGGTAAATTCATTGTATTTCGAATTTCACTGTACACCTTATCAAATCCGCGCTCGGCACATGACAGACAAAAGCCTAGCTTGAGCTGCATTGCTACTACGATTGAGAAATTAACATCGAAAACACAAAATTTTTATCCTCTGCAAATTAACATACTACAGGAATTTCTATCTTACTAAATCTTCGAAGAAACTCCTGCGCTAAAAAGGACGCACAACCTTGTGGCACATACATTTCGGAATTAATCTGCACTTCAACTAAGAATGCCATAAAATAAACTGTAAGAAAACTTTACCATTTTTTCGTCTCATAAAAAACTCCATTTGCAAAATATTGAAAAAAAAACAATAACGAAAAAAGAAAAGAAAATCCAAACCACGACTACTTAACGAAAAAAGATACACAGTAAAAGATGCTTAGAATTGTGTAGGTACACTACTTGGACTTTGCAAGCAATCTATAAAAAAAAGAAAATCCGAAGAAGAAATAAATTGAAACGAAAAATCATCCGAAACAATATTTATATATCTCAGTAAAAAATTAAATAAAAAAATGTTGACGATTAGGTTTTAAAAAAGAGAAGCAAAGCAAATCCACAAAATCACACTTACATCGTCCTGATCAGCGATATGACTTCGAATTGCCTGAATGGGATAAACACCCATCGACAGGACCCTATGTCCGGGGGACTGAGAGCCCTGATAGCATATAGGAAATATATCAAGCAAATCCAATGATAGTTATAAACCGACGATAGATGTGTTTTGGTTTTTTTTTTATATATTTTACAGTATTTTTTTTGTTCATAAAACGCATCATTATTCACGACACAAAAAATTAAGTCCAAATGCAATTTTTTGACAAATTCGTTACGTGAGGACATTTTTGTTTTCGGTAGATTTTTGAGCATTTTTATAGTTTGTTTTGTATTTTATTTATTGGTGCAGATTATTTGAATGCAAGGCAATGCAGCGGGAGTATGCAATAGAAAAGAGACAAAAGAAGGAGAAAGTTAACAATTAATTCGTTTTGCAAAGATATTTACCATCATAATTCTTAAGTTCCACAAATAAGATATAAACGAATGATTAACGTGTGATTAACTCTCTCATACACCTCGTCAATAAATTTGACCATTTGTATTTAGGGCGAGAAACGCATTTTTTCTGATCAACTGTACGACCATCGCTATATATCTAAAAAAACGGACATTCTGTAACTTTGTTCATACATATTTGTCGAACCAATAAATATAAGTCGCCTGAATTCTTTTTCAATGTTCTGTTTTTGTTGAGAGTCAATCACACGCTCCAACAGTTTTCAATAACGCAAAAACCATAATGACATTATTTTTTAACAACAGCGGTGAAACAATTGACAAATCAAGTAACGTTTATATACCAGGAGCAAAGAACCATCTCAAATACACTGAAGGGTGCCATTTCCGAAAGAAATAGGTCTTATTACAAATACGAAAAAAAAACAAGATATTATAAATAAATGTACAAAACCAAAGACACTTTTGAAAAATGAAACCCAATGAGAATAACCAACATTCCAAAAGAATGGGATAATGGCAATTCAAAATTTTATTTTAAATATTAGTTTAGCCAAATGTTCGAAAATTGTTAATTAAAAAAGAATCAAGTCGCATTTGAACAAACAAAAAGGTTCAACCAATCATGTTACGACGGAGTCACACAACAGAAATGTTATTGTTAATGAAAACGAAACAACAGAAGGTATTTTTTTTTGTTTTACGAAAATAACAGGAAAAAGAAATATTATAGGCCCCATACCAGGTTTCGACACGTCTCGGTTTGCACCCGCTGAAATACCAGCCCATTTTTATTAGAATACAGTGCTTCTCAAGGATTCTTAGGTTTTTATAATAAGAAATATAAATTAACATAATTGCTGAGTAGTTACAAAGTTAGTTCTTAAAGATATTTCAGAGGTACATACAAATTTATCTTCACTTTACTTTCCAAGGAAGCAACAAATCTTTTAATATTTTTAAAAGTCGTAACACAGTAGAAGCAGAAAACTCCGGCAGAAGCAGAATTGGAACAAACCTGCCGTCAATGTCAGACTTTTTAAAATTTGATAAGATGCTACTCCGCTGTCGTACAATGCAAGCTTTTTAAAAGATTCAAATGTGTCTATTCTGCTTTCGCAACAGTTTTGTTGCTATTGTGCTCCTGCTTTCTACTTCCAATGTATTTCTGTCTTAGTTTTAAAAAACGTGATGTACCTCCGAAAAAAGTTTATAGTAATTCCTTCACCACTCAATGAAAGAAAAGGAGGAAATCGCTTGTAAAATAATATTACTGAAAACGATAATAAAAGTAATGTAAGTACTCACCTCTCTAATAGTCAGTGTATGAGACATCATTTGAATGTTGACTTGTGATTGACTCGTTGGCAGATTATCGCTAGAACGCGACCTAACTAACTGCTTTGATCCACTTAGAACTGATCTACTTTTTAGTACCATTTCAGTCTTGAGAAATACCCTAGATATATACGTCGAACTATTTAAAATAAAAGAGTGAAAATTAATAAATTAATATATGTATGTATCTAATTAAATAACAATAATTTTGCTCGACAAAACAGGAAAAAAAGGGCATTATGAACTTCAATCTTATGCATGATGCAGTGTTTTAAAAATTATCGGGAAAGTTTGTCATCACATAAACAATTAAGGTAGAAAGCTGATGACGGTAAGTTCGGAATTTTTGTCGAGAGTCGTTAAACAAAATTTAATTTAATTTTTGAACATACATACCTAAGCGCCCTGATACTAAAGGCGGTACGAAGTAATTTTGTAGGTGAGACCGGTATATTCTTACAGAATTTAGTAAGGGCGTTGTCAAAGTCATTTTTAACGTTCTCAGGACTCCATTCGGAGCTGTTCGATGTTGAGCTTTTATGGAATAGTATAAGTATAGCTAAAGCGACCCTATAAAATACTTTGATGCCCTCATGAAAGAAGCAATCCATCACCCGAACTAAATGTTGAAATGGTAAGCCAGCCAATATCCACCAGCTCCAATCCATAAAGATACGTTCGAGCTTCTGGCCAGGACATATCCGCTGTAAGTGTGCAACAGCAGACTTCTGTAAAATAATTATGTTAAACTGTTCAGTTAATATGTAATTCGGAAAAATCTCAAAATTATTCACGAACAAGGAGAAGGGCACCAAATGTGATCCGACTTTTTCAATGGGCTTTTTTTGGAGTGGAACTATAATACATCGAAAATAAGAAAATGGAAGTTCAAAGTTTTCAGACTTTCATGTCTAATGGCGTCTTCGCACTTTTTCTAAGACAACAGAATTCTCATAAACTAAAATCTACTAAAAACAACTAAATGTTTTTTTCTCAAAAATGCCACCACTGTAAATTGAAAACGGTTGACCCCCCTATCACCCTTATCATTTCTGCATGCGTTATACGATACACCCTGTATACTAACGTATTTCTTTATTTTCGACGTACTTCCACCCAAATGAAGTTCATCAAAAATGTCGAATTATCTTTGGTGTCCTCTCTTTGTAAGTGGTACCTACCGCATGCTTTTTGGCTATCTGCATAACCGTCTTCCATGTGACCTCGTGCAACAGCTTCGTTTGCGTAATAAATACCTTCTCTTTGGCTGCAACTAGACTCGCTAAGCAGTGGTAGCACTCCTCCTCTGCAACAAAAAGAAAAACCGAAATTTAAAAATTAATTAAAGTGTACACCGCAGCGAGGCACATTAATCCATCATCGGTTCCGCGGAAATTTTGTATCTCAGCGACGACACGTGGAACTGCTTTTCTCATCTTTTCTCAGATAATTTTCGGAATTTTACTTCTAATTAAAAACACGTTATATGAGATGTTGTGCTATAGGCTTCTTCCGAAAAGCAGCAAACACTAAACATTTTGTATCAACAAATTAGTCCGGGGAGAATGAAAGTCGTTTATTGCGCCTTCTCTTAAGACGGATAGAGGGAGGAAAATTCCTATGGTAGATCTTAATTTAATTGCTTTTTGTCTTGTGGGGTGGCGCGTGCAAGGAGTTAAAGCTTAAAGACATCGCGTCGGGAGATGTTATACAGATGTAATTTTTACAAAAATCAATGAAGTAGGAGCTTAGTTTGTTCGGAAGCTTCAAAGGACAATAAAACGTATTTGTGGAAGTTCTTGGAAAATTAATCAAATTAAATTTTAATTTCTTGAAGTATGGTAAGTTTAAGAACATGCCCAAAAATTATGTTGAATTCGCAGCTATCATGGAATTGAGTCCGCTTGCATCTAGAATTGCTTCTTTTCCCAATGGGCTAGTTAGAAAATGTCAACAGGACAACGATCCTAAACATATGTACTACTAAGTTAGTCAATGATTGATTTCTGCAAGAAAATGTGCCCTTCATGAGTTGGCCAATTCAGTCCTCTGACTTGACTCCAATTAAAAACTTATGGGGACATTTCAAAAAGCAATTGGCAAGACAAACATTTGCAAACAAGGAGAATAATTGTGCAATTCTACCTAATGAGGTACGAGATGCTCATAAAAACATGCCGTTAACAGATTTCCTCTATGCCTAAAAGAGTGGATGTTCAGATGTATAGTTCATTATCGTAGTATGTGCTTGTAAAATTGTTAAAAACTATCTTGCTTATGACTGTTCATTCCTTTAGTTCTCATTTCTCATAAAGCGCGTTGGAGGAGAGTTGGAGTAACGTCAAGGTAATACTCACTGCTTCCTTTACCAAGAAGATATTGTACACTGTGAATATACTCTAAGAAGTCATACGGTTAACCTGCTTATTCTTAATGACATGACGTAGTGAAACGGCCAGACTTGCTGAAAATAGGTTACTGTATGCACCACGAAAATACACCTGCCCACTCAGCAAATTCTGTGGAAGACGACATTATGCAACTTCTTCAGTCTACGTACAATACTGACTTGGCTCCTTACAACTTCTGGCTATTCACCAAATTGCGAAATTCTGTATAAGGACAAATATGTGATAATGTAGACTTGTAGAGGATATAAAATTAAATGCTACGAGGTAGTTTGTATTCGTTATGAGAAGGTTGTGGCTCCGAAAGAGCCACTGAAGGAAAATCCTGACTTTTTGTACAAAATTAAATCTTCCTCCTGGTATAAAACAAGGTCGGATACTTTCCGGGCACACTTAGTATGTATGTATATAGAAATTGTGAAAAAATTCTGAAATTAACTTATTTCGCTCAACGGTCCACAACTAACAATGGACTACTTATCGCTACTGCCTAAAGCTATCATATTAAGTCAAAGATGTAATTATTTACCATTTTTCCAATTTGATGCTTCAGACATGTACACCGTCGACCAAATACATACCTGAAATTCTTCACTTTCTCTGGCTAAATTTAGACATTTTATATGAAAATTATTTTTCTTAAAAGCCATTTCAGCGACAGCGTCTTTTAAGAACGCTCCCACCACAGGCCAGGCACCCTACTTGAATTTATATTGTGACTAAGAATGCCCCACTTTCTCCGACATTTCGTATGAAAATAAAATCCTCACACATTTCGTTTTTGATTATCTCAAATGGAAAATTTAACACGACATTTTTAGATGTGGCAGAAGCACGTGGCATAGACATTCCGAATAAAACAGCGGAGAGGAGGAGGAATTTTTAATGGACGTTTACATAAAACCGCGCTTATATGCACGTCATTGTTTTACGAATATACCCATAATTAGCAAGCGAATCGCCACAGAAAACACGCTAATCCCAGCCAAGCCATTTGCATAATTATTGCACAAATACCCAGGCTGGCCGGCTTGGAGTGGCGTAGAAGGACTCGCATCCAATTCACAGGCATGCGTGAATTGTATGGTCAACAATTATTCTAATAACTGACAAAATAATTGAATTCAATTGACACTGAAACTGGTTCGCGGAGAGGCGGCGATGTGTGGTTTCCCATAATCGACAGGGAATGGAATATTGATTCGGTCGAATGGTGTCGAACGCATGTGTCTCCACAGGGCTTTGTGGACGGCGAGGATTGATAAACATGAACGTATGTCGCAGAGCCCCGAAGGTAGGTGAATGGAGGTGGGCTTGGAAAAACTTGTACTAGCCTGAGCTCGCTTCTAAATACGATTTGACTCAATTGCCGACATCCTGCCCATTCAAGAGCTGAGACGTTTTCAGGGTTTAACGATTACATGAACTTGCTGAAGCAGCGACACGTAACTGGCCGTAATTAATACAAAAAGTGTCTCACTTAAGTGCACGGTTGGCCGCTCATTAAGGGGTTTGAGAGAATTGAACTTGACGGCAGGAGAACAGATGTATTAAGTTATATGAAGCTATTCTTAGCGCATAATATTCCACAATGTGATGGGACAGAATAAGTCTACACACCCAACCAATGCCCAATTTGTGTTACCACTAAAAGTGTTGAAATCGATTCCCTTATTGTCTCAGCTCATAAACAATTAGCATATTAAATTACCTAGCCACCTTGTGGGGCTTGCGCCTGCATCAAAAGAAAATTTTCCAATAAGCACATGATACTGTCGCGGGTGCACCGGTCCTCTTATTGAAATAATCGAAAGAAATTCGATCTGAAATTGCGTAACGAGCCAGCAATATTTTTCTTCCCCGAGAGCTTTGGATCTGTAGGAAAATGAAAAGCACGCACATACGACCGGTACACCTGTCCCCAAAATATTACGTACGCAATGAGCGTAAAAGCCGTCTATTTCTGCATGTACCAATATTGCTGACTTTTCACAAAATTGTTCTCAGCAAATCTGGCGGGGGTATCTGAGTGTTTGCCTTCAATTTTGCACAATTAACAGGGAGAGCAGGTTGGAACTAGATATCAATCAGATTGCGTAGAGAAGAGGAGCAAATATAACAAGCCTGCGAAGATTTCTAATGTGGAACAATTCAATTTATTCATTGAGGCAAATCAGAGAGTTTGCGAAGGAAGCGGTTCAGTTGATAGGCCTTGAACTTAGGGAGGTTCGGAGTCAGGCAGAGGTTCTGGTGCCGGTTCATAATTCGATTTTGCGGCGCACACATCATCGAGTTCCAATTAGCGATTCTAGGGGAACTGTGGCAGTGTAGCAATATCTGTAGAACTCTTATGGAGACCAATATTGTGGATTACATTGAAATTGGGAAAATTCACATGCTTAACGAAATTACAGGATTTTCTCATGAATTTGAGGCTTTTAGGGGAGCAAATGTCAAGTGCTTCACTCTGAGCCTGATTGTTAGTGCCATTAGTAAAGGGGGTTAATTTGCTTTCCCTACTTTAACACTAATGCGGTACGTGCCACGTTACAGATGCACTTTTGATGAACACATTAATGATTACATATCTGCATTTTTGTATATTATAACAATATTTTTATGAAATTTGTTTACAGTAGCATAACTGTAGTGGTTTTCGAAGATCATGATGGTTCTTCTTACTTTCATAGAGAATCAAAAAGATATATTGCGTGTATTGTAACAGATAGGAAAACAATTAAAAGCATAATAAAATAAATAATAACAAAAAAAAGGATATCAAATTTCCGCTTTTCATTCACGTTTTTTTTTTCCAAATGAAAGTGGACATTTAAAAGATTATTTTTATTTTATTCCTGTGGGATGTGTACACCTTTTGCTTTCACAACCATTCGGAGTCGCTTGTCGAATGCTTTGCACGATTCCCGTATGACATCTTTGGTAAGACCCTTCCATTCGCTCC
This sequence comes from Neoitamus cyanurus, assembly GCA_947538895.1. NCBI lineage: Eukaryota > Metazoa > Arthropoda > Insecta > Diptera > Asilidae > Neoitamus > Neoitamus cyanurus. The sequence continues at coordinate 29,351,857 of OX384546.1, read as the reverse complement.
GAAAAGATTTTTCAGAGTTCCCGGTCACTTTTCCGAATGCAATTGACAAACAATTTTCGAAAACCTTTTCCCGACGGAGGTTTCCCGAACAGACTGAAATTTTCCTTTTACAAAATGTCCGGAAAAAGGTTGTAATCGCATTATAGAGACGGTTGGAAAGAGTTCCAATATCATAGAAATAAGTATATTAAATTGTAAGGGTGTAGAAAAAAAATACCCATAAATCATATGTCCGACAAGTTTACCTTGTCCTTCATAACATGAATCGTCCAACCGCAAGCGCCACATTAAACGAATTCAAACTGTCACGATGTTTACTCTCGGGCAATTTATCCTTCATTTATTAGTTGAATAATGATCGGAGCTTTATTTGGCCCTGAATTTGAACAGGGAAAAATAATATTTCATCTGCATTTCCAGAATTTGGGTAAATATTGAATACCTATCCAAAGAGCCAACAAGTGAAGCGGGGACAATTAAAATGTTTGGGGCTTCATGGACTTGGAGAGTAGGGTTATTAGAGACTTTCGAACGCATGGCGGTAAATGAGTTTAAAGTCTAACATGACCTTTATGACATCAACCTCTAAATTTGGCTGAACTGAGTGCGCCACTCGAACCTAAATTGAAATTCGCGGCTGACCGACCACAAAAGCCGCACGACTCTGAAGCCAATGCGCAATTGAAATTTTTAGCAGCCACAAATCGAGTGTGAATTTTTCTCCCACAGCAAATATACAATTTTTCCCCCCTGCCCGCCGATTCCACACCCCCTTACAAGTTATCGTTAACTGTTAATAAAACATAAATGGAGTTGCAAATTTAGCGATAATTGCATTCGCACGAAGCAGTGACCGCAGACAATGTCCGCCACCATAGACCAGAGGTACTCTCCTCGGCGAGGAATTCTGTTTACATCCGAGGACAGAAGTTGGTCCCATCACGCAAACAGGAACAAGCAGCATAGAAAAAATCACTAGAAAGAAAATTATGGAAGTGAAGAAAATATAATATGTCCAGACCGAAAATGGACGGATGGTGGTGGCATGGCGGGGGCGATGGTTTGCCGTTTTAGTGGCCGTAAACAACTTGTTGACGATAAGCCGCAAGAATATAGGGGCATCAATATTGAATAATAAGCGGCGATAAGGCGGCCCGATAACAGCGAATCTAGCTTGATAGTGGGAGGTCAATTAGAGATAGACGAAGACGACCATCACAAAAATTCGCCACTGTGTACCGTCTCGGGTGGATGGTTTGTTTGGGACTTGAGGCGCAGTTTGATGCCATCACCGCCATTACTCTTGTCTGGCCCCGATTGATGCCGGGTTAAACCGACTGAAAGTGGTTGAGGTGAATGAAACTGGAAAACGGTCGATTTATTTCTCAAATCTTAATAATTAAGAAGTTCTTGGAAAATCGACTTTGACTCTGGTGAAGGATGTTCGATACGGGGCAATTGGAATTGATTTATAGTTGATAAAGTCATAGAAGGCCTCTGTAATGGCATGAAATATTGAAGATTAATTTCCGGGTAAGCTTTTCAAGGGTGTACTGGGTGTTGGAAATGTTCAATAAAATATGCTGCGGCAATACGACACGTTATCTTCGTTAGGAAAACAAGCTTTGATATAAAAAAACATTTATTAGCTCTCGATAGCATACCTAAAGTTGGATGATCCATTTAGACAGCACATGCAGGAAAAAATATAACAAGCAGGAGGAGCCTATGGTCCACAAAAAAAAAATTGTATCACGACTTTTCAATAAAATTTTAAGCCGCTATAAATTTCCTATAAATATGATCCTATAATAAATATACGTCAACTTCTAACACCATTTAGTTCGTTTGGAAAAATTTGTAAAACAAATTGTTTCGAGATATTTTTCATTGGTACACCAAACTTTGCCTCCTAAAATTCATACAAAAATTGTTTTTAAAGTTCTAAAGGTCTAAGAAAAAATTTGGGTCTAAACGACCGAAGGATTAAATCACATAATTTCCAAAATTTGGTTTAAACCCATATTATTTGGAACTACACCAAATAAAACATTATTTGCTAAATCACCAGACGTCCCATTACCCTCTTACGTTAATTTCCCAATAAAATGTTTCTCAGTGTCGTTCCACATCTTTTTGTTTTCTTTTCTTCCAAAGTGAAACATTGCTTTCAATAAAATAATTCAACAGACATGCGAGAGCGTACGCAATAATTTAATATGACACGGTCCAAAAATAAATAGGAATGTTTCACCTCAAAATCTAAATGAAAACAAATCAAGTAAAAGATTTACACAATAAGAGGGGAATTTTAGATAAAAACTGATTTAAGCTGATAAATTGCCAGCTTGAAGATTTACACCATGTCGTTTCCTAGTAGTCCCATATTGTGTGCTCTCTTACAATTTAAGACCTCGCAATACTAAGGAAGATAAGGGGACCGAAATAAAAGAACGTCATTCTAAATTTACGCTAAGTGTACACTCGCAATAAAGCTAAAGCGCGTCATTGGTGGTGCATACCCACGTAAGTACTCTTATAAATCCCATTGTACGGCAGAGTTCACTATTTTTGGACAATCTAGCTCGACAATATCAAGAAACACAGGAAGGAAGTAGGCAATTTAGCAGTAGCAGCAATGTTGAAAGACTTTTAGGTCAATTCTCACCTGACATGAAATGCAGTAGAATTGATGTGATTGGATACAGTGTCGGACTATACGTGATATCCGGACAGGCGTATCCTAAAACATTGACAATCCTGTCGGCAACGGCACGCCCCTTGCGTGTCAGGTGATATGGCAAGCAGTGGGCCGAATCAACAAATGGTGGCAGCATAATGGGCTTCTCTGGAAGTTCTGTAGTACCGAACACCTGTATAGACAAAAAAAAGGCATTGTTTTTTATTCCCAAAACTTCGGTTTACCATTATATTCCACTCTACCTGATTAACCATATCCCAGTAGAATCCTTCGAGCATACTCTTGCCAACCTGATGCTGGCTGCATAAGGCTGGCCATAACTGAGATCGTATAGGGGAATTGATGGGCCATGAATTCTCTCGAATAATTACTTTCACTTCACGCTTCTTTCCCTGCTGTATAAGCGGTTGAACTTCGGAAAATGGCTTCAAGATGTTCTTCTTTCCTGTAAGATAAAAGCGATATTTTATTCAGAGGTTTATTGATAAAGAAATATTAAAAGAGGGAAAAAACAGCAACTTTAATATACTCGTAAATATAAGTCGTTTCCTCAACGCCCTCCGTATCTGATATCTTAAACTTAGCGCCAGTTAAAAGCAATCAGGAGATATTTCAATCAAAACAGTAATCACGGCCGTTTCGTATTCTTCAAAACAGTTTAAAACAATCGAAATCTTTTCAAGAGGGACAAGCGCATGATTTATAAATTTATTTGAGGCTTTGCTAAATGAAGTGATAGCCTACAATGGGGCGATGGAGATTAGATACAGTCGACTAATTGAAAAAAGAAAATGTTTGAGGCCGATAAGCGTGAAACCCAGCTTAAATAAAGTTAACGGAAATTAAATTGAACACAAAAAACTCCTGCGTCGCAAGAAGACCGGAAAAGGTCAGTAAATTCTCCCACGTTTGAGAGATGTAGGACTTTTATTGGGACGATTTCATTCAAGGACGTCTCATTCTGCACTAACGTCAATATAGCGAGTTATTTGCTTTGTTTTATCATTTTCCAAAGTAGTAAACATTCCTGCAAATATTTACAGCGCAGAATGACTTTGCTAATGTTTCCTGAAATTACTTCTGGGTTCAAAGCAAACCAAGGGTTTAACTTCTGCAACTTTCTTTCGCAATAAAAGTGTTTGAAAAACCCTTTTAATTCAGTACACAGCAAAAACTGCCCATCTAAATTTAATTCGTCCAGGGAAGTGATGGGATTAAGAAATCTGATCCTTTCATGAACCCTTTCTTCACTTGCTCACACGGCCGAATTCAAAAACCAACGAACAAGAAGCTGCCTTCCTCAAAAGACCTGAAGCAAATTACATTCAGAAAGTTTTAATTTGCTAAGGGAGGTTCTAGACAAGCAAGACATGCCTTGTTATATTTGCTAATGCGAGATCAAATTCTACAAAAGTTCTAAAATTCAAAAATTAATTAACGAGTTGCTTTGAGAACACGTTACAAGAATTTACGTATTTAGTTTACCCTGAAATTGGATTCCTAGAAACAGGGCCACTGTACAGCCACTGTTGAAAGATAGACGCAGTTAATTGTTTTTAAAAATTCTTCGACAATTGATAAGAAAAATAGCTTGGCAGTAAAAATAAATTCTAGGTAACACACGGGGATTATGTCAGTTTGCCACTAGCCGTCAAGGCAGCGCTGTAAAATTTGTTTTCTTTTTCCTTTCTTTTGCATTGTTTTCTATTAGAAATAATGTTAACCCAAATGCACTATATGATTCATATTTGTTATGCTTAAAGGTTGTAGCGATAATAATCTTTTTGAAAAATTGATGAAGAAAATACCATTGAAAAATGAACTTCTAAGTTCTATTTTATGCAAAAGTTAAATTTTAAAACCTGTTTGAAATGTTCTTTGATAAGTGTTTCCTGTTTAGTATTTCAATCTAAAAGTCTATACAAAACTCAGGAAGTTCAATTCCGCTAGTGTAATCAAAGACGCAGTAGTTAATCGACGTCTTTGATAACACTACACGTCTACGGTTACTTAATTCATGTCATTTGCCAGTGCTTTTACATTTTGTGCATGCTAAGCGTATTCACGGTTTGTCGTAGTTCAGAGTTAAAATAGAGGTCCGCCTCCACATCCGCAAGCTTTAAGGCCGAGTTCTTTTGTGGTATTTTTTTTAATAATAATAAAAGTGAATTCTTTTAATAAAATTTCAAACTTTTTTCATCCAACATCTTGACATTTATAGTCCTTTAAATAAATCGCTTCGAAGACGCACAGCCAAAAAAGGAAAGTTCTAAAAAATTCTCAGAAAATTGTTTCAACATTTACACTCGTAACTTCTTAACAGGATCAAATTAATGAAACTATTTTTGTTGTATATAATGGGAAAGACTTCTTTTATTATTTTTTTAGTTCTTTTATCCGCCGGTTTCAAAGGCTCAGGCATGGAGCTTATTTCTTAAAAATATGTGGAGATTTAACCATTTTTGGAGATTATGTATATACGTATTTTTAAATATACAAATTATATTATACAAACAAGGCTTATTGTCATTTCAGTCAGCCCAGGGACCGTTTTAAAATTATACGGTCACAGAAATAACAGCAAGTCCAAATCCACGAGAATAAATTCGAGGACAAAAACTAGTACAAAATATGAAAAATTTATTTTCCACAATATAATTTTTCAACTTATTAATTCTAATCCAAGTTTAGCTTCATTTCCAGCGAACCTATCCGGAGCGGTGTAGTGTGGCTTGAATATTTCCTAGAAATTTAGCTAGAACAGTAATATTATGCAAACACCTACTTTAATCATTTTTTCAATTAATTCCGTGCAAGAACGACTTCGAAGTCTTCTGGCGAAATTATTAGATTTAAAATATACCTAGAATAGATAGAATTCTTGATGAAATTGTTCGATTAGGCATTTGAAGTTTAAGCTTTTTTTAAGTTATAGTTATTAAATTTTTCTTCGCTGCATTATTACTTACTTAATGCTCTCTACTGCTTTAATCTTACAGTTGCAGATGTGGGTCATTCACGAAGCTTCCCCTACGAAAGTTATCTTGGCGGGTCAATATAAAATATTTTTATTGATACGACCAAGGACATAATTGAACAAAACAATTTTATTCTTTTTGAGAGAGATTGCAAGGACACGTTTTACTAACAAAAATTTGTTAATTGGCAAGCATGACAGCAATTAAATTTTATGCTTCTTTGGTATTTTTTTTACTTTCTTTTTTAAAGAAGATAAGTACAGAATCACTAAAACTCCCATTAATAATTTGCTTGCTACTGATCGCGTCCAGGGATAATTACTACAATTTCGCAAGAATGAGTATTATTGCGTTATCACTTTTTTTACTTTGTTCCAGCGGTTAGAGCACGTTTGGAAGAAATATTTCAGAACAGTCGAATCATTGCGTAGAAAAATGATTCATCTGAAATGAAGAAAGAGTCGAGTTCAAAGCTATCAGTAATTTCTCCATACTTTTACTTTCATAACCCGAAATAATCCCTAATTTTGCAATGAGTTCATATAACAAATTTATCTTAGGTATTAGCAAATTAGTAATACTTCCAGCAACTGAATTGATTTATGGCGCGAAATTAGATCACTCTCATCATCAGTTCGTTTTTTGATCGAGGGAATCGCCTCAATTACACACAAAACAACTACCACAAACTATCCGTGAAGCAAACATAAAATAAAACAATAAAAACAATAAAGAAAATAAATAAATAATACCTGGGCTCAGCTGCCAGCACTGACAAACAACGTTTATTTCGTTCGTACTGCCGGCAACATAGAGCGGAAGATCGAAGATCTTTTCGCAGTCGGGATCAACATAGGTGCTGCTTCGACGACTATAGTTCTCGAGCTCCCTCAGGGCGATGATCTTGCCCACCATCTTACACTCGTACTCAAATAGCTCAAATCGTGAGGTCTTACGTACTTTGCCAACACTCTTCGCGCAATTCATCGATGTGCATATATCACTTTTGGTCACAACACCCACATATCATCCACTGTGACAAATAGTCGGGAAACCGCTTAATTCTAATTAATCCGCGCCGGTGGAGCTTCGCGTCTGAACTGAAGCTTTCGCGACTGCGCGCCAGCACAATTACGCGTATTTTTCTGCGTCCGCTCTTGTTTACTAATTAGCTAGCTGCAGCTTTTGTCCTGAGTGTGAGCGATGAATTTTATTTTATTTTTTCACATTATTTTTCCCTGTTTGTGTTCTTAATCTGCAAGAGGCAAAAGGCGGCGGCGGAGGGCGACCCCCGAGCACGTGATTAGGAAAATTTTTAATTGTCGTGAGAAAATCCATTTGCAAGCGGGAGGGAAGCGGTATTCGCGAATAGCGAAAAAAACGTCATTGCATGCTAACCGCTAATAACGCGCCGCCTCGCTATTTGTTTATATTTACCGTCGCTCTATCATGACATAAACATTAGAAACGTGCTAAATGCACATTGTGTTTACGTAAGTCGCGGAATGATTTTCTGAATCGGCGTACGGACAGCTGATTTATTTTTGGGTGAGCTTTTCTTAGTAGTTTAATGTGGATAGGTGCCTGAGGAATTTTTTTTGCACACCTCCGTGGTACTCTCTGTCAGCTGTTCATGAATCATTTCTTTCACCTGCCCACCTGAATCGTTAAAAAATGTCGGTAATTAATTTTGCATGGCGCTCTGCTGAGTTGTGGAGTCATTGGTGATATGGTTTGCTTTTTTCGGCTCAATGAGGATATGCTTTACGATTTTGAATTTTTTTTTTGATCAGACTGAGGCAAGATACAAAAAACCTTTTGTGGTCAGTTTGTGCGGAATTATAGCCTAACTGGCTCGATTAATTTTGATAAATAAAATTTTAAACGATTAGTCTCTATTGCGAAAACAATACTGTTAATATGACCAAGCAGTCACAAGATACCATTAGTCGTAATATGAGTCATTCATCAACAATATTTTATCATTGTAAAGTTACAAACAGTCAATTCACCAGACCGAAGTACACTACAAGAGTCAGGAAATTCTTACAAAACAAGTTTATGGCGATCATAAAATTATAAAGGCGGAGCACAACAAATAAGTATTTAAATTAATTCATAGACGCCTATTGTGCATGTCGATGTTATCTAATGTTAATAACTTTTGAAAGGCGTCAGACATTGACTTGTTTTTTTTTGTCGTTTGAAAGGTTTTTAAATGACACAAAACATCAAATCTTTATACCAAAATAACAAAGAAACAAATGAATAATTGTTAACTCAAAACGTTGTAATATATGGGACATATGAAGTTCCGTTAAAAAACTGATAGTGTCTAGTGAATCCCTACTCGCCCTAAGTTTAGAAATTTAAAAAAAAAGGGTTAAAATAATAATCTATCTGTCCTTTCAGATTTTTGACATGGACTTATTGAACTACTCTACTAGAACGGCAATCGCCAGACTACAATGTAGGAACAGACAAAATATACATCAAAACCAAACGTAAACTATTTGAGTTGAACTGGTCCTAAAATAGCTGACTCACATGATTTATTTCATACACAAGTCTTACACATTATTCAGGCATTAGAAATCCATCAAAGCTCAGAAACTCTTAGATCTATTTTTACAAGTTCAAGTGACACTAGCAAAAGCAGAAAGCCTAATTAATTTTGACAAATAATCTTAACATTAATTTTCTCAACCTCACATTCCAATCCTGAAAATAACAACTTTCTCCCCGACCTGTACAAATTGCCACAAACACTTCGCCTAATTAGTTACTTTCTCATCTAAAGCGCAATAATGATGCATATTCGATCTTGTTAGCAATTGGCCGCGAAACGATCTATTTTTAGAACTGTCTAAATGAAAAGTTATTCCCTATAATTTTCGCTGTATATCTTCTACATAGCAGCATCATGTATCTGGGTCTTGTTTATTTTGTCATTGTTCGAAGCCTCATCATCATCATTAACATCACCGATCATGATGAGCACCGGCATACCAGATGTAGCTCACGTGATCCACCAAAGATCGAGCCGGGATGCTGCTACCGTACGTACAAACGTATCTTTACCGCGCTATTGAGAAGTTTCCGATAATTACATCGTACCAATTATTTTGCCCCCTCCACCTATCCGACCGAGCCGAACCGCGCATAAACAAACTGATCGAAATTATAAACGATCTGCGATGTTACATGATCGATTCAGCGTGCATTTCAACGATCTTAAGACTTTTCGTACAAATGATTCATGTAGAGATGACCACTTATTCCTTGGCGTGATCGCGAATCGGAATTTTGTTTAGGTGATCTAATTTTTTTTTCTTTTGAAATTTTCTCTGCGGGCAATTGCTGTGGATGTTTGCTCTCAGCAGAAGAGATTTTCGGTGGTAATTGGATGGTTACCTTTCTATTGTTGAAATACCTGAACCTTCTGAGAATTATTTTGGCCATGGTCCAAGCGTCATTTCTAAGAATTTTGCGACTTTATTCGGAAAGCATTTTATTTGAAATTATCTTGAGTTAGATTTTGTGTTGTCATAATAATTTCGCATTACAAGGAAGGGAGGTATTACATAGATAGTTCAGAAATTGTGTACCTGTTGTTGTTGCTGTCTAATTTTTGCAGACCAAACATTCATAATTAAAGTGCAATGTATTCAAATATCCCTATGAGAGAAACAATTAAAATTAGCTGTAAACAATTGTTTTTGTCTGCCTATAACTCACTTCTCTTTTGACCCCCGAAAAAAACACAGAATGTTTACCAGTACATATAATTGAATTCTTTGCATGTTTGAAGGTCTGTGGCTTCATAACTTTCCTAAGGAAGGTTGGATATTCATGTAACCTTTTAAAAACATCAAACACTTTGCTAAATGGCTTCTTAGCTACGTGCAATCAAACTAGCCCTCCAGGGAGCTAATTATCAATAATTGAGGTGGAAGCAAGTTCGAATTCCTTTTCTCTACACGAACATACATATACATATAAAGCCCCGGACTTTTGGGCATTATTTCAGTGCGGTATCATTAAAATTCATTCACTGTCCCACAGGCATATTGCTTTCTTCCTACTGAATTAATCATTTTCTCTGGGCTAATCCAAGACAAATCCACAAATATTGTGTGAGAAGGATTGATGGGGGATATTTGGAGTCGGGCGGCTTAAGCTTTATTCATCCACTAGCCTCGTACTGGCTTTTCGTCGTCACTTTTCTTTATCTTCAGGTCCTTTTCACCGCACCGTATACGTAAAAGTGGCAATAAAAATAAATCGAGTTCATGAAAGGCATTTACTTTCTTACTTTCCTTACATTTTTTTTCTTATTCAACAGGAGAAATTGTCCAATTTCTCCGAAGTCAGCTCATTCTCTTCTGGTGAATCGCTTTCACAATATATTTGCATTACATTTTCCCGTTGAAGCCCCAACGCAAATCGAATTCTATTCCGAAAGCCATACGGCTTGGGGCGCACTGACTGGAGGGAAATTTCCAAATCTCGCACATATCTCAAAATGTACTTGATCTCGGGCTGAACTTAATATCGTTTCCTATATATCGCATGAAAGGACGGAACTGAATTTTGTCGACTCTCAAATTGAATTTCCATTTTTAAGAAAAGTAAAAGCAATTTCGTTTGTCACTAACTTGTTCTGTTGGGTTTATTGTGATTTATTTTTAGGCTAAATGCTATTTACTCGCATATAACACGAAGGGGAGCAAAGTAGGGCTGAGCTGGTATATGATAAAATCTTCGGGAAACCCATCGAGCACGCATATCCGAATAAATTTCAATTTTATGCAGCCATGTAACTGATATTATTGAATTATGAAAGCCACAGATATAATACAAAAAGTAGTGAGAAAAGAAATACAAAAGAAATCATTTTATTTTTATTCAGCGATTTGGTAACCCCGTCCTTTTCTCCACGGAAAAGTGAGAAGGCCTAATACTGTTGAAAACTTTTTTATTTTCATCCCAGCAAACCCACATCACTTTTTACTTTTTATTTTTTACTTATTACTTTTCATCTATTTTACCATTTTTCCATTCCACTTATTTTCTAAAAACATATCCTTAGCCTTTTTCTCATAGCAAAAAGAGAAGGTAACTCAAATAATTCGAGCCACGTGTTTTATTGTTTTGTATTAAAAAATTGGAAGAAAAAACTGATGACAACTAAGTAAACAAAACTCTCTAGAATTGACCTTTGCTTAACTAGAAGGCACAAATCCCCATTAAACCCTAATGCCTCCCACTGAACAATTCCAATTTGTAAATACGCTCCCACACCATTTCCGATTTTATTAATTAAGCTGCTCTGCATCTCAATTAGTGGCTGACAATAACACACTAGCCTAACTAATAAATTGTACCAAAAACAGTGCCACAGAATGCTACAGAAAGCCCCAGTTCCCAGAACCTCTTAAGATATTTTTCAATTAAGACAGCCATAAATAATGCTATCATTTTGTACTTGAACGCAAAAACCCACGGAGATATCTTCAAACTGCGGAATGAAAACATCTTCAGGACTCATAAACAATTCGACGGGCATTTCGTTTCGGGGCATTTCTCATTGTAAACAGATGTCTCTGCTGAATTGTTATTTTAGTTGTTTTTTTTAATTTTTTTTGTCTACGAATATGCGAGAAGTTATGGGGGAAAAATCTAGCACGATGTGATAAGCAGACTGACAATGAGTGAATAACCTGACATACACTGCTCATGTGATGCTGTTGATTTATTGGTGCAAAGCTTTTTATTTGAAAACAGGAAACCGATAACAATAGAAAATCAAACGCAGAGAATAACTTGAAGGGTAAAACGCAGTTCAAAACCGTCTACAATTACGAGTCTCGACGCGGGACTAATCTAAAGTGTAAAATTCTTAACTAAAGGTATTGGCTCATTCTGGGGAGAAAAAAGAATTCGGTGCAGCTTCCAAACAATAGCTTTTATGTGAAAATTATTTTCCAATAAATATTACACTCAGATGTCCTCTTTCCAATTCACTAAACATTTTAAGACTTTTTCTACCAAAATATATGAAATTTTTGAATTTAAAATAAACTCAATAACTGGCGCCGTACGCCCGCCAGTGTTGGCTTGGTGGAAGATTTGCTTCCAGAATAAGAGAAAAATCTCTTTATTTTGTATGAGTGTGTGGATATTTTTAGCTTCTAAAAAAATTCATAAGCTTTAAATTTCCACAGTATTATTTTTCCACGACAATAACCGATTTCTTTCCGAGTAAAACGGAATCGTTCTGCGCATTTAATTAATCCACTTACGCACACAAATAGCTCCCATTTTGTTTTCGGTATTTAGAAAATCTCATAAGAAAACATGAGGATGAATAAACAAATAATAATAAAAAAAATAGATAATAAAAAGAGTGAGGATCGGCAGCCATCATCATATTACACCAAGCACAATTTTTTTTGCAAAATCAGTATAGGCTATCTCCTATCATACAAATATAAAATTTTAGTGCTGGGAGCTTTGGTAAATTTATTTTTGATAATTGGAACTTTCTAACCCGTACACAAGTGCGACTTACGTCAAAAGTTGTAACCTGTGAAATTCTCAACAATTCTCAATGTTCATCATGTCGCTCGGAAATAATTTGTCATAAAATTTGTTCTTTAGTTCGATATTGCGAGCTATATAATTTTATTATTATTCGATTTGAAAATCGTATTGAATATTGAAATATGCCTATTTGGTGAAACAATAGGATAGGTTACCGCAGAATGCAAGAGCAATACATATGCTTTTGGCCCGTCGCATTGCTGAAAGGTTAAACGTTTCTATGCGATTTATTCGAATAATTGGGAAAATTACCATTAATTCGAATAAATCACAAAATTCGCAAACACCTTTCAAACTATTACCATTTTCGTTCCCAACTTAATTAAATACGGCGGCAACATTCACTGTGGAGAGCTATTCAAACTCCGGGGTTATTGATTTAGAAAAACAATCCTTCCATTTCACAACAACAAGAAAATTTGTTCATTTCAGCCATTCATACAATCACTAATCGCACACTCCTATTTAACATGTATTAGGAGTAATGCTTTAAGCACGGAATTATTTTGTAACTTTAATTGCAGTAATTAAATTGAAAGCACAAAAAAGCATCCAGTTCAAACAAATTAAGTATCTGATAATTAAACTCCAACAGTCTAAAAATACAAAGTTCAAACCAGATAAGTATACCTACATATATGCATGTATATATTAATGAAAATGAGGTCATTTGAAAGAATTAACTAACTAATATAATCTTTTATATTTCAAAAAAATAACACGAAAACAAAGAATTATGTTTGTTTTCAATTTATATACGTACATATAATAACAGCTCATTTGCGTTTTTCTTCGAAATATTTTATTGGTATTCAACAACATGCATTTTGGATGATTATCATGTCATGTTGTTGATCGATCATAACTAATTGTATAAGTGACAACGCATTCACTTTGATTGCATGATATCATTTTTTTATTCTGAAGAAAGGATTTGAAATTAATCTTCAAGACAGAGGAGCTTTGGTACAACAAGAAATATAATTTGTTGAAAACATGTCAATTTTCCAACTTTCTGGATGTACAGGGCTAACTAACAGGAAAGGCCATCACAGATAAAATCCCTGTGCATGTGACCAACATTTTACTTTATAGAGAATTAAGATTCCTCTTCGTATTGTCAAATTTGACATGAGATACATCTACACTTGCCATCTACATGAGTGTTTGCTTGAATTTTTAAATAATGCTCTAAGTTTGTATAATTCACCACAAATTTTTTTTGGCATTTTAAAATTGCTTAATTGTCCTATCATTTCGATCAACTACATATATACACATTGCCCACAACCGGTTACAGCACCTTCGACCTCTTTAGGTGGTACGAAAGTTCCCACTGGCCAACTAGTAGTTAATATTGAAATATGAACTATACACGTAAAAAATACTTTGAAACCTGCCCCGATACTCAGGAATACCGCGAAATACATCGCACACCGACACAAAACATTTGTAAAAGGCAAATGTCAGACTGTAGATATTTTGTAAAAGGAAAATATTCAGTCAGTAGACATTTTGTAAAAGGCAAATTTCAATCTGTTTGTGACAGCTGTCAGTGTTACAGCCGGTGTGATTCCGATATTTTGTAAATATCACGGAAAGATATTAAAAACATCGTCGTATACCCCGAAAACGCTTCGAGATGATGTTTATACGTGCGCAGTTAAATGTTTTGTGCTGATGTGCTATATTATTTTCATATTTCATTTTTATCTCGAAAACGAGACGAGATAGATTTAAGAAAGTTGACGCTTATTATCATGAATCTATCCAAGTTTACTTATACTATAATAGGCTTTAACCGTTTTACTTTTGTCTAGAAGTTATACAAAATTGTCAAATATATTTTACTCTAATTTAAAAACGCATTACAAACTTTAGCCCAGTGCCCAGAAATCTTTGTCTATAAAAGATAACTTCGAGGTCGATTATTGGTAGATTGAACAAAACCCATAGGAGCGTAAGTCAACACTCTTAATGCAATGTAAATAAAAAAAAAAAGCGGTAATCTATCGCAACGCAAATATCGCCATAAGTTGATAAAATCAATAACTGCAAATAGCCAAAGCACACATGGATAGGAATGCGGCGACAATCTGGATACTATCTATGAGTCATGGGCGCACTTATCACTAAATTGTCTTTCATTAAGCCAACTCAATAGGGTTCAGTCTAGCTTCTAGGATGGTAAATTTTCCTTCCACAATCGGAAATAAAACAGGAAATCGTAAGACTTGAAATACTTCCACCTCCCAGAGGTTCTAACCGCCTGAGCGATCTAAACAGCCTCAACAGTCTGAGCGCCTTCGTGCACTTGTTTTCATTGGAACGACTTCCCCGCGGACTTGATGTGTGCCTTTTGCGCTACCTCTACGGAGGAGGTGTGAACCGAATGTTGAACCTACTGTGAGCCGGCGGGCAAACCAGTTGGTATGTGAGCTTATTGCGCCGTTTTCATGAATAAGACTATCGCACGACATGAGCAGTTGTAAGGTAATTTGCAAAGTAAATTTGAAAGCGGTAGGTAATTAGCCGCAGCCAGTTTCTGGATTCGTTCTGCAGTTCTGCAGTTCCAGTGCGAAATGGCACGTTCGTAGCACCCCATTAAATCACCCGGCCGGGCAAATGCACGTGCCATCTGAGTAGTTTGTTAAGCGATCTCGGATTAATAATACGCGAATTGACCTCGTTAACGCGACGACTGCCCCCTGGTCATGTTTACTATTATCATCCTCCCCCTCGCTTGCAATTGATTTTCCAACTCCAAAGCGTGCCAGAATCGCGGACTTGCCACTAATCACGTACTCTCACTAATCGATCGTAATTATCACTCCACAGCCCGTACACCTGTCCACGAACAAGACAACAAATTCCAATAGATCAGATTCGGATCGCGAATTACGTAACGTATGTAAATATTATGCACCAGAGCATTTGGCTTAGACCGAAGACGGCATTATTATTTATTTTTCTTTTTTGCACGCACCCAAGCGGCACTTATGTTGTGTCTCGGCGACGTCGTTAGAACAAAGTCGACAGAGGCAATTTCACACTATCACCTTAATCTTGCAACTTCTGATAAACTCCACGATCATGCTATTCGCGATCGCCCGATAACTAGACTGTCTTTTCCGGTCTTTGTCGTCTAAGGCTAGGATCAGCACTGAGAACCTCTTGTGCTCACTCGGGAGTTTCTTATCAGATACTTAGTCGCGTTCTAACACATCCCCAGCGCTTCTATCAGCGGACAAGGCTCGGATTCTCAATTCGCCCGTATATCTATCTGGCTAGATGCGTACTATACACACAGCCGACGAAGAAAACTTTGTGCTGATAAAGTGATAAATAAAGCTTCGCACCCATGGCCAAGGAGCCGAGCCGCGGGAGAGGTGGGTGCGCAGCGCGGCGCGAATTGATTCTCTCGCGGTTTGTGGTTCAGTTATTGCTCTCAGTGCACACTGAGCGAATTATAAATTTAGAAATGCTTCTTTGGGGAGCAGTTAATCTGCAGAAAAACCGGCGCCTGCAGCTTTATTTGGACGGGGGGAGCTATTCGCGGGTGCAGGAAAGAGCACCTGGGAATGATAAGCCAAGGTGGGTTCGCCCAGTTGATTTACTATCTTTGTTATCAGTGCGAAAGCCAGACAAACACTAACCCGCATGAGTTTGTTGCTTCAACATATGTGGCGGAATGCCTGCTCGGACCGGCCTATTGTGCTGCTGCTTCAAAACGCTATCAAGACTCTTGAGTGTTTATAGCGATAAGGTGTTTTTGCTGCTTCAGTGCTATTATTGCATACCCCCGGGCGTTATCTTTATGGACACTGTTTATTTTTATTTCTCTTATTTTTTTCTTAATTCGCAAATATTTTGCCAGGCTGGGCTTATAACAAGAACACAATTATGAGACAAATATCTACAATGGAGTTTTCCACGATGATTACACCTTCACTTTGTCCGTGCGGGTAATCGCAGCAAATTTGACGAAGTTTCGAAGATTATATTATACTTTGGGGAGATTATTAAGGAACTCCGAACGTTATTTTAGATCTAAATTAAAATTAAAATCTTTCATTTTCTCTAAAAATCCCTCGACGTTTCGGAAAAGGTGTATTCCATCTTCAGGAGGTGACTACAACCCTTTTTAATATAAAAATTGTATGTGAAGAAGACAAGTTTTTATATACCTTCAGAGGTGATTTTTTTTTCAATGTACGCTATTGAATGTTTATTAATTATTATTATATTATATATTAATAACCCATTACAAAAACGGAGAGAATTTTACAGCGCCCATCCGCAAGCTAAGTGTTCATTCCTGTCTGCATAATCTTCCGTCGATTCGATTTAATTTCAAGATTCGTAATCTATAGAAAAATATATCGTTATCGCCTTTTGGTATTTCAGGGAAAAAGGTAAGAAAACTGAAAGATATATTTCCACTAAAGCCTTCATAATTCAATCCCTGGGTTTAGGCGTACGCAAGATTGATATGTTACGACTTTTACTTCATGTAATAAAAGCTATTCGTCTGCTGTTCACGAGCTACTAAAAAAGTGCAATTTGTAAAATGGAAAAAATGCGTCATTTGTCTTTGTGCATGATGTTACTAGATGTAATTAGGGCTTACATAGTTACCACCAGCGTTTTCCCATCTAATTAAAAAAAATTCATGTCATGCTTTTGTCGTTCTTCAATTAATCAAGCGAACATAACTCAACCCATACCTGCAAGGCTGACAGAATTTTAAATTTTTCCATAAATCATAATTCCACCTCGTCGCGTACCCTATTTTGGATTAAATTATTTGTCACGAGACAGAGTAATTATTTTCAGGCGGCGCACGGCTTAGCGATTTATCAATTCAGTAATTAAGGGAGCCCCGTCTCACTTCATTTTATTTTTTTATGGTGTTTATCAATTCTGATCTTAATTGAAAATGCGTCGTAATCTGCTATCGCGTCTATTATAAGATATACCCGAGTTTCCATGTGAGCCACAATGTGAGATGTCTGATGAGGGTTATATACAGTACAAAGATTTAGGGGCTTAACAGATATTTGGTTAATTTCTTGAAAACCGTCTTGAATGGAGGGGCACAATTTATGTGTATCACAACCCAGGTAATCCGAGCTCGATTAAATGTATAAACAAGCGTGGAAACCTGTAACCAAAGAATGAATGAAAAATGTAAAGACGCAATGAGAACTTCCAGTTTTTTAAGAAATTAATCCTTGAGAAGCTGTTCATAGTCTCGTGAGAGGCACTCCTATTCCAGCCTTGGAGTTCCACACCTCCCCAGGTAGCACAAGTTAATCGAGAGCAATTTGGCCGCGAATATGTAAACAAAAATATTCACATCATAAAGCCATTTCCAATCCGCCCACGCGTTTTACAAAAACCAGCGTCTATAAAATTTAAATGCAGTCACACTTGATCTGGGACCGGACCTGCCACCACCTACCTTTGCGCAAAGCGACACAATCGGAAAGTAGCTGCGCTCCCAGCGTACATAAACAAGCCGAGTTTATTATTATTGTGAGTTCAGCTGAAATAAGTGTCTCGGCGATACGCAAAAATTCAACAAAATCAACGATCGCGCCGGAAAGCTTCAGGTAACGAAAATATAATAAAAACTTACAAGCAATTATTACGAAAACAAGTCAGCGGTCATTTCGAATTTTTTAGCAACTTATACTCGATGCTGGTGGGACTGATTTTCCCAGATGATGGTGCGGCTGATGAGATTGAGTGCCAGAATAGGTGGGCACGCGTCTTAAAAAAAGCGTCGGCTGGGGAAAAACACGCGTGTAGATAAGGAGGAAACAAATTCGTTCTGTTCACGAAGGACGGAAATACTTTTTAAGATCAGATGATGTTTTTGTCGTATCTTTCAGCAGAGCCCAAATGGAAATTTTTATAGGATCTGACATATACATATGAAATGGAGGACATGGTGTCAAGGAACGCTTAATTAGCTTCGGCTGTGCGATTTGTTACTTAGGGAATTTATATTTGTATACTTATTTCCATTTTATCGCAACAACACTTTTTATTTTTAAATTTCTATGGCATAAATTTGTTTACAAGGTTTGTTTATTTTTCTGTTAATAATTTATTTCTAAATTCAGCTACAATAGACAATGGAACAGTCATGCTGAAAATCATTCTAGAGATATCGATATAAAGTTTGAACTTACTCAGCATATGTAGACATGGGTTCGTAGCAGTAGGACAAACAGAATCATTGAGAGTCATTCTACTTTTGTTCTAATAATAATAGTATTTATTTTCCTTCCTACCGCTTTGGATTTTGGTTGATTGACATACCTGCATCGTAAAAGAGAAGTGCCACGGCCTTTAGGAAATTGAACCAAATTATTTATGAAAAGTTTTAAACAAAACGCAAAATAAAATAAATCTGCAGCATTCAGTAAGAGGGTTGCTACTAATAAACTTAAACAACAATTTTAATATAAAAATTTAATAAAATGTGCCGTTTTTAACAATATCTCAAATCATATTAGAAAAATGTTATGTTATTAAACAAAGTAAAAAATTTGAAGAAATAAAATGTGATAAAATATTTTCATTTGCTAACATTGAGATCATCATGATTTTTCCCCTGTGAGTCTTTCATTACAATTTTGTCAGCTTTTGAAAAATTAAAGCGAAAATATATTTTATTTTTTTTCAGTTCTACTTTTTTCGTTGACGGGGGTGACACACGAGTAAATTTTTTGGTTTTGTTTTTTTGAGCTAAGGACCCGGTTCCTGCACTGTTTTCCAATTCTTCCTGAGAAATTCGATTTAAGTCTAAAGGTTTATGTATGACGCCATATTTTTTGTTGTTTTGAGCTAAGGGCTCAGTTCCTGCACTGTTTTCCAATTCTTCCTGAGAAATTCGATTTAAGTCTGATTTATGTATGATGTCATATTTTTTTCTTAGAAACTTCAAAGGAATTTCCTTTCCATTAACCTCATGCATAAAAGCTTGCATCCGTGGTCCGACACCTATTCGCATTGCTCGCATTTGCCAAATAAGGTCCTCGTCTTCAGGAGTTAAGACAGAATCCCTTGGTTTTTTGGACATCTTTTATATTTTATATATATTTGACACCTGAAATTATTTTAAATTAACTTTAAATTACGAAAACAATTTTTCCGTGCTTATAATTTGTTTGAACATCAAGTGTTAGAAAAATAAACAAAGTTAGTTGGTATGTGATACATTTAATGGAATCTCGTAATTATTATTTTATTTATTTGAGTTACAAGGGATCTTTTAAATTCGTGACATACAAAATTGAAAGAGATTCGAAATAACAGGAATTAATTTGAAACATTTTTAAAAGAAATAATACAATGAAATATTATTTGAGACATTTTTAGTGTACTGCGTGACATGTATTTTCAACATACTTACATTTAGTTACACTAAAAATAACAATGCATGCTGAATAAACATATTACATATCCAAAGCTATGCACCGGACAATAAATCAACAAACATAAATATCAAACCAATGTGCACGTAGAATAACAACAAAATATGAATTTTATATAGAAGTTGCTTACTTACGAAGGACAGTAATATCTATTGGAGCTTTAAAAGAAAAGTAATTAGCCATCTAATTGCAAGTCGACTAAAGGATCGATTGGATGAGAAAATCACTTCATACTTGTAGTTATCTGCAGGCTTTCATCTATATGTAAGAACCGCGAATAAAACCTCTCCAGATGAATTTCGAAGAAAACAATTAACCTCATTGAACGATCTAATCCATTTACACATGAAAGACGGGGCAATTTTATGAATCTACCAAATCGATATTTTCGGGGATTTGATTGAATATCCGCCAGAGCTAAAAGCAATTTTACAACCAACAACAATTGCCAAAAGTGCGCGCAAAATTGAAAAGGGGATCCTGATGGGTAAAATTGTGTCTCGTAAAATGCGTAAAATCGATAGAACTTGTTCGGTTTTCGTAGGCTATTTTAAGCTAAGCGACAGTGCCACATAGCAGAGCATCCATCATCTCCCATAGGGGCTATGAATTGGCAGCAACTCAATTATTTTCTTGCAAAATTTCTCCGGATATTTTAGGATGCGAACGGTGAACGGCCAAATCGACATACTTGAAGCGGATGAATGTCAAAGTCGAATAGAGTCATTGAAGCACAATTAGTCGATATCATTTGGGCCGCATAATGATGATCACCTCGCTAGTTAATTACTCCGAAGCTCTTTTCAGTTTCGCAATATTGAACACTCGGATCTAGCTCCAAGGACACAAAACCTATTGCCCACTTAAAGCACCTTGATTTCCTCTTTATCACTGGGAAAATATTGGATGCACAATGTATTGCTGCTAACACCGAAAGTCAACAGGTTAAACCTTTGCCTGGCGCATAAATGGAATCACACGCTGTTTACCTATTTAACAGATAAGGCACATAAAACTCCAAAAATCGCAAAGATAGGAGCAAGGTAAACAAAACCAAGGAAGGCAACCGAAAAAGAGTCAGTTTACGCCGTTTATCAGAAGCAAATTTAAAGCGGCGAGCACAGGTGATTCCAATTGAATTGTGTATGCACTCCCCCCGCGCTTAAGGTAGCCAAACATTGATTTATGGCCCTTGTCGCGCGAAGTGTTTGGTTGCTGCAGCCACTCCTGGCGTCACACGCGTTTTGAAAGTGAAAATTGTAACACTTTAGTGAGGCAAATTAAACAGCAGCAAGCGGAAAAAGAAGCGTTAAACTGTCGATAAGACGGCGGTTGCGTCGTTGGGTTATATAACTCAACTCAATGATAATTCAAGTTGGTGATAACTGTTACGGATATTCCCAGATATGAAGTCGAAAATATTCCTTCGTATTACATTGTCCAATCGAAGGGGCTCAGTTCAAGTAGTGGAACCAGACACAATTTCTGTACTTTTGAGGTATTTCGAGAAGTTATCCTATTTTCGAGATTCTTATCTGCTTTATATTTGTATCTAATGAGGTGAAACTGATACTGGTAGTTTCTGAAAAACATTACTTGCAGTTGTTTGACACGATGACGTTGAGTCTATGACGTTCGACATTCTTATGAAGTACCTCGAATGAGAAAGTTAATTAAAAATAATGTGACTTCCGATAATTCTAATGAGTAGATGACATGATGACAGTAATGACACTTATCTTTCAATTAGGGATAAAATCGCATGAGTGTAGAATAGCAACTAAAACTTTTGAAGTGTTTTTCTCGAAGCCACTTTTTTCCTAACTTAGGTGATAGAGAGAAACAATTTTCTATTTTAGATGTCTGTATCTAGTGCTGTCTCCCCCCTTATCACCAAAAGGATCGGTCAGAAAAATTTTAAAAAAATCACAAACATTGAGAATTAAGTGTAGATTGAACCAAAATTAGGAGTGAAAAATTCTAGCACGTACATTTGTTATAAGCAATT